>OX421977.1:79597083-82052083 GCA_949128135.1 Parasteatoda lunata
GACAAATTTAACGTGGCTTTCCCCTCAGACCTCATAAAATCTACAAAATACCAAAATATTCAAGACACTCCTCGTTTATTTAAATTTGAAGGGAGAATTATTGACCTAAATCGGGTTTATTTTTAGTAAAAGAATTATCTTCATTTTTATGGCAAAATCTTCCAAATGTCGTCTTTTTTATAATAGGGAGCATGTCGCGAATGTCTTACTTTTTCTAATTAATGACTTTAATCCACAAGTAAAATGTGAAGGGCTTCCCGTTAAAGCTGTATATATATATATATATATAAAAGCAATTTCTGTCTGTGGCTTATTGTCTTCCTGAGATCGTATGCAACATCACATATTTTAAATCATTTTTGGCTAAAATCAGAAATAATTTTATTTCTGCCAGAGTTCTTTTTTACTTATTCGATATTTTTTCCTCGTCCAGGTGGAGCAAGAAGTGAATTACTGCTTGTAAATATGTGCCTCTATCTAGGCTTTCTTAATAGATATCTTTGACTCTCATTATTTTCCTTGAATTTAGTTATTAAAAACAAGGTTACTTTATTTAAAGGGGACAAACCGTATAATGTTTTCTAAAACAAGAAAATGGCATTTCGACAGAGTATAAGCATTAGATATTGCATTATATATTCAAAAAATTAATGTGGCACATGTTAAATAGTTTTTCCGTGAAAAAAAAAATTCATTGCGAACTGAAAAGTTTACTTAATTATTATATAATTATTATATAATGTTTTTATCATTATATAATTAGAAAAATATCTGATCATAATTAAGTGCAAATTCGTTTCGAGAAGATGACAAAATCTATTACCTCGTTGACTCTATTTGAATATTTCGTGCCTATTAACACAATAGCATTAATACTTATTACCACAATGAATTAAACGTCATTAAGTTCAAAAAAGTTTGGCAATTTTTAAAATTTGGTGACAACAAGTATTACGGTAATTGGTGCCACTTTAATTAATGTATACGCGCATCAATACAACACCAATTACCAATATAATGCATTCAGGCATCAGAGCAAAATATCAATGCAGAAGTATCAATTTTGGATATTGATAATAAATTCTTAATTAAATTAGGAGCATAATAAACATTTTTCAACACTATATTGTATATACGATTTTTGTATTATGCTTTAAGATTGAGATTTCCTTTACCTTTAATAGTTGACCTTCCCTTGGTAAGATTATTTTCCATTGGTAATTCCTCGTAACTAAAAACAGTTTTCTAATTTAGGACAGACATGCTCGATGACTCCACTATCAAAGATTCAATCCATCAGAGCTGTGGTAGCTTAAGGGATAGAGTGCTCGCCTCCCAATTTTGGGACACACTCCCAGCTATAGCTGGTCGATATGAATTCTGTACTCGACTGGCACTGACTACAATGCTGACGTAAAATATCTTCAGTAGTAGACGGAACATGGTTTAGAATTCCATTGCCGTAAGGTTAACCGTAGGAGGTTTCATTGTTTTCTACTCCATGTAACGTAAATGCCGATTAGTTCCATTTAAAAGTACTTCACGAAGGTTAATTTATCAAAATGCTTAATCCAAGACTTCCCTTATTTTTTTAGTTGAATCAAAAATTTGAAAGCTACGGAGTTGAGCATTGATTGTAATAAACTCATAATTTGGTAAGCAGTTCTACGTCAGTTATAAAATAAAATAAAATACAGCCATAAGAGTAGCTACTATAGGTACAGTGGTAATAGATTTTGTTACGAAACTCGAAGGAGATAAGTATCTGAAAAAATTGCTTGATGATGGTAAATTTTTGCCATCATGGGTTGGCTCTTCGAGCAAAATAATACCGAATGCAGTTTATTTTAAATTTGATGAGATGAAAATCTAAGTTCTTTTATTTTTTTGCTTGGGTATAATAAATAAAAATTTTGTTTTATTTTAGCTTCATTAAATGTGTCTATATATGCGTTTCAGTTTTGGGCATGATTTTGAAGCGTTGATCAATACCGAGTTTTTTTGTTTATTTACTTTTTCCACTCCATAAGAAGAACGAGTATTTAGCTAATATTGAATAAATAATTCAGAACTTGGGGAAAAAGTATTCGATGGATTTCATTTACTTAGTTGAACAATTCTTCGTAAATTGTTGAAATATATCTAATTTGTAAATAATTAGTATTTTAGCAGATTTAAGTATATTTCACTTTTTTTTCTATAAATACCCAAAACAGTATTTTTAAAAGGGTAAATTTTTCTTAAGTTAATAAGAAATAATAAGAAAAAGCAAAAATAAAATTGATCTTATAAGAAAATTCAGAAGTATATCTTTCTTTGAATAAGAAAATGTTAAAATAAAGGATCAACTCAATTAAACTTTATATTCCTTTGTTTTATATTCTTTCAAGTAATATCCCATTTCAGCAGTATTTTCTTACTCCAATTCATTATTTTTGTAAGGTAAAAACATATCACATATCAAACACTTAATAAAAAACTATTTTTTGCCTTTAATAAAAGATCTAATTTAAAGCTCTCCAAATTGTTTGTTTGCTGCAAACTTTTATTTAATTTTGAAAGTAAAATCTTTTCAATAATCAAGTATTTTAGAACACCTTACTCCACATGAATCGTTAACCTAATTAGGAAGATAAAACAAAAGATAAATAAAGAATCACATCCCCCACGGATGCAATACATGAATAGGATTCTAGTTTTCCAGAGTAAATCTAATAATGATAGCATCTTCTGCCACAACCTCCAACAGGTTTTATCACCTTTCAAGGTTATTTTTAGATTCTCAGACTAATGTCATTGTCAGTGTAAGTGTTTGTTCGTTTTACTGTATTATCACTTTACTGTAAATGCGGCTCGGTTTAAATTTCAAATGTAACAGCCTTTAAACGTATAAATTAATCAAATACATATAAAAAAATATATATAAATATATTTCATATATGCATAAATTGAAACATTTTGAAATAAATATTACTATAATTTTTTATTTGTTGAATAATATACGTTATAACACTATTTGTTTCTAAATGTCAAGTTCAAGGAAATTTAATTCTTTTTAAAATGATGAAACAAAATAAATTTTTTGTTTCATTGTTTTTTTTTCCTTTTGAATTGTTAGTTCTTAATCTTATAAACTGGGTTCAGTATATATATATATATATATATATATATATATATATATATATATATATATATATATATGGATTATCGGAACGATCGGATTTTCACGTACAAAACATTAAGTTTCATGGTTTGGGGTTTTGGCAGAAAAACGTACTTTTCCTGAATAAATATTGAATAAATATGCCTTTCTTTCGATGAAGTCGGTATTTTAATCCTCAAAATATGGGGGTGGCCGCAATTTGGTAAATGTAGTCAAGGTTATGTGGTCAGGATTAATACTTCGGTTAGGGTGC
Source organism: Parasteatoda lunata (assembly GCA_949128135.1). NCBI lineage: Eukaryota > Metazoa > Arthropoda > Arachnida > Araneae > Theridiidae > Parasteatoda > Parasteatoda lunata. The sequence continues at coordinate 79,600,500 of OX421977.1, forward strand.
GACTGACAGTTTGGGCAACTTAATGTTAATTTATTTATTTTTTTCGTATTTCACGATCATATTTTATCTCGATCATATTTTATTGAATCATATTTTTCAATCATATTTTTGAATCATATTTCTCGATCATATTTTTTCTCGATTATATTTTATTGAATTTGGAACATTTTTGCACTCATCTATAAAACTTAATTTTTCAATTATAATTTCACGTGAAAAGCTTTTTTATTTTTACTTTTACTTTTGATTATCTTATATATGATAGTCGAAAAATTTGGAATTTAAGGGTGTAAAAACTTCTAACTCATTTTAAAAAAAAATTATTTTTATAATTCACAAAATACAAAACTTGAGCATAATCTTCACGCCAAATCAGAGTTTAAATGCATGACACTTTTAAAATTTTGGCAGTGATGAAGTGCAAAGAAACTAATGATTTCCACCATTATAAATGAAAGCAAATTTAATGATTGTGCGCTCAAAACTTTTTCCACTCTCTTAAAAATGTATTGAGGCGAATAAATTTAAAATTAACATGAAGGCGTTGAAACTTCCAATTTATTTTTTCCTGACTGACCAAACTATTAAGAGCACATTTTCCAGAATGCGGCTACCCTTCTTTTCATATCTCAAATGAAGGTCAAGATTCTAAATCCATCGAGAAAAGGGTATATTTGTTGAGAGAAAGTGCATTTTTGGTTCAAATTTCGCAACAAAAAATATCTCACTTACTTGCTCCTCGGCTATACAGTCCATGGTGGACCTTGACCTCCTTTACCACACAGCTCCACTTTTTCCGCTTCTTGGTCTTTATCCTCTAATTTTTCATTTAATTTTTTTTTCCAAATCTCTTTTTACCTCATCAAGCCATCTTTTCCTAGGGCGTCTGATTTTTCTCTTCCCTCTAGTTTTCTTTTGTAAATTTTCTTTGTTGCTTTTTCTTCTCTCATTCACACATGTCCGAACCATTGTATTTTTTTGTTTTATTACATTTACTGTATCCTTTACTATATATAGTTTACTCAACTTTAAATTACTCCTAATCTCCAAAGATCAAAGATCACGAAGATCTTTGATTGGTCCATATATTTTCCTGAGAATCTTTCTCTCAAAAGTAGTATTAATTTTTTCTTCATTCTAAGTGGTAGTCCAAGTTTTTGCTGCATATGTGACACTGAGTCTAATTATTGTTTTATATAATTGTCGCTTCAATTTTCTTGAAAGAAGAAAAGATTTAAACATCTTAAGCGTTGAAAAGTAACATCTGTTTCCAGCTGTCAGCCTAGCCTTTATCTCTGGGTTTAATTCCTTTCTTTATAGATATTTGAATTCTGTCACCCTTTCAAAACAAAGTTCAGCATTTCCTGCACTCTCTACGGGTCCGTTATTTTTGTCCATTACAACAGATTTTTCCCCTGCTAACCAAAAGTCCCAAACTTTTTGCCTCCTTTCCTAAATCTTTATATACTTTCATTAGATATTTTTTCTGTTTTAGACATTAAATCCACATTATCTGCGAATGCAAAAATTTTTAATGATCGGTTTATAATTGTTCCCCCTCGACTAGAATAAATCTCTCTAAGAATGAGTTCTAAAAAAAGTTAAAGAGTGTTGTAGACTTTACATCTCCTTGTCTTAACCCTGTATCGATTCCAATATTTCTTGAAAATTTTTCCTGTACCTTAATTTTAGCTTCTGTGGTCAACAAAGTCATTTTAACAAGTCTAATCAGTTTATCCATCCAGTGCTTCAAATTCATTCAAGATGAGATAAAGTTTCTTTCTATTTATATAATCATACGCCTACTTAAAGTCTCTAAAAAGTTTAAATAGCTTGATGTTTTGTTCAAAAAGCTTTTCCAGCACGTTTCTAATTCTAAAACTTTGGTCATTAGTAGAAATAGAGAAGTCCTAGGCCCTCACTGAGAGTCTATTGTTTTTTCTTCATAAGGCTGCAATCTTTTCTCAATAATTCTTGCGAGTACTTTTTTTTATAACCGTCGTTGAACAGCCGACCCAATTTTATGGGTTTACGACAACTAATGTTCAACTCTGTTGACTTGTAATTTTGAGCACAATCCAGAAGACAAGGGAACTCCTGGATCGAGTATTGGGAGAAATTTGCCTTGGTGGAGGTCTTTTTGATGGAACTAACCCACATTAGTGTTACATGGAGAGGAAGACCTCCCATGGTTAACCTGACGGCAAAGGGACTCTACCCCATGATCAGTCTACCACTGAGAATATTTTACGTCAGCACTGTGGTCGGTGTAAGCTGGATTCGGAATTCGTATCGACCAGCCATCGCCGAGATCGAACCCCAGTTCACCTCATGGGAAGCCGAACGCTCTATCCCCTGAGCCATCGCGGCTCTTGAGAGTACTTTGTAAGAAGAGCTCAAAAGTGATATGCCACGGTAGGTTTCAGAAATCATAAAATATCGCTAGCATTAATTATTAAGCATGTTTAAGTCCAGGCTTTCGAACCAATATTAAATTTTAGCACGTGAAAATCTGATCATTTGGCTAAAAGTTATTCAAGGTGTTCATTTTTCAAATGATAGACTATATCAGATTATTGTTTCAATAGAATTTCAAATAAGCTTATTACACAATCGAATCGAAAGCCGTGTTAAAATTATATTCTAAATGAATGAAATAATTCGAATGAATGATCCGTGTCATTCAACACTGTTTCACTAGAATTAAACACAGACGAAAAATGAAATTCCGAATTCTATTTCGAATCCTAACTGAAATTTTAAAATAATAGGGTGGAATTTATCAGACAATAGGTTATCATTCAATGCTCGACGTTCATAAGAGTGTATCATAAATCTTGAAAAAAAATTCACAATGCCATGAATAATTGAAAGGAAAATTGTAACTTTGTTTCGCAAATCGTTGACAAATGATACATTTTTTACGTTATCTCTAACGTCTAAATTCCAGTTAATATATCAATTCCATAAAATTCTATATCGTGAAAGCTTATACATCTGACATGTCAAATAACAGAAAACTATCGTAGGTAAAATATGTCACTTTTCTAAAATGTTCCAGATAGGAAACTTGGGAGAAAAATTCTTCAACATGTGGCGTGAGTTGAGCTTTTTCTGTTATTAATTTTTAATTCATAACCATCCATCATGTTATTTCTTATAAGTGTCCAGATAATCCTTTTAATAAATTTGGTAAGGCACTTAAATAAAGGATATATACCATACTTATGACTATTATATCTATCAAAAATTGCTTCTTGAATACAAAAATAAGAAACCATAAAAATACACACATTTATATATAAACAACAGGAAAACAATACGCAATTGAAATCTTTCAAACCTATAGTGCGTATGGTAGGATTACAAACACCAAAATCAATCTGCTGGATAGAACTTGCAGTTGTTCCTATAACCCACCTTTAAGCAACTCTGTTTCCTCCAGCAATCAAATACGTTTTGATGTTTTCAGCTCCATGTTCTTCTGTAGATTTTCATACCGTTTTTGATTTCCCCTCACTCAAATGTAAATTTGTGACACCTTTTACATTCACAGTGTACTTAAAGTACACTGCGAAAAATTAGGAATTAAATTACGATAAAAAGTATCAGCACTCAATGTACCGGTACTATAGTTTTTTCAGTAATAATACCGTAAAATCACTGAATCACTTTAAATTTATAAATATTACAGTAGAAATTACAGATGGTGCACCCAAAGCTCTGGTACTTTATGCCATAATTTGATTCAGAATTATAGTGCATTTTTATTTGCATTTGGTGAAATACAACACAAATACATGATAGTATCCCATAATCAAAGACTTTATCTCTTTTAAGAATCATTCTTAATATAACGATAAAAAAATATAAAAGTATACACATTAACACGGGTTTTTATATAATCAACAGAGAAACAAATGCTGTTGAAATCTTTTAAACAGCTTATGCGTATGGTGGGATTATAAACATCAAAACCAGTCTAATTACCGGATAGAACTTAGAGGTGTTTTTAAAAATAGAATTTTAACTATTTTTTTCCCATCAGCAATCAAACAGATTTTGATGTTTTGAAACCCCATCTTTTTCAGTAGATTTTGATACCACTTTTGATTTTTCATCGTACAAATGTTCATTTGAGTAGTTGGAGTATATATCTCTTTTTACTTAATCTTTGACATTTTTTTTTCAACTTTTTCATTATTTTTTCCAAAACACAGTTGTCATAATTTAATTTTACCATGTATAGGTAATCAGAGATCTTATTTTTCTCTTTGAGGGATATTGATTAAACTTAATACTTTATGTTATGTAGACCAAGCTAAAAAGAAATCTCTGCAGTAGAAGAATCAGTTAAACTTTCAACCACCAGCTGGGAAAAGGGCGCGCATAAGGAAAAAAAAAGCATATATAAGAAGAACAACATTTTATTCAATATCTGCATGGCTTAATGTAGGAAATATTCAATTTTATTTTAATGAAATTATATGAGTTAGTCTTCGTTACTTAAACTGCAAAAATTACATAAAAATAAAGATCTACAATTATCTGAACGTTGTTAAAAACTAAATTCTGATTAGATGCTAGCAATCTTTGAAACTGCCTTTTGTGTTTAAAAAATGCATTAAATTTAATTTTTTAACTTTACATAATTGAAGAAAACAATTTCATCAAATGTTTATATTGAATAAAATATTTTTTTAACTGCATTTTGTTTATGAATTTGAAATTGTTCTTTATACAAGAGGTTTAAAAACTATAAAATGTAATTTTAAAAACAATAAAATTATTTTTAGGCGATTAATAATTTAACAAAATACTTTTTTTTTTCTTTTTAAGTTACACTTCGTTGTTAGTTTTGTCAATTTTTGTTTCGAATTATAACGGTAAAGCTTGTTTGAGAAGATTAGTTTAGCCTTAAAAGAAGATAATCGGTAAATATTTTCTGTTTCTCGAATTTATAACTTATAATGTATAAGTTAAAACATAAATTAGTTAGAACGTAATTTTTATACATTAGAGCATAACTTAGTTACAACATAATTTAAAGCTTAGAAAATAAGTTAATTACAATATAATTTATAACTTAAGACATAAGTTAGTTGCAATATAATTTATAACTTAGAACATAAGTTAGTTAAATCATAATTTTTAAACTTATAATAAAGCGGGAAATATTTACTTCATCTCTCAGATTTTATTGATGCGTGCACACTAAAAAAAATCATATTTGAACATTTAAGAAAAGGTGTCTTGCTTTAGTAGTTTTTAAGGAAATTTAAATTAATGAGGTGAAATTTTAGAACGTGTTCATTTATAGACATCAATAGAAAAACTAAATCGCATCAAGAAGGAAGATCATATATAATATTTAAATAAACTCTTAGAGCTTACCCATATTCAAACATTTGTGAAAAACAGGTTTCTATTGAAATTCAAGAGATTTTTATTTATTTAACACTAAGAACTCATCCTTATTTGAACATTCGAATGAAAGAGCTTTTCTGTAGAAATTCTTGAAGAAATTTTATTTACTTAACTCTCAGAACTCTTCCATATTTGCAAACTAATGGTAAACAACATCACATCACTAAGGAAGATCACGTATTTAAGTAAATTATTAGAACTTATCCATATTTGAAAATTTGAAAGGAGATCTTTTCTGTAGGAATTCTTGAAAAAATTTAATTCATTTTACTTATTTTATTTTATATTTATTTCTTCTTCTTGAGCTTTAACTCAGAAAAAATGAATCAGGCATATTTATTTGACATATTTCAGTCTCCATCCAAACTCCGTCAGAAGGCAGAAAAAGAAAACCACTCTCATATAAGTTAGTTACAACATAATTTATAAGTAAGAACGTAAGTTAGTTACAACATAATTTGAAACTTAGAACATGAGTTAATTGCAATATAATGTATAACATAAGTTAGTTATTTTATTTTATAATCATTTCTTCTTCTTGAGCTTTAACTCAGAAAAAATGAATCAGGCATATTTATTTGACATATTTCTGTTTCCATCCTAACTTCGTCAGAAGGCAGAAAAAGAAATCCACTCTCATATATATCTCCCTCAATGAGGTTGGTAGAAGACTGGTTAATAAATTTGTCTGAAAAAGATGAATAGCATATGCAAGTGCTCATTTCCTCTGCGGCAAAATGTCAGGATTGCTTTTGCTTACAGAAGCTATATTCAGCTATGTGTTATTCTCTATACTTTTCAAGAGTAACTGTTCAATTCAGTTAATATTTCTTCCTCTAATCGAAAAACAATTATTTCTTTTAAATGTGATTGTTTAACTCATATTCGCTGTGATTTCATAAATGTACTATCTCTTTTATGGATTATTATAAATTACTCATATTCGCTGTGATTTCATAAATGTACTATCACTTTTATGGATTATTATAAATTACAGAATTTTGAATCTGGAATTAAAATAAGAAGTAATTATTTTTGAAACACTTTATTTTAAACTACATACAAAAGCACACACACCACATCATAAAGACAAAAGGGATAAAAAAAAAAAGATTAAGGAAGAAAATTAAGATAATAATAAGTTTTAATTACTGGGCATAAACTTCAAATACATAGAACTTATAAAATAAGTTAAAAATATAGAGAAAACAAGGTAAAAAATATAAAGATTTCTTAAAGGAGGATAAAAAAAATTTATAAATATTTTTTAAAAAATATTACAAATTTTATTTTTAAAGTTTAAAAAGATAGAAAATAAAATAGAATAAGGAAAAGATATAATCTAGTCATCAGCTCATACGATTATTTCAAAAAGAAATAGTGCTTTCTAATATTGTATTAATGTTGTATAATTTTGTTAATATTGTATTGTATATGCTTTGGCTATATTAATACAATATTGGAAAGCTCTATTTTTTCGGACATAATCTTGTACGCTGATGACGAGATTATGTATTTTTCTTATTTTATATTATTTTCCAATATTCCTTTAATTTAAAAAAAAATATTAAATTTGATGAAATTGTTTAAAAAAACATTTTTAATAATTTTTTTCTTCTCTTTTAAAAAATCTTTATATCTTTTTCCTTCTCATCTCTCTCTCTCTCTCTCTCTCTCTCTGTATATATATATATATATATATATATATATATATATATATATATATATATATATATATATATATATATATATATATATATATATATATATATATTATCTTTTAGTATAAATAAAAATAATTTTCAAAGCTATTGAAAATTTCACTAATGTAGGAGGTTTCTTAAATAAAGCATTTAGGATTTTTTTAAATTCTTTTTAAAAATAATAAAAATATTTATTTATTCAAGCGAGGTAAAAGAAATACGCTATCGAAATCTAGCGAATCAAAAACGAAGAAAGTGGGATCAAAATCACCAAAACCTATTTGATTGATAGAAGAAATAGAGAGAAAATGAAAAGTTGTTATTAGAAGCCCCTTCTCTAGCTATCAATCTGGTTTCATCCCACTTTCCTCCCCAGTGCTTTAAAAAATTTTGATAGTATCTCTTTTTCCTTGCCTAAACATTGTTTTTTTTATTCGTTTCTTACAAGGATTCTAAAATTATTATTACTTAAGAAAGTTTATTGACTGTATAACTAAACTGTATGCTCTCTCGAACTTTGACCTTTTCTACTTTAATTTTTTTTCTCCGATAAATTGCTTCTATAACGACAACGTGGCTAGTTAAAAAAATTTATTCCCCGGGGAAAAAGATTGAGATTTGAAAATCTGTGTGTTGTCTGTGTCTTCTAAAAAATTATAAGTTGGATAATCATTTCACATAATTTTACTCAATTTAAAAATTTAAGCTGTCAAAATAAAAATTAAAAAAAAATTTTTTTTTGAAGAATTTTAAGTTGGTCTCAATATTTGGAATACTTTCAATTCAAATTCGGTATGTCATTCCGGTATGTGGTATATTGGTATAGATTCAGACATAATTATATTTAAAAATAGTATTCCGTTTACATCATCGATGTTATTAGATTCACAAACAAAAAGGTATATAAACACACACAGCATGATTTAAAAATTTAACTAAATACTGCATGCAGGAAATTTCACTCTAACGGAAGAGTCTAATATCGTGTCTTTCTAATAAATTAGAAAGCATTAGTACAAAAAGTCAAGAGATAAACCGCTTAAACGTATTGATCGGGAATGGCGCTGTGACTATGCAACAAGAATGTCCAATATTATTATAATAGATTGAAATGACAAACCTACTTTCCAATCCTTCTAGAGCGTTCAACAACTTCTTATTAGGAGAAAATCTAAAATGTATAAAGATTAAAATTTCTCTTACGTTTTAGAATGAGAGGATACTAAATAAAATAAAATATAATATAATATAATATAATATAATATAATATAATATAATATAATATAATATAATATAATATAATATAATATAATATAATATAATATAATATAATATAATATAATATAATATAATATAATATAATATAATATAATATAATATAATATAATATAATATAATATAATATAATATAATATAATATAATATAATATAATATATAATATAACATAATATAATATAATATAGTATACTTTTTAGACCAACGATATGATACTGAAGATTTACAGCATTATGTACCAGAAGTCTTTACTTCTCACAGTTCTTGACTTTTAAGATCCCGGCTTCAGGACACCACCTGCGGAAGAGCTCTGGTCCAGTGACAGTGGACAATGCTATAGGGGGCTCAGAATATAATATAATATAATTTAATAGAATAGAATAAGAACTGTTTGTAAATTTTTTTCTAAAAACTAAGCATATGTCACACGCCATACAAATCAGTGGTAAAGAAAGTAACGTACTGAATAGTAACCAAAATTTTCACGAAAGTATTTGTAAGACATTTTTTTATTTAGACATTTTGTATTAAGACATCTTTAGTTCAGTAATTAGATCATAATTACGTTACCTACAAAAACTTTATAGGCATAGAATATAGAATTATAAGTGTAAAATGCAAGCACTTTTTTTTCATCAAATCCCATCCAAAAGTCAAATGATGTACAAAATATTTTAATATACCATTACTCTAAAATTCCGAATTAGTATAATTTATATAGTTTAAATAGCATGCGGGGAATACTACTCATAATACTTTTAGATTTATTGTCAAAAATAAATATATAAAAATAACTTATATTTGCAATAGCAAATTGTTATTTACTCGAGGTAAAAACAATAAACCTGTCGCTGTTTCTTGTGACATTTGGACAACCCAAGCGCATCTTTCCAAATTAAATCAGACAGGTGTGCCTTTCATTTGTCAAAAGAGCACCGCAAAGGTGAAAGTACGTCTTAGCTCAAAACCTTCCGGATGGCACTTATGTATGTAGATGCACTTATTCTTTATTGCAATTATTTAAAATTAAAATAAGTGTGTCAAATAATTACCAAACACAGACAACGAAAACGATGTTGTTGTCTAATATTTATGAAGTTAAAATAAATAATTAAGTCCATCACTCTAAAACTTTTATGCATATGATTTCATATTGAAGAATTTTAAGCTTTGAACAAAACTGAAATAATTTTGATTGTCATTATATATTAATATCTAATCAAAAACAACAGAAAGACTAAACTATTTTATTTTCACTTTTTTCCAAAATAATAATAATAATAGTGAATTATTTTTTCAGTTCGATGTAAAACTTATCACGTGAAAAAATATCAAGGACACTAAGCTATTGTTTTCAATTGTGAACCATTGTTAGTTTATTTTTCTTTTCAAAATTATTTCAGCTCTTATTTTGAACACTGTTAGTAAAAAAAATATTATTAATTTTGTATCATTCTAAATTTTTTCCGTGAAAAAAGCATCCAAAGAAAAGAATCGATAAAACATTTCTAAAGAAACTTATCATAACCTACATTTCAAATGCTTTTATTCTCAATCCACCTTAAAAAGAATGAGAACAAGAAAAAAAAAATTGATTTATGGTTTCTCACTAAATCTTCAAATAGATAAATAAATATCATCCAATAATCTCAGATTTTTAGTTTTGGTAAAATTGTTTTTGAAAATGTGGGAAATGTCTATAAAGTATGAAATTTCAAGGAATAAAAAATATTTCAAGGACGAAAACAAAAACAGAACCTATAATTAAGAACACATTATCATTTAAGATGTGAAAATAACATGGCGGCTACTGAAAACTAAGAAGTCAGAAAGGAACGAGTTCATCAGACAATTAAACTGATTTTGGTGTTCCTCATCCGGCCTTTCTCACTAACGGATCGATATATTTCAATCACGTTTGTTTTCGCTTAATTACTTACTGTGTTAGCCATTATAATTACTAATGATAACTAAGATTGTTATTATGAATAATTTTTTGTTTTCATTTTCGACAAATTCGACTCCCGGGAAAAAAGTATGCGGTAAAATATAAAGTTTTTCAGGCTCTATGAAAAAAGCTCGGTGATTTTTACCGAAGCACTTTGACTTTGAATTGACTATGAAATGACTTTAATGAAATGACTTTATTAAAATAAAAAATTTTAAAATGACTTTATTAGCAAACATAATAGCAAACATAGCAAATAGCAAAACATAGTTCTACAATATGATATGAAATTTGGCGAAGTTAATAAAGTTTAGTAATTTTATCATGATACCTAAAAGCATGACATAAAAATCATTTTTTCGGTGAAATTTACTTCTCAGTTTATGTCAGTAAGTCAATTCGGTGAAATTTACTTCTAAATGTAAGGTGATTTACTACATGAACGGAAAAATTACCGTGAACCATGAACGGAAAAATGGTTCAAATACCGTATATTTCGGTTTTATTAAGCAGGAGAAACATTAATATTTTTAACACTGCCTTTTAAAACTACGCATAATGCATACTTTCGCATTAATTCATAACGTTTTACAATTTTCATCGAAATACAAAAACCGCTTTGTCTGAAAAATCAAAATCAACGACTAAACAATGACAAATAACGCAAGTTTTGTGTGTCATACTCTATGATTCATTCTCTACCTGTCACTGTGACTTTGATGCTTCCAGCCGGGTGAATCCGTAGAATAAGTTGAATAAATCTGAATTTTTCTAACAAGAGTCAAGCAGTATCTCATAAATATGCAAGAGGATTTACGAATGCTTCAATGAAACTATTTTGTGATAAAAAATAAAAAAACCTCAGCTCGTTTAAGTGCTTTGAATATTTATCTAAGAGATGATTGAGTGCTAAATAATGGGATCTGAGAATTACCACTTTTCGGAAATGATTTTATTTTAAAGATGTTGATTTAAAAGCAAAATTAATTGAAGCACAAATTGAATGCTTTAGATTATTAAAATAAGCAGTAAATGCTTTATAAATTTCAAAAAAATTGTTCTTTTGACTTGGCAGGTTTATTGGCGTCACTAATAAATCTTAGTTTATCTCAAGCATAAAAATAGAAATGGCAAAGTATTTCAGAGTGATAGTGTTGAAAATATATTTTAATAGTCTATTATAGTGCCGTGGTGGCTCAAGGGATAGAACGTTTGTTTCCTAATAAAGTAACCCAGGTTCGAATGCCAGATGTGGCTGATTGATACGAATTCTGCTCTCAGCTCGCACCAACCTCAGTGCTAACGTAAAACATCCTCAGTGGTAGACGGATCATGTGTTAGAATTCCTTTGCCATTAGGATAACCTTCAGAGGTTTTCGTGATTTTCCTCTCCATGTAACGCAACAGCTGGTTAGTTTTATCAAAAAGTCCTCCACGAAGGCTAGTTTAAACCAATGCGTAGTACTGGAGTTCCCTTGTCTTCTGGACCAGGTTCAAAATTACAAGGCTACGGAATTAAACATTGATCGTCTTATACTCAGAATCAGGTAGGCTGTTCAACCATTGGTCATAAAATAAAACGAAATAAAATTAGTCCTTGTCAGAAGTAAAGTAAAAAATGATCATTAGGAGTTAGAAACTATTATTTCAAAAAAATACTATCGAAATGTTTAGATCACTAGTGTGAAATGTATGATAAAAACTTCAAAAACCAGTTTGATTACCCGAGGAAATTTGGAGGGATTTATAATCACCTTTTAAGTCTTTTTGTGTTTTTTTTTCTTTTTTGCTTAAATATGAACTATGATTACTTAAAGAGTATACTTTTTTTAGCAATATCTCCTGGAAAATTCTAAAAATATATACTAATGATAGATGCTTTATAAAGCCATACAAACAAGGAAAAAAATTATTTTTTAGGAAATCCAATTGTACTGAATGCTATCAAGTATTTTGGAAGCTGAATCTTAGGAGAATAATGTAGCTTGACATATAATCCAAAAAAATTGATTTTCAATAAAGAAAATGTTTTATTAATAGCGTGGTGACCTTTATACGTAAACTATTTCAATATTTCACTATTTTAATATTTTATTTATCTCCAAACACACAACTCTTTCTTATACAATATATTTTTTAAACATTATTCATTTACTCAACCTCATCTTGAGAGCATTTTCTTGAAAAATATGTAAATGGAAAACAGTTTAACAGCATACTTCATCGAAAACTTCAATAAAATAACAAAAAATGTTCTTTCTTAAATGCTACAAGTTTTGAATATTTTTTATCATAGTTTAACTTTTGTAAATTGAATTAAAAAATATTAAATGTGTTGTGTGTAACTCAATGGGTTTGTCATATTTAAAATTGAACCGATTTCACCCAAATTTAGTATTTTGCTGTGTAAAATTTCATACTTTAAAATGATGTAAAAAAATCGTGCACCCTACAATTCAAAAAATTTTATTAAATAAATTATTATTAAATTTAGAACTGTTATTAAAAGAACTAGTATTAAATAAAATAATAAAAAGTGATAAATATTTACTAAAATTTATTTATCTGGAATTATTTTTGGATAGATGAATTTTAGAATTGTGCGCAAAATTTGTTTCAATTCGCTGAAAAAGTTCTCAAGAAAGAGCAAAATACGCAAAAAGTAAAATTAACATTAGGGGGTCTAAACTTTGGATTGCTTCCGTAACCAAACTATTCGGATCATATTTCCCAGATTTGGGGGTTAGAAATCTGAATCCGGCGAAAAAAAGGTATGTTTATTCAGATAAAGTACGTTTCTGTGTCTGATTTCATAACTTAAAATATCGTCTGCACTAATTAATTAGCATTATTCAGGTCACCCCTTTGAACCATTAAGATTGACTTTTAGAACGTGAAGATCCAATTTTTAATTTAAACGTAATTCTGGTTGTTCAGTTTTTTTTTTTTTTGGTGCATGTCTCCAGTGAATATTTACAATGGACGTCTTAAGACACAACAAGACATGGCTTTGTATCTTATGTGAACAAGTTTTTGAAATAGAGGGAACGTTCTCCAATATGTTCAACTTTTTAAATGCTAACAAATGTCATGCTTTAGTGAAGATCTAACGAGAATACTGAAGCACATGTACACTACACTACCACAATTAAGATCAGAGGGCAGATGGTGGTAGATAGTGGCAGATCCACCACCATCAGGGAATAGTGGTAAATCTAAGGATGATGGCAGGGTAATGACGCCTTAGTTTGGAAGTGGTAATAATCAGTTGGCCTTCGCCAAGTGATTATTACCACTCCCAAACTACCAACTATATGTAGACTTTTCTGGTTCTGAAATCACCGGCAGTATTTAATTCCCTTTACACTACAAAAAAAATTCCGGACCAAATTACCGTATAAAGTGGCGGTACTCTGTTGCACAATCCGTAAAATTTTTATTTACCGTTATTTTTATAATAATATTTATGTAGTTGGAGTGATTCTCAGAGATTTTACGCTAATTATTACTGTAAAAATTACGTCGTATCAAATTTTCAGCTTCGTAACATGTTCTGGCAAAAATGGAGTTCACGGTAAAAAAGTGCGAGCGTGCTGAGTGCTAATCTAAGGCAATCAGGTGCAGTGTGAATAGAAAACGGAGGAAATGCAGTCTGATCAAACGCCTAACATTTAGCATGGCAAATGTCTATAAGAAAAGCACAACATTTAACGTTAAATGCAAGTTTAAATTAGCAGCTAAAAAAGGCTGCATTAAGCGTAGTTCTACATATAAAATCAGTTTATTATTTTGGTTCTGGGTGACAGTAATTACAAATGACTGTAATTAAATTGAGCTCACTAAATGCCTGGAAAAAAAACTGTGTTCCCATTAGAAATAATTGACACCAAAAGCTTCTTCTGAACGGCAGGTTTATAAAAGACTGTTTTAGATTTTTGGTTCTTATAAGAGAAATTACTGTAATTACACTGTGCTAATTAGATAATTAGATACCGATATAAAAAATTTTGACATTTATGCAAATCGAAATCATGACATTTACACTTCAAAATGGCGGTGACCAAACGCTTCACCTAAATATAAGGCTTAATATGAGGCTAGTTTTCTCTTTAAGGTTCTTATGATATAAACATGTTTATTTTCATAGCATTACTCAAAATAAAGAGGGACAGTTATATGCATGTAAGGAATGTGTGCTTTAGCAAAAATAAGCTAACTGACTAAAGCCTCTTCCAAACGCCAGGGTGAATTTCTTTATTTTTGTACAGACGTTACATAACTCTGACACGATGCTTGTAAAGCATACTTTACAGGTATTACAGTAATACCTGTAAATATTACTTTAAAGAAACAAGATATTTATCTATAGAAGGAGCTTACAGAGAATTTCTCTTAATATTATTAAGGAAAAGAAGAGTAAATAAAGAATTAATTTAAAGTATGAGAAAGAAATGCACAGCACAATTTTAATACAACAAAGAGAAAGTGTAGAAAAATAGTTTATTTCTCCTGGTTGAGAAAATTTTGAATACGTTTACGACTGCAAATCCTTTATCTGCTTCTAAGAGAAAGATATTTTTTTAAGAATAGTTAGGAACTATCAGTATTTTGTTTAGGCCATGACTTTACTTGAGTAATATTTCTTCAAAAACAGAATATTGCATAATTTGCTACACTGTAAAATAATTCTGGCGCATAGTTTCCACCATACTTGTTGTTGAAGTAAACTAAATACATTTTTATGTACAGAACTAGTCATCGTGCATACAATTTATTTAAAACTGGCGAAATATTAATTGTATGAGAGAGTTAGTACGAATACACATTACTAAAAATGCACTTTATTTAAACGAAATGTTTTCGCAGTGAAACTATTAAATTGATTCGAATGCGTATGAAAATATGTGTTGTCCATAAACTAACACACACATAAAAAAAAGAATAAATAAATACATGGAACTATATCTTCGGAAAAGTAAGAAAAATGTACCTACATGCCCTGTAAAAAATTTTACTTTGCCTTAACAGCTATAATGATGGCAAATGTGCAGCAAACATTTTAACAGTGATAGAGAATTGGGTAAAAAAAGAATACATTTTATTAATTTTGTATGCATTGCTATTTACTATTTTAGTTGACAGATTTTTCTATTTAAACTAACTTTTATATTAAAAAACCGATGTTGAGCAGTCATTCTAGATCGAAATTATGGCTAATAGTGAATAGCTCCGAAGCATCATTATTATAAATCCATTTCAGAAGGCAAGAAAACTCCATAGTCAAACATTGGGGGTACGCTCACCTTCATAGAAGACTTTTCCTAATGAAACTAACCCACATTTGCGTGGCGAGAAGAGAAAAATCATAGAGGCTTATGACGGTTGGCCTGATGACAAGAGAACTAAATCCAAAAGTTTGTTTACGATTATGGACATTCAGAACAGTGGTAGGTGAAGTTTGGGAGCAGCATTTGAATAACCCAGCTTTTTCAGGGATTCGAAGTCAAAACTGTGGTACGTGCAGATCGGGAGCAGCGTTTGAATCGCTTAGCTTTCGCAGGGATTTGAAGTCAGAACTGTAGTACGTGCAGATCGGGAGCAGCGTTTGAATCGCTTAGCTTTCGCAGGGATTCAAAGTCAGAACTGTGGTACGTACAGATTGGGAGCAGCGTTTGAATCGCTTAGCTTTCGCAGGGATTTGAAGTCAGAACTGTGGTACGTACAGATCGGGAGCAGCGTTTGAATCGCTTAGCTTTCGCAGGGATTCAAAGTCAGAACTGTGGTACGTACAGATCGGGAGCAGCGTTTGAATCGCTTAGCTTTCGCAGGGATTTGAAGTCAGAACTGTGGTACGTACAGATCGGGAGTAGCGTTTGAATCGCTTAGCTTTCGCAGGGATTTGAAGTCAGAACTGTGGTACGTACAGATCGAGAGCAGCGTTTGAATAGCTTAGCTTTCGCAGGGATTTGAAGTCAGAACTGTGGTACGTGCAGTGAGGGAGTAACATTTGGATTGCTCAGCTTTCGCAGGGATTCAAGCCTAGATTATTTCATTGATAGTTCAGCTCTTTTTTTTCTTTTAGCCATTATGTCTTGGAATTTGCATTTAGTTTTTAACGAAATACTGTTTTGTAAAAGTACTATTTAGAGCTTAGTAACAAGTCTGAGGTTGAACAAAGATTGAAATCATAATTGAGTAATAAACTTCGAAATATAAAACTGACTTAGTATAAATTTAAGTCATAAATTTATAAAACCGCTCAATTTCTAAATTTTCTCAACTACATCTCCCAACTCTATTTCTGAAGAACTATTTGTTCGATTACCTTTCCAATTTGGATCTTATCACTAATGGCATAGTTTAAAATAGTTTAAAAGTATATGGAGAGTAGTTGGGTATTCGAAGACCTGTTGAAGATAAACTGTTCGTCCTAGAAACTTTCAGATTTAATCAAGATATTCATTGTTTAGTTGTATACAATAATCCTTCATGAAAGTCATATACGTACTACTTTTTTTAATAAATTATTTTTTTTTCTCGAAAAAGTCAAACCAACCAACCCTACCTAACTAGTGGGGTAAGATCGTTTACATATGTTAACTGCAAAAAAGTGTTTTTTGTATGTTTTTTGCAAAAATGTAGTTTTTGTTTAGTTTTATATTAATTTTTGCAAAAAAGTAGTTTTTGCTTAGTTTTATAATAGTTTTAGCAAAAAAGTAGTCTTTGCCTATTTTTTAATAGTTTTTGCAAAAAAGTAGGAAACATTTCTATTTTATATGACAATTTAAGAAGATTATGCATGTAATTTACTTATGATGTTATCAAAGTTGTACGCAAGAAAAGGGGGCAACTGTCACGGCGACCGGGGCTGCTGATGGCATGGCTTAAGTTTTTTACAAAATATATAGTGTTTATAAATTATTTTATTTTATAAGAAAATTGAAGAGCATTCCTTTGTAGTTATAGAAAAACTACAATTTTTCATAAAAGGTCTACAAATGATGAAAAAAAGGCTTTTTGTGCTTTGAGGAAGTAGTCTGCAATAAATCATGTCCTGGAATCCATGAAATCTTTGCCCAGTTTTCTGTATTAAACTATTCGAACCATATTTACCAGATTCGTCAAAAAAAGTATGCTTATTCTGGGAAAGTAGTTTTTTGTCTCTGATTTCGTTAATTAAAATATCATCTGCGCTATTTAATTAGCATATTTTTGGTTAAAACCTCGAATAATTAAATTTGAATTTTTTTAACGTAAATATCCGACCATTATATCAAAAGTTATTCAGGGTATCCGCGTAAATTGCATACTGAAATTTCCCCTGAAATATGTAAGAATCAAGAACTAATCTATTTTTGACCATTTCACAATGATGTTCTTTTTTAATAACGCGTATATGAAAAGTAAAAAAAAAATTTTCAAAAACTAATAATTTAAGACTAATATAAGGATCGAAGAGCAAAATACCGCTGAATAAACAGCATTGTTCATTTAGCTTAGCAGGGTAAAACTTAGTAGTTATTTGGAAAAAGGAAGAAAAAAAGATTTTCTTTAATTAGAATCATAAATATAAAAAAAAAAAAGCTTCACTAACTATCGTAACTAATGCGCACTCATTGAAATCATTCCAACTAAAGCAATTACTTTTATTTGGAAATAAATTACAATCATAAAATGATGTACAGAAACTTTTTAGAAAAGTTTATATATAATTATTTTTTTCCTTCAAATAAAGTAAAATTACTTGGAACCATTATTTTCAATTAATTTATTTAACTAAATTGTATTTTCCTAATTCATTTTTTTTAAAGCTGACTTCAACATTTCGTTACAATTTCCAATAATCGATAACATGAAAGCTGTAAGCTAAGAAAAATAAAGGGGGTAATAAGGTAAAAAAAAACCAGTCGATTCCTCTGGATTTATTTTGTTTCTCAAACTAAAGAACTAAATGTCTGAATTATCCCCCATTCTTATTTTGAAGTAAGAAAGAGTGGTAGCTCTGTCAAAATTTATTATATAATTTTAACTTCTTTTGCTTTTCTTTCTTCTTTTATTGGACGCTGTTGTCAAATGGCTGGAACAATAGATGTAATTATTTTGTTCCAAAACTAGTCGATTTTGCATATTAATTAGTTTTTTTTAATTAACATTACGCAGGATAATCAATATTGAAATAGGCTTCAAGCAAGTTAATTAAATAACCTTAGAAAGTCAATTTTTTAATGATATAACATTATTTATCTTACTTTACTAGAGCTTTGAACGTTCCAAAATAAATATTTCTTTTCATTTTAGATATTTTCTCTAAAGAATTAATTAGAAAAATGAGAAACAAATATTAAATTTCCAATTTGGAATTAAACTATTTTTTTTAAAAAAAATAATCTAATAAATTATTGAACAATATTATTATTTTACAATATGGTTGAACAAGTTTCGATTGTCACTTAAAACTCGCATGCAATTTCTCACCATATATCTGTTTGCAAATACTTTTATTTAACACTTATTCGGTCGTGGGATAAAAACAGTCAAGCACAGTAAAAAATTCCGGATTGAATTACGGTATAAAGCACCGGCACTTTGGGTGAATTATCCGTAAAATCCATTTTTACAGTTAAATAGTATATCGTAATTTTTACAGCAATATTCATTTGATTAAAACGATTCAGTGATTTTACGGTAATTATTACTAAAAAAATTACAGTTTATCAGATCCATGTTCTTTAACATTTTCTGGGAAAATGGATTTTACTGTAAAAAGTACTGACAGTCAGTACTTTCTACTGAAATTCGAGAAGGAATTTTTACAACGTACAAAATAGTGTAAACCAGGGCTCGGAAAACCGCCCCTCTTCGGCGGTCAAAAATTCCCCGCGGACAACAAATTTCTCGAATCCGACGTCCGCGCGGACGGCCATTTTCCCGTTAAAGTTCGTGATACATTTTCAATTTTTGTTATCTTACAAGAGTCTATCGCCTCACTTCTATAATGACCCTCTAAATACAGCAACATACTGCACTTGGTGGAATTGATGTTTTCTCTGTCTGGGAGTACTGCAGCGGTTGAAAGGAGCTTTTCAGTAATGAACTTACAAAAAAACACATTACGTACTGGTCTTAACAAGAAGCGTTAAACGCAATTATGAACATCTATACCTAAATGGAAAACCCCTTTCAGATTTCTGAGCACAAACCTCTGTAAATCATTAGATTGATTGTGAAACTGGCAAACGTCATATTTGATTCATTTAAAAAACGCAATACCCTCGGATAAATTGACATTCCAGATAAATTGACCTTCGTCATTTAAATTATTTCATATAAGAAATAAATTATTTCATAAAATAAATACTAGATTACTATTAGTAACCTATAGTATTTCTTTTATAACTGTATAATGTTATCCTAGTATTTGTAATCCTAATAACTACTAATTCATTGTGCAATTTATATGATAAATGTTTGTAATAAATAAGAGAAAATTATATTTTTATTTATTTAGAAGTGACGGGTTAGTTTAAAAGGAGGACGGGTACATTGTTGGACAAGCCGTCCTCGGGGACGGTTAAAATTTCCGAGTTTTTTCGAGCCCTGGTATAAACACATAAATTGTAATCGTTTTTGTAGTTGTAATAGACTCTGTCGTTCATTTCATTCATCAACCATTTTAAAATTGGAAAAATATAAAAATGAAGCAGATCGCTTCATTTTTTACGTGCTTGCCACAGACTAATTATTATTGCCCATATTAACTAAATTTTGGTTTGGTTAAGTTTTTCCTTCTTAAATAGATTGAAATTGTTTTTATACAGTATTTTGTGGGTAATTCAGTTATATTTCATTTAGCATATTTGCTTGTTCTCAGGGAAAGTTTTTGTTTTATATTTCTGTTAGTTATATTTGTATTGTCATTTGATTTACAGAATTTTATAACTTTATTTTGATCGTTATTAACTGAATTTTGTAACATAACCTTGTATGTTACAGATGAAACTTTGTTATTCTATTTTTCAATTTTTTTTGTGAAATCATGATCGAAAAGATTTAAAATTTAGTAAAAGGAATCAAGTACTATTATGCGTATATTTCCTCGGGGAGAACAGATAAGGCTAAAAAAGTTAACTTTGATAGTTTAAGTTATAATCTTTTGTCTAGGATATTTCTCAGGCCCGTAGGCAGATATTGCAGGAAATATCCCCTTTTTTTGGTGGAGTACCTCACCATTCATGGAGAGGCATACTGTTAGAAATTTCTCGAAAAAAATTAAATAACGACTTATTTAATTGTTATTTAACCACATTCAACTAAAATAATCAAATTACCTTATAAAAGATAGTCTTCAAACTATTAACTAAATCGTTTATTGACTGTTTTCACTTAATACGGTGAAATAACCGGAATTTCACCCCAACTATTCCCACCATATGAATCCACTTACCAGATAACAAACTATGCAGCAAGCGTTGTAATTTGTGTCGTTTGTTTTATTCCTTGATTGGCACAAAAGGATGGTTAATCATTATTCCTACAAAGTAGAAATGTTACAATACCTGTATTATTTTTTAAAGATTGAATAAAGGCACACCTTTACAAAAAAAATGTAACTACTAGCTTTTATTTAAAATCTCTTTGTATGTTAAGGTTCTCGAACGCAATATTTTTTATGATGAGGTGTAGTGTTCTTAGATTCAATCTTTATACGAAATGCTTGTTTATGCTAGATTAATCCGAACCTCTATAGGTATAAACTAGTATAGCTAAAATGAACATTGTTTCAAGCTTGCGTGGTTCATTTGCTAATCGTTCACAATCCTTGTTATTGTTTTGTGATTAAGGTTGCTGTGATATTAAAATCTACCTTACAATGCTATCTGGATTAATTCCTCACAAATGGGTGCATAATATAGCCGAGAGGGCTAATAAGACAATCTCATGATCGACTGAACGGTTGGTCTCAGGCAATATAATTTTTACTATCAAATGTAAGTCTTTATGTTACAGAAATATTTTTCGCTCCTATTGCAGTCGTATATTCACGGCATATTAATATGCGAAACGTTATGCACAAATGTATTAAAAAAAATTTTCAATATTAAATATATGGCATGACGCCACTCAAAATCATTTTTTGAATCGAAATAACTAATTCTAATAGAAATGTAATTTTTTTTTTGGTTAACTCATTTGCTAGTTATAGTTATAAAAATATAATTTATTCAGAAGATATTTAAATTTAAATTGAAAATGTCAGCTAGAGTAGTGTGAATCTCAACGTAACGAATCCTCAAGCATAACGCTACACTAGTTTTTCTTTTTCTTTTTTTTTTTTTTTTTTTTTTTTGACAAATTCTAAAAAGAAATGAAAAGAATATCAAAACTATGAATTTATCTTCTCCAAATTTTTCTTAGTATAGTGGAATAATGTCGAAAAAACAGCTTTCAACGTGCTGCCTTTCTTGGTTTCAGTCGGAAATAAGCTTGCTAGCAATCTTTGAAGATTTTTGACACTTTAAAAGGTTTTCAATTATTTGTCAAGTTATGAAAGATTCAATCCGTTTATGGAAGGCAGAATCTAAAAAATAAGCTTTTGTTAAAAAAGGATCTGTGAAATTTCTTAGGATTGTCAAACAACATTTTATTCGATTATACTTGTAGAATTTGTTCGAAAGGAAAAAAGGAAATCACATTTACAGACGATTTTACCTCACCAATACGAGTTATATATATATATATATATATATATATATATATATATATATATATATATATATATATATATATATATATATATATATATATATATATATATATATATATATATATATATATATATATATATATATATATATATATATAAAAATTGTGTGCTTGTAGAATATATTAATTTTCAGTTAAACACAAACGTTTATATATCAAATTGAAGGTAATTTAATGTAGAATTTAATAATAAATACAGTATTACAATATCTGCATTAGAAAAAAAGTTATGCATTTAATAGCAAGATCTATCTTAGATTAGCATTTTTTTAAAGTGATACTTACACAATAAAGTGATACTTAGTAGGATAACGCTTATTTTTTTAAGACAGCTTCACAGCGTCTTTTCATCGAGTGTTTGGAGTTCATCTTTCGTAATCACATGGTGCCAAGAATCAATTATAGCTTCAATAAGTTGTCTTTTATTGGATGGACGTTTTTTTCGTACAAGAATTTTCAAACGTCGTCACAAATTTTCAATTGGATTAAGATCAGGGCTGTTTCCTGGCCATGGTAATATATCTATGCCTTTATTTCGAAACCATGATTTGCATACTTTTGCTGTGTGGCATGGAGCTGAATCCTGCTGAACAATAGATGGTGCGTTGTTGAGGAAGAGATCCCTGATGGAAGGTATCAATTTTGGTTTCAGGACAGTTTTGATGTATTTTTTGGCATTCAGGATGCCATCAATCACTTGAATTCGGGGCTCACACCATCTGCAGACATATATGCCCAAATCATGACATTTGTTGGGTTTTTTGTAGTTGCTTCAATGCAATCAGGGTGAAGTGCTTCACCTACTCTACGTCTCACGTATTTTCTACCATCACTACCACAGAGAAATATTTTACTCTCATCGCTCCAGATTACTTGCTTCCATTGATTTTCTGACCATTAAATGTGTTCTTTTGTCGACTTATCTCGTTTTTCGCGTTGCTTTTTATTTAAATATGGTTTTTTCCTTGGAATTCTAGCTTGTAGTTCAAATCCTGATAACCTTCTTCTTATTGTTCTTGAACTTACTGCAATACCCGCTACATTCATTTCACATCTAATGAAATCTTTCTATCCTGAAGGCATAGTCGTTTAATTTTTTTATCGGCAGTAGCACTTGTGTATTTTTTTCGGCCTGATTTGGCTTTATTTTCCACTGATTTCGTTTTCTCATAACGTAAACTGAACTTTCGTACACCAGAACAAGTCACTGAACCACCAACTTGTCTTGCAATTTCAGCATAAGAGAGGCCATTTTCTCTCAATATGACAATTCGGCTTCCTTTTGTAGATTTCCAATTAGTTCATCTTGTTGATGACATTGTTTAAAATTAGTTTAATTAAAAAAAGGACTTTAAATATTCAAAAACAGCAATAACAATTTGTCTTAATATGTCTTATTTTAATCAGCAAAAAAAATTTAACATTTTAAAAAAAGAATTAAGAAAGTCCTAATTTAATGTAAAAGCTGTCCAAATGAAAGGAGTGGAAACGTGTGATAGCCTTCAAAAAACTATAAGATAACAGAGTTAATGTTAAAGACTGTAAGGAGAAGTTAGCGGTAGATGTTTTATTGCAAATTAACGAATTTGCATAAGAGTATTTAAATTGAATGCAAAGTTGTGCTAAAGATGGATGCGCCCAGAAAAGAATACTCGGTAGCAGAAACCCCCCAGCATGGCAGTGAACGCAATAGTTATCACAGCTTCTGCAAATTATTTTTCATCTCGGATGAGTTTTTAAAAAAATAAAGAAGCTAGATTTTAATCAAAATTCTGAAGAGTAAAGGCAACTTTTTTTTTCTATTAGTTCTTTACAGACACTTATACTCTATAAGAATTTATAGCACATTTTTCAGTATCAATGTTCATCCAAATTAATTTTTATTTATTAAATATTTCATGAATGATTTTAAGAACCTTTCTCAAATTTTGCTGCATGTGTGTTAAATTAAGCAGAATTTTCT
Source organism: Parasteatoda lunata (assembly GCA_949128135.1). NCBI lineage: Eukaryota > Metazoa > Arthropoda > Arachnida > Araneae > Theridiidae > Parasteatoda > Parasteatoda lunata. The sequence goes on from OX421977.1 coordinate 79,624,580, forward strand.
TCTCTGTCTGACTGCATTGATGTCGCAGCAGATAAATTTTGATTTATGAAAACAGCATTGCAGGTTCAAACCATATATTTTGCTACCGTATGATAAGAATAATACAGTAAAACCTGTTTTTGTGCGGTCCTTTTTTATGCGATTTTGTTTTGGTGCTATTGGTTTCGTGCGATTTTATTTTTGTGCGATTTTTTTTTTTATGCGGCATATGAATCTTAGCGGCGTTAGCACCAGTTTAATGTTTCCTATCAATGTACATATACATGTTGTGGACGAACTCTGATTATGTGGCCTCCTTGACAACAATGTATCTGGACTTCGCGATGCTCAGTTCATTTATTTTAAACAATTTCCTGACAGGGCAGAGTCAGTTACGTACATATTGTCGCTCGATGCGCGAACAGTATACGCTTCGTATTCAGAGTTTTATACACGATTCACGTGATTAAGGATTCATTTTATAGTGAGATTAAAGATAAATAAATTAGTTACTTTTGTTTCTATTTATATGTAGTTTTTATGATTTTTATTTTATTTTTAAACATAAGTACTCCCTTAAAATGAATAATTATAGCCAAAAGAAAGTAAAAAGGCAGACAATTCCACTATTTAATGTATAATTTGAAAACTTCTCCAGGTATATGTACAATGAAGAAATTAAATATTTTTACAATTTCTTTAGGTCTAATTTAATTATTTCATTTAATTGAGAGCATTCTCTCATCTATTTCATAAATCATTGATGTATTTTCTAAGTCCGAATTTTTTTTATGCGGTCCCTCTCCATCGCATAAGAAAAGTTTTAGGTAGTATATCGTACAAACTTGTTTATTATATGTAACAATTTATAAAATTTTCGAATTTCTTTTTGTGCGATTTCTTTTATGCGGTCCCTATCCACCGCACAAAAACAGGTTCTACTTGTACTAATATTTGTCGATTTAATTGTTTAAATGGAGGCTGTGTATTTCGAGCACATTCTAAAACCTTAAACAATGACAAAAAATATTTGCGAATGGCGGACATCACTATCGGATGGCTAGATTTATTCAAAGCGTTACGAATCGCTACATAAGGGCAGCACTCTGTTGAGCAAACACACGGTGTGATCATCTCAATTCTGTTTCGAAAATTCATACTACTGCGCAAGGTTCAAATCGTTCTGGAAGTATTCATCTTTATTATCACTTAGAACATTAGGGAACTGCTTAATCAGTGATTGTTATTTATTTTATTTTAATAAGTTTTTTATTTTAATAAGTTTTTTATTTTAATAAGTTTTTTATTTTAATAAGTTTTTTATTTTATATTAGCTGCTCAGAACTCTTTACGTTTTCCTTTGAAACTCTGAATGGTGACTCCGCTATCGCTACTGCATTTCTGACACGTGACGCGTGGTCACTTTCAATTTGGACAGTCCTGATATAATCGCTTTCTGAAAAGAAAAAAAATTTTAATCGATTTTTTTTTTCACCATAGAATGATATTATTGAGTGAAATAAGACACATCAATACACATTTTAGATTAGGAATTATTATAACTATATAATGTAAGATTACTTTATTGCATTACACATTTGTTTCAGAAAATGAATTAAATGATATACAGTACTTTTTTCAACATTAATAAAAATACCTCATAAATTATTTAATAAATTATTTGCTTCATATTTAATCATCTTTCATAAATAGACTTAGTTACAAAGTTCGACAACAGATGTCGCTGCTAACAGATTAAAATAATAAAATAATGTTTTCTCATTAACGACGTGCTGCAGGCAAAGAAAAGATTAAAAAACTTCCATACAGATACTTTAGTTATAGTACTCTTGTATGTTTTTTTTTTCTAGTCAATCATGCCATCTGTTGATAAATTTTGTTCCTAATTTTTAAAATCAGTGAACAAATACCTAGTTTCTTACTCAGAATGCACTTAGTGATAGATATTTTCACCGTTCAATATTTGTTCAATTATCGACTTTAGGGCATTTGATGAATACTTAACATATTTCGTTTCCCTTAAAAGCTGCATAATACAATAATTTATCATTAAAGTTATCAGAAATGGATATAATCGATTAAAAATAATACGCATTGCTTTCATGATATATCAATCTTACTGAAATTCAATTTTATATATTTGCCTCAATGCTATTTTAAGTAAAATGATATCAGTCTGGAGCAAATTGAATTTTCACCGACCAATAAAACTTTATACAAGAAAACAAACAAGTTTTCCCTTCCCTTGGAATAGGCTTTATTCCTTAGCGAAGTAACTCAAGAAATATTATACTCTTGTGGATTAAGGCTAGACTTTGGTTTGTTACGTCAGAAAATGAGCAATCAGCGAAATGCCTTTGTAAGAAATATAATCCGAATTGCGTCACCATATCAGGTAAATATAAAACTTGAAAGAATGATTAAAAACTTCTTTACTGCTGCCTAGCAAATAATAGCGAAAATGTTGGCAATCTCATCTTAAAAGTTTTTAACTTATAATTCAGAGTAAATATTTATTAAATTGTCTTTGTATGAAATTTTTATTCGTTGAAAGATTTCGAAAAATGTGATGTGATTTTTAGTTCTTCCCCTCTTGATTCGCAACTTGCAAATGCTATCTGCTGAATAAAAAATTATTTCAACTCTAAATAGCAAGCGAAATTACAGCAAACTTTGCATTTTAATTTTTATTTGGTTAACATAGAAAGGTTGGCTTTTTAATCCCTTTTTTTTAACTAAGTAGAAAGATCAGTATGCAAAGCTTACTATGTTAAGGCATGCAAAAACCGTTTCAAAATAATCTCATGCGTTAGCTTTTATTTACAGTCAGATACTGTAAACCTTGTTTTTGCCTTTTTATATTCCAGCTTCGCCCAGTTTCTCAAATGTAAAATTCTCTTGATGCAGAAAACTTAATGATCAGGACAACCTTCACTTTTAAAATGCTGAATAAAGTATATAAAAGCCTGCGTAAAAAATTTCAGTTTCAATGATGGTCCTAAAATTTAAAATAAACCTTGGGAAGATGAATTTGTCCTCGGTTTGACAACACTTTCTAATCTTGATATGCGAATGATGATTAAGCCTCGATTTCAGAAGCTTTTGTTAGCCTTATTTTATAAAGGCCGATTCCACCTCGATATAAAAGGGTGATAATCATTTATAAAATTTGTTGGGTTTTGTGATAAAGGTTATTTCTAACATTAAAATCAACCTTTACAATGCCATCTGGGAAAGCATTGACTCAGGATGTGCAGTTAAACCTTGTCAAATGAATTTGTTTCAAGACTTGATTGCTGTAACGTGACGCGCGTTTTAAAAACATCAATTTAATTTGTGACACTTTATACTAAAGTAATTTTAGAGTCAATGTTAAACATACACTTTTCAAAAATATATACACATTAAAGGGTAGCAAATTAATGATGCTCGGAAAAAGAAAATCGCTTTCAAAATTTGCCGAATTATTGGTAAGGAAGACAAGATGAAAAATATAATAACCAACTTGTGTGAATGCCAAAACATGGAAATGTTTCTAATAATCAGCGTTAATATCATCGCTGTTACCACCGACCATCTAACAGAGCATAATCATCTTTAACTTACGCTTTCTCAATAGTGATTAGTTAGATTTCTATTGTTTATTTGCTTGCAACTAGTTTGTATCATTTAACCCTTTGACGCAGAATTTTTATTAAACATATGTTTCAAACTTTTTTCATTATTTTGTACTAAGATAATTTTGTATTAATTAACTCTTTCATTATTTTGTATTAATTAAAATAAATAAAAAAATATTATATTTAGCATTTTAATAATTTATGATTATGAAAAACAGCAATCAATACCGGTGTCTTTTTCTGCTATGAAGGTAAAATCTTACAAACGCTAATTTTTCAAATTTGCACTTATTTGCAGAAATTTAGATCTAAGAGGAACAGTTATTCATCATTAAAATTTAATGAAAAATAATACATTTAGTTCGCAAAATAAATTATTGACAAGTGTTTGAATATGAATAAAAAAACATTTCCTCAAACTACTTTTTGTTTGGATTTAATATTTTAACACAAATTTCAACGCGGCTCACTTCTAAACAACAATTTTTTAATATTTGAAGTTATTTAGAGCTAAGAGAAACAGTTATTAATCATTGAAATTTCTTTAATTCGCAAAACCAATTAGTCATAAATTTTTGAAAATGAATGAAAAAAATTTCAAACTACTTTTTTTGATTTTTTATTTTAGTACAAATTTAATTTCGATAATCTAACAGTTTTTTTAGTAAATATTGGACTGTTTTAATACTTCAAAAATACAAATTGTTGCTTTGCTTGTAATAAGAGCGCCAGAAGAAAATGTATATGAAAAAGACACCGTTGTCCCATCTGCGTCAAAGGGATGATCTTCGAACATTAAAGACTTCAATTTCAAGAAGAATTCCAAAAGAGCAATGATTACAGACAACCCTGTGTAAAAATGTTTTTAGTTTAGAAAATGTCATTTCGTGGCTTTTTAGCTTAATACGCATTCTTAGATATTAACCTTTTATATTACTTCGGAGTTTAAAAAAAAAAAGAAATTGTTAATACATTAGAATAAAACATTTTAAGCCCATAAATATAATAAATAAAATTACATTATCAAATTGAAAAAAAATTGAGGAAAATGGTTTACTGCATTTCTACAACATTATGCAAAATGATATAAAGTTGACTGTTGCATTTCTATAAAACTGTAAATAAAGTTATAAAGATTCAAATGTTCAAAAATTTCATCTAAATTAATTCATTTCAATTCCAAAAATTAGAATTTGAATAACATTCCTGAAACTAACGAGTACGCCTTTGTAAGCTACAAATAGAACTTCAATTCTAATAATCGCTTTAGTATCGTAACGTAGTAGAAAAAAGTTTAACAATATGTCTTAAGAGTAATAATATGTTACAGGACTGCAATAATTTCGAAAATCGTCCTTCAAAACTCTCTTGTTATGCTTTTTGTGTTAGTTTCAGATATGCAAAACTGCGACATAAAGTTATTTTAAATTAACGAATCAAATATGAAGAAGCAAATCAAAAAGTTTGATAGATAGTTCATAAAACCATTTAGAAAACAATGAATACTATCTTATCAGCTTGTTTTATGCAAAGCTCTATCATTCACTCATCAGTAAAAAAGTGACTTTCCAACTTGTCTACATCTAAAGCTTTAAAGTGCTGAACTTGAAAGAAAAATGTACAAAATGACCATTTTCTTAATCATGCCATGCTATCTTAACCATTAATCCTAATTTCAGAGAACAACTGACAGGTATGGGTAATTCTACAGCTATAATTCATTAGCAATGCCCGCCTTTGTCATGTTCATTTTATAGGGAAAGCTCATAAAAGTTCTTGCTAACATTTTAAATTTAATTATTACTTGGAATCTTAAGCAGCAGCAAAAGTGAAGAATAGAGTATAGTTTTTTATACTTATTCAATTTAATTCAAAACTTTTGCACAAAAAATAGACATTATATCAAACTAGGTATGATTGAATACAATTTATAAAGACTAGAAAAAATGGGTAATTTTGAAGCATTTTATTTTTATTAAATAAATATTTGATTTCTTGTCTACCGGAGACTGTTTTATTTTCTTTTATTGCTAACGTTAAATCAAACATTTAATGATCATGGTGCAAAATACACTCGAATTGAAGTTCTGTCGAAACGGAAAGCTTTTTGAGTGAAATTTACCTGATTTGCGTTTCATGGAGTAGAAAACCAAAAAACGATTCATGACTAGAGCGACGCTATAAAAAATCCAATTTATGATTAATTTGAAACTAAAAGAATTTTTTATTATTTTACTTGCTTTAGGGATTCAAACCTCGGTCACTTGTATCAGGTATCAACTTTTTTAGATTAAAACCCTTCGGGATCTATACTATGGATATACTGATCTTTTTCAGCTTGATCCGGATCTTCTTAAACTTGAAACCATTCCAGATCTATTCTACAGATCTGTTTTAGTTTGTTCAAACATTCTAACACATTAAATTTAATTCATCAATTTTTCTCAACCGATATCAACTGTTTTTAGCTTGAAACTATTCAGAATCTATACTATGGATCTACGGATCTTTTTCAGCTTGATCCGGATCTTCTTAAACTTGAAACCATTCCAGATCTATTCTACAGATCTGTTTTAGTTTGTTCAAACATTCTAACACATTAAATTTAATTCATCAATTTTTCTCAACCGATATCAACTGTTTTTAGCTTGAAACTATTCAGAATCTATACTATGGATCTACGGATCTTTTTCAGCTTGATCCGGATCTTCTTAAACTTGAAACCATTCCAGATCTATTCTACAGATCTGTTTTAGTTTGCTCAAACATTCTAACACATTAAATTTAATTCATCAATTTTTCTCAACCGATATCAACTGTTTTTAGCTTGAAACTATTCAGAATCTATACTATGGATCTACGGATCTTTTTCAGCTTGATCCGGATCTTCTTAAACTTGAAACCATTCCAGATCTATTCTACAGATCTGTTTTAGTTTGTTCAAACATTCTAACACATTAAATTTAATTCATCAATTTTTCTCAACCGATATCAACTGTTTTTAGCTTGAAACTATTCAGAATCTATACTATGGATCTACGGATCTTTTTCAGCTTGATCCGGATCTTCTTAAACTTGAAACCATTCCAGATCTATTCTACAGATCTGTTTTAGTTTGTTCAAACATTCTAACACATTAAATTTAATTCATCAATTTTTCTCAACCGATATCAACTGTTTTTAGCTTGAAACTATTCAGAATCTATACTATGGATCTACGGATCTTTTTCAGCTTGATCCGGATCTTCTTAAACTTGAAACCATTCCAGATCTATTCTACAGATCTGTTTTAGTTTGTTCAAACATTCTAACACATTAAATTTAATTCATCAATTTTTCTCAACCGATATCAACTGTTTTTAGCTTGAAACTATTCAGAATCTATACTATGGATCTACGGATCTTTTTCAGCTTGATCCGGATCTTCTTAAACTTGAAACCATTCCAGATCTATTCTACAGATCTGTTTTAGTTTGCTCAAACATTCTAACACATTAAATTTAATTCATCAATTTTTCTCAACCGATATCAACTGTTTTTAGCTTGAAACTATTCAGAATCTATACTATGGATCTACGGATCTTTTTCAGCTTGATCCGGATCTTCTTAAACTTGAAACCATTCCAGATCTATTCTACAGATCTGTTTTAGTTTGTTCAAACATTCTAACACATTAAATTTAATTCATCAATTTTTCTCAACCGATATCAACTGTTTTTAGCTTGAAACTATTCAGAATCTATACTATGGATCTACGGATCTTTTTCAGCTTGATCCGGATCTTCTTAAACTTGAAACCATTCCAGATCTATTCTACAGATCTGTTTTAGTTTGTTCAAACATTCTAACACATTAAATTTAATTCATCAATTTTTCTCAACCGATATCAACTGTTTTTAGCTTGAAACTATTCAGAATCTCTACTATGGATCTACGGATCTTTTTCAGCTTGATCCGGATCTTCTTAAACTTGAAACCATTCCAGATCTATTCTACAGATCTGTTTTAGTTTGTTCAAACATTCTATCACATTAAATTTAATTCATCAATTTTTCTCAACCGATATCAACTGTTTTTAGCTTGAAACTATTCAGAATCTATACTATGGATCTACGGATCTTTTTCAGCTTGATCCGGATCTTCTTAAACTTGAAACCATTCCAGATCTATACTCCGGATCTATATCAGCTCAGTCCAGATCTTTTTTAGCTTGAAACAATTCCGAATCTATTTTACGTTTTTTTTTTCTTGATCAGTATCTTTTTTACTTTGAAACCATACCGGATCTATTCTTCCGATCTATTTTAGTTCGAACAAACATTCTAACATTTTAAATTTAACTCAACAACTTTTTCGTCAACTGTCTTTAGCTTGAAACTATTCGGGATCTATACTGCGGATCTATTTTGGCTTGATCCAGATCTTTTTTAACTTGAAATCATTCCAGATCTATACAACTGTTACTTATATCTTATGAGCTGTTTTTAACTATGAAAACACTTTAAAAAAAAAATAGACTATTTAGTTTAATTAAAAATCTTTGTATTTCATTGCATTTGCATTAAAACAAATGGGATAAAAAAGAAATGTTTTCTTTGAGCGGAACTGATTAGAAAAAAATATAGCAGGAATTGTTTTATAATTTTTTTTTCCATTATCTTAAATAATAAAATAAAATATCTCAATTATAAACAAAAGTAAATATTTACTTCATTTAAATTTATAACATCAATTCATAGACATAAATTTAATTCATAATTCGTTATCATCTAGTCGATATATGATTTTTCATAACTTATTACCATTCTTATAAGTCCTTGAACAGTCACGTGATTAATGCGCTATCATCCCGATAAATCTGCTGCTATTAAGCATTATTCTTTTTCTTTTTTTTTTTCGTCAAATTTTAAATTATTTGTCTCCTAAAATAGAGTAAAGTACTTCTACGCAAGCTTTTAAAACGGAAATTCAAACGCTATTTCTTTCAAATCTTCTGCTTCATATGTAAATAGCAATAAAATGCTGAATTCATTTTTACCTCAGGGGCATGACAAATGATAACTATAGCGTATTGGCATTTTTAAAGGCTCCAAAAAGAACCAAGAAGACATTTTCTCCGTGAAATATTATCGTCGTAATAAATTATATTTCTCAAGGTGCTTTCTAAATTTAAAAATAAGCAGAATAAATTTGCAATTTCTGCTTAGGAAAGAGTTTTGTAGGGATTTATTTTAAAATAGAGAATTAGCTATTTTACTCACATATGCATTTTTTATTAAAATTAACTGAAATGGGGAAAAATGTCTTACGGAAAATTTGTTTACTTGGTCACAGAAAAGAAAACTCTAATATTAATTAATCAAAATAACTATGTAAATTAATTGTAAATTGTCATAATCTAAAATAACAATATAAGTTTTTTTTTTTAAATATTGCTGTGCAAATTAACTTCGTAAGTTAAATGTAAATTGTAACGATGTTAATGAATTATCAATTGTAACTATGCAAAGGAACCATGAATTAATTATAAATAGTATAGGAATTTATGCGACAAAATGATGTTTTACAACACCAAAAGTAAACCGCTTCTTATATTTCCCTTGTAAGGTTGAGATAATAAATAATTCTTTCTGAAATCATACGTTAAAGAAAGAGTATGACTTGCATTTTAGTTCACTGTGAAAAAATTTTTTTGTTCTAATACGGAGATTAGAACATGAAACTGTATTAAATTAAGTAAATTTCTGTTCAAACGCATATAAACGAGTAATGGAAAATACCGGTTTTCTGCGAAATCCCTTCCCTAGGTCTAGAAGAACTTCCTTTCGAATATATTTAAATGTAATATTTTTTGATTTTATAAATGAATAGCCACCAGGTTAGTGAGTTGAGTTGTTGAGTAGTCTTCATTTACAACGGTGTTCGATTCTCCAAAGTAGTTCGATTGAAAACTGGGTACTTGATCGAATTGCTATTTCTTCGGTTGTATTTTAGTTATTCAGATTTCACTTTAACACTAGAAAGACGACTGGACCATTTTGGCGCATCTAGTTTTTTGATGCTGTGCAATTCAAAAAATAAGTGACTGAAAGTATTAAGTATTTCCAAATTTTCATAATTTGATCCGATTTAAGTGCTTATTTAATCATTCATGTGTAAGTCTTATAGGAACGTAAGTATAGAACCTTATTCCAAGAAAGATAAGAGGGGGCAGAATGTATTTTGGTTGGTACCCCATAATACCAGGAAGGATTGGATATAAGATACCCTTTAGTAGATATAAGATATCACAGTTTCATTAAAAATAAATAAATATTTCAACATATCTTCAGTCATTTTTTGTAGAGAAAAGGAAACTCAATTATCTGAGAAACTAATGCTTAAGCATAGGTGACAAGTCAGTGACATCAAATATTTTCGTTAATCAAATCGAATATAATACCATGGAATTTTGATGACGGAGTCTATGATATATTTCTTACTAAATTTATTAATTATGATAAGTTATTATGATAAGTTATATTAATTTAACTTCATTAGTTATAATAAATAGTTATGATTATTTTTTTAAGATTTGGAAGTCTAATTTATCTACACACAAACATTCTGGCAATGACCAGACTGCCTCCTTCAGATATTTAAGTTACACAGCTATGTTCAGTCTTTACTGTTTTGTAATATAATTGAATTCAATGTCTTGTCGTTGATTATAATTTTGCTTACGCTATTTCTTCAAAATTGAGGAGTTTGAATGTTTGAATATTTTTCTATATTTTAGAAACAATTACCCGTTTTTATTTTTATGTAATCTATTCGACAATTTGCAACCAAATTTATTTAAGATATTACACCTTAATAAGCAATTAAGTATTAAAATAAATTAAAATAACGAAACAATTATGAGTATTATTTTAGTATCTTTACTACATAATTAATCATTGAAATTAAATTTGAAACTTTATATTTGGATACAAAGATAGGCTAAATAACAATAGCATACTAATAGATAAATAACAATATAAATTTTATCATAAATAAAATATCATAAGCTTTCTAATGATATTTTGATTTTTTGTTAAAATGAGATTTTATATATTAATATTCTTGTTTGTAGTTTAACTATAAACGATAACATTTATAGGTTTACTTCTAAAAGTAAATCACCGTCGACTAAATGTATGATAAAGCCAAAAATCCTACGCAAAATTTTCTTCAAATTTTACAACTTGAGATATGATAAAGAAATCTTTGATAAAAATTTATTACTTTACTTTTATAGAATATATTTGATCAGTTTAAACTTGAAACCACTTATTTTATTTATTGTGGGAAGCAGTTTTATAGCCGTAGTTTATCTTCAACAAATATAAGAATCTCTAAACCAACTTTCTACTTTAGAGTTTTTAAAGTTGACATAAAAAAAACTATTTAAGCTTTTTAAACTGAAAAGGTTTATGGGAAACGATATAAAATATTTCCAGTGAGTTCAAATGCCTCCTTGTTCAAAAACTTCCTGTACTTGTCATAAAATTTTTCTTTTGTGATTAATTTAGATCTTGTTTCATTATTTTTTCCTGCTTACAACTTTTTAATTATTCGAGTCCAAAAACTTATTCCTAAATCTCTTGACTCAATTTCAACTGGAACTACAAATAATGTTTTAAATGTCTTTAATCCGGATGGGACACCGATGCCCCGTTTACATATTTTTTTATGACGTTCTAATTTCAAGTATTATTTTTCTAATTGCAAAAGTTATTTTGTTATTTAAAAAAAAATTATATTAGTTTGGTATGATAATTACTAAACTAATAAACATAATAAAAACAGTCTAATATAACCACCAGTCTAATAATAAAATCAATAAAAACAATCTAATAAATAATAAACCAATAAACAGAATAAAAACAGTCTAATGTAACCACCAGTCTAATAATAAAATCAATAAAAACAATATAATAAATAATAAACATAATAAAAACAGTCTAATGTAACCACCGGTCTAATAATAAAATAAATAAAAACAATCTAATAAATAATAAACATAATAAAAACAGTCTAATGTAACCACTGGTCTAATAATAAAATCAATAAAAACAATCTAATAAATAATAAACATGATAAAAACAGTCTAATAAATAATAAACTAATAAACAGAATAAAAACAGTCTAATATAACCACCAGTCTAATAATAAAATCAATAAAAACAATCTAATAAATAATAAACAGAATAAAAACAGTCTAATGTAACCACCAGTCTAATAATAAAATCAATAAAACAATCTAATAAATAATAAACATAATAAAAAAAAGTCTAATGTAACCACCAGTCTAATAATAAAATCAATAAAAACAATCTAATAAATAATAAACATAATAAAAACAGTCTAATATAACCACCAGTCTAATAATAAAATCAATAAAAACAGTCTAATAAATAATAAACTAATAAACAGAATAAAATCAGTCTAATGTAACCCCCAGTCTAATAATAAAAACAATCTAATAAATAATAAACTAATAAACATAATAAAAACAGTCTAATGTAACCACCGGTCTAATAATAAAATAAATAAAAATAATCTAATAAATAATAAACTAATAAATATAATAAAAACAGTCTAATAAATAATAAACAGAATAAAAACAGTCTAATGTAACCACCAGTCTAATCATAAAATCAATAAAAACAATCTAATAAATAATAAACTAATAAACAGAATAAAAACAGTCTAATGTAATCATCAGTCTAATCAGTCAATCATCAGTCTAGTCAATGGTCTGCTAGATAATAGGAATTAAATTTGTGTTAAAATATTAAATCTAAACAAAAAATAGGTAGAAGAAATGTTTTTTCATTCCTATTAAAAAATTTATCCATAATTGATTTTTCAAATTAAATAAATTTTAATGATGAATAACTGTTTCTCTTTGAGCTAACTACTGCAAGCAAGTGAAAATTATTGTTTGGAAGAATTTACCTTTAACTCAGAAAAAGACACCAATGTTTCATGCTGTATTTCACTATCATAAATTATTAAAATGCTAAATACAATATTTTACTATTATTTTGACCTAAATTAATACAAATAATTATAAAGATATGAAAATTTGTTTAATAAAAATTCTGAATCAAAGGTTTGATAGTACTATACTACAGTTTTAATTTTACTGTTTTTCTTTCGATTTTTAAAGATTTTACGAGTTGGTGATCTATTTGAGAAAGTCACGAGTTCACGAACATCATTAATGACTAAGTATCGTAAGTCCAATATTTATTATTTTTACGTAATTTAAAGAACGTAATTTCGTAATTAATTTCGAAAATTTGAGCACTTTCGAATAATTTTTGAGTTATCAAATAACGAAGAACAAATCATACATCTAAAATTTGATTTCGCAGGAACCATTCGACCGATTTCACACAAATTTTGTATTTTTACATATAAAATTTCATTCTTTAAAATGATGCAAAAATTTGAATAACTTACAATTCAAAATTTTTCCTCTATTTATTAACATAATAAAAATACTAAATAATTATTGAATATTATTTTTCGCGCTGAAAAAAAAATAAATTCTCTTTAAAAGTTCTCAAGAATAGCGAAATACGCGAAAAAAATAAAATTTATGTTGAGGAATTTAAACTTTTGACCGCTCTTCTGACCAAACTCCTCGCGAACAGCCAGTTCATAAAGGGAAGACAATTCTATTGGTGTACGAGAACTTTTCAGAGTATGACTTGTTACGGGAATACTAAATCCATATTATCAACCTTATTATCTCGTCCAAGGTTTGTCTTCCTATATAAATTTGTCAATCTTTTTACAAGAAATTGCATTTCTTTTCATTTTTACTTTATTTTGTTCCATTTTCTTACATGATTACAATGATTAATAAAAACTAAAGTACTGGAAAAGCACTAAACACACTTTATGAAAACAAAATAAATTCGAAAATTTTTCTAAAAACGTATAGATAAAATAAATTGTAATGCATCTTAATTCATTCTAAGTGTTTTAGTGTTTTTTTATTTTTATTTTCATAGAGTGCTACCAAATTGAGAAGTTCCTTCTATTGAGTTGAATTATCTCCTTTAACGCTTGAAAAGACTTTCGTCTAGGAAACAGAATGATTAATGATCTATGTTCCTGCATAAAGTATCAGTGCAGGGATTGATACTTCATCGTGTCACGAGACAACATCCAGTTAACCAAGCAAATTGGCTGTCAAATGGTAAATTGAATTTTTCAACACAATTGTTTAACATTACGATCAGTGTATTCAAATAAGTTTTCTTCAAAATAGTATTTTTAGGCTAATTAATTTAAATATTTGAAGTTTAGTTTAAAAAAGTTATATATATATATATATATATATATATATATATATATATATATTATATATATATATATATATATATATATATATATATATATATATATATATATATATATATATATATATATATATATATATATATATATATATATATATATATATATATATATATATATATATATATATGTATATATATATATATATATATATATATATATATATATATATATATATATATATATATATATATATATATATATATATATATATATATATATATAATAACGCAATAAAGAGGAAAAGGATAAAAGAAAATAGAAATTAACGACGAAAATTAAGAATAATAATAATAACTGTTATCAATTCTGCGCATGACCTGCTAACACATAGAACTCATAAAATAAGTTAAAAATATAGAGAAAACATAGAAACACAATATAAAGATTTAAGATTTTAAAAGAGAAAAAGAAAAAAAAAACTATTTTTAAGAAAAATTCGAAATTAAAAATAATTAAAAAAGCCGGAAAACAAAATAAGGAAAATATATCTCGTGATCAGCTTTCACGATTATAACCGCAATAAGGAGTGCTTTCTTATATTCTATTGATATAGTCAAAGCAAAATATATCAATACAATAGTGTGAGGGGCACCAAAACAATTTAAACGAAAATAGAACAAATTAAACGAAAAATAAAACATATCAAGCAAATAAGAGAAAACAAAAATTCAAGAAAATACAGAATGAAACAAATGCAATATATAAAGTAAGTAGCAAATTACACCTTACGGCATCTTTCAAAATTGAATTAAAATATTTTCTTTACAAGTTTTCCAAATTACAAGACCCCAGTTCTTTCCCTTTGGCGACAAATAATTAAAATATCAAGCATTTGAGCTGACATATAAGCATGAAAACGTAAACATACTTGTTTACAGATTTCTAAATGAAAATTCTTTTCTTGCCGAGACAACGAAAATCTGAAACAAAATAATATATAATTTGGGAAGAATTGAAATGTTAAATTTGAATAATTAATATCAAAATTAATTTTTATATATATTATTAATTTATTTTATATACAATGCTATGCTTAACTATTCTGATGCAGGTGAGATGGTTATAATTTTATTCATTGTTAATTGTTATTCATTAAAAAATGAGTAGTAGTCTTACTGTTACACTTCTTAAATATAATAATAAAAACATGCTTATAAAGCAGAAGAAAGCATTCAATAACTTTTTATTGACTAAAGGTTGCAAATTTTTACAGAGGAATAAGTTTCATAGAGTTTAATAATTGATTTAAATTTTTTAGATTTTGCGTTAGAGCATATTTCAAATGGGTTTGACTTAATGGCGAGTAAATCAAGCATGGTTTGCAAATCAAACCATACAAGATTGCATAGCTATGTTCATGGGAGTGTCAGGGAACAGAGGAAACTCCAGTTCACGCATAAGTGGCATAATTGCAAAGCTGCTTAACTGATGAAAAGTGTGGTATTTTTCTCAGATATACTAATTAAGCCCCATTCTATGCTTTGCTTGACAAAACACAACTCAACCACAACCTAATTATAATGTTTATAACCTAATAAGAATCCTAGCATAAATTAACTCCAATGTTCCGTACGTTAGTTGTAAATGGTTCCAAAGCCATAAATGTAAAGAATTGATCTAAACTATTATGTTCTTTTAATGTTCTAAACCGTAAATATTTTGGTAAATCGAAAGAGCAGACTTCTGCTTGTTATTTTAAATTGAAAATTCTAACAGTGCAGAGACTAGGTTATGCCTATCTCTTTACTTCATTTCTCTTTGAGATATTTAAAAGTGCAATATTAAGTAATTTTCCATGTTTGGTCTACCTTTCTGTTATATATAAATAAAATTTATCAATACTTTTCTTCCAAAAACTGGTATTTATTTTTAGATAAACAAATAACATAACAGTCCACTGAGTATCAGGTTTTTCAATATTGATTTGTTTCTTCTTCTGTGTATAATGTATCTGATAACTAACCCAGACTAATAAGGAAAAGTAATAGTTTTTCTACTTAAGAAACTAACCAAAAATAAACTAACAACATAGCCATTAGGAAAATGGGACCTTCATTACACTTAAGCCATAGAAACACATCCATTATCTTTGAGTAAATTGTAGCTATCCTTTCAAGTTAATACCACAGAATAACAACAATTTATTGAGCTTTCAGACTTTTTTTTTGTGAAGTGTGCTCATATTGTTCTAAAATAATGATAAATTCTTTTAAAACACAAGAACTATCATTTAAAGATTTAAAAAAGTTTTTAAAAAGTAATTTTTTATAGATTTTTTCATAGGTAGACAGCTGCATCTCATGAAGGGTACCAAATTAAAAAATATGCACAAAAAATAATTTTTTTTTCTCTGGAAAATACAAGAACAATTTTTAAAAAACTAAAAATGTTTTTCAGAACAGAAACTGTTTACTGTATTTTTTGTTTATTTAGAAATACTATTTTTGCAAGAAAAAAATCAATTTTGACACATAATCGAATTTTTTTCATTTATTTAGTTTGAATTCTGATATAAAGGAATTTTATTTGTATTTCAAAGCGATAAAATAAAACAATGATTATAAGAGCCGTCTTAAGGGAGGAGCAAGCTTCGCATTTTCTTATTCGTGTTAAGAGTATTAAAAAATTATTATTAATTTTCCTTCGATGTATCAAGCTTCCCCTTGCGAAGATTACTTAAAAATGAATTTCGTTTCAGAATTTTCAATATTTTTCTTATTGTCTTTTTAATATTTAAAATTCGAAAATGAACTTTTCTACATCAGTCTTATCATGTGAAAACCTACGCAGAGATCCCAAAGGCATTAATCTTCATTTATCTAGTCTAGAAACCCTCAAAAACGAATCTGCTAATTTAAGAATTTTGCTCAAATGAAAATCATAAAATCAGAACATTATGTATCTTTAAACATATCTATAACGTTTTTTTTTTTCAATGATTTCCATAAACACAAAATTATAAGAGACATACGCCTGATATGACACTGCTAAATATTAAAAACTGTTTTCAATTTTAAAAAAAAACGAAGAGTAATTTGAAGAAATAACTAAATAATTAGAAAAGAATACCTCGTACAAACTTATTTCTATTATATATTAAAAAATAAAAGGACCCTAAAACATTTGAAAGGATCTGAAAAGCGTTTTTTAAATCATCGTCAAGTTTAGCAACGATCCTTATAACTATACATTATTTTATAGTTTAAACAAGTTTTATTTTATTTTAAAGTTAAGACAGCTATTTTTAGATTTACGCCTATCACTGATTAACTTCGCAACGTTGCAGTTTTGAACCAAACCTCAATGGACTATGTTAAAGGACTAAACCACATTTACGTTGCATAACACGAAAAACTCCCAAAGTTAGCCCGACGATAAATTGATTCTAATCTATATTCGATCTTCTACTTCGAAAGTTTTTACCTCAACACGGTGGTCGATGTTGCCCAGAAGTAGATTTCGAATATCTGGAGTTCGAACTTGGGTCACACAATTGAGAGACAATCGCTCTATCCACCGAGCCACCGTACCTTCCTGATAACTATATAGGTTGCTCCGCGATCATTGCCTTTAATCGATATTTTTAGTATTTAGTATTGCTAGTTAAGACATCGTCAATGAATATGTACGGGAAGAGGAAAAAAAATTATTGAACTCTGATGAATCATTAGTGAGAAAGACAAGTTCAACAAACTTGTTTATAGTAGAATCTTGATGGTAGGGTTAACCAGCACTTTCCAACAACACGCTGTTCGATCTGGCAATATAACAGGTTTTGTTGTGATCAATCCATTTTTCTTCGTTTAACGTCTGCACAGTTTTAAAGACGTTTTGCTAATTAATCGTTTAAACATTAACTTACATTCTGATATGTTCATCTATATTTAATTTTTTTTGCTTATATTTTCATAAGAACTATTAAAACATACTTATTAAGAGCGGTGATTAAGCAGCATTTATTAGTTATCTATCGTCTGTTACTGATAAAAGTTTTTTACTAAGATTTTGGAAAATGAAATTTCGCTGAAATGCTCAAAAGTGAGTATCATGCATGAGATAAAAAAAAGTTCTGTTTCATTATAGGTTCGACCAATTTCTTAACTTCATTAGTATTCAATATTTTTTTGTGATTATTGTTTAATCGTCTTGAAACATGAATACTTTAAAACGAATACATTTTAGCAAATACTTAAAATAAATTTTCTTTTTTTACACCTATTATAAAGTTTTAATAATTATTTGTAAAATAATGCCATATTAAGGATGCAAGTTTTACAATAAA
Organism: Parasteatoda lunata; assembly: GCA_949128135.1. Taxonomy (NCBI): domain Eukaryota; kingdom Metazoa; phylum Arthropoda; class Arachnida; order Araneae; family Theridiidae; genus Parasteatoda; species Parasteatoda lunata. The sequence goes on from OX421977.1 coordinate 79,642,883, forward strand.
ATCTCCCATAGTTATTTCTGGACGCGATGTTTGCCGAAGGTTTCGTTTTGTTTGAGTTCTCTATTTTAGTGCGCGACATCTAATGGTTGGGTCACTGGAAGCTGTCTCAGGGCTCAAGGTATTATTAATCTCCTTTCTTGATACTTGTGTGGGAGAAGCACACAGATCATTAATCATTGTACTTCCCAAGTGTATCTTCTCAACCGTATGATTAAGAAACAGGCTTTTCAATCAAGTCGACAAAACACTCTTTTTACAATATCTTATAACATTGTACAAAAAGAGTTAAAAAAAAAAGTATTTCGGATGATTTTATACGCTTTTCTTTGTAAATTAAATATGCCCCGTTGGTTAGCCCTTTGCCATAGAATTTTCATAAACATATTTTTCATACTTTTTTTCATTATTTTTTATTAATTTAAATCAAAACAAGGTAAAAAGTTTTACCATTCTAATAATTTATGGTTATGAAATACAGCATGAAGCACCAGTGTCTTTTTCTTAGTTAAATGTAATACGAGTATCTTTCAAACCATGATTTGTCAAATTTGCTGTTATTTGCAGTTATTTAGATCTGAGAGAAACATTTATTCATCATTGAAATTTTTTTCCAAAATATATTATTAATACATTTTTGAATATGAATTGGAATTTTTTTTATTCAAACTACTATTTTTAGAGTTCATTAGTTATTTTGGACTTAAAGAATTTAATTTTTTACTTTGTCTCAAATGGCCATCACATCCCACCGCAGTTAGCTGCGGGATAGTAATTTTTTAAGAATGAAGTTATGGTTATACAGAGCCAATAATACGTCTCAATGATTTTTTCTTCCAACTTTGGCTGATCCTCCCATGCCATTTCGCGATCTGGCCGGCCAATTCCCGAAATCAAGCAAAGATCGGACATTGACCAGCCAATTTACAGCGTTCTTAGCCATTTCGCGATATGGTCGGCCAGTTCGCGAAGTGGCCGAAACACACCCACACACCCACACACACACACATATATATATATATATATATATATATATATATATATATATATATATATATATATATATATATATATATATATATATATATATATATATGTATGTATATATATATATATATATATAAATATATATATATATATAAATATATATATATATGTATATATATATATATGTATATATATATATATATAAATATATATATATATATATATATATTTATATATAAATATATATATATATATATATTTATATGTATATATATATATATATATATATATATATATATATATATATATATATATATATATATATATATATATATATACATAAATATAGATATATATATATATATATATATATATATATATATATATATATATATATATATATATATATATTATATATATATATATATATATATATATATATAGTACAAATAGTACAAATAAAATTTAAACAATCTTATAAAATTTTTAAATAACTATTAGAATGTTTTTATTATTATTAGAAATTACTAAAATATATTTTTGCTTCTAATTAGAGCGTCAGATAAAGAAGAATAACTAAAAGGGACACCTGCTGTGTCGTGTCCCATCTGCGTCAAAGTATTAAACATCGTTTTAATGTATCTAAAAGATTATGGGTTTTTGAAAATATCTAAAATATATGCACAAAAATCAGAGAAATCAGAAAATTTTAATAAATATGAAAAATGTTTCAATACTTTCGTGTATTTCTGATATATATGTATATATATCATTACAACACTTTTTTCCATTTACCTAAAATTTTATTTTATATTTTATAACCGCGTCATTGAACACCCGACCCAATTTTCGAGATTACAACAACCAATCTAAGTTCGTAACTTTGTTATTTTGAACCCAATCCGGAAGACATGGGAACTCCTGGATTAAGTATTGGGGGAAATCGTCCTTCGTAGAGGATTTTTTGACGGAATTACCCCTATTTGCGTTACATGGAGAGGAAAACCACGAAAATCTCACACGGTTAGCCTGACCGCAAGGGAACTCTAACCCATGACCCGTCTACCACTGAGGATATTCTACGTCAGCACTGTGGTCGGTGCGAGCCGAGTGCTGAGTTCGTATGGACTAGCCACCACTGGGATACGAATTCGGTTCCCCTCATTAGAAGGTGAACGCTCTATCCTCTGAAAACAAATTTATATGAGGTAGATGAAAATAAAAACTCATTAGACATAATTACTTAAGCTCAGCTTAACTCTGCTCCTACACCACTGAGGACACTCAGTGAATACTGGTGACACGTATCTATATCAGTGCGCGCTCGTATCTATATGAGTTGCGAAAACACTTGAAGGAAAGATTTATTCACGATAAATGGCAACACTATCGATCGATGATCAGAGCCTTTATTTGGTTCCAGGGGAAACCCTATGAGTGGGGTGCACAAGAAATAAAAATCTGGAAAGTTAATTTAGTTAGTAACCAAAGTTACTTATAAATTTAAATTGGAAAAGATAGGGGAAGTATAGGTGCCGTGCTCGCAGAGCGGCCATTGCTGCCCATTGGCCAGTGTCAGACCATAATGCTGCAAAAACTTTATTAGAACATTAAAGAAAGAAATAAAAAACAGTCCTATTAGACTAAAACTTAATAATACAAAGGGAGGATTCTTGAGATTATGCGAAATAAAATATGAGATTGTACAACACTAAATGTGGACACACTTGTTGAGAATATACAAAGCTTAAGCATACAAAGCTTGAGATATACAAAGACTATGGAAAATTTGAGCAAGGGGTATTTACGGCAAAGAAACGAATGAACATAAAGTCAACCACGATGATACCAGTTGCGTAACTTTTTCGAGGTTTAATAAAAATTTCAGAAAATAGACAGATGTAAAAAAGTTGTCCATGATTAAACAAATTATGTAGTTCAAAGTTATTATTTAAAGTACAAAAAGAGTTTCAAAAAATTTGTCTACGCAAGAGTTCTAAGTCCGAACGAAACCTAGCTAGATTGTGTTCCATTTTAAATAGTACTCCATTCCGTTTACTATCCACCGTAATGTTCAGCACAGTATTTCTTATTTAAAAGCTTTCCTCATATTGTTTTTTGGATGCATTTTGTATGTTGACTATGTTTCTTGAAGCAAGACACGATGTTTTGTTTGCCCAATGATCTGTCATGTAATAAATCGTTAACACTCTATTTGTCTCTCGTTTCCTTGTTAATTTAATATTTCGTCAAAATTGAAGTTTTGGGGCTTTCCATCAAATTTTATGCGTGGTGTCGGTATCTCTTCCACCACTTATACATTACTACTAAAAAAATCCCATTACAACTTTTTTTAAAAAATGTGTCACCGTATTCTTGATCATTTAAACAAAACGTACACTACTTTTGCCAATGGTGTTAATCATTTGCAATGTAATTACTCATATGGACACAGGTGTCATTTCCAAATTTTATTCCACTCATTACGGAATAAGTATGAGTTAAACAACAGCGATGAAATCTTTATTGCCTCATAAATCTTCAGAAAACATTACTCTTACCTCCATATTTTTAAGCTGTTAAAGCTAAGTACCCATGATTTGATTATCTTTTCAATCGAGACAGAATTTACGACTCAGACGAAATCACTCTTTCCCATTATCTTATTGGATTGTCCATCTTCTTTTTTAACGCTATATCCTTCGGATGATTTATTTTAAATTAATGATTCACCATTTTTGTCGAGAATGGGATCGAAATTAAGCAACTTAAAAGAGAACTTCATAACTAATGCACAAACCGCGATTTTTGCTTAATTTAAAACTAATCCATTCTTTTAAAAGTATGTTTGGAAAAGGGATGAATAATGGAGTCAAATTGGCTGCGAATATATTTATAATTCAGTATTTTAAACACATTTCAAAGTAGTTTTTATTCTTAAACCACTAAAATAAGCTTTAAAGTTCATAATTTTACCAAACTCTGTATTTATTATTATTATTTTTTAATTATATGAGAAATTAAATAAAAAATAATTAACTCATTTTTAACTATCGTTACTTTCATTTCTTTAAACATTTACTTATTTAAAATATTCATTAAAACTTTCTAATAAGATATCCCAGGTTCGAACCCTGGCTAAGTAAGTTTGTGTACTACCCTTGTTTCTTAACGACTAGTGCTGACTCTCCCGCAGCAAACGGATAGTGGGTTAGATACCCTAGTCATCGGAAGGATTTTGTGGATCAGTTTCAGTCAAATGCGATTTTGTCCCAATGCCTGCCTTACTGTGTCCGATATCCAGGAGACTCTTTGTCTTTTAGGCTGAGCTCAAAATTACTAGGCAACGAGATTGAACTTTGTATGTCCTAAAATTAATATAGTTCAGTTATCCGGAGCCTATTTTATTTTAAAACCCGTGGGGGAAAATCGACCCAATTCAGATTTTATGTCTTTCAATATTCAACATACCTTGTTATTTTCAAACCCATTCAGAAGACAAGGGAACTCTGGGATCAATCATTGTAATAAACTAATCTTCATGGAGAGCGTTTGGGGTGAACCAACCCGCATTTACATGACATGAAGCGGAAAAGCACGAAAACCTCACACGGTTAACCCGACGGCAAAGAGATTCTAACCTACGATCGGTCTATCACTGAAGATGTTTTTCTTCATCACAGTGGTTGGAGTGAGCCGGAAGAAGAATTCGTATCAACCAGTCACCACTGGGATACGAACCTGACTCACCTCATTGGAAGACGAAAACTCCAACCCTGCCATATTCCAAGCCTATTTTAAAATGCAATGAAACTTTGAACCATGTTCTATTGTGCTTCGTTTCTTCCATTCACAATGTCGTCAGTATCCATTCGCCAGTCTTCCATTCACTATATCGTCAGTAGCTAGCTTAATCTCGTTTTACATTGCAGGGTATTTATTATAGTGCTGAGAAAGCGCTCACTTAGTTATATTCTAGTCTTATTTTTCTAATCTGACCAACACGAAAATAGGGACTTTTTACACATTAAAATACATTCAATTTTTCGAAACATGAATTAAACATAGTATTGAATCTTCATCTCAATCACATGTATACAAACACTTCATATCAGATATATTCGAAAATGTTCAAAACTTTTCATAATTGCAAAAAATCCCTCAAATATTTCTGATATATACCCAGCATTTTTTTTTATCTTTTTGATATGTATGCAACACTTCAAGTCATTTAGATATAAACAAAATTTTAAATCGTTCAGAAATATAAGAAAATAATCCAGTCACTTTGATTTTTTATAAAAATGTTCAGATATCTCATAATTTAAATGCATATCTTTCAGATGTACATGATACTTCCTGAGCCTGTTAGATACATTCAAAACGATGCTTAACTAACAGGGCATGCTTAATTTATCAACAGAAACGCATAAAATCGTCAGAAATGAATTTTTTTTTTAAAACTTTTTATGTACGATGTTATATGATATTGCAAAAAATAGCGTTTTGTCGACTTGATTGAAAAGCCTGTTTCTTAATCATACGGCTGAGAAGATGCACTTGGGAAGTTCAATGATTAATGATCTGTATGTTTCTCCCACAAAAGTATCAAGAAAGGAGGATTAATAATACTATGCACCATGAGACAGCTTCCAGTGACCCAACCATTAGATGTCGCGCACTTAAAAAGGGAACTAAAAAAAAAACGAAACATTCGGCAAACAATGCATCCAGATATAACTATGGGAAATTTTATTGTGAAAGTTGCATTCCTGATGTTCTTATTCTAAAATTAAAACTAATCATAAATGAAATATCATAATCTTAAATTCGAGCAGCTAAAAATTAAAACTAGACTTAGATAAGAACGAATTCGATGAATAATAATTGTATTGCATTATTTATTTGAAATTATACCCATTAAAAAGATTAAATAAAATACTGGCTTTTATTAAATCAAAAGAAATGTGAAATTTCCCAAAATATTTGAGAAAATTATAAACTTGTTAACGCATTTTATGGGGGAAATGACCTTGAACTGATTTTTGCATCCCCTTAACTTTTATACCTTTAATAACCGAGAAAGCAATATAATTTGCAAAGGCATTGAGACACGATGAATTTCGAGGAAGTAGTGGATGGCTTGACAAGTTTAAAAAAAACAGGGAATTATAGGAAAAGTTATGTCTGGTGAAAGTAATGACGTCAGTGATAAAGATTGTGAAAATTGGATTGTAGAGACTCGTAATAAAATTTTAAAAGATTATAAGCCAAAAAACATTTTTAATGCTGATGAGACGGCTTTATTTTTTCAATATTTGCCTCAAAAGACCCTAACATTTAAAAATGAAAAATGCTTTGGAGGAAAACATAACAAAGCAATAATAACTATCATGCTAGTTGCAAATATGACTGGCAATCAAAAATTAAAACCCTTAATTATAGGAAAAAGCAAAACTCCAAGATGTTTTAAGGGCACGAAATCTTTGGAGGTTGATTATAAATTCAACAAAAAATCATGAATGACGTCAGAAATTTGTGAAAAATGGATTCAAAAGTTGGACAAATTTATGATTGCAGAGCATCGCAAAATTGCTCTAATTTTCGACAATTGCCCTGCTCATCCGAAGGAAATCAACAAAGAACTGAAAAACATTAAATATTTTTACTTGCCTCCAAACACTACATCGAAGCTACAACCAATGAATGATCAAGGGGTGATTCAAAAATTTAAACTGCACTACCGCAAAGTAATTGTACGAAAAGTTATCACAGCCAAAGATTAATTGCGAGAAAGCATAACAGAAATTTCCAAAGCATGGAACTATGATGTTACAGATCGTACCATTCGTAACAGTTTTGCTAAAGCTGGATTCTTTGTCAACGCTGAAAATTCAGAAAGTGAGGACAAGGATGATATTCCTTCAGAAGAACTTAAAAAAATGTGAGTGCAGCTAAGAGAGAACCACGGAATTAATGATGATGTACGGATTAATGATTTTCTTTCTATTGATTCTGAAGCTGAAACCACCGAAACATTAACTGAATCGGATATTTTGGACGATGTTAAAAATAAAAACAATACAGCCATAAATTGTGAGGAAGATGGAGACGGAAATAATGAAGAAATTAGCAAACCTTCATATGATGAAATGTTAAAATCATTTGAAACAATTCGACGTGGATTGCAGTTTGAGGAGAATACGCCTGAAGAAATTTTTGGTATATTACAAAAATGCGAGACCTATTATCAGAAAAAACACTTTTTCAAACGAAAAACTCAAACAAAATTAACGGACTTTATCAGTAGCAATATGTTTAAAATTACATTTATAAAAAATGCAGCAATAATTTTAATATATAAAAATTTAGCATTTTTTATTCAGGGGAAAATATATGTGGCATGATAGTGTAACACTAGATAATGTTTTCTTCTATTCTTACTTTCAATGCAGATTTCTTTTATGGGGAAGATTTATAAAATAAATAATAGATAATAATTTACAAGATAAAGCATCAATTGCATCAATTGCAGTTTTAATTATTTCTAATATCTATGAATTTAAAACCTGTTCTACGTTGTGTAAGTATTTAAAAAGATGATTTTCTATCTAATGAACTTTCCATAATACGAACTTTTTTTCGGGATTTAGCGACTTCGTTAAATAGAGGTCCGACTGTATATATATATATATATATATATATATATATATATGTACAGTCTCCAGTCTTATGTGGTGAAGCATAATGAATTTATGAATTAAATTTATACTTAAAAATGTTTTTCTTTTCTTTCGAAAAACATTATCCTTTAAAAGAAACCATTTTTCTTTCATATAAAGAAAAACTACTTTCCAATAATAATTAAGAAATATATAACTGAAGCTTATTTCTCTCTCTTTCTCACTGTCCTATTATTAATATTGATTCGATAAATTGAATGGTATTATTACGAATGCCAATATATAGCTATTAATCATCTTTTAATAAATGAACTAAATAACATCTTATTTCATGGTGCAATGATAATTACATTGCAAGTCATTTCATATCATGAATAATTAATGCAATGCCAATTGCATCCTTTTACTTTTACGCAATTTCTAAGAGAATATATATGATACAAAAAAATTGATTGAAGAAATATGCTTAATTTGAAAGTAAGGCACAAAATCGCTGTAAATGCAAAACATAACGTTTTTCAGGTGGCAAAAATGTTTTGCTATCTTCAAAATAAAACTCTCATTTTTAACAATTCAGCAATCCTTGAGCTTCATCTGATTGTTTTCGACAAATATTTCCTTTCCAAATTTCGTAGTTTTTGACGAAAAATGAGCCTTAAATATCTTATAACAATCGTTGAACAGCCGACCCAATTTTGAATTTACAACTACCAACGCTCAACTCTGTAGCCTTGGAATTTCGAACCCAATCCAAAAGACAAGAGAATTCCTGGATGAATAGTGGGAGAAATTTAACTTTGCGGAGAACTTTTTGAGGGAACTAACCCGAATGGAGAGGAAAACCTCCCACTGTTAGCCGGACGAAAAGGGGAAATGAGATTTGCGATTATGATTTGAAATAAGAATTTTATTTAATGGTGAAGAAACCAGTGATAGTCTAACCAGTTCATTCTCTAGGATATCGTTAGTGCATTTTCAAACAAACATGTATGGTGATGCACACCGACCATGAAACATATTTTGGATGATGATCTGAAAAAAGACTGAATCAATGGCGACATCAGGTATTACTGCTGATATGAGCTGACCAATTTGTCATGGTGTGATTTTTCAATATGCCAAATCATGTGGCAATTCTCTTTTTTTGCCATTCACTAGAATACATCTAACACCGTGTATTTCCAAAAACATGACGCTTCGCAATAAAACCAAGTAGAACTTAATATTTTTTTTAAACTCACGTGCGTTAATGCATCATGAAGATCCGATGATGTTTGCCTAGGTTACAAAAGCTCTTTAACTTTATCTCAAGCAGGATTGCATGAGAATGTAATAAATAAATCTGGCTGCTTATATGCCCATTGATACTTGTAGCACCGAATGAAGTCATTTGGAAAGACATATATTCGCCAAGAAAAGTTTCTATTGATTTGCTTGACCCGATAACAACGTTGATAATGGCTCGGCTGGCGACGTTAAATCTGGTAGTTTCACTTTGCCTCCAGAACAGCAAATTCCAGCTCTTTCACTCTTAAATTTGAGAGCACTACAATACATACATAATTGGTCCATTTTTCCGATGATGACGCTTGGGTGAAGACTATAGTTGGTTGTCGGATCATTGTGAAATGCACTGAGATTCAAATCAGAGTATTGGCAGCGTCTGAATAGCGAAGTGCGTTCTCGATCGGTTTTCATTCTTGCTTCCCATTGCTCTGATGTTTCCGACGAACGGGCTTGCGTAGTGCGTTCTCGATCGGTTTTCATTCTTGAATCTCGTTGCTCTGATTTTCCCGACGAACGGGCTAGCGTAGTGCGTTCTCGATCGGTTTTCATTCTTGAATCCCGTTGCTCTGATGTTTCCGACGAACGGGCTTGAGTAGTGCGTAGTTGATTCGTAAACAACCTTCTTTTCCGTTGCTCTGATGTTTCCAACGAACGGGCTCGAGTAGTGCGTAATTGATTTGTTAACAGTCTTCTTTCCTGTTGCTCAGACGTTTCTAAGGAACGGGCTAAAGCATTGTGTTCTCGATTAGTTTCAAGTCTTTTTTCCCGTTGCTTCGATGTTTCTGAAAAACTGGTAGTTCTCTTTTTGCGTGCTGGAGATGTTGATCGACTAAGAGCGATTCGTTTAGGCGGCATATTTTTGCAAATATTCTCTCTCAAACGAAAAGAAATGTAAAAGTTGACAGTGGTCGCAAATTTGCTAAATCAAAAATTTACATATTTATTTTAAATCATAAAAAAAAGCAATAAAAATGAAATAAATTAAATAAGAAATATAATAATGATGAAATTTAAAACAAAAATCTATTTTTTAAGTGAAAGAAATAAAATGAATATGAATTCGAAAACTTTGTAATAATAAACAATCTAATAGTTTTCAAATGACAACTGTCAGCAATGAAACCTTCAAAAACTATATTTAATTGTGCTAACCTAAAACTGCATACTAAATATAAATAATTATTGAAAATACTCAATTTGAATGAAATTTGTTTTTACCTTTATTTTTATTAAACAGTTTTCACAATGCTAAATCCGTGATACGACCAGTAATTACGAAATCTATTGTCGTTGATTTTACGTGATTTTAATGGCTTACCTGTCATAAAGAAACTTGCGCGAGTTATAATATTAAAGTATATGTAATTTACTTTTCTAAATTAATGGAGCTATAAGATAGAAAATATCACTGTTGTTATCTTCAAGATATTTGAAAACTGAATCATTTATAGCAAAATTTAAAACACAGGCTAACTTTTAACCAATCAGAAAATTCCATTCCATATCACTGTTGTTATCTTCAAGATGTTTGAAAACTGAATCATTTATAGCAAAATTTAAAACACTGGCTAACTTTTAACCAATCAGAAAATTCCATTTCGATTTTCGCTAATACCACTGGAACGGTTTGTCGCAAAATGTTCTAATGTCGACAGTGACCTTCCTCGTGCTTTGAACTATCTGTATGCCAAGTTTCATAGCTTTCTGTCGGATGGTTTATGAGTCTATAAAGGACAGACTAACAAACACACATTCATTTATATATATATAGATTGTAAACATTTATTACAAGCAAGAAAAAATATCAATATATGCTTCATGCCAAGATGTTTTTTTTTTTTTTTTTTTTTTTTTTTTAATAAAAAAAAGATTTTGTGAACTTTGTATGATAAACTAAAAACGAGAAATCTAATCAAGTTTTAAAAAAATCTTTTCGAAAGACATAATGTTTTGTTTGCAAGAATCAGATTATTTGGTTTCATTTGAGAAAATTACATTAGTAACTTTTTCCTGGAAACTAATTCTGATGATTCTCGAGGAATTATTTTTTCTAATTCTAATTGAATCAGAAAAACTTTTATTTTATTTAATGAGTATCATGATGGTTTGTATTATATGTTTAATAATATAAATATATTTTTCTGGTATCTATTTTTGATGATTCGAATGAATTCTTTTACCCAATTTTCTGGTTCTAATTGAATTGGAAAAAATATTTTATTTATTAAATATGCATCATAATAGTTTAAAATGTATATGTAGTGGTAGTAATGATACTTTATTGTTATCTACTTTTGATTCTACTTGAATTAGTTTAGTGTGCTTAATGGTTCTATTTGAATGAAAAACTTTAATGTGTTAACTTGAATGAAATCCTTTAAAGTCTATCAAAAAGGATTAAATTGTGTGCCTACAATGGTATTTTATTTTGTTTAATAACCGTCGTTGAACAGCCGACCCAATTTTTGGGTTTACGACTACTAATATTCAACTCCGTAGACTTGTAATTTTGAACCCAATCCAGAAGTCACGGGAACTGCTGGATCAAATATTGGGAGTAATTTGCCTTCGTGGAGGACTTTTTGATGAAACTAACCCGCATTTGCGTAACATGGAGAGGAAAACCATGTTGACCTCCCACGGTTAGCCTTACGACTAGGGGACTCAAACCCATGATCCGTCTACCACTGAGTATATTTCACGTCAGCACTGTGGTCGGTGCAAGCCGGATGCGGATTCGTATCGACCAGCCATCACTAGGATTCAAACCCAGTTCACGTCATTGGAAGGCGAACGCTCTATCCACTGAGTCATCATGTCAGCTACCATAATTTTAAGCAATGAATGCCGTGATCCAGGCCCATAGGGCTCATACGCGAAAAATCTGTAGACCCATTCGATACGAAGAAACACCACCACAGCACGGGAAAACCAAGCAATTTGCGGTCTTTCGAGCTCAAGGCCCCGAGTTACGCCCGAGAGAAGCACCAATAATCTCGTCCTTGAGCAGAGGAGGAATGTCGAGCACGTAGTTGCGAGCCGACAGGGCGGCGGTTCCAATTTGCGTGCAGACGACAATCGAAACCGGGCCGACATCAGCTCCTGGGTGCTACGATATTAGTGTTGTTTTCCTGATGGAATTATTTTACTTTTATATCTATAGCTCTAATTGATTAGGAAGAATATTTAACTTCTTTAATAGTGCACCGCAATGGAGCAAATTTTGTTTCATTAAATTATTGATATTTTTCTGATATCTAATTCTGATAATTCTAATGGAATTATATTAACAAGTTTTCTTTAGATTTTAATGGAAAAGTTCAAATAATTTAATTTGTTCCATAATGAATTGAATAGTTTTTTTTTTATTGAACGGGAGTTTAAAATTATACAGTGAATTCGCGATAACTCGAATCTGATAGGACTGACGAAAAACTTCGACATATCGGAAGTTCGACTTACCGTTAGTTTCGGTTTTGGACTTTCAAAATATTGTCGGATTATTTAATTAATGCTTATTAATTACAAATCTTCTGAATGCTTACAATATTTAAGAAAAAACTATAAAGTATAATATATGTAATAACTTACTTTATTATTTGGACTACATTTTACATTTTTTTGAAGTAATCCCTTTTGAGTCTCTAGAAACAGTAAATCTTCAATTTTCTGCAGGTGCACAAACATGGAATTATCAATTCCTTCACGACTCTCTAGAAACTTTTGAAGAACTTCAAGAGATGCACGCGCTTCAAGTATGTTTGGGACAATTGTTTCTGAACATTCCTCCTCAGCAGCACTTTCATCATTTTCTTCTGTGATCGGTATAAATTCTTCGTCGGAAATATCACCACAAACAGCAATGTTGTCATCGAAGTTTATGAAATCGGAGTTCTCAATTACTTCCTCATCTTGAAGCTCTTCTATCACAGGTTCACTCTGTATTTCTTTAAAAAAACCCACACTTTCGGAAACAGTTTCTTATTGTCGTTTCGCTTACATCATTATTCCAAGCACAGGAAAGTAGCCTCATGGCTTCAAGTACATCAACTTTGAAAGAATTGTTTTCTATATCGTTTATCATTTTTCTGACAAGCCTTTTACGATAAGACTGTTTGAAGCACTTTATGATACCCTGGTCCATCGGCTGCAACTTTGCTGTTGTGTTTGGCGGGAGAAACTGCAAGTTTACTGCTTTCGAATTAGGTAGATCACTATGCGCTGTGCATTTATCCATAAAGAGTATCACTTTTCTTTTTTTGCGAAGAATTTCCGATCCAATTTTCTTATATAGTCTTCAAATAAAACTGATGTCATCCAAGCCTTTTTGTTAGACTTGTAATCCAAAGGATACGTTTTTACATTCTTGAAACATCGGGGATTTCGGTATTTTCCGATAACAAGTAAGGGCAATTTTTCTGTCCCAGACGCATTTCCTCCAACTAGGATAGTCAAACGTTCCTTGCTCATTTCACCCCCTGAGCAGTTATCATCTTCAAACATCATAGTCTTATTTGGAAGACATTTAAAAAATAAACCCATTTCATCAATATTGAAAACATCATTTTCACTGTATCCTTGAAGTAAATTTGGTAACGTTTCATTTAACCACTGTTCACATACTTCAAGAGGGACAGCTTTAGCTTCTCCATGAAGAGTGCGAAATACAATATTGTGTCTGCTCTTGAATTTTTCTAGCCACCCAGCACTAGCGTGAAAATTGTCTATTTTCAACAGTTTAGCAAATTCTATCGCTTTTTCACATAGTAAAACACCACTTATGGGAATAGCATTTTCTCGATTTCTGTACTGCTGAAACCGTTTCAGAAGAGCTGATTCCACCTGGGGAAAGGCACACATCTTCATTCTTTCATTTCGTAGATTCATATCGTTTAAGGATATTTTCTCTTTCTTTTAATATCGTAGAAAGGGTATTCGGGGGAATTCCATACTTCAACGCTATATCTTTCTTCTTCATGTTTGGATTTCTATCTACATCATTAATAAGATTAATTTTATCTTCCAAGTTGAGAGTTTTTAATTTTCGCTTCGACATCTTTAGAGGTAAACACTTCTTCCACACAATCTCTAACAGCAAATCATAAGCATAAAACTTGTTGTTTTTAGCGGTTCGAGGCTATGTTTACGAACTATCACGCCTACGCCACCGAATTGGGACTTTCCCTCTTTAAAAGTTTCAGTTTAGATTTCTCGCCTGTTAGTGTTTTCGTCTTAAGACGCATCTTCTGAATTCTAAATGTTGTAAATTATTAATAAATAGTTCTTGTTAAATATCTTTTCTTGCTTTAAAAGATCTAGTAATCTTTTTGAAAAAAATCGAGTTAAAGGGAGTAAAATTCGAGTAATCGAGAATAATTAACATGAAATTGAAGATAAAAGGGTCGGGACCTCATAAAAAAATCGAGTTATAGTAATATTCGAGTTATCGTACTTCGAGTTATAGCGAATTGACTATTAATCTTGTGATTCTGTTGGAATTATATGTCTTTTGAATTTAGTTCTAATTGATTAGGAAAAATTTTTAACTTTTTAATTAATGCATCGTAATGGTGTAAATTGCTTCTTAAATAAAATTAAAGATGTTTTTTGATATCTAATTTTGATAATTCAAATAGAATTATTTTAGTTGATGAGGAACTTAAAAACTATAAATGAATGACGCGAAAAAGCAATCTTATGGTTTGCAATCTATTCAATGTAGTAATCTGGAACATATTATAAAATATCATATCAATGTTTACCTATTTTTGATGTCCCAAAAACATTATTAAAGCACGTTTTTGAAATTTCAGTTAAACTAGTAACAAAAAATTTTTTTTATATATTTTAGAGGATTTTCGAAAGTTTCAGAAACAGAACGAAAAAAAATTTGATTTGAAAACATGTGAGTATGTGTTCACAAATATTTATATAAATAAAAAACTAGTGTGTATTCGGAAAATTTGTTCTTCCGAATTCAATATTTAATGTCATTAAAATTTGTCACTGTGATTACGTATTTAAAAGGAAAACTCATTAGACATATTAAAAAATATTTAGGTTCCAAGAAATGGACCAAATTTTAAATTTTTCATTCTCATATTTCCCATGTAAGTAAATGATCGCATCCTTTCCCTAACTATACCAAGTTGTTTTCAAAACTTCATTTAAAGATTTTTTGTGACTACTTTTTTTTCAGACAGTGCTAGATACTTTTTGTACCATCATGCAGGGAAGGGATATCATCACCACTTTGACAGACTTCTGGGGGACATAGGCAAATCTTAAGGATTATGGATTGCATAGGGACCCATATTTCGAAAAGTCATAATACGCCGCTAGAAGCGCTTCCCTAAGATGAACTGTTTCTACGTGCATCTTTAAACACTTATTTTTTATTATTTGCAAGTTTGTCAAATTAATCTCCAAATCTTTAAATCAAGATTAAATATCTATAATGAATCATTTTAAATACCATTTTAGACAAAGATTATTAGAAAACTTAAAACTAACATAAAATTAAGATAATTTAGATAAATAAAAGTATCGGTTTTTGAAATACATAAGTAGAAACAGTTCATAAAATGATAGCGCCCCTTGCGTCGTACAATGACATTTCCAGCCATGGGTTCTTATGTAATTCTTAATCCTTATGATGTGCCCTACCTCTCCTAAAAATTTGTCGTTGCACTAGTGATACCTTCTCTTTATGTTGTTTTTTATTAATAATAGTTAATAAAACCCAAAACATACAATATTTAAACCATTCATTTGAAAATTTTCAGTCCATATGGTTACGGTTTACCGAAAAATTCGATTTTCAAAATTATATCTCTTATTAAAACAGAATAAGTTAAAAATACAAAACTGAAAGTAAATTTAACAGAATAAATTGTTTTTATGCCATGCTCTAAAGTCTAAGGTATCCTGATAAAATTACTCAGTTTTATCATATTTACCAAATTTTACCACATCTTATAAGAACATATTTTATTGTTAATTATACCAAAATCATTACTGAAGTACTTTGGTAACAATTACCGCGCTCTTTAGTATTCCCATATAGCCCGAAACACGGTAAATTTACTAAGTTTCAACCGTGCTTTTTTTCTCAGAGTGTTTATAATACTATATTCTATGCAATAAATTCATATGGTTTTAAAAAATATAGTTTAAAGCTAAAAAAAACTATAAAACTACAAATGTTATTTTTGTACGAAGCATAATTGCGCATAAATTCAGCAAATCGGTTCTGTATAATCTTATAAAGTTCAATACTATCAAAGCACTAAAATATATTTAAGTTCTGCTCTTTTTAAGAAAGAAAATCACAAAATTTCCAAGTTTTTTGGTATGTGATTTAATTTTAGATTGAAATATAAAACCCTGTTTCATTTTCAATCTTTTTATACTATAAAAAACTATCTTGTTTTAAAACTTCTTGCTATGTTTACAATGATTGAATTTTTTCCCTTTTAGAATTGAAACGCTCTAAACTTTCACATTTATGATGTAAGATTGTATTTACGGAACAAAAGTTACATTTCAAAACTTGAAAAAGTTTGAAATCAATCTTTTTGACTTTTCCAAAGGAAAACAAAATGCTTCTTAGCAATGAAAAAGTATCAGAAAATATAGATTTTACATTTAAACGCAATACTAGCTTAGAAAAAACTTTCATTTTCTATCAATTGGGCACTTGCAACTCGATGAGAAAAATATCGTTGGAATCACACACTTGTATCTAATCGCGTGGTTGAGCTAGGTTTATTATTACGCTGAATTAACTTTCAGATCCGAATTAATTGGACACCTGCGAGTGACGTCATGCGTGTGTGCCAAACCAAACTGGCTGCCGAATCATGGTATAAACAAATACTACGATTTACCCACGCGTGACGTCACTTGTAGGAGTCCAATGAGTGGAAAACATTAAACTGAATTAGTACCCTTGTAACTTTATATTTAAATAAATATGCGAATTGCATTTCGGGAAATAATACAAATTATTTTAAAATTTTATGATTCAAATTTGAAAAGGGAAAAAGTTCAAATAATATTATATTAATTGCATTAAATATATTTATTTAGTTTGTATTTTTATAATGAAAAATTATTTGTAAAACAATCCTTTAAAAACATGTGGTACTACACCGTAAAAAATTCCGGATCAAATTACGATGGAAAGATCTGTCACTAAAGGTTTCTGTACCTTTTACAGTAAGATCCATCTTCACCGGAATATGTTACTGGAAAAAAATCTGATATACTGTAATTTTTACATTAATAATTACTGCAAAATCACTGAATCACTCTAATTAAATAAATATTACCACATAATATTTTACGGAAAAAACGGATATTGCGGATTATGAGCTCAAAAAGGCTGTACTTCATATCATAATTTGATCTAGAAATACGCTACAGTGTAAGTGAAGTAAAGCACAGCTGGAATACGAATTATTTTAATTATTTCGGAATAATCCCAAATTTTAATATGTTTATTATTAGTGTAAATCGTAATTATGAGGGAAATTCAACAGAACCAATGCACAGTGCGCAAATCAGTTTATTTAATAATAGTCGAAAAATGTTGAATAATTAGGTACACAATTTTGACGTCATTTTAAAGTATATAGTTTTCCATAGCAAAATACAAAATTTGAGCGAAATTGGTCGAATAGTTTCTGAGAAATCGAATTTTAAATATACGTCTTCTTTAAAATGCTATTTCTCAGGAATTATTCGACCAATTTCACTCAAATTTCGATATTTCCTGTGCAAAATGACGATCTTTAAAATGACATGAAAAATTGTATACCTCTCAATTCAAGATTTTTCAACTGTTAATAATTAAAATAGTAAAAATTAACAGTAAATTTTATTTTTCGCATGGAATTATCTTTGAATAAACGAATTATGTAATTGTGAGCAAAAATTTTTCAATTCATTTGAAAAGTTCTCGAGATATATACGCAAAAAGTTAACTTTAGAACTTTAACTTTTTTAATTAAGTGGTCCTAACTATAGACCACTCGCCTGACCAAACTATGGGGACCATATTTCCCACATTGTGGCTACCCCTTATATATTAAGGGTTAGCAATCCAAATCCGTCGAAAAAAAGCATGTTTATTCAGAGATAGAACATTTTTGTGTGTTATTCCATAACTTAACATATCGTCTGCTCTAATTAATTAGCATATTCGAAGTTGCTCTCTCGAACTAGCTTGAATCCTAGAACGTGAAGATCCGTTCATTAGAATTAAACATTTTCAGGGTGGTCCTTTTTTTTTTCCTTTTTTTTTAGCGCGCTGTACAAATAATTGCAGGACATAATAACGCTTAAAATAGTTTTATTTTTATTCCAGTGTGACTTTTTAGAAATTTTATCTATAAATAAACTTATATTAACTGCAATTTTATTGCATAGCGTTAAACTTAAGCTGTTTCTATGAGTAACATTTTAGATCGTCAAAATATGTGTAATATCTATTCATTTTTTGCCTAGCATAATCAGTAAATTCCTTAGACATTTTTTATTCTTATACTCATAGTCAAATTATGTTTAATATTGTAGAAAAAAATTCATTTTATAACAATATTTTTCATATCGCAACGAGAAGGAAATTCAATACTTTCTTTTTTGTGCATTTATTTTTTGTACATTTATTTTTTATGCATTCATTTTTTGTACATTTATTTTTTGTACATTTATTTTTTGTACATTTATTTTTTGTACATTTATATTTTGTACATTTATTTTTTGTACATTTATTTTTTGACAATTTATTTTCTGTACATTTATTTTTGTACATTTTTTGTACATTTATTTTTTGTACACTTATTTTTTGTACACTTATTTTTTGTACATTTATTTTTTGTACATTTATTTTTTGTACATTTATTTTTTGTGCGATACTAGTTTTCAGAACTGTCGTTTTCGTATACCTTTGAAATATAGTATTCTGAAATAATCATACTTTATTTCCTATCTTCCTCTTCAACGAAAAAAATATATTTCTTCACGGTTTCGTAAGAAAATCACTATTTATTTAATTCCACTGAAAAGACGAATAAAAATATTTAAGTGTTTCTTTAAAATAAAACAGAAGGAACATCTATGAAATGAAATATAATACCATCTGTCAAATGTCATATCTTCTGCGAGGAAAAAAAAATTGCATTAAACATTCCTGTATGCGCTTTAATATACACTTTAAGGGATCACAGTACCCATGCAATATTTTTTTTTAAACAAAGGTATAATCATTCATTCATTTTATGGATGCTTTACATGCTCATTTAACTTATAATCAATAATTTATCTTCAAAAAATAATTAAACTGTATATTTTTTTTAAAATTTAAAAACAAATTGCAAAAATTCTATGTTTTTAAATCCTTAGGCTTTTTTTATTTTGACATATTTTCAACAAAAAAATTTTTCTTGGTGCTTACAATATTCTTAACAATTTTGTTCATTCATTTGTTAATATGTCAATCAGAACATTTTTTATTGATTATTTTGTAAAAAAATAGAGTAAAAGGTTAAAAATTCCTGTTAGATATTCCTGATATAACATGCTGTAAAAATTTTAACACCTCATAAAATGCTTATTCCATGCACAGTTTAAATAAATGTATTATACTTAAGATAAAAAAGTTTTTTTTTCAAAGCTTTATCTTAAATAGAAAAAAAAATTCCTTAGGGATTTAATTAAGATTAGAACACAAAATTATCATCCATGAGAAAAAGCACTTCAAAATCTGTCTGATGATCACGTTTCTGTTTTAGGCCAATCTTAAATCATTTATAACTTTTTTAAAAATATAGATAGAGATTTTTTTTTCAGTGCATTTGAAATAGTTTGAAGTTTTATTATAAGCAATAAACAAGTATCGATATATTGGTCATTTTGGGGGTATTTTGACCTCTTAAGTATGCCTAATGTCACAAGTCTAATGTCTAAATATGTCGCAACTGTCTAATTTATTCAATAAGAATAGTAAACACTTTTAGAATTTTGCCTGAAATACAAAAGAGTTGGCCATTAGTTTATAGAGTCAACTCCCTTTTTTGATAAAAAGAAAGAAAATATATAAAAATAAATAATTTGATATAGAACAAAAATATAGTGAATTAAAATAAAACAAAAGGCATGAAAGAGTCAGTAAATTTATTAAACAGGAAAAAAATTATATTTAAAATTAAAATACTAACTTTTTTAAAGACTTCTACATTCTACAGTGTCATTTTCAAATGTCTTTTTTTTCAAACAAGAAGACAATAAACGTAACTTGTAAACTTGAAATGTGAATGCCCATTTTTATAGAAAAAATAATATTTTTGATGTAATAAAATAGTTCATAAAATGTGAAAAGAAATAATCTAAACATCAGGGGGAATAAAAAGCATAACTTTCTAAAACTAAAAACATAAAAAAGACTGTGAATTTCAAGAAATCAAATGATATGCATAAAAAAAGAGAGAGAGATTTTCTTTTTTGCAAAGCTTAATGCGAATTCCAAGTCATTTTGAGGATATAAAAGTTTTAAAACTTCTGTATGAAACTTTTTAACGCCCAAACGAAAGAAAATTGAAAAATCCTTTTTCTGAAGAAAACGCCTTATTTCGAAATTTTAAAATAAGCTTTGCGTGGTGAAAAATATTACTAAACTATTCTGAGCATTGAGGAGACAAAATTGTTTTTGTCATTCACTTTTTTCAAATTCATTTTACAAAAAAAGTAGCTTTTTCTCTCTTTATTTTACTTTATAAAACAAGCAAGAAAATATTTATAATATAGCTATATAATATAAATTATATAATATAGGAATATTTAATCTAAATGGTTTTAGTCTAATTCTATATTCAAATATAACTTGTACCCATGTTCCGTAGTGATCACACTTAATCAATATTCTTTAAAATCTTTGTTAATAATGAAAACAAAATCAGGCAAACCAGAGATCTTAAATTAATATTTAAAACAAAAACCAATCAAAACCGGACGAAACACTACATTATTTTCATCCAACCATGGCTACGCACCTAGACCAGTTTTTAGGGGTCTTGACTTTTAACGGCCATGCTAGGAATGACACGTAGTTGTGAATCTTATCAGACGACGTGGTCACGCACCTGAACTGGTTCCCCTCTCTCCAAACTTCCCCACTACAATCAACGAGAAGACTTTCAAACGTGACAGATTTAATGAGCACCTTGCTTTGTATACACGCGGAATGTTTTGTGATCCATCAGGATCGAACCCACGATCTCCAGCTCCCCATTAGTGGTGTGAGCGACGCCTTGGTTGACTGTGCCACCAGAGCGTTTAACAAATCACTATAAAGAGAGATGGAACTAAAAACATCAAAGCCAGTTTGATTGCTGGAGAAACTGGAATTTAGGCACAACTCCAAGTTTCATCTAAGAACCACACAAGTTTAAATGTTTTTCTTACATTCCTCAATGGCGTTTCCAAAGATTTCTATAGCATTTTTTGTTTGTTCTTTTCCAGTTTTAAATTTTAATTTCCGACCCCTAATAGGAAAAGTTTGCCTTTATTTGCAAGTCTGATTGTCTCATAAATCTTGAAGATGTTAGAAAAAAATCCCGTTTCAATTCCTCATCCTTTCCTCCGGCAATTAACTAGTTTTTAGTGATATGAATCCCATCTTCGTAAAGATTTTGTTTTTTACCTATTATAACTATGAATTTACAAAGATTAATGTATATACTTTTTGATAAAATTCTAGAAATAAGTATCAAGGGTGGTCATTACATTACACTCTGCACTACAAAGATTCATGAATATTATTTAATCAATGGATTTTTTTACATAAGCAATTTTCATTCAATCGCGATTGTGATTTAAAGTTAATTATGCTTAACTGTTATACATATTATTAATATATACTACTATATGGTTGGTTGGTACTATTCACGTCACACTAGAGCTGCAAAATGGGTTATTGGTGATGGTCTGAGAAACATGCCCGGGGATGGTCTGAAGATATGCCATCGAAATTTTGATCTTCTAGAGAGGATCCCGGCTTCGTAGTCTGACGACCTGTGGGCGAAGTTGAGCACTTTACGATAACCGATACCGAGCACCCTTGGTCCCTACGAAGACTGATCAAAGTGTTCACCTGATCACAAACAGTGATCCTTGACTTCGTGGTTCTACTGGAAACCGTGTCTTACGATCAGTCCACTGCGGGACTACTATTATATGGATTCTTAGAATTCCTGTAAAATTTGCACACAAGAATTTTGCACTGCAGGACTACTATTATATGGATTCTTAGAATTCCTGTAAAATTTGCACACAAGAATTTTGCACAGCGGGACTACTATTATATGGATTCTTAGAATTCCTGTAAAATTTGCACACAAGAATTTTGCACTGCGGGACTACTATTATATGGATTCTTAGAATTCCTGTAAAATTTGCACACAAGAATTTTGCACTGCGGGACTACTATTATATGGATTCTTAGAATTCCTGTAAAATTTGCACACAAAAATTTTGCACTGCGGAACTACTATTATATGGATTCTTAGAATTCCTGTAAAATTTGCACACAAGAATTTTGCACTGCGGGACTACTATTATATGGATTCTTAGAATTCCTGTAAAATTTGCACACAAGAATTTTGCACAAAATTATTCCTGTGAAATTTGCGCACAAGAATACGCATATTTCCTGTCTCCGATAAGCAGGTCATATAACTGTGATTACTACTAACTGTTAAATAATTAAAGAGAAATAGCTGAAAATAAAATAGTTCAAAATATTTTCGTTGTAAAGTGTATTTCTAGGGACATGGAAAATATCGACATTGCTGTAGTTTTTTAAACGTTTAATTTTCCGGTGCAATATACCGTCTATTTCAACTCAAATGAAAACTGTCCACGTATTTGCGCTTGTAATAAGTTTATTTCAATTTCCTCAAAAATAGGGATGGTATAAAGGGAAGAGGATGGGTTGTTTGCTTTCTCAAAAATTGATGCGTTCATTAGAATTGTAAAAAGTAAAAACCTTAGTGTATTATCTCTTTTTAATGTAAAATCATCGCAAAGTGCCTTTTGCTTTTTTTAAACGCACGATAGATCTGTATGAATTGCGATTTTAAATGATCGCTTCTTAGCACGACGTTGGTAGAGACGAAATTTTCCATCAAGATTTGTTAGATTAAATTTGATCAAGAAACTATCTATAAAGTTTTACTTTGAAGTTCACTCTGAAAGTTATAAGTGCATAAATTTAGATTATTTATTTTTTTTAACCATTTTAAATTTGATTTAATATGAGTAATGTTATTTTAAAATAAATATAAATGTTGTTCTTTATGAGGCGAAATGTGTATCTACTTAGAAAAATAATTCTTTCTTTTTTTTTTTGCCTTTAAAATAATCAAGATTATTTAATTCTGCCAATTTCAGAAAAATAAATTTAAAAATATTATTTAGAAATACTTTAAAAAGTTTTATTATATCCTAAGAGGAGTTTAAAAATTTTATAAAATATGCTCTTCACTTTATGCTTGTTTACCAAAGCTCTTCTGGAAATCATTTTCCTAAAAAGCAGCACAATGTAGTACTTAAAAAGTTTTATTTACATATTCGAAAGCTTTCAAAGATAAAATCCAAAGAAGTTTTTGAATTTTTAATTAATTTATGCAGAAAAGATTTTAAAAGAAAAATAAATAATATAATCAATGACAACTGTTGCAAAATCTTTCTGAGAAAATACTTCAGACTTTTGAAAATAGATAAAAATATAAATGCGGAAAATCAACTAAGTGTGGTTTGTTATTCTAAAATAAAAACTTTTATTTCCTAAAAATTCAGTATTTAAATGTTATTTTAGATATTAAAAGTCCAATTTCATGCATCCTTCAGATTTAGGGTGCATATTAATGAGTATGTTCTCAAACAATTTAAATGACATCTTAAGGTTGTTGTTTTTTTATGTCTTTAACTTTTTCACATTGCTGCAGAAAAATGTTTAACTTTTAGATAAGTTGAAGAATGGAAATAAGAATTAGTTTCTCTGAATTTGTCTATCTATTTTGATTTTTTACCTCATTTGTCGTTGTTTTCTTTTCTTTTCTTTAATTTTTTTCAAAACAATTTTGCAAAAGGCTTTAAGTTGACCTCTATCGGTGCCGAACAAAAATTCTGTTACAGGCAAATGCAAATTTTAATAAAACTTAAAACTTAAACATTCCATAACAACGCAATAATGAATTAATGTTATTAAACATGTATAGAAAAACTCAAGTAAAGAATCACTATAACTTATTTATCATATTTATTGTTTTATTCAGATATAATCTGAAAAGTATTTCCAAATAACAAATGAATAATGCGTTCTGAAGAGAATTATTATTCATTTGCTTGCAATCAATAACATTTTTATTTAGAAAAAAAAAAATTTAATATTTTGGCTTATTTTTTACTTGCTTAACTTTTTTCGGTAGCATAGTGCTTAGAAAGCACGGACCACCCAGAATAACTTTTAATCAAATTATTAGATCTTCACGCTCAAGGTCTTAATCTTAATGGTTCGAAGGGGTGACTTCAGATATGCTAATTAGTTAGTACAGACGATATTTTTAGTTTCCAAATCAAACACAAAATCTCTGAACATACCTTCACTTAAACGGATTCAGCTTCTTGACTCAGAAAATATGGGGGTAGACCCAATTTGGGAAATAGGGTCGCAGTAATTTGGTTCGCCATATACTACTTAAGGGAATTGAAAAGCATTTGAACGCAGTTATAAATTTCGTTTATCTAAAAATAATTTCATGCAAAAAATAACTTTTAGTAATTTTTTATTATTTAATCAAAAAAATTTTGAACAGTAAAATATCTAATTTTTAACTTTATTTTAAAGAATGTAATTTTTCATTTCAAAATACAAACTTTGAGAGAAATTAGTAGAACAGTTCCTGAGAAATCAAATTTTAAAAATAAGACTCTTTTAAATTACTCACACTCATTTTTAAAATAAAATTAATTCGTAAATCAAGCACATGTATAGCACAGATAGAATTTCAAGACGAATTCGAATTAGGCTTAACAGAACAGTCGGTGATAGAAATTAAATATTATAAAATTATTAAACAAATATTTGAAAATTAAACTATAATAATCCTTGTTACGCACGGTCATACACTTTTGCTTTGTTAGATCTTTAGCTCGGCTTGCAAAACAACAACGAACTTTTTTAACGTGTAAACATTCTACTGACGATATCCAAAATTGGATCTAAAAAAGTAGCGAAAATAATTCACGAATAGCGAGAAGGCGCGTGAGTTAGGAGTAAGCATTTTTAATTACTGGTGCTTAAATTTACTTCGTTCTTATTTTACTTTATTTTTATTCTTGTTTTACTATTTTTTATTCTTATTTTACTTTATTTTTATTCTTATTTTACTTTATTTTTATTCTTATTTTACTTTAGTTTTATTCTTATTTTATTTTTATTCTTATTTTACTTAACTAACTGCACCATTTAAAGTGAATATGAACATTTGATTTGATGTTAATTTGAAAAAAAATATGCTCTTTTAAAGAATTTTTTTAGGTTATTCAATACTATAATCTCTATTCAGAAAGCTATTACATTACAGTATCTTCAGAGTAGATTTGTTTTTAATTATTCTTTATATACTACAATGCATAGATTTTTGAATAAGATGATTTTTAAAATTTTATATCATCATTTATTTTACCAGTAAACGCTTAAAAATAACAAGTCATAAAGAATTTTATGATTTATTAGATTAAACGCTTAAAGTGTATATAGCTCTTATCTTATTTTCTTAAAAGCAAAGAAAAAATTGTTTAACTTTTTTTAAAGTTTACTTGTAAACCATGCAACACGAACTTTTGAAATAGGAACACTTTTTAAGCAGATTTTTATTTCTATCGAAAATTAGATCTTTATCAGAATAACATACTATTCCAGCAAATTATATTCTCAATGAATGTTTCTAAAACCATTCATATTTGTCCAACAAAAAATATTAAATTTATATATATTATCATTACAGCCTTGCGTACTCTATAGAGTTTAAAACTTCATTTTGAATCTCTTTTTCGGTATAATTACAGCTTTTATCTTTTGAAGAGTTAATTACCATTAAATGGGAAGAATATTTTCTGAAACAATATTTGTCTAGTTGCAGCATTTAAAAGAGTAAGGCGATATATGAGCCTTTCAGAATTTATTTTATCTATTACAAAACTCTATTACTGACAGTGAAAGTGACAGTCATTAATGTTGCAAAATTGTCTAAATATGCTTCAAAAATTTCCATCAGAGTTATTACTAATTAAATCTTCATGTCTTAAAACATCAAATAAGAACAAATATTTGACTTGGTAACGCTGAGAATGCATTAGAAAAATCCCTTAACATATTAAAGCAGTGATAGTATTACAGAGAACTTATACTAGTTAAAGCAGGGATAGTATTGGGAAAAAAGCATAAATTTGTAAAAGTAGAGATATTAATGATACCAAATTTTACCACATTTACCGAATTTAATCGTTTATTATTTAATTAAGTTTTATTGCCCATTTTAACAAGAACATTAACGAAGTGTTTCGGTAAAAATTACTGAAATTTTTGGTGTTCCCACAGAGCTAGAAATATGCTAAATTTTACCTTATTTTGGTAATTAAAGAAATAATCCCATGGAACTGAAAACTTCAAAAATATACTGATATGAAAAAACAGTTGACATTTACAAGAGCTTCAAAAATATGCGTCAATTTTCATGAGTTGCCAGACATGAATGTAAAAAAACAAAAATGATTCGAAATAAAAAAAAACATAAAGTTGCCAACGAAAAATGGATAAATAAAGGTGAGAAACATAACTAGAAAATCCACAGAAACAGAGAGATAAAACAGTTGAAAAACAGAACAAGAAGAATCCCAGTAACCGAAAGGCAAATCTGGGTAAAATGTATTTCCATACATTATGGAGAGATAGAGTCGAATTAATGTCGTTAACAAGCGAATAGCCATCAGAACATAAACTCAGAACATAGAATAAAATAAGATTCCAGGGTTACAAAATGGGTTGATGTGACTGGGCTAAAAATAATTTTAACATTAACGCCTGGCAAGTCTCGAGAACGGGTGCCTATTTTTGGAGCTCTTGAAATAGGGCGACTGTTTTTTCATATTTGTATATTTTTAAATCGAATGAAGTTTTTAAACAGGTATGTTCTGGTAGTTTAGACCATACATTTTTACTCAGTATTTTTACTTAATGCAAATTTTTAAAAAGTTGGTAAATGCTTTTTGTGCACTGAAACACTCTTTGAAATGCTTAAAATGTACTGCGTAAGCTTATTTTTTTCAAAATGAGAAAGCCTTTTACAAAATTACAAAAAGAAAATTTCATTTACTTAAAAAAGCTTTTTTTTTTTAAACCTTTTTTTTAATCTAGTTTTATAAGCGAAAAGTTAAATTTTAACTTTCAATAGTATTTTCGGTACATATATTTTTTAATCCGTTGACAATAAATTAAGTTACATAAATTAAAAACTTGGATCACAATGCTGTTAAAAAAAGTACCCTGAAATAAAGGTATTTTTAAAATAACATGAATATTGCAAAATTTTCCGTGTTTCCGTGTTATGGGGACACCAAAAAATCTTTTTTAATTTTTACCGAAGCGTTTTGCTAATGATTTCAGTAAAATTAACAATAAAAAATGGTTTTATAATATATAATAAAATTTGGTCATTTTATCAAACCTTAGAGAATGACAGAAAAACTAATTATTCGGCTCAATTTACTTTTCAGTTTTGTATTTTTTATAAAATGTGTTGTAATAAGAATTAGAAATTTTATAACCAGAATTTCGATATACCGTTAACATATTTCAGTTTCATTAACCAGAATTATAGTCTTCTTTACCTCACAAGTCATTACATTCAGTACTGTAATTTTACTAGAATCTTTATCTCCGTACACAAGTAATAATAATTACTTAAAAATGCCAAGTAATCATAAATTTTGACTTCAACAGTAATCATAATGACGAATCATCATTAACTAAGGTTATCAATTACAAATTTACGTATACCAATTACCGAAAGCAATAACTAGCTATTACAAATAATTAAGATTCTTTCTTGATTACCCCTGTTATTCTGATGACAAGTAACTAATTACAAGAAATTATTTTGCTCAAATCTGCCTTAATTCTAAGTACTTCCAGCTCTAGTTGTTCATTCTTGTGGAAAAGCAGTTTATTGACGTTTTATATGTTTTTTACATTCAATTTCCCAACTCAACAATTTTCACATCAAACAAGTAAAAAAAGCGATTTGGAAGGAAATAATTTTAATTTTTATTTCAGTACATATGTCTTGTTTAATGTAATGTTCTTGATGGGTAGTATAAAACAATTTAGGATATTTTAAGTACGTAAATGATTTACTTCCTTCTATCCGAAAGTCGAAGGCGACTTTAAGCTGAACTTAGTTTTAACAAACTGTATCTAATCATAAAAATCGTTCAAAATTATTGTAAGCAATAAATTTCAGAAAAGTCGTATCGATAAATTTTCAGTTCTCGGAGATGTTTTAACCCATAACCGTACTTTGACTTTAATTTGATTATCTATAGCTTATTTAATTTGATTAATTTATATTTATTTTGATTATATATGAAATGAATTAATAATTATTATAACTTATAATTTAAAAAATTATTCGCTGGGAAGAAGTATGGTCTAAAACTACCAGATCATGGTGTTACTGTGTTTTTGGTGTACTACCAGATCATTACTGTGTTTTTGACTTCATGGGAACACCATAAGGAAATTTTTACCAAAGCGCATAAATAATGATTTTGGTAAAATCATTAATAGAACATGGTTTTATAATACGTGATAAACTTTGGTAAATGTGGTAAAATTTGGTAACCGTATCAGGATACATTAAAGCATGACGTAAAAACCATTTATTCGATCAAATTTACTTTTCAATTTTCTATTTCTTACAAAATGTGTGGTAATAATTTTGAAAACCAGAATTTCTAATAAACACTTACCATATGAACGGAAAAATTAAAAAAATCTTCCATTTTTTTAATACTTGCACCGTGATTTTATATTATTTGTGTGCATTAAAATCGACTTATTAGATCAAAAGTTATTCTTTTTT
Organism: Parasteatoda lunata; assembly: GCA_949128135.1. NCBI lineage: Eukaryota > Metazoa > Arthropoda > Arachnida > Araneae > Theridiidae > Parasteatoda > Parasteatoda lunata. The sequence goes on from OX421977.1 coordinate 79,672,044, forward strand.
TTTTTTTTTTTTTTTTCTTTACACGCTTTACCTAAAATTTGTCTGATATGCTAAAAATTGGAGTCTGAAGACCTCATTCAGATGCATTAGTCACGTGCTTATTTACGTTGTCTAAATACATAAGATTTTATACCATTGTATACATAAATTACATTTCTGACAATAAGTCAAAAGCATTGTTATCAAGTTCTTCAAGAAACAAATCTTATTATTTTAACGCTAAATCCCTTAAACTATATTTTTCTAAAAGAATAAAATATAATCTTCTCCTTTGAAACGAATTTTTAAAAAGAATATTAAAGGTGAAAGATCAGAAAATAATTTTCTCTTGTGAAATGGGGGAACATCAAATTTATTGCATTTGTGAAAAAATAAATCGGCAAATCAGAAAAATAACTTTATTCTGTTCGATTTCAAATAAAAAAGGCGTTTTCAATTCTAACATTTCATTTGTAATCTTCTTTCTAAATCACTTTCAAAGTCCTTTCATATTTAAAGTAGTAGCACTAAATCCTAATCTGTTTTAAGGAAGAAAAATATTTTCTCTAAAAATTACTCTTTACTTTATAGGGTACAATTTATTTTTGAAGATGCTTACTAGCTTAAATAAATAAAAAAAAACAGATTTCATATTTTGAAAGAAAGGTATCAAAGCAACAAAATTTCTTATAGTCTTTGGAACAGGAACAGGTTACAGGTGGTTTTCTTGTTTTCAAAAGTTCAAAAATAATTTTTAAGCAAAATTCAACATGCACAGGTAGAAAAATAGCCGAATGATTGTAAAGATGCTTTTTATCGAAATTACATTTAGGGTTAGTTTCTTAAATCAATTATCAACAGTCTATATCGATTGAAAAAATAAGATAAAAAAAAATTCATTTCCATTTTCCTCACATTTTAAAATGAACTAACGATATCCTAAATCGATTACCTACTGTATGTTTGCACTAAAATAAGAACAAAAATAAAAATATTAATCAATCATTTCATAATTCTCATAATTTTAATTCAATTAATAATAGCTTGAGTTAATTATTTACCTTATATATGCACTAGAAAATTGGGATCAGAAGAAATAAGATCAAAAATATTATGATCAACATTAATAATAATGCGAATCAAACATTTCCAACTACTGAAAGTTTTTATTCAATTAGTATTATCCTAAGTAAGTTTTAATCTACTGTAAAAATAAAATAAAAATAAAATAAAAATAAAATAAAAATAAAATAAAAATAAAATAAAAATAAAATAAAAATAAAATAAAAATAAAATAAAAATAAAATAAAAATAAAATAAAAATAAAATAAAAATAAAATAAAAATAAAATAAAAATAAAATATAAATAAAATAAAAATAAAATAAAAATAAAATAAAAATAAAATAAAAATAAAATAATAATCAAACAATTACAACTTCTCCTATTTTCAACTAATGATATGTCCTAAATCAATTTAACCTATATCTCCTTATAAAAGATTATAATAAAAAAATGCAAAGAAAACAATCACTTCTCATATTTTCAATTAATATTTCATATTATATCATTATTAATTTCTCATATTATATCATTATTAATATTTCATATTATGTCATTATTAATATTTCCTATTTTATCATTATTAATATTTCATATTATATCATTATTAATATCTCATATTTTCAATTTTTAATTAGTTTCATACAACACAAGAAAGTAATATAAATAGTTCAAATAATATATCATAGTTCAAATAATATAAAAAATAATAATCAAGCATTTTCAATTTCTCGTATTTTATTCAATTAAAAATATCCTAAATCAATTATCTTTATCTACTGAAGCATTAGTCTTTATCTACTAATATTATAAGACACAAAGAATAATAATCAAACATTTCCAATGTCTCATATTTTTAATTTAATTAATGATATCCTAATAAAATTATCTACAATCTATATCTGCTTAAAATAGTAAGATATTAAATAACAATAAACGTTTCCAACTTTTCACATTATTAATTCGATTAATAGAGCACATTTTTAACATTTTCAATTCAATTAATTATCTACAGCCTATATCTACTGAAAAAAATAAGATAAAAAGAGTAATTATCAAACATTTCCAATTTTTCATATTTTTAATTTAATTAATGATACCCTAATCCAATTGTCTACAGTCTATATCTACTTTAAAGATTAAAAAAAAGTATCAATAATAATCAAACATCTAAAACTTCTCACATTTTTATTTAAATTAATAGTGCTATAAGACAGTTAACTACAGCCTATACCTAATGAAAAAATAATATTAAAGGAGCAATAATCAAACATCTCCAATTTTTCGCATTTTTAATTAAAATAATAATATCCTAATCCATTTATCTACAGCCTACATCGATTTATAAAATAAGATCAATAGTATAAACTTATTTTATTTTTAAAGTCAATCAGGAAACAAAAAAGAGAACGGAAGATGATCTATATCTGCGTCATTTTAATATGTCTGCAAGTGATAAAGGTTAAAGCACAAAGTATTTAAAATCATATAAACAAATTGCAGGAAAAATTTAAACTGTAAGAAAATAGGTATAATGAATTAGGATTTTGATTTGCTACCCCTACGACATTGAATTGTTGTCCTTTGAGTTTTCCTGATCTAAAAGAAAAAAAATTGGATTAAAACTTGAAAAGTTTAATCAATTTATATATGAGAGAGCAACACGATTTATTAGGGAAAATTCTGGCTAGGATAGTAATATTACAACATTTTTAAGGGAAAATTATTGCTATAAATAACAATTAATTTACTAGCTAGCTTGTTAGCTTAACTTTATAGCTTATATAAATTTTATAATTTCCGTTTTGATAAAAAAACACAAGTATTTTTTTATAGATTTTATGCATTATTTAAATAATGCATTGATACCCATTAATTTTATATCATACTTTTTACAGTAAATTGAACGTTTTCTATAGTTGTGCTTGTAATTAGTTCAAAAATATAATTTAATGACTAAGGATATTTGAATTTTATTTTTTTGCACTTATTTTTTCATTAACTTGTTACTTAGAAGTACTCAATACGATGTCGTAATATTAGTTGCACTGTAAAAAAATCCTGATCAAATTACGGTAACAAGTACAAGCACTCAGGGTGATGGTACTTTTTACAGTAAAATCCATTTTCACCGGAACATGCTACGAAACAAAAAGTCTGATTTACCATAATTTTTACAGCAATAATTACCTTAAAACTCACTGAATCACTTTCATGAAATAAATAAAACTCTAAAAATTACGGTACAATATTTATGATAAAAATGGATTTTACGGATGATGCATCCAAGGTGCCAGTACTTTATATCGTAATTTGATTCGGAATTTTTTTACAGTGTTCTTGTCTTGCATTAACCGTGTACTTATAGAAACAATAGGGTAAATTGTAACAATTACATTACTTTCTCACATTATCATTTTTCAAGTATACCAATAATGAATGCCAGGTTGCAATAATATTCCTAACATCTATAAATGAAATTCACTTTATTCCCTTCGATTTTTATATACTTATATATCAGTTTATTCGTTAAACTTTACTCGATTCATTTTCTAAAACAAGTTTTATTTTTAATCTTTTCAACCGTTTATACTTCATCCATTGCAATCCGTCTATTTCATTTTTAGCTAAAAATTTAAATTAAAAACTTAAAGTATTATCGTCTCTTATGTCACCCTACACGTCACAGATATAAAAAGATACCGCCATTTGGCATTATTATATTCCGCCAATTTTCAAGGAAAATTGGAACTCTGTTGAAGGCCGTTCTGTAATTTTTAATATTTATTAAATGAATAGAATGTCTATTTTTTCTTTAAATGCCTAGGACATACATATTTCGTCTCTATCATGATGAAACACATTGTAAAATATCAAATTGCGGTAAAAAGGTTGCATCATCCTAACTTAGGTTGCATCCACTTTGGTTGCATCATCCAATAATCCATTTTACCGTCAAATCCATATTTACTGCAAAATAATGAAACATAATTTTTAAAGTCATATTTATTTAATTAGAGCTATTCAGTAATTTTAAAGTAATTATTACTGTAAAAATTACGGTATATCCGATTTTCTTTCCGTAATATGTTCCAGTAAAAATGAATTTTACGGTTAAAAGTACCGGCACCTTGATTCCTTGTACTTTTTATCGCAATTTGATTCGGAATCTTTTACAGTGCTAACATATTACGACCCGTATTGAGTACTTCTAAGTAATAACGTAAAGAAAACATAAATTGATTCAAATTGTTACTTAGAGATACTCAATACGTGTCGTAATATTTTTGCAATGTAGGAAATCCCGGATCAAATTTCGATAAAAAATAACTTTACAAAGTGCTGAGTCTTAAAATAGATTTTACGGATGATGTACTCAAAGTGCTGGTATTTTTAAATCGTAATTTGATCAGTAAATTTTTACAGTGCAGAGATAAGCATTTTTATTTTCTAAATTTGAATAAATATACTATTCGCTATAAATGATCATTCATATTGCGATAAATATACTCCATATCACGATCAACTATCATCAAATCGAAAGCTGCAATGGATTTTAAAACGTAAACGAATTGTAACACTTTCAGTGATCTAAAATTATAAAGCACTAAATCTCAATTGCTTTCTTTTAAAAACACACAAAACAAATTCATGAATAATAATAATTAAAATACAATCACGCTAAGACATAAGAGGAGTATTATTATCCTCATTAAGCAATCAATTAAAACAACTATTATCTAAACGTATATTTCGCAAACTAATTCAATTTCTAGATTCTTTAAAATTAATTATTTTAAAGTGTAATCACCGAGTCTCACGATATTAATTCAACTTGGAGGTGTAAAACTGAATCAAGAACGTAAATCATTCATTTAGAAAACATGCAGAATAAGCTAATTATTCTTAGGGCGTTAAAAGCGTAATTTGTGTTTGAAACTTGAGTAGAAAATTACGGATAAATGCTGATACATAATTTGAGGCTCCCAGGAATAATTACCCCTTTTATATAAATACCCAGCGGTCTCAATACTTTACTTTATAAATGACACCAATGTTGTTTTTATCAAATCATTTCGAAATAAGCTGTTTTATTAGCATTATTATGGATATCAATTAACGAATTTTTTTACGATTTAATCAAATGATATTCAACGTGGTATCGCATTGCGACGAGTAAGTGTTTTAATTGGCATTATTTTATTATCGGTACTATAAGCTTCAATATTTATTTTATGTTAAATAAATGGAATTGATCGTAGTTAGCTATTAACGAAGTTATTATTACTAGAATATCTGTGAACGAGCTTGCAATTACATAAATCTAATTAATTCTTTAATGGTTGCTATTATATATTCATTAAAGGATGTCCATTAACTCTTCTTTGTTCTGCCGAACGTAGAAAAAAAATTTATATGCTAACTAGATAATAGTATATAAAACTATGCAAGTTATTCATAAATTATAATTTGCATAATTATATTTCAATAATAAAACAGTTATCGAACCTTATAACAAACATTAAGTTGTATAAAAAAATATAAATTACAAATTATGATCAGAAAAGAAAGATTCCATAATCTATTATGTATATATATATATATATATATATGTTACCGGCAAAGTATGAAATCCGGCATTGTATAGAATGCCTAAAATTAGTCGGCGAAGTATGAAATGATTTATATTTCATATTTCACACATTCCCTAGGCATTCTATAGAATACCAAATGCGATTTAGGCAAAGTAAGAAATATACGTCCTGATAAGGTTATTATGTAAATGATGTGCATGTTACTGTAAATGACCGAAATCGGTGGTTGTTGACTTTCACCGGTGAATGTTGACAATCACATAGTCGCTTTGGTGAATGTCTGAAATATTTATTACATCCGATTTTATATTAATTTTTTCGTGGATATAATTACATTTATTCGATATTTTAATACTTACTGACGATAGATTAGAAGAAACATCAGTGTTTGGAGTATCGGGCAAATGTATAACGGACAGTGGCACTTGACCTTAAAAAAACATCAGTGTAGGGTATACCGGGCAGTGGCACTGAACCTTAAAAAACATCAGTGTTGGTTATACCGGTCAATGACACTTGACCTTAAAAAACATCAGTGTAGGGTATACCAGGCAAATACATACCGAGCAATGGCACTTAACTAGACTTAGTATGACTAGACCTTTGGTAAATGTCCGAAATATATACTAGGTCTAGTTAAGTGCCACTGACCGGTATACATTTGCCCGGTATACCCTACACTGGTGTTTCTTCTAATCTATCGTCAGTAAGTATTAAAATATCGAATAAATGTAATTATATCCACGAATAAATTAATATCAAATCGGATACTAAAAGAGTACAATTAATATCAAAACAAAATGAACAAAACTTCTTTTAAAAAAATGCGCTAAAAAGCAGCAGAATTTTCAAGAAAAGAGAGAATAAAAATAGAAATAAATGTAGAAAAGGAAAAAACAAAATTAAAAATATGACCACTGAAGCCGACGTCTTCAGGGGGTACCGGCCCCAGTGGCCAAAAAACAAAACCTTTTCTATTGAGGAAGAAGGCAAAAGCCTAAAAACCTTCCTCAGTACCCCGAAGGTTTTGTTTAAAAGTCCAGGAGAAAATATCAAGCAAGACATAAAACTAATACAGAAAAGAAACTCATACAACTCATCAAAAACTCAAATTATTCAGAAAATAAAAATCAACAGAAAATAAAAACTCACATAAACAAGGTCAGACAGCAAACTCTAAAGTAAACCAAATGAAAAGGAATCACTTAAACCAAAAGAAAAACAACGCCCTCTTTTAAAATGCGCAGAATGAAAAAAAGATAGATAAAAGTTGTCAAAGAAAATTTACGTCACATATTAATAGAATGCTTAACTGGGGCTGCTCAGTTAAGTCTTGAATTGCGCCCTGTTAAAAGAAATAAAAAAACTAATATTCTTCAATCATTTTCTTAATTAACAAATTAACATTACAAAAATTATAAGGAAAATCATTATTACTCAAATTATTCAAAAAATTATTCACAGCCTCTTGAAAACTTTCAACATTATTGCAAATATTTTTAATCCTAACCAATTGTGAAAAAACTAAATTTTTAAAAATTTTATTACACAAATTAGTATAAAAGTTGCAGAAAAAAATAACTTTAAATTTAAAAGCCTTTCTTTTATCAAAAACACCAATTTTAATAATTTTGTCAACGATAACAATTTTAAAATCTAAATACTCAACATATATATATATATATATATATATATATATATATATATATATATATATATATATATATATATATATATATATATATATGTTACCGGCAAAGTATGAAATCCGGCATTGTATAGAATGCCTAAAATTAGTCGGCGAAGTATGAAATGATTTATATTTCATATTTCACACATTCCCTAGGCATTCTATAGAATACCAAATGCGATTTAGGCAAAGTAAGAAATATACGTCCTGATAAGGTTATTATGTAAATGATGTGCATGTTACTGTAAATGACCGAAATCGGTGGTTGTTGACTTTCACCGGTGAATGTTGACAATCACATAGTCGCTTTGGTGAATGTCTGAAATATTTATTACATCCGATTTTATATTAATTTTTTCGTGGATATAATTACATTTATTCGATATTTTAATACTTACTGACGATAGATTAGAAGAAACATCAGTGTTTGGAGTATCGGGCAAATGTATAACGGACAGTGGCACTTGACCTTAAAAAAACATCAGTGTAGGGTATACCGGGCAGTGGCACTGAACCTTAAAAAACATCAGTGTTGGTTATACCGGTCAATGACACTTGACCTTAAAAAACATCAGTGTAGGGTATACCAGGCAAATACATACCGAGCAATGGCACTTAACTAGACTTAGTATGACTAGACCTTTGGTAAATGTCCGAAATATATACTAGGTCTAGTTAAGGGCCACTGACCAGTATACATTTGCCTGGTATACCCTACACTGGTGTTTCTTCTAATCTATCGTCAGTAAGTATTAAAATATCGAATAAATGTAATTATATCCACGAATAAATTAATATCAAATCGGATGTAATAAATATTTCGAACATTCACCAAAGCGACTATGTGATTGTCAACATTCACCAGTGAAAGTCAACAACCACCGATTTCGGTCATTCACAGTAACATGTACATCATTTACATAATAACCTCATCAGGACGTTTATTTCATACTTTACCTAAATAGAATTTTGCATTCTATAGTATGCCTAGGCATTCTATACAATTCCTGGGGAAAGTAAGTTATAATTCTCACATTTCATACTTTGCCTAAAAACGTCAGGCATTCTATACGATGCCTAGGCATTCTATACGATGCCAAGGCATTCTATACAATGCCGGCGTTTCATACTTTGCCGGTAGCATATATATGTATTTCTCTTCAGTTATGTGGCACCATAAATTTGGGTTTTTCACTATTGATTGACAACACTATAGTTATTATTAATTTATTAGGTTGTCTTAAGTAATAATTTAGGTAGTGTTAAAAAATTAGTTATGCGTTAAGTATTTATTTATATTCATTTTGTAAATTTGTTTCAAATGATAATTTAAGTAGTAGTATAGTTAGTATACGTTATGGTTAAATATTTAGTAATACATTATTAGATACATTATTAGAATTATATTTGAAAGTAAAAAGTGTTAAACCATCATGTTTATTTTGTTATATAGATTTAATTAGAATTACTTAAATGAATTCATGATAAGTGTCAAATATAAAAGATGAAATCCAATTGTTAAATCAGACATTACTCAGTGCACATAACCAGTGATTGTAACACAAAAATTTCACAAGTTTTTAACAAACTCATAAAAATTCCATCCATTATAATGTAAATTAGAAAAGCAACTTCAACTTGAACAAGTGAACCATTAAAATCGTGTTCCAGAAAATGTAAACAGCAAATTTATTTTAATTCCACTGTAAAAGTATCAAGAAGTCGGCATACCCATTATAATTAGAAATTTAAACATTTTTTCCCTTGTCATTTCGAAGGCAATCTTTTGTTCGTTTTTCTGTTTGCTTAGTTGAAGTTTAATATTATTTTTTTAATTTTATCTGTCCGCTTAATTAATTTCTATAAAATTAATTAATGCTTGGAAAGACTTAATGCACAATAAAAAAAATCGAAGAGGAAGTATTTAAATTGATCTTCGATGATCCTTATTTAATAATATTTAGTATGGAATGTTTACATTCCAATGACATTTTAAAAACTATCCTTATAATTTTAAGCTCCTACTGAAAAGAATTAAAATCCATTTTTATAAGCTGTGAAATGACATTGTGACGGAAATTATCTGGTAGTATTAATTACATTTAAACTTGGCACTGAGAAAAAAAAGTATGGTCAGAATTATAAGAATATGCTAAAATTAATCATGTTTCTGGTTATATGGAAACTCCAAAAAGCACGGCATTATACGAAGAGCTTTGGTATTCATTTTAGTAAAATTAACAATAAAATATAGTTCTATGATATGTGATACAATTTGATTAATGTGAAAAAATTTGGTAATATATGGTAATTTTATAACGATGTCTTAAAGCCTGGCGAAAAAAAAACATTTTTTTTTTGTTAAATTTACTTTTCAGTGTTGTATTTTTTACTAAATGTGTGGTAATAAGAATAATAATATTGAAAACCAGATTTTCCTGAAAACCATAACCATATAAACGAAAAAATTAGCAATTAAATGGAATGAATACCGTATATTTAAGTTTTTAATACCAGATTTGTGCTTTATTTACCAGAAATATCATTGCCATACAATACTGTAATAATAACAGATTTTTTTTACTCTATATACACAAATCTTCCTGTTATTTACATTCAAAATAAATCATTTTAACAGTTTGCATTGAAAAAGAAGAAAAAACTAACAACTTGCATTATTTTATTTTGTCTTTCTTTGCTTGTAAAACATTTTAAGCAATTTAGGTTTCATTCTTTCTGTTTTTTATACGGGTATCTAAAAAATGATTTCCGATTCGAAATATTAATTTAAAAATTCAAGTTCTGCTTACGAAGCGGGATATTTTTCACCAAATTCCAAATTGATTTAGAATATTCGGAAGCAGATGGCGCTACTTACTGAATGAAAAATCTATAAGACAATGTTTTCTGTTATGTCAGACCATTCCAGCTAAAATATTTCCACTGATGTTTTTTTTTAAATTTTGACTTTTAATTGTCCCATGTTGTAGCTGCAAATGATGGTTTTTATGCTTTACAATTAGCTTTACAACTTTTTTATACGTTTACAACGCCATGCAAAAATAACTTTGTAAATTATATAGGAAACTTAATAAAAATACATTTATCTAATTTCCTAATTAAAAAATATTCAGTTCTTCTTTCACTTTTCTTTATTTGATTTTGCAAATCGTCAACTATTTTAAGGACACCTAGTTTATGAAAATAAATAAATTTGTTTAAATACGTTAATGACATTAAAAGTTCAAATTTCGTAATTTCCTTTTTATTAATAATTCGAAGTTTTGACCCAACTAAACATATAGCGGTTAGATCAAAATTTTAAAGCTGTAATGTTCAAAGTTATGTGAACATTGCCTAAAAATATTTTCACTAAATGTGTCATGCCTGGATTGTTTCAAAACTTTTAACATATCTTTTTTTAGATATTATAATCAAAACTTTGAAATAGTGCCGATCTTTACACTAATTACAATAATCAGGTGATATTTAAAATATGGTTGATTGTTGATCGACGACTTTGAATGACGGCAATTTTTTAGTTGTTGATTTGACCCTACGGCGGTTACTTTGTCCCGTTAATGGGAGAATATTTCTGTTACGGTAAAATCATAAAAACCATGTAACAGTTATTAAGAAAGTTTTTACCTATTTTTTTTTTAAAAAAAAAAGAAGGAACTTTAATAAAAGAAAATTTCAATCTTTTGGCAATAAATTTATGCGTCGTTCTTTTGGGTGCACAGGTTGTAAACACTGAATCTAAAAACTGCATGATAAAAACTCAAACCTGTTAAACTGACCACCTTTGTAAGTTAATTATAATGATCAGGATCTAAACAGGTAAAAAGAATTAGATTTCCCCTTTTAAAGTTTACAACTTATGTAAGTAGACCATGAAGCTGCTGTCTCAAAAATAATATACTTATACTAGTTTCACTGTATAATAATACAGCAACTTTTAATGCGGAAACTTTTAATTGTGCAATCTGTACGGGAAAAGTAATAATACTTCAAACATCTAATTAAAAAAAAAACTCTCATAGAAGCTTTTAAGACCAACTAGGCTTTGGTAAAATAATGCTTGCTTACATAATTACTGTCTTTTCTTATATATTTAATTTACTTAATCCTCAACTTAATTTTTCTTATTATAATTATTCTTGTAGCATAAGCATTCTTGTGAAAAGTTCTACAATGACGTAAAACAATGAACTTTGCTTATTATTGCATGTGTATAAATTTGCCTATGGATAGCTGCCTATGTATAGTTGTTTAATAAAATTCCATAGAGGTGTGAAAAAAAAAATTTCCATAGCCTATAAGACATTTAATCAAAGGCTATAGCACACCATAAATTTAAGACAAACATTTGTATATCCCAATGTGGACCAATGGTAAAATTATATCATATACTTTTCCCACATGCGTACGGCAAAAATTTACCATAAGAATATGGTAAAAATTTGCCATACGCTTATAGCAAACAATTTCTATATGCTTGTAGCAAAAATTTGCCATACGATTGTGGCAAAAAATTTCTATATGCTTGCAGCAAAAATTTGTCATACGATTGTGTCAAAGAATTTCTATATGCTTGTAGCAAAAATTTGCCATACGATTGTGGCAAAAAATTTCTATATGCTTGCAGCAAAAATTTGTCATACGATTGTGGCAAAAAATTTCTATATGCTTGTAGCAAAAATTTGCCATACGATTGTGGCAAAAGTGTAAGGTAAAACTTTACCATAAGCAAAACTATCTTAGGAATATTTTATGGTCTTTAGCTATGGCAAACGTATGGCAAATTTTCTTAAAAGACATCTTTTTCTTTTCTTCAGCATTTAAAATATGTTTTAAATGCTAACTTAGGTATTATAAAAATGTATTGAATTCCTCAATCAAATATATGCTAAATGCGTTATCTAAGTAATATTCATGTTAGCTAATACTGTACGGATCAGTCTTATTAATAGGCTTAATTTCAAAGAAAAATTATTTCATAAATCCCCTTTTCTGAAGTATCAGGCATTAAGACTTTTTTTTAAAAAAGTTTTAATTAGGATCTTTCTAAACACAAAATGCTTAAAACATATGTGGTTGATGTACTGAGAAAAAACCCTATTACCTATAAAATTGACACATCAGTTTCCATATTATTTTTTCCACCTCTATACATCTCTTTGAATCAGGTTTCAATTTTTTCTCAACGATTTATGGTAGTTTATTCATATTTCAGACGTAAATTTAAGTTTAAGCATGCTAAAATTCTTTGTAATCAGTTTTTAATTGTTATAAATAGATAAGTTGTGATAAGTATAACTCATTACTTTTGCTTTCAGTTCATCTTCATCTCTTGTACGTCATATTTTTTCCCTCTTTTACTTAGGCTCTTCATGCCGTTTGGTACATAAGGCATACAGCCTACGTTCCCATGCTCCCCCATCTTTGGCTTGGAATCTGGCTTCCTCTAATCCTTCAAATATAATTTATCTTTCAAATCAGCTTACAGTTGTCACTGCCAAGTTATTCTTGGTCTTCTTCTTCTTCTTCTCTTGCCATCAGGGGCCCAAGAAAAAAACACATTTTATCTCTTAGCATTTTCCTTCCTGTTCATTTTTACCTTTCGTTATTGATTTTATCTTCTATTGTTGTTAAGTTTGTTTTTTTTTTTAAATATCATTTCGTTTCTATTTTTAACAAGCCAAATGATTTTGAAAATCTTTCCGAGACAGTTACTTCGAAAACCCTCAAGTTATTGGATAGCTGGCTTAATTTTTCCATTAGAAGCTCGTATTCATCGTGTTCCGTAAAGGCCATTTTTCACACATATTTTTAGAATTTTTGTCAAACATAAAGTCAAGTATGCAAACTAGATGGTACCAAATTTGTATTTAAGAAAGTAGGAGATAAAACTCTATCAAAAAATCTTTTGAATTACTACTAATTAAGGTAGCAACTTACTTGATTGTATTTTTATTCCTACCTTGCTTGAATATTAATTTGTGAGCTTTTGCGTGTGTTGGCTTCTTATGTAGTTAACAGTAATAACAATAATAATAATAATAATAAATCCTTTATAGAAAACAAAAACAAATATTCATTGATAATATAAAGTATTCGTAACTTACTACATTCACGTACACTTCGTATCGACGTTCTACAAGTTTTTATTTCACAAATCAAACAAAACATAACTGCTGTTGCCATTCTTAATTTACAATATATATACTCTTACATTCGATCATCCTGATATTTCGATTGACCTCAATTGAACAAAACTTAAAATATATTACAATTAAATTAACTAGATTAATAATATGAAATATTGATAAGTTTCTAACAGTTTATGATACGCAGTGTTCTACGCACAGTTCGTTCAGGCAATTGCTTTTTGAAATCTTCAACAGAATCTTCGTTGAAATTATCATCATCTTTATTCTAACTTCGCCGAGCTTTTAGTTGACTGTCATTATCCGTTGTGGCACACAGGCGGCCATCGCTAGCCTCTAATTGAGAGATTCTATATGTATCACTATGGAAGTATTTCTGTGATAACCTTAGATCCTCGATACCGTCGTTGAGTTTTCGTTGACTCCGCTGTCGCCCTTGCGTGTCTTCGAACTGTTTACCCTTGTCAAACGATAGTGTACTAGATTTCTTTTTGTCATAATATGCTTTACTGTTCTCTTGCTCCTTTTAGATTTTTTTCTTCTCTTGTTTCGAGTTGTAGCTTCACTGGATCATTCCATACTTCCCCCTCTTCATCAGAAAACTACCTCATAATTCCATCCTTAAATCTTGGTATATATCCATGAAGAATTTCAAGAAGTGTTTCTCCAAGAGTTTCGTACACTGTGTTGTTCAACTTTCTTTCTTCTTCTTTAAGCTTCCTGACCCAATCCTTTTGATCGGTATTTTCGATCGGCGATAGAATGGTGGACAATATCATTCGATTTGTTCTCTCAACCATTCCATTTGCTTGAGGATGGGCTGTAAAATTCAATGTGTGCGAGATGCCATTTTCATTGCCAAATCTCCAAGAATCCCGTGAAGTTAAACAGGAACCTCTATCTGATATGAGGCGATTCGATAATTCAGAATCTTCAACGAAATTCATCACCGATTTCAAAACATTCTAAGACGGAGTAGAGGCGCATAAATTGTTTCATGTTATCAATAATGACAAGTAATTCTTTATATCTTTTGATACTGGTTACAAAGGGGCCTAAATGATCGAGATGAACTACTGCAAATGGTCTTTTTTCAGACGGAATAGGAAGGAGAAGCCCTTGTTTTCTTCCCACATGGAACTTCAAGGAACATCTTCTGGAACATCTTCAAGGAACACATGGTCTTTTTTCAAACGGAATAGGAAGGAGAAGCCCTTGTTTTCTTCCCACATGGAACTCACATCGACACATGACAACGGACGTATCTCTTCACAGCAGGAAATCAATAAAACTCCTTAATTTTAGGCACAGTCTTGTCTACAGCAAAGTGTCCCATAATGTCGGGAAATTTTACAACCATGCTTTCTCTCATGTTTTTTAGTACGACTTTCATTTTCACCTTCCTTAATGACACAAAACAGTATGTTTCCTTTCAAAACATAATTATGGATCTCTTGTTTTTCTTCTTTGGTCCTGTTTTCTGCATCCTTCTAGCGAATTATAATCAATTCCTTCAAGGTATTATCTGCATGCTGAATCTTCGACACTTACCTTGGTTTACATGCCGGGTTTCGAATATTTCTAGTTTATATTTTATTATGAATAAAATTAGATTTTATCTAACAGTTATGAAACAATGGATTTAAAATTATGTAATTCGAACTACCTCTTGTTCGTGGCATAGTTTGTGGGAATATAATATTATTTTTCGCGATTTTGACAAACGATGTCTTTAGCAATGGTCTTTAAAATAAAAGGAAAATCACTGACCTTGGTTTTATAGCTAACTAAGCTTATAATTTTAAAAATGCTTCGTTTGAACAGACGGCGTTTTTTCTCGTGAACAATAAAATTTTGATCACTAAGTCAATGGATTCTTCCATCGTTGCAGAAAACACTTTGTTCGCTGCTTCAAAGAATAGAAGTGAACCATTGAAGAATCGAGATTATCCCTTTAATGCATCTGCGATAGTTTTAACTTTGACACTTGGTTTCGACGTGAAACTCTCAATCGAAACTTAACCTGTAAAATTTAGATTTTTTAAAATAAAAATAAAAATAAAGATTACCTTTATTTACATGCAGTTTTAAAAGATTTCTAGCATACTTTTTCAATAATAAATAACATTGGATTTTATGTAACAGTTATTAAATAATGGATTTAAAGTTATGTAATACGAACTACCTCTTTATAATGCGTAGTTTATGGAAATATGATATTATTTTTCTTAGTTTTGTCAAACGATGGCTTTACTAACGGCCATTAAAATAAAACGGAAATCACTGATCTTGATTTAAAAGTTTATTTTAAGCTTACAATTTTAAAGAAAGCTTTATTTGTACGGATGACTTTTCTCTCTTGAACAATAAAATTTAGTTCGTTAAGTCGATGGATTCTTTTATCGTTACAGGAATTTCTTAATTACGCCATTTTGTGATCTGCTTTAAAGATTAGAAGTGAATTGTAGAAGTATTAGTTCGAAGTATTGTGGCGCAACTACCACTATAAATATTAAATACCAATTCACTAGTATATAAGACATGTTAACTTGATTTCATCATGGGATACCTTTTGATAGATGAAGGTTGGCATAGTCGATAGTATAAAATCCCCACAATGGAGACCCGGACGTGATGAAATCACGTCAACATTGATGGATGATCCACATTTAAACAGTTGATTTGCTTGAAAAAATAAATAAATAAACTGCTCAAAGAAAAGAAGGAAAAAAAATCCGGTGAAGTAAATAAAGTCTCTCGGTAATAAACAATATAGAAAAAAATGAGCGAAATGCTATAAAAAACAAAAACAAAAAAAAGAAAAAATATTATGAGCAAAAATGTTACAAAATAAAAAAAACAAAAACAGCATGAATCAACTAGTGGTATTCGTTAATCGAATTCTATCACAGATAAAATTTTGGAAAGGGAGTAATGTGGCGCAACTACCACTATAAATTTTAAATACGAATTCACTAGTATATAAGACATGTTAACTTCATTCTATCAAGAGGTACCTTTCGATAGATGAAAGTTGACATAGTCTAAGATAAATCCCCTCATTGGTGATTGGATGATCCACATTAAACAGTTGATTTGCTTAAAATGATATACTGCTCAAAGAAAAAGAAAAAGTCCAGTGAAGTAAATAAAATCTCCCGGTCAATAAACGATATTTAAGGGGAAAAAATGATCGAAATGATGCTATAAACAAACAAACAAAATAAATAACTAAATAAAATAAAAAATGAAGAAGAAAAGAAATAATGAGCGAAATGCTATAAGGAAGAAAAAAAAATAATGAGCGAAATGCTATGAAAAAAAATTATTAGCGAAATGCTATAAGGAAGGGAAAAAAATAATAAGCGAAATGCTATGAAAAAAAATAATGAGCGAAATGCTATAAAACAAAAATGCTAAAAAAAATTAATTTTAAAAAATGAAAAATAATAAGTAAAACGCTATAAACAAAAAATTAAAAAATGAAAATATAATGAGCAAATTGATCTAAATAAATGAATAAATAAAAATAAATAAAAAAAAACAGCATAAATCAACTAGTGGTATTCGTTCATCGAATTCTATCACAGATAAAATTCTGGAAAGGGACAAATGTGGCGCAACTACCACTATAAATATTAAATCCCCTCAGTATCGATATCATTTCTTTAAAGAATGTGCGATTGCTTTAGCTTTGACGATCAAAATAATCTCAATCAAAGCGTGTCAGTAAGTTTTAAATTTTTATAAATAAAAATAAAAACAAAAATTACCTTGCCTTACAAAGGAGTTTAATACATTTTTAGTTTTGTTTTTTTATAATAAATAAAATTGGACTTTATCTAACAGTTATGAAATAATGAATTTTAAATAATGTAGCATAATCTACCTCTTTACATTGACGTAGTTAATGGCAAGAATATATTGACGAATATCTTGACAAAAGTTACGCCTTTAGGATAAAATGAAAATCACTGATTGTAATTTCAAAACATTTTCCTAAGCTTCGAAACTTAATGAAACCTCATTTGATACGATAAAGTTACTCTCGTAAACAATAAAACTTAATTCATTAAGTCGATGAAGTCTTTAATCGACATAGAAAATTCTTAAATGCGCCATTTTTCGATCAGCTTTAAGGAATAGAAGTATTAAGTCAAGTATCGAAACCATTTCTTTAATGCATTTGCGATAGTTTAAACTTTGACACTTACTTTTGACATCAAAAAAATCTCAAACGAAGTATTTTACCAAGTTTTAAATTTGTATAAATAAAAATAAGAAACAAAATACATGCGTGGTTAAAAGATTTTTAAATCGTTTTTTTTTTTTTATATATATAAAGAACTAGAATTTTTTTAACAGTTAGAAAATAATGAATTTAAAATAATCTAATACAAACTACCTCTTTACCATTTTGCAGTTTATGGCAATAAAATATTATATTTCTTGATTTTGTCAAACGATATCTTTACCAAAGATAAAATGGAAATCACTGATCTTAATTTGAAAGTTTATTCCAAGTTTATAGTTTGAAAAACGCTTCATTTGAATCGATGACGTTTCTCTCGTGAACAATAGAATTTAATTCATTAAGTCTGTTATCGATATAGAAAATTCTTAAATGCGCCATTCTTCTATCAGCTTTATAGAATAGAAGTACATATTAGAAGTACTGAATTCCAAGTATAGAGACCATTCATTTAATGCATTTGAGCTTGTTTTATATTTGACGCTTACTTTGATATCAAAATAATCACAAACAAAATGTTTTACAGTTTTAAATTTATATAAATGAAAATAAGAAACAAAACGCTTGCGTTGTTAGAAGATTTCTAATTCATTTTTTTTATAAAAAAACTAAATTTACTTTAACAGTTAGGAATTAATCAATTTAAAATAATGTAATACAAACTTTACCATTACGCAGTTTATGGCAATAAGATATTATATTTCTTAATTTTGTCAAACGATATCTTTACCAAAGTTAAGCTTTTAAGATAAAATGGAAATCACTGATCTTAATTTGAAAGTTTATTCCAAGCTTAGAGTTTGAAAAACGCTTCATTTGAATCGATGACGTTTCTCTCGTGAACAATAGAATTTAGTTCGTCAAGTCGATGAAGTCTTTTATCGACATAGAAGCTCTTAACTGCGCCATTTTGTGATCTGCTTTAAAGAATAAAAATAAATCTTAGAAGTATTAAGTTTTAAGTTTCGAGATCATTTCTTTAATGCATCTGAAATGCTTTTATTGACGCACGATTTATACATCAAAATAGTTTTGAATCAATTTTATTCTAAGTTACAACTTTAAATATTAAAAAATGTATGTAACGCTTACCTTGGTTTTCATGCAAAACAAGAAGATTTGTTTTAGATGATAAATAAAAATAAATTTCAGAATATATATATATAACCTCGTTAACACAAAATCGGTGTGACTATAATTATTTCGTATTAACCGAATTTCGTCTTATCCGATTCATGAAAATAATTTCTTACGTACTCTTAATACATGTTATGAACTACATTAATGTATGCAACCAATACTATTATGAACCAAACAAATTAAAATAAACTTAAAAGTTCAACTACTTTTTTAAACTATTTTATTTTAAGTATTTTAATTATTTGCCCGTCTGCTACTTTTAACAAAAAAGGAAAATAGAAATAGCAAATGAATAATTAAAATTCCATTCACATACTTATTATCTGTGCTGTGTCCAGTTTTCTTTCATGTTAAAGGATTAATCAGCTTGAAAGTCTCAAGTTAATCGTGTAAAATACAACAATAATTGATTGCTGATTCACGATACCAAACATATGTTTCATGTAAAGCGATGTTTCACGTTCAGCGGTTTCGCGTTTGTTAGTTTCAACTTTAATGCAAAATACATCTATAAAAATAAAATAAATTATGTGCAAAGGGTTGTAGTTTGGAAAACATGGTGCGAATAGCTTAGCCAAAAGATCAATCATTTCAATTTCACTTTTTGCTTATTTCTGTATAGCTTAAAAATGTTTAAAAGCTTCCAAACTCTCAAGACTGGAAAGTACAAATATGATGGTTAGAGCATCCTTACTAAGAACCCTGAGGTTCTTGGTTCGAAACATGTCGGCTTCCAACGAACATTTCTCTCACACATATCTCTCTCCGCATCACTTTTATGACTTTGCATTTTGCTCATAAATGAACATATACTGCTTCATTTATGAAAACATGCGGTTCCAAATTCGTCTATTTTTTTGTTTCGGAGATAATTGGACACATTTCTGCTCCGTGTTAGAAATCGTTTTTTTTTAAATAGTGATTATTAATTATATCTTGTATAAACAAGTAAAACTCAACATGGAAAACATGTGGGGGTCTGAAAGTTATCGAAAACTGCGTTTTTATTTTGTTTGTTGTCCCGCTTTCTAAAACGTGCTTTAATAAATCTATACACGGTATAGTTCACGGAAGTGGAAATAAAATTATTTAACTGTGTACTATATTATATATTTAATTATTATTTAGTTTAATGAATAAAATTTTAATTGTATTCAATCACAACTTTTCGGTAAAATTGCTTGGCTATGATAAATCTTGATTTTCATGCATCAGCGGCAATCATTGTAATATTTTGTTTTCTTAATTCAGGACTGTAAAGTCCTAGAGAAGGGAAAGAAATTAATTAAAAAAAACTGAATTAAACTATGTTGACCGTCTGCGTGGTGGTGATTCCTGACCTAGAACAAAGCTGTCATACAAACTTACTTTTAGAATAACGGATTTATGAAGTTCGTTAGAACTAATTATTCAAGTTACCAAGCCTTCAACAATCAAGACGAGCTTGCATAATCGAAAGCAAAGCTATGTTTTCAAAATTAAGATTAATAATATTTGCAAATATTTCACTTAACTCTTTGAACGCAATAAGCAATAATTCAATTTTACCAACAACGAACGACATGGAAACAAAATAGCATCAAAGTTTTCATTTAGATAAATCCTACTTCACGAAATAGTTTACTTTCCTTCATTGTGAATGCAGAATATAGTAGGATATGACTATAGCAATAAAGGCTCTGCGACGAATCTTATTATGAACCGTCAGCACTTCTTGGGACTTCTTAATGACCTAAAGTTGATGTGTTAATTGCTAAGAAACTACATAGAGCAACAAACAAATTTAATTATGCGCAGCAATCATTTGCTTCGATAAGCATAAAATCGATAATTTACTACATTCAGCATCATTATAATTAGTACTAAGCTAGCGAAACAATTTTACTTGTTCGTGAGACTTTTACGTAATTAAGATACAATTTATTGTCCAAATCATAAATTTTTGTAGTTAGAACAAGTATATAAAAAAATCTTTCTCACAAATTAAAAAAATACTTTAAATTCTTTGGTCTAACTCAGGTAGTGAAATGTACATTTTAAAACGATACACCTTAATAAATAAATTTTTGATCAAATTATTGGATTATCGCATACTAAGAAGCCATCATTAAGTATACTATCGCATACTTAATGATTCAAGAGATTGACTTTAACCATTATAATTAGTTTGAGCAGATGATATTTTAAGTTAGTAAATCTAGTAATGAAACGTGTCTCCCCTAAAAAAGCATGTCTGTTTTTCTAAGGATTTGGATTCTTTACCCAGAAAGGGTAAGCCTGCATCTAAATAATATGATCCCAATTATTAAGACAAGAGAACAATTGAAACTAAGACTATCTTAATATAATTTCAATTTTTACTTATTTTGCCATGTATCTGGAACAATTAAAGTAAAACTAAAAAAAAAATTCACAGAATTTTAAAATTTGTTTTTCCAAAGTGGGACAAATAATTTCGTATTTATAATATATTTATTATTATTTCTTATGAATAAATTATTTCTTATTATTTATTATTTATAATATATTTATTATTATTTCTTATTAATAAATTATTTATTGTTATTTCTTATTTATAATATATTTATTATTATTTCTTATTTATAATATATTTATTTTTATTTCTTATTTATAATATATATTTATTATTATTTCTTATTAATAAATTATTTATTATTATTTATTATTTATAATATATTACTTTATGCTTATATATATATTTTTTTATAACTTTTTTTTATTTAATTTAATAATGGTCAAAAATCTTTGGAATTGTAAAATATGCCATGATTAACATATTTTTATACTGCAGAATTCTAACTTATAAAATCTAAAATTTGTCTGAAATCGGTTAAAGGGTTCTAGGGAAATTGAGATTAGAAAAATTAAATCTGTCAAGCAAACGTATGTTTATTTAGAAAAAAAAACATTTTTGTGGCTGATATAATAATATCCTCATAATACTTAACAAATTTAAAGCATTTGAACCATTAAGATTTTATTTTACAACACGATAATTCGATTATTAGATCAGAAGTTAAGATGCTTCGTCTTATGTTTTGAGAAGTATACAATACTAACAAATTTGAAAAAATATATTTTTCAATGGCAAAACAATTTTAGCAGCTTTACTGTAAATGGCTTCCACCTGCTTTGAAAAGCGATAATGTCACCTCCTTTATGTGGGTCTGTTGAATACAAAAACAAATAATTTTCATGACAAAGTTCAGTCAAGCTCAGTCATCAAAGTTCAGTCATCAAAGTGTTGATTGCAAAAATTATTTTTCAAAATATAGCCCTTTCAATTTCCTCAAAAATAAAATCAAACAAAATCGTGTTTTTCTTTTTAAAAAAAACACTAGTCTAGTTCTGAAAAGTAACATGTTACATTTGAAACAGTTACATTATAACATGATGTTTACAAAGCGCAAAAAAATATGTAAAATTAAATGTAGATTTTTCAAAATAAATAAAGGCAAAACTAAATAGATGAAGTGATACAAAGTTACATGTTATTTTTACTGCAAATATAACAGACATTTGTAATGAAACTAGCAAAGAGAAGATAAAAAAGATAAAATACAAAAATAAAAAAGATAAAAATGAAAAGTAAGGAAAAACAAATCTGACATCTATATATTTTCTTAAGGCATTTCTCTTAATAACTTTTTCAATTGAATAAAAAAATGAAAAAATAAAAGACATTTATGACGTTTTAATCAATTCGGGATTAATGGACTTATTATCACAGAAATACAACTTAAAAAATACGCTTTAAGGCTAAACCGTTTTAAGGCTTTGAAATATCAAAGAATTTTTGAAAACTGAATTTTTTTGTATTTTTATCAAATGAATAGCAGACGATTTTATACAAATATTTAAAATATTATAAACTCCAATTAACAATGGTTTTTTCCTAAAGTTGAAGAGAACAAACTTATAGTTCTTTTTAATTTTAAAAAAATTTAATTTTGAATTTAACACAGTTCAGGAACTATTGTTTAAAAATGGTATCTCATCTAAAAACTAATAATATTTCATTGAATATCAATATTTTACAGTAAAAAATAATCCCTTTTTTTAAAGCAATTTTTTAAAGGGCAACATTTTAGAATGTTTTTCTAACTTGTATTTATAATACACCAAGACATCTCAAAATATCCAAATCAGTTTTAGCATTTTTTTAATAAAATAAAAAAGAGAAACTACGCTTAAGTAGCTGTACTAAAAGAGCAATGAAAGATTGTAAATTCTGATGTTCAAGTTTGACACGCTTTTAGTTTATATTAACCGGTAGCATATCATTTTAAAAGATTTTGTGCAGATTTATCAATTTAAAATAAAATCATAATGAGAATAAATAATAATTTAAATATACCCAGAATTAAATATTCAAATATTAATTAAATAACTAGCATATAAAGGTAGCAAAATAAGGTATTAAATCTAACCATGTGTTTATGTTTAATTAGAACCATAAGTCACCTAAACTTGGTATATTATAATTAATATACTAAGCTGAATATAAAAATTATGATAATGTGGTTAACTTAGAACCACATGAAGGTGATGTTATGCGTCTACTCTTTTCCAAATTTCTGACAGCGAATACAATATTCTATTTTAAAACACTAAGTTATTTTTCACAAAATTTAAACAGCGTTGCTTAAGAAGTGAAATTTCGTAAGTGTATGCAGCTAGATACAATTTAATTGCCAGGCCACTAGTCAATTCTGGCAATTTAGCTGTATATAAATATTTAAGCAGAACCTGCAATACATACGGATCTATGTCAGTTATTTTTTGAACCCTCGACGCTGTACTCTCGGTATTTAGAAGCTTCGGAGCTCGCGCAAACAAAACGATTTTATGAACCTTAATCAATTCATCCCCCGCTGCCAATATTAAATCCGAATATTCCATAGTGTTATATATTTGTTCCAAATCCAAGCTTAGTTGGCGCCGATCTTCAATATCGAAGTTCATATCAGGAAAAGAATCCCCAGTATAAGCGCTGCCTTCGATGTTAAAATCTGCTTTGCAGATCGTCAGGTCAAACACAAAGGTCAGAGTATCTTTTGGAAGAAATACTTCCTCCTCTAAATCTAGTTCATTTTTGCCGATTCTGTACACCCACGTGGATATCTCCGACTGCAACTTCGACTTATCCACCTGGAATCGGTATTCTTGAGAGTTGCTCAATTCACCGAAAATGTCCAATATGGAGGTTTTTGTTTTGACGAAATACACATTGGAAGAATTATCAAAGCAGTACCTGAGGGCGACGTTGAAATAAATGTCCTCCTCAGAGCCTTCCGCAAGTTTGACGACTTCCAAATTCATTTCGGACTGGCAAACATTTCCATAGCTGGATTGAAACACTGGACTGAATTTCACATGTTTTGGTGATTGAAATTTCATAGAGCTTAAATTTTCCACAGACCATGTGAATGAAGTTTGACTGCAAGACTGGCGTGTTTCCAGTTTGATTTGGTTCGGAAACACACTCAACTTCCTTTTCATATTATCTAACTTGAGCTTATCAACTACTTTCAGTAATCCAGAAGGCAACTGGAAATTTGGCATATCCAGCTTTACACAATAGATGTATTTCATGAGAAGCTTAAATACCGGAGAAGAAATGTTAGTAACATGGTTTATATTTAACGCGTCAGTTATCAAAGTTGAGTCCTTTAGCAAATTCGGTGCTCTTGCTGATAAAATGGCTCTGTGAACATTAAATTTTGCTTCTCCTACTTGCAGCTTGATGTCAGAAAACTCTTCACGATCATTTAGCTTCCTTATGTCACGAGAAAGCTTTAACAGCTCTAAAGCATCTAAGTCATTATTGTCAGACTGAATTACAGCTTCTCCAAAAAACATGTGACATTTAACTGACAAATGTCTGTTCAGCCTATTTGATTTGAATGATGGAGAAAGTTCTTTTGAAGTACTGATAATATATTCGTTTGTTTCAGTATGAATTGACGGAGAAAATTCCAGTTCATGTTCGTTTGTGTCACTTAAATTTATGTCAATTTCACTTAATTTTATTTTAAGATCATCACTTTTCTGAACAGTAACTACAATATGTTTCGACTCCTCAATTGCCAGTGTGAAGTAAATGCTATGGAACGCACTTATTGATAGATGGGGACTCTCAATCGAGTTACAGTTTTCGAAAAAACTGAAAAACCTTTCGATTTTCCATTCAAAACTGAAATCAATAACTTTGAATTGATTCTGAGCCATATTCAAATATACTATAGCACTTCTAGAGTTCACGGTCCCTCGGAAACAAAAACACCCATCAAGAAGATATCATACATAGACAAATCGTAATCAATTTTGGAGTGCCTTATCTTTTGTTTGTTATCAGTTATTCTTTCAATAACTGTCAGTATTTTAGAAGTAAAACGAAACTTGATTATTTGAACCTTGAACCATTACTGATAACATGCAGACAGAAAAGAATTAAAATATTGAGAATAACCATCCCATCAACATTTCAAAATAAACTTCATCTACACTGTTAGAAGTTTTTCGGAAAAAAAAGGTTGAATAACAATTTATTTAATAGTTATTTAGCCACATTCAAAAAAAATAGTCAAATAACTATAAAAAAGATGGTATTCTAACTATTTATTCTGAGAAAAACCGTTAATTAACTATTTTCACCTAATACCTTTAAACAACCAGAATTTTATCGCACCAACCAGAATCAACTTATGAAGCCACTTAGGGTGCATAGCTGATAGACCAAATCTGTGACTCTCATGACCGACTGAACGGGGGTTCGATTCCCAGCATTGACACAACAATGTTTCCTCATTCCTTTTAACACATGAAGAGTTTCAAATTTCCCGCTCTCTCTCCCCAATTTATGATACTGGTCTGTTAGCATACGAGACTCTCCTCCATGCATAGATGGCAGCACCATAAAGCAGCTTAACTATCTCTAATGTCCAGTCGAAGTTCTTTTTTACAGTTTTAAAACCATGTTAATTGTAAATGGTTCAGAAACCGTATTGTTTTGTATCCATGTTTTTAGCGTACTAGTTGTAAACGGTTTCACCACCATAAAAGTAAAAAATGTTCTTTAGCGTAAACTTTACATTTAATTGGATGGACAGACTGTTGTCAGTTATTTTACCATAATTTTATAATGGAAATTCCAACAGTGTGTAATGTGTAACTTAAGAGCACCACCAAGACACAATTGGTTTAGAAAGCTTCTACATTTAAATTTGATTTACGCAATTAATTATGCATTAAAAATTCAAAGATTTTGAAAAGATAAAAAAACAAATTTAAATAAATTATAAGGTTTTACCTTTTGTTTATTACTTAGATATGTTCTGTTAATTTATTAACTAATAAAAATTAGATGATTTTGTCTTATAACATAAGATACATTTTAATCGATTATTTTCAATAAAATCATGAAAGTTAAAATAGATGTCTCCATTTAAAATGCATTCACTGGAAATTTTTACTAGCCAGCAATTCGTACTCTATTTTAAACGCATCAATGTTATTATTAATTATTACTAGTTAGTCTTTTTAATGAAAATGTTCAGGTGGACAAAAGGTTAATTTATCATATCCAACCATAATTGTTATTAAAATCATGCAACATTAACAACAACGCGTACGTGCATACGACACACATTTCGTTGATAACAAGTATATTTTAATATTACATAAAATATTTTGGTAATACATAAATGTATACAAAAAGAACTTTTGACACAAATGTATACAACAGGAATAAATATATTTGTTCAGGAATCTAAGTAATTATAAGCATAAACAGTTTCCTTCAATTTAATTTGAATTTCTCATATCAAAAATTGATTATTTTGTTTTACATTAAAAACCACAATCTGAAAATTAAAAAATTAAACGAAAAAAAAAATTGACTCCGAAAAAAACAGCAACATCAGTTTCTCTTGAAGATAGTTGTTTTTATTCTCTAATGCTATTTTACCTTTTATTGGACCTTTTTATTATTAGTAATATTAAGTTAAAACATTTTAAAGATTGAGATTAATTTATAAAAAGAAATTAATTTATTACCTTAAGTTAATTTGATTTTTAGGACCCTTATTTTCGGTCAGAGGGTGGATGGGATTTTAAAAATTTTACATATTGCAAAAAATTGGTCTTGAACTTGAATTCCTGTGCTAATAAGTAAGCAAATTTATAAATTCTGTGTTTATACACTCAAACTCGATTAGAGTTTATAAAATAAAGTAATACATAACCCAAATGACTGTTAAGGATTTTTTTTTCCTTTTTTTCATTAATTTCAAATCATTTTTCGTATAGTCTAACTGATAGTGAACACCATGTTAAACGTTTTCTTGAAATTCAAAACTCCACGTCTTTAAAAATTTGCCAATATGGTTACTCAAGTTCATTTTTTGACAAATTGGAAAATCTTTGGGTCTCTCATACGGCTATAAAATTTGATGTGTTTTTTGGTCAAAAACGCAATCTTGAAAGTATTTTCTTATTTTGAAAAAAAAAAAAGCATATGTAAAATGATTTTCAGTTTATAAATTTAAATAAAATTAAAGCTCATAATGTAAAAAAAAAACAGTAACTAGTAAATGTACCTGAAATATCGTATTTAGGTCCCCTAGAATCTAAAAAAAAATCCAACCAAGAATATGTATACTAATCTAACATAAAGAATGAGTTGAAAATTCAGAATGTGCTGCGGACTCGTTATTGAAAATTAAATTTCACATTTCTAAACTTAAGAACTAAATTTTTGTTTTCGTGATATAGTCTATTACCTAATAACTTGTAAGCATTTCATTTTTTATCAATAGCACTCTTGATACTGCCATATCACATGGAAGAAAAATTTAAAAATCTATTATCATATTGTTTTTATTTTATTTTGAACTCATTTTTTTCTGGCGTTGATATTCATATCTTTTGAAGCACTGTTTTCTCAGAATAGCAAAGGAAAATGTGTTGAGAAAAAGTACTCATATCTTTGCTAAACAAACACAATTCTCATTTTCCATTATAAGTGGGAAGTTCACCATAAGTAAAACATGATAACATTGTCAATATAAACGTGCCTTCGATATTTTTTTTATCTCTCATGTACTTAATTATTCCTAAAATACGATAAAAAATAATCAATTCCCAACTGACCAGAAAGAAAAAAAAATTGAATTGCTTTTTTTTAACTTATTACTTAATTCTCAAATTCTCTCATATACATATCTTCTCATATGCTTAATTATTCTTAAATTACGATTAAAAGAAACATTTACTTCCTAATTCACCAGAGAAAAAAAATAAAATTGCTTTATTTTTCAAAATTAGCTTAGATACTTAATTCTGAAATTCTCTTATATACATAACTTCTCATGTACTTAATTATTCATAAAAATGATTTTAAAAAAATTACTTCACAATTCCCCATATGAAAAAAAAAAAGAAAGTCGATTTATTTTTCAAAAATAGCTTAAAATAAATAATTCTGAAATTCTTTCATATAGATAACTTCTCATTTACTAAATTGTTCATAAAATACGATAAGGAACTTCAATTACTTCTCAAATCACCAGAAGAAATAAAAAAGAAAATCGACTCATTTTTCAAAAGTAACTTATATACTTAATTCTTAAATTCTCTCATCTCACAAAACTCTTCATATACTTAATTATTCCTGAAATACGATTAAAAAAATTCAATCACTTAACAATTCACCAGAAAAAAAAAATAAAAAATTGACTTATTTCTTAAAAGTAAATTATGGGTCATTCTCACTGAAAAGGTATAAATAGACTAAAATTTTTTCTTAAATTAAAGTAATTAAAAAAGTGATAAAAATTACATAAATGCCTTTATTTATTTTTGTTATATGTCCTTATAATAATGGTCAAGTTTTCTATTTTATTTTTTGCAAGATTTAAAATATTTTTAATTCTGTCTTGTCCACGGAGGAGATGTAATTTCTGTCTAGCTTGTCTTATGCTAAGTTTTTTCTGTTCGTTAATTCGTTGTTAGATTTGAACATTTGATTGAGTTCTTTTTTTTTTTGCATTTTGATTTTGCCATTTTTTTCCTAAAATTTGAAGAGAAAAAAAAATTGAAACATCACAGAAATTATTTGAAAAAATTGCCAATACTTGCTTGTCCGATAAAAAAAAAGTTAAACTTAATTGATTTTCTTTAAAAATGCAAAGAAATTAACACATTTGTTCCATTTAAAAAATACCAATTATAAGAAAACAGATTTTTAATTAATAAAAATGTATTATTGGTTGTCTAACACATTGTCTCTTCCATTGACTGTCCTCCGTGAAACTGTTTTGTCCACGGAGGGGAAGTCCACGGAGGAGACAAAAACTAGTTCTTGAATTTTTCTGATTTTTAATTTTAAAGTTACAAAAATGGCGCAGTTCTTTTTATTAAATATACTATTTTTGCAATCTAAAATTTATATATCAAATATAAAATAGTTTTATCTTACCTTCTTTATGATGACCACGGAGTAAACATTGAGAACTTTGCCAAACCTCAGTTGAACACAACAATCCAAAACTAACACCAAAGAGAATAAAAGCAACTGATAGTTAACACTAGAAAACAGAATCTTTACCTTCCCCACCAGCTGTCTTATAGGAATTTCACATATGCTGCTCTCTATTACGTATTTATTGAGCTATATTAATTGTCCACGGAGGGAGACTTCATTTTTGATGGACAAAGTTCACTAACCATTTATTTTATAAAAATAAAACTTTTCTAAAAAAATATTTAATAAAAAGCTAATATAAACATTTAACTAGTTAAAACTACAAAAATCATTAAAATTACATCTAAAATGTTTAACAGCCATTAAAAATTATTTTGTGTCACAGACGCAGGGACGTCCACGGAGGGGATTTTGAAGTTATGTTTATTAAAAAATAAGAATGAAATATTAAATTCATTCAGCAGAAATGCATATGATTAATTAGTTAGACCTTCACGAAAAATGATGCAGAAAAATATTAAGAAATCTGCTGTATTTCCTAGTATTTATTACTAAGGGACTAAGAAAATCACCTTTCTGTGAGAATGACCCTTATATACTTAATTCTCATATACTCTCATATATGTAACTTCTCATACTTACTTATTCCTAAAATATAATTTTAAAAAAATTCCATTACTTCACAATACACCTAAAAAAAAAATTAAAAAAAGAATTTAGATAACCCACTAAAGTTAGTTGCGTTACCATGTTTGTTAAACGCGAAAAAAATCCCCCCTCAAATTAAAATGAAAATTTAAAAAATCCACTAAAAATGCGCGACAGTTTAGTAGTTTTAAAAAAAAAACTTCTTCAAATTGAAATAAGAATTCAGAAAATCCACAAAAGCTGCGTCGATATGTTAGTTAAAAAAAAATATTCCTCAAACAAAAATGGGAATTTAGAAAATTTACTTAAGTCGCGATGTAGTGTTTAATTAAACGCAAAAAAATCTCCGTTAAATTTAAAAGGGATTTAGAAAATTCACTAAGGTTGCTTTGTTCTATTATTTAAACGGCAAAGAAAAAAAAACTTTTATTAGAACAGGGATTTAGAAGACTTGCTGTGCTAGCTAAAAGCAAAAAAAAAAACTTTTATTAGAACAGGTATTTAGAAGACTTGCTGTGCTAGTTAAAAGCAAAAAAAAAAAAAAAAAAAAAAAAAACTTTTATTAGAACAGGGATATAGAAGACTTGCTGTGCTAGTTAAAAGCAAAAAAACAAAAACAAAAAACTTTTATTAGAACAGGGAATTAGAAGACTTGCTGTGCTAGTTAAAAACAAACAAAAAAACTTTTATTAGAACAGGGAATTAGAAGACTTGCTGTGCTAGTTAAAAGGGAAAAAAAGAGGAAGCACAGTCAAAGGAAAAATTCTCGTAAAACTAAAAAGTCAATTTAGGAAAATCCACGCGTCCTAAATACAATACACTAAAGTTATGTTGACGTGCTAGTTAAAAAAAAAAGAAGAAAAATAGTCCTCGAAAAGAAAAAGAAATATAAGATCCTTCGAAATTGCATTTTTTTAAAGCAATACAGTGTGCGAAATAACAAAATTGAAACAACAGATGAATGTTTTATCCTTTTCAAATAAACAGCATTTTGATTTTCTCCCCTTTTAAAGAGTTATCATTGCATCAGCTTTTATTGTGCTTTTATATTTTATAGAAAATGTCAAAAAATGCAGAAAATGTATTTTTAAGCCCCTCCTTATTTTAATCTTTGTAATTTGTAAGAAAAACATCATCGCAATTGTTGATAATCCTTTTACGTCAGAGTGAATTTTAAAAATGTTTTTGCCCTTATGTGCCCGCATGGAAGTTCGATAATTAGTTTAATGATAAATTCATTAATTCTAAGGGTGCACTTGATATATAGAAAGGCTATGCAGGCAGGCGTTTACTTTTTGTGTTTACAGCTGCTCTAATATAACTTTTACGAATCACGTTTTTTGCATTTCTCCCATTTCATTCTGAATTCGTGTTTGAAACTTTCCAAAAGAAAAGAAAAATTCTTATAAGTGTATTCTAAAAAAGAATACAATTTTGCATACGTTTTTCATCGAGTGCTACACAATTCGTTGTACAGTGCTGAAAATAAGAAGGAAAAAAAAAACGAATATCTCATAACTTTTGATCTAATGGTTGGATTTTTCTTGTTTATGCAATATCATAATTTGAGGAGCTAACTTTAAATATGGTGAATCATATATTTTATTTTATATAGATATTTTATGTTATGAAATCAGACAAAAGAACCTGTAGGTTCCCTGAATAATTAAATTTTTTTTCTTTTTTTAAATGAATTTTAGAGTTTTGGTCCTCAAAATAATAATGTGGCCGGGAAATCCGAACCAGGACAATATGGTCCCAATAGTTCAGGCAAGACAATAATCGAAAAATTGGGCCTCTTATTGTTAATTTTTCTTTTTGAGTATAACCCAATCGCAAATAAATCGTTTTTGAAATTTTTATTTCCGAAGAACTACTTATTCCAAAATCCCTCTAAATTTTGGGCTTTAAAATTTAAAACTGCGTATATTAAATTTGATGCAATAATTTTTTACCATTAGTAAATTAAATAACTGAAACTAATGAAAAAAATTAAATATTATGTTGAATTATCTTCAGATAAGCAAGTTTTATAATTGTGCGTAAAAATTGTTTCGTTCAAAAATGTGGTGAAATATACAAAAATCAATGGAGGCAAAAATTAAAGGATGCAAGGCAAAATTACAGGATACATTAAAGGATGCAAACTTCCAGCCGCTATCCTCCTTAAACTATCGGGATTATAGATTATGGTTTCCAGAGTGAAGCGACCTCTCATATTTTGAGGCTCAAGAATCCTCCCTCCCCCCGAAAAAGGAAGTTTATAGAAGTAAATTTTTGTGCCTTAGTTCATAGCTTAAAATATCCTCTGCTCTAAAGTTTTTAGCATACTTAAGATTAGTTTCTAAGATCCAATGAAGAACTAATGATTAGATCAAAAGTTCTTAGGGTTTTCGTTTTATTATTTATAAGCACTTTCTAAAAAATTAAAAAAATAAATAAATAAAGCATATTTTAACTTTATCATCGTCGTTGAACAGCCGACCCAATTTGTAGTTTACGACTACTAATAACAAGCTCAACACCGTCCCGCCCCCGTAAGGGGGCATTTGGGGACACTCCGAAAGTTCGAAGTGCGCGCAACAGTTCAATTACATAAGCAAACATATTCAAAATTTTCAAATTAGAGTTTTAACAAATAGGTAGAATATTAAATATGGAATCCAGAATACAGTTCTACTTAGAAATAAACTAAATGCAAACAAACATTACAAAGAAAATAAACAGTAACAATCAGAAGAGATATTGATGTCGTATCTTCAATAGGGGTGCAAAGTTAATAAAAGGAAACAATTTCACATGGTTAAATATATTGGATGTTTGTAACCCAGAATATAATTACAGCTGGCACAAAAGGTATCAAATTCCATGAATTTTTTTTAAACTAAAAAAGACATATATAAATATATATACTCTAGGAACACACGTGATTAAAATTTTTAAAATGAGGAATCACATTGGCAGAGATTGAAAAAAGCATGAAATTAAAGCTCAAAAATCATTTTAAGATAAAATTCTAGTAAAAATCAAACCATAAAAGGTAAATCAATAATCCGTGATTTAAAGTGTATCTTTCCTAACAATAGGCAGCAAGAGGCCATCAGGATTCAGGGAGATGCCTTGTTACTAAACAATTTTCTTATTATTTCTTCAATCCCCTTTTTTATTTTAGGATTTGACCAATGCTGCTTTATAAACTCATAGGTGGTTTTTGAATGAAAAAATTTCTCTCTAATGTGCTTAAAATTTGTACAATGGATAAATATATGTTCCCAATCCTCAACAAGCTGACAGGTACGACACAGCTGAGCCCCCCTCCCCCCCCCCAAAAAAAAAACCTGGCCTGATGTTGTCCATGACAGCCGTGATTAGTTAGGAATTGATTTAAAAAGAAATTTCCCATGACTTTCCTTGTTTGAACTTTCGGGAAGAGATCGAATGTGTGCCTTCCCTTTGTAAAACTGTCACTCCATCTCTCCTGCCATTCAATCAATTTTTCGCGTTCCAAAGTTTTTCTTGCAGTCCACCTGCTAGGATCTTCAAACAGATCGACCACTAATGTTTACGACTACTAATGTTCAATTCCGTAACCTTATAATTTTGACCCGATCCAGAAGTCAAGGGAACTCCTGAATCAAGTTTTGGGAGAAATTTGACTTGGTGGAAGACTTTTCTTGACGGAACTGACCCGCATTTGCGTTACCATGTAGAGGAAAACCACGAAAACCTCCCATGGTTAGCCTGACGGCTAAAGGACTCGAACCCATGTTCCATCTACCACTAAAGATATTTTACTTCACTCTGATTGGTGCGAGCTGGGTGAAGAATTCGTATCAATCAACCATCGCTGGGATTCTTCGAACCAAGTTCACCTTATTGGAAGACGAGTGTTCTATCTTCTGAGCAATCACGGCTCTAAAAAATCGCACTTCTAAAGTTACAAATAAATTACTTTTTGTAGGAATTTTTTTTTAAACTCTAGATGCAATATCCAATAATAAAAATAATTATACCCTAAAAATAGTGCGCCTTGAATGAAAAATAAAGGAAATGAGAGATTTGTTAAAATATTTACCAAGTATGGAATACAAATATAAATAAAGAATGTTTCAAACTTCAATTGTTAAAGAAAATTTCGTTACTTATTATTACTATTATTATTACAGTAGTCATTGAAGTAAGCTTTAATGCTGCCATTTTTAGAGATTATTTTCTTTCTTTACATTCCACAACTATATGATTACGGAAAAAAAAAAATTTCATTTTAATTCACCAAACAAAAAATTTAAATCAAGGAAAAACATTATTACATAAATATGTTTGACGGATATATTTTGTTTTATTAATTCGCCATAACTAAGTAAATTCCATTTAAATTTTTAAAAAATAAATAAATAAATAAAAATAACAAAAAAACTTTTTTCGAATAAAATACTAGTAGCTTATCAATATT
Source organism: Parasteatoda lunata (assembly GCA_949128135.1). Taxonomy (NCBI): domain Eukaryota; kingdom Metazoa; phylum Arthropoda; class Arachnida; order Araneae; family Theridiidae; genus Parasteatoda; species Parasteatoda lunata. The sequence goes on from OX421977.1 coordinate 79,706,538, forward strand.
TGCTTCAGATAAGGCAAAGATTTGTTCCTTTGCATTTAAAATGCAAATCTTAGAGATAAGCTATTATTATAAGAATAAGCCATTTTATAAGAATATTTTTTAGACAATGCGTTAGACAATCTTAGGCTATTTTATAAGAATATTTTTTAGACAAAAACGCTTTTTTAATGCCTTTATTTAAGATTGATTAACTGCAATATTTATTTGAATTTTATTACAAAACATTCATAAATAAAGTTTAATTAGTTAAAATATTTTCTTTTTATATTCTATGTTTAAATTTAAAAAGTAAAAAAAAAAAAAATAGCATCTTCAAGTTAATTCAAATAAATTTCAACAAACCATCCCTATAAAATGAAGTAAAATATAAGCCAAGAGTAATTTATTTTTGATTAATCATTTATATTTTATACATACTTCATGACTATAATCTTATTAATTATAATCGTGTTATTTATTACTTTATTAATTAATTCGTTAAAATCTTATGAATTATTTTTTCATTTTCTTTTATTTTTATCACATCAACACGCAAAGGTACTACCAAATTAAAAACTTAATTCACTTCAAAAATATATAAATAGGAAATAATAGTCGACCTGTTTCAAGCATTTAAAAACAGATGACCATTTTTAAGATTTGCTTACCCTGAATGAGAGGAAACAAAAGGGATTTAAAGTATAAAACGAAAAGTTGTCAACGAAAAATGGAAAATTAAAAGTTAGAAACAAAGCTAGAAAAACCAGAAGAGCCGAAAGAGAAAAAGATGAAAATTAGATTTTAAAAAAATCACAGTGTCCGAGAGGGGCAAGTCAGGGGAAAAAGGCATTTTCACGCGCTATGGAGAAATGGTGAGAAACCAATGTCGTAGCAAGCATTCATATGAATAAACAAGATTCTATGACATCAAGATGAGCTGATGTGACTGGGGTGCAAATAATTTTGGAATTGACGAAATAGAATTTATGCCCAAGATTCCAACAATGTGCAGCAATTTATGATCTCTCGTATTCTTGATAATAGACATATCTATCATGTTTAATGTTGAGGTATTACTTGACAGTAAAGACTTCACTGACGTATAATTGAAATGACAAAAAAAGGTGTCCTGTTTAAAGGTGAGCATGCTTCGACAGCGAAAACACAACAGCCTCTCTTAAGATAGCGTCTCATTAATGGTAAAATCAGAGCAGGTTATAAATAGAATTAAAAAAAACATAGTTTCAACAAAACAAAGAATGACCCTAATACCAAAAAAATAGAAATTTTTAAAAATACAACATTAATCCTTAGCTGTTGATTTTTGTTGTTGTTGTACTTCACTTAAGACGCTCTAGAGCTGCACAATGGGCTATTGGCGACGGTCTGGGAAACATCCCTGAGGATGATCCGAAGACATGCCATCACAATTTTGATCCTCTGCAGAGGGGATGGCACCCCCGCTTCGGTAGCCCAACGACCTGCTCGCGGAGTCGAGCACTTTACGGTAGCACAGTTCAACGAGGACCAATACCGCACACCCTCGGTCCCTACGCAGACTGATCCAAGTGGTCACCCACCCGCGCACTGACCGCAGCCAGTGATGCTTGACTTCGGTGATCTGCTGGGAACCGTTTCTTAACGATCAGTCCACTGCGGGACAGTTGATTTTTGAATTACGATTTTAAAACTGTTAATTTTTATATAAAGCGAAATATTACAAACTATTACTATACTTTTGAATTCTTCGACGTTATTTATGTAGACCGCATATTTATATATAATAGTTATTATAGTTATTATTAATAGATAGTTATTTATCTATAATAGAAAGTTATTTATATAGATCGAACGTAGGTTGTAAATATTTTACTAGTAAATATTTCGAAAACATTCTGTATCGAGCTTTCCAAAGCATTCGAAATATTTAAAGCATTGAGAAATACTGTGAGTTTTGTATTTAAGTCGGGAACAGAAACATAAATTTCAATATATTGAGAGTTTTTTTTTTTTTTTTTTTTTCCAACTCGTAGCACTAAACATTGTATCGTAATTTCTTCGCAAGTGTTTCTGACAATTGTCATGTGATATTGAAAGAAATTAATAAAAGATAAGCAAATCGCAAATAGTATTTATCTAAGGACAGACTGAATATTTTTTTTTCTTTATCCGCCTTCTGCAATTAGTGTATTTCATTAGCTTATATGTGCCTGTTGAAGCTAAAAAGCCGTTAATGTATACATTTTCAAGATATTCAACAGATTACTTAGGTTGATCTGATAAAGTATAAATTTACCTCATTTTACCAAGTTAATATGCACATTAATGGCTTCCCCATTGTTAAATTTCTAAAAAAAAATTTTTCTCATTCAACCAATTTGTTGCTAGTTTGATTGCATTGACTTGATTCCTTAGATACCGAAAAAAATTTGAAGAATACGTCAATTGCATTATAGTTTTTTGTATTATAGTTTTTTTAATTCATTGATGATTGATTCCATCAACTAATTTGTTGATAGTTTAATTGTATTAACTCGATTCTTAATTTTAAAATAAATTTAAAAATTACATAAATTTAGGCACACAGAAACGTTTTGGCAAAAATCTCATTTTCACATTAACCCTTTATATCTCAACATCTCTGATTTTAATAAAAATTACTCATACATTAGAATACATCATTCTAAGCGTGTAAAAAAAAATAAAAAAATTTTACAACATAAAATAAAAAAAATTATCGGGAAAAAATTGATTGTTGCATTTCTGCAACATTATGCAAAATTACAAAAAAGTGCTTATTGCATTCCTGCAACATTGTGAAAAATGGCACTAAGATTGAAAGATTCAAAAATTTTAATTCATATGAAAATTTTCAAAACAGTTGTTACTTTTGTTGTAACAAAGTCCTACACCACATTTCTCACAAATAGTTTGTGTAAATCCTTTACATTTTGGGTATTTGCATCTGATTCTTTTGTTAGTCCAATTAGGCGAGTGCCCAATTTCATCTTGACGCACTGGTTTCGGCCGACAATCGCCGAAGTCGTCCTTCAAAATTTGTTGAGGCAAAGACATAGGCTTTTTAGGTGATATAAAGGGTTAAAAAGTGCCTAGTACGTAAGATGCAGATTATTTAGGGGATTTGCTGAATACGTAGGTGATATGAGAAATGAAACAATTTTTGATCCTTTAACATATCTCCTTGGATAATTTACAAGTAAATTAGTTAATATGTATAATAACTTTCGGTAGAATAACTGTAAAATATTGAAAAATATCTGGTGGATTTTTGAATTTCAGCGCAAAATAAACATACAAATAATGTAAACGTATAGTGCGCCACAAAAAATCACCCGGAACTTTTGATCTAGTGATCGGATTTTCGCGTATTTCGACTCAGTATTAATGGTTCGAGGAGGTGACGTCACTTATGCTAATTAGCTAGTGCCGACAATATTTTAAGTTACGAAATCAGACACAAAAAACTTGCTATCTCTTCAAACATTTTTTTTTTTTTTTTTTTTTTTTGTTGACATATTTGGTTTTTTGACTATTAAAATAAAGGTTTAGCAGCGAACTGAAAAATATGGCCACATTAGTTTAGTCAGATCAGGAGAGTGGTCAAGCGGAACTAACATTAATTAAAATAACAAAGTTTATTTCAATTAATGTTAGATCTTAAAAGATATTAGTTAATAAGTATAACAGCTAAACATCTTTCAAACACTGTAAAAGAAACTGCCTCAAAGATAAGTTATTAAATTAGAAATGTACTCATATATTGCAGAACTACATATATTGCAATATATACTGCAGAAGTATAAATTTATATAGCAGAAAAATTTTATTAAATCAAATTTTAAAAAATGTTATTTAGTAAATATATACACAAATTATTTAAGTGTTAGTAATTAAACCACGTTATCACAAAATGCCGACATGTTAACTGCAGTCCCTCAATTATACGCCCATACTAGCCTTAGTTGAGGCATTGCTTGCTTAAAGTCATTATTTACTAATTAAAAAAAGGCAATTCAAAATATAATATTAAAATATGTAATTAAAACATGGATATTCATTTTACTCTGATTTGTCCCTCTCGGCCACAGTAGTTTTTTTATTTATTTATTGTGGGTGTTTACTGTGGTATTTCTAGTTCTGTACTTCAACCTTATTTTCCATTTTTTATTTGAAACTTTTTACATTTTATAATGCAACTCACCTTTGTTTCTCCTCATTCAAGTCCGACAAGTCTTGAGAATGGGCTCCTATTTTCGAGCACTTGAGACGTGTCTATTTTTATTTCCATCTGCATAATGTTGGACCGGACAGTGTTGTGGTTAGGGAGCTGATCTCAAATCAGAAAGGTCCTGGGTTCAGATTCCGGACAAGGCATGGATGTCCTTTCATTCTTTGTACTATATGTCCTTACTGTGTGGGCAACATTGGTGCCCCTGAAAGAGTGGCCAACAAATCTGTCCAACTGATACTTGAATGACGAGTATCAATCGAGGGGGGATTGGTAAACAAAGTTTTGAAGCCAATGAAATTCTTTCTTTTAATCCAGTAATGTAATAAATACATTCATCACATAATATCTCCGAATTATTAAAAAATATGAATGAAAACAGTCTGAAGTGACAATTAAAAATCGAGTTACGAATTTGCTCACTCCACCACAAAAACCTTGTTTTTTAATTTGCTACTTAGCAATCAGAAGCGTTGTCAGTAAAAAGCTTTAGAAAGCGTAACGTGGTTAAACCAATCCGCCAAAATTTATTTAGATGTTTTGAATTTTAAAAAAAACAGGAGTAACGAAAACGCTATTAAAATTTGTCGATTCGCTAGTGAAGGAAGTGGGATGAAAACATCAAAATCAGTTTGAATGCAGGTTGGAGCAATGATAAGCTACCAATCTCCGTTTCCCTCGACATCAAAACGGATTTTGTTGTTTACTGTCCCGTTTCCTTTTGCAATGATTCATTTGACTTTTAAAGCGTTTTTGTTTTCTTATTGCTTTAAATTCTTTTCTGAAACTTAACTCCGATGTTTTTGTTGAACTTCATTTTTCAGAGAGAGTTTAAAAATATATATTAAAGAGAATGATTGAAGTGTACCCAGGATCAAATGTTTGAATATGTATCTACTGCCTGTAGACTAAAACAAAACGACTTTTGTTCATTTTTCTACTGGACCAGTTAAGAAATGTTTAGTACATAACATTCAAATCAATTTATCGAGTGAGAATTCATTTATTTAACAGTTGATCAATAGCTCGAAATAATAAATAAAGAAATGAACCATGTAAAATATTCATCAAACTCTCCAAATAGCTTCAATTCTTATATGTTACATAACCATTTTTTGAATAACTAGGAGGTTCCTGTCACCAACCCACACACACGCACGCGCGCATATATGTATACATATATATATATATATGTATATATATATATATATATATATATATATATATACATATATATATATATATGTATATATATATATATATATATGTATATATATGTATATATATGTATATATATGTATATATATATATATATATATATATATATATATATATATATATATATATGTATATATATATATATATATTTATATATATATATATATATATATGTATATATGTATATATATATATGTATATATATATATATATATATATATATATATATATGTATATATGTATATATGTATATATACATATATATATATATATATATATGTATATATATATATGTATATATGTATATATATATGTATATATATATATGTATATATATATATATATATATATATGTATATATATATGTATATATATATATATATATATATATATATATATATATATATATATATATATATATATATATATATATATATATATATATATATATATAATGACATTACTCATTAATTACATCCATTTAAACAGGACACGGTTTTTATCTGTTTTAGAATGAATTTTTTATATTTTTAAAAATTTCAATATAAATATTTGAGAACGACTAATCTCTCTCTTATCTTTTATCTTTATTTTCGACATCAATTCAATTGAACGGGTGCATAAAAGAAGGCTCTTGAGAGAGATAAGCGCTAAATTTTCCATGTATAACAATGGATAAATAGTCCCTATTTAAAATAAAATAAGCAAGAAAAAATCCTTATAAAGAGCACGTAAAATTGCAGTAACTTTCGAACAAATGGGAGTTCATTATTTATTGAAATTAATAAATGTATTAATAAATGAAATAGACCCTTTCGACACAGCAAATATCAACTTTTTTGTATCAATTCTGGGGGTCGTCCCGCAAGGCATTTTTTATTACAATTTTAACAGTTCTCGAAATAATTATCGAATAATAAATTATTTTAATCCATGTACTCCTTATATATTTTTCGACTTATTTTCGTAATTTACAAATTTCTGAGGCTGAAACTTTTGTGCAGTAAAGCACAATGTAACGTAAAGTTTTACACCTAAAACAACGATGATTTTTCTTTTCAAAATAGAGAAAAAATAAAAATTCTCTTCCAGCTATCATGAAAACAAAAGTTTTAAGAATTTTTTTAAACCACACATTGTTTTGTAGATAGCATGAAATACACCTTAATAAGCCACACACAAGAAATAATAAAAAAAATTAAGAGTAAAAAAAAAAAGAGTGTTAAATAATGTCGTAAAACAACTCAAATTTAAAGGAAGTTACAACGAGTACTTTCACTTCAACAATTGTTTTTGTCGGAAGATAAATTACATTGTCATTTAAAAAGGGAACTAATTTCCGCACGGCACTAAAACAAAGGAAATTCACTCAAAAAAAAATTATTTAAATAAAACACATTGTTTACACGGTTTTAAAGCATTTATACAATGTTAACCTAAACTGTTCTATGACTTTTTTCTATTTTTTTTCCTCTTACAAAATTTTCAATGTTACTTCCTACTTAATGCACAAACTTTTGGCATAAAGCCTTATCGAGTAACTTAATAAAAATTATTGTTTTTAATGTGTTACATAAAAAATGAAATTTAATATCGATTTACAGAGTAATTATTATGGAGTTTAATTTTCTTGCTCCCGTAAAGCTTTTTACAGTCTTTAATATATTTAATATTATAGTATTTAAATGTAAAATGCATTGCTTTAATATTAAATGAAATCTTTTCAATATTAAATATGCTATTTTTTAATATTAAATGTACTGTTTTAATAAATATTGGCGATCGCAACACTCGAATACGCCATCTGGGGAGAGACCGGTTTCATGCCTTTAGCCCTTCTCCCTTCCCTCGCCTCCTCTTTTCAGTTGTATAGGAATGTTCTACGATATTTTCTCTTTTCTTAATATTTTACCTTTTTACTAAATAAAAATATTTTTTAAAATTCCTGTGATACTTTTCCTTGGAAATATGTTTAATGTAGTTTTCAGTTCCATATAGCTTTCCAACTTAAAATATTTTAATCTGTATGAAAATCAAGAGAGAAACTAACGTACTTCCTTCCTCTATGACTTTCCACACGCTAATGGGGAAAGCATGTGATGTGTTGCCATAGGTAGAGCGTTCTGCTCTACGCCGCCTGCAGCCCATCTCGATCGCCAATAATAGCATAGTAATATTATTAAACATTGATTTGTTTATATATATTGTTTTAATATTAAAATATGCAGATTTTTGATATTACATCCAGTGATTTAATATCGTATATAGTACCACATCAATGTTATTAAACATTACTTTCTTCAAACTAAATATGATTTCATTAAATATATTTTCATTGGTTTAGTTACACGACACGGAGCCCGCTCCGAATTTTTTCAACTTTTGAGAAGTTTATCGATTAACTGTTGGTAATCATTTAAAGGTTGAGTAATAATTCTTTTATTAATACTTTAAGTATTTCATTCAGAAAAATAAACTACAATAAAAAAGTTAAAATCTTTAAAACTATTTGCGATCGCAAAGTTCGTATACGCAATCTGGAGAGAAGACCGGTAGTATGTCTTGACCCTTCCCTCTCCTCCTCTTCTCGTCCCGCAGTGGACTGATCGTTAAGACACGGTTCCCAGCAGATCACCGAAGTCAAGCATCACTGACTGGGGTCAGCGTGCGGGAGGGTGACCACTTGTATCAGTCTGCGTAGGGACCGAGGGTGTGCGGTATTGGTCCTCGTTAAACTGTTCTACCGTAAAGTGCTCGACTTCGCACGTAGGTCGCCGGGCTACCGAAGCGAGGGTGCCATCCCCTCTGCAGAGGATCAAAATTGTGATGGCATGTCTTCGGATCATCCTGAGGGATGTTTCCCAGACCGTCGCCAATAGCCCATTGTGCAGCTCTAGTGCGACGAAAATGAACTACAACTATAACTACAACTCCTCCTCTTCTCAGTTGTATTGGAATGTACTACGATATTACCCCCCTTCTAAATATTTTTCGTATTTAATTATCACAAACATTTTTTTTTTTTTAAATCTCCACGAAGCTTTCTTTTAGAACTATGTTGAATGTAGTTTTCAGTTTCATATAGTTTCCTAACTTAAAAGTTGGTTGGTTGGTTCTAATGCCACTTGCCACACGAGCAAGCCTGCTTGGTGAAACCAAGCAGCTTTAAGGCAGAGTGTGCGATTCTTGTTCTTCAGTGGCGCCATCTATGGCCAAGAATTCGACATCTGCCACATCATACGTCACACCTGTTTATAAGGCGGACCCATTCATACATCCACAGATCGTAATTTTGACCTGAATCAGAGAACGATCGATTTCCAATCCAGTACCCCCAGAGGTATTGATTTGTTATGGGAACATGAAGGACTTTGCGACTCGACAGAATTTTAACGTGCATCAGTCACCAACTACACGGGGAGTCTTCAGCCGGCGGGGTTCGAACCCACGACACGAGGCCAGTGCCCTACCGACCAGGCCAACTTAAAAGTTTTTAATCTATTTGAAAATCAATAGATTAAAAATAGAAACTAGCGTACGCTAATGGTGAAAACATACGAAGTATATTGCCATAGGCAGAGAGTTCTGCTCTACTCCTCCTATAGCCCATTTCGATCGCCAATTAAAATACAATTCACGATTTTTACACAATTAGGGAACATTCCTACTGAATGTGGTTTGATCATTCTACTTTAAATGTACCAATCAAATTCTCAATTTCTAAATATTTTTTATATTATAGGGTGCGCAGTATTAGTCCTCGTTGAACTGTTCTACCGTGAAATGCTCGACTTTACGCGCAGGCCGTCGGGCTACCAAAGCAGAGGATCCATCCCCTCTGCAGAGGATCAAAATTGCAGGGATATTTCCCAGACCGTCGCCAGTAGTCCATTGTGCTGCTCTAGTTCGACGTATATGAAGTACCTACCTACCATATAATATGAATTTTTATTTTGATATTTAGGTACTTTATTTACGACACGAGACACTAGAGCTGCACTATGGGCTATTGGCGACCATCTGGAAAACATATCTGAGGATGAATTCACAATGTATTAGTCTATTATATATATATATATATATATATATATATATATATATATATCCATGAATAACACAATTTACTTTCCAATTTTTCTTTTAATTTCTGTGTACTTTTATTTGAAATTGAATTCGCTTTCATATGAAAGAATAGTTGTCATATTTTTCAAAAATAGCTAATTATGTTAAATATTTATGGAACATTAAAATTTATTTAAAAAAATCGTCCTAACAGGCAAAACAGAAAGCATATAGGATGAGCAAAATAGCCATTTAAAAAAGATGTTTTCAGCGAGATGGAAAATGCCTTGCAGCGAACCTTTTTTTGCCGTAAAAGCACGTTATTTTATTTCTAATTTTCTCTCCAAGTTCCTTATTTTGCTAATGGAGTCCAATTATTTTTTCTCTATACTATGGGATAAGTATTAAACCGTTTTTATATGAAAGAATGGACATTGTATTGTACAAAACTATTCGAATTAGAAATATGTATGGAACAATTTTAAAGAAATTTTAACTTAATCCAAAGTTTGTAAAATTGGGAACATATGTAGCATTAACACAACCATTAAAAAACAACCATTAAAAAACAAATGTTTTAATAAGGTTACAAATATTTTAGAAATTTTTTTTCCAATTTCGTATATTTTATTAATGGATTATTTTATTATATTCACAAATCAGCAAAACTTTGCGATTAATTGATGTGCATGCTTCGAATTTTTTTTTTTTTTTAATATTTACGATTGGCAAGTTTTTTTAAAAATTTTTATTATACCTAAAATTAGTATAAAATTTTCAAAATTTTTTTTTTTTATTTGTCTGCAGATATTTACATTTTTAAAAAATTTTATTTCTGTTTTATCCATCAAGAATTGAATGTATACATACATAAATTTTCTGCGTTTAAACTAACATTAACAATCAAAACAATTAGAACAGTTTTTAAAGATAATTCCTGTAACTAGTGAAGAATAAATAAATAAAGAAAGGCATTAAATAAAAAATGTTTTATTGATATTTAAATAAAACTATTGAACTTGAAATAATTTACAAGATATAGACCAATCTATATCTTCGGAATATAAACTTCCATTTACATCTAATAATACATGTGGCCAAAACAAGGTTAAAATCTATCACAAATTTCACATTGGAAAAATTGAATAATTATCCAAATATAGCTGTTTTAATTTTTTCTAATAGTCCCTTTTTCTCAGGTTCTGCATGGCCAGCATACTTTTGTTCTTTTTCTGAAAAAAAAATTAACATTTATATAAGAATAAGCAAAACAAGCAATGTATAATAAAAATAAATGAATAAAATAAATTTAGTCTCCAACACACCACTCAACCAGCAATGGCCAAGCACCCAACCCTCTTTTAACAGCCATTGTAGAAATGTCAGGTAATTTTGACCCCAATCAGGTGATGAGGACAGTACCTGAGTGGGTAACTCTATGTCCAAACTTCCACACCACAATGAATGAGATAACTTTTAGCTGCAGCAGATTAAACATGCACCTTGCTGCTTACACATGCCAAACGTTCAATCGACTGTTAGCGTTCAATTTACGACTCAACCAAGGAAGAGAAAGATGTCTTAACCGATTGTGCCACCAAGAGCTCTGGTATCCAACAATAAAATAAGTCACTATAATTTTTACTAAATATTTTTTTAAAGAATTCTTTAGAATACTTTGCCTAAAAATAATAAAATAAAGCATGTGAAGCGTTGGTCTAGATAATCAAATAGAATAAAAGAGAGTTAAATACTGTATGAAAGAGATTTTCTCCCGGAAGAAAAACTGTGACAAGCAACTCTGGTTAACCCTTCCCACTGGTTTGGCATAAAATGCCCTGGATGTGCTCTAGAAGTCAAAGAAGATAGATTGGATCAAATGTCCGTGTCCGATTCCTCAATGGTCATTTAAAAAGCGCAACTTTCGAATTTGGGAGCAAAGTCTTCCTAACATGTAGCAAGTACAAATTAAAACATGCTTTCCCAAACACATATTTGTTCGTCTGTAATTTTCCTTGGGGGACATTCTCTAGCGAAAAATTTTGGTGTGTCTTCACCAGAGCCTTTGGACACATGTATTTGATATAGCTGAGGCCATATTGTGAAGGATTAGAAACAACAGCAACAAATAGTACTATGAAAACATAATTAATTTTTAATAAATGCATCACACATATCTATTTTTAAGTAACATCCCACATTTTGGCTAAAATTCACATATTCAAAATCAACAACTTAAATATTTTTTAATCAAAAGAAATATGCATTTATTGAGTATTATTGCCATACTCACAAATGTATTAAAAACATTGAATTTTCGTAAGCATGCATTGAAACTTTGTCTATTTTTGTAAACACACATTGTAAGTTTTGTCCATTTTTGTAAACACACATTCCAAGCTTTGTCCGTTTTTGAACATGCATTTTCAGCACGTCGAGCTATGTTCAGATTTAAAAAATCACCAAAGATATGTCTTGTTTCTAAACTCCTAGCATATTTTTATACGCAGGGTATCTGCTACATTTTAGATTTTCAAATCCATGACTTTTCATGAATAATTCCAAGAATTTTTCATCACTTACCGAGGTTACTATTTTCTCCGACAAAAACACAACAATCAATTTAAAAAAGCATTATAATAACATTAATTGAAATGATAGGTATAACCATAACTGTTATGCTTTGCATCTTCATATTTATAGATTTTTAATTTAAAAAACAGTAAAGAAAGAGTTGAAGCAATAAAATAGCTTAAAAAAATGCAAAAGCAAATAACTAAACATAGTCAGATATATGTAGTTATTTAAACCTGTTTTATCTCTTTGCAAAAGTAAGTGTAATATGAAAAGCCTAAACTAGAATTTTTAAATTGATAAAATAAAATTAATAAATAGATAAAAAAAATTCTGAAATCCCAGAAGTTTAAAAGATAACTTGCTCTAGAAAAGTTCTTTCTTTCATTTTTTGAAAGAACAGCATAATTTTTAAACAGGATAAAAATATTTTATATATTAATAAAAAATAAAGGCCAAAAATAGTTCATGTTACCCTGTCTAAAATAATTATCTTCTAAGCATTTAAATTATGTTTCTATTGAAATAGCACAAATTTAGTATTAAAACAAAGTATTGTATATTTTTTTACATGCGTAATATACTGTTTCATAGTGTTAAAGGGAAAATCTAATCAAACGTTTGAAACTCTGAATCCGAGGCGCACAAAAAGATGAAAGCATGCGTAAATTTTTTCATTGGTAATTTTATGAAATCTAACTTTTGAAACCACTAAGGAAATGTTTCAGATTTCTTTCTTTTTTTTAAAAAAAATGAAGACAAAAAAACACATTTATATTATTAATTTGTTGCGAAAAAATACTGTTAAAAACTGAAAAGAAAAATTTTTTTACATATTTATGGAAAGATGAGGGAGTATCTATGGAAAGGTTTTCAATGCGTGACCTTGAACAAGAAGTTTAGTCACAATGAAACAATCTCTACTTTTCAAATATTTATATGTGATAAACTACTGAACTATTTTAAAAAGGTATATTTCTTGCCTCTTGCTTCAAGTTCTCAGGAACAAATATTTCTTTCAAGTTATGATGAAGTTTTTCTATTGAAAGTTTTACAGTTTGTCATAATTTAATTTGCTGGGCACAAAATAAATTGTTATCCCTTCTCTAAAAGATAAAGGAAACAGAAATCATTCCTGTCTCTTCCACAGGTGAGGTGGCATTTCCTGCTTATTGTTGCATTATCAGTCACAATGCGTTTTTGGAGGGCTCTTATTATTTATTTTGGATTCTGTCATTTTTAAAATTCTTAATAATAGTTATTTCAAACACCTGAAGAAAGACCACACCATGACTAAAGGAAATGCATGTTTTACAATCATTGTGTCAATAGAACTTGTATAGATGTGTCTTATAACAATTGATGACTTAAAAATTTCATATGGACATGGAAATCCTGAAATACTTCTCAGTGTCACGACTAAGTGAAATAACTCAGGGGATACTTTTTTTGAACAAAACCTGTCCTACTTCTAAAAAAAATTAAAATAAATAAGAAATTAAGAAGAATATTCCTTTTTGTATTAGAAAAAAAAAGGGAACAAGGAAAGTATAAAGAAAACCAATCAATCTAAAATTGCACTGATAACTAATATTGTTTTGTATTATTATTTTGAATTTATTATTTTATAAAATTAACTAATATTTCAAAACAAAATTTCAAAATTGAATATCTTTATTCTTTCAATATGGGGCTCAAATATAAGGTAAATAGAAACATGGCAAATTTTTTATTGCTTAATATTTTTGCTGTAAAAAGGATAAACAATGGAGTTGCTTTATTCTTTGAACTTATTTCAAACATATTCTTTAATATTTTCAGCGTCTTTATGATTATTTTTTATATTTCTAATAAGGTTTCTATAAAATATTCTTGTAAAATCTTAATGAATTTGAATTTCTATTGAATATACGCATGTAACATTTGTTTTCAAAACAGAAATGAAGGCAAAACGTTCTCGGAAATTTTTTAATTAAAGAATATTTATATTTTAATTTTGTTTGAATGTTATAGACGCTACTCTAAGGGGGGGGGGAAACCAACAAGGTAAATGAATAAAAAACGTTTAACAAAACAAAATCTACATTTGCTATTTTTTTAACAGGTAAAAATATCTACGAAAACGTATAAGAGATACAACGTTCGTCGTTTAAAATTTAATAATTTGCTTTTCAAAATTATAAAAACTAATTAGTTTGTTTAAAATTTTAGGATAAAAATCGAACTTTAAATAATGCTTTCTTATTCGAAAAATTAAAAGAGATTTGTTTATAACAGTTCATTAACAATCTTTCAGATGTAATAAAATGCACATTTTATTAAAATATATATTTTTTTTATTCTCTTTAAAAAAATTAAGAGAGATTTGTTTATAATAGTTTATTAACAATCTTTCAGTTGCAATAAAATGCATATTTTATATTAAATTAGCAAAATATTTAAAGCATTTTTAAATTAATGCTTTCATTGCATTAGAAAAAACATCACTTTATTAAGTAAAATTAATTAAAAGCTATATTTTAATTTTTTCTCATAATGCGTTAAACGTTACAAATAAAAAATGCCAAAATATGCATAACTATGCCAAAACATCTACGATAATGATGTACATAACAACCCTACTACTTTTGATTCCTAGAAAAGTGGCACACGAATTACAACAAAACGTTTCTTATTCATAGCTGGTTAAAGTAGTTACCACCCACTGACTAAGTAGGGGAAGAATTTCTGCAAAAAAAGCGCTGTAAAGAGTGGAAAATTTTTTCACCTGACTAGACGCAACTAAAAGGTTAATACAAAATGTTCCTCACTCTTATAAAGGCTTTTAAGTATTCCACAAAATTTGGCACTGAATGCTGTGTGGCTTCGACATCTTCATAAGTAAAATTATGTTCAAACTGCAAAAATATTTGCAATGCAAAAGGAAGATGAACAAACAAGTTTATTTATTTAAATTATTTAGAAATTTTCATTTGAACATACACTTTTTTTATTCCGCACAAACAAATTTTTCCATTTGTTACAAAGTGCTGTTCATTTTCTGTAAGATTGCATGGATACAAAATGTCAGTTTTGCAAACTAGTTTTTCAATGATTTTGATGGAAGAATGTTGTTCAATAGAGTAAACAAATTTGACAATTTGCAAAAATATAACAGAAAATGTTTGTTTTATAATAACATGTTAAATCAAAATAAATGTTTCCTTAAACTTGACAAACCATTTTACTTTTAAGTAAGTTCTTATAAAAATTCCTGCTCAATATCCAACTTTCTCTCTAAATAACAAGGGATAAAATCTTGGTCAAAAAACATTGAAATAATGTAAATAATTTAATGCTTAGAAGTCCTAAAAATAATCTGGAATTTAAAAAATAATTTTTAAAATAATGGAGAAATAGAAGAAAAAAGTACAATTTTCTGCTTTTTGTTAAGAAAACTAGCAGTTTCTTTTTTCTCACAGAATGTCAAAATTAATTATATATTTTGTAAACCAATAATGCTACAAACTGAAGAACTATAAAATGTTTTCAAATGACTGCCAATTGCAACAACATTGCGGTACAGTCTAAGGACAAAATTAATAGAAGCCTGTGATAAGATTTCAATTGGAATATAGTCCTGACATACAACAGAAAACATGATTTTATTTTTATTTCCATCTGTTCATTGTAATGCCACATGTTCATTAATTTAATAATTTTACTAAAATTAACTTTTACTGCAAATTGATGGGGAAAAAAATTAGTTTCCTAATCAATCTGAAATAAATTCTACTTTTCTATCTCCTTTCATTTTTTATTTAATTTATTTTTGAAGCCATCACTCATTTTAGGAACACCTCGTACGAAAAATAAAATAATTACATTAAAATAAAAGCCAGAAATAAATTAAGTAAAATTTTATGTTCCCATAGTTTAGTAAATTATTAATATGTTTATAACTTGATGTATATAAATGATTATAAATTGTATAAACATATATTAAATACAGTAAAATAAATGCAACAATGAAAAAAAAAAATTAATAATGAATATAATAAATACAATAAATAAATATAAATTGTATTACCATATGATAATGCAATTTATAATTATTTATATACAGACTATCAATCCTTACTTTGAGAAGATGAAATTCCACTTATAGTGCCTGGAGTATCTTTTTCTAATTCAGCATAAGACTTAATTAGGTGATACTGTACTCCATCAAGCTTCCTAAAATAAAAGGGGGGAGGAATATTATATGTCTGCTAAAATAAAAAATACAAAAATATATTCATAGAGCCTATAACATATCATTATGCTTGTTATGCAATTGAAGTTTTTTCAATAATAAGATTTAAATACCTAGTTATGTCAATGAAACTTACATTTTAATTCAAGATATTTAAAATTTACAAAAAGCATGCTTACTATCTGAAAGAATAACAAATAAGATATTTTTTACAAATTTGTGTATCAAATTAAATATTTCATTATAACTCATTAAAAAATGTAAAATAACAAACAAATTTAAATACTAAGATCAAGTAAGTTCAATTTCCAGATCAGTATATTAAAACGGAATTTTTGAACTTGAAATAAAATGGATTTTGGTAAATGTTAAGCTTAACTGTTATTTATGTGAAAATTATTAAGTACATTTCAGAGATGCTAACGACTAAAGAGTTATCCCAATTAAAGCTATTTTATAATTAATTTTTATGTTTCTATAATTCAGCAAAAACTAAAATATGCATTTATTTGCTGTTGAAAACTACAAAATAATGCAAATTTCTAATCTAATCTAATGTCCCTTTTTTTAAAATTTACTTATTCTTATTTTATTTTTAAACTTTAAAACAAAACTTTAAAATTTTCAAAACTAAAAAAACTTTTTTTTATTTCATACCGATAATTTTTTTACAGATAAAAATTTTGACATTTATGAAGAAATAAAGTAATCGTGAAAAAGAGAATACATGAGAAAAATAGTACTTTTCTGACCTCTAATTGTCAATTTTTCTGGAAATGTTGAAGCATATTTTATTGTTTGAAAGATATGTAACATTCAGAAAATATGTAACATTAGTTATTTTAGTTAACTTTTTAATATAAATGATGAAAAGGAAAAATTGATGAAATATAAAACAACTCATCAACCACAAAATATTTTAACAGGTTGCAAACTAAATCAAAAATAATAATAAAACAAAGCAGTAAAAAAAAAAGTTAATAACAAAAAAGACATATTAAGAAAGGTGATAAATGTAAATACAAACAAGGCTTAAAACTACACCAATTATAATAAAGTGTATAACAAATTATTTAAATTTATATCATATAAGTCTGGTAGAGAGCAAAAGAAAAAAATGATAACAGTTTCACACATCACGAAATGCAAGGAATTTTATTCCTCGAGGAAAAAATTTAATATTCTTAGAGGAATCATTTTTTGGAACCATAAATACTGGTTTCTTTTTGGAAACTCAATTCCGTGAGGAATAATTTTTCTACCAAGTGAGGAGGAAGAAGAAACAAAATTCCTTTAATAAATAATTTTAGAATGACAATGTTAAACTGTTTCCTGTTTGCATATATTTATAATTAAACAATTAACAGCAGTCTTATTTCCACCCAAATTTTATAAATAGAATATTCAATAAGGAGAATGAAATTAAAGTCATGATCAGAAAAAAAATAAAATATCAAAATCATCAAAATTCACAATCCAAATAAGAAGACTAAAAAAAATTTTAAATAAATAAAAAAAAAAATTTTAAAAATAAATACAAAATTAGTTAAAAGCAATTCGTGAAGTTGGGCAAAAAAAAAAAAAAAAAAAAAAAAAAAAAATGTTAAATTAAGATTCAGAAATTAATTAAACAAAAGCTAAAAATTTTACTCTAGATATTATTGTGCATTAAATTTGAAATGTATTTATAATAGATGGATATTTAAGCTAAATGCAGCTTAAATTAGATTAAATAATAGATTTCATTAAATTTAGAGTGAGACAGGGCCGTCTTAATAGCACGCAGGGCCCCCGGGCAAAGAAATGTTTTGGGCCCTTATAAAATGTCATACTGCTTAAAATCGAACTAGAAAACTTCACATACATAAAATAAAGCATTTTTTACATATGCAATAATTTGAACAAATTTAAATACATTTTGATTTAAATGTATTTAATTTGTTTTTAGTAGACCCCAAAAAACTGAATTCACATAAAAATTACGTAGAAAAATAGATTTGGGTTGCCTTTTAAATTTTCCCTGGTGATAAACTATTCAAATTATTGTCGTTTGCAAGATAATCAATCACTATTTGTAGAAAGAAAAACAAAATACACACTTTATACAATATAATATATTTATTTTAAAAAGTATATAAGAAAATTTTGTTTATTCTTAGTTTTTTAAACACAATTTATAAAAATTAAGATTCTTAAGGGCCCCCGGGCACTGCCCGGGTGTGCCCATGCGTAAAGACGGAATAGATAAAATTCAAATTTACACATTTCATGATGACTTTTTTAAGTTTTAAGTTATTTGAAAAGTGTCTCAAGGATTTAAGTAACATTATATTTAAGTTTGAATTTAAAGGATACTTTTTTACGAATAAATTTTCTTCTGTTCTTTTTTTTTTTTTTTTTTTTGTAATTTTTTTTCTTCAGTTTTTTTTTTTTCCTTCCTTTTTTTTCAATTAATGATTATTCATTCATTGTTGTAGAAAAATATATTTCTCTCACATGATCTTTATTTTATAGCTTGCAAGTTGTCATAAAATCAAAAGTAACAAAAAATGAATAAATAAATAAATAAAAGTAAAGGAATAAATGTTGCAGTATATAAATTTTAATACAGTAGAGAGAGTAGTAGTTATCTGAACTGCTCAGGACCAAGCGTGGTTTGGATAATGAAAAGTTCGGATAATTGGAAAGTTGTTTAAAATCTAGTTTAAATGATTATTATTTATGCACTAACTTCCCCTTTTGGAACTTTTGTCAGGCTTAGGACTGGCGGTACTATGTAAAATAGCTGTGGCGTGTTTAAAAACTTTTATTTTCTCAAATTTTAAATATTTTTTAATTATTTTTTTCTCAAATTTTAAATATTTTTTATTGATTTATTTTTTCATTTTGAATTTTTTTTTTTAAATCATATTTCAGCTTTTCATAATTTTTTTGTCAATTACTGATTTTACCACATTTTTCTTTATTTTCCATTGCAAAAGAAATCCAGAAATCCAGCAAAGACTTTTGTTTCAAAGAAGATGCTCTTTTTTGAGCTATATATCTTATTCTTTTTAAATGAAACAACTGAACTGGATCAACAGCATTTTGACGTTCTAGCCAATTCATTGCAATATCTAATGAATTGCATGCTTCGATATGAGAAGGTCCACTATCTAGAACTTGATCACCTACTTCTTCCTCTTAGTCTGTGGAGCTCCGATTTTCATTCAAAATTTCAGCAACAATTTAATCATAATTTAAATTTTGAAATCCTGGGTCGTTCTCAATGTCTTGACACCAGTCTTCTATTTCTTCTGCTGTATAACCTAGCATCTTTTCACCCGGAAGATCTACTGGTTCAAAAACTTCTGTTTCGTTAATAATATTATTCCAAGATTTTCTAAGCGTCCGCTATTATCATGCAGCATTCTTGTAAACCAATAGCTTTGATTGAGTCTCAAAAACCCCCCTCGTTTTTTTCATCCGATAATAAAATCTTCCTTAAAAGTTGCTTTCTGTAAAGACCTTTTAAGGTTTCAATGACACTTTGATCCATCGGCTGAATTAAAAGTGTCACATTAGGTGGCAAGAAAACAACATGAAACATCCCATTCTCCCGATCTATGGCTATGTATGGCTACCATAAGAAAACTGTTAAAAAAGGTTGTAAATTAAATATGGTCCTCAGATGTAGTGGATATTACTTATTCTTCTAAATTTAGAAAAATTTTCAACAAGTTAAAAAGCATTCTAAACTTTAAAAAAAATATAAATCAAATTCGGACATAATTCAGAAAATTGGACGTTCGGATAATAAGGGTTCGGATAATCGGCGCTCTACTGTACTTATATTGAAACTTTTAAAAATATGAAAGATTCAAAATAAATAAATAAAAAATTTCCTGCCTGAAGTGTTATAAGATATAAGGGTATCATTATATATTATTAACAGTTAAAATTACTTCTATTTTATTGTTTTTGGTTGTGTTACACATTCTGCATTCCTAAGATTATATGTTTGTTTTGTTTCAAACACAATTTATTGTTTCAATTCCAGGTAATCGGAACACTTAACATATCAACCAAATATTCTCACATAAAATTATAATTATATATTTTATAAACAAAAATTACATTAAAAAAAAGAAAGAATTTTAAGCAAAGAAAAACAATGATGAATGCAAAGCATTCTCAGGGACTAAGGAATGATTAACAATAAAAAATTGATAAGTGTTCCACACTGGTATATTTTTAGATAAAAGAATGGTTCACTCATAAAATTGATTATGACTCGCTGCAGTAGAAGCTATCAATTATGTAATCAAAGAAACTAAAAATAAGTAGAAACCATAAATTGTATTCACAATAATATTTAATAGTTTGTGTAACTGGACACATGAACTTAAATTTCATGAAGGCAGCAATTTTATATATTAATGTATTATTTTTTAAATAATTATTATTTGTTGGCTGTAGAAATATTATTAGTTATTAATTTCAATACTTTATTTTCTACCATTTAATTTATGAGTGGTGATTTATTAGAAATGAAACCTCTCATCATTCTTTATGTCACATTCCTTGTAGAAATTATAAAAACGTTTTTCTTCAAAGGAATGAAAATATGTTTTTAAATTAAATACAATCTGAATTTCCAACAGATCATATTAAAAACCATATCAAAATTACTTTCTAAGTCTGCACAAATCGAAAATATTTTTGATTTGTGCATACTGCATATTACAAAATTAAAAATAAAATAAATACAAAATTAAATATATGTATGTAAATATTGTGAATGTACTTGTGTAATGTAGCATTGTCCTTTCGATCCATATTTTGTGAACAATTGTCATACAAAAGAATAAAGGTGAAATTTTGGAAGCAACAAATAAGTAAACTTGTACTAATTAGGATAGTGTAAATTAGAATACATTAATTCATCATCATTTAAAAAAATACTGTACGCTTTAGTGGTTAAGTATTAATATTCAATTAGACAACATAAAAAATATAAAAAGTTTTCACATTTAAATTTAATAATTATAGCAGATTAAATCTTTATAATAAATTTATATAACAGCAAAATATTAAAAATTATATTTCAGAAATGAATATTACTATTGAAACGTATTTTGTTATTGCTCTCTTAAATTTCCCATAAAAAGCATATGAAAAAATATCAAAATCGATCCTTATTTACATTCTGCATTTTACATTAAAATCTATTTTTCTTGACCATCCATTAAAATCTATTACTCCTGAAACACTAAAACCTGTTAATGATTGGCTAAATCTGACTCTGCATCCACTTTTAAGCATATCTTTCGGCATAGCAGAAATGTTTTGCTTCGTTAGAAACTTGATGTCTTAATGTTCATGGTATTGTTTTAGGAAAGAAAGCAATCTCGGATTTTATTTACAGGTTTCCTGGAGGAAAGACAATTCCTATTTCTCGAAGTTCATAGTAGGGCTCCAGACTACTTTTCAAAAGTGCAGACTACAAATGAATTTGCTCCACTTAATTGAAAATAAATTTTATAACAACAGAATGAGGGAACATACTATTTTTAATTTCAAAATTAAATGGTTTAGAATAGAAAGTTTATTAAGATTCAAGTCCAATTTTATAAAAGGAGTACTCAACAACTCTTAATATTTTTAGTACAATATATAGAAAATTTTTATACTGTTGCATTGAAAAATAACCAACATTAATTAGTTAATAATTCTGCATACCAATATTTAATTAAAATTTACAGTCAGATAAGAGACTATCAAATCATTATCAAATAATTTTCAACTATCATTAATCAAATAATTTTAAAGTAGGGTTTCAATGATTTCAAATAGAAAACACAGTAAATATGCCCCTTTACATTTTGTACAAAAGTAATCTTAGAGATAATCGTTCTTCAAATCACCAATTAAAAATTCTATGATATGATTACTGTACTGTTGATTAAGATTGAGCTTCTTTTAAAATCAGATGAAAGAGAAGAATAAATAACTGTTGAGCTACATAACTCCGACTTACAAGATTTTTACTTCATTTGCTGAAAATAATGAATATTTGACATCTGAATTTATCATCATAATAATCATTCATAATATTATTTGATGATATAAAACTGATATGTGAGTTTCTTATTCATTAAATAACTGAATGAGAGAAAGGTTTGAAACAAGTAATTTTGCAAGTAAGTTAAGCTATAAACCTGAACATTGTATATATTAAGTGGGCAAACCTGATGCTTGAACTATCCAAATTTCAGAGTTTTGCTTGTATAACAATTTAAATAAAAATGTGTCATATTGAAAAATAAATTTTATGATTTTTCGAATCTATTACTTTAAAATTTCCAATCGTTTTCCAAGAAAGTGGGACGTTCTGAACACACAAAAAAAATCAGGAATATCAGAATAAAAAAGTTAAAAACAGAACGCAATATGTTTCATAAGACACCCTGCATTACATTAAAAAAATTTAATTTAACTGTCATACGGTCGAATGAGATAATATATGTGAAAATAAAAAAAGGATACTGAAATTTATTCGAAAACTTGCAGTGAATATTTATATGCTAAAACATTAACATAATATAATCATTTACTATAAAATAAAAATATATATATATAAAAAAAATATATATAAAAAAATGAAATAATTTTTTTTTCAAATAACAGAAAAATTTCAGGAAAATTATAAACGCACATAAAAAAGCATTTTCAAGATAAAAAAGACGAGATTTCTTACCCTGGAATATTTATCTTTATGTGCACATAATGATCTCCATTTCCATATCCTGTAGTATTCTTAATCCCTTTATTGGGAAATCTAAACACCTTGTGAGATGGGGTACCAGGAGGAATCTGAAAAATAAAAAAAACTACATCTCAAAAATGTGTTGTTTTAAGTCAAAATAGTTGATTAATATTCATTTAAATGACATGAGAAAAATGAATCAGGAAAACTCAAGCAGCTAAGATTAGCTGATTCAATGTCATGAAAGATTATATTTGTTTATTACACCTTTACTTTCCTGCATCATGTGAACCTGTTATAAGCTGATTGGTACAGGAAAATTAATATTTTGACTTTTGCCACCAGTTTCTTCTAAAAGCTTTCAAACAAGTTTTCAAAAGATTCTGAATCACTAACATTATCCACAATCAGCCTTTACATATATAAACTATTTATGATAACAGATAAGATTAGCTGATTCAATGTCATGAAAGATTATATTTATTTATTACACCTTTACTTTTCTGCATCATGTGAACCTGTTATAAGCTTATTGGTACAGGAAAATTAATATTTTGACTTTTGCCACCAGTTTTCTTCTAAAAGCTTTAAAACAAGTTTCATAAAGATTCCGAATTGCTAACATTATCCACAATGAAATAATCAGCCTTTACATATATAAACTACTTATAAGCTGAATTTTTCAATAAGCATTTATACAATTATTACTTTGCACTACTTTCACACTTAAAAACCCTTTTCATCAAACAATAACTTTAGGAAGTAACTATTAGGAATGATAAAACATAGTTCCAATTTAAAAAGATATTTTTGTAAATAAAAATAGACACAGCTGTGCACCAAATAATTATTAAAATTTGAAAATTTCCCTAAAAAATCAAAAGCCACAATAATTTTGTAACAAAAATCTATTAGAAGAAAATTGACAGTCTTAATAAGACATTTAGTACAATAGTTGGCATATGGGCGACATTTAAATATGGTTGATGCTCATTAATATTATTTGTATTCTTTTACGTTACTGGATATCATTGATTTTAGATTGCTGGATTGCATTGATGATTGCTGGATGTCATTGGTTTATTATAAGATTTAAAATACTAAATGAAAATAGAAAAAAAAAAGAATTAGAAGAACCTTTAAAAAAACTCTTCTCCAACAGATAATAACTGTAAATGATCTAAGTTCTCTAGTTGTGATGCTACAACAATGCTCTCCCTGTCTGCTCTTTGATGTTTCTTCTTTGTAAAAAAATACCCCACCATCTCTTAGAAATACTGATTTTTTAATTCATATTCCACTTAAAAAAATTAATTCACTGTTGAAATAACAATTACACATAGGTAAAATTATCTGAGTTTATTGGTTTAACTCTCATTGCTATTGCAAATAGTTATTTTGTTAGGATTATTCTCAACTGGTTCAGCATTTTTATAAGTTTCGTTATTTAGGGGGAGATATTTTAATGAATTTTCTTAAAGGATTTTAAATTAATTTTTTTTTTAAATAAATATTGTTTAAAAAAAACATCTTTCAATGTTCATTCAGTTTAAATCATAGAAAAAAGCTTTCAAGTTGTTCATCAATTAATAATTATTTTTTAGTTCACTTTATTTGAAAAAAAAAAATTTGCACAGTGTTTGTCTTTTAGCATGGCTTTAATTAGTTTTTATAAATTTCAAATGTTTCTCTTATTTTGTTAATGAGTGACAATTACTTTTTGAAATAGATATATAAAATTATATAAGAGGGTAATTTAAAAATTGTTGAGGATCAAATACAGCTATTACATAATATTACACGTTTGGAGAAATTTTTACGGTAATGATGCCCTTTCAAAAATCAAATTGCCCTTTTCATTCACACTGCCCTTTTTTTTTTTTTAATTCCTAGAAAGAACTGTGGTAACAGCTAATTGTAGAATATATATCTGGAAAAAAAATTTGCAAATCGAAAAGAAGTCGTCTTAGCATCAAGCAAAAATGTGTTAGAATTGGCCAAGACGTTAATCTGTCATCAGAGAAAAAATAATCTGCATATTTTAGTATATATCTATAATTTTTGTCCCATCAAAGAAAATTAGTAAACAAAATTAAAAGAAAAAAAAAGTTTACCAACTTTTAATACAATATCTTCATATAAGCCTTGTATTTTAGTTTCTCCACCAAAAAATGCTTGAGAAACAGAAATAGTAGCTTCCGTATGAATATCAGAACCATCACGGCGGAAATATTTGCTCTCTTGAACCTAAAAATGAAATTTAATTCAGAACATGAGCAATTTTTTTTTCCAATATAAAAACAAGTTTGACACAAATAAAACTCATTTATTTAAAAAAAATAATTTACAAATTGCAAACATGTTAAGTAAACATGCAAGAAATAATTATATATCAATAGAATATAAAAAAGATAATGGTCATTAAAAAAATTCAATATCTGCACTAGCTTGCTGGAAAACTTTATGTATGTTTATACACATACACGAACATTTATGCATATGTATGACAATATTCGTAACATAAATGCTTTGCATGGTTAATTAAGTACATATAATTTCATATATATATACAAATATATATATACATACACATATATATATATATATATATATATATATATATATATATACATATATATATATACATATATATATATGCATATACATACATATAAATATACATACATTTATATATACATACATATATATATACATACATATATATATACATACATATATATACATACATATATATATATATATATATATATATATATATATATATATATATATATATATATATAGACACACACACTAATCTAATCGATATATCAAACTTCTATATCCCGAAAACCTTGTTAAATTGAATATTTTTCGAAATAGGAATTGAATTTTTCAAAAAAATCAATATGTAAGTTTATTGTAAACCAACTATTTTGTATTTAATGTAAAATCATTTTTGTCTTACTTTTAAAAATAAAGTTTTCATTACTATATTTAGACTTACAGTCAACTATCATTACATCAATATTTATGATTAGTTATTTTTATGTTTCATGACTCTACTTTGTAGAACATATTTAGTTCTGAAATTGTTATCTCGAAAACTCGTTAGATTTTACTAGCATCCCTTCAACTTTGAGATAGTGAGAGTTTACTGTATGTATACATATTACCACAGTTCTTCTCTTAGAATTTGTATTAAAGCAATTCTCTTTCTTTTTTTGTTTCAGAATTTCTTTGCAAATAGAATTTATGCTTGAGCAGTAGAACAAAAGATGTTAAGGTTTTGGCAACGTAATGTATCATAACTCTATACTGGTATGTTTTAATTTTTAACATTTGAGATTACATAATTTTGAATTCTGGCACTTTTATAGCATTTGATTACTTAAGGCAATTATATTCCTGTAGTAAATGCAATCCTCAACTACATAACAAAGAAAACAAAAACTGTTATAAAATTCTATAAGTCAAAAAAAGCTAGAAATTTGATTAGTTTTCAACAATTAATTGTATTTGTTTTTTTAATAAAAATTCAATAAATTATATCAGTCACATGTTACATTAGGAACATAATACAATGAAAAAATTTTTAAAAAAAGTGCAACAACTTGTGCAGGAAAGTGTTGCATGCAGAATAAATTAGCCTGCCACAGAATATGTCTTTAAGTAATTATAAGTATGAGAACAAAATTAAAATGCACAGTGCCAGCATTTATAAAAATCTTTATGAACAGAAAATAAAAAACTTAGCTGATGGAATGAGAAAAATTTGGAACTGAGCAGCTGACGCTAAAAGGCACGTGTTACTTCCAAGTAACATTTCTTCATCATAATTTTAGTACATTACAATCAACATTTAAAAAAAAAAAAATCTCTAAATTGAAACAAATTATTAAAAATTCGCACATAGTTGGTGGCAATTTTTAATCTGAGCATTGTATATTTTATATTTTCTAACAACGATCATTACAGACGTGGATGTCTTTGCAAAATAGCGGTCAAAAAAACGATAAGCGGGTGAATTGATTTTTTTTTAAAAAAACAACATACAAGGATTTGCATAATTAAAAGAAAGTATTTTCTGACAGCAGAGAGTTTAAAAAACAATTCTCAATTGTTCGCAGCCACGTTAGAATTTTTCATGTCAGCAAAAAGCAGATCTCTGCTTGATGAGTCACGAAATAAAAAACATGGTGAAAGATAACGATAATCGCCACAATAATCATTGTTCACTTAAAAGCAGAGGAAAGTGCTTTTTGGACAAGCTTTCAACAATATCCTCAAGTAGTAATCAACATCTGGTCCGAGATTGTTCTTCAAGTGTATTTGACACCACCTGTACACTATGAAGAGCAATACTTATCATACGCGTATAAATTTCTGATACCTCAAAGAAGAAAAAAAACTACAATCACAACATTGGATCAATGATGATTGCATGACATCGATACATCTCTCAATTTTACTAAGCACTTGTTTCATGTATTTCGTTTCATGTAAGCACTTGTTTCATGTATTTCGTTTCATGTAAGCACTTGTTTCATGTAAAATACTTGTATCAAGTCAAACTTTTTTTTATATCAGAAAAAGAAGCGTGCATTGAAAATAGAAATTTCTCATTTACAGCAGCATAACTTATTTGCTTTGATAAAAAAAAGTTCCCAACATATAGGTATCTCCGATTGTACACAAATGGAACTTTGATTATTTGAAAAGAATATGGGTTTTTTGACAAATAGTGTTAGAATTTTAATTCAAATTTTTTTTTCTTGAAAATGTCTCTGTAAAAATATAATTCTCTGATCTAAATAAGCAACCAAGATACCTTTTTTGATTTGATGACTTTTGCTGTGTCTGATTGCTTACATCAATTAAAAATTTCATGATTGTAAAACAATTTCTCCTGGACAAAAAATTTTCCTGGACAGCATTAAACTTTATGTAGAATTTTTCTTTCAAAAATTAGCCTCTTTTGTATACGCCTATTCTATGACCCACTTTTACCACTAGAGAGGACTACTGCTTGGATTAGTGATTTATTCATACTGATTTTATTTCTATTGCTAATGTGTAGTGAGATTATAATTGTTTTTTATTTTTAAATTTACATAGCATCTATTTGCCATGATAAATAGGTGATAAATATCCCTATTCCTTTTTATTTTTTGTTAGTTGGACAACTGTTTCAAAATATTTAAATTCTAGAACATTTTCGAAGGTATGTGTGTAGCATTACCAGTGTACACACACCAGTCACATTATCAGATTCTTGATTGGTCAAAACATTACAATTATAAATGATCTACCACTTTTAAATAAATATTACTCTTAGATAGTTTATTAGCAGAGCTTTGATATCTCCTAAAACATTTACATATCAACTTATTTAAGCAATACCTAATGTTGAAAATTAATAATTTGTCAGTTTATTTAAATATAATTAGTTTAAAAAGTACTAAACATACCATTTATCATAACAATCTTTCTATGTTTAAAATCTTTCTATGTAAACATCAAATGATTTTTTTTTAATTCTACACAATTTATACACAAACTATAAAAACTCCCAGTTTTGAGAAAGGAAAATGAATATGTACCCTAAAAGTCACTAAAATTTCTTGAAGTCCACTTTTTACTCTAACAGTCTGCCCATCTTCAACACCTAAAAAAGTTATTCAGAAATTAGTAATAAGATACACGACAGACACATTTTATTCTAATTATTGGGGAATATTTGAGTTCTGAAACAATCTTTTTGACACGTTTTCAATGATTAAAAAAATTTTAACTCACATTTTTAGTCTTTCAACACATTGTAAATGATTTTAAACTATACCGACATATTCCTTTTTATTCTGAAAACACAATTTTTTTCATTGCTATGTCAACCACATGCTTCATCCCACACCTATATTTTATGTATTTTAGAGAAAAGTTATACCAAAATTTAAAAATTTTCCCACTAAGATTTTTTCTAACAACTAATATGGATGTATGAAGAACATTGATAAGAAAAAGAGTGAAACCAAATTGTGATTTAATTTCTGATCCGAAATAATATTCAGCCGCCCCATGGCTTTCCAGTCATTTACATGGCTGAAAAGTATAAATATTTTTTTTTTTTTTTTTAAAGTTTCAAAAGTGGCAACACTGTAAGAACATAAGCTGAGTAATTTAAAGTTCTGGAAGAAGTTGCATTGTAATTTTGTGATTACTTTGTGAGATGTGCTCCATTTTCATGAAAAATGCATTTAACCATTCACATGGCATAAAAAAAGTGGGTGAAATATAAATTAATTTTAATTATATATGCTAATAACTCTTAACCAAGTTTTTGGTTGAAGATAAGCCAGTATAGCTTTGCATATTGCTTGTTGAGAAAACAAAACATTCATTCTTAAGCACTGCATCTCATATCAATCACTTGTCTAAATAAAAGATATATTGATAATTCATCAGCAATATGTATGATGAATGGTGATTATAATAGTGCTAATTTTATCATTAGTATTAGAAATATACCCAGATATGACATTGAGTACAGTAAGGGTGCTAATAAATGTAAATTTCTTTTCCAAATTCACATGTTCTTGAATGTTATTAACATACTGTTTCTGGTATTCAAAAGCATGTTAAAAAATACACATTTTTATACTCTTCAAATGATAAATTAACAAACATATGAAGTATTCAGTATTTTTTTTTTCTATTTTTTTAATTAATTTTTTAGAAAATTTTATGCTGAAAATACTCCCAAATTTGTAAAATACTCTAAATACAAAATGAAACTACGATTAGTTAAGTTCTGAAAAAAAAAATATATTATATTTCTTCCTGGCATTGGAAATTATGAATTTATAGAACTAAAGTTTTTAGAAAAATAATTAAAAGAGTCTATGAGTTTTGCCAAAATAATTAAAAGGATAATTTATTTTGCCAAAATAATTAAAAGGATAATTTATAAGATAATTAAAAATCATCACATAGAGTTTATCAATCAGCTCCATTAGTGTTTCATTAACTGAAGTAACAATCTGTCAAGTCACTGAACAAAAATCATATAGTAACATTGAACAAAATCATATAGTAACACTGAACAAAAATCATAAAAATCAAAATCATACAAATAATAATCAAATAGTAGTGACAAATCAAATTTTGTTTTAAAATAGAAAATTTAGAAAACAAATAAAATTTGATACTGCAATAACTTTAAAATGTGAGCATAAAAAATTGCAACGCATTCTAATTATATGTAAGAACTAAAAAAAAATAAATAAACAAGTGTAGCATAGCATATTAAAAAGTTTAAAAAAATTTCTAAGAGAGAGTCTTAAAAATTTATAACAGAAATTTCCAGTTATTTAAGTTACAAAAATTATCAACAAACACAAAGATGTATTTTCTTTCCAATAACTTTAAATTCCATGATTTGAAACTTGTTATGTGAGACATGTTAATATTTAATATATAATATTGTAAATTGCTCATTAATCTACCCTTAAAGTTTAAGGGAAATCGCTAAGATGCCGGATGAGAGCGTTTAAGGGGAAGAAAAATAAAAATATTGAAAATATTTGAAAAAACTTAAATGCTATTAAATTTAACTGTATAATTCAAAATTGTAAAAAAAAAAAAAAAAAAAAGTAAAAAAAAAAAAAAAAAAAAAAAAAAGTTAAAAAAAGTTAAAAAAAAAAAAAAAAAAAAAAAAAAAAAAAAAAGTTAAAAAAAAAAAAAAAAAAAGTTAAAAAAAAAAAAAAAAAAAAAAAAAAAACAAGTTAGCTAATTCTTCTTTATTTCCCTAGTATTACTTATACTTATTTAAAAAAAAAAAGTTTACTCTAATTGTCGAGAACTTGCTCAAAATTTAGATATTTTTTTAACTCTGTAAATATTAATAAAGAACATACCAGGTGGCACATTTACAGTTAATCCCTTTTGTTGAACACAAGCTCCTTTGCCAAAACACTCAGTACAGGGAAACCTATTAAACATACCACTTCCATTACATTTACGACAAGTAGTCTTCATTATAAATGGACCAGTGGAAACAGTCTCCTAAGAAAAAAAATAAATATTAAAAATATTTTAGGTTTGTTCTATGTTACCTTCATTAAATTAATTATAAGCATATGCTAAAACAATAATTCATTTTAGTTTGGAATAAACAGAGCAGTGGAAATAGTCTCCCAATAAAAACAATAAATATTCACATACATATTTTAGGTTTATTTTTTATGTTAATTAAATTAATTATAAGCATACACTAAACCAATAGTCCGTTTCAGTTTGGAATAAATAAATGCACTTCAAACCCAACGCACAAAATAGCAGATAATCAATGTGGACCCAATTGTTTTGATAATATAGAAATTTTAGTAGCATTCATGCATTTTAGTTTGGAGTAAATGAAAACATGTCACACTTAAACTTAAAAACAATAATATTGTAAAGCTAAAATACAATATTCTGGAAGAAATTAATTTTTTGGATAATTTAAATGTTTAGTAACTAGAGTGTATGTCACAATGTACCAAAGACTTTCAACTTTGATGAACAATAATACCCAAAATGAATGAGACAGATTAGTTTTTTTACTCGCACATATCAAGTAAATGAAAAATTATGAACAGGGGACGGTCCAGACATTTTTTTAAAAGATCCGTTTTTTGTAAAATTGAGAAAAAATTACTCTTATTTGTGAATATAAAATAAACTTTAAGTCACATTCTTTCAACCAGGGTCCGCTTTTGTGAATTTGTGCAAATAGGGTCCGTTATTGCAAAAGAACTTTTTCAAGAAGTTTTTGAATTGTAAAGACATAAAGATTATGCTCAACACTGTAAAATTATAATTAAAAAAATTAAATTTAATAAAATTAACAGCAATCACAGCCACTAAATTAGCGATGCAACATACAAATATTTGGTATTTAACCTATACTGCTGAACGCAGAATATTCATTTCGGACAAATAAAGGAAAAAGCGTCTGCGGAAGACAAATCTTAGTTCGTTTACATCTGTCTTTCTTCCTCGGAAGGGTTTATTCGATTAGCAAAACAATAATGAAGATAAACAAATTTGTGAAGAGTCCGATGAAAAGATAAATTATTTTGTGAAGTGTCCGTTTTTAAGTTAAAATATTTTGTGAAGGGTCCGTTTTTATGAAAATATATTTTGTGAAGGGTCCATTAACAGACCCAAATTTCTTCTAAACAGACCCCTGATGAAGATTATTAAAAAAAAAAACAATGCGAATGCAGTAAAATCTGTTATAACAACAAATAAGAATAGCAAAATCAGCAATAAATCAGACTTAAAGATGAAATCGATACATTTATCTCATTTGCTTTCATTTTGAGTTAAATTATATAAATTAACTGGAATAGAACGTTTTTTTCTGAAGATTTTCAAATGGATTGTGAGTTTTTGAAAGATACTAGAAAGATAAATGAGATGAAAGAATAAAAGGAAGGTATTTGATGTCATCAGTAACATTAAATATTCATTTAAAGCTGTCAAGAAGAGAAATAAAGGATATGCAGACAACAGAAGGTGAATTAACTTGAAGTTGCTGCAGGAATCTTAAAAGTAAAAAATTTTTACTTTTATAAGAAAGAAAATTACTTGGTCACTAGTTGCCATCACATAAAATTTATGTTTATAAAGATTCTAAACATAAAGTATTAAAAATGAAGATCGAAATGAAATTGAAATGTTGTTTGTTTTTCCCTTTTCTATATTGATACCAAAATGAATAAAAATGTCTTCATTTGCCCATGGTTTAGATTGTGTTTTATTAAACAGCTGAAAAATATATTCTCTCAAAATTTGTCCCAATGGTGGCAGGTTAGTAATTTTTAGCTCGTTAGAAACATACAGATTTTGTATCAATATTTAATATTTTGACTGTGACTTGAAAAGTTTGGTAATAACGTATTGCCATAAATACGTACAGTAATGGCAATTGGTTATAATACATAAGACATATGGCATATTAGCTCGTAAAATGCGATACATTTTGCTGCTTTATTCTAGCAATTAGTCACAGGTATCAAAGTGAAAAAAAATCAAGTCAACTTTTTAAGTATTTTATATCAGAATAGATTTCAATGCCTTTTACTAATAATATGTATTGATTTTCATAGCTAAGCATATATGGCAAAACAAAAAACAGATAGTATGCATTAAGGGAGCAAAATTTTTATTTTGCTTTTATACAAATGTGTCGTAATAGAAAAAATTAAACTACATATATTAGTTATACAGAAAAAGAACTATTGGACAAAGTTACAGCACATGAATGAGCAAATAATTTATTTAAGATCCTGTACAGAGCATTAATGGGTTTAAAATTATAATTAAAATCAAAATAATAAAAACTAATTATAATTGGCACAAAAAAGTAGAATAAATTTGAATTTATTTAATAACAGAAACAAATCAAAATCAGCTTCAAAATCATTTAGACAAAACATAAAAATGAACTGAACTTTTACATATTTTTGTTATAGCTAGAATTTAACTTATACATATATTTTTTTAAGAAAGTTTTTTTTATATTTTTTTAATTTTGCATTCTATATTACTTTCTATATTTTTAAATTTACATTCTCTACATCTTCACAAAAATTTAAAGTATATGAATCAAAATTTCAACGTGTATTTTGCATGATGTGACACTTGACAGAAAATTAGGAACGAGTCTTTATACTAGGTCATTTATTAAAGAGATCATCTACATGATTTGATTTTATTACAATAACAAGCAAGCCAAAAATAATGTCAAAATCAGAGAATTGAACATACCATTCCAGTCGCATTACAATGATCACAGCGAACCATTTTCGTTCCAGGCACGCAGCAACTGCCCCGACAGGTGGGACAGGTGTCAATTACATTCACTTTCACTACTTTCTGTGCACCCCTGGTAGCTTCAAAGAAATCTAAATGTAAGTGTACCTGCAGAACATTAAAGAAAAACAATTATCAAAAAATATATTTGATAGTTTATATTAATTAAAAAAGTTAGAAGATATTTGTATGAATAATACTCTAATAAGAAATTTTTACTAATTTATTTATAATGAAAAATAGTTGCTTTGGTAATAAAAGAAATAGACATGAAGTCGTAAAAACCTGTTAAAAATTCTTTAGATGAACTGAAAATTATATTTTTAAAAATAATCTACATCATAAAAATGACAGTAGACATAATAAGACTTTTATAAACAAATAAAAAGAGACTTACAGCTCATTTCAATGCACATTCTTTTAACATATTTTGCACTACATTCAAAAACTTTTTGCAAAACTTTCCTGATGACTAGTTAATTTACATAGCAGTAACTGATCAAATGAATAAATTATTTCCAAAATGTCATGAAAAATTATCCCAAGTATTATTCTAAGTATTATCCTAAAATTATCCTAGTGTATTATTTCTAAGCTCCATAAGAAGAACACTTTTTAATTTAACTAAGAAGAAAATGCTTTCTATGAATCGCATTTAACTTCGCATTAAAAAAAAGTTTATTCTTAAAGAAATATATTCCAGTCTTAACAGGATATTTATATTTTTTTCATCATGAGGGAAGCAACCATTTAAAAAATTAATAAATAAAACTACAAACAAATAAACCGAAAATTTATAGCTAATATATAAATACCTATAATAGTAAGCACAACAAGTAAAAATTTAAAGAGTTAAAGTACAAACAAATAAATAATAATGCAAAAAATAGTTTCAGACATTTTAAATATTAAAAGCATTTAATAATTTCAAAATGAAAACGTATATCTAAAACAACAAAATAAAAGTTAAATAAACATTACAAACATGTTCAGAAGCTCCATAGCCGAAGTAAGAATCAGTATATTCAAAATCTGACATTCTAGGCTTAAAATTCAAATCACCAAATATTCTGCGAAACAATTCTTCAGGGTCTATATTAGAGTGATAATGAAATTCACTTGAAGCATTTCTCCGCTGACCAAACTCAGATTGCGTACCCCATTGGTCATACTCTTTTCGCTTTGTTTCATCACCAAGTATCTAGGAGGGAAAGAACCAGAGTTTCAAATAAATTTCAGCTTCATATAAATGTTTTAACTTCATATAAATATTAAAATATCATATAAAAATTTTAGATTAACCTGCTATTTCAAAACATTCTCTATACATTCACGATAATTTCAATAGCTTCATAACTCTACGTTTTGTACGGATATGAGAGTTAAAACATTATTATCCTTCATGTACATAAATTATTTTTTGGAACATTTTAAGAAACTGTGCCATTTAGGTCAACCATTTTAGGTCAAGAATATAAATTTTATAGAATGTGGTATTATTTTCTTTGAAATATGCTTACATTACATTCATTAAGACACACAAAAATTTCGTGTATAAAAAATTATATTTTATTTAAGAAATAAAATGGGACAGATAGGCACCATTCACCAAGTTAACGAACAAACCATTTAGTGGAACGCTTGTTTTTTTTTATGAAATGTGTTTTTTTATTTACTGACTTACAACTTAATACATCATAAAAACCTAATGATAAATATCAAAAGGAATAATTATAAGTTTTTAAACACAGTTTTAAGTTAAAAAACTTTAATAGTTAAAAAATTTTCACGAGAAAGGGCTTACTTCAATTGAATTACTATCAATTTTTTAGTGTCTTAAGAACACTTGACAATAGCAGAAAAATAAAATTAGGGAATAATATACTCACAGTGTTAATAAAAAAAATATACATATTGAAATGGTGCGTTTGCGCACCTTTGGCCAAAAATGGGTTAAATATTTACTTTTAAAAGTGGATGTTAACAGGATTTTTTTAAAAATAAAAGAAAGCAATAACGCTGAAGACAGTCATCTTTAAATGAGAATCAGCAAACATGTTTTTTAAAACATTTTGTTCAAAATTTTTAAAAAAATCTAAACTTCAATGAAAATATACAAAATCAGGTCATATAATGCTCAAAATAAAATTTTCATTTTTTACATAAAAAAATCAAACAACCAAGTGCATTTGTGAGTTATTTATCACTATAATAATTTGAAAGAGTTGGATAAAAGTTTGAATTAGATTCTGAAAAAAATAGTTCTGACTTATTTAAACACAAATATTAATATTACAAAAGTTAATTGTGATTCTTTTTTGTCTATGTAACCTTAAACTAATTCTTGAGCGATGAACAAATAGCTAGGTTTAATAAAGGATATCGAAAATATTCAATAAATCTATTTTAATTTCTGATATAGCACTTTTTTCTCGACTTATATAAAATTGATTTTTGTTTCTTTTAAGATTGACACATAATAAAGTATTTGATGACATATTTTAAAACACTGACAAATTAATTAAATATATACCCCATCAATAATCAAAAATGAAATAAACAATAATCAAAATGAAATTTTTTATTACTAATTGTAAAATATTAAAAAAAAGCAAATAAAAAACCCTCATAAGAAGACAGTAACAAAAATAAAACTTTTTTACATTTCTCAACAGTTTAAATGAAACTATCACAAATCTTTGATAATAAAACCTATGACATAGAGCGAAAATAAATATACCTCATATGCTGATGAAACCTCCTGAAATTTTTTCGCAGCTTCAGGATCATCTTTATTCGTATCAGGATGGTACTTTTTTGCAAGCTAAAATTTACAAACACTATTTTTAATTACAAATCGAATAGGCCTTTTATTATTAAATAAATAATCTCAAGAAACTGAAGCTATCAGATATATCTCAATTAAAAACTTCACTTGCTTCAAAAATACGCTAATTGGAAATAGCATTTATATTTCAAGTGCTCAAAATCATGAGCCCATTTTCAAGACTTGCCAGGGGTGAATGAGAAGAAACAAAAGTGATTTGAAATAAAAAACGTAAAAATGCGATTGAAAAATAGAAAATTATTTTTTAATATAAAATTGCCTTAATTTACGCCAGGCAAGTCTTGAAAATAGGCATCTGTGTTTGAGAGTTGGAAACATGCCGACTGTTATTTCTGTAGGGAACTATTTATCCAGAACGATCGGGACCATCACTATTCCGGATAACTGATTTTTCCGGTTTTCTGAATCACTACAAAAACACGTTTTTTTATTGTCGAACCCAACTAAAAAAAATTTTTTTTTAATATTTAGAAATAATCTTAAAAAGAAGAAAAAACAATAAAGTAATACACTAATAATGATTATTTCTAAAATGATGGTAAGGTAAATATCTTTTAAAACAGAAAGAAAAATCCTAAAATCTTATGAGGGAAGAAAAAAAAAATTTCAAAAAAATGGCGGGAAAATTTATTGAATTTCGTTCGGGTTTTCTGATTTCCGGATAAGAGGTTTTGTACTGTAGTATATATTTAAAGGGAATGAAGTTTTTAATCAAGGCCTTTTATAAATTAAATAAAGTAGAACACTGATTATCCAATTCCCAATGAAACAGCATCTTACTTATAAGACACCTTTTTCCATGTCTTAAAAGTGTTCCAATATACATTTAATCATTAATGCAACCAGAAGGTAGGAAAGTATAATCATTCCAAACTGCTATTATAATTTAAAAAACCAATGTTGTAAAATCTTGGAAGTCTTACATGATAAGACTGCTATTTTGAATTTAGCTGAAGCGTGGAGAAGGTTTCTTTAACAAAAAAAAATTATTTTTTTTACAAGATAGCTAGAGGCAGCTAAGGATGACCAATTAAAAAAAGGAGAAATTTATGAGGAAAATAATGTAGACAAGTCAGATTTAGTTTCTTTGACATCAAAAATGTTGAACCTAGAAAATTTTGACAAAAGTTCTAGAATGGTTAATCTATGATAATAACGATTTAAGTCATGGACAATTTTTCAATAATAAAATGTTTTAATGTTATAAAAAACAAACTTATTATGGTTATTACTTATTTCGAGTGATTGTACCAGCAGTTTAATGTTCATTATTTTTAAAAAAAAAAGACTTAATGAGGTTCCTCAATCA
Organism: Parasteatoda lunata; assembly: GCA_949128135.1. Classification (NCBI taxonomy): domain Eukaryota; kingdom Metazoa; phylum Arthropoda; class Arachnida; order Araneae; family Theridiidae; genus Parasteatoda; species Parasteatoda lunata. The sequence goes on from OX421977.1 coordinate 79,744,619, forward strand.
TCGGATGATTTTGATTTTCAGACAGTCCTCTAGTCCTAAGGATGTCAGATAATTAAGGTTCTATTGTAACATAAAAATTCTAAAATTATCTAATAATAAAATAATTAAAGCTTACTTGATAATAAGATTTTTTAATATCATTTTGACTAGCATTCCGAGAAACTCCTAGGACTTTATATAAATCAGCTTTAGCTGCCAATGTTTTGTGAGAAACATGAAAATATTTAAAATGGGACTGATGAAAACATCCTAGAAATAGAAAAAAAAGTTAAACATACTTTCAATAAATTTTAAATATACATATTCTTTTACAACAAAAATATAGCTAAATACACATGATTTTTAAAAATAAGGCATTTTAATCAGAATATTGTAAAATTCCACTCTTTATTTAAAATGTAATTCCATTACACTCAATCAGTCTTAAAAAAGAAAGGAAAAAAAAAAGATTAATAAGTAGGGGAGAGTCGGGTAGCCCTGCCCACTTAAGGAGTATTGCTTATATTTCTGTATAATATTGAGTAATAATCAATATTTTTGTATGTTTCTATTGTTTTATTATCTAATTAAATAATGCAAAAAGAATAAACCAAAAAAAGAATAGTTTAACTTAAAAATATAGAAATTAAAAAAAATTTGACTACTGTATTCAACATATTTTCAAAACTATTGTTCACCATGTTACCAGCTGCATAAATACTTAAAACTTTGAATAGAATCTTTTTTTAATATAACAATTAATGTCCGATGGCCCATTGACTTGAAAAAATATTCTATACATATGAAATTGACAGTGGGCGAGGGTACCCGACACCCCCCTAAACCAAATTTTTGATTAACTTTTACCTTTTTTTTTAAATATTGCAACGTTTTGTTATTAAATTACCTGTTTATTTTATTTCTCAGTGTATATTTTAGCACCCAATGTACTAAATAGTTATCAGACATTAATAATCAATTATAAGTCATCAGTAAATAATTATAAGACATTCAGTTAAAACTGAGACCATGTATTCAGATGAAGTAAATTGGTTTGATACTATAGAATACTGACTATGCCCTATCTCTGGCGTAGAAAATAAACATTAGCAAAAAGCAAAAAAAATTCAATTTACATTCTTTTTAAAGAAATGAAAAAATTTGAAAGAAAACAATCTTTTTACTACACCCCCTTTCCAATTCATTTCTCTCATTTATTTTCCAACTTTTAAAATTTCTCTCTGTTATGAGGTCCAAGCAATGAACATATACAATCATCTTGACTTTGCCGTAGCTACAGCTCATATTGAAAATGGTAATCAAAAGCAAGATAAAGTATTTCATATGAAACTATGGGTAAGGGACGAATTGGATTCGGAGGAATGTTCGGTATTACATTGATTCTCATTGTTCTTTGATTTGGTAAAGATCAATATATTTTACCATTAAATATACTTTAATTTAATTTACTATAAAATATTAAGGTCATGAGACTAGTAAATCATAAAGATAAGAAATCCTGTAAGGAAACAGCATGCAACTCAATGTACCAGGAAACCTCAACATATCCCTAGCAAAGCTTTTATTTTAAACATCTTAGATTTTTAGGACTGGATTTATTCGTAAAATGGACTTGTAAGTTAACATTTCTTCAATAAATGGCTTGAGCAGGCATGCAGCTAGGTGATGATATTTGGAAAGTTCAAATAATTTTTTAGCTGTCTGACCATACAATAGGGTGCGTAACCAAATAATCAAACTAAAATTAAGCACTTTTCAAGCACTCAAAAAATATTTTTAGGTACTTTAAAAAACTTATGATAATTAGACAAGGTTGGAAAGTTGTGATAATTGATGTTTTTATCTTGTTTTAACAGTCATATAAAAAAAAAACTTTTGGCATTGATTTTGACAACTGTCAAAAATCATGAAATTTTGAATCATGTAAAACGAATTGCATTTTCATATGCTATGGACTGACAATATGCCGAAATAGATTGGGGTTGAATTAATTATGAAAACGTTGAATAGAACAATGTGAACTGTTTCTTTTTGCATAATTCGAAGCCAAAATCAACATAATGAAGGAAAAATTTCATTTTGAAAAAGGGAAAATTAAGCACTTTCTAAAAACACCCAATGAAAAAATCACCTTTAAGGGCTTTAAAAAAACGAAAATCGAAAATAAGCACCTTTAACCACTTTTTTAAAACGCTACGCACCCTGTGCAATAATATAATTTTTGATGAGGGAAATTTGAGAGGGGTTTAATGTTTAATGAGTGTACAGTGCATAAAATAAAAAATGAACCACATGGAAAAACAGATTTTGCATTTTGCCATGTAAATTTAGATATTTTAAAATTATGTAAAAATTTATTTACCTTAGAATTCAAAAATTTTACAACTGTTATTAAATAAAATAATAAAAAATAGTAAATATTTACTAAAATTTATTTTTTTGCATGGAATTATCTTCAGATAAACGAATTTTATAATTGTGTGTAGATTTTTCAAATAGCTTAATACACAAAAAATAAAATTAATATTAAGGAGGTCCAAAATACGGACCATATTTCCCAGATTGCGACTACCCCCTAAATTTTGGGGGTCAAAAATCTGAATCTGTTGAAAAAAAAGGTATGTGTATTCAGAGAAAGTATGTTGTGTCTGATTATGTAGCTTAAATTAATTAACATATCTTAGGTCATCCCCTCTAACCATTAAGATGGAGTCCTAGAATGTGAAGATCAGATCATTAGCTCAAAAGTTATTCAGGGTGTTCCTTTTTGTGGTGTACTGTACATATTTATTTGAAGATGTGGCTAAAGTGATTAATTAGATATTATTTGTAATGGCTAGAGAAAATATTAGTAATATGTAATTCGTATTAACATTATGGCACAGGGTTATTTTCATTGCATCCATTGACAGATCCACAAAAAATTTTAGCAATTTAAAAAAAATAAGCTAAACCTTGTTCCTTTATTAAATTAAACTTAAAAATTTTGGGGATATTTTTGTATCATGATCTGTCATGCCATCTACAATCGACAAATAGAATTTACACTGGCAGTTTCTTAATTAATAGGAAACATGTAGTAATATAAGATACATGTCCTAGGAAGTGTGGGGAGATTTTTAATATTCGACTATGTCAACTTTCATCTATCAAAAGGTACCTCAAGATAGAATCAAGTTAACATGTCTTATATACTATTGAATTCGTATTTATTATTTGTAGTGGTAGTTAGTTACACCACATTACTCCCCTTCCAGAATTTTATCTGGGATAGAATTCGATGAACGATTTACCACTAGTTGATTCATGCTATTAATATATATTTAGTTAATTTTTGCTCATTATATTTTTGCTTCATTCTTTTTTATAGCACTTTGCTCATTATTTAATTTTGTAGCATTTCGCTCATTTTTTCTTCATTATTGTTTATTGACCGGGAGACTTTAATTACTTCACCGGATTATTTTTTTTTTCTTTGAGCATCTTATATTAACAGCAAATCAACTGTTTTGATGTGGACCATCCAACGAAGTAGGTGTAACTGTTGAGATTTCTGCAAAATAGGCCTTACTGCGTGTTCAAATCACGTCCGGGTCACCAATGTGGGGAGATTTTTAATATTCGACTATGTCAACTTTCATCTATCAAAAGGTACCTCAGGATAGAATCAAGTTAACATGTCTTATATACTATTGAATTCGTATTTATTATTTGTAGTGGTAGTTAGTTACACCACAGAAGGCTATGAGTTATAACCTTCGAGTTGGTCCTTTTCTGTAATATATATATATATATATATATATATATATATATATATATATATATATATATATATATATATATATATATATATATATTTGTTAATTTCCCGAGGGTGGCTGGCCAGAAGTTGCAAAGACTTAGCGATTATTCTGCCGCAGATCACGATACCGTAACTTTACTATTAAAATTCCCTTTCTTTCATTGTTGTTATTAGTCACACAGTCAAATTCAATAAAAATTAACAATAAAATAGCAGACAATTATTTTAAACACATAAATACAAAAAAAATTAGTACTTGGTGCTGTAATATCACTCAACTCCTTTACAGTACTAGAAGAAATTAATCTTGAAAAAGTTCTTGGATATAAATTAGAAAAACATTTAACAAATGTATTAGATAATAAATTTCTGCGACACCGATCATAAGAAAGCGGAGCTAAATTTATAATACTTCTCGCAGAACGCATATTTTCTTTTAAAGAAAAGATATAAAATGTTAATAATTAAGAACGGCAAAACATTAAGAATTATATGAATTAAAGAAAATATTAAAATGAATTAAATGCTTCACTTTCATGATTTGTTTATATTTACCCGGCCGTCCCACGATTACATCATGTTAATTTAAAGTGGAGGTTAAAGTTGAGAGAAAAAAAGTTATAAGTTTATTTCATTGGCGCTAGGCAAATAAGTGAGTTTTTGGCAGTCAAAAATCTAGATTCTCATAAGCGTGTGGTTTTTTCGCATGCGAAAAAATTGTTTGTAGGAATGCTCCCTTTATGAAACGTAAACTAAGGAGACGTTCTTACTGCATACAAAACTTCATACATTTGCAAACGAATTCAGGAACCGTTCGCACTGCAGATAAATAATTCATGCTTGAAAATACGGAGATGGGACTGAGAACCAGATTAGAGAAATATATTTGCTGGCTAAAAACTCAACCATAAGATTCTCATTTCCAAATTCACATCCGTGACATTTGACCTGCGATGGTATGTCTTCGGATGATCCTCAGGGATGTTTTCCATACCGTTACCAATATACAATTGTGCAACTCTAGTGCGACGTGAATACATTACCTACCTATGTAATTCACTAGGTTACGTTTTACATAAAAAAAAATTAATAACCACTGTGAAAAATATTTCCCTAGAACCTTAAAACTTGTTGATCGCACATGTCATCACACGCAAGTGTGATTCGCTGGATATGCGAGGAATTACTCTTAGGAAGCATTCTTTCTGTATGCGATTGCCACCCCTCTGATTACCGTCAAGAAAGAAACAGATTGTAAGGTTTTTTGGGAAATTATAGATTACCACTCGGGTTTTCATATTTTTTTGTATGGGCTCGGACGTGTATGAACCGCATCGAGTTAGTATGTCTTTCTGGCGTAGTTCCTAAACATTCGCAGGCCCATATAGGGCAATCAAGGCCGGATTTACGAAAAATAAGCTGTAGCTTGGGCACCCGAGATGGCAAGGGCCCCCCAGATCCCACTTCTTTTATTCTTTTTCTAAAGTTTTATTCGGAGATAGGGCCCTCTAAAGAATTGTAGGATTCTTTTCAAAATCTAATCTAAGTGTTTATGAATATAAAATAATTGTTACTCTTCACTTTTGTAGCCATAAGAGCAATAAAACGCTCTTTCCACTGATGAAAATATCCCTACTTTCGTTACTACCACCCACAGAGTCGTCAAATAGTCGCTTCACTTGACACTGTGGAAAAATGTTTTTAGCTCCTTTAAATAGCCTTGGGTTCTTTTGTCCTTACTTTGGATATTCCCAGAAACACCTGTCTGATTTCTGGTCATAAATTGCCTGGAACAAAAATTCAAATATATTAAATTCAACTAAATGCTGTAAATAGGCAGAGGGTCTTGTTAGTATTTCTTTTAGTCACTCTGTCTTGAGATTTCCGTTGTGTCACATTGTCATTAAAATGGTGATTCTTCAATTCTAATTTTTCTTTTCTTCAAAATTCAGATATTTTTTCGAACTAATTATAAAAGCCTTTTTTTTACCCTTAATTATCCTAAATTTTTCAACTAGCCTAATTGCTTAATTTACTTAATTATTGTAATTGATTTTATTTTGTTATTTTCCAAATGAATCGGACATGAACCTTTGAACTCCGAATTTCTATATCAAAATTTTTGTAGTATACTGACACATAATTTTTTTTTCCTTTGAAGGAAAGCAAATGTTTTTATTCAATCAACTTCGGTTGTGGTTAGGGAAAACATGGAAGGTTTGCACAGTTTTTTATTTATATATTTTTTTACGTAATTAATAATATCGACTTTGAAATTTATTTTACGTAAAAAAATATATAAATAAAAAACTGTGCAAACCTGCCATGTTTTCCCTAACCACAACCGAAGTTGATTAAATGGGCAAATATCATCTAATAGTTTATGATATTTGCCCGTTTACGACAATATTTTTTAATTTGAAACTTTGCTAAATTTAAAAAATATGTTTTAGAAATAATTTTTTAAGAGCTGAAGAACTGGGTCAAACCTTCTAACTAAATGGTAATTTGACCCATTTTGTTCTGAAGGATGAGTATTTAAAAAACCAACAAAGCAATAAGTGTCTAAAAAATTCGATAATTTTGTTTAAAGAAAGATAAAATCTAATAGTTATTTACTGATGAAAAGTAAGAAATCTGAAGCAGCATTGTTAAAATGAATTTTAAGGTTGATTCAGTAATTTAAATTATGTGAAGATAAATATTTTTTTTTATTTATTCATTTATTTATTTTTTTATATTTTGTGATTTTTCGTTTATTTATTTAAATTTTATTCAATTATCTCTGTGACAGGTGCATTAAATGTAATAAAATAAAAACAAAGAAAAAATAAATTTAAAAAAAATATATAAATGACTAGATAAAATAAAAATAACAACTTCGTTGTCATTAGAAGGGAACGTATCTTTTAACCAAATTGAGTATCAATGAATTATTTAAAAATAAACAATTTCTTTGTTTAAAAGGTAATAAAAGTTTTTTGTTTAAAAGGTAATAAAAGTTTTTTGATTTAAAAGGTAATTTTGTCCCAGCATTCGATCATGAGACTATTTAATATCTGTTCCTAAGGATCAGAATTCCTATTTATTTTACTTTAAAACTGTACAAATTATATATTGAATGCTTTCATGTGATATGTTGCAGTTTTAAATAGCACTTTAAAATATCGACAAAATGACTGAAATTGTCAATTCAAGAAACGATTAACTAATACTTTTGAATATGAATTTAAATAACTCCGCACGTTTTGTTTTGCTATCTCATTTTATATTATCGCACTATTTAGAGCAGACAGTTGCGTGTGGGTGTGTGGATGATGTAAGTAAAAGTGGCATACAGAAAAAAGCCAATTTAATTTTAGTTAATGCCCTCTATATTTAATTTTTAACTCCTTGCTAAACTGTAGTAAAAAAGGTATACAAATTAATTATCGCAAGCAAATTCATATTAAGTAAGAACAAAACAAAAATGATATTGAAATATGTTGAATCACTAATGAGACAGGCGGGATGAAAAACATAGAAACCAATTTCATTGAATAGTAAAACTAGAAGGCGTTTCTAAAATCCGGAAATCTATCGGGCTTTAATTTTTTTTTCTGTCACAAAATTTATCAGGGGCAATTCGTCAGGGGTTCCAATTAATAAAATTGCAAAATTGTAACCTCCCGCACACTTATTACTCAGTGAAGATGGCCTCAAGGAATAAAGCATTCGCAACCGAATGAGGTAAAGCGGGTTCTTATCCCAGTGATGGCTAGTAGACACGAATTCCACACCCGGCTAGCACCAACCACAATGCTGACGTAAAATATCCTCAGGAGTAGACAGATCATGGGTTAGAGTCCCCTTGATGTCAGACTAACCTTGGGAGGCTTTCGTGGTTTTCCTCTCCATGTAACTTGTATGCTGGTTAGTTCCATCAAAACGTCCTCCACGAAGGCAAAATTTTCTTCCAATACTTGATGCTGGAGTTCCCTTGTCTGCTGGATTAGGTTCAAAATTACAAGGCTATGGAGTTAAAGATCAGTAGTCGTAACCTTGAAATTTCAATGACTATTATAAAAGAAACTAATAATTTGGCCGCGAGTTCGAATTCAGCCGGCAGAAGAATACCCATGTATAAAATGGAGACTGAAGTATGTTAAATCTGTCGGTGTCACAAAGTCCTCTAAGTTCTCATAACAGATCAATACTCTGGGTACTGATCCAAGAGTTTCTTGTCTTCTGGATTGGGTTCAAAATTACAAGACTACAGAGGCAATCGTAACATTGGTAATCTAATCGTAGACTTAAAATTGAGTCAGTTGTTCAGTGGCGGTTGCACGAAAAAAAAAAAAATAAATAAATAAATAAATAAATAAAATAAACTAATAATCAAATTATATTTTCTTGTACTCTTTCTAACTCCTTGCATATTTTTTACACACCTTCATAATTTCATTTTTCTAAGTCTCATATATATTTAGCCGCAAAGCAAAATGTAACGTAACGAAAAAACAATTGAGAAAAAATCATTTGAAATAGTAAATAACATGTATGCAGATTCTAAAAAATATAAATAATTAAAAAAAGCTCTTCTAAATATGTAATGGCCCTTACAGCGCGCCAAATTTTTACTCTGTGCTTAAAATGTGCTTATTTTGATCTTAAAATATGCTTCTTTTGTAACTTTTTTTTCCTCGTTCAAAAAATATTTACAATAAAAGAAAGGTTCTACATCTTAGTCTCCTTACAATCAATATATTTAACAATCAATATTATCAAATTTTTTAATAATATAATGCTAATACTCAACAATTAAAAATAATGACAGTTTACTTTAGATGTACAGAAAGAAAATTGAACTTATAAGGGCCCCGCCATGTTTACATTTACCCCGCCATGTTTAAATCCGGCTCTGACGACAATCACAGCTTCTTCATAGAACTCGATTGCATATCATATGTGAAGGCCGCTTTTTTATGTCAGCTCTGAAAAAAGAAAATGTTTTGTTTTTACTTAACCTTTATTATTATTTTTTTTTTCTTTAAAAATTTCTTTCTGTTAGTTTATCAATATTACGAATGTCATCGGTAACCTTAAAAGGGGGGATCAATTCAGTGTATTTCAGTGTAAATTATACTCTCTCTATTTTTAGAGGCTCATTAAATTGAACCTTGAATTATCAACGCAAGAATAGAAATCTAATTGAAATTTGAGAACTCCAGCTAGTTGAAAAGTATTCAAAATTTTAAATTACAAGATATATCTTACCTTATACAGAAACAAAAGTAAATCAAGTATACCCTGGTAGATTAAGCGTTTTTTTTTTTTTTTTAAATATTACTACTAATAATAAATTTAAATAGTATTTTAGTGAATGACCATTAATGAAAAGGGTAAACATTAGAAGAAAAATCCGAGGGAAAATTTCAAAATACAATCTGTATTAATTTACATCATCTAATTAAAATAATTCACAAAATCTTGATTCAAACTGTTAAGATGAAAAAAGATTTTAAAAAAATAAACTTTAGCATATGCGGATATTAAATTATATTGTTTATTTTTAATGCTTTTACGCTATCTATAAGTTTCTCTATCGAGTTATTCACCTACTGTTATTGTTATTTATTTATTTATTTTTTACTCACGGTTCTGTTTTTTATGTGTCTCAGGTATAACCAAATGAAATTTTAACAAATGAAATGCAATATTAGCAACACAGTAAAAAAAAATTAATACGTGGGTGATTCTTTTGAAACATGACAATTCGGACCAAAAATTTTTTTCAAATTTAAAGTCTTCAAAATAATCTAAATTTTTTTTGAATACTTCTTTAGTTACATTTATATAGATCTTACAGACAGCAGTGTAGTTTATTGACATTTTCTCGAGAAAAAAAAAAAAAAAAAAAAAAAAAAAAAAAAAAAAAAATAGAAATTCACCAAATCTTCAATGGCAGGAAAATGACATATTAGCTTAGAAATTTAAAAAACAGTCATTTTGAGTTTATTGTAAGTAACTCAACTTAAGCCTTTATGTTAGATGGACCATAAATTGCTTAAATTATTTATTTTTTATCTACTGTAGAAAAAATCAAAAAATTTTTTGTTGCTGATACGTACAGAATGAAATTGTGTATAATAATCAATCATTAAATAAATAACTTTGATAAACTTTGATTACATCCAAGCATTTTACACTCATACATAAACTTGGTATTAGGTTAATATTTGGTTTCCCTCTTTACAGTATTACCAGTTAAAAAGAATTTCTGGTAACACTTCAATGTCCTAGCATTCATAAGCCAGGAAAATGACTGCTGGGATAATGACAAATTCACCCATTTATAGCATATAACTTTATTTTAATTTAATAGTTTGGCCTAAGACGTTTATATTCTGCAGAAAACAACAGGATTTTCTTAAAATAACTCGGATAAATCTATTTTGTTTATGTTATTAATGATTTCAAGAAGCCAGGAAAATGACAACATAAAAATCTGCTCACCTTGAAAAAATTTTTTGAAATAGATTTTGAACCAGAAAGTTGGTTCTTTATTCATGCAACAAGACATGTTCAGATAGGATGGTACCTAATCAATCTATTAACATGAGATATTGATTGCTGGCTCTATCTATTTTGGTAATAAATCACTAAATAAAAGTAGCCAAGAAAATGGCAGATTTTCATAGGACAAACAAATTATTGACAAAAAAAATTTATTTTAAACGAAGTTTTAGTAAATAATACCCTCTGCGTATATTCTAGAAATGCTTATATAGGTTGAGATAAAAAAAAATAGATTTTGAAAATGTATGGGAAGTTTTGAAGCTAGTTATTATTGGAAATATTGTTTGTGACATGTCAGGAAAATGACATTTTGATATTGAATTAAATTTTTTAAGTATACAAAACAGTCAATGCTAGTGCAAAGTCATTTTAAAATGCTAACAGCAATGCTATTTATTAATTTTTTTTTTAAAGTTCTTTTAGTGTTATAGTATTAGATCTTGGAGTAAGGGACAGTGAATTGTCATATTTCGTGAGAATCACCCACGCATTGTTTTCAATTCATTGGACCTATCAACAAGGCGATTATGAACCTTTATATAAAGTGACCAGACATCCTCAAATCTTGAGGGCAGCCTTTCAAATTTTATTGATTGTCCTAAAAAATTTTCAACTCTTTAAGGACAGAAAATTTTCTCTAATTTTAACATGTGTTCTCAAATGTTCTCAAATTAAATATACATTTTTCAATTTTTTTTAAATGTTACGTAACATTAACTAATTTCTTCAATATTGCCGTAAAGAAATAAAAGAAATGTTAAAAAAAAAAGAAATAAAAGACACATATATATGTATATATATATATATACATAACCTTGTGAATGTGCTTTATAATTTTTTCTAGCTATTTCACAATTTTTACGAGATTTTTTCTAGATTTGCCCTTTAACTTTGTATACAATGCAAAATAATGCAAATTTGGTTTTATTAAAAAATCTTTACAAAGAAGTTAAAAACAATTTCAATACAAATAATACCTTATAAAAATCTCATGTGTTCAAATACAATGTGTCTTTATGTTTAAAGGATATTAAAACGAAAGCAATCTTTGCGCAGTTATCAATAAAAAAAAATCTGTTGTCTTTTAACTTTAAGATATTTTTCTATTAACTAATTAAAAAAAATACCTTTCTGACCCGAGCTAACATAAAAACAAAGAATAGCTTCAGTTTTTATTTCATTCTTTTTTACTCTCTCAGCTTGGTTGCTTAGCAACAGAGTATTTCCCTCTTGTCATTTACGCGGAAAGAGTATGGTTATATTAAATTTCTAATTCTGCTATGGTGATAATTCTTGGCTTCTTTTTAGTACGGCGCCAAATATACAGAAATTCATAACGCCTTAAATTTTGATCCAAATTTTTTTTAAATTTTGTCTACTACCCTATTTTGAGGGTGAGGAATCCAAACATGTAAAAAAAAAATTGTTTCTTCAGAGAAAGTACGTTTTTGTGTTTGATTTCGTAAATTAATTAATAGTTAGCACTAATAATTAACTAATAACTAATCGCCCCCAGAAACCATTAAGATTGACACTTAGTTCGTGAAAGACACTTAGTGCGTCAAAAGTTATTCCGGGTAATAACTTTTTTTTTCTTTTTTTTTTTGCCGACTGTACATAATGCTGTTAAAATTTTAAGTAGGGTGAAAATTAACGGAGTTATGGTGAAAAAAGGAAATTTTTTAGAAAATTCCCTGTATCTATTTAAGGATTTAAAAAATTTTATTTAAAAATTAATTTCATAAAAAATATACTATATTTGTTATTATGAATGATAAATAATGCAACTACAGTTCGCTCTAGTGAAGCATCCCGTCCTTGAATTTTAACCAATCATCGCTCTTCTTTAATATTCAAAAACCTTTCAGCCGTTTTCAGTCACTGAACTTAATCCTAAAAGCTCTGTAACACACTTTCAAAAGAAAACAGTTGTACTCTTTAAAGATATGAAGTCTGTCAGTTAATTCCCGAGAAAGTATATCGGCCAAGTTGGGCGAAAATGTCATCTTTACTTGCGCCAAAGCTAGATGAAATGCTATTTTTAGCAACATTTTCTTCTCATTCTCGCATCCGTTCATTCTTAAAATCCGCCTAGTTTGGCTAAAGGAAAGATCTGTGACATTTAAGAGATCCGTGCCATCCTTTGGGGCATTTTCTCTATTATTTGGAAACTGCAAAGTCAAATAAGAGGCTATTGTCGCATGGAAATAGTCGATTTTGTTCGATAATGTGAATATAAAATGAAGTAAAGTTAAATAAGATGCGTTTCTATTTTATTTAAATTCGCTTTTTTTTTTCCTTCACCCTCTTTGTACACGTGAAGCTGAGTTTGTTTGAGTTGAAGTTTAAACATTGAATGAGACTTATATACTTTTTTTTTTCTTTTTAAAAAATAATTTTAAGTAAAGAATCCTTATGCAAATACAGCATTTTTAGCTTTTATTATACTTTGTCTGTAAAGATTTTGAAAATTACTTTTAGATTTGAAAATGCGAGGATTAGAGAATTCTGTAGACTCAAAACAACTACAGACACAAGCATGAAATGTGGTGACCTATATAAATTTTATTCGAGTATTTCTATTTTTGAGAAAGGATTTTTTTTTCGGGGATGGGGAAGTATAATACGATATTTATTTTGTTTCATAATCGGAAAGAATGATGTATAAATTATGTATTTTAATTTTTTTAAAAAAAAGTAGTTTATTCTTTAAGAATCTATAAGGTGTTATATAAGGGCCGCCTTTAATACAATATTTAAAATACTTCTTAAAATACTTGTTAAAAAATAAATACAAAAATAATGCACACTTGAGTGCACACAAAAAGAGCGCACAAAAAAGTGCATACAAATTTTAGCTAAGACGTAACAAAAAGGCTACGTAAATATTTAAAAACTTTAGCGTGACAAATGTAATGGAAACATCCAAAGTAGTTTGAATGCCTGGTAGAACTTTGAGCTGTTTTTTACAATCACTCATCAACTTAATATAGTTTACTTTTAATTTATATAATTAATTATTATATATTTAATTATTATATATTATAAATCAGTTATTATAATCTATCTTAATATAATTTTTTGAATGCTTGATAAAAATGAAGATGAAAATGGTGCTTCTCAGCACCATTCAATGTTTAAGCTAGGAAGAAAAAAAAAATGGCTATGGAAATCTGTTGAAATGTTGGTGTGACAGATGGATTTAAAACATCAAAACCAGTTTAATTGCGTGATACACTTCAAGTTGTTTCTGATAATCGCCTTTCAACTTCACTATATGATTCCACCGAAAATCAAGAAGATTTGATGTTTTTTACTTCCTCATTAGATATTCGTTAATTTTTGATAATCTTCTTTTTATTTTTCTCGTTTAAATATTACTTTGCTGTTGCTCTTTCTATTTCATTGTAGACAAGAATTTTGAAAAAGGCTTTCATTATAGAATATTATATACATTGTTTGTAAAGATTTTTACTTTAAGGTTTGAAAAATTTTAATATTTCATTCTTTAATGGTGACAATATCTTTTTCAGTCATGAAATGTGATGGTTTCTTTAATATTTGTTTTAGATTTGTATGTTATCTGGGAGATGTTTTCTCCAAGGAGGTTGTTTAATCATTTGTAATTTATACAAATGGCACAATAAAGAGACAATAAGGAATAAAGGAAGAGAGGGATAAAACCAATATAATAAGTTATAAATACTATATATATATATATACATATATAAATATATATATATATATATATATATATATATATATATATATATATATATATATATATATATATATATATATATATATATATATATATATATATATATATATATATATATATATATATAGAGTAAGACGAAGAAATTAAGAAAATTTATAAAATTGATAAGTTTTATTTAATGCGCAGAAAGTGCAAGTATATAGAACTCAAAATAAGTTTAAAATACAGAAGATGGAAAATAAGAAAGACCGACGAAAAGAGAAAGAGAAAAACCAACGAAACAAAATATTTTTTTTAAAAAAAGCATCTAAAAAATTTATTTTAAAAAAATTATTAAAGAGTCAGAAAACAAAATAATGAAAAGATATAATCTCTTCCTCAGCTCACACTATTATATCCGCGCGAAAAGGAGTGCTTTCTAATATCGTATTAATATAGCCAAAAAAGCAAAATAAATCAATACAATAGTGTGAGGAGCACTAAAAAAATTTGAAACTAAAATAGAATACATTAAGTAAAATATATATATATATACACGAAATAAAACAAATCAAGCAAAAAGCAACAAAATGTAAGAATATATATATATATATATATATATATATATATATATATATTCACCTTATCTAGAAGCCAATTAGATATTTAAAGAATAAAGTGCAGTACTAGGAAAATAAAAAAGTTCATAAATAATAATTTAAATTGAAACGTTTCAATATTTAAGTTCAGTTATGCATAACACAGCAAAATTTACTAATACCGTTTTTATTATTTCAAGATTTCTATGATCAGAAATATATTCTGTGAGCATTATGCTGTTGCAGGAAAAAATAGAATCTCTTCAATTTAAATTTAAAAACAAAAGGAAAACACAGATAAAATAAGAGCAAGTCGAAAATGTGTTTTTTAATAAATCTGTACTCGATTAGAAATTAACTTAGAAAATAAATTTGAAAACTAAAATTGTTTTTAAGCACATCATAATTTTAAATGTTGCAGAAAAATATTTTTTTTTATATTACTCAGAAAAATATCATCACTGAATATGTGTGTGCAGAATTTCTTCAACTAGAGCAAATATTTAAACAGGCTAAAAAATTTGCGTTTCTTGCCGTCTTTTTTAATTTAAGTTTCTTGACGTCTCAAGTATTGAACTTAGCTTTTTTTTTTTTCGAATTTTATCCTGCAATGCTTCCCTCAATGTACCAACTATCGCCAAGGTGAAACAAAAAAAAAATCATTTTTGTTTCAAATTATTTCTAGATAAATCATTGAATGGACCATAAATATTTATTCGGCGTATTTCTTTATTTTTTCTTGGCGATAATTGGCATTAAAAAAGTTTACAATATAAAATTTAAAGGCAATGTTTTTTCTTTGAACTAAGTTTGTAAGAGCGCAAGGTTTTAACTAGATAAATGCTAATATTAATAAATGAAAATATTTACTAGTTCTAATATTAGCGTTTATAAATTTCTAATTGAAGTAAATTTTAAATAAATTTAACACATCCAGTCAAGTTATCATGGTGAGTTTACTTTTATATGATTGTTGTTGAAATAATCGATAAAATTATTGGTATAAGAAATAAGATTTTACATTACAAAACAACTTATTTGATTTAAGTTACTGTTTTATATTATTCGTTCTTCTGTTAATTTCCATTAACAAGTTAAACCGTTACTCAGTTAAACTCTTTTTATAAATAATCTATTTTTTAGGTTATATAATAATCTATTTTGAAAAACTTATAATATTTTTGAAATACTTATAATAATAATTTGATACTTACTAATCAATTTTGAAAAGGATTATTCAAATTTTTATATATTTTAAATATCATGCAGCTTTTTTCTTAATTATAACCTACAATAATATTATGAATTTTTTAAGAGGTTTTGTGAAGTAGGTTTAAAAGTTAATGAAAAATTAACTTACTTTTCGGAATAAAAGCATTGTTTATTATTTTCAACTCAAATCAGCCTGGAGAATTTCGTTAATTACAAGATAAATTGATATTTCAGTGTTCGAGAATTACGCCTCTTATATAACAATATTTTGCTAAATTGCACAAATCTATGTCATAATTTTAAATTAATGAGAATGAGAAGAAAAAAAAAACGCGATTCAAAAATTGTGTAAAAAAAGAAAATACCTCATTTTATTCTGTATACATTTAAGAAATATGACAATTAGAAAATTGCAAAAATGAATCCAACATGTCAAATTCAATTTTAAATCTACAACAAACAAATTATAGAATAAATTCTAGACAGTAAATGAAATGAAGGTTGAAAAAATTATTAACTATACCTAACTGCAATGAACCAGCTCTGAAATTTGGGACAGCACATCAAACTGGGTCACTAAACTTCAGCGAAAATAAAAAAAGGAAACGATATTATTTTATAGGCTTTTAAATATTGGGTTGTTCGGAAAGTAATTTCGTTTTTTATATTAAAATAAAAGGCAATTTTCTTATGGTGAATAAATATTTTATTTCATATATTGTATTCTCATTCTGGTCTTCTGCCATCTTTCTGGCAGTCGCATGATTCGACACGTCTAAAATATTTGTTCTTTGCTGGCGAAAATCTGATCCTGGTGATTTTTGACTTCCATATTTGAAGTAAAGGTTTTACTGTCTAAGTAATATTATAGAGACAGCAACATTGTAGACAATCCGTTTCTCGTCTCTAGTGATGATGCGCTTAAAAAAGCGACAATTGTTTTTACGATTGAAAAGCAAATCACAGATATCAACGCGAAGGCGCTAATTTCTTTCCGTAAGAACACGAGGAATCCACATGTCCAGGTTTAAGATTAAACCTTGCGCTCTTCAATTGATCATGAATGGTTGAATTCGATAAATTTAGTGTCTCAGCGATTCGAGGGTTTGCAGTGATCAAACCCTTTAATGTATCTTCATTAGCTTTAACTGGCGTGGTGTTTCATCATATCGAATCGAAATTTTGAAAACCAGTTTTGATACTGTTAATACATCTTCTCCATAGACGATATCAAATGGGCAGTGGTGGCTCAGAGGATAGAGCGTTCGCCTCCCAATGAGGTGATTCGGGTTCGAATCCGGGCCAAGGCTAGTCGATTCTAATTCTGTCTAAGAGTCCCCTTGCCGTCAGACTAACCATGGGAGATATTGGTGTTTTCCACTCTATGCAACGGGTTAATTACCTTGAAAAGCCCTAAACGAATGCAAATTTCTCTCAATACTTGTTCCAGAAGTTCCCTTGTCTTCTGGATTTGGCTTAAAATTACAAGGCTACGGAAATGAACATTGGTAGTAGTAAACTCAAAATTGGATCTGCTGTTCAACGACGGTTATAAAATTATAAAATATACACATCAAATAATTTTTGAATAGAATTTTTACCTTTTTGATTTCAATTAAACGATATTTTTTTACATCGTTTAACATGCAACTGAAAACAAATTATTCGAACTGAAACACCACTTTTTAATTTTGTTCTCTGAATGTGCATGGAGAATTTTTGATAACGTTGTTTTATTGTTTCTCTTCACTAGAAGTGTCATCGGTATTCAAAAATTTTAGTCCATTTTTAAGTTTGAGAAGTATAAGTTGCTCGTTTCCTAAACAGCATGCAGCAAACCGTGCATTTCTATCTTGTTTTATTATTCTTTAATTTATATTTAAAACACTCATTTTGAGACACTCGATGTTCGAACAGTAGTACTCCTAACATTTCTTCATGTGCTCCCTAAAAATAAAATAATAACACATTAGCATCGTGAATCAGGATAAAATATTCGATTGAATAATCTGAATTTTTTTAAAAAAAATGGAATAACTAATTAAATTATAGCATTAAAAGTGCAATTTTCAAAACTCCTTCATGAATAATAAAGGACTTAGTTATTACGGCAGATTTGATTAATTTAAGATAAGCTTATTATTTGTTGTCTTTTGTAAAAAAACTGAATAAGTATGAGGTCGATGAACTCAAAATGCAGTTGTACTTAGAGAAACTTTTAAAAAAAATTGCTAAAGGATTACGCACGCTTGAAATTTTAAAGATGTTGAACTTCCTCAAAAGAACTAACAAAATGATAAGTGTCTATGGTTTTAAAAAGTTTAATTAATATTTTTAAATATTTATACACTAATAAGGAATTAATGTTTTTATTTATGTCAGACGAAGATAAATGGATGAACGAATTTTATGTATTTTTTTTGCTGAGTAAATTATTTTCCAATAATTGAATTTTCCATGAAAATGAGTTTTTACAAATTAAAGTACCATAATTGGTCGTCGAAATAAAAAATAAAATAAAATAATCACTCTTAGTAACTTTTATTCAAATAATCTGAAAAATGGTCAAAAATGCAATTTTAATGATTCAGGTGATTTTTGATGTTACAAAATATACAAAAAATATGCATTTTCTTAAATAAACTTATTTTGTACTGAATTTCTATTCTTTTTTTCGGCAATGTAAGAATAATCACAATCTAAAAAACGCATTTTCCTTATTTTAAAAAAAAAATATTTTGTACTTGATTCGTGTTCTTACTTTTACAATGTAGGAATAATTACAATCTAGAAAACTCATTTTCTCTAATTAAACAATATTTTGCGTAGGATTCGTGTTTCTACTTTTACAAAGCCGGAATAATTACAATCTAGAAAACGCATTTTCTTGAATTAAATAATATTTTGCACAGAATTCGTGTTTTTTTTTTTACGTTGTAAGAATTATTTTAATCTAGAAGACTCATTTTCTCTAATTAAACAGTATTTTGCGTGTTTGCACTTTTACAATATTGGAATAATAGTAATCTAGAACAGTAGTTTCCACTTGGTGTTTTACGGAACCCTATTACGGAACCCTTTCGCGAAAGAGTTAAAGGAGTTCCGCAAGTTAGTTCTTTTAATAACCAAAGATGAGTTTTGAATATTTTTAGATCCAAACGATTATGTTAGATTAATCTTTATTGTCTCATTAATGGATGTTTATATCTATTTTTTACGAAAATTACGATAATATTGTTATCTGTTGCATTTTGAGCATTACTGAGATTTGATAAAATTAATAACATGGAAAAAAGGCACCCCCAAGAGTACTGTAAGAAAATAGTTCCAGTGCTTGAGCAATTTTGAGAATCAGCTTTCATGGACATAAACCGTTTAATTTTTTATCTTTTTAATAGTTTTTTTTTTCTTAAAAGGCGATGAAAAAAATTTTTTTTTTTTATAAAATATATTATAATTATAATTTTATGTAAGCTCATTTTGTTATTTTTTTAATCGCAACGAAATAAAAAGATAGATTCGTTGTGGCTCAGAAGATAGAGTGTTCGCCTTCCAATGAGGTGAACAGAGGTCGAATCACAACGATAGCTGGTTAATTCGAATTCCGCACCCGGCTCGCTCTGACCGCTGTGCTGACGTAAAAATATCCTAAATGGTAGACGGATCGTAGATTAGAGTCCCCTTGCCGTCAGGCTAAGCGTAGGAGGTTTTCATGGTTTTCCTCTCCATGTTACACAAATGCTGGTTAGAACCATCAATAAATCCTAATCGAAGGTGAATTTCTCCCAATACTTGATCCAGGAGCTCCTTTGTCTTCTGGATAGGGTTCAAAATTACAAGACTACGGAGTTGAGCATTAGTAGTCGTAAACCCAAAAAAATTGGGTCGGCTGTTCAATGACGGTATAAAATAAAATGCAAAAAAAAATAAATAAAGAGATAGAAGATTTGAAAAATAATCAACTGGATTTCAAAACATATAAATAAATAAAAGCAACTACAACAACAACATGAATACAGAATGCGTGACACAATTAGAAGAAATGAATAAGTCATTTTATTTGTCAACAATATTAAACGATAACCGTGTGTAATATAACAGTTCGCATTGGAAGCACTTTTTATCTCTCTCCAATTTTCATAATTTAAAAAAAAAAAAAAATCATCGGTGTAAATGTTAAGATTTATATTTGGCAACAGTTAATCTCCCTCTGATTCTGATTTTATTTATTTATTTCTTTTGACACAAGTCCAGCTCAAATTTATGAAATGAAAAGCAAGCGAGAGATACATTTTTCAACAACAATGGATAAATAATTATTACTTAAACAAAACAAAAAAATACTTAAAATTGCAATAACTTTCGAGGAAATAAAAATTTTGAAACAATCTCTCAACAAATAATAGTAATCTCGAAAGTTTATAATTCAAAATGGTCCTTATTAGCACATCAAATTTCAACTCGGTAATTGTATTTAAGCAGACAGTAGATAGACTAACATGTTTTTTTTTTTTTTTTGGCTATAAGTTTAGCGTTAAATAATTCTCGAACAAATAATTAAATCGATTTTTTTATTCCATCAAACTCCTTGTATATTTTTCTGCACATCGTCGTAATTTCATGCTTCTATAGATTGTGAGCAGCAAAGTAAAATGCCACTTAAGGCAAAGGAAGAAGAAGTGAGAAAAAACCGAATAAAACACTTAAAATTGCAATAATTTTCAAACAAATTGGAATTTCGGCGAGTTTACGAACAAATTTCAACTCTTTAATTGATTCCTGTAGCCTACAGAGAAACCCACATATTTTTTTGCATCAACTTTGACAGTTGATAATTCTCAAACGATTTATTTTTTTTACTCCTTTATAACTTCTCTATGCACTTTTCTACATTAATTTTTTAAGTCATAAGTCATAATCATAAATTTCCTCATCATAAGTTTATGAGTCAAAGATTTTGACCTTTTTTTTTAATATCGAGAGATTTTATTTGTTCCCAGTGATTGACTGCTTACTGTGGAGCAGTTTTGTTCCTTAAAGAAGATAACACCATTTGATTCTTTCGTCTTCTGTTCGGACAAAAGCACGAACCGGCGGTCATTAGATTTTTCAGCATATATAATTATCCAAACGAATATGCATAAATAATTATAAAATCATATATAATCATTACATGAAACATTAATTAATTTATTTATTTTTTTATTTTTTATTATTTTTTTTAATAACGGCAGGGACAGAACTTTCGTTCTTCACCATAGAAGATGCCGGAAGTGTTGCTCATTTATCGTTACCCCGTGGGCACCTGTGAACCAACGTCACGGAGGCGAGCAACGTTACCCACGCCACACTGCTACATACCCGTTCATAGGGTGGGCCACATTCACTCATTCACACATCAGAAGACAACACACAGAGAGAAACATAAACGCCCAGAGCGGGATTCAAACCCGTGACCATTATCTTCGCAGTCAGGCACACTAACCACTCGACCACCTGGCCGGCGAAACATTACATATAATCATTATATATAATCATTACATGATTATTTATAATCATTACATATTTTCTTGATTAAAAACTTCTTTCGCTTCAAAAATATACGAATTCTAAATAAATATAGTCAACATGTTTCTAGCGCTCAAAATAGGCGCCTATTTTCCAGACTTGTCCTTCACGTCTGGCAAGTCTTGATAATGGGGGCCTATTTTTGATCGCTTAAAACATGTCGAATATTTATTTCCAGTTTGCATATTTTTGAAGCGAATAAAGTTTTTCATCAAAGTAATAACTTATCACTTCAGTTTCAGGACTATTTATTAAATTACTCATTTATTTTTATTAAAAAACTCTCTGGATAAACGAGCTTGTTAATTATAATCAAGCATATTTTTATTTAACTGATGTTCATTGTGATCAGAGATTAACTCCATAAAACGAAAAGTAAGAAATGTGTTGAAAAAAAAAATGTACGCTGTTTTCCGAACTTCCTTTTAAAATATAAATTTTAAAGGTGTAACTCTATATTGTTTGAAATATTTAATCCAATTGTAAAAATCTATGAATAATCCAAGAGCTTTGATACTTAAATTTTATTTTATTTTATATTTACCATAAAACAGCCGATCCAATTTTGAGTTCACGACTACCAATGTTCAATTCAGTGGCCTTGCAATTTTCCGTAAGGATTGCAAATTCCCAATCTGAAAGGCAAGGAAACTCCAGGATCAAGTATTGAGAGAAATTTGGCTTTCGCGGTGGACTTTTTGATGGAACTAACCCGTGTTTGCTTTACATGGAGAAGAAAACCAGGGAAAACTCCCACGATTAGTCTGACGGCAAGAGGGCTCTGATTCATGATCCGCTGAGGATATTTTTCGTCAGCACTTTTTTCAGTGATAGCTGGATGCTGAATTCTTATCGTCCAGCCATTGCTGGGATTCGAACCTGGTTCACCTCATTGGGAAGTGAAAGCTCGATCCCAGAGCCGTGATGGCTCTGACACTTAAAATTATTATATTTTAAGATGTGGAGTTAGTTGGTTTGTGTAGTTAACAGCTCAGTTAGCGCAATTTTTTCTAAGCTTAACTTTAGACCAGCTTCTTTCCTTTACCATTGGTACTATATTTTTCTGGTTGGGAGAAACCAATCTTATTATGACCGGCAAATGTTTAAATTTACCAACAAAAAAAAAAAAAATGTCTAGTTTATTCAATGAAATTATGCTTTGATTATGTTTTTATTTCAAATTTTAAATTATGATATACACTACGTAATTTGATCATTTTGGATAACTCTCAGTTGAATTAAATTTTAATAATTAATTATTATTAAATAATAATTAAAAAATACTTTTTGATAAAAATTTGTTCTTTATTATTTTATTTAATAATGGTCGAGAAACGTTTCAATAAAAATATGCACACATTCTTACAACAATATTTTTTAATATGTAATTCTAAATGATAATTGGCCAAAACTTAAACAAAACCAGTTGGATAGTTTCTGAGTGATAAGATTTTACAAAAGCCGTATTTTTTAAGTTTACATTACTCAAGAACTATACGACCGATTTCGTTCTCGAATTTTCATTTTTGTCATCTAAATTAACATTGTTTAAATTGCAAAAATTTATAAATCTAACAATTCAAACATTTCTCAACCACTGTTAAATAAAATAACAAAACTATAATGAATAATTATTAAAAATTCTTCTTTTACATGGAGTTTATCTTCACATCAAATTTTATTATTGTGTGTAAAAATGCTTCTAATCAACTTAAGAGCGTCAAAAGTTATGGTTCAATTTCCAAAAA
The DNA here is from genome assembly GCA_949128135.1 of Parasteatoda lunata. Lineage (NCBI taxonomy): Eukaryota > Metazoa > Arthropoda > Arachnida > Araneae > Theridiidae > Parasteatoda > Parasteatoda lunata. The sequence continues at coordinate 79,767,806 of OX421977.1, forward strand.
AGTGAAATTAACATTTATGGGTTATAACTTTCGAACGCTCTCTGACTAAATTATTCGGACTAAATTTTCTAGATAACGGTCATTCCTTGTATTTTGAAGGTCTAAAATCTAAATCCATCGAGAAAAAAAAAGCATTTTTATTGAAAGACAGTACGATTTTGTGTCTGATTTTGTAGTATTAAATATTGGCTGGCAACACGGTTATCTTTGTATATTTAAAACAACTCTTTTTGAATCATTCCCAAAAAGCAGGTAACCTTACGGCAACCTTGTGTCGGAATTTTCTTCTTATTGTCACGAAAATGTTTTTACTAAAAACCTTTTTTCAATAAAACAAAAATATTGCAGTTTCAAACCTTTCATCCTAAAAGGATTAAAAATTATTTTTTTGAAAAGTATTGTCACTTAGGTCCATAATGACGTTTCAGCTGACGTCATCCTAGCGATAGGATCAAATTTCATTGTCCATTAAAATTTCATGACGAGGTGTATTTTAGCTGAGCATTTAACGCTTAGCGAAAAAAAAACTTATAATTACCTAGATTTAAGATAATTTTCACCTTGAGACTAGCTTTATTAAAGTTTTTTTTTTTTTATGCTTGAAAACCCTAAGGCAACCTCACTTTAAGGTTTTAATGTAAAAGATTGTCTTCCAAGGTTTTTGATTTGGGTAATGTGCGTAGAATAGAGCAGATTGTAACAGATCTCGTTTTAAGGCTAGTAGGTTTACACGTAAACTGCATTGCAAACCTTTTTAGGTTTACATTAAAAGGTTTTTTCTTACTGGAAATAAACCGTATTTTGCTATTTGGAATTATGCTTATCTTATGTAAATAAAAACCTAATCATTAAATCAAAAGTTATTTAGGTGTTCTCTTTTTGTTTTGCCTACGTAATAAACATTCATTTAAGTTTTTATTCAGAAATGACAAACACGCAATCTCTCCAGAGAAAGTTCGCGATAATTTATTTTATAACTATACTCATTTCATATAAAATGAGTTATAAATTTCTCAATTACACGAATTTAATTTTACGCTGCTTTTGGAAATAGTGATGCAGTGTGCATCTGTTGAACTTCACTTATTGAAAAATAAAAACTATTGAAGAGTTCCCTCCCACGAAAAATCATCTTAAAAACATCTTCAGAAAATGTCTTTTTTTTTTTACAGTATTCTTAAGATGTTCTGAAGATTTTACTATTTCTTTTAATTGTGAGCAAACTTTTTTGTAAGCATTTCTTAGTCATTCAAAAGATTTTCTTTTTCCTTTAAAATGTTTGCGCAATCCTTACATTTTTGATCATTCATTTTAGGACTATTTGATAAATAGCTGATAACTTATTCTTTTGAAGGTAATATTGACTAATTTCTTAAATCTTCTAAAGTAAACGAATTCTGAAGAGAATTTTAAGGTATTTGGCTTATTTTTTTTAGTCTTAAAAAGTAATGCAGATTAATTTTTGAAGGTTCCATAAGAATATAAATTCTGCAAGGAATTAAGGTATTTGGCTGAAAGCGATGATGTCTTATTTTCAAAGTCTTCTTTAGAAAATAACTTCAATTTCAAGTCATTTGGCTTACGTTTTAGGACTAAATTTTCCAGAAAGTTTCAAAAACTCCTTATGAAACTTTTTTACAAATTCTTTCAACAAAATAAAATCCGTAGATGATTAAAAATCTGTATACAATTTAAAGGTTTAAAAAATGAGTCAAACACCTAGAGATTTTCTTATTTTCTTAACCTTAGATTTTTTTTATCGGGGTCAGTGATGACCAATAGTATTAAACGAAATATTTCATAAAAAATACAACGGATGATGTTTTTTCTTTCTTTCATAATTAACATAGAGAAAAAATTTATTTAAGATAAATTTTAATGCGCCAATAGATAAGATTTATGAGTAGGTTTCGTAATATACTTATTTCAAATTTATATTCTAGCACATTTACATTAAAATACAAAAGAATTTTCTAGGCGAATTTTCTAGGTCTTGATATTCATCATTGCTATTTTTAGATCATAAATCGAACAATGGGAGGAGTCTTCGATTGTTGTTGAAAAAATTTTAATATTTTCTTTCATTATTTATAAGAAAGGTAGTTTTTATTTTGTTGAAGTTGCATTGTTTACGAAAATGATGTTTCAGCATTTTTGTAACAAAAAAATAATAATGAAAATGCAACGTTATATTTTAGGAATTATTTAGATTTCCTCCGGCTATAAGAAATAAACAATGATATAAACTATTTAATGAACAATGTAATTAATTCATGCGTTGAGCTTCAGTTGCATTTCTATTGATGCAAATAATAATAATTACTTTTTTATCAAGCAAAAAGTATCAAAAAAATATATGCGAACTTTTATTTTAACATAAACTTTTGTGTCATTTTAATCTAAGAAACATGTCTAGCTCCTATCAAATATTTATCATAATTTTCAAGATCAAAAAATGTCGTATACATTTCTAGTGTCTTCATCCTTAATTTAAAATTGATATTTTTCTATGTGTTCTTTTTAATAAACTGTTACTTCGTAATTGGCCACAATTTCTTTCTCAAATGACGTAATTTTCGTTGCCATAGAAACCGACAGCTAAGATCTTTCATTTCTGCGTTACCAGATAATATAAATCATGCAACTCTCTTCTGTGCAAATAGAAAAGTAGGTGCAAAAAACATTTGTTAGCTCCCAACAAAGCGTTAATTGACTACTTTGTAACCACACACCTTGTTCCTGAAAATCTTTGCGAGATCGTAGGGCAGAATAGTTTATTTTCTTATACCCGGGCAAAACTTGGGTGCTCGGTGTTAAGTAAATCTTTTTTATCTTTTAAGAAAGCATTTAATTTGCCTTCTAAGTTGTAAATGAATTTTAAACTTGCGTTACAAATAATGATTGTATAATTAAATAAAGTTTTTTTTGTTTGCTTTTTTTTTAAAGTTCTCAGAAACTAGACGGCTCGCTGACGCAATTTATGTCTTTGAATTCATATAAAAATACTATTTCAAAATTTGAAATAAAAATACTAGTGAATCTTTTTTTTTTTTTTTTTGAAGTGAAACTTCTTATGCGACTTCCAACAAGGTTGCGTTAAACGTTTAACGCTACCGTTGTCATGGAAATTAGATTTCTCTTTACGTTCGTTGAGCGCACGAGGTAAGAGAAAAATATAGTAGGTAATATTGCCGTTACAGAAAACAAAGCGATATTTTTTTAAAATTCGCCAAGAATACCTTACTGAAATTTACAACATTTAAAAATAAGTTGATTTCATATTATAATTTTTTTTTAAAAATATATTTTATTATTAATATTTTTTGACTAAGCGAAATTTTTTTTAAATGAAACAAAGTATTGTATTTAAAAAGTTAATAAGTATATTTTTTTTTATTAAATACAATTAAAAAAAAATACTTTGATGCACATAGATACTCTGCTTTAGATACTTATTTTTCTATGTTTTTTTTTTTTGCCGGTTTTTATTTTATAAGTGAAACTTCTAATGCGCTTTCCAACAAGGTTGCGTTAAACGTTTAACGCTACCATGGAAGGGGTATGAAAGCACTGTTGCGTTAAACGTTCAACGCTCCTGGGGAGGGGGAATAGAAAGAGACAGAGCGAGAGTGAATGCGTGGCACTCGAACGCATGCGCGTAGAAAATGATAATTAAAAGATGCGGTCAATTGTGAATTGTAAGCAATGTTAGTAAAGTTTGTCTTAAAGAAACAATATGATTTCACTAAAAATCAATTTCTACCCCTTCCTATTTACATTTCCACTTTACGAAGTTTCACTTCTTCCGCGCGGAGGTACTCCACGTACTATTTTTTTTTTTTAAAAAATAAATAATATTGCTCATACTGCATAATGTAATTCAAAGCATGCTGAGTAAACATGCTTACTGCTAGTATCTACTACATCAATCATAATTTTATTCCGAATAGATTTCGTTAAACTGAATTATCCGAGCGGGAAAAAAATATCAATTTTGCAATGAAATATCTCAAGCGATTATAACGGCATCATCAATAACATTTCCATTTTGGAATATTCTCTAAACATTTCTTTTAAAATGTGCTAGCTTCATGTTTATTTTTCTTATAGTTGTTTTGCATTAAGAAAGTGAGAAGTGGTCAAAATCGTTTGCGGCGGCGATGGTAGTGTAGAAAACAGTAATATATATTTTTTTTAATTATATATATTTTCTTAATGGAGAAGGGGAATAGTCGAAAGAGAAATGGAAGTTTCCTTTGCCTCGAGCACCCTAGAGGCTTTTTGCCTTTTTTTATCCTTTTTTTAAAAATCTTTTTTTGTGTCAGTCATATTTTATCTCGCAATATGAGTTTGACACAGTGCAGCCGCTTTCGAATATTGTGCTATAAACCTTAACAAAACTAGCCTACTTGATTTCTTGATAGCAAATATAGATTTGCGGGAAGCGTTTGAGATATGAAATTCTTTATTTTTTTCCCTTCGAATTTAGAACGAAGTTTCAGATTCAAAATTTCAATTCACTAGTATATGTACTTAAATACCTTTTAATGCTTTAATCGGTTTCTAAACGCAATCAGTCACAAGACAAACAATCATACAATCATAAAACAAATCTACACAGTCATAACCAAATTCTAAAAATCTTCATTCGTTAACAAATAATAAACGAAAGGAAACTTTTTATTATTTTAGCTCCACCTTTGTAATTTGCGCATGTCAATTTTTTCGCCCTGTTATTAACGTGCAAAGTTTTTACGTAATTTTGACGTAAAACTGACGTTTCTCTGTTTACCATGTTATCAAATTATTAAATATTTAGTGTTTCGCCTTACAATTTTAGTTAGACTGTTTAACTGACAGCACTTTTGAAATAAAGTAGCAAGCAAAATTCTTTATTCATATGCTTATTTTTTTTTAAAAAAAATAGCCTATAGTAATCATTTGAAATTCATTGGGCTCAAATACGAAAAAAAATATTACAATAATTTAAAAATTTTAATCTTTGAAAATATTTGGAAATAAAATAGCTTCTCTATAAACACTAAAATGTTAAAAAAAAAAATTTGTCTCGCAGTGTTAAGTAAAATGAAATTTTCACTCAAAAATAAACTTATTCGCAGAATAACAACTTATAATTTTAAAGATTTAGAAAAACAGAATTTAAAGTTTTTATGCAAAGTTTTGAAAGTATTTAAATATTATCATAATAATACCCATTTATGTTGAAATTAAATTATCTGCCGATATATACTACTAACAAATTTTACTCCTAGAATATTTTTTTCTTTTTCAAGTATAAAGGTAAGAGACAAAATCAATAAATAGAAGTGTATGTTAAGCATAAAACTACTACTAAAATGCTGTTTATTTTTAGATTCAATTTATAGTTTGCCTCACGCTAATAAAAAAAGAAAAATTAGGACGATGACGGTTTTTTATTCAGACAAGTTATCTTTTTCTTTTTTTTTTCTTAGCAGACGATGGAAAAAAGTATTTTGTAGAAATTACCAGTAAAAGGAGAAAAAATAAATTCCGAATCATTTTTGGTCAAATGATCTGATTAGAACGAAGTATCAAATTTAGTACGTTACGTTCAATGTTAATAAAAGATGCCTAAATAAAAAGCAATACATAAGACACATAATAGCCACCGAAGAAGGGGAGGGAGAGGTTGGAGAGGACATGGGGCTAAGATATCTTGAATAATTTTTTTTATTTATTAGTCAAATTTCATCTTTGAGATATCATAAATTTGAAACATTGATGTACACATCCATGTGCAGTTGCATAATCAGACTGTAACTAATTTAGTAGAAACTTGTAAAAAAAAGGTTTTTAAGGAGCAAAAGTAGCTATCAAAGTTTTCGTTAACTCTTTTATTACCATATTTTGTTGTTATAATTAACAAAAGATGGCTCAGGGTATAAAGCATTTGCCTTCCAATGAGGTGATCAGGCTCAAATCCCAGCTATATCTGGTCATCCGGCTTGCACCGACCACCACAGTGCTGACGTTAAATATCCTCAAAGGTGGACGGAGCATGGATTGGAGATCTCTTGCAGTCAGGTTAACCGTGGGAGATTTTCGTGGTTTCCCTTTTAATGTAACACAAATGTGGGTTGATTCCATCAATAAGTCCTAAACGTAAGTAAATTTCTCCCAATACTTGATCCTGGATCTTCCTTGTCTTCTGGATTGGGTTCAAAATTATAAGGCTACGGAGTTGAACATTACTAGTCGTAAACCCAAAAAATTGAGTCAGCAGTTCAAAGACGGTTATAAAATATGACATAAAATAAAATAAACTTCAAATAAGCCGTGATAGCTCAGGAGATAGAGCTTTCTCCTCTCAATGAGGTAACCCGGGTTCGAATCCCAGCGTTGGCTGGTTGATTCGAAATTCGCACCCGGCTCGCAACGACCACAGTGCTGATGTAAAACAAAATCATCATTAGTAGATGAATAATGGGTTAAAGTCCCCTTGCTACCCATGGATGGCTTTCGTAGTGTGCCTCTCCATGCAAATACGGGTTAGTTCCATCAGAAAAGTTCTTCACGAAGGCAAATTCCTCCCAATACTGGATCCAGAAGCTCCCTTGTCTTCTGGATTAGGTATGAAATTGCAAGGCTACGATGTTTAGCATTAATAGTCACGAACCCAAAATTGGGCCGGCTGTATCGACGTCGGTTATAAAATAAAATCAACTTTCAATGGCAGAATATGATTTGATTGCAAATATAACACATTTTTATGTTATTTATTTTCTAAATCAGAATCATTTTTTAGAATAATATACCTTTACAATTTTTGCCTTCATTTTTAAGTATAAGATTTAGAGCGAAACCTTTGTATTAATTAACTTCTTAAAGGTTTAAAGAAAATATAAGTTTTTTTTAAAAAAAGAATATGATTCAAAATAGATAAATTAATTTGTGCCATGCATTAAACTAAAACGTAATGTCAGCGAATGGTAAAGTATTCTTATTGGTCGTTTATTCGAAGCATAATTAGTTTGTTTATGTTCTACATGGCATGCCTTGTCTTTGTGTTAAGTAAGAAATATATAGTGAAAGAATTTAAATCTTTGTAAAAGAATCTTCGTGTAAGAATATAGAATTTAACATTTAATCCACACATTGCTCACCACCCCAGGGATTGCCTCTTATTCACCATTGTTTTTCTTAAAAGTCAATATTTTCAAAACCAAACTATAATTATTTTTTTTGGATAAAATATATAAATATTAGAACTTTAACTAAGAACATTTTGTTAATATGTTAATTGTTACAAAATAAAAGATTACTTGGAATTTAAAAATTGTCAACTGTACTTAAAAAAATTTAAACTCAGAAGCACAGAATGGCATTATTATCAGATGCTAGTCCCTTGGCCGTTGGATCATCAGATCCATGTGTTCTCCTATGCTTCTCCACTTGATTATACTTCGTTTGCAAATTAAGAAAAGACCATACGAGTCTTACAGCAATCCTAGACTTGACGACATATTTCGAAAAATAAGGAGAACGTTCGTCCTTGAAAAAGAAACAACTATATGACGTTGCAAAAGCATTGGATTAGATTGCACCACTAAAAATAGCGCTTCTTATGCTGACATGCCCTTAAATCCAATGCGAGATAAGGAATTTTTACTTTTGTTTCACCGCAGAAGAAAATGGTCTGCAAGAAACAATATTTATTATTCTTTCATCTGTTTTTATTCGCATTTAAAAACGTAATTTGTTGATTTATCTATCCTTTTTATTAATTCTTATTACTTGTAAATTGATCATTCAAGAAGTTTTATTTTCATTTTACACGATTTTAGAAAGAAAGCAAAAGGAAGGCAGCGCAACGTCGTTTTAAGAGTTGGCGATGTTGATATACGAACGCGCTCGACGCTGGCATCTTTGGCTTACACTTAGATGCAAATAGGCTTCTCTCCATACGGATAATGGTTTTTTCTTAATTTGCCATTGAGTATAGAGAAAGAAGATAGTGTAGGGCCAAGGGCAAAGCTCTCGTATAGTGTTAAAACACGAACTAGAACTGATTGAAAACACAACTGAAATATTAAAGCACAAACCAGAACATAATTAAAACACAACTATGTTTGAAAAAACTACCAATACTAACGTTAAAAACTTAACAACTTTTTAATAATCTTAAACATAACAATTCTACCGAATAATAAACATCATACTCAAGAACAAATCAAAACCGGAAAGGAAAAAAATATATCGGTGGCGTAACTAGATCACTTAAAAAATACAACAATAACAAAGGCGCAACTAGATCACCCATCGTTTTGTAATTTATTATCGTTTTCAAATTCCAGAAAAATAAATGATCTAGTTCATCGCTTTTAACGTATAGTAGCTAGTTGTTTAAAGAGAACATGTAGGCAAAATGTAGGAGAGTCAACGATTGGCGCGAAAACAATCAAGCTATGGAACACGGAATGTCACACAAGGAGAAAAAATAAATGGTATGTAATTATATTGATTAACGATACATAAATCATTCCAAGACTTCCAATTGGCATTTTCATTTAACCTCTCTTTAATTTAGATCATTTTAGATTTTATAAATTCTAGCTTAAATGTTAAGATTAATAATTAGCAACAGGGAATTTCTTATCCTCTTTTGTTGCTTTCAACATATACTCAAACGCAAACACATAAATTAAATATCTCTAGAAAAGAAATAAACTTTCCTATAGCATTGGATCAATAGTCATTATTTAAAGGGAAAAAAATTTGGAACAACTCGATTAAAAAAACATTTAAAATTGCAATAACTTTGAACAAATAGGAATTTCTAAAAAAATCTAGTACGGAGAACAGAAACTAAAATTTGCCTTTTAATACATCAATTTTATAGTTGCGTTTCTGCGGAATGCAGAGCCCAGACTGTCCCAACTTCAGAGCTATAATTTAAAACTATATATACCATGTCACCATAAAGAAATAGCTAGTATTTAGAACTGATAAATAACTTAAATATTTAAAAAGTTAGTAATTTTTTTTTTCAAAAATTGCCATGGTGAAATTTATTCATCAAGAAAAAAAAGTCTTCAAAATGACAACTCTCCATTTTTTTTTAAAAAATTGTTAGAAGCCAAAATAACGTTAAGTTAATGTAATTTTTTAAAATTAAAGATCTGATTTCAGATTCAAAATTCTAAACAGATTCAAATTTTCAAAATTATCAAATCAAGCACTAGCAAGCACAAATCAAGCACAAATATAGATTACATTGGAGCTAACAGTCATAAAAAAAACTGTAGCAGTTAAGAAAGTAGTACATTATTCGCAAAATAGTGTTATTTCAGAAGCCTTTGAGTAACATTTCTTTTATAAAACGTTCGTAAAAAGTTCAAAATTTTGACCTCCAAGATTTTTATAATAATTTCGAAGCGATAATTCTAAATTAAAAGCACGTTTTTAAACACTCTTTACAATGTTACGCTGTTTTATTATATAGTATATATACTATCGCCTAAATTAGGCATAATTAAACAAATAACATTTGTTGACTATTACTATCCATTCATTTGAAGATTATTCATAGATTAATAGAAAACTATTCAATCATTATAATTCAAATATTGACTGATTTGAAACACTAAGCAATCACTTAAAATCAATCCCGGTGACGCTGAGCAATCATTCTGATTTCAATTTGTCTTGTATTCCAAATATGAGTCCTTTGATTGAATTGACATTCCAGTTCAATTATTTTGCATTAACGGAGCCATCCCTTTCAAAATATATATTATATATAGATTTATATAGAGAGGAATTTTCATTGAAAATTGTCGTTTTCGTAGAAAAGTACCCATATATTCAACATAATATGAATGATAAAAGCGAGCTTTGGTTTTAAATGCTTTAAAATATTTCATTCTATCTGATTTTTCTTTACTTACTTGATATTTTGGATTTGTTGTTTTTAAGATTTATTTTACAATGTTGACACTATTTTAATTTTATTTTTTACATATTTCGCTATATCTCGATAATTTTTTAAGCGAATTGAAATTTTTTTTGCATACAATTATAAAATTCATTTATCCAAAGATAATCCCATGCAAAAAAATAACTTTTAATTCATCATGTTTTATTATTTAATTTAATAACAGTCAAAAAAAACTTTGAGTTGTAAGGTATGCAATCTTTTAGATAATTTTAAAGGATGTAATTACACATAACGGAATGAAAAATTTGAGCAAAATCGGTCGAATAGTTCTTGAGCAATTGAATTCCAAAAATTCGATTTCGTTAAAAATTTGATTTCTCTGAACTATTCGACCGATTTCGCTCAAATTATGTATTCTTCCCTTTAAAATGATGCAAAAACTTGTATACATTGCATTTCAAAATTTTTCGACTTTCATAAATAAAATAATAAATAAATAAATATATACTAAAAGTTGCGTTTTGCGTGGAATTGCCTGTGGATAAAAGAATTTTTTAGTTATGTGAAGGAAAAAAAACATTTAAATTCACTTAAAAGGTTTTTGATAAATGGTAAAATAACACAGAAGATAAAATTAACATTAAAAGATCCATACTTTAGAACGCTCTCCTGACCAAACTATTGAAACTTTATATCCCAGTTTGCGTCTATTCCCTATATCTGAAGAGTCAGAAATCCAAATTTAAGAAGAAGAAAAAGTATGTTTTATTCAGAGAAAGTACGTTTTTGTGTCTGATTTCGTAACTTAAAATATAGTCTGCACTAATTAATGAGCCTATTATAAGATCACACCTTCCAACCTTTAAGATTGAGTCCTAGAATATGATTATCAGATTAAAAGTTGTTGGTCAGGGAGATCCGTTTATTTTTATGGACGTAATAAACGGACGTATGCGTATCGTATTGTATCGTGTTCTAACAGCCCAGGGTCTCAAATTGGAGAGTGAAGGACACTGGAAAGTCTCAATGTGTAGAAGGGAATGAAGGAAAGATTGTGAGGTCTCGAACGCAGGAAATCCAACTCCCGTTCTTTCGCTAATGAGGCGAAGCTAATGTTTAGCACTATGAAGGAAATTTTAAATGCAGTCGGACCCTAATAAGTCTCTTTTTCACTTTTTCTTTTAAGGTAACTCGGTATTTTGATAGGAAACGGTATAACGTGATAATTTTAGCTTATCTAATTTACTTAATTCACGCAAATACTAACATTAGCTAATATACTTTAGCCAATATTATCGTCATCGAACTAGAATTTATCAATTTTTTTCGATAGTATCGTAATTCACTGATTATTGTTCTAGAAACTTATCATTGTTGATAATGACAAAGGAATTATTTTATTTGATATTTATTAATGTAGATAAATAACACTATATTATTATTAAAGCACCCGATAGCTAACTATCCTAGCTATGTTTGATATATTTTTTATTTTATCACCAACTTAAAACACCCTCTCTATTTCGTAATAGTTCGTACCAATGTTCAGCTCCATAGCCTTGTAATTTTGGACCCTAACCAGAATACAAAGGAACTCCTGGATAAAGCTTTGGGGTAAACTAGCGTTCATGGGGTAATTTTTGATGGAACAAACCCGCATTTGCGTTGCATTTATTTCTTTATATTTTATATTATAACCGTAGTTGAACAGTTGACCCAATTTTGGGTTTACGACTACTAATGTTAAACTCCGTAGCCATGTAATTTTGAACCAATCCAGAAGACAAGGAAACTCTTGGATCAATACCCCCGGAGGCATGATTTGTCATAAGAACAAGGAGGACTTTGTGACTCAACAGATTTATCATGCATCAGTCACCATTTACTACACCGACCGGTGGGGATCGAACCCACGACCTCTTGCGCATAGGCCCAGTGCCCTACCAATCAGGCTATCCCGGCCCTTGCGTTAGTCGAAAACCATGAAAACCTCCCATGGTTAGCTAGAAGGCAAGAGGATTCTATTCCATGATCCGTTTATCACAGAGGATATGCCAGCACTGTGGTCGTTGCGAGCCGGTAACAAAATTCGTATCTACCATCTAACGATGGGATTCGAACCTGAATAACTTCATTGGAAGACAAGCACTCTATCCCACGGTGGTCTAAACCACGATCGATTTATATAAACCCCCGTGGCTCTAGAATTAACCATTGCTATAAATTCATTTGTAGTTGGTCATCTGTGTGCTTAAAATAATGCATGCAGCTCAAAATACGCGTTTACGAAAGTAAACGCAGCTGAAAAAGTGTATTTAAGGAATTAGATATCGTGTATTTAAGGAATTAGAAAGTGTATTTAAGGAATTAGAATTAGATAAAAAAATTAAAACCACACGAGCGGTAAAAATAAAGACATACTTTGGAATTTTTTTGTTCTGTGAAACAAAGAAACAGATCAAACTTAAGAAGAAAAAGTCTTTTATTCAAGAATCAGGGAACTGTAAAAATCAATTTTTTCAAAGCGATAAAAAAATAAAATTGCTGCTACACAACCTTTTTTCGATAGAATCTTTATGTTTGATAGGATCAAACTTTTAAAATCTTGTTTTTTAGAACTTTATGTATAATATTAAAAAAAAAAAAAAACTTTATTTACAGAAGTGCACAGACCAGTGGTGCCCAAATGGCGCTCCGTGAAAGGAGTTCCACGTGTCAGTAGTTTTTATAACCAGTGACGAAGTTTGAAATCTCTGAATATATTTAAATACAGCCTATAATTCATAATTTATATAATTCTTCGGTTTTCTTTGTGAATTATTTCAAGTAAAATGCCAATTAAATAGATATGACATTTTTAAAAAGAAATTATTATATTTCTAATAACAATTATTGAATAAATTATGAAAAGAACAGGCGTCAGCTTATGTATGTACATTAGAAACGTACAGTAAAACCTCTTTTTGTGCGGTCCTTTTTTATGCGATTTTGTTTTTGTGCGATTGGTTTTGTGAGATTTTATTTTTGTTTGTGCGATTTCTTTTTGTGCGATTTTTTTTATGCGGTATATGAATCTTAGCGGCGTTAGCACCAGTTTATGTTTGTTTACTATCAATGTACATATACATGTTGCGGACGAACTCTGATTACGTGGCCTCCTTGACAACGATGTATCTGGACTTCGCGATGCTCTGTTCATTTATTTTAAACAATCTCCTGACAAGGCAGGGTCAGTTACGTACAAATTGTCGCTCGACGCGAGAACAGTATACGCTTCGTATTCAGAGTTTTATACACGATTCACGTGATTAAGGATTCATTTTATAGTGAGATTAAAGATAAATAAATTAGTTACTTTTGTTTCTATTTATATGTAGTTTTAATGATTTTTATTTTATTTTTAGATATAAGTACTCCCTTAAAATGAATAATTATAGGCAAAAGAAAGTAAAAAAGCAGACAATTCCACTATTTAATGTATAATTTGAAAACATCTGCAGGTATATGTACAATGAAGAATTAAATATTTTTACAGTTTTTTCAGTTCTAATTTAATTATTTCATTCAATTGAAAGCATTCTCTCATCTATTTCCTAAATCATTGATGTATTTTCTAAGTCCGACTTTTTTTATGCGGTCCCTCTCCATCGCATAAAAAATTTTTTAGGTAGTATATCGTACAAAGTTGTTTATTACATGTAAGAATTTATAAAATTTTCGAATTTTTTTTGTTGTGCGATTTCTTTTATGCGGTCCCTATCTATTTCACAAAAAAAGGTTTTACTGTATATGTATTATGTATATACACTAAACTGCAAATTCTAGTGCCGGACATAACACCTAATTTAAGACTATTAATTATGAAAAAAAAACATGAAAAATATTCATTCCTCTAAATAAATATTTTAAAAATAGTCTTTTATAGGTTATACCGTTCCTTATTACCTTAATAAATTTTATTCATAAAGTATTGATTCCCCCGAAAAAATCGTTGGTTATTTAGGGTTCCGTTGCCGAAAAAATTGGGAACCTCTAACACAGACTATATTGATTGAAGAATTGAAAAGAAAATTAAGTCCTTCCAAAAATAGTGAGAAAATTACTACTAATAAAAAAATACTCATAACTATATATCAATCCTGTGTACTTTTGAAATAAATGTTATTATAGTATCTAATCAAATTTTCAGTCCTTCGATGCAGATTTGTTTGATGCCAACCTAAATAAAAATAAATAATTTTGAGAAAAACGCTTTTCTATTTCAATTAATTACACAGGCTTGCGATGAAAAAAAAATACAAGGTCTCTGTTAGTTGAACTCTGTGTATCTTTGGGTGCTGAAAAATAATGAAAAATTTCTATCACATCATATTTTTTTGAAAAATTCATTTTTACTGTTCTTTTTATGAACATTTACCATTAAAAAAAAGTTTCATTTTCGAATTTCTTCACTTCATGCCTGGCCGGCATTCTACTTTGGTTAAATCTACTAAGTACCCCTCTATGACATCTTCCTGTCACCGTCCCTTTCTCTGTCACAATCTCTCTCTACCAATAGCGACTCGAGAATTCTTATCTAGGTTCGCTGGACCTCCCAGGAACACTATCAAGCGTAATCAAGAGTCATTTTTCGGAAGCATTTTTAACATCTGTTTTTCTCTGTGCGTTTCGTGAAACACCGCTTCGAGTTCGAGACGTTGGGAAAACTTCCCAGATGAATTTTGTTATATACGCGTGGAACACAGTGTTGTTAAAAAATCGCATTAGGAACATTACAGACTATCTAAGACCACTTTATCTTGCATATTTTGGCATGAAACTCGGAGTACCAGGACAAATCGTGAGCTCTTCATAAAGTTTGTGCGCAGTGTCTCAATAATCACCGGAAAAATCAAATGCTAATATCTTATCCTGACAGCAATTCACCGGCCATACGCCCCGTTGCTCATGCGCTTTTGCCTCCAACTGAATTACCAGTCATCTCTTTTGAGTCTTCAGACTCGGGACATCCAGAAGTTCAAGGCTCTGATATGAAATATAAGCCATCTGTAGCCAATACAAATATGCTTTCAAAAACAAATTTAAAAGCTTTTAAATGCTAAACACGTCAGGCAAAAATTTATTTCGCACTATCGATTTATCACAGAATTATTTTTTTTAAAAAAAGAGTTATAGTTGTGAAGTCTTACTGGAATTTTAGATTTGGCGACTTATTTTGATAAATAAGAAAAACATTCGATCTTGAAAAGAAACTAACTATATAACGTTGCAAGAGCAATTGGATTTAATTGGAACACTAAAAATGGCTTTCAGCACAAATCAAACGCGAGATAAGGAATTTTTACTTTCTCCCCGTAGAAGAAAACAGTCTGCAAGAAACACTATTTATTATTCTTTCATCAGTTTCTTTAAAAGCGAATAAAAAAAGCGTATATTTTTTTACGATTTTCAGTTATCATTTTTATTAATTCTTATTACTTGTTAATTGATCATTCAAGAAGTTTTATTTTCCTCATTTCACGTTATTTAAGAAAGCAAGAAAAAAGAAATCTTTGCAATGTCGTTTCAAGAGTTAGCGATGCTGTTATACTTTCGCTCTGGAAGCTTAACATCCATTTGGCGTACATATAGATAAAAATAGGATCTCTCCAAAGGGATATTGGTTTTTTCTTAACTTGCAACAGAGAGTTGAGTTGATCACTGGTGTTGAAAGTGAATTTGACACTAAGGGATTCACAAGCAGTTTACGTCCAGTTTATTGGTCTCATATCCTATTCCCATTTAAGTTTTGTGATATCTTCTTTTTTTTAGTATGATTTTTTTATTCTTGATATAGCTGTTATAATATTTTTCTTAAAAAATTTTCAGAAACATATGGAGTTTCAGTATCAACAAGAATTATTCACCATTTATACATGTAAGTACGAATAAATTATTTCTATCTCCTTTAACCCTCTGACGCAGAGGGGACACCGGTGTCCTTTTCATTTATACATCTCTTCTGATACTATATTTACAATCAGAAATATATTTTGGTAACTTTTATTTATAAAAAATAGTCTAACAGTTAGTAAAAAAAATATGTTATATTTTCAGAATTATATTTGTATTAAAATATAAAACCCAAAAAACTTGCTTATTTTTTTTCCCATCATTTATATTTAAAAATTTATCAATAATTGATTTTGTAAATTAAAGAAATTTCATTGGTGAAGAAATGTCTCTCTTAGACCTAATTAACAGCAAAACTGTGCAAGTTTGAAAAAAATTAATTGTTTTGGAAGCGAGCCGTGTTTTGAAAATATAATCTTTAACGCAGAAAAAGACGTCGGTGTATCGTGCCGTATTTCATAACTATAATTCATTAAAATGCTGAATATAATATTTTTCACTCATTTCGACCTACTATATTAATACAAAGTAATGAAAAAAGTATAAAAAATTCTACGTCAAAGGATTTTTTTTTACCTTTACTGTTGAGTTCAAAACCATCAAAATTTCTGAAAATTTATTATTATAATTTTCATCCAGTATTATTCAAAAATAATTTTAAACAAAATACACATTACTACATTTTTGTTTATATTTTTTTATTTCTCGACGAAAATATTTCACAACAAATACCCACTTTTTCTCACTGGACAATAAAATATCTTAATGTACAAAATCTTAGGAATACAACAGATTATACATTCTCTTATAATACAACGTAAGCATGCATTGCACGAAACAGTTTTAAAGTTAGACCTGTGCATAATAATATAACAATAGAAATATTACATTTATAACAGTACAGCTTTATTTTTTTTTCTGTATGTACACTATTATAATGAGTATCAAGTGATAAATATTTTGCCTGATAACATATTGATACAACCCTGGACATTATGGTAACATCCAATGAATATAATTGAAATTTTACTTCAAAAGAAGTTAATAGTTACAAAATCAACTCAAAGAAATTCTTTTCGGTAGAAATTATTAATTATTCATCCATTTATTCATTACTTTGCAAATCGTAAGCCAATATTTTAACGTCCTTAAGCTCCAAGGCCCGATCATTTATTACTGGAAGAAAATGCGATTTTATTTAAATCTATATTTATGTATATAGCTTTGAAGAAAGTAAATTCACAAATACATTGCTTATCTCTATACTAAACAAATATAACTGTTTATAATCATGAATACATACTTTGTTTTTTAGAAAAAACTTTAACTTTAAATTAACTTGATTAAATTTTTTTTAATAATTACATAAAAAATTATAAATTTTGCTTTAAAAAATGTATTTTAAAAAAAGGAGAAAACAGCTTACATGAACTAAATGTGCAAACACTTGTTTTTTTTTTTAAATTCTTGGCAGAGAAACAAATGAAAACATAACTAAACTAAAATAATAATAAAAAAATATTATAATTTGTTTTATTTACAAAACATTGAATGAAAAGTATGCGCTAAAATATAAAGGCATATTTAACTTAATCTAAGAAATTATTTTCCAAACATGGTTTTAGAAATAAAATTTATAAACAAAACATAGAAACTACAGCTTTAATCTTTAACTGGGAGCAAAAATATTGCATTTTACTGTTATCTTTATTGTAAATTGCATCTATAGTTATGTTTGAAAAATAAAATCATAACTTATGCTTAGTTTAACTTAAGTTTAATTTTATTTAAATTAAGGAAAAAATATTTTCTTCATTTACAGCAATAGAATTTATTATTCATATTTAGTTATTCATCTGATACTTTGAGACAGAAATAAAATAGAGAGAATTTTTATTATCTTTTTCAGCGCATCTCATCATCTTTTCTAGTTTTAAACAAATAATACAAATAATAAAAATATAACATGCTAAAATTAAAATGAGAAACTATTATATATATATATATATTGGATGAGTTTTATAAAATGATATTTAATTCAGGTTTAATTTTAAAAGAATTGAATTAAAATGAAGAGTACGAAGGATAGGTTTTAATAATTTCGCTTTAGGGAAATTGAAATGAAGTGTTTCTATTTTTAGAACTATTCTTTATTCAGACGGTATAGAATTTACATTGTTCTTTTTTATTAAAAATTGAAATATTAATTATGTAAGTAAACTATTTTTTAACATTGATGTGAAATGGGAATTATTCGAACAATAAAGTTAAGATATTTAAATTTAAATGCCACTTCTTTGTGTAGTTAAATAATTTGCACATTAATTTTCATGTATTGTGAACTATGATATTTTTGTGTAGATTTTCCAGCAGTCGCTTTTTATGTGCTGTTTCTTCAGGCAATCAAACAGGTTTTGATGTTTTCCTGTTTACCTCAGCAGTGGCTCATCAGGTTTTGGGAGAGTTTTTGTTTATTCATCGCTTGAATATTGATTTCCAATCCCTAACAGAAATACTTTCTTGGCTTCAGTTTTGATAAGAATTCTAAAAATTAATATTGAGTGGGCTGATTACGGCACCCTCTGCATTTCTCCCAGTTCTAAATTTATTTTCTTCCTATTTTTCCAATTCAATAACAATAAATATGATTTTTAGAGCGAAATTAGTATGTAATTTATGAAACAAACACGAAATTTATAAATGATTTGGCGACATTGGCAATGTTTCTGAAGGTGATAACGTTTGCAATCTGTTGTTGTGGAATTAACTTACCACTCATTTTATGAATAGTTGAGTTTTAGCTTTTGCTCTTTTAGTACTACTACCCGATGTGTGTTTTTTCGGTATACCCGACATTAATGATTTTTTAAGGTTAAGTGCCACTGACTGGTATACCAACAGTTTAGCGACAAGCTTTAATTCGTTTTTCTTGGCGTTGGCGACATTTTCAAAAATTGTGGCCAAATGTGTAACGTATACTTAGCTTTTACCCTTGTAATAGAATTGGAATAATTTTTTTTTAATAAACAGATTGGGAGCCGCGATGGCTCAGGGGATAGAGCGTTCGCCTTCCAATGAGGCGAACCGGGTTCGAATCCCAGTCGATACGAATTCCGCATCCGGCTTGCACTGACCACAGTGCTGACGTGAAATATCCTCAGTGGTAGACGGATCATGGGTTAGAGTCCCCTTGCCGTCAGGCTAACCGTGGGAGGTTCTCGTGGTCTTCCTCTCCATGTAACGCAAATGCGGGTTAGCTCCATCAAAAAGTCCTCCACGAAGGCAAATTTCTCCCAATACTCGATCCAGGAGTTCCCTTGTCTTCTGGATTGGGTTCAAAATTACAAGGCTACGGAGTTGAACATTAGTAGCCGTAAACCCATTAAGTTGGGTCGGCTGTTCAACGACGGTTATAAAATAAAATAAAATAAACAGATTGGGGGCCGGGATAGCCTGGTCGGTAGGGCGCTGGGCCCATGTCCAAGAGGTCGTGGGTTCGATCCTCGCCGGCCGAAGACTCCCCGTGTAGTAAATGGTGACTGATGCACGTTAAATCTGTCGAGTCTCAAAGTCCTCCATGTTTCCATAACAAATCAATTCTTCTGGGGGTACTGATCCGGGAGTTTCCTTGTCTTCTGGATTGGTTCAAAATTACAAGGCTACGGAGTTGAACATTAGTAGTCATAAACCCATGAAATTGGGTCGGCTGTTTAACGACGGTTATAAAATAAAATAAAATAAACAGATTGGAATGAACACGTTGAATGCCATGGGGGTCACCTGTGACCGGCACTGAGTTAGTTTGTAGAGCCACGGGATCACCGGTGACAAGCGAAGCCAAGATTATTAGAAACACACAATTTTATATTATTATCGTAACTAAAATGGTTTGAAGAAAATAATGCAATTTATACTGAGAAAATCACTTTGGCCAGACGGGCAAGCCATGTAAAATTAGCGTGGCATTCAACGGGGAAAATAATGTATTTATATCAATAGATTTGGATAAATATTTGAATCAATAGATTCAAATCAGCTGACTTTTTTCTGATTAATTAACTCAATTAAGTAAATTTAAATCACCGTTAAAATGCTTTAACGTGCAAAGCTCATTTAAATAGGTTTAATTAAACTTTTCAAAAATTAGACAGGTACTCTTAGTTTTCTAAACATCTTAATTAACCGTTGAAAAGCATAATTGCTTTTAAATACGACAAACTTGAGCAATTCTGACTTTCATTATATCGTAAAGTAGGAGAAACACTTCTGAACACTTCTGAACTAGGGTGATTAATTTGAAATGTCAAACCAAAAGACAAAATTAATTCACTTCAGTTCTCCTTTTCAAGTCAACTTTCTTTTTCAAAATTCTTCACGTTAGACCTTTGACTCTCATTGACATTGCTCTTCTTGATATAAACTAAAAGTCTCTTTAAAATTCTATTTGCCATTTTACAATTTAGGATTGAGTGGTTGTTTTCTTGTTATTTGAAACAAATTTAGCTGGAATTAAAATTCTCTGGGTATGAAATACTGCTATTATATAATAAAAGTGATATTTTCCAAAGTTGACTTCTTGAAGTTTTAAACGGAAGCAATATTTTAATACATTATTGAGCAAAAACAAATTATTCTGTTGTTTCTGGAGTGTCTTAGTTTAAAAGGAAAATGGAAATGCTGCGTGGTTGATTTGATTAAATCTTTTGAAGAAGACTTTTATTTCAAATCATTAAATAATTTGATTTATTCGTTGGATAAGAGTTGGATTCATTACACTGGTTAGAATTTATTTTGTTTGAATTAAATTTTAAAACATTCATTAAAACAAAAACTTTCAACCGATCTTGCTTAGTTGTAACCAATTAAATCAAATTAGTAGATTTGAATCCTAGTCAAATTATTCACTCACAGCTCACTATTTTGTTTGAATTTAATTTCACTTTTTTGTTTGAATTTTATTTTAAAACATTCATTGAAACAAAAACTTTCAACCCATCTGTTTTAGTTGTAGCCAATTAAATCAAATTAGTAGATTTGAATCATAGTCAAATTATTCACTCACAGCTCACTATTTTGTTTGAATTTAATTTCACTTTTTTGTTTGAATTTAATTTCACTTTTTTGTTTGAATTTAATTTCACTTTTTTGTTTGCATTTCAAATTTCATCACTTTAATAAGTTTTTTTTAAAAATCGTTTACAGGTATTGATTAACTCTTAATGGGTATAAAATAATTCAGTTTGACTCATTTAGATAATTTTTTAAGTATCGTAGTTGTTCACATCGTATCGTTCGTATATCGTATCAGTTTGAATCGATATAATCAAATCAATTCAGTTATTTGGAAATCGTGATTTGAATCAGATCATTCAGAGTAAAAATGTATTTATCTATACATTTCTTAAATCTATCGCTTTGTTGATTAAATTGGTCAAATCTATTCATTGATTACATCCATTGATATTTGATTTATAATTTGAATTGAAATTATTATTTTTGATCTTTTTGGACACTTATCTAAATAAACTCGTTCGAATTAATCGGATAGAATCAAATAAGATCGTTTTAAGCTTTTGATTTGAATCAGCTGAATGAAAGATATGGATTCAAATCGTCCAATATAAATGCGTTACTCAATTTCAATCCATTCATTTTAAACAATTATTTAAATTTGTTTTCTTAAATCTACGAATTTCCTTCAGTTCGTAATGGAGCTGAAAACACTGACTCAAAAAAGTGAAATAAATCCGTTCTTTTATTTTAGTCTTATGATTTGTTTTACAGAAATCTTTTCAAGATGAATAAATTATACATGTTTATAGAAAGATACTAAAAACGTTTTTAGAGATTTTAAAGTATTTACGAATAAAAATTCAATTAAAGTTGTTTCATATCATCCTTATTAATAATGCCCTTTGAAAATTAGAATTTTAAATTCATCAAATAACGTTTAACAGCTTCCCAATTTTAGATTCATCTAATAATGTTATTGATTCCTCAAATAATGTTTCGTCATTTCAAAATTAATGCTTTTTATTTAAAAAATAAGATAAAAATGCGATTGTAATTCATATTTAGTTAAAATAATATTTAAGAATATTTTGTATTTTTATTTTATCTGCAGCAAACTGATTTTATCATAAAATTTAAATAGTGGGCGGAATTTTAAGGATAAAGATTGATTTTGGTAACAATAAAGTTAGTTTTACTTTTTTATTCTAGGAAATTTTCGGAATGAAATTTATTCTATTTTTGATATTCATAGAAGCTCAATTCTTTAAAATAGAGATGTTTCATCTTATATAAAATCTATGAAACGAAATAAAACGTTTTATATTCCTTTTATCGTATTATAAAAAATTTATGCTAGTTGTATTGTTTTATTTTCAAGAAAGCAGTGCAATTTATTTTCTTCATAAGCTATCTTTTAAAATTTTCTTTTAAAATTAATTCGTATCGCAAAATTATCATTTTTACTATCACTTTTATCATTAAAGTAATAAAAACTACATTATTTTTAAATATAATGCAGTTCTTATTACTTTTGCATTAAACAAAGTTTTTACTTAAACTGCTTTTTTCTTTTAAAAAAAATTATTACACAATATATTAATAAAAATATATATATATATATAATATATATATACTTATTTTCTATGAGTTGTTAATCATATAAAGGAAATTTAATAGTTTATCTATTTTTATTTTTTTAATGTTTGTGTCGCTATCCAACAACTTTATTTAAATTTAATTCGACAAATTTATTTAATTTATGTAACGAGTATAATAAAATTTAGTTTCAGCATGTGTAGAAATTCATTTTATTTAATGCAGTTTTCGTTCCCCAAGTAACAAGTATTCTATCCACCGTTAACTTTTTCAGTATTTTAAAATTTTTATCTATAATTTATTAATTGAAAACAAACTTGTATATTATAATAGATATCAAATATGTTGATCTAAATTAAACATTTAAGTTGTATATTATAGAAATGCGTTTAAATTTTTGCTTTAATATTATTACTATTGTTCTAGATGCACTGTAAAAAGTTCCGAACTTAATTATAATGAAAATTGACTGTAAAATTCATTTTTATCGGAACATGTAACAAAAAAAACATCTGCTATACCGTAATTTTAACAGTAATAATCACCGTAACATCACTGGATCAGTCCAATTAAATGGATATTTCTGTATATTATACGGATACATACATTATTTTATATTATATACTTTATGATATAATAGTATACGGTAAAAATGAATTTTACAAATGAGATACCCGAAATTCTGGTACTTTATAAGATTATTTAATCCGGAATTTTTTACAGTGTATATCGGCACTAGGTCATACCAAAGACAATCGCCAAGGCGCCAAAGTGCCATTTCCCGATTCTTATAATTAATAATTTTCATTAAAAAGAAGGGAGAAAATCTGAACGTAGCTGTTGTAACTTATATTTCGAATTTGCAACCATTTGGAATATTTTTCTTTTTCCTTTTTTTCAGTTTCTTGTGTGCAATTGTCCGATTTTCGCCAAATTTTGGTTACTATTTTGTCACGAGTAAGAATATGGAAATTTCTTCGCTATTTTTGCAAAATACCATTTTTCCTAATTTAGCACCGGCATCAAATATACAAAACATATTACAAATATTTAGCTACTTAGAAATGGAAATAACACATATTTATGAAATAATTACGAAGTGTATCACATTTAAACATCACTTCATAGGTAAACATTATATACAATTATACTAAAAAAGATTTTAAAATGTGTATCAAATTTAATTTCCATTGCTTTCAGATTTCACTTTTAGTTGAGTGATTCCTTTTAGCCACTACTTTAACACAAAAAACGAGGGTTCAGAACGTGAATTGATTATACAATAAATTAGCACAAATGTGTCACGTGCAAGTCTAATATATCCAACTTTAGAAAATTCATATCATATCACATTATGCCTTTTAAGAGCAGAGTGTAAGTTAAAAAAAGGAGCTCCTATTTATCTTGTTGGCTGTGTGAAAATTACGGTAGAGAGGTATGGTTGGGGAGCATGGTACGGAGATCGGGACGTCCACTTACTGCCACTATCTGCTTTCTGATCTAAGTTGTGGCTGTCTAGAGCATGCATGTACCAATATTGTCTTCGGATCATCATCAAAGATGAATCCCAGACCATTATCCCATTTGTGCTGCTTTAGTCAACAATTAATGAACAATCAAGTCAGTTAAATAAAAAATTTACAATTAAATCAAAAAAGTTAAATATTCAAATGATCTCTAAACATACGTATCATACCATGTAAACATAGAGTCTTTTAATGGACCAAATTATAAATATTGATTTCAATTTAAGGGGCAATAGATGGCGCAACATACAACTTTTCCATAAAGTTCAAAAAAATTTTTATGCAAGAAGAAATACTTTAAAAACTTCTAATAACAGATGGCGCTGTTGTCAAAATGGAATAACCACTGATTCACTTGAATTATTGAAATAAAACCAGTAGGATTCTAAAAACGTAATTATAGCGTATGTTATGTGAAATACCACGTTGTGTTTCGAAATTGTTAACAACATTATAAAAATCTTTTATTTGATTTTTAATGATAATTTGTTTTATTATTTGGTTATTTATTTTGAATTTATGCCTCGTGATTTTAAAAAAAAGAACGACAGAACCTAAATACAGCAGCAAAGAATTAACAATGCATTTTATGTTAGCATCGTTGCTGTGGATTCGGAGAATCGTGATCTTGTGAAGTTAAATTGGCCTTCAAAATCACCAGATCTTACCTTTTTGAACTTTCCTTTACCCATTGGGGCGTAATATGTTGCGCCATCTACTGTCGCGAATTGAATATAAAAACTTAAAATCGTCTTCTTTTTGAAAAATACACTGATCATTACGAATTTTTTTTATTTTTGACGAAGTTTAGAAAGAACACAATTCTTAGTAATTTTAGAAAAAAAGGAAAGAAAAACTACCCAAAAGGAAACAATTTAAGATAATCTAATATCAAGACAAAATTTACTTTAAATAGGAGCTCGCCTTTTTTTTAACATTTTAATAGTCTGTGAAGTTTAAAAAATTTAATATACAACTTCATATCTAAAAGACAGAGCTTAAAACTATTTTTCTATAGTTCTGAAACAATTTATGAGTAAGTACATAACATGGACACATAGTGTTCGTTAGAAAGTTTAGTCCATCAAATATAAAATCATGTGTGTATATCTTTAATACCTACATACAAATCATTTCATCAAAAGCAATACCTCCAACTATTTCAGTTTTTATAGCAGATATTTTCTAGAAGTGCCGTCATACGGGGTAACTTAAGTCACTGGAATAACTGAGATATTTTGCTGGCTAAATTTTGGACACTGATTTTAGCAACGTTGTTTAGATTTCGACATTTTGTTGTGAACCTTGTTGTGAAGTCTTAAATCAAATATTTTAATACTGTTTGTTCATGTTTTCTTGAAGTCTATCTTAAATTTATGCATTACATTGCTTAAATACCAAACTAATTTTTTTTTTAAAGTTGAACTCCATAAAATCATTTTTAAAAATTATTTGAAACATTTGTTTCAGGACTGATATTTGCTTGTTGCTTGTCTTTCATAAAAGATTATTTTGTGTCTTATTAAATTCATCGTATTTTCTAGTTAGAGGTAAAAAATAGTTTTCACTAATTAACTAATTTCATCAATTAACGAGTATTTTTAATTTAAAAGTGGCTTAAGTAACTCGGAATGACGTCAGTAAACCAAGGCAGGCCTATAAAAAGACATCTGCTGAACATTTTATTTTATAAATGGTATAAAATCTTCATTATAAATTATCTTAAAATATTTAGTTGTTTGTAATAATTATCACAAATCAAATGTATTTAAATAAGATATTAATTCATTAAAAATACCTTTAATTACACATTTAATTTTATTCGGGAAATAAAAAATAAATAAATGGGCAATCTCACCGTATTTGCTTATTTGTGGTTTCAAAACATTAATTAATACTAAATAAATTAATACTAGGATAATTAATGCTAGAATAATTAATACTATAATCATTAACAATTAATACTAGAATAATTAATAATAAAATATATAGCTCGGTCGTAGTAAATCCAAGTTATTTAACAACAGTAACTATTTACGTACTCGTACTTTCTATTTCTATTTATCCTTAATTCTCATTTCAAAGGCATATTCAGCTGTAAAAATATATAACGAGTTTTTCTTTACATTCTTATCATACTTTAACAATACATTAAACCTCTACGTTTGTTGGTTATTTATATGGTTACTTATCTGATTCAATGGTAGAGAAACGCTCACTTGATTTCAATTTTATAGATATCATTCAAACAAATATATCAATGTTGCTTTTGCTTTGTTATTAAGTTCATTTCCAACCTTTTATACCAATATATTGGGCCATTCCATGAATAACGTGACTCCAAACAGTTGTAAAGTTTCAAAAAAGTTGAATAAAATATTGGTACGCTGTCAGAATTGGTACAATGTCCAAGCGAATTGCATCAAGATAGATTGCATCACTATATGATGCAAAAAGCGCTATTTTGAAACTAAGTATCGTACTTATTAACAGCAATTTTCGAATATGTTTCGCTTAGAAAATAAAAAAACCACAGCTACCTTACACTTTAAATTACATAGAGAAGACCGGGGTAAGACCGGGTAGTTAAGATTTGAAGATCAGTTGGAGCTAGACTGTCCAACTTAGAAATTCTTAGATTTAACGAAATATTCATTGTTTAGTTGTGTACAATATGTAATTGCTAGAGCTGTGGTGGCTCAGAGGATAAAGCGCTCGCATCCCAATGAGATGAACCGGGTTCGAATCCCGACAATGGCTGGTTGATTCGAATCCCGCTCCCGGCTCACATCAATCACAGTGCTGACGTAAAATATCCTCAGTGATAAACGGATCATGGTTTAGAATCCCCTTGATGTCAGGTTAATTGTAGGAGGTTTTCGTGGTTTTCCACTCCATTTAACGCAAATGTGGTTGTTTATGTAGTCAAAGCCATACTCTTGGTAGCGGGACTGCTCCGAGGAAAAGGGAGAGACCGAAATTTCTCACAAAAATATGTTGTTTATCGATTAGGTTTTTTAAAAAAAAAGAAAATTCCAAAAAATATCTATAGATGTATATAAAAACTATAATTTTGTATAAAGAGTTTTCAAAAATTCTAAAAAATGGTAAAGTAAGGCTTCCTGTGCTTTGAGAAAGAGGCTTGCAAGGAATTTATTCCTTGGACCCACAAAACCTTTTTTCAACCTTGGATGTAGGTATCTTTCTCTTCCGCTTTACTGCAGCTTTCGTTGCCTGCGCACGCAATCAAGCACTTTAAGAACAGTTTAACGAGGACCCCAGTCTCTTCGCAGGTTGATCAAAATTGTCCCTCACCCAAACCTAGCGATGCTTGACTTCGGAGATTTATCAAGGAACCGTGTTTTTACGATCAGTCCACTATAGGACCGATAAAATAACGTAGCTTCTGAAATTGGCTTATAACTGTGCTTGATGCAAGTAATATCTGGCTTCTCTATCACTTTGTATTGATGTAACTAACAAATGCACAGAGCTTACGGAATGACCCAATATATGACCAGCAAACAATTTTTTAACGACTTTGCTCTGTAAAAAATGTCAAATTTACATCTAAATCGATTCTTCAGATGACAGAAGAACAGCTATTAGAACATAATAACTTTAAGAGCAGGTTTGCAACTAACAAACATTGAACCAATCAATTTAACATGCACACTACTGGCAATCAGTGTAAAGCACATTTAAACATTTACAAAACATTTAAATTGTCGCAAGATCTTGTTTTGAGGTCGCACTTTTGTAATAGTTTGTCCATGAAACCTTTGGCCTTGTTTGTGAATTTCATTGATTTGGCAATAAAGTTCTTCACCGTCGTTCTGGAATTCTGGTGCTGCTGTTTTTTCAGTCGAATTTGAGTAACAATACCTACAAGTAATTCGTCAACATTGTGATTAAAACCTACAGAAGTCTCGATGTATTTGATGTCGTATCTGTCAGCCAATGATCTGCCTTCTGTAAAATGAAAAAAAAAAAAAGGTAAGGGAAATGCATTTACTTTTATTGAGATTTAACTCATACGTATCCACATTCCATTTGGGAACAGTTCTTAAAATATGCCACAAACTCAAGAAAAAATGTTTTCGACATAAATTTTACATAAATTATTTTTAAATCAGATCACGTCCTGGGTCATCAATCTGGTAGAAAGCTACCGATAAAGTGAACCGTCATCTATCGAAAAATATATCTAGATAGACTCAAGTTAACATGTCTTATATATCAGTGAATGGGAATTGAATAGTTGTAGTGGTAGCCACGCCACAAGTCAATTTGTGAACGTTTTTTGAGATGGCAAACTTCGAGTCTGAAGTCAAAATCTTGCCATACTAGCGGCAACATATCACGATATATCGAAAGCGTTTGTTTACGTTCGTCGTAATTTTGTTGAATCACGTGGTGTAGGAAGTACTAACACATAATTTTTGATGCAACTCCATAAAAAATCACAGGGGGTCAAGTCTGAAAAGCGTGGCAGCCATAAAAAGTCAATTATCGTCGCCCGACCCGCGAGCAATCCGACGACAAGGGAGCTTGTTTTATTTAGGAAATCATTGAACGTCTCTCAGATGATGAGAAAAGATAAGTGCCCTATGGTATAAGATAAGTGCCCGATTATTGTGGCATTAACCACAGTTGCAGCATATTAAGGTAAACAATGTCATTGACTGCAAATTGACTTTTGAATTAAAGTCTGTAGCATCATCTAAGGTTACATAATATACATTGGTGGGGAAAAAACTTGTGATATATTTTTATCACATAAAATGAAATTTGTTGATATATTGGAATTATTTTGTTGGTTGTAAATCTTCCAAATTCCAGAGAGAATTGTGACACACCCTGCATTTGCATAGGGTACTAAAATTTTAAAGATTTTTTAATTAATTCCAATAAACAAAAATTTTCTGTTAAGATTTTTTTTAATTC
Source organism: Parasteatoda lunata (assembly GCA_949128135.1). Classification (NCBI taxonomy): domain Eukaryota; kingdom Metazoa; phylum Arthropoda; class Arachnida; order Araneae; family Theridiidae; genus Parasteatoda; species Parasteatoda lunata. Next base: position 79,796,699 of record OX421977.1, read on the forward strand.
TTTTTCAACTACTGTCACGAGTGATAAAATAATACTGAAAATCAATAGGTTAAGGCTGGAAATCAATAGGTTAAGGCTGGAAATCAATAGGTTAAGGTTGGAAATCAATAGGTTAGGGTAGGAAATCCAGAGGGTAGGGTAGGAAATCAATAGGTTAAGGTTGGAAATCAATAGATTAAGGTTGGAAATCAATAGGTTAAGGTTGGAAATCAATAGGTTAATGTTGGAAATCAATATGTTATGGTAGGAAATCAATAGGTTAAGGTTGGAAATCAATAGGTTAAGGTTGGAAATCAATAGGTTAAATTGGAAATCAATAGGTTAAGGTTATAGGTTGCGACTTGGACATCAATAGGTTAAATTCACCGTTAAAACAATGAACTTCAAGATACTGGAATAGTTATTAAAGTCGTCTTTTGAAATGCTCTTCAGTTTTGAAGTCGCTTCTTAATGTCTTGGACATCCTTTAACTTTTTTCCTTTAACAAATCTGTAAGTTTCGGAACGAAGAAAAATTCTGCAAGAGATTTGTCCGAAGAGTAGGGTGAATGATTTATTGTCGCAAAATCCCAAACCTACAAGAAGAGGACCAGGTTTAAAACGTCAATGACAATAAAAGAAATACCAACGCCGAAATTCAGAAGCGTTTCGAAAGACTACTTCAAAAACTGTTTAAGAAATTTATTCAACCGAGTATAAAAGTGGGTTGTGGCCAGGCGAAGGTTACTTCGAAACTTACTCATCGAGTAATTAAACAAAAGATTTTTCGAGAGTTATAAGATTTCTCCTAGAAATTAGAACTCGCATCTAGTATACTCAAAAACAAAATTGAAAATTGTTTAAAAAAGCATTTAAATATTTGATTTTTTATATGGATATTGAAAAGATTCAAGAATCGGTTATAGTGTCGGTTACACATATACATTTTTCAACATCTCATTCTAATAATGCGTTTGTAAAACTTAATTTTAATAACTGTACACCGTACCAATTCCTTCTCATTTCTAATTTTTAACACGAATTTAAAACAATACACAAATTTCGATAAGAAGTATTTCGAAATATTATTTCATACCTCCTGAGGGGATGACTCTACTTCGCACTAAATCGACCTTATTGGCTACTAAAATATAGACTTTGGGTCCTAAATTTGGGTAGATGTATTGGCATTTGACTTCTTTTCTTCGGAGTTTTTCAAGAGTTTGAAATGCAAACGAGAGAGTCTTTCTATTTGTAACGGAATAAACCAACAGAAAAGCATCGGTTGAAGCAAAAGTAGAATCTTCTACCTAAAAAAGAAACATAAACTTAAATACAGGGTTTTCAGTAATAACCGCCCTTAATACTTGTTTTAAAATAAAAGTAAAGTATTCCTATTGATTGAAAAAACAACCTTAAAATATCAACCTACCAAGGTGTATACACTATCAAAGTGTATGAAGTTGTTTTTTCACACTTGAGGTTGTTTTGATATTGATGGAAATCTACTTTAGAACAACCAGCTTAAGGAGGTTGTTTTTGAGGTGTGCGAATTATTTTTTCTACACGTAAGCAAATACTTATATTTGAGGTGTGAATAATTTCCCTCGATCAAAAACGAAATTATTTCTGAGTTATATATGAGGTTGAGTTTGTGAAGCGTAAATGAAGTGTGAAACATAACCTCATTTTCAACCTAAAGTGTATTTTTTACATCTGTCTTCTTCGAAAACACCTTATGTTTTTGCAGGGGAATTCTGTGACTAAAGGTATGTTGTGTGTAGTAAGGAAATGGGTGAAGTAATGGAAGTAAGAATTGCATACAGATGCTCCAGGCAAGCTATAACCAATCTATCTGGGTGGGCTTAAATCCACACCCTGGAATAGAATTCTAGTGCTTCAATAATACAACTCAGTGCTTAGCTAATGAATCATCACAAAGGACTAGAATCCTTGTAAAAACTGTATGAATCCCGCTTTATACACTATCTATCAATAAGTATTTGGACATGTGTGATTGAAAAAAAAAACTTTCTTCATAATCAATAGTTGGTAGAACCTCCACGAGAGGCAATTACAGCTTGAACCCTCCGGGGCATACTTGCAACAAGTCCTTGTCTGGCGGCTAGTGGTATTTTCTTCCACTCAGCTTGGAGAAGACATGTAAGTTCCATCACTGATTTTGGACGGGTAGTTCCCCCCCATAATTCGGCGATCCAACTCGTCCCAGAGTTTCTCGATAGGGTTCAGGTCTCGGCTCTGGGCAGACCAGTCCATTCGATTAACCCCATTGGCACCATGCCAAGCCTTGGAGACCCTTGCAACATGACAGCTGGCATTGTCGTCCTGGAAGTAGCAGGGGTCCACCCTGTAAAACTGCCACAATGTAGGAAGCACTTTGTCATCCAAAATAGTGCATCTTGCATGGGACTAATGCCGATGTTCCCTACACGATATATACCGGCGGAGGGCTTGACGTATCTAAGGACCGCAGATATAGTCATTTGCATAGGTGTCCAAATACTTATTGGTAGATAGTATATATTGCATCTTCATTAATAAGAATAGTAAATCTTGTCTGATGCATATGGCAAAGGAAGTAAAGCATACAAAAAAGAAAGATAACCTCTCAGGACATAGTGGAATTCCAATTGGTATTCCATAAAAATAACTCGTATAAGTAAGAGTATTTAGCAAGAATTCTTTTAATATATGAATGTTTACAATCCTTATTGAAAATTTAATCAAAATGGAATATAGGCTAGTGCTGTCAAGTCGATTCGTCGCTCTCAGTTGCACCATTAACAAGTACAAACCATCGAGCAGAATTCGTGGTGGGTGCAATTCATTGAGCTGCCAGTTCTCCATAACCACAAATTATCGTTGTAGCAATTCAACATTTAACGAAGAAGGAAATGAAAATAATTTTATGATGAAAATATCGGTTCTCGTCCAATCAACGAAAATGAAATCACTTAATGAGGAAGGTGAGATGAAAAGCAACCTGCAAAGCAAACATAATTTCGTTATTGATATTGTTATTATTAATATTTTCATTTAGCTTAAAACGCGATATTTTAATTTTTTAAATTTAGAAAAATTTAGTATCATATATTTTTTTACCATTATAACTGTTTTATTAAAGAGATGGTGAGATAAGAAAGAAGAGATGAAAAAAGAAAATTAACCTTCGGCCCACTCTATACACCCCTAAACATTCAAAATACACCATTATTCCAATATTCTTCTCCTAAAATGTTCTAAATTGAATGCTGCCCTGATTCAAACGAATCTAATTCACGCTATTTCTAATATTTGCTCCAAGCGGCGCCGATTTAATCCTTCTAGCTCATAAATCCTCTAAGAAAAACTAGAAATGCAATTACCTGAGTAAAAATAAACCAGATGAAACGGAATTCTTGCCACATGTTTCGAACTTAAAGAGAAAATTCTATAATAAGAATTCAAATGGTTTCTTGCCAATTCCTACTAAAAGGGAATAAAAAGGGGATTTCAGGAGCAACTTCTTTATGACCGTTCTCTTTCGACCACCAACCGTGACAAATGATTGGCTAGTTAGCTTCAATATTAAGCCTTAATGGTTCTGTTTACTTTGTAAGAGACTCTTTTAATCTGCAGCTGATTGTTCAGTGAAAGAAAATTATCCAATTCTGTTTCGTTATAGATCGAATTTTGGCGCCTCTGTTGATAATCTAAGTTAATCATTGAATACGATATTGGCAAATGAGTAACAAACAAAGCTTGTAATGCTTGATAATGTAAAAAATTCCTTTGTTTAAAAAAATTTTTTTGGAAGGCTTGAAAATGGCGCCCATTTTCAATACTCAGCAGACGGAAATGAAGAAGACCAGTTCAGGTGACACAAAAAGCAATAAATTTATATAACAGTGTTCAGTCGTGAGAGCAGAATAAACAGGCACAGGATTTTAAAAACAGCAAATTGGTTTTATTTAATCATTTTCAGGTGAATAACGAGAGGGAAACTATTTGGATCCTATTTCCCAGATTGTCCTCATATTTTAAGTGTCAGAAATACAAATCCGTCAAAAAAGGAAATGTTTCGGTGTTTGATTTCATGATTTAAAATATCGTCTGCACTAATTAATTTACGTATTTAAGGTAAGGCTCTTGAACAATTAAGACTGTGTCTTAATCCATGAAAATCCGATCAATAAATCAAAAATTATTCAGAGTGTCTCGATTTTTTAAACTTTTTTTTTGTGCAATGTCCATGTTCACTAAGTTATTTTTTTACTTAGTGAAGTAAAATTTGCATGAAAAAAGGTCACGACAAAGGTCACGACAAAAATAGAACTACAAATCTGAAAAAAATATAGAACACGTTTTCTAAAAATTGCCTAAACCTCACAACTGACAAGCTTTAAAGCTTACATAATATACCCGAGAATGCATGAAATATTTTCTGAAAATCTAAATATAACTAGGAAATTTTCAGTTTATTTTTATATGAAAAATAACCTCCCATAATGTCACCTTTTAGAAGATTTATTGATTTCACCAGGCCAAAGAATGTATTTTCTTTTCTCCGATACTTGTTATCGCTCATAAACTGCTTTTCAAGATTGTCACGTTCGGTGTTCTATTTTCCATAAATTTAAAAGTTTGCAAAAGATTTTAACGTAAAAGCTTAAATCGTTACTCGATAAAAAATATTTATAGAACTTCATGTTATAATTGGCTCAAAAATAAGCGATATTCAAGTCCTACCTCTCAGAGAATTCGTCTACGCAACATCTACGTCGATAAACGCGCTCTACGATCTACGAAAAATCTACAATCCTATAGTGTATTTTAATGTGATTCAATTGTGTAGTATAGTACAAAAACGCGTAAAATCTACGATCCTATAGTGTATTTTAATGTGATTCTATTGTGTAGTATAGTGAAAAAAACGCGTAAAAGCTACGATCCTATAGTGTATTTTAATGCGATTCTATTGTGTAGTATAGTGCAAAAACGCGTAAAATCTACGATCCTATAGTGTATTTTAATGCGATTCTATTGTGTAGTATAGTGCAAAAACGCGTAAAATCTACGATCCTTTAGTGTATTTTAATGTGATTCTATTGTGTAGTATAGTGCAAAAACGCGTAAAATCTACGATCCTATAGTGTATTTTAATGTGATTCTATTGTGTAGTATAGTGCGAAAACGCGTAAAATCTACGATCCTATAGTGTATTTTAATGCGATTCTATTGTGTAGTATAGTGCAAAAACGCGTAAAATCTACGATCCTATAGTGTATTTTAATGCGATTCTATTGTGTAGTATAGTGCAAAAACGCGTAAAATCTACGATCCTATAGTGTATTTAAATGCGATTCTATTGTGTAGTATAGTGCAAAAACGCGTAAAATCTACGATCCTATAGTGTATTTAAATGTGATTCTATTGTGTAGTATAGTGCAAAAACGCGTAAAAGCTACGATCCTATAGTGTATTTTAATGCGATTCTATTGTGTAGTATAGTGCAAAAACGCGTAAAATCTACGATCCTACAGTGTATTTTAATGCGATTCTATTGTGTAGTATAGTGCAAAAACGCGTAAAATCTACGATCCTATAGTGTATTTTAATGTGATTCTATTGTGTAGTATAGTGTAAAAACGCTCAAAATCTAACATCCTATAGTATAGAATAGCGTAAAAACGCTCAAAACTTACAATCCTGTAGTGTATCCTTCAGTGTAATATAGTGTAGCAATACGCAAAATCAACAACCCTATAACGTATCTTATTATGATCCTATAGTGTCGTATAGTATAAGAACGCCCAAAACCTACAATCCTATGGTGTAATATAGTGTAAAATCTATGATGCCATTGAGTATTCTATAGTGTCAGTTTACGTTTTACGCAATAAACAAGATTCCAGGTCTTGTGCTCAACGTCAGGTGTATTTTTTAGGTCAAAGTTACATTACTTTTTTATGTCAAAATTTATTTTACATCGAATTTAGCTTAAAACAATAATTTTCAACCTGAGCTTCACATAAAGTAATCAGATACAATCTAATTATATAGCCAAGCAGCTAGTCATATATTTTAGGGCAAGAATGGCACGTAATTTTGACCCCATTAAGACGAAAGGAAGGTCAAATGCTTGGGAAGTTATCTTGTGGTTCAAGCTGCATTGCCCGTTTGGCATAAAAAAAAATCAATAATAAACATTTGGATTTGTCTTATTAAGTAAAATTGGCACTTTCCGCATAATAATGTACTTTGTAAAAGCATAAACGGTTGTTTTGAAAATAATTAATATTCTTTTTTTAAATATCTTTTAAAGGAATTAAAAATGGAATAACACGCAGTACGCCATTAATTTAATATAGTTATTAATTCTTGTATATGAAAATCTAAGAATCGTTTGTTTCAAGCATCGTTTTATTTTCGTTTATCGTTTTATTTTAGTACGTATGATATTACAAGTTTCTCACTTTTCGTTTGCCTCAAAATGATAATCGTGATGTCCATCCATGTTCAATAACTCTCAACTATCAGGTGTCACTTTTTATTAGCAGATATTAGTTTCACAAATAGTACAAAATTGAAAATTTTATTTTCCAATTTTGCGACACTCTTAAGACAAAGTTAAATGCCTAAAAATCATCAGAGTATAGTAATTTATTTTCGTATTTGCTTAAATATTTTCTCAGATCTTAAAGTTTTTTAAAATTTTCAAGCTTCGTATTTTAAAACAGAGTTTGCGAGAATTTTTTTTTTTAAGTTCAAAAGCTCCAAGCTTTTAAGAAGCAGTCACAGTTTTTACGCAACTACTATAAAACATGTATAATCAAATCATAAAATATTCAGGATTCCCGGAATGATTTTACTCCCCCTAAGTTTTCCCGGATTCCCCCTAAAACTTTGAGCCAAACAAATATGCAAATACAATTCTTTTAAAGTATAAATATAATACTAATTTTAGGAAATTTAAAAGTAATAAGTTTACAATGAAAAAAAATGAAATGTACGATAGGTCTCGATGAAATGTACAGATAGGTCTCGTGTAATTTTCTTTGAAAACTTAATAATCTAACCTAAAAATAAGGTTGATAAAGGAAAATAGGCATATTTATTACTGAAAATTATGGTTTACATAAAAATCTTCAGAGAAATAAACATTGCATTTCATATATCATTTCATGACTGTATTTTAACATTCTAAACATTCTTTTGAACTTGGAAAACTAAACTTTATTAACTAATAAAGCCTAAAAGATTCGGTTGATAATAAAATTATGCATATCTGTTATTGGAAATTAAGGTTTATATGAAAATTCCAGGAAAAATAAACATCACATTTCATATATCATTTTTTGACTGTTTTTTAACACTCTAAACTTTGATTTTTGAACTTGAAAACTAAACTTTATTAACTAATAAAAAGTAAAAAATTCGGTTAATAATAAAATTAAGCATATCTGTTATTGAAAATTAAGGTTTATGAAAGGATTCCAGGAGACATAAACATCACATTTCATAAATCATTTTTCGACTGTGTTTTAACATTCTAAACTTTGATTTTTTGAACTTGAAAACAAAATTTTATTAACTAATAAAACCTAAAAGATGCGGTTGATGATAAAATTATGCATATCTGTCATTGAAAATTAAGGTTTATATAAGGATTCCAGGAAAAATAAACATCACATTTCATAAATCATTTTTCGACTGTGTTTTAACATTCTAAACTTTGATTTTTTGAACTTGAAAACAAAATTTTATTAACTAATAAAACCTAAAAGATGCGGTTGATGATAAAATTATGCATATCTGTCATTGAAAATTAAGGTTTATATAAGGATTCCAGGAAAAATAAACATCACATTTCATAAATCATTTTTCGACTGTGTTTTAACATTCTAAACTTTGATTTTTTGAACTTGGAAAACTAAACTTTATTAACTAATAAAGCCTAAAAGATTCGGTTGATAATAAAATTATGCATATCTGTTATTGGAAATTAAGGTTTATATGAAAATTCCAGGAAAAATAAACATCACATTTCATATATCATTTTTTGACTGTTTTTTAGCACTCTAAACTTTGATTTTTGAACTTGAAAACTAAACTTTATTAACTAATAAAAAGTAAAAAATTCGGTTAATAATAAAATTAAGCATATCTGTTATTGAAAATTAAGGTTTATGAAAGGATTCCAGGAGACATAAACATCACATTTCATAAATCATTTTTCGACTGTGTTTTAACATTCTAAACTTTGATTTTTTGAACTTGAAAACAAAATTTTATTAACTAATAAAACCTAAAAGATGCGGTTGATGATAAAATTATGCATATCTGTCATTGAAAATTAAGGTTTATATAAGGATTCCAGGAAAAATAAACATCACATTTCATAAATCATTTTTCGACTGTGTTTTAACATTCTAAACTTTGATTTTTTGAACTTGAAAACAAAATTTTATTAACTAATAAAACCTAAAAGATGCGGTTGATGATAAAATTATGCATATCTGTCATTGAAAATTAAGGTTTATATAAGGATTCCAGGAAAAATAAACATCACATTTCATAAATCATTTTTCGACTGTGTTTTAACATTCTAAACTTTGATTTTTTGAACTTGAAAACAAAATTTTATTAACTAATAAAACCTAAAAGATGCGGTTGATGATAAAATTATGCATATCTGTCATTGAAAATTGAGGTTTATATAAGGATTCCAGGAAAAATAAACATCACATTTCATAAATCATTTTTCGACTGTGTTTTAACATTCTAAACTTTGATTTTTTGAACTTGAAATTTAAAATTTATTTCCTATTTATTGTTTTAAACACAAAAGTTACGATTTTAAACAAAAAAATTATTTTTAAATTAACGAATAGAATCTCAAGTCTATTCAGGGTGACCTAAAACTTTTTAAATTTATATAAACCTACTTTTGTTAAAGTTATGACTACAGCGTGAATTTTTATCGAATTCGAAATTTGAAAAAAAAAAATTTATCGTAGCTTAGCCTAACGTAGATCAAAAGATAAAGAACGCGATTCATTTTTCAACTGGATGGTTATTTTTGTTTACGATCAGTTTTAGAATTTAAATTTCCTAGCAAAATATCTAACAAAACATTCGCATAGTATTTCATTTCTTTATTTAAAATAAAAAATTACCTTCGTCCAAAAAAGTGTGTTGTGGAAATCTAAATTTATTTAAGGGTAGTTTAAAAATAACTTTTGCAACGTTTGTTAAACAGGATTTTCAACGCACTATCTGATAAATTAATTGTAACATTTTTTGCAAAAAAAATAAAAAATGAAACAAAACTTAGCTACCGAAAAACTAATTTCCTTAAAATAAAATAAAAATATATAAATTCCAAGGGATAGAATTTCTCGTTTAATTAATTTTCATTTTGAAAAATCTTTCTTATAAAACTATCTCAGCAGATTTCATTATTATTTTCTTATTTCTAAATACACAGCATTTTGCATTCCTTTTAAAACTTTATAATTAATTCAAAAATGAGGGAAAAAAAACTGTTTTTTTTTTATAGAATATTTTTAAAGCGTAGGAGTTCAAAGAAATATTACATATACATATTTTTTTTTTAATATTTATTCATGTATCTACCAATAAAATTTCTTTATCTAACTGTACACAAATTTACTTTTTCTATCTATACTTAAAATTCGTTTATCTAACTACGCACGAAATTCATATATCTAAATGTACATAAAAATTAAATGATGATGACCATTTTGTGCATTCTCATAGGATGGAAAATCAAATAATATCAATCAATCAATATTAATGACAGCGGAAGTCGTATGAGTATCAGTATAAAAATTATAAAAGTTATAACGGTATTTACCTCTAAAATAATTAATTGTCCCTCTTTTTAATCTATTTAACAATAATATTATTTTTTCAAAAAAAAAAAAAAAATCAAAACATTTCCGCAACATCACTTATTTCTCATCTTTTCTTAATATTTTTCGCTGTTATTATGTCTTTTCAATTTTGATTATTATTGAAATTTTAAGACTTAACAAAAGAGTTTTATATTTAAAACAGTATGAAGCAATTGGTGGTAAAATTATATTTGGAGGTGCACTTAGGCAAAATTTGGCGATTTTTGGCATGAATTGTGTTTACATGCATTGTCTATCAAGATAAAATAGTGCCGAAAATCAGACATAATTAAAAAATGATAAAAATATAATCCAAATTAAATGCATTTTATATCAAATTAAAACATGGAAATAACGTAAAAATGAAAATGCATGTTATCTGATGTGAAATATCGACCTACCTTATTTAGAGGTTTCTGTATGGGTTACCATAAATGAAAAAACATTGCTCACTTGGCGACCAATTTTGCAATAAACCAAAGGGTTCCTTGGAATAAAATATAACCGAAGGCGCAAAATATAATCTTATTATGCAATATTTTGTGATAAGGATATTTAATCACCGTTTTAAAATTATTATTTGGTAATTAAGTTACAGTTACTTTTAAAAAGAATGTAATGTAAACGTGCTTTCAGTTAACCCATGCAATTAAAATAATGAATGCACGATTGTAAAACATTATCAGAGTTTTAGATTTTCTAACTTTTTAAAGAAGTAACCCATTTTTTGGCACTAAATTTTGCCTTTATTTTAATTGACATTACAAAATTATTTAATGCATATTATGAAGCGTAATGTTATTTGAAGCAACGTGTTCATATTTATATTCAATAAAGCCAACTAGTTTTTAGTCGTTTCTTAGAAAATATTCCAGAAAAAATGTTCCTAAAATAATTTTTAAAAAAAATAGCTTAAATGTAAAAAAAAAAAAAAAAAAAATGAATACTTTTAATGTTTTTAAATAATTGTTAAGAGAATTGGTGCAAAGATTGTATGGATAGCAGTAATTTTGAATCGAATATTACTTTATAATCAGCAGACAAAAACCCATCTAATACTTGAAACTTCCTAGTGACATCAGCTAATTGGGTACGTGCATTTGGAGAAGACCGCTCAAATCAGCTGGTTGTGTACAAACAAGACGACATGTATAGTTTGTCAATGTGAAGAACTCCCCTAGCCATTCGTCTGGAATAGTGGCGGCGACTATGGTTGCGAGGTTTAACTATTATTTCAAATAGGGGAGTTGGGTAATTATTTTAGACAGATTTTGACTCGGGTCAGTTAGAGGAAGGGAATCAGGAAAGAAAGAAGATCCCCTCTTTTAAATGCGCTTTTTCTTCTTTCCATAGCAGCAGACGGCCTTAGACTTCGTGGTGAGAAGAGTTCTTTCCATAGACAAACTATAAACGATACAGCTATTTGGCCTGGTCTATTATCAGGCAGTTTTCGGGCCATATTTTTGTAAGCGATGTCAAGTGAGGGTGTCAAACCTGCTTTATCATGGTGTTTGCCCGACGTTGGTTGCGGGTACCCAGTTTTTAAAAACAGAATATTTGTACTTACTTCAAATGTAGAATCGTGCGGATCTTCGCATGACAATTCTGTTTCTTCGCCATCAACTAACAAAGACACTGTTCTTTCTTTACTACCATCTACAAAACAAAAAAAAAAGGAAAAAAAATGTAGTAATTTTACATAAGTAATACTGTGAAGTTCGGGATAAAAATATGGTAAAAAAAAAAATTTGCATTTTTGTTACAAGGCATTTTAATCACCAATAATTAATGATCTTTGGTGTAAAAAGGGTGAACCCACATTTTATAAAAAAATCTCCCTTCCCTACTGAAAATAATTGAATTCAATTATACTCTTGGCAACTAGAATATGGCTCCCAAGGTTACGTGATTTTCCCATCCACCACACTTTTCTCCTCTTCATTAAAATTTTTCTGCATCTTGCTTTTTTTCCTACCTAGTACGCTTCAGAAGGAAGTTGGAATATGAATCCACTATAAAAAATCTCTCTACTATTTGTATTTTAATTACTCTTAGTTTTATTCAAAATGCTGATTCACTTTCACGAAGAACCAGGCATCTTTACATTTTATAATTTTTTATTTTATAACCGTCGTTGAACAGCCGACCCAACTTAATGGGTTTACGGCTACTAATGTTCAACTCCGTAGCCTTGTAATTTTGAACCCAATCCAGAAGACAAGGGAACTCCTGGATCGAGTATTGGGAGAAATTTGCCTTCGTGGAGGACTTTTTGATGGAGCTAACCCGCATTTGCGTTACATGGAAAGGAAGACCACGAGAACCTCCCACGGTTAGCCTGACGGTAAGGGGACTCTAACCCATGATCCGTCTACCACTGAGGATATTTCACGTCAGCACTGTGGTCAGTGCAAGCCGGATGCGGAATTCGTATCGACTGGGATTCGAACCCGGTTCGCCTCATTGGAAGGCGAACGCTCTATCCCCTGAGCCATCGCGGCTCAGGCATCTTTACATTGTCTGTGACAAGGAGATCTTTTTTTCCTTCCAAACATAGAAACAAGTGGGTTATTACTTTTCATTTTAATACTCAACAAACAATCGCATAAAACTATTCAGAAGAGAACTTTAAAACTACAGGAGAAATTACAATCGACCTAGTTTGGTGAAAGAGTTCTTTAATCTTCTATGCCTAGATACTTCCATTTGGCCTTAGAAGATTAAAGACTCGAGGTAGATTTTTTCAGAAATCTTTAAAACTAAAATCTGAAACTTTCATGGATGTTTTTACTGAAGAACTATTGAAACCAATAAACCCTCTTCACATAGGATCGATTAGAAATAAATGGTGTTAAATGTATGTTATAACAAAACCATTATCAATCTATGGTGAAGAAAAGTATCTGCTATGAAAAAAATTTAATTCGGGTATCCAAAGAATAATTGGTTTTGCATTTGTAGGGTGTTATGTAAAGACCACCTGTAATAAGTATTTTTAGAAGCCTAGTCAAAAAAGTAAATGGTATACACATTAAGGGTTGTAAATAAATGTTTAATCAAAGTAGAAACAAGAAACATAAAAATCTGGCAAACCTAAGTGCATAAAGACCGATGTTATAAACAAGACAGTTTTGATTTTGGTTTATTTTAAATTCATTTTGGGGAAGAACAAAAGGAAATTACTAATTTTTAGTAGTATACATTTATTACAGCCTTTTGTTTTCACCAACTTACATGAGCCAGATATTAAATTATTACGCTGATTTAAGTTACCCCATAATGCGGGGTAACTTATACTACTGTGTCTTACATTCTCTCTTTGTCTTTGTGTGCTTTAGAAAACTTTCATACATGAACACATAGAATATAATTGTAGGCATTTTTTTTTGCTACCAAGTTTAATTTATTTACAAAGTAAATTCTCTTAAATTAGCAGTTGTCTTAAATAGTGAAAGTAGGTTTAACCAATATATATATAGGGGATATACATAGAATATAGGAATATACAAACATAATATACTTTGCCTCAACCATGCGCTAAATACGTTCGTAATTAAATTTGGGGGAAAGTCAACATTTTTTTCTTTATTCTTCTGTCAGACTGATGATAAAAACAGAAAGTACAATATTCCATCAATAGACGATTTTTTTTTTCTGAATTCCTCTTTCAGGCGGATGAACAAAAGGTACAATATTCCATCAATCGATGTTTTTTTTTTTTTTTGAATTCCTCTTTCAGGCTGATGATAAAAAAACAGAAGGTACAATATTCCATCAATCGATGATTTTTTTTCTGAATTCCTCTTTCAGGCTGATGAACAAAAGGTACAATATTCCATCAATCGATGATTTTTTTTCTGAATTCCTCTTTCAGGCTGATGAACAAAAGGTACAATATTCCATCAATCGAAGATTTTTTTTCTGAATTCCTCTTTCAAGCTGATGATAAAAAAACAGAAGGTACAATATTCCATCAATCGATGATTTTTTTTCTGAATTCCTCTTTCAGGCTGATGATAAAGCAGAAGGTACAATATTCCATCAATAGACGTTTTTTTCTGAATTCTTCTTTCAGTCTGATTATTAAAACAGAAGGTACGATATCACATCAATCGATTACTCAACGAAGTGGTATGCAGCCCACTTCCCACACGTCCAAACAGTATAATAAACTATTCAGAGTCCCCACGCTGATTAGTATTATCCGGTGAAATCCATATTAATAAAGTTTATTAAAACATGCACCAACCAAAAAACAATATAAATTAAGGATTAAAGAACTGAATAATTAAAATATTCAAATTTAATTATTACCTAATGCTAAATCCAATTCAAATTATGAATAATAGATCACTTTATTAACGAAAATTCTATTTCCTGAAAGTTTTTTATCGTTTTAAACTAATAACTCTAAATTAATTCTCAGAAAGAAGACTTCCACCCCCAAATCTCTTAGGTTGCATCAGAATCTTTTAAATAGTTTAGACATCACAAACAATTTTCCAAAAAATTAAGCTCCGGCCCACCAGTGAGAAATTAAATTACAGATATGTTTAGAATACTAATATTAATAACCAGAAATAGTTTTTTTTTTTTTTTTCGTGTGTGTCCATGCGAATTCTTGATGTACACAGATTGTACACTGAAAAAAGTCTAAATAAATAATTTGATAAAATAAAATCCAGACAAAATAAATTAAAACTGATTAAGGAACGCAGCATAAAGGTTAAGTTATATTTAGAACGTTACTCGCTATGCTAAAAAACAAAAGGATTATGTTTTTTCGATAAAGCTTTTAAAGTGGTACAAAACTGTACGTCGTTCTTTTTGAAAGTGCTGTAGATCCATAGTTTTAAAATGAGTGCTTCTTGCTTAATTATATCACAAAGGAAAAACTTTCATGATTGAAAAGTTGCAATTTCAATAATTGCATCCTAATCATTCATAGGGAATAAATATCAAAGACCTTAAAATTATTAAGCTAGTTGCTTAAAAATAAAGTTTCACTTTTAAGTTTTAATGCGTACGAAGATTAATTCCTTCCTTTTAAATACAGCAATGTTTTAAAACTTAGTATTTTATATAATGCCTAAGTTTATTTTTATTTATTTATTTATTTATTTTATTAGATGCCAAAAAGCTGGCCAGCAATGTTTCAGAGAAATAGATGATTGAAAAAATTAATTTAAGAAAAATAGGAGGAGATATTAATGAATTTTTTTCTATGTTCTGTAAAGAAAAATATATAATTTTTTCCGTAAATTTCTTAATTAGTTACAAATTTCATTAAGAGATGGCACTGTCGATTGAATGAAAAAAACTGTGAAATAATATTTTTAGCTCTCAATCTGACCATTTCAATAGAAATATTTGTAAGGGAGTCTGCAAATTTTTGACCTTGATTTATGACTGTACCGAGTTATTGCAACAAATAGTAGTGCTCTTTTTTTATTTAAAAAAATATATATTATTCGATTATTTTCACGATTAACAGCGAAATATGTTGTCAAACTTTATTACTAAGGCCCGGATTTTGATGACATTTGCATTTTTTTGCATTTTTGGACATTTTTTGTCCTTTAGAGCATTTTTTTAGATTTATAGGGCATTTTTCTTTAAATTTTGGGGTATATTTTGCATTTTAAAGCATTTTTTAAATTTTTTGTTAATTTTTTCCAATTTTTATTATTTTTTATCATTTTTCATTATTACACTGGCTTCCAAACAATGAAGAAAATCTCTAGGATATTAACAGGTGAAGCAACATCTTTTCAAATTGAAGAAGAATTGTCAGTAAGTGAGACCGTCTTTTTCAAGTACGTACCAATAACATCAGTAGACGTTGAAAGAAGCTTCTTCAGGTATAAAAATTAACTTTCAGACAAGAAATTCTCGTTTACATTTCAAAATATTAAAAAAAAATTTATAATCCAATGTAATTTTGATATTTAGTAATATTATGAGATGGAAGTTGTTATATTCATTAAAGTTTCTATACAAAATGAAAATGTTTTGGAGTCAATATATTTTCCTTTTTTTTTTTTTTTTTTTTGTTATTTTAGGATATAAAACATATTTTTCAAACTTTAATGAACGTAGAACAAGTATTGCATTGCTTTATATTTTTTGAAATGACTCATAATAATTTTAAAGAGTAAAAAATTGTTTTAGTTCAATATTTTTACTTTATTTAAGTCATGTCATAAAGCGTTTTAGTGCAATTTTCGCATTTTAAGGGCATTTTTTGCATTTTTAAGGGCATTTTTTGCACTTTTTAAGAGCATTAATTGAGATTTTTTAGGTCATCAAAATCCGGGCTCTATTTATTACTAATTTTGAAGCTTTGTGAGAATAAATTATCTGATTTTTTAAACAAGATGCAACAAATTGTACATTTCTAATTTTTTTCCGTTCTGTTTTTTTTTTAAATCATTGATTGACTTTTAAATCAATAATCAATTTTGGAAGCATCAAATACATTTCCAGTAACAAATTCAAAAAGTTGGGGGTTTAAATATTTCGTTCTTTCATTTCTAAAAAAAATTAATGTCCGCATTGGAAAGATATCACCATTTAACTTTCCCCATAACAACTTCAGAACACTTCACCAAAAATATGTAATAACACAGAAATGATGATAAAGAACAGGTACAAAATCCTTCACACGCACGCAAACGCAGTAATAAGCACCTCCATATTTCCATTTTAATCGGTAAGGAATTACCCACAATGCTTTGCGTGATATAAACATGCAAATTGATTCTCAAATGGAGCATACAAAAATATTAAGAAGCGGTTCTTCTATATTTGGAAAATGCTATTTAGATTTCCGGAATTTGCATTATTTTCTAAAAGGTTAACCTTTTGGTATTTTGAGAAACTGAAATGTTATCTAGAAGAAAAAAATTTCCACTTAATAATTTAAGGTTTTTCATGGGTGGATATAAATATCTAAAGGAGTTTAGAGGTTAGAATTTCAACTATAAAGTGGATAAATGTTCAACCTTTGTTTGAATGAAGACATAGCAGCAAAAATGTGGGTCGAATATTTTGCGTGGTTAAAGGCACAGGATGTTTCGTAATTGTAATCCTCAAAATATATTATTTTATTCATTTTCGAGAACAAGTGAAACTTTCTGAAGTTATTATTCCGATCGGATCAATAACTGTTTTTGAATTAAACTACTGGCATAACTTTTAGATGATATTTTATTTTGTTTCATATCCGGTGTTGAACAACCGACCCCATTCTGAGTTTACAATTATCAATGTTCGATTCCGTAGCCTTGCAATTTTGAACCTTTCCCTGAAGATAGGGGAACTCCTGGATCAAACATTGCGACAAACTAGCCTTAGTGGAGGACTTTTTGTTTGAACTAACCCGCATTTGCGTTGCATGGAGGGCAAAACCAGGAAAACATCCCACTAACCTGATGGAAACCTGATGGCAAGGCGATTATATCCCATTATCCCTCTACCACTGAGGATATTTTAAGTCAGCACTGTGGTCAGAGCGAACTGGTAGCAGAATTTATATCAACCAGTAACCGCTGAGATTCGAAATTGGGTCACCTCATTAGGAGGCAAACGCTGTATCTTTTGAGCCCTCTTGGCTCTTTAGAACACATTGTAGATATAGATTGTGGAATTGAATTTTCTATATGTACTTCATCAATATGTTGTTGTTTTTAATGATATTTGAACAAGCTAAGCTCGTCAATCATTGACCTTTAAGTCAAGAAGAGGCGCCTTTCGTTTGACCCAAGAGCACCGCTAAGGTGGAAGTGCAACTTAGCTCAGAAGCCCAAGATAGATGGCAGCACAACTCATTCATAGACCTGCAGGGGAAGAAAATTTTCTCCAGATCACTTTACTTATGGTACAAGCACAGTGATCGACTTTTCATTCTACAGACTGTACGAGCACGTACATCGCATCAACCTAGCCGTTTTGAAAATCGGATCCTGGTCCCCATGGACCAAAGTCCGATACTATAACCATTGTGCAACCTCTCCATCAATATAAATGTAGTCTGTAATATGAATGCTGTTGTAGTATTCAAATGGAGAATGTAATATGACTGTGATATTACAGATACATAAATCATATGAAATGCCTCTATCACGGTATAAATAAGCAATTATTTAAAATAAGACCTTATTTTGTTTGCTAAATGGGAAATTATTTTATCTTGCTAAATAGCCAGCTACTTTATCTTTCTATGTTATAAGTAATCATTTAAGTTAGATAAATAAGTATTTCATTTTGTTAAATAAGTATTTATTTTAATCTTGCTATGTAAGCAATTATTTTATCTTGCTAAATAGCCAGCTACTTTATCTTTCTGTATTATAAGTAATCATTTAAGTTAGATAAATAAGTATTTCATTTTGTTAAATAAGTATTTATTTTAATCTTGCTATGTAAGCAATTATTTTATCTTGCTAAATAGCCAGCTACTTTATCTTTCTGTATTATAAGTAATCATTTAAGTTAGATAAACAAGTATTTCATTTTGTTAAATAAGTATTTATTTTAATCTTGCTATGTAAGCAATTATTTTATCTTGCTAAATAGCCAGCTACTTTATCTTTCTGTATTATAAGTAATCATTTAAGTTAGATAAATAAGTATTTCATTTTGTTAAATAAGTATTTATTTTAATCTTGCTATGTAAGCAATTATTTTATCTTGCTAAATAGCCAGCTACTTTATCTTTCTGTATTATAAGTAATCATTTAAGTTAGATAAATAAGTATTTCATTTTGTTAAATAAGTGTTTATTTTAATCTTGCTATGTAAGCAATTATTTTATCTTGCTAAATAGCCAGCTACTTTATCTTTCTGTATTATAAGTAATCATTTAAGTTAGATAAACAAGTATTTCATTTTGTTAAATAAGTATTTATTTTAATCTTGCTATGTAAGCAATTATTTTATCTTGCTAAATAGCCAGCTACTTTATCTTTCTGTATTATAAGTAATCATTTAAGTTAGATAAATAAGTATTTCATTTTGTTAAATAAGTATTTATTTTAATCTTGCTATGTAAGCAATTATTTTATCTTGCTAAATAGCCAGCTACTTTATCTTTCTGTATTATAAGTAATCATTTAAGTTAGATAAATAAGTATTTCATTTTGTTAAATAAGTATTTATTTTAATCTTGCTATGTAAGCAATTATTTTATCTTGCTAAATAGCCAGCTACTTTATCTTTCTGTATTATAAGTAATCATTTAAGTTAGATAAACAAGTATTTCATTTTGTTAAATAAGTATTTATTTTAATCTTGCTATGTAAGCAATTATTTTATCTTGCTAAATAGCCAGCTACTTTATCTTTCTGTATTATAAGTAATCATTTAAGTTAGATAAATAAGTATTTCATTTTGTTAAATAAGTATTTATTTTAATCTTGCTATGTAAGCAATTATTTTATCTTGCTAAATAGCCAGCTACTTTATCTTTCTGTATTATAAGTAATCATTTAAGTTAGATAAATAAGTATTTCATTTTGTTAAATAAGTGTTTATTTTAATCTTGCTATGTAAGCAATTATTTTATCTTGCTAAAACAATTATTCTATCCTTGCTTAAGCAATTATTTTATCTATCTATACAGGGTGATTCGGAATTCAGGGTACAAACCTTAAGGGTAGGTACAGGACATGTGTGAGGCGCAAGTGACCCGGTGAGGCGCATACACAAAAAATAAGAGGTAAAAGAAAAGACAAAGTTTTTATTGAAAGCTTCGTTGACAAGTGTAATGTTTACCCTAACTGTTCCGAATTGTGTCCACCAGTAGCGACACGTGCTTACATGACCACCCAGTATAGATAGTTATTTTACCTTACTGAATAAGTAATTATTTTTTTTCTAAATAAAATATTACTTTACCTATCTATAAATTAATTATTTGCCCTACCTATAAAGTAATTATTTTATCTAGCAACTATTTCATCTTGATAAATAAATAAGTATTTTATCTTGCTGAATAAACAATCTTGCTGTATAAGTGATTATTTTATCTAGATAATTAAATAATTATTTGACTTACAATATAAGTATTTCTTTTTATCTTGCTAAATTAACTATTTTATCTTGCTATGTAAGCAATTATTTTATCTTTCTATATAGACAATTATTTTACCTTGCTAAATAAAGAATAATTTTCTTTAAATAAAATATTGTTTAATCTATCTATAAAGTAATTATTTTATCTAGCTAAATAAACAACTACTTTATCTTGATAAATAAATAAGTATTTTATCTTGCTGAATAAACAATCTTGTTGTATAAATAATTATTTTATCTTGATAACTAAGTAATTATTTTATCTTACTAAATAAGTATATATATGTCTGAGAGACAAATATGTTTTTAATAAAAACTTTTGAAATTTTAAATATTTTTTATTAACCTTTTTTAGTAATTGTATTTTTATAAAAAAATTTCATTTAGTAACATTTTGAATTTTGATATCTTCGTTAGAAGTTTAAAATTCTTAATGCATAACGCAAAGTTTAAGCTAAACATGCTGTCGTTTTTGTTTCATAAATTCTCTCGTTGAGTTTAACAAACCTTATATTTATAAAATCCTTTTTTTTTTTTTTTGATATTTACAAAATTTCTATAAAACATATTATCTACTGGAAGAAATATTTCAAAAGAATGAAATTGAAAAAAAAACCTTTTACCAGTAAATGTCTGCGCGACATTTTTTAAAAACAATCCTAACTCTTCAAAAATATGAGTAATATATTGTTAAGAAATATGTTTCAAAATCTGTGTGGACTTCATCTTTAATAAAAAGTTCTATGCAGTATATAGAGAAAAATCTTTTTCTAAACTATATACAAGAAAGGATATATATTTCACAAGAGATATAGTTTACCATATTTCATGTTAGAAAATTTCATGAGTGGTCATTATGACGCAAGCTTCGAGTATTTTTAGATCTATCTTCATCTAATATTATGGGATATATCCCAAAATGTGAACTGTATGTGAACTGTTAATACTGTCAGTGTTTATTGTATAAAGATTTAAACTATATGTTATTAAAGATTATTAGGTATAGCTACTTCTTTGAAATATTTATCAAAGGATATACTTGATTATATAAAAACTTCATTTTCTTCAAAAACTTGCAAAGGTGATTAAAGTTCCACATGTAGATAAATTCCATTGGCTACTTTACGGGTACTTTTTCACTCTCGACTATCGCGGTTTTTCTAGTTTTGTATTTCGCCTTTATTTATATCGTATTGTTTCGTTTGTGACTTTACGTTTACTGTCAAATGTATCTATCTCGAAATTCTTTATCTCGAAATGTCTATCTCGAAATGTCTGTCTCGAAATTCTTTATCTCGAAATGTCTATCTCGAAATGTCTGTCTCGAAATGTCTATCTCGAAATGTCTATCTCGAAATGTCTATCTCGAAATTCTTTATCTCGAAATGTCTATCTCGAAATGTCTATCTCGAAATGTCTATCTCGAAATTCTTTATCTCGAAATTCTTTATCTCGAAATGTCTATCACGAAATTAAGAGACGATATTCGTAAGATCAAAGGGTATAAGATTTTGAACAGCTACTAAGTTTATTGTTCTGTAAAAATGTAAAATTTTTTGAAGAAATTTTTATATGGTGCTGTAATATTTAAAAGCATTGCTTAATGAACCCCCCCCCCGAAAAAAAACAACAATCTCGTCTCTGACGCTTTTGAAAATGGGCAAATAATTACAAATTTGATAATAACAAAACAACTGAGTTGCGGTGGCTGAAAGAATAAAGCGTTCGCCTCTACATTCGACCCGGGTTCGAAACACAGCGTTGGCTGGTGGATAAAAATTCTGCTCTCATCTCGCATGAACTACAGTGCCGTCATAAAGTGTCCTCGCTGGTAGACGGATCATGAGTTAGAATCCCCAGCCGATGGGCTAACCAATAGAGGTTTTCGCTGATTTCCTCTCGATGTAACGCGATTGCGGGTTAGTTCGATAGAAGAGTCCTCTGCGTAGGCTAATTTGTCCCAATGCTTAAGACAGGAGTTCCCTTGTCTTCTGGCTTGGGTTCAAAATTACAAGGCAATGGAGTTGACCTTCAATAGTCGTAAACTCAGAATTTTGTCGGTGATAAAATAAAATAAAACAGCATAATAGCTGGTTTGCTAGCTATAACAAGTGATAAAACATGAAAGGTGAAATTTAAAAGGTCAAAATTGTAAAAATTGATTTGCAAGAGAATTATACTAAACAATATTTAAAAATAATTGAAATTTCTTTTTATCTTACTTAAGTAATAAAGACAAAACTTTGTCTCTCTTTGTATTAAAAATGTTGAAAGTGTATAATTTGTACTTTTTTATAATATTATAAAAATCGTATAACAAGCACATTGGAAAACACTCAAAATTCTCATTCTTAAACAAAATATTTGATTGAAAATTTAATTAAAAAAGTTTGAACCGGTAATAATTTTTTTAAACTTTTTGATTCTAAGGTTATTCCGAAACAAACAATTCTATTAGTTTTATTTGTTAAAAATGAATTTTAGCAAATAATTCCTTGTACTCCGATTTTTTTAAATCCACTAAGTTTAAGAACCAAGTATGAGTTTTAGTTTTTCTGATAAATTTATTCACACAGTTTAAGAATGCAAAACAAAATTGCTCTTTATCCCTTTAAAATTCCATTGTTTATATCATATATTCTTAACTCTGATTTCAGATAATTAAAAAAATCTATTTATTTTTATCAGATTCCAGAGTCTATTACACAGTATAATAAGTACATATTAAAACCCGGATAATGAAATTTTATACAATTACATATATTACAATAAATAATGCGCAAAACTAATGAAACATATTAAATCTTTTACTTTGCATACTTCAAACATTGTTAAAACATTTTGAAATTTTATTTTATAATCCTTTTAAAAAAATCTACTTTTTAGCTCTACAGACCTTAGCGGGCTTTGGCTGTTTATACAATAGAGTTCCATGTCACTCTCGTCCCAAATTTCTTTTTCCAGCTGCTCATTTCCATCTTAGCCATCTTAGATTCGGTATTGTTCTTATCCTAATGTTATACAATTTTTTCTTTGAGATTTTCTTAGATGTCTGTTTCCTCAATTTTTTTGACCTGTTCTATCTAATGTATACTTTTAGCTTAGATAAATCGAATGATATTCTTTCTTTTAATTAATTTTATTAATTAATTTCCCGGTTGTATCTTTTTCTTCACGCGTTTTTTTCATTAATGTCCCCATAAACTTCTCCTGAGTTCAAATTTTTTTTATATATTTTCATCTTTGAAGAATAAAATTCAGGTGTGAACTTAAAATGGTTTTTTATATCTACATTTCACATTTTCTTGAAATCAATTTACTTTTGAGTAATCTATTATTCGCAACGACAGCTTCATTTTCATTTTGTATCAGTTTATTTACGCAATCATGTCAGTTTACTTCGATACTAAGTTAAGTAAAAGCAGTTCTACCCTTACAAATTTTATCATCGATTCTTCGATGTTTTATTTGTTTTCTCTTGGTAGCTGGATTGTATGGTGGTCAGAGAGGTGACCTCGTGTCAGAAAAGTTCCGCGTTCGAATTCCCGTCAGAGGCATGGATGTTCTCTTCTTTTTCTCGATACTGTCCGTCCTTCTTACTGTAGGGGTAACGTTGGTACCCCTAAAAGAGTACCTAATATGGTACCCCTGAAAGAGTAGTCAACACATCTACCCTTCAGACACGACCCTAATATTTACACGTCTTTCGACTTTGACATAATCATGAATTCAGTTTCATTAATCCCTAGATCTATTTCATTTGTTTTACCTCTAAGATCTTTTACTATACTCTGCCGCAGAGATGGGCATTTGTCATTCAGAATAATGAATAAAGAATGATGAATAATTATTCAAACTCTGAATAATGAATAAAGATTTATTCATTATCAAAATTTTAATCCTTTTCAAGTATATTTATATAATAGTTGAGGAAATTTACTTTTGTCTAACATAATGCATACTTTTGAGAAATGGTTACATGGCAAAAAAGCGTTTAATTTTTTAAGTTAAGATTTTATTTAAAAATTTAAAATAAGATTATCGTTTGCTTTAAAAAACTATGAGAAATTGGGTTTTATAGATTTTAGAACAAAATTTTAAAATGAACTTAAGTAACTAAACTGTTATAAACCTACTTTTTAGCACAACTAAGTATGTTACGCTGGAGTAATAAATTTTTTATACATCTGCATAATGAATGATGAATAATGACTAAATTTTCATATGAATAATCATTCAGAATAAATTTATTCTGAATAAATTTAGTCATGAATAAAATTTTCGTTAATGATGCCCAACACTGCTCTGCCGCAAGCTAAAAAAAATGCATTATCTCCATGGACAGAGTCTGTTTGCATCTAAATACACGCCAAATGGATACCAAGCTGCCAATGCGAATGTATATCAATATCACTTAAAACGACGTTATACAGCCTTTTTTCTTGCTTTTTTTATTATTATTATTAATAACAGTTATTAACAACACAATAATCAATAAAAAGTAATAAGAATTAATAAAAATGATATCTGAAAATCGTAACAAATATACGTTTTTTTCTTTACCTTTAAAGAAACTGAAGTAAGAATAATAAATATTGTTTCTTGCAGACGATTTTTTTTTTTACAGCGAAAACGAAACAAAAGTAAAAATTTTTTAACTTTCATTTGATTTGTCAAGAGCATGTCAGCATAAAATGCACCATTTTTAACGGTCAAATCAAATCCAATGATCTTGTAACGTTATATAATTGTATCTTTTTCAAGAACTAATGATTCTTTTTTGTCGAAATATATCTGCACGTCTATGATTGCTGTTAAGGCTACGAAACTATAACCTTTTTTTTAATAGTTCCATGAATAAAATAATGAAAAATAATGAGAAAATTACTACTAATAAAAAAACATGCGCAACTATAAAGCATTCCTGCGTGCTTTTGAAATAAATGTTATATTAAATTTTCCGTCATTCGATGCAGATTTGTTTGATACCAAACTAAATAAACATATATATATATATATCGTAAAAGATAGCTCAAATTAAATTTCTGCCTGACGCAATTAGCTTTTATATTTTTTTGAAAACATATTTGTATAATTAGAAAAGGATGTAAAACAGAATTGTACGCAGTCGCGGAGTAATACTTAAATTCTGTACAGCAATGGTCTTTTCTTAGCTTGAAATGGAGTATAGTTGTATTAGTCTATTTTTAATTACTATATTTCCTACTATATAAAGCACAGATTTGTGTTGACGTTGCGATTGATGTGATTGCCAAATGCAAGTCAATATTTATCAGCTCAACTGATAGATTTTTATCAAATCTTAGTGCCTCAATAAATGTATTTTCTAATTTCCCATAACAATCCTCCTTCTCATTTTCGTCTTTGTCTTCAGTTGGTGAATGCGCGGATATAGAAGTAATGCTTCTAAACCTTCCATTTATCTTACTTTATATATTCTTTCATTTATAATTGCATTCTATTAAACTCGAACTCATTCAAATGTGTACCGAATCCTAAGAGATTAAATTTCTTAAACCTTTTTTACTTCCATTATAAACTTTAAACTCTTTAAGTTATTCTAGAACAAATACTTCATTGAGTTTTATTTGTTGGAAATAAACTTTCTCATCTAATAGTTCACTGAACTCAAATTTATCAAATCTACTCGTTCGAAAAGTAACCATTTTACTTATCCACGAACATTCTTTTTCTCCTACGAACATTTTCTGAGAACAATCTGTTTGTTTATAAAGTAAATCGATAAAATGAAAGAAGATAGATTATGACCTCAACAACATTCTAAGATGGATTTGTTTCGGTTTATTAAATTACGAGTAGTTACCATTTATTTTCGGAATTAAATGTTCTTCGAAACAGCAGACGAATCAGTTTTTTTATTTTTTATTTGGCAACGTTTGAAACGATTTGATGTTTATTAATCCCAAGAAAAGATGTTTATATGCATTTAAAAACTATAATTAATAAGGTAGCTAGAAAGGCTTTTTTTAAATATAAACTTATGATTTTGAAAATGCGAGGTAACATATATCTCTAGATTTGAAAAGAAGTAATCAATAAAATGATCGAAATAAAAACTTGTTTTTCAATTTGTCAAAAAAGAATCATTAAAATTTTTTTACGAAATAATAAGTTTCAAAATAAAAACAATATACTTTTCATGATTTTATAAGTATCTGTTAAATATATAATTGATATTTAAAAGAACATGTTTTTAAATTTATGATTAATATAGATATTGTTAATTTAAAAGAATCTTTTGCAATTGGGTGCTTGCACTTCAAGAAGAAGAAAACCTCCCATACCCACACATGTGACCTATGACGTCAGCGCTAGCTATAATCTTTATTAGCAAAATGGAATATGAAAGCTGAGCTAAGTTTCTCTACATAAGTTAAAATGTTAATTAACGATAAGTTAGAGCCGTATAGGACATCGAATTAGTTGAAGTATAATTCTTTCTAGTCTACTTTTGTTACTTAACTAAGATTTATTATTTGTTTATGTATTTTATTGTAACTGTGATGTTTTTTTTGTGTACCCGTGAACTTTGATGCATAATTAGTTTGTTTATGTTCCGCATGCCTTCGTGCCTCTCTTTGTGTTAAGTCTCTGTGTAAATATATACTCAAAGAGTTGACATCTTTGAGAAAGAATCTTTTGAAAGAATTTAGAATGTGTTACTAAAGAGAATTGATACTTTATGGGCTTGGTTTACTCGAAATGGAATGGAAAAAAACAGTTGCTAATGTAAACAAATGATACGATTCAACAACTTATGAGGATTGAGATATCCACACTACGTCACTTGCAGGTATATTATTAATCATTACAAGAAGTAAAACTAGTTTAAAAGATTTTAAAAGTTCTGAGTAAATCAACTGGTTTGGAAGAAGACTATTTATTTCACGCTTTTAAAGTTTTACGCTTTACTCATAACTTTTATTATTTTATTTTTATTATTTTATGATAGTTCAGTTTTTGCGAGTTTATATTTTAAACGAAATTTTAATAATACAAAAATAAAGATAAATTTTAACTTTTTAATTGATTCTAATAAATAATATTTTCGTTTGCTCAAAATATCAGTTCAGGAAAAAAAAGTCGAAAAGCATCAAATATTTTAAAATTACTAATAGATAAAATATTATTTTTGTTCAAAACAACATAACATAATGTAACTATCAATTACATACATTTTACCTTTCACTTATATGAGTGTTAGATATAAATACAAAAATAATCGATGAAATTGACAATTTTAATTTTAAGGTCTTGTGTCACTAAACTAGAATAAAAATTCTGTTCTTTTATTGAAAGTTGAACACAATAAATATCTACAAAGTTAAACAATTGTAATCAATAAAAACAAGGGTTCCTTTTATATAAATAAAAATGCTTTCATCATTTTAAATAAATAAAAACTTTTCAACAAATGAAAGGGTAATACTTTATGATATGATGACTAAAGCAAAAAACCACGTGAATAAAACACAAATGGAAATACATAAAGGAACGTACAATAGTTTCAGTTCTATAAACAAGAACCTTCCTCGGTGTCTTGACGTCAAATGAAGGTAGGGAAGTAAAGAGACAAACACGTGTAAAATAGTTTAACCAATAAGGACAAAGAAAACAAGCTAGAATAAGGAAATAAAAATGGAGAGATAAGAAACAAGTGTTAGGGGATTTAGCCGGGACCCCAGGGAGCAACAGATTAAGTTAAAGTGGACTTTGAAATACTGAGAAACAGGGAGATACTTAAAAGATCATTGACTGCGGATTTCCTCATTTTAACCGTTATTGTATATATAAATAGATAGTAACTTATAGGGCCACATTGTCGGCCTTTTATTAAGCCTATAATTATTTCCTCTGGTAGAGTACACTAGTACCCGGTAATATAATACGTGGTCCAATTTGAATATTATGGGTCTCTATTAAGGGGAGATAGGGCCGTAATGTAATACAAAATATTGAGATCGAATTTTCTCATTTTAACGCTATTCAACAAACTATTTTACGGTGTACCATGCTTACCATTGCTTACGGTGTACCATGTTGTACCATTACAAGTGCTCCACATGTTGTACCAGCCGAAAGCAAAACTTTAGTTAAATTATTAGAATTTTTCAACATATATTGACTCCCAAAAATCAGATTCGGAAAATTGAAGAGTAATGCTGAATAGTTTTAATGGAAGGTAAATCATACAACGGCTCATTTTATATAAATAAAAAGTATGAAAAACAACGATTAATTTTATATAAATAAAAACAGCTGTTCATTTTATAGCAATAAAAATCACTCTTCATTTTATATCAACGGTTCTTTTTATATAAATAAAAACAACTATTCATTTTATGTAAATAAAACAAATCTCTTCATTTTATATCAATGAAAACCACTGTTTATTTTATATAAATAAAATCAACTATTCACTTTATATTAATAAAACCAACAATTCATTTTATATAAATGAAAACAACGGTTCCTTTTATATAAATAAAAACAACGGTTCCCTTTATATAAATGAAAATAAGGGGTTCATTTTATATCAATAAAAACAACGGTTCATTTTATATCAATAAAAACAACGGTTCATTTTATATCAATAAAAACAACGGTTCATTTTATATCAATAAAAACAACGGTTCATTTTATACCAATAAAAACAACTGTTCATTTTATAAATACACAAGTGGGCGACCTTTGTGGTAAAATACAAACTAAGGCAAACAACGTTAAAGAGCACAAAAATATATATAAAAATACAGACAGCTGTTTCGGATGTTCAAAGGGCAACCTTCATCAGTGCAACAGAAAGACTGTTGCACTGATGAAGTCTTTCTGTTGCACTAATGAAGGTTGCCCTTTGAGCATCCGAAACAGCTGTCTGTATTTTCATTTATATTTTTGTGCTCCTTAACTTGTTTGCCTTAATTTGTTCATTTTATATCAATAAAATAAAGGTTCATTTTATACCAATAAAAACATCTGTTCATTTTATATCAACAAAAACAGCTATTCATTTTATATAAATAAAAACAACGGTTCATTTTATATAAATAGAAGCAGCAGTGCATTTTATATAAATAATAGTTGTTTTTAAACTGTTCATTTTATATAAATAAATACAACTGTTCATTTTATAAGGAAAATCAAATTTACATTCACATGAATACAAAGTTTAAGCAAATTCAATTTTAACAACGTATATTTAAACTTACATTAAACCTAAAAATACCAAATTTTCGTCCCTTTCCTAGAAATGAAATTTACTTGAAAAATCCTTTCAGCTGCATAAAATTGTCTCATCTATACGTAAAAGCATCATTCCATAGAAACGATAAGAGCACTCACGAATATGGAGGTTTCTTTCTAGATCGGTGATGAGATTATGTTTAATATTTCAGTAAGGACACTCTTCATCTTAGAAAAGAGATAGTATTAGAGAGAGCATATCGCTGTTTAAGTAGCCGAGGACATGTGACAAACATTAAGTAACTTATAAACACCAGATACGTGAACAGGGAATTTATTGTTTGAGACTTTAGATCAGTGTCTTTGTGACATGGAAAGGAATCAAAATACTTCCCATTTTTAACTTATTCAGTTACAATCAATGGTATTCTTTATGAAAAAAAAATAAACACCTTATATTTTAAACACAATAATAATGAGTCAACCTCGTATTAGACAGACCATATTGCTGCTTAAGTAGTCATGGACTTATGGCAAACAAGAACTTATATTAGTAGAGTTCAAATTGAATGAAGATACGGTTCAATTTATCATCCAATTAAGGTCGCAAAATTTTGCACCATATTATAATGGTTCAACAAAGAACTGATTTTTCTTTAGACTTTACTGATAATGTTGTCAATGATTAATACTTTTCCCGTTCTTTTCCCCGACTCTAGATGCTCAGATTTAAATTTTTATCAATTTTCACTATTATATAAACAAATTCTAAGTCATTATAATACATATTTTTTTAAAATTCAGATTAAAAAAAATTTTTCTTTAGTATTTGTCGCATAACTTGATGCTTTATGATTCAAATTCTATCAATCCTATAGATACGATAAAGAGTGATAAATGTTATCAAAGGTCAACCTCTCTTCTCTCTATGTATGGGGAAGTTTTATATAGACATTTTATTTGGCTATTAATGAAATGGTGAACAAACAGGAAATATACTCCATTGTCAATTACTTTTACTGTGCAGTACTTACAAAATAGTCCAATTTAACTCAGAGCAAATTTAAACACGTAAATAAATTCAATTAAAGAAGAATAATTTATAAAGTGAAGAAGCTAACTTGTACGATATAATGATTAAATAATATTAGGAATATCTTCTTGAATTTTTTTTTTTACTCGGAAAGTTAAAACATAAAAGCCTCTCATACTTTAAACTCGCCTTTTTCATTAGCATGTTTTGCTTCTATGACGAGTCTCAACATCATGTATCGTCAGCGAGTTTAATCTTCTGTTGAGTTTCGGAGTATGAATGCTCACTTTAACCCTATTTCTCTTCGAAGCTCCTGCAATAACAATTTCACTCCTGACTGTCTAAGATAATTCCAATCTCTATAGTTCTCACAAACTGATTTATAGTCCTTAGAACGGAAAAATTGTCTCCACCACTTGTAGATAAAACTAAACTGTCATCAACTATAGAAAATAGTTAGTTTTATCTAGTTAACTGAAGGATGATGAAAAATATTAAGTTACATACAAAGTTATTTTTAATCTTTTTATAATCTTTTTCTCGTTAAAATCTGTTTTAAAGTTCAAAAACATATATAAGTTTCTGTTTAAACTTAAAAGTTTGCCGATTGTAACGTGTAATCGAAACGTATGATAATTAATACAATTGGGTTCTTGCAAGAGACGTCACACGTGGTTGCCGAACCTGAGTTGTCGAATCGTGGCATTTGTACCGCAGCCAATCAGGTTCGACAACTACGCCTGACGTCCATTGCATGTACCCAATTAAATCTGATCCGAAAATTGATCCAGTGTGAAGATAAACTAGGCCTAATAGTTGTAACTTTAACATGAAACCTTATTTATACACAACCGAATGATTTCAGCTGTCTTCCTCTTCTCAAGTTACAGATTCCCAATCAAATATAAAGAAAATTTATTTAAAAGTATTTAATGACCTTTTTTGATTAAAACTTTTAAAAAAAATTTAAATACTTGCAATTACACGAAATTTTAAGAAAAAATTTATCAAGCTGGATTTTAAACCAAATGTCTTATTAAAATGTTTTTTTTTTTTTTTTTTTAATGTAGCATATAATATTCTTTTCAAGAAATAAGATTAAATGTATCAGATTTTGTATTTTATAATCTAACATGAAATAATAAACAACATTTGCGAAAATAAAAGGGAACCAAAATCGATAAAATCCCATTATCATTCGATCCTACTTCTGTAAATGTATGAATACTAAAGTAGTCGTAGAACATAAATAATTCTACTTGCTGACAATGTTTACTATTCTTGCCATTTGTTTTATTCATTTACAAAGAATCTTCTATTAGAATGCATAAAAATATTTAGTTTACAAGTAAGGATTATTTCTGCATGAGCAATCAGAAGAAGTCAATATATATTATACGTTAATATTATATATGTTGCTTTTAAAGCTCGAAAGTCGTTAATGTATACAATTATCTAGCTAATCTACAAATTAACTAGAGTAATTCGCTGAAGTGCGAAATCCAGAATTTTCTGCCTTTTACCTGGGTAATGTTTATATTAATTGCTTCCGAATGGTTAAAGTTCAAATGTTTGTTTCCCTCATTTTATCAACTAATTTGTAAAATGTTTTTAACTTGATTTCTTACATAGAGAAAAATAAATAAATGACATTATTTTAGTAATTTTCTTAATTATAATAATATTTTAAACTATTTGACTCTTTGTACTATTGTTTTTAAAGTTGTAGTTCGTTTTTTCTCTCTCCTAATGTGTTGATTGCAGTAACTTAATTTTTTTAGAGAGCAAAGTAGAACTAAATAACATTATATTAATTAAGCGTATTAGAACGTTAATGTTGTTGCAACAAAGATTTTATTTTCACTTTAACAATTGTGCAGTAGGTAAAGTGAAGATTACCTAGGTATGATTTTATTATAAAAAAAAAAAACAATTTTTTTTTTTTTTTTTTTTTTTTTGGCACTTTAAAGGATAACATTAGTCAATCTCCGCATTAGTTACACTGTAAAAAATAACTGTTAATTCTACAAGAAAAAAAAAACATATTTTTTTACAGTAGAAAAGTCGTTTAAAGATAAGTACAAATTCTTTTTAGTTTTTAATCGTTACCCGTCAATAGCAAAAATTTTCCGTTTTTTTACGGTCTTTCACCGTATATTTGAAGGTTCAAAGCTATTTTTCTCTAAATTAGTTAATTAATTAATTAAATTCTAGTTTTTAACATGCAGTTATGCTTACCGTAAGATAACTTTAACTTTTTTTTTCAAATCATTTTACGATTATTTGTTATGCTTGCATTTACTTTTCAAATACTATTTTAAGGTTTTGAACGTCGTCTAAATAAAAGTGCGATTTTAATTCGTTTGTCGAATTGACACTCTACCTAATCATTATCAGTCTTCAGATATTAGGTTTCGGTAAGATAAATTGTCAGACATTTCTGTAAGGACGAGCCAATATAGTTTTAAACGTTTTTACACTCAAATATGATTTCAAAAGTAAAACTTTTAAGATAAAGACAGTTAAAAAAATGTCTTCAGAACAAAGCACTAGAACTGCTGTGGCTCAGGTGATAGAGCACTCGCCTCCCAATGAGGTAATCCGGGTTCAAATCTCGCCGTTATCTGGTCATGTGAATTCTGCTCTCGGGTTGCACTAACTGTGACGCAGTGAGCCGTGGTAGCTCAAGTGATAGAGCTCAGGTGAGGTAATGAGGTAATCCGGGTTCAAATCTTGCCGTTATCTGGTCATGTGAATTCTGCTCTCGGGTTGCACTAACTGTGACGCAGTGAGCCGTGGTAGCTCAGGGAATAGAGCTTTCGCCTTCTATTGAGGTGAACTGTCCTTTCTTCTTCAATAGACGATTCTGAACTTTTGGAAAAAGAAACTCTTATTCCCGCATAGACAGCAACACAACAGAGCTCCTAAACACAAAAACGTCTAGTATCTCTAACGACATGAATTTACAAATAAGCCACATTAGCGATTTATTTGGCATTAACTCTAATATGCACTACCAAATGAAAAACCTATCATAACATAACTTCAAATGTCCCGATAAGTTTAATTTATAAGTTGGTGAAGAAATTCTGATTGCAAATGATTACAAAACCGTATAATTTTGTTATTACAGTCTCTTAACCATATTAGTTGTAAACGGTTCCTAAACAATAAAGGTGAAGAATTATTCCAAACTTTAAAATAGACGGCAAATCGGATGTACAGTCAGCAATAAAAAAAGGTATCACCCTGAATAATTTTCGTTCTAATGATCGGATTTTCACGAACTAAGTGTCAATCTTAATGGTTCCTAGGGGTGACCTCAAATATGATAATTAGTTAGTGCTAACTATTAATTAAGTTACGAAATCAGACACAAAAACGTACTTTCTCTGAATAAACATATATTTTTTTTACATATTTGGATTCCTTATCTTCAAAATATAGGGGGTAGCCGCAATCTGGCAAATGTGGTCCCCATAGTTTGGTCAGGAGAGCGATTCAAAGTTTGGACCCCTTAATGTTAATTTCACTTTTTGCGTTTTCAGTCATATTTTAAAAACTAATGAACCAATTCAAAAAAATATTGCACCAACTCATAAAACGCATTTACCCAAAGATAATTTCATGAAAAAAATAATTTTTAATAATTATTAATTATTTTTTATTATTTAATTAAAGAGAAGATGAAAAAATTTTGAATTATAAGGTATGGATTTTTTTTAATACCATATTAATCTACATGCTTTTCAATTGAAAAATCTAAAGTTTCAACTGTTTTTATTTATTAGAAGATGAGAAAAATTAAAATTAATTATTTTAAAAAAAATAATTTGGCGACAATGAAAAAATGATTAAATGGGGCGATTAATATTAAAATGTGATAAACTTATGAAGAACTTGATTTAGCGCGCGTGGCGTAAAATTTCATTCATATTTTTTTCGCTAATAATCGTTTGCTAATCTTTTTGTTTTTATTTTTTTTAAAACTATAAAATACAATGTTTCTTTTTTAGTCCTCTAAAAATCTATTTGAAATTAAGTAAAGGAATTTTAATAAAACATTTTATTGAATAAAAAACATTTTATTCAACGAATGTCGAGTTTTATAAAAGCATGCTTTTGATAGAATATGATTATACACCAGATTGTGCTTATTTAATGTGATTATTTTTTAGTTTTTTTTTTCTCAATAACTGATACAATTACAATAATATACATACGTATGAATAGATTTGGAATAAAATATTTCTCAGTTTCTTGTATATATTTTTTATGAATATTAATAAAAATACGTAGTAAACATATTTAAGCATATCTCACATCATCGCTAATTTCTCAACATCTTATATATCGTGTTACTCTTAAAAGTAATTTTTTAATCACCTGCCCGGAAGTGTTTCGCAGAACTATTTTACCAACTATTTAATAAAATTTTAGCATTTTTAAAAATTTTATTCTTTACCCTACTACATTTATTATTTCTTCATTAATATACTAATCAATTTTTTTAGTACTTTAATTTAGATTTTCTTTAAAGTAAAGTTCCTTTTTACATTATAGTCAAGTTTTTTTTAAAAGAATTATTGTCTGCTTGCTAAGAATAAAGCCTTGTTAAGAAATTAAAAACACTCCGCTGTTTAAAATTATTTAATGCAAAACAGCTGATTATTTACTAAGCATACTATTTTTTTCGAAAAAAGAATATAAATCATTCATTGTCTTTTTTGTTTTGTTTCTTGTGACTTCAACATAG
Organism: Parasteatoda lunata; assembly: GCA_949128135.1. Lineage (NCBI taxonomy): Eukaryota > Metazoa > Arthropoda > Arachnida > Araneae > Theridiidae > Parasteatoda > Parasteatoda lunata. The sequence goes on from OX421977.1 coordinate 79,831,685, forward strand.
ATTATCTAAAATAGTGTCCATGTTTTATAAGTCACTACAAAGAGTATAAAGATACCGAACATAAAAAGCTGTCAAATACGTAGCCAAAACTTTTAAGCGTCTTAAAATATCTCAGTATCTTAAATGATTCCTTTTTTATGATTCCATGTAGATTTTTTTCCGGATAATATACTAAACTATTTTGTTTAATTTTTTACTTTAGCAAGATTCCCAAGATATTATTGTAGTATAATTTGTTATCAGGAACAATGCCTTATTTTGTTTAGCAGGAAACACTAAAAATTGAAATTTGTAAAAAGTTTCCGAAGCCGTGTGAATTTTAGAATCATCTGATTTAAAAAAATGCAATAAAAAATACGTAAATTTCCGAACTTATTTTTATTAAAAATAAAAAAATAATAAAAAACGTGGCAAGAAGGCTAACATACTTTTTACAAAACTGTGAAAACCAGTTTTTCCTATATTTCGTCAAAAGAGGATAAGAATGATATTGCTCCAAGGGACCTACTCAATAATTTCGCTATTTCCATAATGAAATCTGTTTGATCGAAACATATTTCCTTGAAAATAAAAACGGGGAAAAAATTAACTTTTATTATTTATCTAAGCTTATTCCATTCATTTAATGATAGCGGTATCAAGGTTAAGGATATGCGATGGAAGCCCCGTTTACTATTATACTATAAATGCGTTAAATCATGTTACTTGAATAATTTATTTTTAGCATATTATTTAATAATTTTAAGCAAATAAGGGTGTAAAAATAAACTCGATCAAAATACTCCGAAAGTATACCCTAAAATATTTGTAGAATAAACTTTGGAATCTATATATACAAAATACCTTTTCAAACAACTTCGAGTAGGACGGAAACGCTAACTTGTTTAAAATAGTTGTCCTTGTAACTATTTATTTTCGATTTCTGGTGCTAGGGGACATTCCATTTTCACATTCGACTTTTGAAATTTCAATTGTAAACGGAATTTTTTTATGTCCTAAAATTAAAATGTTAAGGCTTGCAGCAAAAAAAAATTTTACTGCATTGATTTTTTTACAAAATAGCGAATTATTATTTTTTTAATCTAAGAACCTGTGCCTTTAACTTAAGTAAAACTTATTTTAATATCGAGTGAAATAATTTAATATATTGTGTAACTAAATAGATAATCCCAAGATATTGAATTGAGAATATAAAAACTTCATTGATTTAAAAATTAATAGATGATGATAAAAATCGACATGTTTTGAGCACAATAATAAAAGTCACAAGTTATTCAAGCTTGACAAGTTTTGAGAATGGGTGAATATATTTGAACGCTCGAAACATGTCGACTTTTACTTCCCTCTTCATATTTTTTGAAGTCAGTTGAGTTTTTATCATCAATTATACTGTTTTACATTTGGGTCTTGATCATTATTTTGATAAGGATTTTACACTCATTTAAGTTAAAATATGCATTTTCATATTTCAACAGGAATTATGTGGTCTTTAAAAACATAAGAGCATCAATATTGTAAAAGTTATATTTAACTTGGTTTAAAATTTTGAGACCAGATATTTTGAGTTAATGAAATTAAATATTTTATCTTTTAAGTTTTCGTGCCCCCCTTTCAGTATCTTAAGGACCTTACAAGCTCTGTTTAAAAAGAGAGTATCATATCAGATATATATAAGAAAACAAAAATAATCATAGTATCAGTATTTGGTGGTAAATGTAGCTTATCGTAATTGAAGAATATGCTGTGCGATATTTTATGGTGAATTTGCGAACGTAAGTTTCTAAATGTATCGAAGCATAAGGATGCTATTTGCTAATCATCTTTATCCAAAGAAAACCTTGTTATCTAAATATCTAGCAGAATGAAGCGATTTTTGAAACAATGAATCATACTATATGCAACATATTATTTCAATATCTTATTCTTAAACATAACCTATTTCAATGCTTTTAAAATACCACTAAACATTCAGCAATTCCTTGAGTTATAGGAAAAAGAAATATTGTAAATTATAGAAAAACTTGTGAATGCGCATTAGAATTACTATACAATATACATTTTATTTTTCAAGCACTTTTTTTCCCTTCAAACTTTCTTGCCTAGAAGACTTGATTAAAGCTGTAAAAGTGATTATCCCTAAAATTTTGTATTTAGCCATAATAAGTTATGTCAATTTGATTTTAGTATGAAATCCTCGAATAAATATTGCAGAAACAACATAATCTAAATAATATCAGATAAATTGTTCATATATTTAAATTCTAAAACTTAGAAAATCATAAACAATTTATAATCGATTCAAATTTTTTTTCAAGGGAGATTAAAATTAAAAAAACTTTGCTTTTTGGACAGAAAATAGCTTAAAAATTGTCAATTGCCTAGAAACTTCGAGATATTTTCTATTAACTATTAATTAAACCTCTCTGAGTAATCACAGAACATTATTTCAATTTTTTTTCCAGTCAAAGCTTGGTTGCTTAGCAACCTAGTAAAATTAAGCATTCTTCTTTTGAATTAGTCAATGGGTTATCTTAAAATATTAATTTGCGCTGGCGACTTTTTTTGGCGGTTTTCTGGACTATCGCCAAATATATAAACCTTTGTGGCGACCCTATTTACCACCCATTTTTTTCAAAATTTTGTCTACCCCACTAATTCAAGTATCTGGATTCCAAATATGTAAAAAAAAATATATGTTTATTCAGAGAAAGTACGTTTTTGTGTCTGATTTTGTAACTTAATTAATAGTTAGCACTAACTAATTAGCATATTTGAGGTCACTCCCAGGAAATTGACACTTAGTTCCATTCTAAGTGTCAATCCATTGAGATTGACACTTAGTTCGTGAAAATCCGATCATTAGAACGAAAATTATTCAGGGTGATATCTTTTTTTTTTTTCGCTGGCTGTACAGACTGCTGCCTGTTATTTTAGAGGGGAAAATTTAACAACGTAAGAAAACACACAAACGTTTGACTTTCAAAATGATGTAAACATTATAAAAAATAAACGGACTTCTACATTTCTAAGTAATAACAGACCTTACTTTTGGGATTGCTCTCGTAATTACTACACTCATTTAATGGGCAATAAAAGTCCTCCCACAATAGATCAGTAGGATTAAGACTCCCCATTTTTGTGACCAACAACATGATCGAGGCAATATGGTAAACTTTATACACCAGTAGCCTTTACATTCTAGACAACCTGGTGCCCTTCCATCTGGAATTGTGTCGGTTTTAAGACACGACCGTCCACAGTGTTACACAGAGTCATAACAATTGTTCCATAGCGGCTTATTGGTAATAAACGATATTGTTTGGTTTGCTTTTTTAAAAAATAAAAGGAGGTCATTGTTTGAAATTTCAGAAACGTTACCATGTGGCAAACCGTATTCATAAAGCATTCTATCTGGTGGTCAAAATGCAATAAATTGTAAATTTTGTAAATTATGTTTACTTAGAAAGATTTTTAAACATGCGCTTAGCTAGATACGGAATATTTACTGGAGCAACATGAATCATTCAAAACTTTTTCCCTAATGATAAGGTTAGTAATATGACAACCATTCCTCATGGTATTATTTTTGATATAACAAAGGACTATATGAATTCCATAATGTTTTCGCTTTTCCTCTCTGGAGTATTAATTTGAGATCTCTAATGGTATACTTTTTTTGAGATCTCTAATGGTATACTTTTTTTGAGATCTCTAATGGTATACTTTTTTGAGATCTCTAATGGTATACTTTTTTTGAGATCTCTAATGGTATACTTTTTTTGAGATCTCTAATGGTATACTTTTTTTTAGATCTCTAATGGTATACTTTTTTTGAGATCTCTAATGGTAAACTTTTGAGATCTCTAATGGTATACTTTTTTTGAAATCTCTAATGGTATACTTTTTTTAATTCTTTTTTGGCAAGGTTTAAACGCTTTAAGCAGATAAGACACCGGTGTCCCTTTCTGACGCTCAAATCGAAAGTAAATATTTTACAATATTTTAACGTTTTTTTAATTATTAAAAAAAAAGCATTCTAATAGTTATTAAAAAAACCTGCTATATTTTAGATATTATATTTGTACTAATATAATTTGTTTGTAAGTATAAAACCCAAAAAAAGTAGTTTGAAAAAAAATCAATTTGTATTCATATTCAAAAATATATCAATAATTGGTTATGTAAATTAAAGAAATTTCAGTGATGAATAGTTGTTTCTCTTGATGTAAAAAACTGCAAATAAGCGAAAATTTGAAAAATTATTGTTTGGGAGTGGACCGTGTTTGGAAGATTTTACCTTTAACACAAAAAAAAGACGCTGATGTTTTATGGTGCATTTCATAACCATAAATTATTAAAATGCTAAATATAATATTTTTCACTTATTTTGACCTAAATTACTACAAAATAATTAAAAAAGAACGAAAATATGTTTAAAAAAACTTTACGTCTACGGGTTAAAAATATACATTAAGAGAAAACCTTACATTTTAAAATTTTCTAGTTTCTAATAAGAAAGTTATGCCTGAAAGGTTTTATTTCGTGCTCTAATAGTAGTGGCATTTCTTAGAGATTTATATATTTTTCATCAATTCTAAACATATCCTTTCTTCTATAATGTTTGAAAACTATTTATTTAAGCAAAAAATATTTTCATATCACAATAGATTTTTTTTTTTTTTTTGCAGCAAATAAGAAAACATGTTTCGAAAATAAATCTTGATTTTTCAATATAAAAATGCTGCTTTGCATATTTCACTTTTTGGTTAAATATGTTTTTCTCCACCTACAATCGATTTTAATCAAAAGATAGATTCAGAAAAACTTCCAACACCATTTTCAATAACTTTAAAGTATCATTCTTTGTAAATATATTTCCTATTCAATACTTTTTTCCTTTGAGTATATATTTTTTATTTTACTAAAAATGCAATATATTTTCTTAAAGAGTATACGTTATGACTGGTGAATGTTAAAAAACAAAATAATAATAATCAGCACAAAAACCTGTTCAATCGGAAAATTAATAATTACAATAATTTAAATATTTAAAAAATTGTTTTGTAGTCGTTACAAAATAAATTTGACACCTTTTACAAAACAAACAAAAATCCTTAATTTTTTTTCTTCCTATAACGTCAGTTTACAAAAGGTCTTAGGTCAGCTTTTGATTACGGTTAGTTTTTGTAGGCTTTTGGTTTAGGTTAGCTTTCAACATTACTTCATCAATTAAGGGTATAACCTAATTTTCTGTTATTAAAAAGTTATTTTTTTTCTGGTCAATTTACAATGATTTGAGTATAGCATACTAAATCACTCTATTTAGCAGATTTGTTTAATTTCCCTGCTCAACATACAAGATAAGCTGGTTAAAAAAGTCTTGCTCCATTTTATTATATTTTATTTTATATTTCAAAACCGAAGTTGAACATCCAACACAATTCTGAATTTACGACTATCAATGTTCATTTCCATAGCCATGGTATTTTGAACCCGACCCAGAAGACTAGAGAACTCTTGGATCAAACATTGGGTACAACTAACCTTCGTAGAGGACTTTTTTATGGAACTAACTAGAATTTGCGTTACATGGGGAGGAAAACTACGAAACATCCCAAGCTAAGCCTCGCAAAGGGATTTTATCCCATGATCTGCCTACCCCTGAATATATATAACGTCAGCACTGCTGTCGGTGCGAGCCGGGAACAGAATTCATATCAACCAGCCACCACTGGGAACCGAACCTAAGTCATCTGATTGGGAGACGAGCATTTGAAGGTTTCGGTGATGGGCCGTTGGTCCAACTGCCGTGGCATCATTTTTATCGTAAAGAATAAATCCGACTCTTAATAATAGAGGTCACATTAAACCGGTTATCAACTTACAAGGGTAGTTAAGTTAACCGATTTCATTGTAGCTCTTTTAAGTACATTATAATGTGGTCATTCTTGTTCAACTTCATTAAAAAAAAAGTAGCGATTAGATGAAGTTTTTATAGTTAAATTATTATATTTGAGTACTTTCTTGCAAGAAATTATTTTTGTACTACCAAGAATTATAAATGAGTGAAAAAAGAAAAGAATTACAGGTTGACGAGAGATATTTTTAACAAAATTTGAGACTATATATTTATATCAGAAAATAGTTTTGCTAGATAATATGCTTTTCAACTCACAATATTTTTCTTCGAGAAGGAAAGAAATAAAAACGAACTTTTTTTTCTAGCACACACATCTAAAGGCAATCAAAAATATTACAAGAAACTTTTTCCTTTACTATAAAAAGCAAAAGAATAGCCACCTGGTTCACCAGACATGACCCGATTAGAATGTAAATTTAGCAAAAAGCCCCGGGAAAAAAAGGTACCAGTGTAGGGAAATCTTTGTAGGGAAAAAGTTTTTACACGAGAAGATGAGATTGAATTGTCTTTTTGCTGCTTTATTCAAATTTCTGTTGTTGCACTGACTTTTTTTCTAATTTTATGATTTCTATTTATAACATTTATTCATTAAAAATTTATTAAAGCTGAATGTGAAGAAAATATTCATAAGAACTTTTTTTAAATAAAAAATGTTTAAAAATTAAGCTTTATTGTTAAAATTTATTTTTAAAAAATTTGAAAATAGCATATCTTTAAATAAAAACATTTTAAATAATCCGACTCTTAAAAAATGTAGAAAAAAATATATACCATTCAAAAATCTCCTTCCTTTACCTCAATTAACTATTTTAAATATCAACTCCTTCTACAAAAAAATGTTTTTAAATAAAAAAAAATAACATGTCTTCAATTAAATAAAAGGAAATGCACTTTCCTTCTAAAAAAGAAAGAAAAGACGTACGTCCCACTAAAAAATCTCTTTTCTTACCGATGTTCCCCTCTGAAATAATTTTCTTTCAGGCACCTTTTTTTTTTACCGGACCTTTACTACCAGTGACCCATTTCTCTGGTTCTTTTTTTTTTCGAATCCTTTTTTTCCAGAAGTTTTTTTACTGCCTACTGAAATCTTTTCGGACTATTTATCTTGGAGACAAGGGTTAGAGTTAAGTCTGAAAATAATTTGACTTTCCTAAAAAAAAAAATCCTATTGTCTGAAAAAGAGCAAAATATCAGTAGATGTTGTTGTTCATTTACGTCTCACTAGAGCTGCACAATGGGCCAATGGCGACGGTCTGGGAAACATCCCTGAGGATGATCCGAAGACATGCCATCACAATTTTGATCCTCTGTAGAGGGGATGGCTCCCCTGCTTCGATAGCCCGATGCCCAGCACGTGAAGTCGAGCACTTTACGGTAGAGCAGTTTAACGAGGACCAATAACGCACACCCTCGGTCCCTACACAGACTGATCCAAGTGATCACCCACCCATACACTGACTGAAGCCAGTGATGCTTGACTTCGGTGATCTGCTGGGAACCGTGTCTTAACAATCAGTCCACTCCGGAACAAATATCAGTAGAATTGCAGCATTAATGAATTGCAGCATTAAAGGAAAATTTGATGACACGTTAACTGCTCTGCATTATAGCCAAAGACAAAATTTTCAAAGTTTTCTAATATGTATAGTTTGTCTACGGTAAGAACTTCCCCCGTCGCAAAGTCTGAGACAGTCTGCTGCTATGGAAACAAGAATAGCGCATTTCAGGGAGGGAAGCTTCTCTTGATTCTAAGGACCGATGAAAAATATTCCCTTTTTTTTCGGCCGACTCAGCATTCCTATTTGAAATAATTATACCTCGTTACCATCGTCACCGTCACGGGTCCAGACGTATGGTTAGGGGAGTTCTTACTTTAGACAAACTAAAATAAAAGTTATTTAAAAGATGAGAATCCTAATCTTGATTTAGAATTTCAAGTTGAATTACATGTAGTTGAATTGAATTATATATAATTCAAGACAAAATATAATATAATATAATTGAAGACAAAAACATAACAATAAGACATAATATTCGAAAGGAATGATTGCAAAGATTTGTAAATACCGTTAAATAAGATTAATACTGTCGTAACTTTCATGAATTGTTTTCTTTGGTTGTCATTAGTATTAATGATAACCAAAGAAATCTGGATTTTCATGTAAAAAAAAAAAAAAAATTATCATATGTGATTTATCTAAACAATGAAAATACACGGATCGGTCATCCAATTAATTTGATTTAGAAACTTACAGATGAAAACAAAGCTATAAAAAAAACTCCTGTTTTATTATACTAGAGATCATTTTAGTTATTTTTAGAATTATTGTTACTATAAATCATCCCAATGGGGAAAAATGCAAATATTGATATAAAACTTGTTCTTAGAAAAAAAATATTGTTTATAGAAGGCGTTTTTCAACGTTCGCTATCAATTTCTATGAGTGCATTATTTCAAAAGAAATTGCAATAACAATTTTCAATAACTCTAAAAGCATCACTCTTAATAAAAAAAAATCACACAACCATATTTGTTTTCACAAAGAAATTTACAAAGTGTTCTTTTGAAAAGACGCCATTTTTATCGTTTACGTTTTATGAAAAAGCGATTATTCTGATTTGAAAAAAATTAAGCCCCGCATCTATATTTCATACAACACTAAATGTGTAAGTGTCACACAATCTATGAAAAAATTCTTTTTTTCGCGTTAGCCAAGAAAAATTGACTGAAACTGGGCTTTAAGTTGGGCAAAGATTAAAAGCTTAAAGCGAATAAACAATCTGTTTAATATTTTTTAGTTATGCTTATTAATTTACGCAGGCAAAAGAAAAATGTTTAGAAATAAATTTAATTTTAATGATGCTTACTATTCCACTATTAATAACTTTGTTACTGCGATTTTTTTTTTTTTTTTTCATTTTTGTACTTTTTTCTATGATTTGTATACATTTTAGAAGTTAATGGTTAGAATAGAGAACTATTGTGTATGGAATAAATGTATAATTTTGTTTAATGTAGAATAATGTTAATTCTACGAATTTTTCTAAATTTCCAATTGGCATAAAAATACATATTGAATGTAATTGAACGAAATTATTATAAATCGAAGTTTTAAAAGGATTAAACATATGTTGCATATTTTTAGAATCAGCACATATAAATCTAGATCAAAATGCTCAAGTATCTAATGAGCGAATTTAAAAAAGCTCGAAATGCGAAGCAAATTCGAAATTGGATACTTGCACTTCAAGAAGAAGACCTCCCATACTCACACATGTGACCTATGACGTCATCGCCTGCTAACCTTTATCAGCAAAATGGCAAATTAAAGTTGAGCTAAGTTTTTCTACTTAAGTTAGAATGTTAATTTACGATAAGTTAATTAAATATAGAGCCTTATCACGCATCGAATAAGTTGAAATATAATTCCTTCTCGTCTACTTCTTTTACTTAACTTAGATTTATTATTTGTTTATGTATTTTACTGCTTATTATGATATATTTTTGTTTCGTGTACCTGGCAACTTCGATGCATAGTTAGTTTGTTTATTTTCCACATGGCTTCGTGCCTGTCTTTGTGTTAAGTTTCCGTATAGAATTGAATCGTTGAGAAATAATCTTTGTTAAAGAGTATAGAATGTGTCACTTAAGAGAATTGATACTTGACGGGCTTAGATTACTCAAAATAGAATGGAAAGAACAGTTGCTAACGCAAACAAATGCCACGTTTCAACAACCAATCAGGATCGAAATAAACACTACACGTAACACACTACGTAACTTGCAGGCATCGCATTAACTGCGAGAGCATTTCCAGGAGTTGGCGAGGTGAAATAACTTTTAAATGTTATCCCAACTACACTATTAAAACTTCCGGTTCAAATTACGGTAAAAAGTATCGGCATGCTGAGTACTTTTAACCATAAAACCATTTTTTATCCTAATATTTTACCAAATAAAAAACTAATATACATATAAATTTTAAAGTAACATTTTCTGTAAAATCACTGAATCACCTTAATTAAAACAATATTGTTTAAAAATTACGGTATAAAATTTTGCGGTAAAAATAGATTTTACAGTAAAATGGATTTTACGGATGCTACACTCAGGGTGCCCGTATTTTTAACCGTAATTGGACCGTCGTTTTCACAGTGTATTCGACTAAATTATATTGAGAAGAAAACCGTGATTTTTAAACATTATTAAAGTATTTGTATATTTATCAAATTGCTATTGTAAGTTTTAACCATTTGCAGCCAAAATTGCATTAAATGTCTTCTTTCCACTTCTATCTTTTTTCTTTCTTTTTTTTTTTTTTAAGATAATCAAGATATTTTTAAACTTTGTATGGTCAGTGAAATTTTGCATTTTGATTATATCGCCACCCTGTTGTTCAAATAAAACAACTGTCAACATCTAAATATTATTTAGTCACAATTTAATGTAACTGCAATCCAAATAAAGAGTTAACTTATTTTGTTTGTCAGCGATTTTGAGGGAAATTGTTATGTTAACCACCCGAATAATTTTTTTAAACTTTAACTTCTTTTTAAACTGGAAAAGGCGCTTTATTTATATTATGCATTTCAAAAGATAAAAAGTAATGAAGTCAAAAAGATATATTCACATTAAAGTAAGTGATTTAATATCTAAGTGATGAAAAAATAAATTCGTTATCGAAATCTCTCGAACTATTAGTGAGGGAGGCGGGATGAAAAAAATAATAACCTGTTTGTTTGTCTAATGAAATTTTTTAACTCCTTTTCGTTTTCTCCTGCAGTTAAGCAGATTTTCAGCTTTTCAATTGTAAATTTAGATTCATTAGATTTCGATAGCGTTTATTTTTTTTCATAAATTAAATAATATTTTGCGAACACTAATGCATATACCTTTTTGACTTAATTTATAACAGGTTTCTGAAATTTACATACATTAAAAGCTGAGATTTAGAAACTTTGGGTAAATATCAAAAATCGTCAATAATAAGCAGCTAAGTGAAAAAGTTACTACACACAAATGATTAAAAACAAGTTTTTACACTAAATAAACGTTAAGAAATTTATATATTTTATTTTTCTTTTTTTTAAAAAAAATTATTTATTTATTTTATAAAATTTAGTAACAAATCCCTTTTTCATTAACATTAATATCATCCAATATTATTTAATATCTTTCACGAGGAAAAAAAAAATCTTCTCGAATATGATCGTAATCATCTCTCGACTTCTATAAGATATATTTTTAGATCGTAATATTCTTAAAAGCTAGAACTATTAGCTTAATGCGCGGTTCACTATCCTTTTGTCTTCAAAGACGTTCTCTTTTGTCTAAAGTAATCACTTCCTTCTTGGAAATTAATTGGATATCAAAGGATATGAGCCAGGAATAGCTCAGACATACATTTGATAGCACATTTTACTTCTTAATGCTTAAAATAGTTTCCTGAAAGTCTCTTGTTCTATAATGTTAAAGTATAGGAAAACTTTTATTTCATAGTTTCGATAAGAATTAAGCTAGAATTATCTTCCTAATATTGCATAACGTACATTTTATTATTATAGAATTAGGATGATATGTTATTCTGATATCATCTTATTTTACCTTTCTTTGTTTTATAAAATGTTTTAGATGATATTATTAAATTATTTTTAAAAAATATATCTACGTTTCTCAAGTTGACTCAAAAATCGAAATTAGTTTTATACTTGGCGGACAAAAAATGAAAGGTGGCATCGTTTTCAAAAGTCTCAAGGACGGATGTTTTAGGTGGTGACAGAAAAAAAAATCTTTTTTAAAAATCTTTTTTAAAAATCGTTTGTAAAACGTAGTGAACGTTAAAAATCGTTTGTAAACGTTAAAATCGTTTGTAAACGTTTGGAAAACGAAAAAAAATGCAAAGAGAGATTTTAGTTTTTTAAATTTCTTTTTGAGCCTGTTTATGTCGAAAAGTATTTAAAATTTGAATCGACCATATATTCTACTTACAATTCTACTTGACGATAAATTCTAGATCAAGAAACGATTATTTGTTCAAGAGTGGTTGTTTTTTGATTGGCCGTAAATTTCCTTTATCTATAATTTGGCGATAAAATTTATTTTTAAAACTCAAGAAATTATTTAAACTCACATTATCATCAAACCCAAATCTGTAGTAGAGGCATGAATGTTCCTGTTGGTTCGCAAACGATTGAAATTTTGGTTACGAGATTCCAATTTAATAGCACAGCAAAAGCTCGCTAATAACATCGATAAAAAAAATTTAAAAAAGCGTTTTTAGAAACCGTTTATTTTCGCATTCATTTAGTTTCTTCAACAGTAATTATTTTTATTGAATTTATTAAGTACTACTTCTAAACAAAAAATTAAATAATGTATATAATATATATCAAAGTTTAAGTGTAAGTTCACTTGAATTCGCTAGCCGCTTTATAGATTATGTTTTGTGATTTGTTCTGTATTTTTCTTACATTTCACTTTCTGTTTTTCGCTTGATAAGTTTTATTTCGCGTATCTTTTACTTAATGTGTTCTATTTTCATTCCAATTTTTTGTGTGCTCGTCAAACTTATTTTATTGATTTATTTTACTTTGGCTATATTTATAGAATATTAGAAAGCACTCTTTTAATGGATATAATCGTGAGAGCTGATGACGATATATCTTTTAATTATTTTGTATTCCATCTTTTTAATATTTTTTTAAATAATTTTTTTAAATATTTTTGAAAAAAATATTTTATTTTAATACTATTTTTTCTTCCTCTCATTAGCCTCTTTTATATTATTTTCCATGTTTTCTCTATAGTTTTGACTTAATGTACACACACGCTCACACAAATATTATATATATATATATATATATATATATATATATATATATATATATATATATATATATATATATATATATATATATATATATATATATATATATATATATATATATATATATTGTTACTGACTAGAAAATCACGTGATATAATTTAGTTTTCTAGTTGGCTTTAGCTTAAAATTAAAGGGGAAAAAAATTAAATGCATTTTCATCTTTTCTTTCACATATCTTTTTCTGTTTTGTCTGCTATGATTTCGTTTTATATTCTGAATTTTATTCCAAATTAAAGATTTAAAACAGTTAAAACTAAAAATTATGTTTTTTTTTATCATTAAGTAGTATAATAGTACCTTATTACGCTACGTATTATAAAAAAACCTCACTTATAAGTATCTAACCATTTTACTTTTTTTACAATTACTAAGCAGTTTATAAGTTGTATTTATTTTTATTATAAGCTTTGCTTATAACCTTGTGCAATCAACATGTACAAAAGAAATAATGAATAGAAAAATGTGAAAGATTTTTAGGGATTACCTTTTCGCCTTATTAGCGATTTACCTCTTTAACGAAAAGTACTTAGTTTAACCCTTTGACGCAGAATTTTTATTAAACATATTTTTCTCCTTTTTTTCATTATTTGTATTAATTAAGGGCTAAATAAATAAATAAATAAATAATATTTGTTTAATAAATACGGCATGAAACACCGCGTTTTTCTGCGTTGAAATTAAAACCAAACAAAGACGGCACACTGGCAAACATTTATTTTTTAAATTTACAATTATTTGCAGTTATTTAGATTTAAGAGAAACAGTTATTCATCATTGAAATTTCTTTAATTTACAAAATCAAATATTGATAAATTTATGAATAAGTATGAAAAACAAAATTTCCGGCTGCATTTTTTAGATTTTATATTTAGTTCAAACATAATTTCTTTAAGCCAGAAAATTTGTTAAGTAACTCTTATACTGTTTTTTCAATTAAAAAACACCAAAATATATTTTTACTTGTAATTAGAGAAATTAGAAAAAATATATAAAATGAAAACCAGTGTTCCATCTGCCTCAAAGGGTTGAGTAACCTCAACTAAAATAGGGAGTTATTTTAAAATAAAATCGTAGTTTAAATTGCAATGATTGTTGTTCTCATCGGCCATTAAGGCCAGAGAGGGGTTGTTCTTGTTTTTCAGTGGTGCCATTTATGGCCAAGAATTTGACTTCCGCCACACTCATACGTCACACCCGTTTATAGGGTGGACCCATTCATACATCCATTCATTCATCAATAGATCGTAATTTTGACCTGAACCAGAGAACGATCAATCTCCAATTCAGTACCTCCAGAGATATTGTATTGTTATGGGGATCTATAGATTTTGTGACCGGACAGATTTAGCGTGCACCAGTCACTATTTACTATGCGGGGAGTCTTCGGCCTGCTGGATTCGAACTCCCTTTCTCAAAAACGTGAGTCCAGCGCCCTGCAAACCAGGCTATCCCGGTCAATTGTAATGGTAACTACGCAAAATGATTAGTTTTAAATTTTACTAAGCCGGGGACAAAATCGACGTAACTAAATCTGTATTGATATTATAAAACTTTTCTGAGTCTTTCTGTTCTTCTAAATTAAATACTTTTTAATTTAAAAGCATCAATCTGCTTATCGTAAAAAGACAAAAAATTTTTGAAGCAATCGCGAAGGTTGGTGACCGGAGCAAGCAAGGGCACAGGCCCCTTGCTACATTCTATAGGCTATTATGGACTACGGTAAATAAGGCTGACGCTAAGCCTACCGTGAATTTTATATCTAAATAGAACATTTTATTAAGATTACTTGACTGAAAATCTTAATTATCTATAAGTATTTCGATGCACTTTAAGAAAAGTTCAATGCTCCCACATTAAAATAGATTGCATCTTTAGAGCATAGTGCAATAAGTTATTCCTCGGGTTAACCCTTTTGCTAAGACAAAAGCCGGTAAACTAGAAACAATAAGCAAGAACTAATGATACTTCTAGACTAAATTACTTCAGCTTACAGCTTACTTTGTTGTTCGCAACGAATTAATTTTATTTAATGGCCAACCCCATGGAGTTAACGATCTTAGTAATTAATTGTTTTGGAGGACATAAAACATTAGTTTATGAGGTGTTTTTAATAAAAGTATTAAAAGTGTTCTTCATCTTAAAATGTTTCTTTTTTTTTTTCATTTGAATATTTAAAGGCGTGAAAAATAGCATGATTTAATATAAATTAATATTTAAAAAAAGCATTGCGTAAAGTAATTCAATACATAATATGTTCCATAAATAATAAAAATTGTATTTTTAAACAAGAAATTAATTTATGTTCCAATTAAATGAATTTAGACTTTATTATGTTCACAAATAGAAAAATATGTATTTTTAAACAATATAATTCATATTTTAATAAAATTAATTTAGAATTAATTGTGACTACTAAAATTAAAATTTTAATTTTTAAACAACAGAATAATTCATTTATAATTATAAAATGAAAGTTTCTTTTGTGACTCTCTAGAACCATTTGAACTAGAGTTCTGAAATTTGGTGGAAGTGGGGGTAGAAGGGGACAATTTTAGCCCCCCCCCTCCCTCCGATTCAAAAAACAGTTCAAAAATCTCAATTAGATTGTTCAGGAGAGACATTTAAAAAATAGAAATTTCTCATTGGTTTAGAGCTAGAGCCATTCATATAAATGAAATCGCAAACGATTTTAAAGATATCGTCAGTGATGTTTGCTTGCTTATAGCTCTCATAAATCAAAAAACGAAGTTTATTACACGTTCTTAGATATTTTGTAATTTTTTTATGTCCGATAAACTAAATGATCAACGTGAACGTGGTGGCATGGGTGTACTTCCCAAATTAGTATTCTTTAAGTAATTAGAAACTACGTGTTTATTTTTATTTTATTTCTTGTCTATTTTATTTTAAAAGCATTTATATCAAGCAAAATAAATTAAAATTGTTGGTATTTGAAATTAAAAAATTAAATTATTAACAGAAAAGCAAAATTAACGTAAAAATAGAACTAAATCATTTAGCGGGGAGGTAAAATTTTGCCATACTATTATTGACGCCAATGATGATTGATTTTGATTTTTGTAAAAACTACAAATTGGAATAAAAAATGTACCTACTAAAGAGAAAAATTAATAGAGAAATGGTACTAATTCATTTAGTAGAAAAGTAGTAAATTGTCATATTAAAGCTTCTGATGCTTAACTAATTATGGTTATGGATACTAAATGGGAAAAATGCATGTACTAAAAGGCTTAATTACTAGACACTAATTCAATACTAATAAACTAACATTAATTGGACACTATTCCGACACTAATTAGACACTAATAGACTAATAGTGAGATTCGTAAAACATTTTTATGTACATTTAATCAAAGAAAAACATCACTCCCAATAACTTTTGTTTCAATGTTAATTATTGTTAATTATTGCTTCCTTTTCGGAAATTTCTAAATGATATTGAATTTTTAAAAGGTTTCTGAAAATTTTTAGAAATTTTCAAATCCATTATATGATATTCAAAACAGTGTAGAAGTTTGAAAATTAACATTAGAAAATTTAAAAACATTTTCAGAATTGAAATTTATAAAAATTTTGGTGGATCGCTAGCATTATCTAAGGTTTAAATAGTTCAAATTAATTTTTTGATTAAACAATACCAAAAATACCAGTTCAGATACAAATTTAGTGAAAGATTAGAAAAAAAGAAATGAAGAAAACATTATAGAAATGTTGTTCTAAAGTCCAATATCTTTGTAACTTAATTTTTTTCTTTATATAATACTTACAGCTTTTCCAAGCTCTGCATGATTAATAAAGATTTAAAGTTTTAAAAAAACCAGTTAAACTTACAGTTTTCAACTGGCAGCTTCAGTTAATTGTTGAAAACTGTAACACTTACGAAGTAAATCTGTAGACTCAACGGTGTTTTACAGTACTATTACAAGTTTTGTCTGTAAAAGTTACAAGGGGATAAAATGTTTGGTTAAAATTGGCAGTCAAAGCTGTTTTTTACAATACATTTTATCCCCTCTTTAACCGTTTGAGCAGTTTGTCTACTCTTTCTCCATTTGAATATTTTTTCCACTTTTTGCACAACTAAAAATTTCGTCCATACTATGTTCATTTGTACATTTAGTCCATTCTTGATAATGTAGAGATATGTTACAAAAATGAAAAAATTCGAATTAAAAAAAACTCATTCGTCTTATACATTCGCATTAAATTCTATATTGAACATTTTTACGAATAGATCTGAATATAGTCCTTAAAACTCTCATCTTTAGGTTTATATTTATAAAATAATAAAATGAATACAATAAAATCAATTTTCTTAATACCAGTAAAAACACGACAATGCATAAGCTTTATATTTTTTTCCATAATCCCTTTAATTTCTTTTATTCAAACAAATTCGAAACATTGAAATGCTTTTGAAATCTTTTAGTGTGAAAATGCAAAAAGATTAACTTTTTTCATAACAAAATCTATATTTATTTTGGCTTCAAAATCCGTAGTTATGCAGATGTGTATTCCAAGAAATAAATATAGGGAAACATTTCTCTTTTGGTTAAATTTTGTGATAAAAGATTGGTTAAATTTGGTTAAATTTTGTGATAAATTTTGTGATTTATTTTTACAAATTACAAACTCTAATTAATTTTCGAATATAAATGCTTAATTATTTAAAAAAAATTATTTTTCATTATTTAACATTTATAAAATTAAAGAATTTTCCCGACAGCCCATTGTGGGCCAGAGGTGTTAAGGTCCCACAATTTCTTAACAGTGTGATTGAGGCGATGTGGTCAGCATTCAGCACAGATAGATTTACTTCCCAGATAAGTTGGTATCCATAGAACGTAAATAAGTAGAGCATCTATATTATCTACACTACAATATTATCCACACTGTATTGCAATAAATTGAAACATAATATCACATTAGCTGAAAACCTTATGTAATGCTATATTATTATACTTCTTTAAATTGATTAGTATTTATTTAGATTGTAGTTTAATTTCTAAAGAAACATAGTTACATTTAACATTTCGTTAAGTGGGCTGCAAATTTGTACCTGGTACTGTCATTAAAGATTAATGAAACACAAGTTTGATAAATTTTTTTGTTTGGTTTGAAGTTAATTCTTTTATTAATTTAATTTTTTAATTATTTTTTTCGTATTCATTTAAAATGTTAACGCTGCTCCTATGTTAAATAATTTTGAAACTGTATTTAAAGGTCCGTCAGTGATGTGAGAAATAATTAAATCAATACTTATTAATCTTTTTTTTTAATTTTGTGTCCCTGTAGTTTTTATTTATTTTTCTTAGAGTTATATAGGCTATATACGAGCTATATACGAAAAAAAGTTTAAAATAACAAATTTGCATTCTTTGAATACATACAACTATTTTAGTACCTTTAGTATTTAGTTAATGAAGCGCAAAATATCTAATGATTTTTCCGTAACATTTCTAACTACACAAATATTTATAATAGTTTTTACATGTTTTTAAAATACATACATAAGCATACTTCCTCTATGATAGGTTTTGATTTTGCTTAAAAGTAACGAAACTCTACTTTTATTTTAATATTTTAGCTTAAAGAAAAAAATAAATTTTTGTTTATGATCTGTAAATATATGCCATTAAAATAATTGATCTTTTTTATAAGAAAAACAATGCAAGTTTCGTTATTGCGTCTTAAATACGATATAGTTTTTTTTTTATATTTATAGTTGTTGTATTCTTATAGTATGAAAATGTAAATACATATTGGTCGTAAAAAGTTAAAAACAAATACCAAATACATTTAAATTGCTAAGTATTTTTTTAATTTTTAAACCCTCATTCAGTAGTTTATAAGAGTAGAGAAACGTTTTTATGCTCAATTTTTTAAAACAAATTAAAAGGACATTTTATAACCAAAGAAAAAAACATTTTTTTATACTTCATATTTCTTACTTAAAAATGCAACACTGAAATATAAAAGTAATTTTTTTATCTCATTAAATAAAAATATATGCTGATTAGATAAAAGCATCAAAGTGCATAAAGGGAAAATAAATCCCAAATGCATTTTGTAAATAAAATTCAGTTCAGCATTTTTTTTCCTGTTGCGCATCTTCACTTAATTTTTAGCATTTAATATCATTGTTTTTTTTAAGTTGTAAAAATTAAACTCTTTCTTATTTTTTATTTATATATTTATTTTTAATTAAAACCAAACATTTTCTTATTTGTAGTATTTTTGAAAAAGAAAAAAAATTTTTTTTAAAAATAGCTGACTACGTTTTTATGTTTAAACTAAATAAGCATTTAAAATAGCTAAAGAAGAAGTTAATTTATTTCTAAATATTATATTAGATTAAAAATGAAACATTAAAAGAAAATGCTGATATAAACTTGTTTAAAAATGACTGAAAAATCTGTTTAAAACATACAAGGTTTTCTATTTTTTAATCGCTGTTTAACTAGGAATAAATTTTATAAATGATATTATAAGATGATAAGGATGGAACTCTAAATTTTTAAAGTCTTTAAATACTATTTGCAATAATTAAGTATTCCGTTAAGGCTACTCAAATATTACGAACAAAATAAGATTTGAAACAGTTATTTTTGTAAAAAAGACATAAGACTACTATTTTTACATCCTAGTAACTAAAATGTTTGTCTTCTTCATTTCAATAATTATAATTATATTTTATTTTGAATTTTAAAAAGTTTATTAACTATTGCAAAAACGTTAAAAATATCGCTTTCTAAACCTCAAAATGTTTTCCTCTTTTCTTATATCATTTCATTTACATTTTTATGATTGAGTACTGATTTTTACATCCTAGATTTAGAACCTAAAATGTTGGGTTTTTTTTATTGAAATAATTATTAAAATATTTCATTTAGAATTTTAAAAAGTTTTTTAATTATTGCAAAAACTTTAAAAGTACTACTTTCTGATGAGGATCGACGAATTTTGTCCCCAAAAATATAGGGCGTTATCGTAAAATGGGAAATATGATTTCGATGATTTGGTTGGGAGAGCAGTCGAAAGTTGTTAATTTATGTTAATTTTATATTTTATGTTAATTTTACTTTTTGTGTATTTCACCATATCTCTTGAACGTTTTAAGCGAATCGAAAAATTTTTGCACCTAATTATAAAATACTTTTATCCAAAGATAATTCCATGCAAAAAATATTTTTAAATAATTATTTGTGTTTTTATTATTTTACTTAATCTAAGTAATTTTGAATAATTATTAAAATATAATTTAAAAATTTTTTTAATAATTCTTAAAATATCGATCAACAAATTTTTACGACAGTTTAAAGAATGTGCTTTTATTCGGCAAAATACAAAGTATGAAAGAAAATGGTCGAATAGTTCCTGAGAAATTGAATTTTAAATATCTGATTTTTGTAAGAATTCATTTGAGATATTTGCAAATGGCAAATCCCATAACCACATCGCTTTTCATCACATTTGATTCAAAATTTAAATCGCAGTAATATATACCAAGGATTTCTATTAAAAAACTGTATTGCAGTATTTGGGAAGTTTTCAAGTGAATAGGAAAGAGAGTTTACAAAATGTTTTTCATTTCTACGTGATTTTCAAATTATTTTACGAGAATGCTCTCAAAGTCGTGAACGTCGAATTTTATAAAAATTATCTAAAAAAAATATGGATTTAAAAAATTTAAATCACAATGTTCCCCCAGTAAAATACAATCAGTGCCTCCTGTAAATGATTATATATATATATATATATATATATATATATATATATATATATATATATATATATATATATATATATATATATATATTTACACTATTATGAAAAATTATACTCTTAATATTAAATTTGTTTTCATATTTATTGATGATTTAATTTTTAACATTATACAATTTTGTTAAATAATATTTACCCCCGAGGAATTAATCTTGCACCGTAAGCATGATGATAATATAAATTTTAAATTCTTTGGAATTTGGTATTAAAAATAAAGAAAATATCTGCATAGTTGATTTATACGATAAAAAAAATTATTTTAATTTTAATATAAATACATGGTACATCAAAATAAAAAAATTCAAAACAATTTATTACATTTTGAAGAAGTTTTAAAAAATGTTCATGGATCTTCTAATGCAGAAAAAAATTTAAATGATAAAATCTTATAAAACAGCCAAGAGATTTTCAAGGTAATTTCTCTTGTTAAATATAACACTTTCAAAATTATTTTTGAACAAATTCTGCTTACTATCTGTTTATGTAGTGCTACCATATAAAAAAATTAAACTGGATTCAGCTTTAAATTAAAATATCAAGAAATTATACAGATTCTTCCAAATTAACTCTTTTAATTTAAATTGAAAGCAACTTATGTAAGTAAGGTGTAAAAACAGATTACTGAATTAGAATATATTTTATTTATAAACAGGACTGCTGTAGTACTTTGTTAAGCGTTTTTCCGAAATGTTCTGAACCGAGTTTAATTACAAAGATGTTTTTATTGATTTAAATTGAGAGAAATGTTTCATTAATATTGATTTTTAAAATAACTTACACTATATATTGAGCCTACTCAGCACCTACAATAAAAAAATTTAAAATATGTTTCAAAACTTAAATTTAAAACGAGGCACAAATTTAAGTTTTAATGATAAAAAAAAAGAAAACGTTCTCAAAATTTTGCGAAAGATTCTTAAGATAAATCAAAGTACAAGCCGGCAGCAAAATACTGAAATTAAATTTTTTTTGACGAATGAAGCTAAGAAAATATTTCTATTAATAATTGCAACTCATTCTTCCATCAAATCTGTCTTTATATTTTCTGCTCTGTCTAATCTACAATAATAGTCTACACCCGATAATGATTTGTTGGTTTTTTATAACATAAATTATTTTTTAATCAAATATCATTTCTCGAGTATTGTTTCATTTTTTAAAATGATTGTTTAAACATGATAACGAAAAACCATATATAATGAAAGAGGGGATTAAAAACTCACCTAACGACTCCTGCATGTCAGTTGCCACGGTGGTTAAGCATTCAGATGTTGTAAACTGCGCCAACAGAGAAGACTTTCCGACTTCTTCTGCACCAAGAAGCAGCACCTTATACCTTGTTGGAGGAGTCAGCACAGAAATAGTTGATTCAACAGACGAAAGCCTCTCTCGAAAATCATGTTCGACACCTGAACTAGAATCTTCCGATGTGACACTTGGCGATCTAGCTCGCACCATATCTCCAAGATTGACAATACCTTTCGATGTGACACTAAAACTTCTAAGTCTATAGCATCCTTCATCTGCTGCGAAAGGCTTGTCATCGCCATTAGGTACTGGTATACTACCAGTACGAGCTCTGTAAGTAGCCCAAGGGTCCTCTTCAACCCATAAAGACGTTCTTCGAAAGCGTCCTGGTGACATATGAGGATGGGTTGCTCTTCTTCCAGCAGTACTGAAATACGTGCTGGTAAGTGGAGGACTTGGGTACCCTTGACTGTACCTCCTGTGCTTAAGGTGATGCCTACCACGTCGAGTTGCTCCCAGGGAGGGTCGAGCTGGACTCGGTGTTCCCGACCTTGGTGTTCCATCTGGTAGTGGACTTCTGGCTGGAGATGCAGATGACCCTCGCAAAGTACCCTGGGAATAGCTTCTCAAGTCCGGTACACTGAAGGCGAATGCTGATGTAGAGGAAGGACGGGAGTTACTAGAGCTGGTGCAAGGAGCTGGATCGGAGTGTCGCTTTGGACTATCCAAATTCAGTGGATATTCATCGTCTTCTGGGTCCATGTTGGTAGTTGCAAATATACCTATTGTTCTTGTATCACTGAGCCAAAGATATGTATTTTACGAGAGGATCATTAATGGACAGCATATTCGACGAATTTATGAATAAACTTTTTAATTCTTACACAATATTTGGTAGCTGAGTATTCTAAACTCAACCCATAAAATGATAGATGGGATGGATTCTGTGGCTTAAGATATCAACCGTTTGCATATATGTACGGTTTATTATAATCAATATAGCTTAAGAATCAATGTCAATGCAAATAACTGAAAAAGCAATGTCAATCAATACAGGTGAAGACTCAATATCAATCAATATTCATAGATGACTACTCAATATCACTCACTATCAATTATAAAAGAATCAATAAGCTTTTACATCGTTACATCAGTATAGCTTAATATATAGGTGTTTATAGTAATCAGCGAATCAGTTTACAATTTACCAAGTGAAATAAGCTAAAACGCTTGCTGACAAATATTTCTAGAAATATTTTTCAGTGCTGTGGAGGTAATTGCAACAGTATATGCATTTCTTCCGCAAATAATATTATCATCGTTCGACAACTTTCACACACACTACAAAACAGCGAATTTTGCTTCAGTTCTATTTTTAGTATTATCTAATTCTAGAGAAAAGATATTATTGTCAAATGTGTTTCAAAATTTAGCAACAGTAATTGAAGAATAGAAATTATAAGTTAAAAGATGCAGAAATAAATTAATACCTTTGCCAGAGTAGTGAAGGGTTTCGATTTCAATAGGCGTTAAACGTAAACATCCGATAGAAATTTACAAGACTCACTTAATTTTCACGAAGATTCCAAACCCGTTCGTATAATGCTATTTTGACCATTAGTTCCGAGTCCGATAAAAACGAAAAATATTTCAATCGCTGAATATAGAAGAATGTAATCTTACTTTTCCGGTAAAAGTTTCAGGATCACACAACATCAAAGGCGATCCTGGAAAGTCTGGTTTTCCCGGGGAAATACCTTTCTCTTTGGGTCTTACTCTGATCGATTTTTCCCGGTGACTTGGACTCTGTGGGCCACGTGGAGTAATTTTCCCCAAAACACGAGTCTGCGCAGTAGACGTTCTGGTAAATCCTAGCACCTGATTGGTTGGTAAAAAAGAATAGCTAACTTTCGGGGATTTCTTTGAAGAAAAGAAATCACCTTGTCTGAAGTTTTTATGGCTGAGTTAAGAATGAATTTCTTTCTCAGGTATTTATTTGATCAAGAAGTTTTTTCCCGTTTTCCGTGTAACACTGCCGATTTTACTGAGACTTTCTGACCTAAAAGGCCCAATCAACGAGCTTAATGATCTCGAAGCATACATGAGTTTCTTTAAAAAGTAATTAATAATTGAAATTTAAAAATAATAATCAAAATTAAATTTTTTTGTGTGTTTTTAACACTTTTTTGAATTTAGTGCTGTCATAAAACACTTTTAAAGAGTAAACTGCAATCTCTTAAGGAGGTTTAATTATTTTCTCACAACGGTTTTTGCTATATTTTTCGTACAATTAGTGTATTTTCTTCCTAATCATCCTAATCATTTAGGTTGCAAAACTGAATATGGTATACCTATTATTATACCTTTAAGCATTTAATTGCAGTGCTTAGTTTCAAATGACTTAATATATCGATAAAAACACTGTTTTGAATCAAAATATCGATTATAAACTAATTAAATAATCATTTTTCTGTTGTAACGGTAAATACAGGAATTGTTGCACAATTTGGGCATTCGGTTGTTTCCCATCATGTTGTTGCTTTGTGAAGATTATTGCAGTGACTAGTTCTAAGGACATTGAATAACGCTGTGGCTGCAAATCAATAAGCATAAATGTTTTTAAATGTAGATAGCTCAAATTATTGTAATTAACTGACAATTTGAAAGTTTTAACGATTGTTGACATTTGAACGAAAAGGTGTCAAAAATACCTACTGCTCTTGCTTTTTTAAAAACGTGGTAGAAATTTTGTTAATACACGTTAAGTTAAAAAAAACATAATTAATAAATATAACAATAAAGCATTTAGGGAAATGAAAATGTATAATTTTTATAGTTTTAAGTCATTACCATATGAATGGCTTGACCATTTGAAACCAAAAGGATTTTCAAGGTTCATTTTGATATCAAAATGTTCTTTATTATTGTTTCCTGATAGGTATTTTGAAAATTTCCATACTTTCCACTAGCCCATTAGCACCACACATCGAAATATCTTATTGTCTACATTAAAATCGTACTTTTTTCAATCAGAAAGACTTTTTTGAACAATTTTAAAAAAAGTGGCTTATCAATGTTTTGTATCAAGCACTCCATGCACAAATTTTATATTTGGATTCTTAAGTTAAACTTGAATTGAATCTAGTGTTTTTCAAAACTAAAAAAGCATTGATTATAATATAACAAACTGAAAAAAACCAATATATACAGAAAATAGCAGAGATATAATAAAAATTATGTTTAAAAAGTAAATAGTAAATAAATACACTGTAATATAGACAGACAGACAGATATTAGTAATAGGCTATTGTTGTTTATTTTTGCAACTGATATGAACGTAATAGTCTTTGTATAAAAATGTCGATAAAAAGTTTTAAGACTCAATTACGCAGAACTAAATTATAACATTTATCTTCGCAATGACAGATTATATCATTTTCAAAATAAATCATATTCCAATAACCTTTTCAAAGTGAAAAAAAAAAAATGATGCCGTCACACGACAGAATAATAATAAAATAAAATACAAAAATAAAAAAAGTAATAAAAAAAGTTTTAAAAAAATGCCAGAAAATGGCAGAATATCGAGCTAATATTAATATTAGTAGTAAAAGCTTCAAATCATATTTTTTTCTGGAAATGAATTATCATTTTTATATTTCTTATGACAACAATTCGATTTTTATTTTATACCTACGTAATCATTTACACAATTTCAATCAGGTAAAAAACTTTTTCTAAGAAACAATATTTTTTCAAAGCTTTACAAAAAGAAAAAAATTAATCGTTTAAACTCCGTTGATGAAATGATTATATCATGTTACCATTATTAACTGCGATAAACTGAAAGCTATTCTAAACAAATTAAATAAAAAAGAAGTGCAGAAATTACTTTTTCTACCAGCTTTTACAGTTTTTCATTTTGCCCCATAAGACTTAAAATTTTTAAAATTCCTTAAATTTTTCCACAAAATAATAAGAAAAGTTTTCTACATTTAAAACGAATAAGAATTCAAATTTAAAAAACAAATAAAATAAAGAAATAAATAAAGCTTTAAACAATATCTTATGAGAATTCTAAATGTGGTACAGCCATGCATGTTTAACCATTTTGAGTATTTTTGGCTTCATGTTAGTCTTCTAAATTGCACTGAAATGTACTAAATGATTCGATGTATTTTTTTGTAAATTATTAGGTTTTAATTAAAGAATCTGATAACTATATTAGTTTATGAACCAATAATAATTTTAGGTGAGAGGATGCTATTCATATGCGTCATGTAATATTTAACGAATGTCCTTTTTCAAGGAATCGTCATTAAATATTTTTCTTTTCTATGACGACAATTTATCTTTAAATAGTTAACAAATTGATATCTTCATTTAAAATTGTCTTTGATGCAACATTATTTAAAACTTAACAAGCATCATTTAGTATTCGACATTCTCACAAACACTATTGATTTTCCATTAACCATTCAATTTCATTTACTTATCTAATAAAATCTTCATAGATGATTATTTTGCTATATGGCATTTTTAAAAATCATTTTATATTTTATCTTTTTACTTTCTTTTGATGAAACTCATTTGATGTATTCCATTCTACTTATGGCGATCATTCGTTTTTTATTTAACTTATAAATTAAATCCTAAAATTATTACTGATATAAAATGAGGACAGGAAAACGAATGAGTAAGTGAGGGAATGAGCGGAAGACTCGGGGAGTGAATAAATTATAAAAAGAAAGTAAATCGGCAATTAAATATTGTACAAAAGGCTAAGTCAAAAAGGCTAATTAGTAAATCTACGAATCTGTGAAAGTACGAATCAGTTAGTACATTAATAGAAAGCTTCTAATTTGTAGTAACGCAGTCAAAAAAAATGTTTATATATATATATATATATATATATATATATATATATATATATATATATATATATATATATAATATAGAATGGCTCATTCGAGTCTTTCTATATTAAATCATAAGCTTGAAATAGATTTCTCTTTTAATTTTAAGACGTAGAAATCGTTCTCTCACAAAGAGCCATAAAAAGACAAGATGCCAATTAAAAGAATTTTTTTTTTAAAGTTAATAGGCAATAATTCTTAGAAAAATACGCATTAGGAAAATCCCAGAAATTCCCCATTATCAGTATGGTGTCATCTTTTTAACAAATCAAAATCTCTAAATTTTCCTATTTATATGGCGTTTCATTAAATTAAGGATATCCTCGCAACCAATTCCCTTTCAGAATCCCCGTTTAAATTTTAGGAGGCAGCAAAAATTCGTGGCTTTTTCATATTTTCATGGCTAGATAAATCTGTGCCAAATCCCCAACATTCCTGCCATGAAATATATATATATATATATATATATATATATATATATATATATATATATATATATATATATATACATATATACAGAGAGAGAGAACGGCAGAGATACAATGCATCTGATACAGTTGTATTTTTAAATTTTCTTTTTATCTCTTTTGGATAAAAGTTTCAAAAATTCCCTACATTTTTTATTTATTGTATATTGCAAATTGTATTTAAATGAAACATTTTATAAGAATATTTTTGATGAACACATAAACAATCTGCAATTGTAATATTTTTAAGGACATATTCCAAGAATAAATAATTAATTATTTAAAATTATTGATTTTTCATATGCCGGATTTTATATTGTTTTAGATGGTGTTTGACGGAGTTTTAGATGGGGTTCTTTAAAATGTTCCAAGTCACTTTTCAAAAAAAAAATATAAATAGTCAAATGTTAGCCATTAGAAAGTTTTGAAATTGACTAACTAGTTAGTGGCACAAAGATCCGGGGATTATGGTGCCCATTAAAATAATTGGAAATGATAGCCAATTTATACTCAATAGAATATACAGTATATAATTGTTAGCTTTCTGTTTAAAAAAAACAACACAAGTCTAAGTTTCGATGATTAACTTCAATTGAGTTCCCTAAAATTGATGAAACTTTTTAGAACCATTTTCTATATTTTTGAAAGTATGCTGTGGTCCCTGAGGGTCTAAATGTGAAAATGCAATGCCCAAACTGAAACTTTAAAAAAAATTATTGTTTTATATTCTTGCAGTAACAAAATGAAATTATTTCTGGCGTTTATAAAAAAGGAACTACGAAACAAAGCAAAAAAAAAAAAAAAATCATACATGTTTATTTCACCACACTACTCATTAGTTTTTAATAAACTCATTGTTTTTTCTCTGGTTTTTCCAGGAAATACGTCAAAATAATAAACTGTCAATAGAATATAATCTTAAACAACCAGCGAAAAATATTGTAGTAGATAATTCAGCATACATAACAGAATTTTGTTCTAAATGTTAACTCAATCAAAGAAAAACCCCTTTTAGAAGCGATCATATTATCGACTAATTAGTCCAATATTTCAGATCCAATAATATTCCAATGTAATTGGTTCACTTCCTATGGATGTTTTCAACTTTTATTTGATATTTCTGATACACAAGTTTAAATGACCCCTATAATGGCACGTTTATTGATTGCAGGGAGAATAACTTTATCCTCTTACTGGTCAACATGTTTACATCTTTTTCGACCACTGTTTGTTACAGGAATAGGACAAGCAATGTCAACGTGAAAATAAATTACATTTTTGTATTTTCTTGATTTTGATTAAAAAAAAGTACAAGAAAAAAAAGCACAGACCGATACACTGTTGAAAATTTAAGGGTTAATAAGACCATCAGACTGTTTAAATGTTCTACATCCTGAATAAGAAGAACCAAAATACTGTTCTTCTAAAATTTGAATATACGATTCTATGGTTAAATTCAATCCTTTGATGCAGAATTTTTATTAAACTTATTTTTCATACTTATTTTTCATTACTTTGTATTAATTTATGTCAAAAAGAGTAAAAAATATTATATTTAGCATTTTAATAATTTACGGTTCGGTAATTTAGCATGACGTTGTCTTTTTTCTGAATTAAAGGTAAAATCTTTCAAACAAGGCTCACTCCTAAAAAAAAAATTAAAATTTGCCGTTATTTAAATCTAAGAGAAACAGTTATTCATAAGTGAAATTTCCTTAGTTTACAAAATCAATTATTGTTTAATTTTTATATATGAAAAGAAAAAAAAATTTCGAACTAAATTTTTTTTTTTTTGGGGGGGGGGGAGATTTTATATTTTATTTCAAATATAATTCCGATAATTTAACAGATTTTTAGTAACTTATTAGGCTGTTTTTTTATATTTGAAAAGTAATAAAATATATCTTTGCTAGTAATAAGAGCTTCTGAAAAAATATTTAAAAAAAAGAACATCAGTGTTCTATTTAAGCCAAAAGCTAAGCTAACCAAAATTAAAATAGGAATATTTTTTTAAAAAAATTGTAGTTCAAATTTCGATGGTAAGGAAGCAGAATGATTAGGTTTAAATTTTACTAAATCGGAAACTATATCGATGTAACTAAATCTGCGTAAATACTATTAATTTTTTCAGATTCTGAAACTATATACATAAAAGGAACGCTGGTGTCGCATCTGCGTTAAAGGAATATACGGAAACCTGGTTCACATCAATATCTTATAAAAATTGCAGCAAATTTAAAACGGAAATATGGTTTAAGTTACCGGTAACATAACAACATCGAACACCATAAGCATCATCAGTCAACATTGGACTAATATGCAGGCAAAATACTATAGGGGGAATAGATTATAGGGGGAAAGAAGTGATTAAGAAACGATAGAACAATATCTAAAGAGTAAAATTCATCATTTTCAATTTTTTTAAAAATCAATAAATTGCATAGAAAGAATTATAGGAAATCTATTTGTAAGCAGCTTGAAAGAAATAGAAGCTAAATCAGTCGATTAGCTTTCAAGATTCTGGTGAATATCTTATTGAATGAATTTCCTTTCTTCCATAAATTCAGCATTAATGGTAAAACAGAAAATAAACTGTATGCTTATGAAAATACTCTTATTTCCGTTCATAAATTATATCAACAAAATGAATAATTCAACGAATATTCATATATAAGTATTCAGTTTCGTTTCTTGGATATTTGATTCATATTACCAGAGATTGCATGAGAAATATTACACAGTAGTAGAACGCATCGTTATTAAGAATTACGCGAAGAATAACACATTGCCATTGCATCATTGTTAAGAATATGTCTTGTTTCTTGGACTGTCGGTCGTTGAACCTCATACTTACCATTAATCCTAACTACAAATCCAAGGGATTTCTCCTTTCGACATTCAAACTTTGTAATTAAATTTGTAGTGTCATGACGTATAACATACCAATTCTAATCCCGCCAAGATTTTGATCAAAAGCATAAAGTGATCTTAGGCTTAGTCAGTTGGAAAAAAATTGTTAATATCGGTTAACGAAATCGCATCGGATATTTAATGACTTAAAACAGAGTGTTTTCTTCCAAACATTAAATTTAGAAATAAACTGGTAGATTTCTGATAAAATAATTTGAGAAAAAGATCAAATAATTTTCAAAGCTGAACCCACTATTACCCGCAGTTTCTTTTTATAGGCAGGTTCGTCTATTTAAAATACTACTACTACTAACAATAAAACCTTCCAACATAATCTTTTTATTGTTAGCTTTCATGTTAAAGATCTAATTATGTATCAAGAACTGATAATGTGGAAGCTTTATTACCCAAAAAGACAAGTATCTCTAGAAATAATGATATTTTGAAATTCCGATGAGGGGAAAAACGGAATAAAATAGAAACGTTTGTTTTGCTGGGTTCTGTTTAGAAAATTATTCTTGCAACTTTCAAAATTTAGTTGCAACTTTCAAAATTTAGTTGCAAACTTCATCACCAGACAGTGCTGCTAACTCGATTCAAGTATTTAAAAAAAATAATCGTAATCAAACCAGCTAACACGCTTGTTTTATTGTTAGCTTTTATTTGCAACAGATGGTGCTGCTGATAAAGTTCATTTGTTTTTTAAGAAAATTATAATAATCAAACCAGCTAATACATTTATTTAATTGCTAGCTTTCGCGTTAAAGATCGGATTGTATTTTAAAAACTGATAATGCTAAAGCTTTTGTATGCTAAAAGACAGGTGTCTCTAAAATGAATGATAATTTGTAAAAATAATAAAAGAAAAAACGAGCAAAAATAGAAATGTTTAATTTGCTTTAGTTTGCTTAGGAAACGATTTATGTTATCCTCGGGAAGTTCAAAATTTAGTTACGAAGTTCATAGGCTGGAAGTTCTGCTGACTAAGAAGAATTATCAAACATTGCTTTCTGTTGCATATTAGACCATTCTACCTAAAGTATTTGAACGGGTGTTTGTTAATTTTTTTATCAAACTGCACTACATTGTTGCTTCAAATAGTGCCAGTTTTTAAAGCAATTTTTCATACTTTTTGCAGTAAGCAGTGCCATATGTTGACAAAATCCGCAACTGATTTTTAAGCTTGGGGACAATAAGTCACTGGTTTCATAAGTAGTACACAGTATTTCTGATTCATCCTATTTTTTTTAATTACTTTTTTAAATAGTTGTTTATTTTTAGAATACTTGGTAATAATTAATCAATACCAAATTCTTTATTTTGGGTATGAAATCTTACAACTTTGGTAACCTAACGTGGTGGCTAACAAAAGATATCCAAAGGTAAATGAAAAATTTTGCATAAAACTTTAACTCATCTCTTAAATTTATAAAAAATTTCATCTCCAAATTTCTTGTCTTGCGCTGTTAATCATCGTTAACAAAATAAAATCTAAACTAATTACAATAGAAAAAAAATCTTTACCGTACTAAATAACCTCATATAACTTGTTTAGCTATTTCTTTTTCTTAATCTTTCATTAAAATGTATTCTGATCACTCTATTTAAAAGAGCTCTGGATCAGCGGTTGCTAGTCACCAACTAGGCGATCATTGCGTAGGAAATGGCTACCAAATTATTAAACCCAAATCGCTAAAAGTGGTGATTGTGTTATAGACCACGTAAAACAAAAAAGAATAAAATATGCGTGGTTTACCCCGATTCCTTAGTAAATAGAATCTTTCGATCGTTTTTCTGGCAATTTTTTTTTTTTTTTTTACAAATCCCCATATATGTTTATTTTTAAATTCCCGATATATGACACATGGATATCGAATCACTCTACGATACACGATTAGTGACTTTTTCGAAGGTTTTTACTACGAATTTCTCGACAAGTTTTTAAAATCGTGATGTTTTTTTTAAATTGTTTTACTACACATGAGTATCGCATCGCGCCTTTAAGCAGTCACCTTTTAGAGGGGCTTATTTTGAAATTATTCCATCGTTAATTTACAAAGTATTGCCTCTAGCTTTTTCAAAAGTTATTACAACGGATTTATACACTGATTTTAAAATCACGATGGTTTTTTTTTAATACGGCATTACTACACTTGAGTATCGAATCATGCCTTTAAGTAATCACCTTTTTGGTGGACTTGATTTGCGATGATATTATTAATTTACAAAGTATTGTCTCCAGCTTTTTCAAAAGTCATAACTATAGATTTTCACATAGTTTTTAAAATACTCATATTTCAATACGGTAATATGAAACGCGAATATTAAATCACGCTTTGAGTAATCCTTTTTTGATAGACTCAAATTGCAACAATTCCAACGTAAATTTATTTTATCATCAAATAAACCTATTTTTCCTTAAAAGATAATATTAAATCAACTACCTTGGTTCTGGAATCTTATCTAAAAATGGTTATTAAAAGTGCTAAAGTGCCTAGAATTTTTTATTTGGCTACCAAAAGCGTATTCGTAATTGCTAATCTACAGCCTCAACCATTTACAGTATTATAGAGATCCTAGTCTTAAATAGAATTCATAAATAATCCGAATCAGAAAAAAAAAGGCCTTATAAGTTTTAATTGTTTTAGTACATCAACATTTTAATTATTTTCTCCACTCCTACACAAACAATAAAGTGGTTTTATTTAATTTTTATGCATATTTACTAAAATTAATTCCATGAAATACTTAGTTTCCAGTACATTACGAACAGGGTCGTTGAACCTAAAGCTCACAATAAATTCTTACTGTGAAACGCAACAGTTCCTTCCATTTTTAACCCTTAATGTATAAATAATTAAATTAATTCTGACAACCCGACTGCAAACACATGTACTTTTGACAGATATTATTGCTTATCATAAATTCCTGTTAAAATATCATCTAAGCCGCAGTTCTTTGTGTTTGAAGATCCAGAAAGGAATTATTTTAGAAACTGGAAAGGATATTTCCGGGATCAGTAAAGCATGTCGGGAAAAATAGAGCAGTAATGCTTTCTTCTTGTACTGGTTTTCCTTAGTTAATCATCTGAGACAA
This sequence comes from Parasteatoda lunata, assembly GCA_949128135.1. NCBI lineage: Eukaryota > Metazoa > Arthropoda > Arachnida > Araneae > Theridiidae > Parasteatoda > Parasteatoda lunata. The sequence continues at coordinate 79,864,932 of OX421977.1, forward strand.
CTGGCACCAAATTGGGAAAGAATTATTTAATTATTTAGACGCGTATGTCAGGCTTGAGCAATTTAAAGAATTTATTAAATATTTTTGCTTTTTTTGCTTTTTGGAAGTTTATGTATTTCGCAAGTAAATTTTTTCTATGAGAGTGATTATTTTTAAGCGAAATGCCACCACTGAAAAAATTAAATTTTAATTTTTTTCTTTTCTTTTTTTGTAATTTTAAAGGTGTGTGAAGTAAATGCTGTTCTCCGATGTTTCATCGTCATACAAAATAACTGCTGCGAAGTTTTAACAGTTAGGCTAGGACTGTTAGGTAATGTTTTTTCAATCGTTAGCCAGCTTTTGATCTTATTACAAAAATGATGCAAAATCTCAATATAAAAAAAAACACAATTTTGTAAATAATAAAAAAAAATTTTAAAAAATGTTTAAAAAATTTTGTAATTATTTTTTTGGATATTTAAAAATTTATTTTGACACAGCGACAGGACACATACAAATATGAAAAAGCAGTAATTATTCAATTATTTCATTTGTTCTTATGTCAGTAGAAATTTTTTTTTCCAAATTCGTAATCATGATAATGGCAAATGGTCTGTATTATGCACTAACCACCTTTACCTTCCACAGAAGCTAGTACACATCAATATAAATTTGCGTGGGCTTTGACCCGAAATCCCTGCTTTTGACAATAACAGATAATGGAATGAATAATAACACGCGTAAACAATCAATATCTATGTTTTTTTAAGTCTTATTTTACTACATGTTTGAAATAAATGATTTAACTTATCCTTTAATAATTAAAAATATTAGATTTAGTGATTCAACTTGTCCTGAAAAAGTTTAGATGATTAAATTCACTGATTTAACCTATTATTTAATAATAAGTAACTAAATTTAGTGATTTAACCAATTCTTTAATAATAAGTTATTAAATTTAGTGATTTAATCTATTCTTTAATAATAAATTATTAAATTTAGTGATTTAATCTATTCTTTAATAATAAATTATTAAATTTAGTGATTTAACCTATTCTAATAATAAATGATTAAATTTAGTGGTTTAACTTACCCTTTTAAAATTTAGGTGATTAGGATAATTCCTAATCACCTAAATAAACCGCTAATGCGGTTTAACTTATTCTTTAATAATTTAAATATTTAGAATCAGTGATGTAACTAATCAGTTAATAATTTAGGTGTTTAGATTTAAGGATTTCATTTATTTCTCAATGATTTAGGTGTTTAGAATCAGTGATTTAACTTATCTTTTTTTAATTTAGGTGATTTTATTTTGTGGTTTTACGTATCTTTAAATAATCTAGGTGATTAGATTCATAGATTTCGCTCTTTCTTTAATAATTTTGCGAAAACTAAAAAGCTCCCTGTTACTATACTTCAAAGTACCGAGAAATAAATTTTTTTTGTTTGCGTCCACATTTAAATAACAAAATGTAATCCTACAAGTTTATACAATTTATAGCTTTTCAAAGATTAAATGACGTTTAGTGGTCTCTCAACATTATTATAGTGGTCTATAAATTTTTGTCAGTCATAAAATGTATTTCATGTTCTTAAAATTTAAAATGAAACATTCCTAATCAACGCTTTAAATCAATAGCTCAAACAAGTATAAAAATTAATGTTATGGATGGGGAAAAAATTTCTAATATTTAGGTAAGATAAAATTTTACTAGTTAGATAATAAGTTAACCCCTACTAGTTAGATAATAAGTTAGTTATTTTGGGTGCATACTCCCTGATATACTAAAAAGTGTATAAAATTCTAAAATTATCGTCAATATATTAATTTAAAGAGTCATAACTCACGGAACATACATTAAATATGTATCATAATACTTAAAATAATTAAATAAAACATAAAAATGGAATTGTTTTACAAATTATAAGCGCGTATTAATGGGTAAATTTTATCAAATCTACTGATTTAAATTAATCTAGTAAATTAATTTAAATCAACAGGTTAAGGAGCAAAAATCGGCGAGTTAAATTAAATCAACGCATTGATATAAATTAATAAATCGCTTTAAACTAAATTTATTATTAATTAAAACTAAATCTATTCAAATTTTACCGATAGATTTAATTTAAATCAATGAATTCAAATCACTGGAAAGTCAAAAATAGGAAAGTGTCAAAATAGGTAAATCACCTAAAAAGATCTCCTTCGTTAACACTAATTGCCAATGTTGTAAGTCAATACAAGATTGTATAACAAAATGGTAAAATACAAGGATTTTCATGGGTCTTACAAATTTTAAAATGTGATGATGCAAATGAAACCTTAATATTTTAATATATTTGTGACCACCACAACAAATTATTTTTTAAAGGATATATATGTGTAGGGGAGGTTTTAGATATCAGATTTCTAAACAATATATTAGGATATTAAAACAAATTTTTACTATACTGTAAAAAATTCCCAATCAAAATACGGCATGAAGTACCGGCACTTTAGGTGCATCATCTGTAAAACCATTTTACTGCAAAATGCATTTTTACTGTAAAATTAATTTTTACTGTAAAATCAATTTCATCGTATAATATTAAACCATAATCTTTAAAGTAATATTTATTTAAATAGTCTAAAACAGTGATTTTACGGCTGTTACTGTAAAAATAACGATATCTGAGGGTTTTGCACCGTAACATGTTCTGGTAAAATTTAATTTTACGAAAAAAAAGCAGGCCCTCTGAGTGCCGGTCCTTTTTACCGGAATTTTTCACAGTGTAGTATTAACTTAAATTTACTACAACTGTTATAAATTTTAGAAAACCATGAGACCCCATAGTGAACTAATTGTAAAAGACCAACCTGATTTCTGTAATGACCTAATACTACCAACACAATGAAAGTTTACAATCTTCAGAGTTAGAATAATTTATTACAATCTCTTGATTTAGAATTTTTTGTAAAACATACAAAACCAACATCGAAGGCACTCTAATTACAAAAAAAAATATATTTTGGTATTTTTTAATATTAAAAAAAGTCTAGCAGTTACACAAAAAAAATATCTGTTAGATTATCGGATTTATATTTACATTAAAATAAATCCAATAAAAATAATTAAAAAAAAGCCTTCAATGCGTTCAAAATCAAAAATTTATCAATAACTGATTTTATTAATTAAACAAATGATGAATTACTGCTTCTCTGAGGTCAAAATAACAGAAAATTAGTGCAAATTTGAAAAATTATTGTTTGGAAGTGAGCCGTGTTTGGAAGATTTTACCTTTCTTCAGTAATTTTGACCAAAATTAATACAAAATACTGAAAAAAGTATGAAAAATATGTTTAATAAAAATTCTATTTCAAAGGGTTAATATCCTTGCATCAAATGTAAAGACTAACAAACAAAATAATAAATCTACATCACAGAAAGAATTGCAAATTTATTTTATCTTGTCAGAATTATAGGATAAAATACTTTGTGATGAGATATTTGTTCATTAAATCAACAGAAATTGACTTTCCCATTGCTGGTATCGATTTTATGACCTAGTTTTTCGAGTGATTTGCACGAGGAAAACCAGAACTTACTCATGGATAGAACTCATCAGATTCATTTCTATTGAGAAGAAAATCATTTTTGTCATTATCGGCAAATTTATTTTTACTTTATACAAGCATGTGTCGAAGAGAATCTAAAGTTAAAGAAAGATGTTAAAGAAAGAATGACGAAAATTGTATCTTACTTAGTACATAAAAACTATTTTCATTTACAAATTCCGATCAACTCTAAGCTATGTTTCCTCAAACCTTATTTTTTACTCCCAAGCGATGTTCCGATTCATTAGAAAATTTTCATGTGTACGCAGTAAGGCTCAAAAGGCGTTGGTGATAGAGTCGAGGGAAACCATAATGCATCGCAAAATCTCTCTAATATTCAATCAGAAATACGCTAAAATAGCGATTAAGTTAACTTTGATTTGATCTCAAATTAACTTCGGAAATAATTTAATACTGTTTGATCCCCTAGTCTTGCTCATTTTTATTTTTAAAAAAAAAGCTTACTTCGACGTAAAATATCCTCAGTGGTTTACGGAACGTGCTTTAAACCACCCTTACCGTCTGGCTAACCGTGTGATATTTTCATAGTTTTCCTCTCCATACAATTTAAATGCTGGTTAGTTTCATCAAAAAGTCCTCCACGAAGACCTGTTTGTCATAATGCTTGATCTAGGAGTTATCTTGTCTTCTTGGTTGGGTTCAAAATTACAAACTGTGGCGATCTTAAGATTTCTCATATTTATTGTACATTTCTGCAAAAATTTGGCACTCTTTAATGACAAGATAAAAGAGGTTAACTGATCATGAAAGACGGCAGATAGATTCACTTTGCTATACAACAATTATTTCCCGTAATATTCTGATAAATATTGGAAGTTCAAGTCTGCAGTCAATGATTTCTTAAAATTGAAGCATTGATCTGTTGAAAAATTTCAGAGAGGAGAACAACAGCTTTGCCCTAGTGTGATGAAAGAAAATATAGCAAACTTGCATCTATTGTAAAATACTCAACCACGAAGCTTATTCCAAGGACATATTTAACTGTTTGTTCAATGAAAAAGTCTGCAAAATTCATTCATACGGCAAACTTAGTTACTGCAGAAGTACTTTAGTTACTCAAGAGGTTCAAAATTGACTACTTGAAAAGCAATGGATTCAAACAACTTTTTCTGGAGCCATAAAAAAAAATTAGATTTGGACAAACCAGATGAATGATATTATTTAATAAAAAGAAATATTCTCCACCAATGACACCAATAAACACCAATTAGCTAGAGGCTAAAGCAAACCCAGATCTTCGGATGAAAGCCAGGGTCTTCCTCACTTATAATGATGAAAGTTCAATTGCGTTTATTTCTGGATAAAATGAATTCACAAGCTTGCAAAAGTATCTTCCAGCAAGCCATCTTTTATCAAATGTTAAATTTCGTGGTAGATAAAACAACTAAAAAATGCATCGATCCATTTGAGTAGCCTTACGTTTTTTTTAACGTTGATCTTTAGCAATTAATTATACAGTAAAATTTAAAACCATTTTATTAACTTTTTCTACTTTTATCAAAAAATTTATTGGCCTTAAAATTATTATTCAGACTGTATCTATGGTTAGCTTAGCGAAACAGGAAACAGCAACGACAGAATTATAAATATGTTTAAGAGTCGTTTCTGAAAGCTTTAATTTAATTCTCAGAAAGCTGTCTGGTACATTGAAATAATGTCTAGACAAGTATGGGAGAATACTAAAAGTATTTAATTGATAAATCAATTCGCATTAGATTTTCAATTTTACTTCATACACTTTTTAGCTAATATTAATGGATTATGCGCACGCACTTAAAGATTAAATAAAGATTAAATAAAGAAGTAATTCTTTTAATGTTTAAGAAAATAATATTACGAGAAATTTAAAAAATTAAATTTATAATTTAAAAATCTAGTCAGGTTAAATTCTTACACCATTTTTTTTCCGCAGACTTTCGCGTCGGGGAAAAATGCATATCTGGGCAGGTTATATTCTTACAGCGTTTTTTTCCGCAGACTTTCGCGTCGGGGGAAAAATGCGTATCTGGGCAGGTTATATTCTTACAGCGTTTTTTTCCCGCAGACTTTCGTGTCGGGAAAAAAATGCATATCTGGGCAGGTTATATTCTTACAGCGTTTTTTTTTCCGCAGACTTTCGCGTCGGGCAAAAAATTCATATCTGGGCAGGTTATATTCTCACAGTGTTTTTTCTTTTTTTTCCACTGGCTTTTGCTTCTCAAAAAAAATCTGCTTAGGTTATACTATTGCTGCGTTTTTTTTCTCCACTGGCTTTCACTACAAGAATAAGTAAATCTGGTCAGGTTATATTCTTAATACGTTTCTTTCTCTTTTTTTTAATGGGTTTCACGTGAAGAGAAAAAAAAAATCTAATCTGGACAGGTTATATTCCTTCTGCATTTTTTTCATTGACTTTCACGTAAGGAAAAAAGTAAATGTGGTTAGGTTATATTCTTACTATGTTTTTCTCTGGTTAGGTTATATTCTTACTATGTTTTTCTCTGGTTAGGTTATATTCTTACTATGTTTTTCTCTGGTTAGGTTATATTCTTACTATGTTTTTCTCTGGTTAGGTTATATTTTTACTATGTTTTTCTCTGGTTAGGTTATATTCTTACTATGTTTTTCTTTGGTTAGGTTATATTCTTACTATGTTTTTCTTTGGTTAGGTTATATTCTTACTATGTTTTTCTCTGGTTAGGTTATATTCTTACTATGTTTTTCTCTGGTTAGGTTATATTCTTACTATGTTTTTCTCTGGTTAGGTTATATTTTTACTATGTTTTTCTCTGGTTAGGTTATATTCTTACTATGTTTTTCTCTGGTTAGGTTATATTCTTACTATGTTTTTCTTTGGATAGGTTATATTCTTACTATGTTTTTCTCTGGTTAGGTTATATTCTTACTATGTTTTTCTCTGGTTAGGTTATATTCTTACTATGTTTTTCTCTGGTTAGGTTATATTTTTACTATGTTTTTCTCTGGTTAGGTTATATTCTTACTATGTTTTTCTCTGGTTAGGTTATATTCTTACTATGTTTTTCTTTGGTTAGGTTATATTCTTACTATGTTTTTCTCTGGTTAGGTTATATTCTTACTATGTTTTTCTCTGGTTAGGTTATATTTTTACTATGTTTTTCTCTGATTAGGTTATATTCTTACTATGTTTTTCTCTGGTGAGGTTATATTCTTACTATGTTTTTCTGTGGTTAGGTTATATTCTTACTATGTTTTTCTCTGGTTAGGTTATATTCTTACTATGTTTTTCTCTGGTTAGGTTATATTCTTACTATGTTTTTCTCTGGTTAGGTTATATTTTTGCTATGTTTTTCTCTGGTTAGGTTATATTCTTACTATGTTTTTCTCTGGTTAGGTTATATTCTTACTATGTTTTTCTCTGGTTAGGTTATATTCTTACTATGTTTTTCTCTGGTTAGGTTATATTTTTACTATGTTTTTCTCTGGTTAGGTTATATTCTTACTATGTTTTTCTCTGGTTAGGTTATATTCTTACTATGTTTTTCTCTGGTTAGGTTATATTTTTACTATGTTTTTCTCTGGTTAGGTTATATTCTTACTATGTTTTTCTCTGGTTAGGTTATATTCTTACTATGTTTTTCTCTGGTTAGCTTATATTCTTACTATGTTTTTCTCTGGTTAGGTTATATTCTTACTATGTTTTTCTCTGGTTAGGTTATATTTTTACTATGTTTTTCTCTGGTTAGGTTATATTCTTACTATGTTTTTCTCTGGTTAGGTTATATTCTTACTATGTTTTTCTCTGGTTAGGTTATATTCTTACTATGTTTTTCTCTGGTTAGGTTATATTCTTACTATGTTTTTCTCTGGTTAGGTTATATTTTTACTATGTTTTTCTCTGGTTAGGTTATATTCTTACCATGTTTTTCTCTGGTTAGGTTATATTCGTACTATGTTTTTAGCTTTCTCGTCAGGGAAAAAAAGAAAATCTGGTCAGGTTATACTCCTATAGCGCTTTTTCCAACTAGGTTTTGTGTCAGGAAAAAAGCAAATGTAGTGGGATTATATTCTTACAGCCGTTTTTGTTTTCACTAGTTTCGGGCTTGACCAAGTAAATTCTTGTAATCTAAATTTTGACGAATTTCCATCAGTTATCTAAAATAATGGTTTCAAAATAGTGTTTCTAGTACCCACAGATTCTGTGCAAAAGTTAAGGGGTACCGAGAGCCAACAGTTTTAAAATAGTTTTTTTTTTTAAATTTTGCAATTATTATTTACATTTAAACCCAATCAATAAGACAATTTTTACTTAGTATTTCGGTTGCTTTTATGAAATTAGTTTAAGTAAGATGCCTATAAAAAAGAAAATGAAATTTTATTTAAAAAATATATATAATTTTCTCGTAAAAAGATATTGAATAAATTAGGAAAATGATATGCCATTTATAAAAAAAAATTATATTTGCCATTGCGCTTTTCAGATTAAAATAAATTAATTACAATCGTTGAGAAAAAATATTTTTTTCTTAATAACTATTTTCAACGTTTATAGCAGTTATTTTTAGCTTTCATTTTAGAGAAAATCATAATTTGGTTTATTTTATTCATTTTCAGCTTAATATACACTAATGAATATACACTATATACACTAAAAACTAAACTATAGTTAGACTAGATTCAGCTCCAGAATAGGGGATTTAACTAAGGAGCATGAAACACCAATCCATAAACATCCGTAAGCCATAAAACCAAGGGAGTTCGCTTGCTATCACCCTCCAATCACTGGAACTGCTTACGCACTTTATTTCAGATTGCTTCTCTCGCTCATACCGCTTTCATAATTTAGAAACTAGATTTCAAATTAGAAACTAGATTTCAAATTAGAAACTAGATTTCAAATTTGAACTTATCTCAAAATATAACTATACAAATATTTGTTGAAGTAAAGACAAAGTCACCTTTCTTACAATTAAACCTAAATTAATTTAATCTACCGAATCAATAGTTTCTCCCTCATTATTCCAAAATAAATTAGAAATTTGAACTTAGAGATACATCTTGCTCTTTTTTATATATTAGAGTACGTAGCCGTAAGAAAATTATAATTCTTTTGCTAATAAATGACGCCGGACTAAATGATCATGCAAAAAAATTATTATCAAATTTAGTATAAAATAACACAAATAATGACCAAATAATTAATTTTTCCCTTATCATTCTAAAATAATTCAAAATTTAAACTTAGTGAGACGTCTTGCTATTTTTTTAGGCATTCGAATACGTTCCAACAAAAAATTATAATTCTCTTGATAATAGTTTACCTAGAATTACGTAACGCAAAAAAAAAACAATCTTAAAACTTGGCATAAAATAACTCAAATAATGACCGTATCAATAATTTTTGATATTAGAATGTTCTTAAAATATTTCTTTAGAACTGCACAAATTCTCATACTGTTTCTTCCAACAGTTATGAGCATGACAAGCACGCTCGTAACAAGTACAAATAATTTGAGTAACTCGTCAGAAAATTTGCTGAAACAGTGTTGGTGGTTATGAAAGCAGTATTTTTTTTTTTTTTTTTTTTTAATGAGCCTGGATAGGTTGGTTGGACTCTTGTTCTTAAGAACGCCTTCGCCATCTGCCGAAGAAACCCCGTGTATTAAATGGTAACTGGTGCACGTTAAATTTTTGAGGATCACAAAGTCCTCCAAGTTCTCATAACAAATCAATGCCTCCGAAGGTACCGTTTTTGAGACTGATCATTCTGTATTTCAGGTCAATACGTTTTGTGGATGAATGAATGAATGCATGAATGAGTCAACCCTGTAAAACGGGCAGTGACGAGTGAGTGCGGCTGAAATCGCATTCTTGGCCATAGATGGCGCCACTCGCCACTAAAAAACAAGGAAAGCACCCTCTGCCTTAAATTCGTTTTGTTTCGCCTACAGACGTACTGGCAATGCAAGTAGACAATAGATATAACACTTTTTTTAATATAAAAAGATACGCAACTACAAAAAAAAGAAGAAACAAACATTTTCAGAAACTATATGCCTTGATTTAATAACGGTAAATATATAGATAAAGTTAATTGTAAAAACAAACAAAATATTCATTTGACCTGTGATCGATTTTCATATAGGTAACTGAATTTACCTTTTGTCTCAAAGACGATGCTTTTAATTGAAATTCTAGGGAAGAGTTGGTTTTAGAAATTCCTATGTTGATAATTTTAAAGGATTTTAAAACAAGATTTAAATATCAATACCTGCACACAAAAAAAAAAAATGCAGTCAATTTTAAGCTTTTGAACGTCAAGAACACATTCCAGGCAATTGATCTTGAAAAGGAGTGTTGCTAAATATTTTAACCGAAGTTAATTAAATCTTTTGTTTACGCTTTGTAACCTTGAAGAGGATGTGGTGTGGTTTCAAGATTGTGGCAGAAAATATAATTGAAAATTTAACCGCAACTTGGGCAACTTCAAAATTAAGTTTGACGCAATTTCTTTTTTCCTTTACAAGTGGTGTAAAGAATTTTATACAAAAACGAAGGAGTATTAAAAACTTCTCGGAAACAAATGATAATAAATGGATAAAAATTTCTCGATGTCATATATATGTATATATATATAAGTTCAAAATGAAGATAAAACAAAAGTAAATTACAGACAAAAGAAAAAAAGGGGAAAAGAAAAATAATAATAATAAAAATAACAAACAACTGGGGAAGGAAAAAGAATTAATAAAAAAAATATATAAAAAAAAGGATAAAGTTTTTTTTAAAAATCCGGAAAATAAAAGATACAATCTTTTCATCCGCCCACACGATTATATCCGTAAAAAAGAGTGCTTTCTAATATTGTATAATATAGCCAAATATATACAAATAGCCAAAGCAAAATATATGAATACAATAGTGTCGTAATTTTTGTAAAAAATTACGACAAATAGAATTAAACACAATAAGTAAAAGTAATACGTAAAAACAGAAAATAAAATATAAAGACAGAGCAGAATAAAACAAAATCTATAAAGCGAGTAGCGAAATAAAATGAACTTACATGAACGGGAAATTTTTCAAGAATGATTTAAAATATTTTCGTAACAAGATTGCCAGATTGCAAAATATGAAAACAAAAGCGCAAATTGAGCGTAACTAGAGGAGTTTGCTGCATTACTGAAGTGCTTTTAATTTGTTAGTTACCAAGGATGGGCCAGAAAATGGATGTGCGCAAAGTAATATTATACTGGATAATTTACAGAAGTTGACTATAAATAATTTTAGAAAATAAATATTTATTTAAGAAAAAAATATAAAATGGAAAATAGAAAGAAGCATGAATTGCCTGTTTTGCACATAATTTTAGCCACGGATTTGCCCAAAATGGATTTGCATATGGAAAAATTGTATAATTTAACAAAGAAATTTATTAGAAAATAATTTTACTCACGGATTTGCCCGAAATGGATTTGCACATGGAAAAATTATATAAATTAACAAAGAAAAAAAAAAAAAAACTTTTTTTAGTAAATAATTTTAGCCACGGATCTTCCCGAAATGGATTTGCACATTGAAAGATTGTATAAGTTAATAAAGAAATTTTTTAATAAATAATTTTAGCCACTGATTTGCCCGAAATGGATTTGCACATGGAAAAATTATATAAATTAACAAAGGAATTTTTTAATTCTATTTGTCGTAATTTTTGTAAAAAAATTTTTGAGTGCTCCTCACACTATTGTATTGATATATTTTGCTTTGACTATATTGATACAATATTAGAAAGCACTCTTTTTTACGGATATAATCGTGTGGGCTGATGAAAAGATTATATCTTTTATTTTCCGGATTTTTAAAAAATTATTATCCTTTTTTCTTCTTCTTTTTTTTTTCTTTCTTTTTTTTTATTAATTCTTTTTCCTTCCCCTGTTGTTTGTTATTTTTATTATTATTATTTGTTATGTTTGTTATTTATTTATATATATATATATATAGAGGGAGAGAGAGAGAGAGAGCACAATAAAGAGAAAAAGGATAAATAAAAAAAAGGAAGGAGCACGAAGAGATTAAGAAAATTAATTAATTTTATTTACTGCGCATAAGCTGCAAGTATATAGAACTCATAAAATAAGTTTAAAATATAGAGAAAACATTGAAAATAATAAAGAAATTAAGAAAAGAGAAAAACAAAAATTACTAAAATAAAATATTTTTAAAAAAATATTTAAAAAAAAAGAATTTATTTAAAAAAAGTATTTATTTAAGAAAGAATTTATTTTAAAAAAAAGTTTTAAAAAAGCCGGAAAACAAAATTATGAAAAAAGATAATCTCGTCATCAGCTCACACGATTATTTGTCTCTATTTGCTCTTCTGTTTTCATATTTTTTAATCTGGCAATCTTATTACAAAAATATTTTAAATCGTTCTTAAAAGATTCCGGTGCGTGTAAGTTCATTTAAATTCGCTACTCGCTTCATACACTCCGATAGTGTTTTGTTCTGTTGTTGTATTTTGTTGATTTGGGTTTTGTTCTGTATTTTTCTTACATTTTATTCTCTTTTTTTTCCTTGATTTGTTTTACTTCGTATATATTTTTTCCCTTGGTGTGTTCTATTAAATAAGTTGAAAATATAGAGAAAATATAAAATAAGTTAAAAAATATAGAGAAGACCTGGAAAATGATATAATAAAAATGAAAAAAATTATTAAAATAAAATATTTTTAAAAGTATTTTGAAATAATTAAAAAACCGAAAAACAAAATAATGAAAACATACTATCCCGTCATCAGCTCACTCGATTACATCCGTAAAAAGGAGTGCTATCTAATGTTGTATTAAAATGGTAAAAGCAAAATATATCAATACAATAGTGTGAAGAGCACCCAAAAAAATTAAAACGAAAATAGAACATAATAAGTAAGAAATATGTTACACATAAAGCTGAAAATAGAAATTAAAATATAAAAAAATACAGAATAAAGTATGAAATGTAATTTATAAAGCTAGTAGCAAGTGGGTGGGTGGTCAAGATCGATAACTATAGGATGCTAACCATAGGATGTTTTCATTGTTTTCAATGTGGGTTTATTCCCACTATATATGTATAGCCCATGTAGGCAATTTTGCCTACAAATTATTTATTTTATTTGTTTGTTTATTTTGTAAAAATTTCCACTTAATTTGTTTCAAATTGTTAAACAAGCTTTCGAATATTGTGCGTGTCAAATTATTACTTTTTCGTCTCCGTGAACAGACTAGTTATATTAAAATATTCCGTAAGGTAGCTCTTGAAAATCGTTTGCGTTTTTTATCGTGTTATTCTTTGAAGCAAAGCTTTCGAACTTTTTCTCGGAATCTTCAAAATTCTATTTACGGTTGAAGAATAGAAGGATTTAAGAATACCTGGAATAAAAAGAAAATTCTAGGAGATAGTATTTCAAAGTTCTGAGAACCATTTTTCACAAAGTACTTTCCAAATACCTTACGTGGGAGATGGTATAAATATAACCACCCACATACTATAATCGTTTACTATGAATGATATATTTGCAGTTTAGCAGATGAATGTGTTCATTAAGTTTGTAAATAAATAAATAAAAACTTAATTTATAAAATAAATCAGGAAACTGAGAACGAAATAAATTTTTTCGATTAAAAATTAATAAAATTTAATTTTATTAATTAAATTTTATTAATTAATAAAATTTAATTTTATTAATTAAATATAATTAATTAATAAAATTTAATAAAATTTAATTTTATTAATTAAATTTTAAAAACATTTGGCGAAAAAAAATTAATTTCTTATATTTAAGCTGTCATAATTTGCTATATGACTTAGAAATTTAAGGGTTCGAATGTTTTCGAAACAGCATTTAACTTGTCTCAAAAATTCTGAAATTTGAGTGTTTTTAAAAAACTGCATTTAACACGTTTCAAAAACTCTGAAACTTGTGCGTTTTTAAAAGTGACATTTAACACGTTTCGAAAATTTTGTAACTTTAGTGTTTTTAAAAAATGGCATTTAACACGATTCAAAAATTCTGAAACTATAGCGTTTTTAAAAATGGCATTTATCATGGTTCAAAAATTCAAAAATTTGAATGTTTTTAAAACTGACATTTAACACGTTTCAAAAATTCTGAAACTTTAGTGTTTTTAAAAATGTCATTTGAAACGTTCTTTCAATAAGCACTTCATAATATATAGTAAAAAAAAGTCATTAGTTTAACAAGTAAAAAATTTAAGTTACAAATTAAAAACAAAGCTTAAAAAATTTAAGTTACAAGTTAAAAACAAAGCTTAAAAATTTATTTTAATTATTAAAGAAAAGTTCTTAACCTTTTACTGACAGCGCTTAGCATGATTATGATATTCTTGCCTACTTATTGTACCAGCCATAAGCAATAGGTTAAAACATTTCGAAGTTTGAAATGCTGTCATTCATTTATCAATTCATATGTTATGGCCACCTGAATAAAATATAAATTGGATAAATACGTGAATGAAATAAACAAAATAGAGAATCTTTAGCTAGGATGATTCAAATAATATACGTGTTTACTGAGATCTGCTCTAAATGCAGGGTGTCCCTGAATTCATAGGCCGAACTAAATGTTGAACTAATCCTGTAAGGATTAAGATTCCGATTTATGATCAGAAATGTCATCACATGCTACCAGGGGCTCTTATCCACTATTGGCTGGCTGTTAGTGCTTATTTTAACTGATGCTATGTTGTTGTTGACGTATGCCTGTTTAGGCAGAGGGGGTGCGATTGTTCTTGTTTTCCAGTGGCGCCATCTATGGCCAAGAATTCGACTTCTGCCACACTGTCACACCGTCACACCCGTTTATAGGGCGGACCCATTCATACATCCATTCATTCATCCACAGATCGTAATTTTGAACTGAATCAGAGAACGATCGATCTCCAATCCAGTACCCCCAGAGGTATTGATTTGTTATGGGAACATGGAGGACTTTTGCGACTCGACAGATTTAACGTGCAGTCACTTTACTACATGGGGAGTCTTCGGCTGGCGGGGTTCGAACCCACGAACTCTTGGACATGGGCCCAGCGCTCTACCGACCAGGCTATCCCGGCCCAACTGATGCTATTCCCTATCGAAATTAAATTCTCTACATTTTTACTTCATTTTTCTGTTTTCTAATTATTATTCCCAAAAATTTGATTGAAATTGACTCAGAAATAACTGCTTTATCGATATTTAGTGATTTGAGGAAAAATTTATAGAATCTTCATTAAATTGCGATAAAACAGTTAAAAGTTGGTTCGTTAACTCCAAGACCCACAATATATAATTTTAACGTCTTTAACCGATAGCAAGTAAATAAAAAAAAGTATATCCATTAGTTGGGCAGACAATTTTCTACGTTTTTTGAGAAATTTTCTTCTTGTTAAGTATATGTTTTAATGTATGATTCTTTGTTTTGTAAACTTGGAATTAAAATTATCATCTTCTACTCCTGACTACATCTAAACGATTCAAAAGTTAATAAAGTCACATATTTCAAGCTCACACTTGATAGGGCATTTTGAATTGCAGCCAAAATTATAAAAATTCTGAAAGCTTAAGATTTTAATTGTCTACCACCCTAAAAAATATTTAGGATAGCATTAGGAACCACAAATAAATATTTAAACAAAAAAAGCAACAACAAAATGCTATTTATTAAGGAAAAAATTCACTTGTGTTGTTCATTCAATGGTGATGAAATTAGTATGAAAAACATCAAAACCTTGGTTACATAAAAATTTTAAATCGTCTCCAGTCATGAAATAGGGTTTTATGTTTTAAGCCCCGCCTTCCTCGGTAGTGATTTATTAGATTCCAACATACTTTTTGATTTTTCCATACTTAAATATTATTTTGTGGTCCCTGGGGAGCATACATTTTCTGTTTTTCGTTAAATAACAGTGCTTTCATAAATGTCTCACTGACAACGCTATTCACAGTTTCACAGATTTCACAGTTCTAGCATAAATGTTTAAACGGGCGTTAAAAGTGTTTTTATAAATATACACTTGACTACAGTGATATCCAAGATGTTTAATCGACTAAGAGTTTTCATATTTTAGTGACCGCAGAACTTACGGAAATAATTCATCGACCCCAGTGCTGGTTGCATAAATTTTTCTCCGTTCACAGTCATAAATGTTTCATCGACCACTGTGCTGACATAAGATATCGTTTATGGTTGACAGACGAGTTAGGATTCCGGTATTGTAGCACTAATCTTGGATAAATCTTGGCATCTTAGTAATACATAAATGTTTCTCTGACCACAACAGTAATGCAAATGTCTCTCTCTCTCTCTCTCTCTCTTAAAAAAAGATAAACTATAACCAAAACTATTTTAATAAACTCTGCGGCACGACAGCCCATGAAGGTCCATGGCCTACTGTGTCCATCGCTAGTTTTCTTGGTGGGCTCTCTGGAACAGGAGATGTTCCGGTGGTCAGCCGAGCGTGGAATCTCAAGTATTTTAGTCTTTAAGCATGCTTGGAACTCAGTTTATCCACCCCATTTGTTTCTTCAATTCTTATTCTAAACTCACTTTATCTCTACTTGTATTAATAAATAATGCAATTCTACTTTAATTATCATTAACATGGAGTTTTTTTTAAAAAAAAAATAAGTAAATGATTAGTTTTTGAATTAAAAAGATACCACAATTATAAGTAGTTTTTAATGAAAAAAATATATATATTTTATGATTTTCGATCGTAATAAAACGAAAATTGTTGTGTTCAGATTCCCTGTCGTTAAATTTTTTTTAAAAAAAACAGACCTTGGTTCTTTATTTTCGTGCTCTTGAATATAAAATTAAAGTATCGTTTTCTGATATTTCTTGAGCACGAAAAAGGAATATTTGATATCCTTTCGTGGAAATGCAAGAAAAAAATAACAAATCCTTCCAAAGCTTAGCGAGCACCTCAACATAATTCTATTTTTAGATCATAAAGGTTAAATAGTATCTTACGCATCCCTTTTTTCCGCTAAAGAAGATTTTGTCATCGACCTGTTACGGCACTTCTTTTCTTCTTTTTTCTTTTATATCAAGTCTTACAAAGAACTAAAGCTGTTTCGTAATTAATTTGGCGTAGGCGATTTCCTTCACAAAAATGACAAGAAAACAGAGCATTTCTTTTAACTAAGGGTAAATTAAAAAAGCATATTTGCTTTCTTTACCATTAATCAATCATATAATTAATAAGTAATTGATTTTTTTTGCACTTTATATATTACATTAAAATTGGGGAAAATATGGGATGATTTAAAATTAGTGTTCAAAACGTAAAGAAAGAATATCTCAACAATCTTCTTTTGATAGTACGAATTTATTAGACAAATTCACTCAATATATTTGTTGAAAGCAAAATTTTAAAGCATTTTTTTCAAAGCCACGGGTTGCAGCTGTGATTAAACGAATCGAGCATATACGGACAAACATTTTATTTTACTTTATAGCCGTCGTTGAACAGCTGACCCAGTTTTGAGTTTACGACAACAAATGTTCAACTCCGTAGCCTTGTAATTTTGAACCCAATCCAGAAGACAAGAGGTCTTTAGAATCAAGTATTGCTAGAAATTTGCCTTCATGGAGAACTTTTCGAAAGAACTAACCCATATTTGCTTTACATGGAGAGGAAAAACACGAAAACCTAAAAACCTTCCACGGCAAGGAAACCTAGAAACCATGACAGCAAGGGAACTCTAACCCATAATCTATTTGGTACTGAGGATATTGTACATCAGCACTGTTGTCGATGTAAAGCCGGGTGCGGAATTCATATCGGCAAGCCATCGCTGGGATTCGAACCCGGGAAAACTCATTGGAATGCAAGCGCTTAACCCCTGAGCTACAAAGATCTACGGACAAACATTTGGATAAATGTCTGGTGTATCGGTAGTAAATGCAATCGCACCCAGAAATCTTACTTTTGCTTCTCTAGGGGTAGTACACGCTAGGGATTTCCGACAACCTCAAACAAAAAATAATTAGGATTAAATCTGGTGCACGTGGTGGCCACAGGATGATTGGTTCTTAACATATATGATTTTGTCATGTTCCTGACGTGTGGGTAGATTTTCAATCAATATTTCTAAATCACTCTGCACATCCAACAATACAGATTTTTTTTTTTTTTTTTTTTTTTTTGTAATACACTTATACATATCTTGATTTTGTAATTACTTGTTTGCTGTAATCCCTATAATTACATATTTGTTATTATATAATTAATCTTAAAAATTCCATTTCATCCATTTTTTGAGCGATTTACTTAAGCATTTAAAAATATATACATTCGAAATTTGAAAATATTATATAAAATATAAAAACAACTAAACCACTTATTTTTATGTCACTATCATACAAGCTATCAACTTTGTTTTGTTTAGGCTAGATATTATAAGAGAAGAGCTGGACCAATATAATGATCAGACATATTTTCTCTCCGGGGACATTTTTACAACGTACGATTCGCTAATATTGCTTCCCGGTAAAATTTAAAATATTCCTTAGAGGGCAGTTTCTGTGCCCGTTTCATTGCCTTGTCGGAAATCGATTTGTTTTTCACATAAAAACTTATCCTGAACAATTCGAAAATATGGAGCTTATCGCTCATAGAATAAATCAGATTTCCTGAACTCAATTTTAATCGAAATTGAAACAATGTTTTAAATTGTAACTGTTGATTCATTAAAATTGAAGAATAAAAAATAAACAAATAACTTATGATATAACAGTGATTAATAATACCCTTGTATTTATCTAAAAAGTACCAATTGTATGTATTAAAAAAATTGTGCGATTTTTTAATGACTTTTTTGCCGAGGTAAAATTCTTTTAAAATGTTGGAGATTCGTAATTAAAATTATGTAATAAGCATAATTACTTAATTATTTTTTAAACTTGCTTTTTAATGAATGGTTTGATTTTACGAAATAAAATAAAAACTCCTTCATTATTATTTTTTTCGAAGAAAAACTTTTAATCAATGATTTTTTTAAGACAAGTTTATTAGCTATTCATGACGATTAATTAGAAATAATTTGAGAACCAAAACACTGTAATAGATAAAAAAATAATAGTTTTAGAAGATTTCTAATTCTGATGAAGGTAATACATTTAAATGACTTTATCCAAATCTAAAGAAATAAATTACACTTATCCTGTTCTGGGAGTATAAAAAAATATAAATATATTATATAATCAGCTATATTATAAAAATAAGAGTGGAATTTTTGAAATATTAGATGGACCGGAAAGTGATGTCGTTTCGGTGCATTAAATATTCGTGAATCTTAAAAACTAATTCTTTTTTTTTTTCTTCCTCAATCCATTTCGATCTGGCATTGAAAGGTTGTTGCGAACGAGGGTGAATACATTATTGATTAAAAATAAAATCTTGATAAAAAATATCAAATGCACCGAAACGACATTATTTTCCGGTTCCCCTAATACTTGCCGCGAGACAAAAAAGAATAAGGAGAAATAACATTACAATCTGAATAACTATTGATCAAAAGTCTGGAGTTCAAGCGTTAGTTTGAAATGTTACAGTTAACTGGGGTTACTTTGCTGAAGGGGGTTAACTTTCGCCCATTCTCTCAAAAGAAGTTTTTATTTGGGGAGAGTAGTTACTTCATGTCAGCGGTCATAGAGTATTTTGTACACAATATCTGTTATTTGTATGTAGGTATTTTACTTACGTGGTACTAGAGCTGAACAATGAGCTATTGGCGACGGGAAACATCCCAAAGGATGCTAGAAAGATATACCATCAAAATTTTTGATCCTCAGCAGAGGGGATAACTCCTCAGCTATGGTAGCCCGATGACCTGTGAGAGAAGTCGAGCACTTTACGGTAGAACAGTTTAACGAGGACCGATACCGCGCATCTTCGGACCCTACGCAGGCTGATCAAAGTGGTCACCCACCCGCTTACAGACCACAGTCAGTGATGCTTGACTTCAGTGTTTTACTGGGAACCTTGTCTTTACGATCAGCCAACTGCGGGACACCTGTTATTTGTAATGTTGAAAATATTGCACTGGTATTTCTATTTAGGAATCAATTTATCATTTACAGATAAGTTTATCAATGCGAATATGTAAAGTGAACGTAAAGCAACCAATTTAAGTTCCCTGGCAACTTTTATTCATGAAATTCACAGTAATAATTAGTAAGTTATTCATATGAATTTTTTCTATATGGGTAACTTATAATAACTATTGTAAGGATTAGGTTATGGAATTTTTAGACCTTAGTTTTCATATACTTTTTATATAAACATTAACTAAAAAATAATAAGAGTTACTTTGTTTACCTTGTACTAAACGCTACTAAGTGGCAAATTTTCTGGTATGTGATACTGACTCTAGCAGTCGTTTCTACTAAAACCAACAACAGGTACATTGTTTCAAATCAGGTACATTGTTTCCAATTTTGATACCATTTAACGGTATCAAAATTGGAAACAATGTACATTGAGTCACAAATAATTTTTCGTTAACGAAGTAAGGCAAACTCCGGAAATTAACGCAATCGAAATAAAACACAATTTGGAATTGGAATTAGGCACATTTTGGTATCGAAATTCGGCACAATTCGGAGAAAAAAATTTAGACACATTTCGGTATTCGAATTAGTAATATTTCGGTATTGTCATTACACACAATTCTGCATTGGAATTATACACGATTCGGTATTAGAATTAAGAAAATTATGGTATGGAGTTGGACAAAATTCGGTATTGGAATCAGGCACGTTTCAGTGTATGAATTAGGCTCGTTTCGGTATCTTAATTAAGCACAGTTCGGTAATGGAATTTGGCACAATTCGGTAGGTATCGTAACTAAGCACAATTCGATATCGGAAATAGGCACAATTCGGAATCTGAACTAAGCACAATTCAATCTTGAAATTACGCACAATTCAGTATCGTAACTAAGCCCAATTAGGTCATGGAGTTGTTCACAATTTGCTACCGAAATTAAGCTCAATTCAATATTGAAAATAGGCACAAATCGGTATCTGAATTAAGTACAATTTAATAATGGAATAATTCAAATTTCGATATCGGAATTAGACACAATTCGATATTATAATTAGGTACAATTCTGCATCGGAATAACACACAATTCTGTATTGGAATTGAACATGATTCGGTATTAGAATTAATAAAATTATGGTATGGAGTTGAACGAAATTCGGTATTGGAATCAGGTACGTTTCAGTGTATGAATTAGGTTGTTTTAATAACAACCTAAATAAGGTACATTTTGTAATCGGAATTGTGCACATTTCGGTATCGGAATTGGGCGCAATTTTGTTTTTGAATTAGTCACATTTTTAATGGGAGTAAGACCTATTTCGTATCTTAATAAGGCACAGTTAGGTATCGAAATACTATACAATTTGGTATCGGAATTGGGCACAATTTGGTATTGGAATTAGGCATATCCCAGAAAACCCAACCCGGAAGACAAAGAAACTTCTGAATCCAGCATTGAGCAAACTAGTGGAGGATATTTTAAACGATCTAACTCGAATTAGCGTTACATGGAATGGTAAACCGCAGAAAATTCCCACGGTTAGCCCGGTTGCCACGGAATTCTACACCCTGATCAGTCTATCTCTGATGATATTTTACGTCAGCACTCCCGTCGGAACGAGCTAGAAGCAGATTTCGAATCAACCAGTAATTGTCGACGATCTAATTTTTTTTGCCTCCCAGGTGGTATAATCAAAACTATGTCGAAATACATTTTCTGTAGAAAACATTACGCTAATTGTCACACCGTTATTGATTTCAACATTTCGGTATTGAAATTGGGTACATTTCGTTATTGAATTAAGGCGCAATTCGGTATTGCAATTTGGCACATTTTGGTATCGGAATTAAGTATCTCCTTGAATAATGATGTATTCCATGTTAAGTATCTCCTTAGTAATCCATCTACCACTGTGGATATTTTACCTCAATGTAAAAAAAAAAGATATAATCGTAGAAAAAATTTCGCTTATCGTCATGCGGATATAGGTTTCAACGTTTTTGATCTTCGATCGGGCGGTGCAGAAAGACCATTCCGAAAAAAGCTATTTCAGCACTTTTCATCCTTCAAATCTATTTTTAGCATACAAAGATTAAACAATTGTCATACTAGCCTTTGCATTTAAAAGGCTTTCATCTTTAACTTCACCTTTTATTATTCTCGTCATATAGAGCTAAACAAAGAACTGAAGTTGTTCCGAAAATAGCTTTTTTAATACTACAACAAAGAAACTCCTTTATAAGCAAAATTCAGAATTAAAGTAAATTACTTATTTGATGTTCAGGGCTAGTTAATAAAATTTATCAAAGATTTGTAAATTTTTTATGGATTATTGTTAGAACATAAAATCTTGTTTAATGAACAAAAAATGAGTTTTAATTCACTTAGTGAAAATTAAGAGCAATTTCTTCCATATCACTTTAAACAATAAAATTAAAGGTTTCCTTTAAACTGAAATATTTTTAATTGTTATGTATTGGCGCGTATAGCCGCGATGAATTGTGGTTTAATCTTTGGTACTGGTGGGTAACCCATCTAGTCTCAAACAGATAGTCTACCAACTTGTCTAGGTAGTAAAAACAGCACATGCTTTTACTACCTAGTCAAGCTGGTATGACCTGGCACCACCATATAGTCATGCCGTCGGTCATTAAATTCAAGAGCCTTAATCTTTATGACCCAAATGAAACACAACAGGTTGCAGAAATGCTTTTATTTATTAATGACATTAATTTTTTAAGTTTGACATTAAAAATCAGTTAGTTAGGAACAGATTTTATTTATTGTTTTATTCTTAGAAACAGAGTTTATTTATTAAAAAAGATTTAATTTTTGTCCCGCAGTGAGCTGACAGAAAAATGAAAGGAAAATTAAAAATGCAAATATATGTAAAATCTTTCTTGTTTCTTTTTACCCGAACAAATTGGAAAAATAAAATATAAAAAAGTTATGCCCAAGAAACCTATGGTAATAAAATTACTTTCGAAATACAATTTTCTATTAATTCTTTTAGAAATGATGTATTTTTGGAACAACTTTCAAATTTTAAATTCCTTTTTTTTTTTTTTTTTTTTTTTTTTTGCAAGAAAAACTAATTTTGAATAAGCTTTATATAAACTTTTAAAAAAAAGTTGGTAACATATTATTTTTTTACATCAAAGTGCAAAAATTTTAAAATTTTAAATCTTAGAGCAAGTCAGAAAGTAAAAATTCTGAAATAAAAATTTCATCGTTTTGCTCAACATGTAACGCGTGCAATAAATTAGTATTTTATTTTTAAAAAAAATTATGAAGATGTATATAAACCTGAAAACCTATGACCTAAATTCCTAAATTTGAATAGAAAAAAAATGCGTATCTATAAAAAAAAAATAAAAAAAATTTATTTCTGATTCCAAAGCATTAAAAATTAGCACCAAAGGCAATTATACCAAAAAATACATTATTTTTTGAGAAACCGATTCTATAAATAATAGATTTCCAGAATCGTTTTCTAGTATTCAACTTAAAACCATATGATTATACCAGGGTGTTCCAAAATTGAGTGATGGGTATTAAAAATCAATTAAAAAAGAAAAGAGCATAATAAAAATTTATGATTTGCCTGCATTACGTTTGGAAACCAGATAATTTCATCCAACTAAATTGCACATTCAGTTAAACTTGCTGTCAATAGGTGGCGCTACAGACATACGAGAGCTACAGAGATATTGCATCAGTGACATTCCCAAAATTAAAAAGATTGCAACCAGTATACAACCAATTATATTTCTTTCGCATTGCAACCAGTTGAAGAGCACTTGTGGAGATTTATGATAGTGGTTTACAAGTCAGAACATTATTGTATTATTCATTGTTTTGGAGTTTCCCACCTGGAACCCAGTTGTCTACAGACGACATTACGGTTATTCTATTCTTATTTCTATTCGCAGGAATTTTCAGTAAATAGGCAATTTGGTGGGATGAAATTCCTTAGTTTTTCAAGCATAATATTGCATCAGTAGCAGCAAAAAATAGATTTTATCGCATTCCGTTGTTATTTTATTGATTTTCAAAATCCATCTGTCAATTTTAGAACATCCGGTATATGAATAAATTATAAGTAAAGAAAAAAATTTAAACATTATGTTCTTTTGGAAAATACAAACGATGAAATTTCTTGAATAATTCGGCTGCCGTTCCGTTTGACGTATGCAAGTTATTATGCTTTAGCCGAAGTGCATAATTAAAATATGTCTTATCTCAAAAATATGTTGGCTCAACAAATGTGAATAGATAAAACTAGTTTCATTTAGTTACTATTACGAAAAATGCCTTGAAAAAAATTTATGATTTCCAATTTTTCCTCGCATGGAATCGATATATATTTTAAAATCAATTTATTTGTTATTTTTTTTGAGAAAACGATTTTAAAACTGATAGGTTTCCAGAATCGTTTCTTATACTCTGTCTGTATATTATGGAAAAAAATCAAAACCGTTTGTAAATTTTTGAAAATATCTAGTTTTTTATTAAACAATTATATAGTTTATTTTGCAATATTTTGAAAAAATGAATATAAAAGGAATATAATGGTATAAAATTCTAGTAGATATAGCCTGTCGCAGAAATATTGACAATTGGGTACTTGCAACTCGAGAATAAGTTATGTGATTATGCCTAACCATATGATTTAAATCAGATTTAATTGGATGCTTATAAGTGACGTCACGCGTGTGTGTCGAACTTGAATGGCTTCGATTTACCTAGATTTACGTCACTTGCAGGCATCCAAGTGAGTTTATTTCAGAAAATTAAAGTCCTTTGCTGGTAACTTAAAATTAATATTTAAAATTGAAGACTATCTAATAAAATTACTGTGCAACCTTGCTTATTTCATAATTCTTGTTTCATTATATGTTTGTTTATATTCTA
Source organism: Parasteatoda lunata (assembly GCA_949128135.1). NCBI lineage: Eukaryota > Metazoa > Arthropoda > Arachnida > Araneae > Theridiidae > Parasteatoda > Parasteatoda lunata. The sequence goes on from OX421977.1 coordinate 79,889,497, forward strand.
TTCGACTTCTTTTTGAGAAATTTATTAGTTTCTAAACTGTTCAATAATGTGAAGACGTAGAAAACCATCCAAAGAATAAATTATTCAGATTCCGTTTGTCAACAGGTAATGAAAACGACAAATTGAAATTTCTAAAATTTTAAACCAATCTTTCAGAAATGTTTATAACTGATGTTTAATGTTTATTTACAAAAATTGTAACAGAGAAACTAAGCAAAGATTAAGTAAGACACGAAAAACTTCAATTTTAATTGATCGAATACTAAATAGTTTGCATAATAACCAATTTTTCTTTAGAATAAATTGCTTTAAACTATGGAGTCACTAAAAACGTATTTCACAATAGAATGAAATGTACAAAAATTGAAAATTAAAAAGTAACAAAGCACCATGACTGCAATATTTTAAGAATGAAAAAGTTTTGTTAATAACTAGATGTATGTAATTTTCATCAATGAAAAAATTGGAATTGAATGAGTCTGATGGGTATATATATTATGGGAAGGATTTAAGAACTGAACGAAAAGTAACTTTCATTTCATGATCGATCCATTATGACCATTTCCATTCTCTACATCGATCCATTATGACCATTTCCATTTTCAACAAAGATCCATTATGACCATTTCCATTTTAATCATTGATCCATTAAAACCAGTTTCATTTTTAACATAGTTCCATTAAAACCATTTCTATTTTTAACATAGATCCATTAAAACCATTTCTATTTTTAACATAGATCCATTGTGATCATTTCCATTTTCAACATGGAACCATTATGAACATTTCCATTTTCTACATAAAACCTCTATGACCTTTTCCATTTTCAGCATAGATCCATTATAACCATTTCCATTTTAAACATTGATCCATTATGATCATTTTCATTTTTAACATAGATCCATTATAATCATTTCTATTTTTAACATAGATCCATTGTGATCATTTCCATTTTCAGCATGGAACCATTATGCACATTTCCATTTTCTACATAAAACCATTATGACCTTTTCCATTTTCAGCATATATCCATAATGACCATTTCCATTTTCAACATAAAGATTATGACTTGGAGTTGTATTTGAAGCAATGAACAAAGTTGTGTAGCATATTCTAATCGGAAAAAATCGGTTAAGTTATTTGGGAAAATAACTTAGAACTTACTTGTTGACTTGGAACTTATTTTACGTTACTGCGAGGTAGAGTAAACATTCATTGTTGGTTTTCTTTTGTTTTTCATAGATGTTTCTGACAAAAAAAAGTTAAAGACAGAATTTTTCAGTGAGCATATAATATTTATAATTAAATTAATTTTTCAGAAACAATTAACTATTGTGTGAACATTTTTGAGATAAAGTAAATTTTTCAATTTTTAAACTTTTATCGTGAAAATAGGCTTATAAAAAAAATTGTAAGCAGCAAACTATTATATTTAACTAGTTTAGTTACTTTATTTTATAAATGACAATGAACAGCAGACTCAATTCTAAGTTTACGAATATGTAACTCTGTAGCCTTGTAATTTTGAACCCAACTCATAGACAAGTAAGCTCCTGGTTCATGTATTGGGAAATTTTGCCTTCGTTGAGGTTTTTTTAATGGAACTAAGTCACATTTGAGATACACGGAAAGAAAAACCACGAAAACTTTCCATTATTAGCCTGATTGTAAAGAGAACTCTGATCCACGATACGTCTATCACTCTGAAGATATTTTGCATCAGCACTGTGGTTGGCGTGAGATGGGAATAGAATTAGCATAAACCAGCCACCACTGGGATTCGAACCTGGGTTACCTCATTTGTAGGCGAACGCTCTATCTTCTGAGAAATCGCAGCTCTACATCAATAGTTAGGATAAATTTAACATTCTTATTGAAAATACCAAGCTAAATTCAGTGGCACGACAACCCATAGAGAACTATGGCCTACTATGCCCATCCCACTTTTCTTGATTTTGAGATCTGGGGTGCAGGAGCAGATGTTCCAGTTGTTTGAACCTCGAACGTGGAACCTTCAGTGTTTAGTTTCCAAATATGTTTGGTACTTATTTTATCGACCCACTGAAGACGTGAATGGCTGAGTCAATCTTGCCCGGTCCCAGGATAGAACCTCAGACCTGTGGCTCGGGAGCGCGCACCTCTAAATGATATAATGAAATCAATATTAATATAAGTTCTATTGTGTTTTTTCCTTTTTTGTATTAATAGAAAGAGAGCTTATGAAAACACCCATCGTTTTATCTCACACGGGAGGCAATATTTTAATCAAAAATATAGTTTTTAAACCAAATTTTAACAAATAAAAATAGTTTTGTTCATACTTCTAAAAGAACCTGCATATAAAGTTGTATTTTCTGGCTGTCTCAGACGTGAAGATACATATTAAAAGACACAGGTATTAAACTACTTTAATGACGCGTCTGAACATTAAATATTTTCCCAAATGTTTCCCAAATCTGAGATAACATATTATGTCCGTCTCAATGTGTTGTAACGAGATATGAAGCGAGACAACAAACCCGCCCTCATAACGCATTTTAGAGTAAATACAAAGTTAGGTTATATACATAGCAACTATGGAATCTCTATCTTTCAGAATGAAGTATGTGGGTTGAATTTTAATATTTTAATCCATCTGCAAGCAAATTATTTAATAGTATAAATATTAAACTTCTATTTCAGAAAATTGAAATAATTACATAGCTGTGCAGATTATTTTAAATAATCCCAAGCATAAATTAAAGATAATAACGGATTAACAATAATTTCATAAATGCAAATTTGAGTGAATACAAGTTCGTTAATTTAAAGGTACTATACACTTTTGGAATATTTATTTTATGCATTTACGCAGATTTATAACAGGAGTGAAACGGCAGATCCTAACCAGTTGTGTGGATTTTGAAACTTAATTTCCTAACCTCGTAACTTTCAACTCAACCCAGTAGACAAGACAACTCCTGTATCACACGCAAATACAAACTTTATTTCTTTGTTTTTATTTTGAATATCTACAAGTTTTTTTGGCAAAATAATAACTCATAAGGATATCTTAGAAAAAAGTAGTCAAGAACATAATAACTGTCACTGTTTAGGAGGTCCAGGATAATACCAGCACTATTTAATAACATATTTTATTTAGCAAAACAACATCAACAAAGGTATACTATTAACAAGCAGACAAACATAACATCTTACATCCAGATCTCGTACATAAAGCCAACTCATATAGAAGTATTTTTGGGAGGTTATCCAATGGATGCGCGCATGCACTATCATCTAAGTTTCAGTTCGTATTTCTAAAAGTTTCAGTTCGGATTTTAACATACCACAATAACTAATGAGGAACAAAATGACTTATCTGACGTGATAAAGGACATAATGACTAATGAAAAACATAATAACTAATGAAGAACTTAATGACTTATCTAATAAAATGAAGAACAAAAGGACATATCTAACACAATGAAGTACATAATAACTAATGAAGATTAAAATTACTTATCAAACATAATAAAGACTATAATTAGTATTTTTAATGACAAATGCAAAGTTAAAAAAGCGTGATAAATTTACTTGTTTACTTTAAATGAATGAACAATTAGTACTTAAAGGTTCAATTTACACGTTCATTTGGCGTATTTTTCACGTCAGTGAAAACCACAAATTTATAATGTGTCAGAATATTTACATCATTTCCCTCTCAATTCTTACGGTTAGCCTGATGGCATGGGGACTCTAACCCATGTTCCATCTACAAATGAGAATAATTTTTACGTCACCACTATGGTCGGTGCGAGCAAGGTACTGAATTAGTATCGACCAGACATGGCTGAGATTTGCACCCGGGTCACCACTTTGGGAGGTGAATGCTCTATTCCCTGAGCCACCACGACCCTTGATTTTCTATTTGAAGCATTTTTTCTTGATTCACTGACGCGCAGACTTATAACTTTCCTTCTTTTCCTCCTTCATACACTCGCCATATCCACCATCTTTTATAATATTTCAGACGGAACTATTACTTTAACTGATTTGCGTTACTAGGTCATTAGAAATCTTAATGTTATTTTGTAAAAATATTAAATTACATTTATTATTAAATTACTACGAGAATCTGTGTCCTTTTTTACCAATGTATCATAGGTTTATTATACTTAAAAATTCGAACTATTATTTTTACTAAAATATTAGCATAGCACTCTTATTCAATTGACGTTATTATGTTAAATAATCGATTCATTTGAAACAATGGAAGAGTAAATAAAAGAAATTATAATATATACTATTTAACAAATATAGTATTTATATTAATTACAAATATATGTTGCCACTTCAAAATCTTCTAAGCGAAGCTTTATTTTTTTAATAAATATGAACGTTAAAAAAAATCTCTCAACATCAATTTGTCTGATAAATTACGAAAGAAATCTTTTGAAGATTTTAAGTAAAAGAATTACTTTAAAAAAATTCAGTCAAATGCATGTAATCGAATTCTGAAAGAAGAATGACGCAATAAGCTGAAATTTAATTAAATTTCTTGTTTATACTCTTTATAGTAACCTTGACAATGACATTTATTTTAATAGTTTTCTTTAACGCTAGAAGTTTATCTTCGAAAATTAGAATATTTTCCTTATTTCTTATATTGCTAATTATTCATTTTTGAAATATAAATTAACATTAATATTCACAATTAATAATTATTGTTGCCATATTTAATTGAAATATTTTTATTTCAAAATCGTCACTATTGCAAAAAAAAACAAACTTATTTTTAATTTTTTATTTGTTAAGAATTATTTTTTGCATTATTTCTTTGTAATTCTTTTTATAACTGTCATTGAACAGTCTAACTAATTTTGAGTTTATGACTATAACATATAATAACAAGTGAAATTATTTTAATAGTAATAATTTATTAAACAAAGTCAATTTTACTTAATATATTTGTGGAAAGTGTAATTTTAAAGCAGTTGTTCAAAAATGCGGCCTGCAGCTGTAATTACACGAATCTAGCATACACGGACAAACATTTTATTTTACATTACAGCCGTCGTTAAACAGCTGACCCAGCTTTGAGTTTACGGCAACCAATGTTCAACTCCGTAGCCGTGTAATTTTGAACCCTTTTCAGAAGACAAAAGTTATTTAGAATCAAGTTTTGCCAGAAATTTGCCTTCGTGGAGGAATTTTTGATAGAAGTAACCCACATTAGTACACCAAATGAAACGGAAAATCACAAAAACTTTCCAGGGTTAGCCTGACGCCAAGGGACTCTAACCCTTGATCCGTATACCACTCAAGTATTTTACGTCATTATTGTGGTCGGTGCAAGCCGGGTGCGGAGTTTACCAGCCATCGCTGGGATTCAAATTCTGTTAAAATAATGATTGACTTATTGAATTAAGAGCAAAAATATATGCTTCAAAAGTAGATGAAAAAGTAACTAAAGAATCTAAGAGGATGAAAAATTTTGTGCTTAAAAATAGAATCTCCTTCGAAGATTATAAAGTAGGTTTATTTAATCAAAGCGATCATTTTCAAACAATGAATTAAATTAGAAGCACTAAAGATAACATATTTATAGCTCAAGTAATTAAGAAAGCTCTTTCAGCATCAGATGTAAAAAGATGCATTTTAGAAGATTGCATTCATACAAGAGAATTAGGTCTTTAAAAAAAATTATGTCATAATAGCTATTTTTTAAAAAAAGATAGTAGTATATAAATGAGTATTCTGAAGCACTTTAAAGGAGTTATAAATAAAGTCTTACATAATTAATGTATAAAGCATATTATTCTAAAAAACATGCATTCTCAAGAAATTATATTCTTAAAAATCATTGCATTCATAAAAATGCTTCTAAATAAATGGAACAGCCTAATTTGTTTAACGATTTGACAGTTGGTAAATATGTATTGCTATCTTTCAAAAAAAAAATTAATAAAATACTAATCACAAAATTAGATGTAGATAATAAATTAAAAAATATTATTTAGATATCGATTGTTTATCTGGAAAGAGAATAAGAAAAAAATTATTTATTATTTATTTACTTATCAACAATGGGGGACTAATTTCATATATAAAGGGATGATTAATGATAAATATGATTTTCAAAATTAATCCTTATGATGGTTATGATATACAACATAAATATATTCTTTAAGGTCTTAAATCTTCCAAACAATTTCTCCAATAAATGGAAGAGTTCAATAGTCTCAGAAAAAACAACCAGATATTAAACTTAGAAGATTTGTAGCCTTGGTTATATGATCTGATATCATTGAGAAAAATAAATACTAAATTTGGTGATTAAAAGTTTGAAATAAAATAAAAAACGGATATTTTCTTAAAAAACGACATGGAGAACTTTCTGGCAGAGCGATTCAAAAAATTAATAGTGGGGATTATTTAATTGATTATAAAGGTATGATTGATGGAAAATATGAATAAGAATTAGAGAAAATATGAATATAAATATGAGATAGTTCCGTTCAATTACTTTCTTTTGTTTCCTAAATTTTATGACTAAAAATATAATACTTTTTTCTATCTTTTTCCTTTATTAATTCTTTAATTTAAAATCGACTGGCTCGCGAGATTTGAGTCAAAATCGAAATGATGTAATTGGAGTTTTTTTTTTCGAGTCATTTTCATAGTCATTCCATAAAAATATACTTTTTTTCATAAAAAATTCATATAGTATATAAAAATTATAATTCATAATACTAGCTTATAAATGCCGATTCGTTCACTTAGATCAATAGGATCGGCATTTATGTATTACTATCAAATGTATGCAATATTTTTAATCTAATACCAAATTGTGCCTAATTTCGATATTGATTTGAGTCCCATTCCAATACCTAATTGTTCCTAATTCCTATACCGAAATGGGCATAACTCCAATACCCAATTATGCCTGCTTTCTATACTGATAAATGCCTTATTGTGCTCGATTTCAATACTGTAAAATGAGTTTAGTCTTATTTCGATACAGATTAACAAAATATTTCCAATTTAGATAACGATAAATGAACAGGCTGATTTTAGTTAAAATTTCTGAAAGAATTAGTATGACATACTAGAAAATTTGATGCTTGGTGGTGTTTAGTAAAAAATGGGGAAAAGTTACCCCAGTTATTTTATGGTTAATTTCTAAACAAAAAGGGCGAGAAAATTAAGGTATAAAAATTCCATAACCATGTTCTGCCAGTAGTCATTATAAGTAACACGTGTAGAAAAATGTACTATTAATAACTTACTAGTGATTACTGTGGATTTTAAGGATCAAAGTTACTAGAGAACTCAAATTTCTTGTTTAATACTAATTTTACATATTAATTATTTTTACGTTGATAAACTGATTACTAAATGGAAATGTTTCTGCATCAATCTTGGCATTATTACAACTAACGACCTTGTTTGTTTATAAAACACTAAGACTGAGTTTTTTTATTCAAATTTCGTAACTTAATTAATAGTTAGCAATTATTAATTAGCATACGTGAAACCAACCTTTAAAACCATTAAATGAGTTCTCCAATACGTCAAAATCTGATCAATGAAACATAAATTTTAAGAATGATATCTCCTTTTTGTATTTTTTTTCGTTTCTATTGGCACAGTGTGCAAGTTATTTGTACACCTTTTTGATACATTAATAAATTCGAAAAAAATATCCAGGGGATAGAGCGTTCGCCTTCCAATGAGGCGAACCGGGTTCGAATCCCAGTCGATACGAATTCCGCATCCGGCTTGCACTGACCACAGTGCTGACGGTCTTCCTCTTCGTGTAACGCAACTGCGGGTTAGCTCCATCAAAAAGTCCTCCACGAAGGAAAAATTTCTCCCAATACTCGATCCAGGAGTTCCCTTGTCTTCTGGATTGGGTTCAAAATTACAAGGCTACGGAGTTGGACATTAGTAGCCGTAAAGCCATTAAGTTTGGTCGGCTGTTCAACGACGGTTATAAAATCATTCTAAAGGCGATACGAATTCCGTCTTCGGTTTGCACCGACCGCAATGCTGACGTGAAATATCCTCAGTGGTAGACGGATCATGGGTTAGAGTCCCCTTGCCGTCAGGCTAACCGTGGGAGATTATCGTGGTCTTCCTCTTCGTGTAACGCAAATGCGGGTTAACTCCATCAAAAGTTCTCCACGAAGGAAAAATTTATCCCAATACTCGATCAAGGAGTTCCCTTGTCTTCAGGTTTGGGTACAAAATTACGAGGCTACATTAGTAGTCGTAAACCCATAAAATTGGGTCTGCTGTTCAACAACGGTTATAAAATCATTCTAAAAGAGCCGCGATGGCTCAGGGGATAGAGCGTTCGACTTCCAATGAGGTGAATCGGGTTCGAATACCAGCGATGGCTGGTCGATACAAATTCCGCATCCGGCGAGCACCGACCACATTGCTGACGTGAAATATCCTCAGCAGTAGCCGAATCATGTTGTAGAGTCCCATTGCCGTCAGGCTAACCATGGGAGATTCTCGTGAACTTCATCTCCATGTAACGCACATGCGGGTTAGTTCCATCAAAAAGTCCTCCACGATGGCAAATTTCTCCCAATACTCGATCCAGGTGTATCCTTGTCATCCGGATTGGACTCCAAATTACAAGACTGCGTAGTTGGACATGAGTAGTCGTAAAACCAAAAATTGTGTCTGCTATTCACGGACCGTTATAAAATAAAATAAAATCATTCAAAAAAGAAACTAATAATTGGATTCTTTTTACAAAATTTTTCTAAAACAAAATAGTAATAAAAAGACTGAAAACAACTTTTAATTCTTTTAAAAATGAATTTTTTTAAAGTCCTTTTCAAAATTTTATTTCAAGTATTTCTCAAACATTATCCCTATAAATCAAACTTTCTAAAATTACTTATCTTCATTTTAGTTTGGTCATTAAGGGTTGGTGTTGTAAAAGAGGAAGCAAATTTTATACCCACTAAATTATGCAAGCTAAAAGCTTTTCGTATCGTCATTCTGATTTTTTTTCTTCTTCTGATTCCTCAGTTAAGCTTTTATAGAGACTTCTCTAGAAGATAGCAAAAGTCGCATCACTTCGCGTAAGCAAAGGCTTTTATCAAACTTATAAATATTAATTGAATAGTTTCAAATGAATAAAATTATTTGATTATCTTAGTGTGTAATGTGAAATAGAAGTAATACTTCATGTGGTATTGAAAGATTGACCATTTTAGGGTTACAAACATTTAGTATTACTTTTCCCTTATTTAGCATATTCCCTAATTAATGAAATAAACAGATAAAAACATCTGATAATTAACCTTTTTGAACAATAGTGTTTTAGCCCCGTAATTATAGCTAAAGGGTGCTATAGCTAAAAGGTAAGCTTATGCCCACGATGTTTTTTAAGTAAAAGTTTGTTACGTTATAATACATAAAAACTCTTCTCTATATTCTTCTCTATGTTTCCCTCTATATTTTTTTGGTTGGAGGGGATAATTGGGAGTAATTTGATAGGGTGAATAGAAGTTTTCTTAAACAGTCCAATAAGTCATTGTTTCATTTGTAATTTTTCACAATGAATTAAATGTGATCGAGACGATTGAACTGATAGTTAAGAAGTAATAAGAGTTTTATGTACAAAAAGTACAAATTTGTACTTACACCTATTTATTCTTCCGATATCATTGTATAAACAAGTGAGACATTGTTTCTTATGTATTTTTTTTTTTTTTTTTTTTTTTTTACTTTAAACTGAATGTGGCCATCAATAGAAATGAATTATTTAAAGAATACTAGCCTTTTTATGTAACTTGGAAATACCGGTTTTGATGTGCGGAGAAGACTGTAGGTTAAAATACGACTTTTTTATGAGCTGAACCACCAGTGGGCTAAATTAAACGTAAGTAAACATCACTTTCGAAAGACATGAGGGATATTTTGGGCTGAGATAGCAGTTTATTACGAAAGCAATGGGTCTTACGTTTTTCATATTTAGTTTTGCCAAAATGTAATTATTTTAATTTATACAAATTATAAAAAACATTGTTATAATATAATTATGAATAATTATATTATAATTATTTAAATATGTTATAATTATTTAAATATATTATAATTAATTAAATATATTATAATTATTTTCTCTATTTTAGCCCAATTGAAAAATGTAATTCTTAACATTTTAATTTCAATTCATTATTATTATTTTTTTTTTATTAACAAACTTTTTTCTTTGCATTCTTAACTTCAATTTTTATTTTTCTGTTTATTTTTATGTTATTATTATTCTGTTTTCACTTTTCTGTTTTATTTTTGTTTTTATTGCTGATCCTGTCTAATATTTTAAACTGTCTACATTGTGTATATTGAAATATAGCCATATATAGCTACAACAAAATGGACGATATGAAGTCTTCTAATAATGACCTGCACGAAGCTAATATTTTTTTCAGTAGTTGAAAAATAAGTTCTTTCTCACTTAATATTTAATACTATAAATTCATATATTTCAAATCAAAAACTGTTTAATTTGCATCATTATACGCTTTATAAGAATTATATGTATATATTAAATCTCAACTTGAATAAACATTCAAATAAATCATAATATATTTTACCTCTTTGAATTGTCCATTAATAGGAATCCTGTAGAAGGTTTACAGTTGAAGACAAATCGAAATGGCAAAGGTAATATTCGTTTCGCAATTATAATCGATTTTATTTAATTAAATTCATTAAGTTTGTTCGATGTCAGTTTTAATTATACAAAGAAATCAGAATGACATGAAAAGGTAATTTGCCGCAAATGAATAGATAAGTGTTATTTTTTTAATTTTATAAAAACTGCAATTGAAGTATAAGTATATTAAAATATATATTAAAAGTATACTAATAAGTTTAAGTAACTCAAAGGCACCCTGAAACGATGTCACAATATAATTATACAAACTTTTAATAAATTAAAACTTAATATTCTGTAGAACTACATAAGTATATTAAAATATATAAAGTTTATAGCGCGAATTACGTCTACCTAAATGAATAATTAACTTTTTGTTTCATTTTATGAAAACTTTATATTTTATTTACGCAATATTTAAGTTCCAGAATCTTTCCTATTGGATTCTCTAAAATAATGGAATTCCAATCAGTCGGTCTCTTTAACTTACACCAATAAAACTGTCTCATACGGGCGTTTGAAAAAATTCCATTGCCATTTTTTTTTTAAATATGGTCCTCTCAGTGGTAAGGTTATGAAGGGTTTATGGCTTTGGAGTAAACCAATCATTTAAAATATTCCTACAGTAAAACTTCCATTGCCATTTTTTTTAATATGGTCCTCTTGGTGGTAAGGTTATGAAGGGTTTATGGCTTTGGAGTAAACCAATCATTTAAAATATTCCTACAGTAAAACTTCCATTGCCATTTTTTTTAATATGGTCCTCTCGGTGGTAAGGTTATGAAGGGTTTATGGCTTTGTGGCTTTGGAGTAAACCAATCATTTAAAATATTCCTACAGTAAAACTTCCATTGCCATTTTTTTTAATATGTTCCTCTCGGTGGTAAGGTTATGAAGGGTTTATGGCTTTGGAGTAAACCAATCATTTAAAATATTCCTACAAAAAAAATTCCATTGCCATTGTTTTTAAATATGGTCCTCTCGGTGGTAAGGTTATGAAGGGTTTATGGCTTTGGAGTAAACCAATCATTTAAAATATTCCTACAGTAAAAATTCCATTGCCATTTTTTTTTAAAAAATATGGGTCCTGTCTGAAGGTTATAAAGTGTTCATGACATAGGAGTAAACCAATCATTTAAAATATTCCTACAGAAAAAATTCCATTACCATTTTTTTAAAAAAACATATGGGTCCTGTCTGAAGGCTATAAAGTGTTTATGGCATAGGAGTAAACCAATCATTTAAAATATTCCTATAGAAAAAATTCCGTTGCCATTTTTTTAAAAAAAAATATGGGTCCTGTCTGAAGGTTATAAAGTGTTTATGGCATAGAAGTAAACCAATCATTCAAAATATTCCTATATAAAAAATTCCATGGCCATTTTTTTTCCTCCAAAAAATATGGTCCTCTCTGTTGTAAGGTAATGAAGTGCTTATGGTTTTGGAGTAAACCAATCATTTGAAATACTTCTAAAGGAAAAATCCCATTGCCATTTTTTTTCAATAAATATGGTTCTCAGCCATAGAAGCTCTCCAGACTATAAATCCAACCGAACTGATAACTTTTTTTGGATTGTTAATGTTTTTCAAGAATAGGATGGGAGTTTTCTTCACACCTAATGTAAAAATTCAATTTATTTGAGAAATTATTTTACAAACGTAACCGAGCAGATTAATTATTTCTGTAACAAATTATCATGATTTCTAAACGACGTGCTTTTTTTTTTTCCATGGTAATTTACTACCCAATATTGAATTCTAATGTAGATTTTGGTAAGAATCTGAGAAAAAACATCATGGTTGACATGACATTTTTTTAAAAAAAATTAAGTACTTTTTTGATCATCCTCTATTTTTAGGATCTCTTAGAAGAGAGAAGGCCTTCGCACAGGTTACCGTAAACGAGAAATGATATTTTTTATTAGTCCAGATGTTGTGACAACTTTTTAACCCCACCCCGCCTACTGCGCGTTCTTCATTCGTTCCTTCGGACTACTTAATTTATCTGTGCAAAAGCCTGTTCTTCTGGGAGTTCTTAAACACGTATCCTCCTATTCCTTTACTATGGAAATAGATTGTTCCATACATTTTGCAGGATGATATGCAGCAGATAAAATTTATATTTCATTTCAGAATTTGAAATTCGAAAATAAATAATGCATCAAATAAATCTAATAACAGAAAGCATTCGAAAACTTCACTTCGCATTGTCTTTAATAGCTGGAAGAAGTTTTTTTTTCTAGTCCTGAGGGAGATAAGAATTTAGTTCAATTTAGATTTTTTGAAGAAAAAGTCATTTTATAAAATACAAAGCAATAGAGCTGAACGTAAAAAAAATTTAAGGGTTACTAGGCAAGTGAATACCCAGAAATGTGCTTTTAAGCCTTTGACGTAAATGAGACACTGCTGTCCCCTTTTACATATCTTTCTGACAATAATTACAAGCAAAAAAATATATTTTGGTATTTTTAAATTATAAAAAAAAACAGTGCTATAGTTATCAAAACATTTGTTGTCAGAATTATATTTGTAACAAAATATTTTTTTTCCCAATGAGCTGCACAATCAGTCTTGCCGATGAGCAGACCTAGTGCGTTCTCCAGAAGTGGTATTCACTCTTTCAGGACCACCAAAATGGGTGAGATACCGTTGGCCATGTTAATTTGGACGTCTAGTTTCTGCCACACTAGATGGCAACACCAAGACTCTATTTGGATGCTAAAGTGCACTAGGAATTTAATTTTGCCCGAAATGCCAGGAGCCAATAAGGCACTCCAGGGATCTTTTACATGCCGTATAATCATACGACATGGCTGCTGGGAATTTTTTGCATTCCGAAAAATCCAGTGTCTGGGCCGGGGATCGAACACGTAGATTTCGGCTCAGAAGGCCGACGACAAACCAACTGCGCCACCCAGCCACTTGTACCAAAATATTAAATCCAAAAAAAAGAAACATTTTCATTCATATTCAAAAATTTATCAGTAATTAATTTTGTAAATGAAAGAAATTTTAATGGTGGATAACTGCTTTTGTTAGATGTAAATAACTGTAAATGAGTGAAAATTTGAGAAATTGATTGGGAGTGGGCCTTGTTAGGCAGGCTTTACCTTTAACGCAGAAAAAGAGACCAGTTCCGAATGCTGTACTTAACCATAAATTATTAAAATGCTAAAAATAATTTTTTTTAAAATTATTTTGACCTAAACCGATTCAAAACATGAAAAAAAAATATTAAAAATATGTTTAGTAAAAATTCTGCGCATAACAATGTATTGAAGAACCATTCAGCCCCTACTTTAAAAGAAATTAAATACATCTCATTGGAAGAGAGCTTGGAATCAGAGGTCATGATTGTGATATAAAGTGTCGACCTCTTATCCAAGAACAGCCAGTACATATTATATTTCATCTGTACACTTAAATACATATTTCACAAAAATATATGTAAAATGCGCTGTTTTATGTAAATTATTTAAAAGTTTCAATATTTTTCGTAATTTGAAAGTCCTTTTTCTTAAAACTCAATTGGGAATCAACAAAACAACAGTTTGAAATAAACTAAATCCTAAAGTGCAATGAACTCTCGTGTTTTAAAATGTACCCCATTTAGATATTTTCATTATAAACTATGTATGTCTATGCTGTTGCGAAAAACAAAAGAAATATTTACTAAAAGTTACTCTACTTCATTCGTTTAAATATTCAAAGAATATTGAAACGAACAGCAATACCTCTGAGAGTAACTTTTCGTAAGCTTTTAAGTATTGACATTTATGAGTGGGCGTCTTTATGTTTTATAAAGTTTGCAATACATTTTTCCTCCTTTCGCCAATTCAATTACTTTAGAGTTTTTAATGAACTTAACTATTTCAACTTTTTTAAAACGTTTTAAAGACTAAAGCAATTAAGTTATTGTTACTGACTAATAATTTTATCCGATTGCCGAACATTTGATGATAGTTTGAAGTTTAAAAAAAAGTTAAAGTCGATTCAGAACTATTAATTTAATTATTAAAAACTATTAATTCAAAACTTATTAATTATTAATTTAAAACTATCAAGTCCACAAAAATGACTTGCCGGCTGAAGTTATTGAACTGAAACTATTTCCTTTTTCCTGCCAGATAGAATTAGCATGACATTTTCGAATACGATGTGAGTAGTGGGCTAACAAAAAAAATTTTTTAATTGATTTACAACTAATTGAGTTTAAAACCGATCATCTCCGGTTTTACAGGGGAGATAAAAAAATTTATTGTTAAGTCTTGTTACATGAAGTTTTTTTATTTTTTGATATTCAAATATAAAATGGAGCTAAATATAACTATATAAAATATAAAATGGATCTCAATGTGATTGAAAGATATATTAAAAATATTCTATTGCAACATAAAATGGCTACGTAAAAGGGAGCTCAATATAACTATATTTGGGTAATTTTTACTAGCTCCAAATGTCAGTAGAAGGTTGCACCAAAAGTAGATGTTTTTAAGAAACAAAGCACCTCTTCTCATTCTTTGTCTCTTTTATAAAAGCAGAGGAAGGTTGCACCATCAGTAAGTGTATTTAAAGCCCTCAAATGCAGGTCAAGGTTGCTATACTTACCGGAAGTAGGTTATTTTATGACATACCTCTAACCCTTTTATACAGTCAACCAAATTTAAAATGGAAACATAAAAGAAGTGAACTCTAACGCAAATAAAACATTGACGTACCTAAACAAGTTTATACTTGAAACAACTTGCATTAGTCGTCCCAATACACCGAGTTGTAAAGAAAACATGGCGTCATAAACAAATATCGTTCAGTTTGCAGTCGCCGTCAAAGTTTTGTGCCTTTTATCAAATTTTTGGTGCAGTCAGTTGCACCATGAAAATATTTCTCGATCATACTTCACAGTTTATGATGTAACTAAAATAAAATGATCTTTCTTTTAACTAAACTTTAGGATAATGAGAACCTTCACACCAAATACTAGTTAAAATTTTGCAGAGTTTTCTTTTTTTTTTGCAGTGTATATATTATTATTTAACAAGCAGAAAAATTAATAGTTTTTTCATTCAGAAATAAAATACAGGGTGTTTATAAAGTCCTGGACCAATTTTGATGTTTCATAACTCATAAAATAATAAAGAGAGATCAAAATTAATAACATAAATGGTTATATAGACTCAAAAAGTTTCATGGCCCTTGTCAATGAACTTCCACGTGTGGCCCCTTCGTCGCACGGAGAATATCAAGTCGATAGTCCATTTCACGCCAGGTAGCGGCAAGCATGTCGGCATCCACAGAGGCTATTGCGGTTGTAATTCTGGCTTTTAGGTCATCAATGGTCGACACGATCCTCCTGTAAACATTGTTCTTAATAAATCACCAAAGAAAAAAGTCCAGCGGTGTTATATCAGGTGATCTAGGTGGCCAAGGAATTGGACCACCTCGCCCAATCCATCTTCCTGAAAAATGGTCATTCAAAGAACTACGAACGATGATACCCCAATGAAGTGGTGCACCATCTTATTGCAAAAAGACATGTGGCTGAAGCTCTTCTAGTTGTGGAAATACGAAGTTTTCAAACACGTCTAAGTATACAACTGATGAAACCGTCTTTTCTGTAAAAAAGAAAGACCCAATGACTCGGTCGTGCATTAGTCCACACCACACATTAACCTTTGGGGAATCCCTTTGTGCCTCACGGTATTCATGGGGGTTTTCAGATCCACATATGCGCACATTATGGCGATTAACAATGCCAGAAACATGAAACAAAAACAAAAGAGAGAAAAATGCAATTAATAAGCAGGCGATATTTAGAAAAGTTCAGATATTTAGACTGGAAAATGAAATTATTTGGAATTAACCACGCGCGCAGACGATATTTACAAAAGTAAAGATATTCAAACCTGAAAAGGAAAATATATGAGTTATTCCATCAAAAAATGCCATAAGTTTGTTTATATCTTCATTATTTTATGAGTTATTAAACATCAAAATGGGTCCAGGACTTTATAAACACCCTGTACTTCATTTAAATCTTAGATTACATGTTCGTGAATACTTGTGTAGATTCAGAAATCTTTTAGATTATGACTATCTGCTCTGGTCCACTTACAAATTTCTTCATGGTACGGCAAAAACTCATTTGGTTTATATTGTAAAAACTTTTTTGATGTCTGCAAATGTTTGTGGTTTATGGCAACTTTTCCCAAGTATTCTTCCATATCTGGTTATGGTGACCCTTTTAGTGTCATTTTTTTGTATGGAATAAATATTTATTTACATAAACCACCAATGAAAAGAGATAATTCAACTTCACCAGATGTAGCTCTTTTGTATGTAAAGTTGATATAATATTAACACCTGCAATTTGTTTCTTGCTTTCCCATAGGAGCATTTCGATGACACATTTTTTTATAATGTTCCTGCAACCACTTTTTTAAATCAAGTATGTTATTTATAGTCCCTTCCTTTACAGTTCGAAGTTACCTTTATCCCTCTTTATTTTCTTGCATATTCCATCTAAAGAACTACCTTCTGAATCACTCAGTGTATTATAAAAAGTAATCAACAAAGTAAGAAACTTAAAATAAATAGGTGTTAGGTTATGCAAACAATGTCATAAAGTAACAACGGCAACCATCCAGCGATATATTTCTAAGTCTATTCCAAGAACAGGTCATCTCCAGGATATGGCATGTATTCGAACTAAATAGAGATTTCACTGCACAAAATATATTGTTGTCGTCGGCCATTAAGATAGAAAGAGTGCGATTGTTCTTGTTTTCCAGTGGCGCCATCTATGACTTCTGTCACACCAGTGTCACAGGGCTGACCTATTCACACATTCATCCCCAGATCGGAATTTTGAGCTGAACCAGAGAATGATTAATCTCCAATACAATACGCTCGGAGGTATAATTTATCATGTGAACATGGTGGACTTAGTGACTAGACAAATTTAGCGTGCACCAGTCACCATTTACTGCACGGGGAGTCTTAAGCCAGCTCGATTCGAACTCCTATTCTCACGAACGCGAGTCCAGCGCCCTGCGTACCAGGCTATGCGTGCCCATCACAAAATATATTAATCAGGATAAAAGGATATGAATTTTTTATATCCAGGTTATCTATCGACGTCAGCTTAACTTAAAAATGCAAGAAACTCAATTTTGAAAAAAGTGGAGATGACCGGTTTTCAGACTTATTGATTCAGTTTTAGATATGTATGAAACATTTTTACAAACTTCACAATCTTTTAAGACTATAAAACCAAAACTCGTAAAATCGTTGAACGATAAATGCTTTCAATTAAAAATCGCTAGAGTGTGGTCAATACTAGGTGATGTGTAACAAATGCTCGTCAGGATATTTTCTAAATTGATCCCATTTTAAACCTTTCGCCATGTTCCTTAAACTAGAAAGACTGGATTACTATCGTAGAACCAAAATATGCTGCTAATTTGTGCAACAAAAATAAAGTGCTACATTGAACTACAAGTGCGATAATCTGGTACACCTGTGAACGATATTAAAGCTTCAGGAAACTTGAATAATATGGTGCAACACGTTCCAATATTTCTACTAGTGTATTACGTAGTTTAAACAAAAACCTTTAAAACCAAAGAACATTTTCAAATATAAATTTAGAACATTATTCGTTTGTAACTATCACGTGATCTAAAAATATTTTTCTAATTAAACCTAATCGAAAGATGAAATGGCGTCAATTTAAAAGATCTGGAAAGTTTTGGTTATCTAACACAAACTTTAACAATACATCCCGATTCACAAGTGAATAACATGTAATAACTTGAAATTTCAGTATAAAATTTTAAAAACAATATTCAAAACTTTGATGTGAATTTGTTGCAACTTTAAGATGGGGCCAATGTCGAATAAAAATTACTCAAAATCAAAAAATCCCAAACTTGAATATACGATACTAATGGATACTATGTTTAATAGTTATTAAAGCTGCCGCTAAGTTGCACGATATTTTCCAATAGTGAAAAATATTTTGTTAAATACCGTCAGCTAGATTCAAAATTGTGGCTTAGGAATATTCGTATTTAAAGCTTCAAGGGGAATTGAATGAATATTCTTATCAGCATAATCTGATTTACCATACATTCAGCAACCTAGTAGGTGTGGTAGATTTAGTCTTCGCAGATTACGGCTTAGATGATGAGTCGGACTGCCCGTGCACTTTTCGATTGAGCATCAGTGATTTAGAATCCACTTAATGGTAATTTGCAAACACATAATTCGAAGAAATTTTTAATGCTTTTAATTTTTTTATATTATCGTTTTCTAAAATGATTTGAAGAAAGTAATGCAATATAGAAGACACAAAAATCATTTTGTCTTACAAATTTTCGGCCATAGATGGCGCCACTGGAAAACAAGAACAATCGCAACCCCTCTGCCTCAACAGGCATACGTCAACAACAAATCATCAAGCCATGTAAAATTAGCATGAAAGGATTGCGTGAGGATTGAGCACCATTTCATTTAAGCACTAAGACTATTTTAATTAACAAAAAGTATTTCTTCTAAGATTTGCGTCCCAATAGAACCTCTATCTTCATTACAGCAAAAAAAAAATATAAGTTTTTGTTCACATTTTAAATTTATTCATTAAATACAGCCTTTTAATCGGTTCTTTATTGGTCAATATAAGAATTCAATTTTTATGTCTATGAATGCTTTGCAAAGATAATGCTATGTAAAGATAAATTCATAAAATAAAAACTTATAGAAAAGAGAGTTGAAGCCAAATAATTAAGATTTCGAAATAAACAGCAGTAAATACAAAGCAGTAAACAAAAACTTCAATTTGTTAAATTTTTTGCTCTCTCTGAATAAAACCCTC
Organism: Parasteatoda lunata; assembly: GCA_949128135.1. NCBI lineage: Eukaryota > Metazoa > Arthropoda > Arachnida > Araneae > Theridiidae > Parasteatoda > Parasteatoda lunata. The sequence goes on from OX421977.1 coordinate 79,909,038, forward strand.
TCCGAATAAAAACAGCCGACGCTACAATGGTCACCTAGATAGGACTAAACCGAGGTGATTAGTCTTCTATTAAAGGTAGCGCTAGAACAACTGTTAACTGTAATAAAAAAGAATATTTTATATAAATTGTAAATATGAACAAAGTGTTGGGCAAATTTAATGGTAAATCTAGTTTCGTTGTCAAACAAATTATATTAAGCTCATATATACACCGAAGAGCCATTGCATTATGACCACCCTGCTAATGACATGTAGGACCACCTTTACCCCTCAAAACTAATAGCACCCGTCGTGGCATTGATTCCACAAGGTGCTGATAGGTAGTCTGAGGTATCTGGTACCAAGCGCTCACCAACTGGTCCTGCAATTCCCTCACATTGCGAGGGGGTAGCGTGGCAGCACGAATTTGGATTTCCAAGTAGGACCACAAATGCTCTATTGGATTAAGGTCAGGTGAATTTGAGGGCCAAGACATGACTTTAAAGTCACTGGAATATTCCTCGAACCAATCCATGACGATTCGACCCTTATGACATGGTGCATTATCCTGTTGGTAAACACCATCCCCCACAGGAAAAACTGTAGCCATGAATGGGTGAACCTGGTCTACAACTATGTTCAAGTAGCTTACAGACGTCAGGGATTGTTCTATGAGGATTATGGGTCCTAATATGCCCCATGAAAACAATGTCCACACCATACTAACCCCGCCATCGGAGGGTGGTCATAATGTAACGGCTCTTCGGTGTATATATTTAGATAATTTAATTTCATGATTTTAGAAAATGTAGTAAAGCTCCTAAGCAAACATGATTTCAACACTTCCTTGCCTAGTAACTAGAGCAAAAGCTACTTTTATTTAGTTACTTTTAAAATTTAGTACTTTTATCTGCTCTCGTTAACGGGTGAAATAAAAGTAAAAGTAAAAAAATTACTTTAATTCTTTTGGGGATTTTCTAATTTTTTGGAAATTTTGCTGTTTACAATATCATTTCAGTGTCTCATTTCAGTGTCTTGAACAGAAGCATTTCAGCAGCTAACTTTTTACATTTAAATTAAATACTAATTGAAGGAAATTCGTTCTGATATTTCTGTAAAGTTGATATAAGCTCAATTCTGAAAAGAGCGATTTAATTCAGAATAGAAAGTACACACTGCCTGTGCTTTTGTTAACTTTAGCAACGGTGGCATACAAAGCATTTCAACTGAGTGTCGTACTACGCTTCGATATAATAGAATACATTAATTGCTGAATAAAGCACTTGCGTTAACAAATGTTCGATTACTTATTCATATCAGCAACATAAGCTATAAAATAGTCTCATCTATTCAACTCTTTAATTAAAATGAATGGAAATCAGCATGTTACTGAATTTGCTTATATATAGATTATATTAGTTACATTTTGTAAAATGGATTTGTTGTAAATATTTACACTTTAGAATAGCTGTCCATTATTGTAACATTATTCAATTACACTGTCATAGAGTAGAAACTATTTAAATGGTAGTTCAAAGAATAAAATTTACTTTTTAATGTTTAAGTCCATTAACACAAATAGATATGTAAGAATAAGGAAGATTTGATTACAGTTGTTGAGATATCTTCAATTTAACATAGAATATTCGATAAAGTATGAAACTCATTTAAACTGGTTATCTTCCATCAACAAGATTTTAACAATATCTTAAAAACTAGCTTTGACATGCATATTCTGTTGACAAGTATAAAGATGGGCAAAACTGGCAACCAAACAAACCGTTAAAAATCTTATTATCTTTGAGTTTTTTTTGAGTTTTTTTTTTTTTTATACAACTGAATCAAAGCCTTCAAACAGTTGATTTAAGTAGACAGGTCAAAACATTAAAAGCTAATAGAGTAAACTACTCTAAATTTAATCGAACTTACTGTTTTAAAAGGGTGGCGCAAAGCTGGTCAAATTAAAGCAAAAGTAGTTCACTATCTCCACAGTCTTTATCAAACTCCTGAACGAACTTCAACACACGCGTTCGTGTGTTCACAGATTTGCTGTTTAGGCTGAAAGTAAAAATTTAAAGATTAGATTTACAGCATTATGTCATTGAAAACAGACTTTCATTACTTCATTTCATTACATTAAAGCGAACAGGAATGTGACTTAATATTGCACCTTAAAATCTACTTTAACGATAATTAATCCACAAAAATGTAGTAAAACTAATATTTAGCTGCTTGTTTAATATTTCTACCATTAATTATCTTTGATTTATCATGAAAAGGAAACAAACAAAATTTATCTGAACTGCATAAAAAGTGTATTTACACAACGTAAATTACAAAGTTTCTCTTATGCCTCTAATTGTTGCCATAATAAAACTCATAATTACACCCATAAGATTCATAATATCCATAAAGGAGTAGACATAATGGAAATGAATGAAATCTAATCTTTCAAAATATTAGGAAAGAATTCCCAAGGATGGCGTCTCATTACGCCTCTATTTAAAAGAATGCATAAATTACTGAATAAAACAGTTTTCTTATCAAATATTTAACTTAACATCAATGATATAGATTTGCCTTCTTATTTTTAAAAATAAGGCTCTTATGATAATTTATACGTTAAGTTTTGCAAAAGGACTATGTGGCATCAATCTGTACTTTAGAATAGCTGCTTATTTATATGCCTCGTTTTAACGTTTTGTTCCAGAGAGTCTATACGCTATTTAAATTGACAATTTTAATGAATGGTTTTAAATTTTAAGTTGAGTGTTTTCACATAAATATTGGTATAAAAAAAACTTAAGATTTGATTGATAAATATGAAACTTTTAAAGTATGAAACTTTTGTTCAAGAAGTTTTGTTTAAAATATCCTGGGTATATGAGATTTAATTTATAACAATTTCATGAAAATCATGTCGAAGTTTTAACAAAAAATATAAACACTTAACCAGTTAAGCATGTTTGACGTGTATATACGTAATACAAAATCTGTTAAGGCGCACATGACATGTTTACTCGTCGCTTGAAATAATTACCATTGACTATCAAAGCTCGAAATTTAAATAAAATACAGGGTGTTTCATATTGAATGGGACAAAAAGAAAACATGATTGTAAACGTTATAATTAATTTATTTAGAAAATTCAAATTTAACTCAAAACTACATTTATTCAAGTTTCTACAGGTGTTCAATATGTGCCCCTCCGGTGACGCGATAAATGTCTACACGGTAATCAAGCTCCTGCCACACTCGTGATAGCATATCCCCTGTGATGGAGTTAAACACTGCAATTATCCGCTGCTTCAGTTCCTTGAAGTCCTGAGGAAGTGAAGGCAAAAACACCTTGTCTTTAACGATACCCCAGAGAAGAAAAAATCACAGAGCGTTAGATCTGGTGATCTCTGCGGCCAGTGTAGACATGTCGAATCCTGTGGCTCAGCACGGCCAATCCAGCGATGGGGTAGACGTTCGTTCAGGAACTCACGTACGTTGTTATTCCAATGTGGAGGAGCACCATCTTGCTGCATAATTAAATCAGGAACAGCTTCCTCCAGCTGGGGGAGCAAACACTCAGAGGGAAACTTGTCTTGGAAAAACGCAGTACGCTTTCTCCTGCATGGACGACATTTTGTTTAACAGCGCCTCTAGCGGCGAGTTCGTTATTCGATGATTTTTCCCTGTTGCCAAATAAAACTTGTATAATTGTAGTTGCAGAATAACTTTGTTTTGGCTGAATAAATCCATTACGGCAGTCACACTGCGCTATTCTTTTTGTCCCATTCAATATGAAACACCCTGTACAATGAGAATATTATATGGTGGTATATTTCTTTTATATCAATAGAACAGGCAAGTATTTCATATTGCAGGGTGTAGGGAAAGGGCTCGAGAACCAAAGCAAATTACATAACGTAAACCGCAACATTAAAGCGAGTGTTTATTTGCAGTAAAATTCAAAAACTTATTCGAATTCTTAAAATTCTTTGTTTCTCTTGTTTTTTATTGTATTATTCTTAAAATGCATCTTACGTATTAATTTTTAAGAATTTTAAAAGTTTCAAATAACTTCCCAGAAATGAAGTTCTAAGTAAAAAAGTAATCTTTCATTTCGTGAAAAATTTATAATAGAACCATTTACCCTGCATTTGACGTGAACACACTTTATTGCTAAACATTGATTCCACACCCTTTTGGGGTTTTAAATATCTCTCCCACTCAACTAGATAATTTAATATAAAAATTGTTTAAGGAAGCAATTAAGTTTGTTTTTAAAATATCCAAGACGAGCAAACACTCGAATATGTATTAATTTAAAGGCTACCGTGTTTATAGTTAAATTTAATTTAAGTTTCGAGAATAATTTTTTTAAATAAATATTAAAATACATTACCTAGCCCAAGCATAAAATACGTTATACCAGTTTAATTTAGAATGTTTGCAAACATTTTTATAAGAGTGAACCTTAAGAATTTCCTAAGCGTTTAATTAAGATTTAATCAAATTGTTAATTTTGGATACAAATTAGATGCTGAATTTAATGTAATGTGATTGAATTTATACTTTAAAATAGAAACATTTTTTGAAATTTAATTGGATGCTTTCAAAGACATGAAAACGAAAAATAAACTTTAAATATATAAAATTCAAAAATTAAAATCATATACTTTTATTGCAGTTAATATCACGAGCATTACGATGAAATTAGAGACAAAAATGTTGCTAAACATTTGCTCTTTGTACCATTCATTAAATTTAACGCCCTTTAAAAATTTTAATTAAAATCGTTCTTATTGTTCAGAAATTTGGTTTTTCGATTGTACTTTAAGTATTAAAATTATAAATTTCAGACTATTCTTTTCACGGAGATTTTTTTTTAATTATCAGTTCTTAAACTTCGAAAATGATTAAAAGATTCCCCACTTTTGTAAAATCAATAAAACGAATACATATGAATTTCATATTTTCAATACAGTGCCTTAATAATTTTAAATGATTTTAGCTTTTCTATAAATTTATCTGTCATAAAAAGTGCTAGCTACACTCTTTAATTACTTTAGAATATTTTGTTCTTACTTACTATTTTTAATATGGCGGAGCTGTGTAACAAAATTGTTCAAATTCAAACACAGCCCGATGTCTTCAGTCTTTAACCACGCATCAAAATCCGGGACGATCTTCAACGGAAGCGTTAAGTCTTCTTGCAGAATTGCAGGCTGAAAGTAAACAAAAAAAAATTAGGCCTTCAGAATTTATAGATGGGTGATAGTCTTATAAAACCAGCAGTTCTAAGACTTTCTGAACAATAATAAGAATAAAATAGATTAAAACACAACTTGGAACATTCGTCGAACACATTATGAAGTGGTAATAAAATTGGCAGATTAATATTTAGCTTCTTCCACTAACACTTAACTACTAAAAATACATTTTTAATATATTTCAGAATGACTTACAATGCTAAGGAAAACTAATTTAAATTTTTAAAAACTCATTCATACAATTAAACATACATTAAATTAAATCTACAATAGAGTTGTTTCAAGAATTTAGTTGCTTTCACACAAAAAAAGTTTTCCTTAACGTTCTGTAAGTCGGCTACTATGTACACTAATAATAAATTAGGCATTTTAAACTACGCAATACTTAAGGGTAGCGGAAAATACCATAGAAATAGCCTTGAAAAACTAATATCTTACACATTAATCCACATTGTAGTGCTTGAAATTTAAAATCAAAAGCTGAAGCATGCTATACTGAGCCAAGCAAAGGCTAACTGATCGAGCATTACAAATAAAGCCTGACGCCCAAAATATTAAATCTTGTAAGATCATATCAATAAGGAAATCAAAGATCGTGACTCATATACTCAACAGCAAAACTAATATTAATTTTTGCATTTTAAAACCTTCAATACAGTGAAGGGAAAACTTCAGACTAATGGCAATGGCTTTGTTCTGATGGCGAGCGAAGCACTAAAATGAAATAGTATTTATATTTAACTTAATTTAATGAAAACATTTCAGCTTGTTTCAAAATGTCTGATTAAGTAAATTTTATATTTAATACAATCAAAATCAATAGTACTTTAAAGTCTTGTTTTAACACTTTTTACATTTTACCATATTTATCAGGTTTTTGTCTTTTCTTAATTTCAACACAAAGTAACACTTTCTTTAAAACCATTACGCCAATTAATCGTATTCTTGGGTATAAAGAAAATTCCTTTTGTTTATTACTTTCAGATATCTGTAAAAAAGTTTGACAAAGTTGTGGAAAAATTATGTTTTCAAATATTTGATAACGAACTAATTTGAAAAAAAAAACGAAATTAACGAATAGGTTACTCAGAGCTAAAGAAACTAAACTTAAGTATAGTATAAACTTAGATAGTCTTTTTAAAATAATCAATATTATTAAAGTTAACTTTGTGAAGTAATTAGAGTAACTTTTTGAAGTAATTGAGCTTAAGATTAGATTCCTTCAAAAGAATTATGAAATTTTTTTGCAAATATAACTTTATTGGAATAAATTTAAACAGTCAGTCCGAGTTAAAATCCTAGGCTCCTTTATAAAGGCGGAAGACTTAAAATGTTAAAACTTTAAAAATAAGACTTCAAATCAAAGTTTGCAAAAAATCTAGTTTAATTATGATCGTGCATTCAAACAATATCGTAATTTTTTTTTTTTTTATCTTCGTTCAAGTGAAACATTGAACTGTATAAAAATTAATCTACGTTTAATGTAGTCCAATTCTAGTATTCAAATCGAGAAAACAAATTTAAGCTAAAAATTCTAGATAACACTAGCCGAACTTCAACAAATTCAACCAAATATAATATAATTGTTCTGATTAAAAGAACCACGTACTTCTTGTTAAATTCGTTTGAACAAATTAACGAACAAACTATGAATAAACAATAGTAGTATTTAGTTTATTTGCAATTTTGAGCTTCTGTCCTGTTATTGGATGGACTTCCAAAAATCTTAAATTCCTTAACTAAATAACTTTGTATAATTAATGCTACACATTTTTTCGTACAATATATTAAATACAGTATACAGCTTGAGAAATGTGCAATGTTCTACATAGAATTTCTAATATCACAGAATTAATTAAAAATTAAAATTAGGAGAACTTCTGGGATCAGTTAATGTCATAATGTTGATTCAATTTGTCAACCTTGTGTCATGTATAGAGATTCATAATTTTTTTATGCCTGCAACCAAGGTTAAATGAATTTTACTACAGCAGTAATTGTACTGCGAGTATCACCCAAAATGTGTAAGCAGGTTATCTCAAACATTAGTGCAAGAGTTTGGCATCGGGGAACTGTGGTCATGTTAATACCTCCACAGTGTTAATGTCTAGTAATTGTTCTACGAGTATCACCCAAAATGTGTAAGCAGGTTATCTCAAACATTAGTGCAAGAGTTTGGCATCGGGGAACTGTGTTCATGTTAATACCTCCACAGTGTTAATGTCTAGTAATTGTTCTACGAGTATCACCCAAAATGTGTAAGCAGGTTATCTCAAACATTAGTGCAAGAGTTTGGCATCGTGAAACTGTGTTCATGTTAATACCACCACAGTGTTAATGTCTAGTAATTGTTCTACGAGTATCACCCAAAATGTGTAAGCAGGTTATCTCAAACATTAGTGCAAGAGTTTGGCATCGTGAAACTGTGTTCATGTTAATACCACCACAGTGTTAATGTCTAGTAATTGTTCTACGAGTATCACCCAAAATGTGTAAGCAAGTTATCTCAAACATTCGGGCAAGAGTTGGACATCGCGGAAGTGTGTTCAGGTTAATACCACCACAGTGTCAATGTCTATTAACACTGTGGTGGTATTAAGCTTAAACTCAATTGTCCTACTGCATAATTACTGTTTTGTCGGACAAACATAATATGCAAGGTGATGTAGAAACTATAAGTGGAGAAAAATTTTTCCATTCAAGCACAATCGATAAGATTATTTTGTTCTTGAATTTTTATGTCTTTCAAAAGCTGATCAACTTAAGAAAAGAGATAATACTCTAATATCAGTAAGATTCTTTGCTGTAGTAGCTGTATGTAGCAGACATACGACTGGAACGGTATTTAACGGTACTGGAGCGGTATATGCTTCTTTGTTCAATGAGTGTCAACATTATAACTACAAAGGGTTGAAGGTTGGAAATTTCTTAGTACTAAAAATATTTTGCTTTCAAAAAACGTCATTAAGATATTCTCTTATAAACTAAGATTTTTAAAATATTGCAAAACAATTCTACATACGAAAAAAAAAATATCAACTCTGCTTCTTTCTGAGTCTACAAATTTTCACTTTCCACACGAAGTCTTATTTTTACGAGTTTAGATATAAGACCTTTAAGACTATCAAAATTTTTATCCTTTGATTTTTTTACATTTAAGAGTTTATGTTGATTAAACTGAAGTATAAGAACAGAAACAAATTCGTGTTATTTCATGAAATTATTTATCAGTTTAAAACAGAATTAGTGGAGTAAAAGTTAGATTAAGTATTTCAAAATAGTGTGTGAATTATATTTGCCTACATCTCCGAAAAAATACGCCTTATAAAATAGTATTTCAATACTTGATCAGAAAATTCAAGTTGTGTTCGTTTTAAACAAAAAATCATTAAATGAATTTTTCAAATAAGGCTGGCATGTTTAAAATAGAAAAAGACTCAATACATTTAATCTGGATTAAAACATTGAAAGTAGATTTTTTTTTTTTTTTTTTTGATTAAAATACAAAATTAGTTTCGCTTTTCACAAAACACATTACGAACCACTGAACATTTGAAAATAAAACTCAAGTGCGTAATTATATATTTTACCTACCTAACGTTTAAGTTGAGAATCGGGAAGAGGCCATTAAAAATATAATTCAGGGATTTGGCGAAGAATATTGCGTAGTTTTCAAGAATTAGAGCATTCACATCTAAACTGCATTCAAATGAAAGATAATCCACTAAGCACAATTTTAAAACTTCACGTTTTCCAAAACAACTGTAATCATAAGAACTTCGCCAGTTTGGCTTATTAGCGTTTTATTTTCAATTATAATTTTACGAACATCAGCAGTTAGCAAAATAAGAGATGGAAATTGGCCTCACAAGCTTTAGCAGATAGAGCTCGTTACCCATAATGAATTCCCCATTATTATACTCTTTAAAAATACCGATAACGATTATTTTATGTATCGCTACACAATATTTTATGAAGAAAATTGTGGATCCCCTGGCAGAGAGGTTTTACTGCTTCAAAAGCTCTGTATAGAGGAAATAACCTTGCAATGTATTACTCCAACTTTCGTTATCTGATTTTTAAGTTACCATGGCTTATAAGCCGTGCCTTGAAATGATTACAAAAGCCTGTATATATAAGTGTAATAAAAATATGAAGTAAATTGTGTCGCAGTAGCCTACAGATATTGTTTTTCTTTCAAATGTTTTGATGCATGAGCGCAGTGTGTTAGATACCGAACATAATCCTGAACGCATCTATTTTTATCTGATTTTAAAGCTCATCTCTAATCCATGTGTATCTGTATGTGCTATTTGTTCTTCATTACGAAAAAGAGTTTATAAGCCGCACGAGAAAACAAGCCAGCTAAACTGAATAAAAAATAAAAGAAATAACTTTTTGGGTTTCTGTTCAACTGATTCTACATTCAAGAGTCCCGTAAAAGCGAGTAAAACTGATCGTAAAGACACGGTTTGCAGTAGAACACCGAAGTCAAGCATGACTGGCTGCGGTCAGTAAGCGGATGGGTGTCCACTTTGATCAGCCTGCGTAGGGAACGGGTTTACGCTGTATAGTTCCTCGTTAAACTGTTCTACCGTAAAGTGCTTGACTTCACTCGCAGGTCATCGGGCTACCAAAGCAGGGGATTCTTCCCCTCAGGGGATCCCCTCAGGGGATCCCCTCAGAGACATCCCCTCAGGGGATCATCCTCATGGATGTTTCCCAGACAGTCGCCAATATCCCATCGTGCAGCTCTAGTGCGACGTAAATAAAGTACCTACCTGCCTCTGCATTCAAGAAATATATTCAACTTGATCGCTTAAATGAATTCAAACCAACTGAATGTATGAAAGGCTAATATTATAATGGGGAATATTCTCCACAATCTAACAGTACTGTTTGCAAGTTTATCTCCTTCCGTACTCTAGCGCCTCGTTGCTTACAAGCATTCCTTCCCCGTCAGATCTATGTGTCAATTGAGGAGGTGGCCTCACAAATGAGATACCCAGTGTCAGGATAGCATGTCTTCGGATCATCTTCAGGGATGTTTCCCAGACAATCGTCAATACCCCATTATGCATCTCTAGTGCGACGTAAATAAAAATGCATACATGCAAACATACAAGCTTACAAGAATATATAAAAATCACATTTTGTTGCATCATATCGGTAACATTAAGGTGACCGAGAGACATAAATGATCTACGGAGATTTCAAGTTGATTCCTTGAAGTTTCAGGTTCATTCCTTGAAGTTTCAAGTTCATTCCTTGAAGTTTCAAGTTCATTCCTTGAAGTTTCAAGTTGATTCCTTGAAGTTTCAAGTTGATTCCTTGAAGTTTCAGGTTCATTCCTTGAAGTTTCAAGTTCATTCCTTGAAGTTTCAAGTTCATTCCTTGAAGTTTCAAAGCCAATCAGCTCTTAGACTAGAATAGCGCACAAATGATTTTCTAAAATAAGTGACCTATTTCAATTATACGGCTCTGAAAATAGGTGACATATATTCACAGCCGTGATGGCTCAGGATATAGAAAATTCGTCTTTCAATGACTTGAACCAAGTTCGAATCTCCGCGATGGCTGGTCGATTCGAATTTCGCATCCGGCTTGCATTGATCACTGTGCTGACTTAAAATATCATCAGTGGTAGACGGATCATGGTTTAGAGTCCTGTCGTTAGGCTAATAGTGGGAGGTTTCCGTGGTTTTCCTTTCCATGTAACGCAAAGGCGAGTTAGTTCCATCAAAAAGCACCTACCTCTTTATTTCCCAGTCATGATGATACTCATCTATTTGATGCTGGGTAGGTTTCAAGTCACTACCAAAAATAGAACCCTTATCCAACTCAATTGCAACTCAGTACCAAAGTCAAAAATCAGGTTGCAGTAACTTATTAACATTCGATTCTCAAAACTGCACTTAAATTTAACGTAAGAAAAAATTACAACTAAATGTTATCTGAAGAAAAAACGGACTTCACGGCAATAAAAAAAGCATAGAAACTAAATTAAATGTTGAAATTGTAATTATTAAAAATTGCTGGAAATTAATGAATATTTGGAATATCCTTTTAGAATAATTTAAAAAGTCTCTTGTTTTTATTTTATTTAATGAGAAAAATTGAAAGTTATATTCATTAATATTGCACAACTAACCTAATTGAAGAGTTTTATTAAATATCTATAATCTCTTATGGTTATTGAAATAAATTTAACTTTGCGTCATTTTGAATCCCTTTGAGTACAGGTTTTGAATGTAATCTTCTGCAATTGAGTTTTTTTTTTCAAAAATTACTTAGGTAAAATAATTACGTTAACATGAACACAAAAAATAAATTTAACTTTAAAACTGCGGAAAATCATCCCCAATAATAATAGCGAAAAATTAAAACGAACAACTTATTTTATTTTGAAAGTGTTCAAATATACATACAGAATTGCCATCTAAATAAATGCTAATAAAAATGCTTAGAATTAAAATTAAAGGTTAAAATAGTTTATTCCCTTCTGAATTAATAAATTACGTTTTCTGCCTAATTAGGATGATTAAAACTATTTTTAGTTTAACTGCATTTTATAATTCCTTTCTCATAGATTTTTTCTTTTTAAATTTAGCAATTAATATTTTACAATCATAAAGAAAATGAGCTTAATTGATTAACATTTCACTTTTCAAAAGTTAGTTTAACAAGTTATTTTAACAACGCATTTAATATTTATATAAATGTATCAAAATTGCGCATTTTTAGAGTTACGAAATTTTTATGAAAATCCTTTTCTAGATTTTAACTGATAAAATACAAGTAAAAAGACAATACAGATAATAAAATGGAATACTTGTTTCAATGTAAAATTTCTTCAAGAGCCTTAGTTAAAAAATAATTTCACTAGTTTCAACATTTAAGGAATTTTTTGAATTAAGAAAAACAAAATTTATTTTTTTTAGCCTTTTTCTGCTGTGTTTTAAAATGAATTTTAAAAGCGCTTTACAATTTTTTTTAAACTTCGATTCTTCTCCTTTTAACCCTCGTATATGCTTCTCATTCATTATGTTTTTTAGCATGTTTTTAGCATGTCATTATGTTTTTTCACTAGTTTTAACATTTAAAAACATGTAAATTTAAAGAGTTTTTAACCTTAAAAAAAACTCTTATTGTTTTTTTTCTTTATTTTTGCTGAGTGTTAAAATATATTTCAAAAGAGGTTTACTATTTTTTCTCAAACTACGATGCTTTTCTTTTAACCCTCGTACATTTCTCTCGTTCATTATGCTTTTTAGCAATCGATATTTTTCAAAAGAAAATATTTTGGAGATAAAATATGCGATTACGATTATAATAGTTTTGTGAAAGAATATTTCATTAATAAATTAATGGTAACGAAATGGAATATTTCCTGGATTTGAAAACGTGATCAACTGTACTTGAAAAAAATTAAGCTTAGGAATACAGAAAACGTTACACAAGAAGAAATAAATGTGAGATTATTTTACTCATTAACGATATATAACGATAATCTTATAATTTATAACAATTAAAATTGGAAACAGTTTCATTTCTCTTTAATCAATTTTTTTTTATATTTTTAAAAATTTCAAACTAAATTAATATTTATATTTGGCTAACATCTAATCTCTCTTACTTTGTTTCTTAATTTCAATATTAACACAAGCGCAATGTTTTAAAATAAATAGAGAGATAAATAAATTTTCCTACGGCAAGGGAACAATAGTCATTATTTAATGCAAATAAAATGGCAAAGTCGCGCAAAAAGCACTTAAGATGTCAGGGCATTAGCTTTCAAATAATTTCGATTTTGAAAAAAAAATCGCGTTCAGTTTATAAATAAGAATAACCCTTTCATCGCAAAAACTTCATATCTGTAGCTCCTTTTTTTCGGGTTACAGAGTGGCACACAGTGTATTTTTTACAACAATTTTAGCAGTTCTTCTTGAACTAGTTATAGAATATTATATTTTTCTATACATTTTTCTACAAACTTTCGTAATTTTATGCTTTTGAATCTTACAGTTTTCCTCAGCAAAAAAAAAAAAAAAAAATTTTAACGTCAAGTTAAACACCCAAAACAAAGGGCAAGAAGCTAACGAATTTTTAATATTGAAAGAAAATAACTAATACTTTATTTATAAAATCTTTGTAATAATATTTTTAATTTACAAAGTAGTGGCATTATAAGGTGTTGGTATTATGTTTAGTAGCTTTAAATGTTTGCACTGTCTTCAAATATCATATGAATCTTTTAAGGTTTCGGCGGCAATGTGTAGAACTGTTTCAAATGCTTGATTTAACTTAAAATATTATATTAACGTTTAAAAGTGTTGGTTACATGTTACGCGTTTCCGAACGTTAGCATCGTTTTTAACTGTCGTAAAGGTTTTGACTGTTTCAAATGATTTCCTTGGCTTCATATGCCATCTAAAGTTGTTTGAAGCTTTCGGCAGATTCAAATAAAACATCACAAAGGAGTTTAAAAATTTTGGGCAAGGTTTTCAACAGCTATAAAATGTTTGCAACTACTTCAAATGACATCTAAAGTTGTTTAAAGTTTTTGACACCTCGTGTTTAGGTGTCATAAAGACGTTTAAAGGTTACACATTGTCGAAACCACACACCAACTATGTGTAGGTGAGTATCAAATGTTTACTCACACTGAAAATGTAATACGAGTGTTTAAAGGGCCGTATTCATATCGCTGACAATCATTTCCCCGACAGATCACATCACCAACACTACTTCACAAGCACGATCATTTCACCGACAGATCACACCACCAACACTACTTCGCAAGCACGATCATTTCACCGACAGATCACATCACCAACACTACTTCGCAAGCACGATCGTTTCCCCGACTGATCACACCACCAACACTACTTCGCAAGCACGATCGTTTCACCGACAGATCACATCACCAACACTACTTCGCAAGCACGATCGTTTCCCCGACTGATCACACCACCAACACTACTTCGCAAGCACGATCGTTTCACCGACAGATCACGTCACCAACTACTTCGCAAGCACGATCGTTTCACCGACAGATCACATCACCAACACTACTTCGCAGGCACGATCATTTCACCGAGAGATAATTTCATTGACACGATCATTTCGCCGACATGATAAGTTTTCCAACACCATCATTACTCTAACACGATGATTTAGCCGACGAGACCATTTCACCGACAGGACCATTTCGCCGACAAGTGCATTTCGTTGACAGGACCATTTCACCGACATGATCAAATCAATTTTTATTTTGTCAAAATTTTGTTTATTTTTCCAAATGCTCTTAATTTATTGGTTCAAGTTTTTTTTTTTTTCATTAAAAAACATTATTTTTTAAGTTTTATTATTTTGCGGCAACCATAAATCTCTTAAATAGCTTACTTACTTAAAATTCAGTTATTACCAAGGCTTGGTAAACTATTAAGTATTAGCACCATTAAGATTATCCAAATTTAAAATGGAGTGCATGTCAACTTCAACTTTTATTTGATTTCTACTTATACTACTTCAATTTTTTTTAAATAAATTCAAAAGCATTTGTTTAAAGTTTAATTTAAAAAGTTCGTAAAAAATTTTATTATTTAAATACAAATATTTTTATTGAAAATAATTTCTGTAACAGTTTTAGTTTCATAAGATTCGATCTGATCCGATTTCTTGGCTACGACACGTCATAGAATAATTTTACAGCATTACGAATAGCATTACTTCGTATTTACATAAGTATTAGTTCGTTATTTTTTACATTAATCTTTTAGTCCTGTAATTAAAGCCAAAAAAAAGTGTTCATTTGGAAAAAAATATTTCCAAGATATTTTTTAGAGAAAAAAAAGCTTTATTCTGAATCTATGATTAATATCTGTATTATCTGTTGCATAAATAACATCTGAAAACTTCCTTACATTCTCTGTACACTTTTCAATTTTTGAGAAAAATGAGAAAGAGGTAATTTGACGGGGAGAAATGAGTTTTTTTCTAAATAGGTAAGTGAGGTATTGTTTCTGATGTATTTTTCTACCCTTGAATTGAGTGAGATTAATCACAAGGCGATTAGACTAAAAGCTTGGAAGTTATTGACCATAGTGAACAAAAAGAACAAATTTTTACTTGTACCTATTTACGCTCCTGAAATTGCTATCTCAACAAATATAACATTGTTTCCTATGTTTGATTGTTTTTCGTTAAATAGAACAAGACAACACATGGGTCAATAGAACGAATAGTTCAAAAAGTACAAGAGCTTTTGCGTATGAAAGTACTATTTTCACGTGACTTAGTACTTATTTTCTTGCTATATAGAGGCTATTTGAAAATGTTTCAGATGAAAATTTCATCCTATGTTGGAAAAGATAAAATTCGAATTGATAATATTAATTATTTTTAAATTATATATAAAGCTAATCCAGAAAATAATACTTTTTATGCATAAAAACGCATTTTAACCGTTTTGTTTTGTATTTGATTTCATGCCATGAATCGAGAAAATTACATAAGAAATAATACTTTACTTGTCTGTACAGCAATGTAAGCTGCATAAATAAGTGCAAGTACGAAATTATACTTTTTTTTTACATAAAACCCATATAATTACTAAAAATGTACAACTGTTGATAGGACGTTGGGCTAGTTCGTAAGTTCGAATCTCGCTGGCCGAAGAATCTCAGTGTTAATTAATAAGTGACTATCAATTACTAGTAATAGTCATTGGCGAGTGCAAGAATTTGAACTCCAAGGGGAAAGTTTTCGTGAATGTCTTTAGGATAAAACATAAAAAGCAGGGGGAAAGGACAGACCAGGTTAGACCGTTAGACCAGATTTGGCGATAAGAGATGCAAAAAATTCAATTACAGAGGAAGTTGTGTAGAAAGAGCGTGGTTTTTTCAGAGATGCCGGTCGAAAGTAGTTAGGTAAAGAGACCATCAATCATAGTATGAATGGTAATGGTACATTGGTTTTTATATCGTTGTTACATATCTATAACAGTTACAAACATATCAATATCGATTCTAATTACACGTATGAAGATGGCAGCGATTAAAAATGGGTTTAATTAATAATTAAGCTATAAATTTCATTTCTATGAAGTTTTTATTTTATTTTAAAATTGAAATTTACATTCAATGGAAAATGCTGGTAGGTAGGTACTTTATTTACTTCGCACTAGTGCTGCACAATGGGCTGTTAGCGATGGTCTGGGAAACATCCCTGAGGATGATCCGAAGACTTGCTATCAAAATTTTGATTCTCTGCAGAGAGAGGGACTACCCTGCTTTGGTAACCCGACGACCTGTGCGCGAAGTCGAGCACTTTACAGTAGAACAGTTTAACGAGGACCAATACCGCGCATCCTCTGCCTTTACTCTGGATGATCAAAGTGGTCATCCATCCGCTTACTGATCGCGATCAGTGAGGCTTGACTTTGGTGTTCTATTGGGCATGCAAAATACAGAAATATAAAGCTTTGTTAATAATGTTATAACCAGTATATTATTATTATTCAGTTATACATAAAGCAGTAAGCTTGCTCGTTCGAGTGGCCTTTAAACCATTTTCATATTACAGACCAACTTTATGAATAAAGAATGAAAAATGTGCACAGAATTACGATGGGGATCGAACCCACTACCTTCACGCTTCAGAACGTTTGGAAGAAGAACAATATCTGTAAGCTACGAAGACCCCAATTTTCTTCATATTTATTTTTTCTCTTACTGTTGTTGTTAATTTACGTCACACTAGAGCTGCACAATGGGCTATTGGCGACGGTCTGGGAAACATCCCTTTTTTTTTTTTTTTTTTTTTTTTCTCTTACATATTCAAGCTTATGTTATCATTACAAAACGGCTTATAAGCATTTTTTAAGTTGGAAAACAGATAACACAAGTTGGAGAAGGACATCACAAAGACACATCCACGGTTAAGCCGGGATTCGAAATAGTTACCTCCAGGCTACTGAACATTTGACGAAATGGCGGAGCTGCTCTGCTCGGTTAGCGAGGCTATAATGTTCCTTAAAAAAATTGTATTGTTCTATAAAATAATCGATATCGGTATTTTTGAAGAGTATAATAGGGCGGAATTTATTATGAGTAGCGGGGGCCCAGTATATACCTCGGATGATAAAGTTAGCATTTTCGCCAATACTATGGAGAACCAATTCAGCAACAATACTGAAAATACCTGCCACATAAACGATAAAATTATAAATGACTACTACAATAATATTATAAACCAAGACAACCGTATTGAGAACAACATCGAACCGACATCAGAAGACGAGGTCACCTGCATCCTTAAAACCCTCGCAAACAAGAAAGCTCCTGGGCACGACAATATTACGAACATCATGATAAAAAATCTCCCTCGAAATAAAATATTCCAAATTTTTAATATTTATAATGCCTCCATTAAAAACCTATATTTTTCCGGATGAATGGAAAGACATCATTCTATTCGCTAAGCCCGGTAAAACAACCTCTAATCCTGAAAACTACAGGCCTATTAGTCTACTTCCTATGTTATCAAAAATCTTTCAAAAAATTATTCAACGAAGACTCAATGATTATATTCACCCAAACCAACAATATGGCTTTAGGAAGCACTTATCAACTACCAAGCAGCTTGTAAAGATCCTAGAATACATCAGTAATGCTAAATTTAAACACGAAACCGCCCTTATTCTTATGCTCGACGTTGCCCAGGCCTTCGACCGAGTATGGCACAAGGGACTTATCGTAAAACTACATAAAATGAATATTTCATTGGATCTCAATACTTTAATTAACTCTTTCATTACTGATAGAAAGTTCAGAATTAAAATCGATAATTTGTTCACAGCTTATAAAAATATTCAAGCCGGCGTGCCGCATGGTAGTATCATCGGGCCACTACTATATATTTTACAGCTGACTTTCCCATCAATAACGATAATCCAAACGAATTCGCAGCATAATATGCCGACGATACAGCAATTATCACGAAATCTATCAGCCATTTACAAGCCTTTACACATACGCAAAAGCAGATGCATAATATCGAAAAATGGTGCTCACAATGGAAGATAAAACTACACCCGGATAAGTGCCAAATGATTTCTTCAATCGTAAAAAGAAAGGTAGAACTATTCCTGATACTGTCCTCTACAACCAGATCATTAAACCCACAAAAAGTGAAAAATATCTAGGATTCACTATCACCTACCTCTAATTTAAATTGGAAACAACACATAAATAGCATTATTAAAAAAGCGAATGGTCCTATTTGGCTCCATATTAAACTCGAAGTCATCTTTCGACTTAAAATGCAAGCTCGCTGTCTATTTAATGGCCATTAGGCCAATTCTAACCTATGCCTGCCCCGCCATTACCATCTTAAATGATCATTTAATAAAATAAACTCTCTATGGCAGAAGGGAAGATTATTAGAGGACTCACCGGCGCCCCTAAATGCATTAGCAATAATAGTATAAAAAGGAATCTAAAAATTTATGACATCAACGTCTATATTAAAAAATTTAAATAAACATTTCTACGATGAAGCAAAGACCTGCACCACCAGCAATTTTAACTCACTCCTAGATATAGAATTAATTGATGACAACACTAAATTTAACCCAATCACTGCCTTTTTCCTTAGGGATATGGTGTTGCCCTAGCACACGAAATACACTCAGTCCCAGTCCAACTTTGGTTTTCTATCAAAATTACTCTTCACACACACAGTATTACATAACATATACATGGACCGAGGAGGGCAAGCGATCCCAAGGGGTCGTCCCCAAGGAATATGTAGTATGATTAAGACTAGTGTGGTGAGCAACCTAGAAGACGAGTGGGTATTCAACCAGGACGCCTGCGTCACCACTGTAACAAAGCTCATGACATAATTTTTTCTCATTGATTATATTCCCATTGTGTATATCTATTTTATTTTTATCTAACTTTTTATTCAATTAGGGTTGATTATCGTGCGCTGCAAATATATATACATATATATTATATTTAACTCAGACCTTTCTTAATATTATCGATCATCATAATCTTCATGATTATTTTATTTTATATTGTTTATGATTATATTATCGTTTAATTATATCCCATGCCACTCTCCATTTCTTGATTGTCCATGTCACACGAACCCTCTCTCGATTTTTTGGTGCTGAGCACCCCCTCTTCCTCAAATCTCCATTCCTGCTCACAACTCCTCATCATCGATTTTTTACTACCGGCGAATCGGTTAATGACGCTTCGCGGCAGCGCACCGAGATTTATGTGATTTCTACCATGAGTAACGAGCTCTATTGGCTCCAGTTTGAGGCTAAACACCTCTTGATGTTCGTAAATAGCAATTAAAAAATAAAACTTTAATTAGTGAAGTGAGCAAAGTATTTCTGTTTTAAGTTGGTTCAGAAAACACAAGTTTTTATAATTGAGCACAATGAATTATCCCTTATAAAAATGAAGTTTGGATTTGAAGAAAATAGTTCTTGAATATGGTCAACGATTCCTCGCCAAATCGCAGCATTACGTTTTTCAACGGCCTCCTCCCGCTGCTCTACTTACCTTAAAGTTTAGTAAAACATCTACTTTTATTTACTTATTTGAGTTTTATTTTAAAAGAAGTCTTGTTTTGTATTGTGTTTTCCGTAGAAAAGGAAATTCTGTTATATATTTTAATAACTAAGAAATCTGATTTAATTTTGAAAATTGAATATATTAAACTTGTTTTGTTTCTAATCATGTCATCCTTACTTAAAAAGTAAATATAATGAATTTTTGTTTGTAGTTGACGTAGTTTGATTTTTATTATAGATTGAAAAAGATGTCTGTTACTTTATGAGGCTTATTTTATCGAGGTGTATGCAAATATATTTTGTACTCTACAGTACAAAGTTCTAAAATTGAATCTGTATTCCACAAGTGCAACAACAACAAAAAATAATAATCTAGGTTTTGTTCTCAAAATTCTAATGTATCTGAACTCGTAGTATTAAAAGCTCCTATTTGAGTTAAAATTTCTAGAGTGAGAAAGCAACTTAATATTTTTACTGTTAGTAGAATTGAGAAGCACTTCTCGATTTTTTTTTTATACTCCTTAAAATCTATGATTAACAGTCTTTCAGAATTACAATGAGAAAATCTTTATGAAGTACTCTCAAATAAAATTTTGGGTGCTCATGTTGTTGTGTTGTTGTTGACGTATGCCTTTTTAGGCAGAGGGGGTGCGATTGTTTTTGTTTTCCAGTGGCGCCATCTATGGCCAAGAATTCGACTTCTGCCACGCCATACGTCACACCCGTTCATCAATTCATTCATCCACAGATCGTAATTTTGACCTGAATCAGAGAACGATCGATCTCCAATCCAGTACCCCCAGAGGAATTGATTTGTTATGGGAACATGAAGGACTTTTGCGACTCAACAGATTTAACGTGCGTCAGTCACTTTAATACACGGAGAGTCTTTGGCCGGTGGGGTTCAAACCCACGAACTCTCGGACATGGGCCCAGTGCCCTACCGACCAGGCTATCCCGGCTCTTGGTGCTCATAAATCTGACATTTTAACCATTTATTGCTGCATGTTTACTCTCTGTCATCAAAGCGTCTTACCGTAGCAATCCTATCACTGATCACAGCTGATAATTTAAAGTTTTCTTACTCGAAATTAGCTATTATTCCACAAACTTGGTTTGTCTGATAAAAATTTCGACCAGTATGCATAAGTACCACAAAGGGTTAATAGATGTATATTGTCCCATTATCCATAGCTAACTTGTGACAGGCTTGTAAGACGTAACATTTTGGGAGAGACTCCTTGTAAAGTTTATGCCATAGTAAGAAACTTTGGCTTCAAAAACTATAAATATCTCTGAACACGGCTCGATGGTTGTATCAAAATTTTGATTCAGTTTTTTCAGTTCACCATCACTGATACTCTATTAGACTCTCAAATACAGTCGGACTTCCATTTAACGAACTTCCATTTTGTGAATGTCTCTATTTTGCGATTTTTTTTTTCAAGGAACAAAGAACATTTGGAAATTTCTTCGTAAAATAATCTCCGAATAGAGAAGTGAATTTTCCATTTAATGAACTTTTCTTTTGAGATCCACTTTCCCTATTTCCCAAATTATTTCAGAACATTTTAAACTTGTTACCGCATTTTATGGGGTAAATGACCTTGAATTGATTTTCGAAGCCATTTAACTTCTAGAGAGCAGTAAAATCACTTTTTGTTTGCATTTCAAATGAAACTCAAACTAAATTAACGGATTTTATCAGTAGCAATTAAGCTTAAGAACGCATTGTGGTAACGTATGCTTAAAATTACTTTTGTAATAAATGCAACTATAACTTTATAGAGAAATTTAGCTTTTTAAGTTGAAAATTTATCTACCATGATAGTGTAACACTGTATAATGCTTTGCCCTATTCTTGCTTTCCATGCAGATTTCTTTTATGGTTAAGATTTATAAAATAAATAGTAGGTACTAGTTTACAAGGTAAAGGTGAATCAATTGCTATTTTAATTATGTCTAGTGTTGATGAATTTAAAACTGGTTTTGTGTTTAAGTACTTCAAAAGGTAATTTTTTATTTAACAAATTTTCCATATAACAAATTATCGGGATTTAGCGACTTCGTTAAATTGAGGTCAGACTGTATTTTCATTTGAGATGCTTCTTTGAAATTGGAAATTCAATGCCGAACATTAAATTTTGATATTGAAGTTATATGCTGTATTTAGTAAATTGAACTACAAAATGTGTAGCATAAACGATACAAGGTTATTTGTTCGTTTTAAGTAAATCGAAATGTGTTTTGTGTTTAAGTACTTCAAAAGGTAATTTTCTATTTAACAAATTTTCCATATAACAAACTTATTATCGGGATTTAGCGACTTCGTTAAATTGAGGTCAGACTGTATTTTCATTTGAGATGCTTCTTTGAAATTGGAAATTCAATGCCGAACATTAAATTTTAATATTGAAGTTATATGCTGTATTTAGTAAATTGAACTGCAAAATATGTAGCATAAACGATATAAGGTTATTTGTTCGTTTTAAGCAAATCGAAATTTTTGGACAAACTTTCAATAGCAGGCGGCAAAATCTCATACGGAAGGGAAAAAATGGAAATTTAAGGCAAATATTGTTTATTCATAGTTTGTTCAATTTTGGCACTGAGGTATTTATAAAGTTCTAACTTGTTTCGTTAAATACAAAGTTAAGTACGTGGATTTTTAATCTGCCACAATTGGATTATTTGGCTGAAATTCGGTTAGTGTTTCCTGGAATTTTTGTTTTCATTTTCTTAAGTATCTTAGAAAATTAGAAATTGATACATTAAACGTGTATTTCCTTTTCATGAGCGGGAATAAACAATGGTACAAAGTATTTTTATACTCAGAATACACAATCATAAGTCTTTTCCGTAAGTTTTTTAAACTTTAAATGTTATCAAATTTTCAGCGAGTCCTACCTGGGAAGAAACTCTGATCACTGTCGATCACTTTTTGAATCTATTCTAATAAAAGTTGTAAAATCTTCAGAATTCTTTGAACTTCTGAAGGAATCAAGTCTTAAGTATTGTTTAAGTCACTTCACAAAGTTAACTTTAAAAAACGCTGATATTAAAGCTAGCATTCTTAAAGGATTATCAAAGATTAAACTATACTCTATTTTGCAGTTTCACTGGATATAAGAACATTATTCGTCAATTTCGTTAGTTTCTCAAATTTTGGCATCAAATATATGTAAAACGCGAACTCCCCACAATTTTCTCAAGTCTCCTTGTAGCTATCTGAAACTACAAAGTATGAAATGTTTTGAAAAATAGGATTAATTGGATTGTTAATTAGCATTGAATGAAATGAATGTTAATGAATTGAAAAGATTAATTGGAAATTTCTCCTGATCCCTGTACCCATGGTACTGCTCGGTGGAGAAAGCAGGACTTTCGAAAACAGATTTTGCGTGCACCTATATCACACATACTGTTTTTCTTAGCGGCTTTGAGGATCGAACAGATGTCCGATAAATCATTAGGCTACCACGGAATTACACTGCGCAACACTGCTTAGTTAATGCATATTTGGCTCAGAATAGCATTTTTAAGATTTTGGATCTTAATTTTCAATCAACACAATGCTGGTACGAGGATCTTGTATATTTCAAAGCAATGTGTATGGTATTTATACAGTTGCAAACTGCGAGAATGTTGAGGAAAATATTTTCTTAGTGAAAGCAACTGAAATTTTCCTTGCGAACGATAAATAGCAAAGCTGAATTAAACCAGTTGAAATGAAAAACGATTCAGCGCTGGTGTGATGCAGCCACATCACACGAGGTATGATTCAGGCAACTTTATAAACAATGTGCTATTCCAAGCCTAAATCAATGATTAGCTTGAAAAAAATCAAGTAGGGCATAACAGAATAAGTTGTTTAACATTTAAAAGATGTATTAAATAATCTGTACATACATAACTGTAGTTCTGCTATATCCATACACAGTACGTTTCAAAATTACATTTAAAACTTGTGAAACCAATTAACTTAAAACTTAGCACAAGTAAACAGCGACTTGATTCTTCTGAATGAAATTTTTACCAAAAGGATTCTAAGTTTTCGATATTTATAACTAGCAATATCTAATATCTCACTCTTTCATTTTTTGTTACTTTTTTAAATAAAGTCAGGCCAAAGTTTATAAGATAAAGATCTCGGGAGAGAAATTTTTCTACAACAATGAATAAATAGTCATTACTTGAAGCAAGAAAATGGGGAAAAAAACATCGAACAAACCAATTAAAATCGCAATAACTTTCAAAGAACTAAGAGTTTAGTAAACATAAATGAAAATTGCTCGCTTTCAGCACATTCAAATTCATCTCTGTAATTGCATTTATATGAGCCATCGAGCGGCTTGCTTGGTGTTCTTTTTACCAGTTTAACAGTTAAAAATCCTCGATCTAACTATCGAATGTTAATTTTTTTTTTTATTCTATTCCACTCTTTACACATTTTAATTTCAAGTTTTTAAATCGTATAGTTTTATCGCAGGAAAATGTAACGTCAAGTTACGCACCCAAATTTTTAATATAGAGGAGATAATAATGGAAACTTTGTAAACAAGAGTGTTTATTTTATAAGAAAGCAGCATTTATAAGTTTTTGCAATGCTCCAATGACGTCAGCTTCAACTGTCGTTTGAGCATTAAAATGTTTCGGCAATGTGTAGAACAGCTTCAAATGTTTACTTCGACTAAAAATGTCATATCAGCCTTTAAGGGTGTCGGCGATATGTTCAGTACTTTTAAATGTTAACACAGTTTCAAATTGTTTTAAAATCATTTAAAGATGTCGGCAGCTTTTAATGTTTTTACTCTTACCGAATATCACAAAGGCATTTGAGATTTCAAAAGGGTGTTCAGCAATTCTTTTTTGCATATTAACCTTAGTGGTAGAGCCGCGTTGGCTCAGGAGAGAGCATGCCTCCCAATGAGGTGGCCCAAGCTCGAATCCCAGTGTTGGCAAGTTGGTACGAATTTTGCTCCAGGCTCGCACCAACCACAATGAATCTATAAAATATCCTCATTGGTAGACGAATCATAGATTCCGCTGGGCTAACCGTGTAAGGTTTTCCTCTCCATATAGCGCAAATGCGTGCTAGTTAAATCAAAAAGTACCCCACCGAAGTTAGTGTTTGTCTCAAGGCTTGATCCAGGAGTTCCTTTCATCTTTTATAACTATAGTTCAGCAGCCGACCCGATTTTTAGTTTGCGGCTACCAATGTTCAACTCCGTAGCCTTGTAATTTTAAATCGAACCCAGAAGACTAAGGAAGTCCTGCATCAAGTGAAATTATCGTTCGTGAAAGGCTTTTTGATGAACTAACCCACATTTGCGTTACATGGAGAGAAAAACCTCGAAAGCCTCTCAAGTTTAGCCTGGCGGCAAAGGGAATCTAACCCCTGATCCTTCTACCACGGAGGATATATTACGTCAACGCTGTGGTGGTGCGAGCCGGGTGCGGAATTCTTTTCAACCAGCCATTGCTGAGATTCGAACACGGGTCACCTCATTGGTATATGAGCGCTCTAACTCCTGAGCCGCCACGAATCCCAAGAGTTCTTTTGTCATTTGGATTGTGTTTAATATTAGAAGGATACGGAGTTAAACCTTCACAGTCGTAACTTCAGAATTGGGTCTGCTGTTCAGCGCCGGTTATAAAATAAAATAAAACCTTTGTGGCGACTTCAAGAGTCAAAGCAAAATTTCTGAGAAACTTCAGCGATATTATTTTGATTCGAGTAAACAAAATAATTTTTTTTTTTTTTAAAAAAAAAAATCCAAACTCTATTAAAAGCGGAAAACATGCACACAAAAAAATCGTGAGATATTAACCGTTGTTAAATTTGAATAATTCATTCAAAATACTTCTAAATAATTTAAACGTACTAAGATTTGTAAATTTAGGAAAAAAAGGGAAAAAAATTATCTGAAGTATTAATAAATGTTCAATCAGAATTAATATAAAACACAAATTTGAATTTATAGCGTTATTAATGCTTTTTTTCTGTGAAAAAAAAATACTGTTCTTATTTGACCCTCTGTTTGTGTGACCTATTTTGACCTTATGTTTGACCTTATGAAGTATTTGATATATTTAAAAAAATTAATTTGGATATTTTTTAAATAATTAATACAATAATAATTAATATTTTAAAAATAATTAATACAATAATAATTAATATTTTAAAAATAATTAATACAATAATAATTAATATTTTAAAAATAATTAATACAATTTTAAAACCGTGGTAGCCCAGTGGTTAGAGAATCGGACTCCGATGTGGAAGGCACACGGGTTCGATCATAGACTCCTCCAAAACCCATAGAGTTCAAGCTTGATATACGTTCTCGGAAAAAATCTGTGAAATCCAAAGTTCTGTGGTCAGTAGCTGAGCAGTGCCATAGGTACAGGAATCGGGAGAAGTTTTCCTTCCCCTTCAACGCCTTCCTAAATTAAAAAAATGGACTCATGAATTAGTGGTACTATCATCTATCCATCGTTCTCTGAGCTAAAACGTAATTTCACCCTTGCGGTGCTCTCTTGTCAAATGAAAGGCACACCTTCCTTGCTTAATTCGCAAATGGCTGATGGCTGACGAGTTTGGCATGTCCAAGTGCCATTAGAAATAACAGCAAAATGTTTATTATCAAGAATTATAATAGTATTTATACACTCTTATTTTCGAAAAGAAAAAAAATTATTAAGCAGATGAGCTAGTTAGCATAACGTATATTTTACCTACAGTTTTGAAAGAATTAAACCACCATGAATAGAATAATAAAAGTGAACTGAAGTAAGCATAAGTTACTGGTTTTAAACTATTAAAAAAATTGAGTTTTAGTTAACATACTTTTCTTGCAAAAACAAAGCATTTCCAACGTATATATTTTTTATCAGTTAATTTATGTCTGGAATATCTAATTCACATTTAGATTCACCTAAGGATTTTTATGATTTTAATACCAATTTCGCCACACTTACCTTGATAATGAGTCGTCAAAATATGTTTTTTTAATCTAAATACTAATTTATAAATGTATAATAACGTTGTTTTTGAAAAAAAAACGTAAAATTATTAAAACGTTAAAAGTATTAATTACGGAACTTTTTGTTTGTTTTATCCCAATTGAAATTATAGAAATTTTTACTTACGGAATTTAAACATTCAGCTTTATGGCCAATAATTAATCCGTTTTGTAAAACATTTATTTTGTTTCCAAATTAATCAATGAACTAAACCATTGTAGTGCATTTATGTTGATGTTAAAAGACAAAAAGATATACTTCCTTGCTTAACGGACCATATAAAATTTAATGAACCCTGACATTTGACATTTTTATGGCAAGGAGATTTTAGTGATATTAATTGCCATTGTTTTCTTGTCCTTATTTTATGGGAAAGTTACAATGTTTTACATGCCTCAGAGCAACTTCAGCTGATAAAATCTTTTAGTTTATTATCTATATTTTAAAAAATTAATATTTTTTTAGGTATTCTCATGAGCAGCATTTTTTTTCCACGCGCGATATATTATTATGACATTAAAAAAAAAAAAAAAAAACATTTTACTTGAAATTCGTTGAATTAATTAAAATGTTAGTGAGAAAATTCATTCTTGCTTAAATTTTTGTCTGTTTAGTTTTTTTCAATTAACTTTAAAAAAATCTTTTATTTTAAAATAGGTTTAAAACTCTGGAAGTACAGAATTAGAATTTTAAAAAATGCAATTTTGTTGTCTGCTTAAAATTAATTATACGAAGAAATACTAAATTTAACAAGCTTCTTTGCATGCATTATTTCTTGCAAAATATTTCTAATATAATATTTCTTTATACTTTTTAGTTAGTACTAAATTTATAATGAAAAAATCAATACTTCTTTCTGAAAAATAAAAGTTTTATGAACTATATCATTTTTCGTAAACTTATTCTAAAATCATAACACGTAATATATTGAATAAAAACAGGTCTTCTGTATGAAAAGAAATACATTAAAATGTTTAGAATTGAAATTCAAATGGAAACAAATATGTTTAGTTGATTTAAGAGCTACATGATTTAATTTTAAAGTTTTTCTTTTAAAATTACACAATGATGTTCTCGAAAATGTTTTTGTTTGTTTTTTTTCCAATGGCAGGCACTGAATTTGAATCTTTGCCTATGAAGATGCCAGAATTGTTGCTCATTTCGCGTTACCCAGTGGGCACCTGTGAACCAAAGTCACGGAGGTGAGTAACACTGCCCACGCCACACTGCCACAAACCCGTTTATAGGGTGGGCCACATTCACACACACACAACAGAGGACAGCACAAAGAGAGAGAGAGAAACATCCATGCCCAGAGCGGGATTCGAACTCGCAGCCAATGGCTTTGCAGTCAGGCGCGCTAACCGCTCGGCCACCTGGCCGGCGTATCGAAAATGTATTCTACATTTTGAGTTTGGAAGAAAAAATTATAAGGTTTTATAAAATAGCATTTTTAAAAAGGAAATTAGAATTTTTGCCATCAGAATAAACATCCCTTTTCTTCGACAAATTCGGATTTCTGACCCCCAAAATATATGGGGTAACTGCAATCTAGAAAATATGGTCGCAATAGTTTGGTCAGGAGAGCTGTCAAAAACTGTAATCCCTTAATGTGAATTTTACTTGTTTCGTATTTCGCCATATTTGGATAACTTTTTAAGCGAATTATAAAAATTTTGCTCAAAATTATAAATTTCGTTTATCTAGAGGTATTTCTATACGAAAAATAACTTTTAGTAAATATTTATTTTTTTATTATTTAATAATAGTCGAAAAAAGATTGAATCGCAAGGCATAACATTTTTCGCAACATTTTAAGTAATGTAAATTTTACATGGCAAAGTAAACAATTTCAGCTGAATCGGTCGAATAGTTCCTGACAAATTGAATTTTAAGCACATGATTTTTTTTTTTAAATTCGATTTCTCAAGGATTACGATTTTTTAAAAATTCGATTCGATTAATTTCGCATAATTTAATATCGGCGGAAATGAACTTAATTAGAGATAAGACATACGGCCCATTACTGAAAATGCGCCTCTACTTTGCTGGTCACTTTGAAGCCTATCATATTCATTTATTAGTAAAAGTCTGCTCTTATTATTTGTCATATTTTGTTTATTTTTAATAAGGATTGTCTATGGTTTTTTTTTTTTTTTGCCTCGCCCTGTATTTAAAAAAGTAACTTTTCATAAGAACTAAACCCCACTGTATAAGAAATTAGTCGGCAAAATTAAATGAAAAACAAGTCAAATCGAAATCAATTCAGAATTCCTCCATATACTTCTTAAAATTAACCTTTTCTTTTATTAAATTATTTTTTGCGATAAATATAAATGATCTGCGTTTACAAGATGTTCTGTATTGACAACCTTGAATCTACATTTTTTAAATTCTAGTGAAAAAAAATCATTCAATCAATCTGCGTTCACAAGATGTTCTGTATTGACAACCCTAAATCTATGTTTTTTTCTTAATTCTGGTGGGGAAAAAATCATTCAATCAATCAATCTGAGTTTTCAAGATGCTCTGTATTGACAACCCTTAATCTACATTTTTTTAAATTCTAGTGAAAAAAAATCATTTAATCAATCAATCTGCGTTTACCAAATCTTCTGTATTGACAACCCTTAATCTACATTTTATTAAATTCTAGTGGGAAAAAAATCATCCAACCAATCAATCTGCGTTTACAAGATGTTCTGTATTGACAACCCCTAATCTACATTTTTTTTTAAATTCTTTTTGAAAAAAAATCATTCAATCAATCAATCTGCGTTTACTCGATGTTCTGTATTGGCAACCCTTAATCTACCTTTTTTAAAATTCTAGTGAAAAAAAAATCATTCAATCAATCGATTTGCGTTTGACAGATGTTCTGTATTGACAACCCTTAATCTACATTTTTTAAAATTCTAGTGAAAAAAAAAATCATTCAATCAATCGATTTGCGTTTAACAGATGTTCTGTATTGACAACCCTTAATCTACATTTTATTAAATTCTAGTGGGAAAAAAATCATCCAACCAATCAATCTGCGTTTACAAGATGTTCTGTATTGACAACCCCTAATCTACATTTTTTTTAAATTCTTTTTGAAAAAAAATCATTCAATCAATCAATCTGCGTTTACTCGATGTTCTGTATTGGCAACCCTTAATCTACCTTTTTTAAAATTCTAGTGAAAAAAAAATCATTCAATCAATCGATTTGCGTTTGACAGATGTTCTGTATTGACAACCCTTAATCTACATTTTTTTAAATTCTAGTGAAAAAAAAAATCATTCAATCAATCGATTTGCGTTTAACAGATGTTCTGTATTGACAACCCTTAATCTACATTTTTTAAAATTCTAGTGAAAAAAAAAAATCATTCAATCAATCGATTTGCATTTAACAGATGTTCTGTATTGACAACCCTTAATCTACATTTTTTAAAATTCTAGTGAAAAAAAAATCATTCAATCAATCGATTTGCGTTTAACAGATGTTCTGTATTGACAACCCTTAATCTACCTTTTTTAAAATTCTAGTGAAAAAAAAATCATTCAATCAATCGATTTGCGTTTAACAGATGTTCTGTATTGACAACCCTTAATCTACATTTTTTAAAATTCTAGTGAAAAAAAAATCATTCAATCAATCGATTTGCGTTTAACAGATGTTCTGTATTGACAACCCTTAATCTACATTTTTTAAAATTCTAGTGAAAAAAAAATCATTCAATCAATCGATTTGCGTTTAACAGATGTTCTGTATTGACAACCCTTAATCTACATTTTTTAAAATTCTAGTGAAAAAAAAATCATTCAATCAATCGATTTGCGTTTAGCAGATGTTCTGTATTGACAACCCTTAATCTACATTTTTTAAAATTTTAGTGAAAATAAAATCATTCAATCAATCGATTTGCGTTTAACAGATGTTCTGTATTGACAACCCTTAATCTACATTTTTTAAAATTCTAGTGAAAAAAAAATCATTCAATCAATCGATTTGCGTTTAACAGATGTTCTGTATTGACAACCCTTAATCTACATTTTTTAAAATTCTAGTGAAAAAAAATCATTCAATCAATCGATTTGCGTTTAACAGATGTTCTGTATTGACAACCCTTAATCTACATTTTTTTAAATTCTAGTGAAAAAAAAATCATTCAATCAATTGATTTGCGTTTAACAGATGTTCTGTATTGACAACCCTTAATCTACATTTTTTAAAATTCTAGTGAAAAAAAAATCATTCAATCAATCGATTTGCGTTTAACAGATGTTCTGTATTGACAACCCTTAATCTACATTTTTTTAAATTCTAGTGAAAAAAAATCATTCAATCAATCGGTTTGCGTTTACCAAATCTTCTGTATTGACAACCCTTAATCTACATTTTTTTAAATTCTAGTGAAAAAAAATCATTCAATCAATCGGTTTGCGTTTACCAGATGTTCTGTATTGACAACCCTTAATCTACATTTTTTTAAATTCTAGTGAAAAAAAATCATTCAATCAATCGGTTTGCGTTTACCAGATGTTCTGTATTGACAACCCTTAATCTACATTTTTTTAAATTCTAGTGAAAAAAAAATGATACACATTAGGAGTCATATTTAACGTGATTCATCATTTTAACGAGTGAAAAAATTATCGAAATCTTAAATACTTGAATTACTATAAAGCAATGCAAATGAAAAAATAAAACATCGAAATCCGTTTGATTGATGGTTGAAAGCTAGCGATATCTCTAGTAATGTCTTTCTACTACTCCCGGTTTCATCCAAACAGGTTTTTATACATTTGCCTTTCTCAATAGTTGATATCTAAGATTTCGAAAACTTTTTTGTTTTTTCCTTCCCGCTTCATCGTTAATTTACGCCCTCAAATTACTTTCTTTTTTGGGGGATTATGTAAATACATATCATGGTTGATAATTGCCTAACATTCTGTATTGTTATACTTTATAACAGTGTTTCCCAAAGTGGTCCATATGGACCCCTAGGGGTCCGTGGGAAAAGTGAAACGCGATATTCAGGGGGTCCGTGAAAAATAAAAACTGATTTAGGGGTCCCTGAACAACGTCAGCGGGTCCGCGTGAGGTTTAATATAAAATAATAAAATTGTGATTGGTTTTTATTATTATGGAAATTAAGATAAATATATAGTAGGATTTTTACGTCCTACGTAAACTATAAATAAAGGTGGGTGCTTATAATTATTAACAGTGGTTTGTTACAAATATAACTGGATCCACCGGATTGCACAATCAAGCTTTTAACATTGTAAAAAGAATTCCACAGAGTAATAATAATGTACAAAGAAGGATTGACAAAATATCTCAATGCGTAGAAAATTCTTTATGTGAGTACATAAAAATATCTGAATTTTCTATACAGCTTGACGAGTCCACTTATCTAGGAAACGGAGCTTTTACTTTTAGCTTATGCAAGATTTGTAAAAGAATTTACCAAGAATCGTTATTTGTTAAATGTTTGGAAAGCGATACGAAAAGTGAAACGCGATTGACTGAATTAAAAGCTATACCCTTGACTAATATCATTTCTGTAGCTACTGACGGTGCTCCGGCAATGGTACCCAGATTTTCTGGCTAACCCTAGGAAGATACCTAGGTTTTCTGGCTAACTTAAAACAAGCTGCAGCGAATGTATTTTCAGTACATTTGTCAAACTTAACGAAACTAATTTGAAACTACAAGATGAACAATTAAATTAAATCAAAACTAAAATCATAAAACTGCGTTTGTTGCAAAACTTTTTCTGTACAAACAAAACTTGGGAAGAGGATATTGTTCTCTCAGTTTCAGTGCCGTAATGAACCTCATCACAAAAAAAAATTAAAAAAAAGAAATGATTAGAAATTATTACTCACAAACATTGAGCCGGACATAAATACACTCTTAAAAACTCATCACGTTCATACAAGTCATTATTCTTTTTATTTTAAACAAAATATTTTTTATTTCCAATGAGCTGCACAATCAGTCTTCCCGATGAGCAGACCTAGTGCGTTCTCCAGAAGTGGTATCCACTCTTTCAGGACCACCACAATGGGTGAAATACCGTTGGCCATGTTAATTTGGACGTCTAGTTTCTGCCACACTAGATGGCAGCACCGGGACTCTATTTGGATGCTAAAGTGCACAAGGAATTTTAATTTTGCCGGAAATGCCAGAAGCCAATAAGGCACTCCAGGGATCTTTTACATGTCGCATAATCATACGACATGGCCGCTGAGGATTTTCGGCATCCCGAAAATCCGGTCTCAGGGCCGGGGATCGAACCCGCAGACTTGGGCTCAGAAGGCCGACGACAAACCAACTGCGCCACCCAGCCACTTTTAAACAAAAGATATAATTTCAATAAATAGTTCTTCAACAAAATGTTTTTTTTTTAACTTGTAATTTTTATACCGTACATATATGCAGTTTTTCACTTGGGGGTCCGTGGGCAAGTTTTGACTATAAAAAGGGGTCCATGGGTCAAAAAAGTTTGGGAACCACTGCCTTATAATAAAGTATTTTGCGAGTAAAATATTTAAAACCATTTGCAAATGAAAGCACTAATTTCAAACCAGGGAGGTAAATAAACAAAAAATTCTCATAACCAAATTACAAATATATCTATTACAGTGGTTTTCTATATATTTCAAATGACAATTGTTTCGTAGAGAACTCATTCTTAATGGTTTATTCATTTTGAAGTTCGCAAATTCAATTATAATGAAATTTAGAAATCTCAAATGCTTTTTTCAAAATATTCTAAAAGACATTTGACAACTGTAAATTTAATATAGATTTATCCTTTTTTTTTTCCTTTCGGAGTGAGATAGCTAGGTTAGACTTATCAACGCCCACGGATCTTGCCATAAAAGCACTTTTAGGTGCCCAAATTCAGTTCGTTGAACTTAAATTGAGGATGGAAGAACTTTCTTTCATTCTATTTTGTTTTTCTTTGTTCTTTTTTAGAAAACTGAATGAAATTTCGAAATTTCCAAAAAAATAAAAAACTATGTATTCTATACAAAGTAAAGATGGATAAAAAAGGAAACATTGAAGTCACATTTCCATAAAACTCACTGTTTACTGAATTATCAAGATTAATTTGCAACAATAAAGTTATATTAAAGAAATTCTAAAAATTCGAAATTCTATCGTGGCTTGAAGACCACCTAGGCTATTCCATAGCTATTAGCTTAGGAAGTGAAGGCAGCTTGTGCTCAATTACTTAATAACAAGCGAGGCATTGGTTATAAAATTGTAGAACTTTAACGTCTATGAACTCCCTGGCAAACAACCAGCTGTTTTCGGGAATGTAAGAACCTGCCAAATTATGTTTTTAAAATAAGAATAATTGTAGGTTAAGAAATTTTTATAGTCATTTGTAAGTCAGTTCATTTTTTAAAGTCAATTATCCGCTTGAAATTTAAAGACACAAGGTGCTCTCCGTAAGTGCCATTATTCTACTATGTGCCGCAATTCTCAGTAAGTGCCAAATGTATAAATTCTCAAAGTAATTTTAAAAAAACGCGATCAAAGATGTATAAATATTAAGGGTTGCAAATTAATATTTAAACGAGAGGAAGTCAAAAACCCCATTGATATAAGTTGAATCACTAGTGAGAAAGGTGGAATGAAAAGCATCAAAACCAGTTTGACAGCGTGAAAAAAATTTGAGTGTTAATAGTAATCATCTTACTACTCTTTGCTCTTTAAATTGGCGATCAAACAGGTCTTGATGTCTTAGTCCTACCTTCCTCTGTAGTACTGCATTAGACATTGATATCGTTTTGAGTATTTGAGATCAGTAAAGCATTTGGTTTTACTTCATTTTTAAGAAGTATTCAAAAAAATAAATATTAAAGACTATCTTTAGAGAAATCCCTGAATAAATAGTGCTTTAGATCATTTTTGAAGTTTTAAAATCATATCTTAAATGATAGTACTAGTGTTTTAAGATACTCTCATAAACGCTTAAAAAAAGATTTGATTGAAATTAATTCGAAATAGACCTTTCTTGAACTAGCAGCGCAAATCATAACTAAATAGAATTTTTGTGAGCTAACAGCGCAAATCGTAACTAAATAGACTTTTTGGTGAACTAGCAGCACAAATTATTACAAATACCATGATATTTATTTTATAATATCTACCACTCATAACTACCACAGCGACTGTAATTAAATAGCAAGCGACAATTAAAGCATATTCTCAATATATGTTTTAACACCTCTATCTTAATACCTTTAATGTTCTACAAAAAAAATCCTTGTTCACAAATATTTAATATTATAAATATAACATAAATTATTTTCAGAACACAAAATAGTAGAATAATATTCATTGTTCCATTTCAATTAAGCAATGTAAATAGCTTTTCATAATAAATTTTGTACCTTATTCTTCCACAACTTATCAGATTGTTTCATATTTTTCAATATAAAAATCTCTTTATTTTCATTTCAATAAATCTTTCTAGAAAATCAAACAACTTAATTTTATATCGCGAGAATATTGAAAAATACATAATGGAAATACCTATAGTGTGACATTTAGAATTAGTAATTGGTTTTTTTTCCCTGTAAATATTTGCTACTGAAATCATATTGGGCAAACAATTCCTGTTCTGTATTAAAAAGTATTGTATAAAAGGGATTTTTTTTTTCTTTTTCTTTTTTTTTTTTTTTAATCTTCACATTTTGAGTTTAAATTGATTCTACCTAAATTGTATACATGTTTTATCGAAAAAAATTATAGAAATTTTATAGAAGTCAACGAAATTCCTGAGATTCTGAAATCGTTTGGCGTAGGAGATCATTTTCACGAGAAAAAAAAAATTTTTTTAAATATTCTTTTGAGAATATTTAGTTCTTTTTAAGCTCTTAATATAGAAATTCTTTTTATGAAAAGCTATGAAAATAATGAAATAATTATTTCGCTTCATGCATGCTAATTTTTTTTCTATGCTCTTTCACATTAATGAAAAGAAGAGGTATAGATATTTATTTAAGTAACTTTGTAAATATTGCGGTTCTGTTTTGAATGAAAAGTCGATTTATTAAAGCAAGAAGAGGAGTAAAAAAAAAAAAAATGATGAATATGCTATGAATAGTTTATGCGAGAACAATAAAAACCAATTTTAAAAGCTCTAAAACTGCGTTTCGAAGAATAACAAAGATTATATTTTAATTGCAATGGGTACTGAAATGATTTATTTTTAAATATAATACTTTGAAACACACTAATATTCCCAGCTTTAGTAAGATATTTGCTTTGTTGAACTAAAAACTTTAACTTCAATTTTCTTGGAACATCGCTACTAGGAGGAAAAATAACAAATAGTTCTGGAAGAATACAGTGGAGGGGGCGTGGCACATGTCAATCATCACAGCAGGGGATATGGTAGAGGAGGGAATACACGCGTTAAGGATGGTTGACTGAATGTAAACAATAACAAGCTTTCTAAAACCGGAAGAAACTTAGAAAACTTCCCCTGTATCCCTCCGCTTATGTTATGCTTATCAGGCAATGTGTGAACAGGCTTCATATTCTAGGAAACTTTATTATTGTGATTTGTGTTTAAATTTTCGCGTAATTTTACCATTCATAAAAGTTTCCTATAATTTATAAATTCTAACTTGTCGTGAGCCTAAGACAAATTTAACGAAATTAATATCACAGCATAAAGTGTAAGATTAGCCATGCTTTGAATATTATCCCTTATTTGACTATATTCGTGTAAAATAGTGAAGTTTGTTATTCTTTGGGTAGCATGATAGCAAGCTTGCGGAGTCTTCCAAATTCATTTGCTGATGATTCTTATTTCATTATTTAATAATTATATGTCATTATATCTGTCCTTATCCTCCTCCGTTTCACATGCTGCGGGCCAACCACTCGCCTCTTGTTTCAGTTTTTTTTTTTTTTTATCGTGTCCATGGACAATTAAATGGCCTCGTGTGCCTTCAAAACTGCATCCGATAGCTCCAATACATCATTACTGTAGAGGATCTCACGAAGTTCTGTAGCCAGCGGCACCATACCCAGTTGTAAAACATATGGGGTAAGGGCTGGGCACTCGAGAATGTGATCCGGGGTAAGTTGGATATCGGTGCAGTTTTTGCAGGGAATATAAGTTCTTATTTTGTCGGGGAAGAATTTTCATCCCTTTAAAGTGGTTTGTTCTTAGTCTTGTAATTGTTGATGTTAAGATTCTGGAACAATTAAAGTCAGTAATTAGGAGTTACCTGAAGGAATGGGGCAGGAGTCTGTGTCTTGCAACTGCATTTGCGTCTGCAAGCGTTATTGTGATGCAAGGTTGTTAGCCAAGGAGTCCGCACACTCGTTTCCCTTAATATTCACGTGCGCCGATATCCATTGCATCCTGTTTCAGTTGAAGAAAAAAATCAATGTAAGCTTTGAATGTTGATGATTTTTCAAAGTTATAGACTTCGTATATATGGAATGGTAAAAAAAAAATTATATATGGATCTAAACGAGAAATTTAGAAAAAACACTTTCAAATGATAAGAAATCTCGACCTCAACTATCTCGTAGCAATTTTCTACAGCTTTCTTTACCTCTTTAGTGACTCACGTACCGACACTCTTTTATACTCACAATACTGACAAAGGGTTTGTTGACTGGTGTCACAACAAACTTTGGGAAACTAGTGGGAACAACAACTTCCCATTACTCCTATATGACATTAAGAGGAAGAATAATTTTCTCGGTGGCACAATCTTACACTTTACAAAGCCAAAATAACTAATGATATTTGCTAAAAGTACTAGATTTTATTAATTTGCTATTTAAGTGTATGTAAACTGTAAGCGAGATTTTGATTTATTTGTTATTTTCAGTATATGCAAGTTGGAGTTTGTATCATCCGTTGCTATGGTGACAGTATAGAGCAAAATTTATGTTCAAATAAAGTGTTACGTTTCCTGTTTGTGTGTGGAGTCAGAATAATTTTATTTTCCTTAAGTAGAGAACGACAGAATATTGCCCTTTCTGGTAGAGTCTCTTAGCAATATCTTCAATGTTTTCAGTTATTAATCGGGTATTGGTGAAATAAAAAATAGGAAATATTTTAAAAATAAGGAAACAAAAGAAGTTCACCTATTTAGCCGTAATAATTGTGGGGGGGAAATTTAATCATACCGACAGTATTTATTGCACCATGGGTACAAACTTGTGAAATCGGTATATTTTAATCTACCTTCATAAATTAGTTCACCAATCGCTATGCTTCTTTTATTCAACTCCATCCAGGAAGCACAAATGGCCCAGTAGAAAATACTTCTTGCAATTATTACATCTAACTTCGCCACATTTGTGTTGATCCTTCGGATATTTCTTCGGCTCTAACACCCTTTTCTGCACTGATATATCTAAATATAAAAAGAAAAAAAAACATCTCATTTCTGTTTTAAAAAAACTATAAAAGCATAAAATAAAATCAGTCATAGTACATATAAATATATATTTGTACCAAAGCACATAATCCTTTTCTATATGAGTACTATAGCACACAGAACAGCTGCACAGTCTATCACACCCAATGCGCATTACTGAATATAGCTCTATAACCTGCAGACAGGGCACAGGAATCCACATCTGTGTTGGGCCTGATTCAAGAGTCGCAGAAATAACAGGATCCTTAGAATCCCTTTGGGGTTTCAATCAACCCAAAATGGGAATTGTGCAGATAACGATATACCTTCTTGTTTCACGAACTACCTTTGTAAGAAGCCTAAAAGAATACAAGATAATCAGAATAAAAAAATGGCAAAAGATTTATT
Organism: Parasteatoda lunata; assembly: GCA_949128135.1. NCBI lineage: Eukaryota > Metazoa > Arthropoda > Arachnida > Araneae > Theridiidae > Parasteatoda > Parasteatoda lunata. The sequence goes on from OX421977.1 coordinate 79,947,716, forward strand.
AGCAATAAATAAACGTCACCAGTAATGCAGATGAAAGAAATACTAATAAACTGAAAGAAATAATCTTCTGATTCTTCTTTTCGCGGCTCATGATAGCAACTTACACACAAAAGTATCTCTTGAAAACGGCAATTTCCTCATATCCGCAAGGGCCCTCTGCCACCTGTGTTTCTCCATGCAGCACCATTGCAATCCAATAATCACCTGATTCATCTTTTCGCTGCTCAAGACAATATAACTTTCACATACAGCTATCTCTCGAAAATGGCAATTTCCTCATATCCGCAAGGGCTCTCTGCCACCTGTGTTTCTCCATGCAGCACCATTGCAATCCAATAATCACCTGATTCATCTTTTCGCTGCTCAAGACAATATAACTTTCACATACAGCTATCTCTCGAAAATGGCAATTTCCTCATATCCGCAAGGGCTCTCTGCCACCTGTGTTTCTCCATGCAGCACCATTGCAATCCAATAATCACCTGATTCATCTTTTCGCTGCTCAAGACAATATAACTTTCACATACAGCTATCTCTCGAAAATGGCAATTTCCTCATATCCGCAAGGGCCCTCTGCCACCTGTGTTTCTCCATGCAGCACCATTGCAATCCAATAATCACCTGATTCATCTTTTCGCTGCTCAAGACAATATAACTTTCACATACAGCTATCTCTCGAAAATGGCAATTTCCTCATATCCGCAAGGGCTCTCTGCCACCTGTGTTTCTCCATGCAGCACCATTGCAATCCAATAATCACCTGATTCATCTTTTCGCTGCTCAAGACAATATAACTTTCACATCCAGCTATCTCTCGAAAATGGCAATTTCCTCATATCCGCAAGGGCTCTCTGCCACCTGTGTTTCTCCATGCAGCACCATTGCAATCCAATAATCACCTGATTCACCTTTTCGCTGCTCAAGACAATATAACTTTCACATCCAGCTATCTCTCGAAAATGGCAATTTCCTCATATCCGCAAGGGCCCTCTGCCACCTGTGTTTCTCCATGCAGCACCATTGCAATCCAATAATCACCTGATTCATCTTTTCGCTGCTCAAGACAATATAACTTTCACATACAGCTATCTCTCGAAAATGGCAATTTCCTCATATCCGCAAGGGCTCTCTGCCACCTGTGTTTCTCCATGCAGCACCATTGCAATCCAATAATCACCTGATTCATCTTTTCGCTGCTCAAGACAATATAACTTTCACATCCAGCTATCTCTCGAAAATGGCAATTTCCTCATATCCGCAAGGGCTCTCTGCCACCTGTGTTTCTCCATGCAGCACCATTGCAATCCAATAATCACCTGATTCACCTTTTCGCTGCTCAAGACAATATAACTTTCACATCCAGCTATCTCTCGAAAATGGCAATTTCCTCATATCCGCAAGGGCCCTCTGCCACCTGTGTTTCTCCATGCAGCACCATTGCAATCCAATAATCACCTGATTCATCTTTTCGTTGCTCAAGACAATATAACTTTCACATCCAGCTATCTCTCGAAAATGGCAATTTCCTCATATCCGCAAGGGCTCTCTGCCACCTGTGTTTCTCCATGCAGCACCATTGCAATCCAATAATCACCTGATTCATCTTTTCGCTGCTCAAGACAATATAACTTTCACATCCAGCTATCTCTCGAAAATGGCAATTTCCTCATATCCGCAAGGGCTCTCTGCCACCTGTGTTTCTCCATGCAGCACCATTGCAATCCAATAATCACCTGATTCATCTTTTCGCTGTTCAAGACAATATAACTTTCACATCCAGCTATCTCTCGAAAATGGCAATTTCCTCATATCCGCAAGGGTCCTCTGCCATCTGTCTTTCTCCATTCAGCACCACCCGCTGCTTCAAAAGATTGTATCTCTGATTTCTCAGTGTGGACAAATCAGGATCTCCTTTAATGATAGCGTTACCCAAAAGAATCGCCATCGCGCAGCAAACACTAGTATTATCTTTAATAGTGATAATGCATGATTTTTTAATCCTGTCAATCTCTGGAATGACCTGCCGCCTAACCGTCACCTGACTCTCTCTTTACTGTTACGACGTTGAAGGAAAAACTGTCATCGAATTCAATCTCATCTTTAGAATGCAGGACTATAGGGATGCAGGAAGGAAAATGTTCGATTAACATATCCCTCACAGGCTTTAAACAGGTAGGAATAGGTTGGTCTAGTCTATCATGGTAGAGATTAAATCGAATCGAATAAGGTCGTTTGGGGTTAATCTTCAAGTGGCCTTACTCAGAACTATTCCGATTAATGATGATAAAACGCCAACATCAAATAAGAGGGTACCCCTCGCGTGTTCAGGCAAGCTATCCACGTGGTGTTTCGCCGAATAGTTTATTTCCACAGCTCCATACAATTGATTTGTCCGTCTGTTGTTTTCCATCAGTTCAATGGCATCTTTGAGCTAGAGTAAAAAGAAAATAGAAAACATAAAAATGAAACAAATACTTAAATTATTAGGACAAAGTCAGTAGTAATCACTAGTTAATCATTACACTAATATGCACATCATTAGCATAGCCATTTACTGGAAGCGGCGTTCAAAAACAAGATGACCCTTCATGCCCAGCCCCAGTCTGATCCAAGCTCATTGAATTCTCTATAAAAACTTGAGAGGTTTCACTAAATTTCAAAGGGGCACTGAGAAAAAATGCTAAGTGAATCCTAGAAAAAATAATAATAAACATATTGCAAAGCAATTAAGCATATTGCAAATAATAATCATAATAATAATTATATTAAATCAGTTTCTTAATTCTAATGCAACATTCCTTTGACAAAAAAAAGTTCAAATTCTGTATTATTTTTAGAATTAAAATATACATCAAAACAAAATATTTTGAATATAATTAAAACCAGTTTAGTATAAACTGAAAAATAGGTTGCTCTAAGTCAGCAATTAAACATTATTTCTCCATATTTTAATAATTTTCATTTTTAAAAATTAATATTTTAATAACTTTTTAAATTACTTTAATAGCGATGCTTTCTGAATTCCTGTTTTCTTTGAATAAAAAAATATATATTTCCTATTGATTAGTGGAGAACTTTAATTAAATTTAAAACTAATAACCAGTTTTAGTTAAATATACAAACAAAAAACATATCAATGCTTCATCTAAATGTGCTACAACATTTCTAATCCTTCTTTAAAAGCATAATCGGGAGAAAAAAATAAAATATTTGATTATTTATTCACATAAAAAAAGCTGGAGACAGTAAAAAAAATACTAGGTAAATGGTTAAGTTATGTTAACTATTAATTAATTTAAAAATTACCTGAAAATCATCAACAAAATTGGATTCTCTTCAAGTATTTGCGAAGTCTTTATTATCGCCTAAATAATAATAACATTATTTTATGATTAATTTATTTATTTTTTTCATAAACAAGAAAAACTGCGAGGAGAGTTGTTATGTTGACAATATCAACCTTCATCTATGAAAAGGTACCCCACCGTAGAATCGAATTAACCTGTCTCATATACTAGTGAATTAGAATTGTATTTCTGTAGTGGTAGGTACAATATAATACTCCCCCACCAGAATTTTATCCGTGACAGAATTAAATGAATGAGATACCACTAGTTGATTCATTGCTGTTTTATGAGAAAGCGAAGGAGCTGTATTAAGATCACCGTACTTTTGAGTGCTTATTGTGAGAACTGTGTTAAGTTCACGGTTGCTCCTGTGTTGCCATTAGCAGTCGAGTATATACGTTGTGTATGATAGAGACTGAGTAGCAACAGTGCGAGGAGGTGGATAATGTCGCAGTCACAAGTAGCAAGTCAACTGTTCAATGTGGACCATTCATCGAAGTAGGCGTATTCAAATCGAAGTGGACGTTTCTGTGAAGGTAGGCGGGTCACGTGATAGTTATCACGTGATAAGTGTGCTAAAAATATAATTTTTTTTTCTATGTCTGTAGGGTAGTCTTATAACTGAAAATCAGCTTTAGAATGTAAAAAAAAAAAATGATAAATTAGTTAAATGCTCAAATGCGTTACTACTTTTTTAAAATAAGCAATATGTGATGTAAAAATAACAAACGTTAAACAAAAATTGAAATAATAAGCACAGTAATACAAATTAGTTTTAAAGGAAAGAAAGAGCGCGAGTAAATAATTTTTATATCAAATCTACACGTGGCAATACAAAATTATAAGATTTGTTGTAAAGATTCGTTCTTAAGGCAAGTGTGAAAAAAAAATTTTAAATATTAATACTGCAATATAAATTATCTTCAGGAAACACGAGGTTAACAAGAGAAAATAAAAAAAATAGATAAGTTTCTTTTTTTAAAGACTTGCAGCAAAACAAAATTTGAAAATTGTATGATAAATTATTTGAAATAAAAAAAAATTCACAAGGTAAAACAAATAACATAAATGATAGTAACGATGTATAAGAATTAATAGAATCAAACAATATTATTTAAAAAAATTAAATGGATATATAAATTAGATTAAAGGAAAGAACAAGTTGAATAAACAGTTAAAAGAAAAATAATGTTAAAATAAATACTTTCGCACATGAATCAGGTTTAAAGAAAGGGAAAAAATATTTGATGAAAAAAAAATTTCTGAATTTCTATCTGTTGTAAAGATTTGTTTTATAAAAAACACGAGGCGAAGCAATCAATGAATATTGTGGAAATAAATCATTTTAGATAAAAACAACACGTGGCAAACAAATTTTTAAGAAAATATGTACTGATGCATGTTACTGAATATAATCGAATGAAACACGTGTTAAACGAAATTTTTAAAAAATTAAACTGTAACATTTATTAATTATTTTAAAACTGACCCGTGCCAAAATGTAATTTAAAGAAATATGTACTGAATGACTATGTACTAAAGAATATGTACTGTTATGATAATCGAGCGTAAAATTTTAAAAAAAGTAAACTGTAATATATGAATTATTTTAAGGAGTAACGTGTGCCAAATAATAAACACTTACAATAAAAGTAAAACACTAAATACAAATAATAAATATTGTGACATAAATTAATTTAGCCCAAAGAAACGTGTGGTAAATTGTTTTTGAAAACACGTGACAAAAATTTTTTTTAAGAAATATGTACCAATGTATTTTATCTAATATAATCTAACGTGTGTTAAACAATATTATTAAAATAAAATTATATCTGCTGTAATGATTAGTTTCTTATAACGTGTGGCAAAACAAATAATAAATACTGCAATATAAAACAATTGGGTACTTGCATTCCAAGAAGAAGACAACCTTACCTAAGCATGTGACCTTTGACGTCATCGTCAACTAATCTTTATTAGCGAAACAGCATATTAAAGTTGAGCTAAGTTTCTTCACATAACTTAGAATGTTAATGAAGTAAAGTTAATTAGATACAACGCCGTGTCGCACATCGAATTTGTTGAAATATAATTCCTTCTCGTCTACTTCTTTTACTTAACTTAGATTTATTATTTGTTTATGTATTTTATTGCAACCGTCATATATTTTTTGTTTGGTGTACCTGGCAACTTCGATGCATAATAAATTTGTTTATGTTCTATATAGCTTCGTTTTTGTCTTTGTGTAAATATATAGTGAAGGAATTGAAAATATTTTTCAAAGAATCTTTGTGAAAGAATATAGGCTGTGTTACTTAAGGGAATTAGTACATGATGGGCTTGGCTTACTCGAAACAGAATGGTAAGAACAGTTATTAACGAAAACAAATGCCGCATTTCAACAACCAATCAGGATCGAAATACCCACACTACGTAACTTACAGCCTAAGTAGCACCTAATATTAGATAACATCAGAAAATATAACGTTATTTTGCACAACTTTCTATTATTAGGATACAAAATGTCACTGTTTTCTCGGCATTATATAGCGTTAGATTCTGTACAAACTAATATTATCTAACATTCACCATAATATTATTTTGAATTGAATTTTATGTTATATAATATTAGATTGTATATTTGTTCCTATCTTACGACGTTTTTTTAATTTTTGGAATAAGCAAGGGGGAGATTTGGGTGGTAGTCGAATAATTCGATGATATAATTTTACTTAATTTTCTGTATTGTTGTGAAACGAAGAACAATAGTTTTATGACGTAATTCCATTCATTATTTTTTACTTAGCAATGAGATATACTAAATAAAATATCTCATTGCTAATTCTGTATTACCAATATATATATATATATATATATATATATAATCTTATGTTAAGCAGATTTTTTTTAAATTTAATTAAATAATACTATAGCGCAACTTAAATTGAATTTTCTTTTCTTTTCTTTATACAACGATTTTTCTGACAAATTTTATATCGTTAATCATTTTGAAGTCGTCATTCTTTCATTTCTTCATTCAAATTTTAAAATATAATTCTTAATTTAATTTTTTTTGTTTTTTTTTTTTTTTTGTTTTTAGAAATGTCTCATTTTATCAAAATCTTAATTGAATTTGTTAGTTTGTAAAACATGTTTTATAAAAGTCATAACTCTAGTCATTTGTAATTTTACAATTATCATTCATTACTTATATTTTGAAATTATACAATAAAACCACACTACATAATTACGAAGTTAAATTTACATTTGAATTTAGTTGAAATTTTCCCTCTAAAAATTTTTTTCCCTTGAAATATAACTAGATGTCATTCATTTCCAAAAAGATTAAAACAAAATTATTTCTTAAATTTTTTAGTTGTTACTTTTTGTAATAATTGAGACAATAAAGAAAATTTTAATATATTAAAATTATTTACACACATACATTCTTCACTTCTTTCTTCACTGATATTGTCATATTATCGATACTTTCGAAATTGTTATATTATAAAAACTTTCAAAATTGGTATATTATCGAAACGTTTGAAATTTTCCCTTTTTGAAGAAATTTTAAGTTACAATATAACCGTCTTTGACCGAGTTTACTGTAATTTGCTTTATGATCAGGTTAGAATTAAATTCAAAGTATGTAAAATAATGCAAATATAATTAAATGAATGCATTTTTATTTATTATGTGTTCACAAAATTCACTGAGAAAATTCCTATTATGTTCACTCTTAAAGAATATCGAAGAAAAAAACCAAAGTGTGATAAAACAATGACGTTCTTGATTAATTTTACTATTGTCGAGAAATTGACATTGCTTTTAATAATCTAAAGACACTTGACATTTGACATTTTCATTAACAAAGACTTCAGACTATTATTTATCGCCGCGTTCCGAGTTCAATTCTTCATAATCCCAAATCTGTATTTCATTTCACTTCAAAACCATTTCCTTCCAATTATTTTCGAGACTTAGTCTACATCTGAGTCTCCAATTTATTTTTCTATTCGGCAAATTCAATTACAGATATTTTTTATTGTCATTGTAATTTAGTGTCCTTTTATTCTCAAATAAAATATGTATCATGTTAACTTAATAGAAATTCCATATATTTTAATTTTGCAATCGTGTTAATAATATTCATTTATAAAAAACTAAAAGTAGGGAAAACAAGAGTTGACAGTTCGATTTCCATGCAACAGTAATATATATATATATATATATGTGTGTATGTATATATATATATATGTGTGTATGTATATATGTATGTATGTATATATATATATGTATATATATATATATATATATATATATATATATATATATATATATATATATATATATATATATATATATATATATATATATATATATATATATATATATATATATATATATATCTTATACTCGAGTTAAATTTACACTGTAAATGACTAATATATGTTTTTGTTAAATTATATAAAGAAATGAAACTTAATAAATAATTGACAACAGAGTGGGAAAAGCTGACAGTGGAGACTATAAAGTTAAATTTTAAATATTCTTGCATTGTCAATTATTGAATTTTAATCATACAAGTATTGATACCTATCTATATTTCTTTTAATAATATTAATATGTAATGAAGTACTAAATTGTGAAAATCAATAAATAAAGTTGCCATTAACATGGTATCAGAGTGAAGAAGTAAGTAACAGAGCAGAAATAAGAAACTGTGTGTCAATTTATTTGGACAGATTCAATTGTAAAGAAATGTTTATATGAAATTGAAAAGCGTAATTTGATTCCTATCATAAAATAAAAAATCAAATGGACATTAGAACAATAGACTTAAAACAATTAAGTCTAAGTTCTACAGAGGAGAAAGAGGAAAGAAAGAGAGGCGAAAGTGGAGAAAGTAAATGAAATATCCAAACCTTGTCAAAGCTTCTTAGAATGCATGAAATATAATGACAATTTTTAAAATGGCTATGTTATCTAAAAGTAGACAATCCGGAGAGCAATGGGGCTTATTTTTACGAACTCCACAGAAATAAATTAATACAATGATTATAATAACAGAAGGAAGAAAACAGAGTGGAAAAAATCCAGATTTTAAACAATTTTTTGTGATGTAGTATAAAATTGTTTCAACATATTTATAACAGAAGATATGAATGCCAATGTTCCCTTAAATTTTGCAAAAAGACTTATGCAAACTTTTTATTTTAATTAAAAATAAAAATTTACTGACAAATATTTTTATTAGAGTAATAAAAAGTAACAAAAAGTAACTTTCAAATAAAAGTCACTTTCTTAAAGAAACTAATTTTTCATACTTTTACAGAAAATTTTACGTAAAAATGTTTTTTCTTATTTTTAACAGCTTTTGCTAATTTTTAGTATTAATCACACTACATCTAAGTAAATAATTTAGAGAATGTTTATTAAGTGAAATTTTCCCTGAATCTCTAATGCTCAGATTGTAAAGGTTTTTTTATCGGTACCTGACTACCTTTTTTAAGGCAATTGAAAATATTAACTTTTCTTTTACTATAACTATTTGAGTTTTTTCCTCACGTGTAATAGAGGAGAGGTTATGATGATTTTAAAAAATCTATTAATTTGGTTATTACATTGATAATTGTGTCTTTTTTGCCCTTTTTTTCTCGAAACTAATTTTTCCGGTTCTTTCCCTTCATTTTAAATTAAATATCTCATAATATTTCAATTTCAAATTACTTGAAGTTAACCTCTTTTCTGTGGAATTTTTATTTTTTCTTTGCAAAAAAAAAAAAAAAAAAAAAAAAAAGCATTTTTATGGTTGGAAATTAATATATGATCTTTCATAAACTCAAAAATACAAAATATTTTTGTCAACAAAGAGTTTTTTACTTGACTTGTTGGTGGTGACATATATGATGTCCCGTCCACTGATCTCCAGTTTTCCTTACAATGCCCCCAAGTCTTTAAAAAAATACACTGTGATGACATATTTATTAATTCTATTGATTTAAGATGTTTAAGATAAATTATCTGCATGAAATAATTATTAAAATTAATTAAAAAATATTTGGGAAAATAATTTTCCAACCTTACCATTATTGTTGTCATAGGCTATTAAGGCATGGGGCACGATTATTTTTGTTTTCCAGTGGCGCAATCTTTGGCCAAGAATTCGATTTCTGACATACCCGTTTATAGGGCGGACCCAGTCATACATCCATGCATTCATCCACAAATCGTAATTTTGACCTAAACCTGAGAACGATCAATCTCCAACTCAGTACCCCGGAGGTATAATTTGTTATTGGAACATTGTGGACTTTGTGACCCGACAGATTTAACGTGCACCAGTCACCACTTACTATACGGGGAGTCTTCAGCCGGCTGGTTTCGAACTCCCGTTCACATGAATGTGAGTCTAAGACCCTGCCAACCCGGCCGACCTTACCGTTCAAACAGCTTTACAATCAGTTTTGGGTATCAGATCATAACAATCACATTTTTCACAAAACTTAAATAGTTTATTACAAAAATTTTTTTCAATTTCAATAAAGCAATTTTACTCTTCGTCGCATGGCATGTGACACCAACCATAGGGACGCAGAAACACCGAACGGTTGAGATGCGACGCCAACAGAGAAGGGATTAAACTATAATTTTAACGCTTTACAGCAAAAATAAAACTAACTAATAGCAATTTTTTGCTTTTCTTTGCCAAGTATGTTTCGAAATTTGTAGTGAAATTTTTCAACATTCATATAATACCTAATGCGTTGACTGTTTCCTACGTTATGTTTTATGAGTATTAAAAATTAAAAATAATAATTTTAAAAAAATATTAAATTTAAACAAAGCTATTTTGAAAAGAGGTCGATTTTTTATCTTTTTTGGCCAGTTTTCACTTACCATGTTTAACTGTATAATTCAAATAAAAAATTTCTAAATTATAAATTTTAAAATTTTGCCTTTGAAAGTATTCGGGTTCCTTGTGCTTAAAACCCATTTGTGAAAATCTAAAAATCTAAAATCTTCGCTGGATTGAAAATATGAAAATAATGTGAAATCCCTAAATAATCTATAACAAATGATAATTATGGTAATTTTTTTTTATTTTATTAAAAGTTAATTTTTTAAACTTTCACAAAAGTAATTTCCATTAATATGTTTTATTTTAAATTACGTATTTTTGGTCTTTTAAGTATTTATTACGATATCCTTCAATAAATAATTTGGAAAATAATGATTGGATTAAATATTCCACTTGAACAATAACACTCAGATACAAAATATATTTTATCGTTTCTAAATCCTTCAAACATACTCGTAAAAATCTAGCTTATTTTATATCTTCTGCGAAAACAAAATAAGAAATACATGTTAAACGTCAGAATAAGCATCAGAGATTTTTATTGCATTAAGAGAAATCGTACAAAGAACTCAAAATTTACTTTTATTCGTTTGTGAAAAATATCTTCCAAGATAAAAATTTAGACTAAATTTATTATTTTCTCTCTGAATTGTCGTAAAGTACAGTTGGTGGATTGAAGATTCGTCTTCATTTGTCAATGATTCTTTAAAAGTGTTTTTTCTCAAACCGGGTCAATGGCCTCTGCGCACAGGTAAAAAAAGAGGAAAAAGAGAAAAAGAAAACGATTTTACTTTTTTTTCCAGTATTTTACGATCTCTTTCGCTTTGAGTTTAAATAAAATCTTTTGATCTTAAGAAAAAAGTAAAATCTATGCAAATAAATTTCGTTAGCTATAAATTAGGATAAATATACTTTAAGGGAATGTTTTTTTTTTCTTTTTAAAAATACATAGACGATGCAAAGGGTTATAATTTTAATAGAACGTTTCTGAAATATAATTATATTTAACAATGCTAACGATTTTTCAAATGATTCATTAAAAGTGCTTACTCTGAACTCAGGTAAAAGAAAAGAAAATAGAAACGTTTTTACTTATTCTCGAAATTTTGCTATCTCTATTGCTTTGAATTCCAATAAATAAAGATAGGATCAGGAAAAAAAGGAAATAAAAACTTTTTTACTTTCTTTCAATACTTTATGATCTCTTTCGCTTTGACTTTAAATATATTTTCTGAGTTTTGGGAAAGAATAAAATTTATGCGATTCTATTTCGTTAGCGATCTAATTCATCGCTAACGGATAAAGGTACTTTAGGTAGGATAAAGGTACTTTATGTTCATGTTATGTACTTTATGTTTATCTACAATAAAGGTACTTTATGTTCATGGCTCTTGTTCCTTTTTAAGGATACATAAACAATGTAATGGGTTATAATTCCATAGAACATTGTTGAAATATAACTATGTTTAAAAATGCAAATTATTTTTCAAATTATTCTTTGAAAGTGCAGGTAGAAAGGAAAGTGAAGAAACACATTTTTACTTTTTCTCAAAATTTTACTATCTCTATTGATTTGGAATAAATTATTTGAATAAATAAAGATAAGAGGAGAAAACGAGTAAAGAAAAACGATTTTACTTTCTTTCATTATTTTACGATTCCTTTCACCTTGAATTTAAGAAAAGAATAAAATCTATGCAATTCTATTTCGTTAGCGATGAATTAGAATAAAGTTACTTTATGTGCATGGTTCTTTTTCTTCTTTTTAACTATAACAATGTAATGGATTTTAATTTCATTTAATGAAATATATATTTGTATTTAATAATGCAAATGATTTTTCAAATTATTCCTTAAAAGGGCGAATTCTGAACGCAGGTATAAAAAAAATATCTAAAAAAAAAACACTTTTACTTTTTCTCGAAATATTACTATCTCTATTGCTTTGAATTCCAATAAATAAAGATAAGAGGTGAAAAAAGGGAAGAAAAACAATTTTACCTTCTTTCATTATTTTACTATCCCTTTCGCTTTTAATTTAAATAAAATCTTTCAGTTTAAGAAAATAATGAAATGGGTTATAATTTTATAAAGCATTTTTGAAATATATTGTGTATAATGGATGGAAAAGATTTTTCAAAAGATTCTTTATAATTACTTCTTCTAAACACTGGTAAAAAATGAGGAAGAAATAAAAAAAACACTTTTTCTTTTTCTCGAAATTTTATAATATCTATTGCTTTGAATTCTAATGTATAAAAATAAGATTTTAAAAAAACTGAAATAAAAGCGATTTTCTACTTTCTCAATATTTTATGATCCCCTTCGTTTTGAATATTAAAAAAAATCTTTGAGTTAAAAAAAAGAATTAAATCCATGAAAATAATACATATAACGGGCTATAATTTATAATGGATTATAATTTTGATAATTTAAAATACTTATAATGGGTCGTAAAGAGTGGAATGATAACACATAGCCAATCACAGAAGTTTTTTTTTTTTTTTCGGTACTTTCCCATTATAACGGCGCAGGCAATTAAGTCGCCACTAATGATGCAACCAACGCCTAACGCAGTATCGCCCCTGGTAACCATTTGCTTCTACATTTTCAATACCAGTCGCACCATTTTTCCCCTTATCGGTCACGTCCTTTTCTTAATACTAAAAATTAACGCAAAAAGCAATGCAAATTTGGGATTTTCCTAAAACAGAGAAAGAAGAGGTCAAATTTTTTCAAGAGAAAAGTGTTTGGGCTGAAATCGCTACTTGTGATAAGAATCGGAGATTAAATTCAACGGCACTGCAATCTTTCATCTTGTCGCTGTAAAAGAAGTATCCGTAAAGGAAAACATGGTTTCAGTCATCTAAATTGAGCTTTTCGAAGTGTGTGAGGTTTATTTATTGTTAGCGCGAAGGATTAATTTCATTTAAATGATGTCAAAAGCAGTTGGAAATAAATCACGGAACAGTTGTAGACAGGAGTAACTTCATGTGTGAGGTTTTTGTGAATTCTTGGCTTAAACGTAAAGAACGGAAAATAGGAGGACCTGGCATGATCGTCGAAGAGGATGAAAGTTAGTTTACGAAGCGAAAAACAATGCGGTACGGATTCTACCACAACAATGGATCTTCGGTGGAGTTTTCCGGGAAACAAACAAATGTTTCCTTGTGGACTTCCCAAACCGATCCAGGAACACTTTATTGAAGGCAATTAAGGAAAATATCGAAAAAGAAACTATAATATATTCCGATTCATGGAAATCTCACTGCACTAATAAGCTGGACGATGAATGTTTCGAACATTTCAAAGTGAACCATAAATTCAACTTCGTCGATCCGGCAACTGGAACGCACGCGCAAAAAATAGAGAGACTGTAGGGCAGCGTTAAATGGCGAAATGAGAAACACAGAGGTACGGCACGCAAACATCTCGAAAGTTATCTTCTGCCGAATTTATGAGGAGAAGACAAACGGAAGACCCATATGAAAAAATTTTAAGCGATGTTAAAATGTTTATGCCTCCAAAGTAAAGAAAAAAATTAACCATTTATTAACTTTTTTTTTATGTATATGCTGTGTGTTGTGGCCAATTAAGGCTGCTTCCTGTGATTTGTTCCGGCCACTGTGGGATGTCGCCAACAAGTCTGTTTGGCGAGATTTGCGCCGGTATAATGGAAAAGTACCTTTTTTTCATCAGGGTTTAATTAATTTCAGTTTAAAATTTAAATTACTGGGGGGGATGCAGCACTCTATAGGGAGCATCCGGCATCCTATAAGATCAACAATGATTTGAGTTAGGCTCTGCCACGCGTGCTTCGTATACGGAGATTAATCTCCGGCAATGCCCTATAGTAATGTGTTAAATAATACTGCTTCCTCTTTTTATATAAGTTTATAATATTGTTTGTATTAAAACTGCTTTATATAAGTTTATAATAAGCACCTCTGACATTTTACAATCCTATCATATTCTCTCTATGTGATGTTGGTGCAGATAAATTGCCAGCTAATCTCCATGAAAACGACTTTAAGTTTGTTCGAGAAGCGAACAAAAATGTAATTGCGTAGCAATTATCGGGGGTTGTCGTGCGGTAGCGAGCAGGGAGTGGAGCCCTCTAGTATATATACAGTCGGACTACTATTTAACGAACTTCCATTTTACGAATTTCTCTATTTTACGAATTTTTTCGAGAAACCAAGAACATTTTGGAAATATCTTTGTAAAATAACTTCCAAATAGCGAAGTGAATTTTCTATTTAACGAACTTTTCATTGAGATCCCCTTTCCCTATTTTCCAAAATATTTCTTAACATTTCAAACTTGTTGACGTATTTTATGGGGGGAAATGACCTTGAATTAAATTTCGAAGCCACTACCTTATGAAATGTATTACTGTGTTCTTCAAAAATTATCTTAGAGAAAGCAGTAAATTCCCTTTCCCTTTTTGTTTGCATTTCAAATTAAAAACTCAGTTCAAATTAACGGATTTTATCCCTAGTAATTTAACTTAAGAACGCATGTGGTAATGTATGTTTAAAATTACTTTTATAATTAAAGCAGCTATAATTTTATACATAAATTTAGCCTTCTTTTTTTTTTGTTGAAAATGTATATAGCATGATAGTGTAACACTGGATTATGTTTTGCTCTATTCTTGCTTTCCATGCAGATTTCTCTTATAATTTTAAGATTTATAAAATAAATAGCAGATATTAGTTTACAAGATAAAAGTGCATCACTTGGTATTTTAATTACGTCTATTGTTTATGAATTTGAAACCTGTTTTGTAATGCTTAAGTATTTTAAAAGGTGATTTTCTATTTAACGAATTATCCATATAACGAACATATCATCAGGATTTAGTGACTTCGTTAAATAGAGGTCCGGCTTATATATATATATAGAACGTGTATGTGTTGATGTTCCATTAAGACTATTGTTGAAAAAAAAATTGCTGATTCATTTGCTACTGGATACATTCTACGCAAGTCAGAATTTAGATCGATTAACTGTCTTTGAGATTTGAACCTAGATCGGCAAATAGAGAAGATTCTTTAAACTATCCCGTTCTTTCCCCCCCCCCCCCTAAAAACTTTTTATTTTTTATTTTATAACCGGACTTTAACGGCAAACCCAATTTTGGGTTTACGACTATCAACTTTTTACTCCACAACCTTGTAATTTTGAATCCTACTCTAAAGACAAGGGTACTTTTGGATCAAGCATTGGGGCAAACTAGCCTTCAAAAAGAGTTTTTTTAATGGAATCTTTCTAACTGAGCCTGGTTGGAAGCCGGGAGCAGAATTCTTATCGACCACCCATCTCTAGGATTCGAACCTGGATCACTTTATTGGATGACGAGAGCTTGAAAGTTTTGGCCGTTGAACCAGCTGCTGTGAAAAGTAATTCATCAAATACTCCATACTTTTAAGACGTCTGTCACAGGCTTCGACCTCCAAAATTAACCAAGTGACAGGACAATGCTGAACTGATATCAGCACATTCTTCCGTTTTGAGAAAATCTGAAAAACTGTACTACTCTTGTATTGCTTTTGTCTTGTGCGCCGTAGCAATGTCTTATAGGTTTCTTTTATAATTTTTGTTGTATTAATTTAAATGAACAAAGCATCACATAGGTCTTTTGAGAAGAGAATAGCGCGATAAGATTTGAGAACAATTATTGAATTCTATCGAACATAAATTTATATAATAAAACAGTACTTTCGATCTCAACCTATTTGACTGTATTTTGTGACACCCTGTACGTAATTCATTTACTTACATTTATTTCCGAAAATTTAAATTAAATATCAAACAATTGCAAAAACTTAGTTACAAAATTTTGTTGTATTGTATTCTTAAATAAAATGTTTCGTTAAAATTATGCCATAGGAATTAACTAAAAATTTTTTACTTTAACTGTTATTTTTATGAGAAAGAATTATAGTTCATACTTGTAGGGGTAATGCAATAGAATCCTTTATCTAACAATAACCATTCTAAAACATTTTTGGGTAATTACACAATTATCTAACATAATGAATTTGCTTCTAAGTTCATGATAGATCAGAAGAGCCATTGTCCTGCGGTTGACAGGATTATTAAGACATGAATAATTATTTTGCAAGTTTGTGATGGTGAAATCCTCTCCCTATTAAAATTTCTGCTTAATCTCAACCGTAGTTGGAACTTTGAAAAGGTGAAGTGGGCGACATTATGAAACTTAATTTCGAAATTAAATAATGAAGTATTGTAATTCATTTTGGATAAAATATTTTTTGCTTTTTTTTCCACTTTTAAATAATATTTCATAAGTAAATGGTTGTCTGATGATTTATTAGGATGATTTGCTATTCAGAATATTATGAAATCTCAACCCTGTTCACGTGTGTTTAGAATTCTAGACAAAAAATTAACTATTAGAATAAACAATGCAGGAGAGGTCTTACATAATTAGACAAACAGTAGTTAACTATGACTATTCTTTAATCCGTTATAAATATGTCAGTTTTATGTTAGGGTTTTTGCATTTTATCAATAGTTTTAAAGTAACTAAAAGCAATTCTGCGATCAAATAATTATTATTTACATTATAGTTTAAGAAATATATTATTCCGACAGAGTTCATCAAAAAGTGCTTAAAATCTGATGATGTATTCAATGTTTATGCATGCATTGTATTCTATGTCATTAAACAGAACATGATAAAAAGGATAATATTTTCACTGTGTTTCTTTATTTCACTTTGCCGTATTTATTTCGCAAAAGAGTTTTGAGAGAGAATTTTGGAAATGATTGTAATCCTGTAACATAACTACATATACTGTTTAACTTTTTTTCCCTACTACATGGAGATGTTGAGGTGATGTTTAGAATTGAAGTTCGATTTGTTGCTTACAAAGTTGCACACGTTTATTTCAGAATTATTGTTCAAATATAAATGTTTGAATTAAAATAAATGATTTGAATTGAACTAAACTAATTGAATTGAATTGATTGAATTAAAATTTTGAAATTGTAATTAATATGAATTAAGTTGAAATGAATTAAATTGAACTAAAATTTTTTTAATTTGAATTGAATTAAATGGAAATAAATTAATTGAATTTTGAAGTTTTTGAATTGAAATGAATAATTTTATTTGAGTTAAAATTAATTGAATTGAGTTGAAAGGAATTAAATTGAAATTTTTGAATTGAAATTAATAATTTGAATTGATTTGAAATTAATTGAATTGATTTGAAATTTATTGAATTGGATTGATTAGATTAACTTAAAATTTTTTAATATTTTTTACTTTGTCATTTTTCATAATGTTGCTGAAATACTACAAGCAATGATTTGCCTTTTTGCATAATGTTTTAGGAATGCATTCCTATTCTTCTACAATTTTTTAATTTTATAATGTAAGTTTTTTTATTATTATTTATCAAGCAATTAAAATGATATTTAACGTATTAACATTTTTTTCATTTACGAGGCATTAAGATATAAAAAGTTAATTATTTCACTGTAAAAATTTTCTATATTTATATTTACTGACAATATGAAAATAGTTAATGATAATTATAAATAGCAGACAGAATAAAAAAAAAAGTCTTATTTTTCGCTGTAATGAATAAAAAGATGCCAATTTTACGTCAGAGGGATTATTTTACATTAATGACTGTATTCAGTTTTCTGAGAACTATACGAAAATTTTCAAGCCAAACTGATTGCCAAAATTTTGAAACATTAATAAGACAGATAATTACAACAAAGCTTAGTTAATTATTTCGCCCAATTTAATCCATGTTGGCCACATTCTTTTTCGCCAATGACGTATTGCTATTGAACCTCTACAAAAATCGTCAATCTTCCTTTAATGCAAGTATCTTAATGATTTTGAAATGACTTATTAAGAAACTTATCCATATGTTATGACTTATTATCCATTAAAGTCATTATTTTCATGACAATCTGAGAAAGGTATGACTTTTGGACAAGGTTTAAGGACATACAGATGACTTGATGGTGTATGGAAAATATATGCATGCTTTGAATTTTGCGTTAAATAAAACTTGACAAAAAAAATTCATCGGCAACAACTGATTAATTATTTTTATTTAATTACATATTTATTCAGTTGTAACTCGCTTCGATGTAAAATAACAATTCTATAAATTCAATGAACTTTCCCACTTCTTGGAGGAATTTAATGAGCCGCGGTTAGGGTGAACCAGGTTCGAACCTAAGCCATGGCTGGTTGATATGAATTCCGCACCCGGTTCGCATCGACAACAGTGATTACTTAAAATATCTTCAGTGGTAGACAGATGACGGCTTAGAGACTACTTGCCATCATGCTAATCATGGGAGGTTTCCGTGGTTTTCCTCTCCATGTAACGCAAATGCGGGTTAGTTACATCAAAAGTCCTCAACGAAGACAAATTTCTCCGAATACTTGATCCAGCAGTTCGCTTGTCTTCTGGATTGGGCTTAAAATTAGAAGGCTGCTGAGTTGAACGTAGTAGTCGTAAACCCAAAATTGGGTCGGCTGTTAAACGATGGTTATATTATAATAATATAATTTTATAACAAAAATTCAACGAATTTACGATAACAACATAAAGAAACAAAACATTTCTCCTTTACCTCCTTCATAATAAAGTACAAAAGCTGAATACGCTGTTTTCCTCTGCAATAATAAGCGGAAATTTGAGTTGTGAGTGGTTATTAAAATGATTATTTTTATTTATTTCATTATTTATTCAGTTGTTACTCTCTCTAATGTCAAATAAAAGCTCTATAAATTCATGATAAAGTGCTTTAAAAACAAAACCTTTTCTCCTTGTCCTTTCATAAATAAAGTATAAAAGCAGAATACTCTGTTTTCCTCTGCAATAACAAGCGGAAATTTGAGTTGTGAGCGTTTATTAAAAATATTATTTTTATTTATTTAATTATTTATTCAGTTGTTACTCTATCTAATGTAAAATAAAAGCTCTATAAATTCACGATAAAGGGCTTTAAAAACAAAACCTTTTCTCCTTGACCTTTCATAAATAAAGATATAAAAGCTGAATAATCTGTTTTCCTCTGAAATAACAAGCGGAAATTTGAGTTGTGAGCGTTTATTAAAAATATTATTTTTATTTATTTAATTATTTATTCAGTTGTTACTCTCTCTAATGTAAAATAAAAGCTCTATAAATTCACGATAAAGGGCTTTAAAAAACAAAACCTTTTCTCCTTGACCTTTCATAAATAAAGATATAAAAGCTGAATACTCTGTTTTCCTCTGCAATAACAAGCGGAAATTTGAGTTGTGAGCGTTTATTAAAAATATTATTTTTATTTATTTAATTATTTATTCAGTTGTTACTCTCTCTAATGTAAAATAAAAGCTCTATAAATTCAGGATAAAGGGCTTTAAAAACAAAACCTTTACTCCTTGACCTTTCATAAATAAGGATATAAAAGCTGAATACTCTGTTTTCCTCTGCAAAAACAAGCGGAAATTTGAGTTGTGAGCGTTTATTAAAAATATTATTTTTATTTATTTAATTATTTATTCAGTTGTTACTCTCTCTAATGTAAAAAAAAAGCTCAATAAATTCACGATGAAGTGCTTTAAAAACAAAACCTTTACTCCTTGACCTTTCATAAATAAAGTATAAAAGCTGAATACTCTGTTTTCCTCTGCAATAACAAGCGGAAATTTGAGATGTGAGCGTTTATTAAAAATATTATTTTTATTTATTTAATTATTTATTCAGTTGTTACTCTCTCTAAAGTAAAATAAAAGCTCTATAAATTCACGATAAAGGGCTTTAAAAACAAAACCTTTTGTCCTTGACCTTTCATAAATAAAGATACAAAAGCTGAATACTCTGTTTTCCTCTGAAATAACAAGCGGAAATTTGAGTTGTGAGCGTTTATTAAAAATATTATTTTTATTTATTTAATTATTTATTCAGTTGTTACTCTCTCTAATGTAAAAAAAAGCTCAATAAATTCACGATAAAGTGCTTTAAAAACAAAAATTTTACTCCTTGACCTTTCATAAATAAAGTATAAAAGCTGAATGCTCTGTTTTCCTCTGCAATAACAAGCGGAAATTTGAGTTGTGAGCGTTTATTAAAAATATTATTTTTATTTATTTAATTATTTATTCAGTTGTTACTCTCTCTAAAGTAAAATAAAAGCTCTATAAATTCACGATAAAGGGCTTTAAAAACAAAACCTTTTGTCCTTGACCTTTCATAAATAAAGATACAAAAGCTGAATACTCTGTTTTCCTCTGAAATAACAAGCGGAAATTTGAGTTGTGAGCGTTTATTAAAAATATTATTTTTATTTATTTAATTATTTATTCAGTTGTTACTCTCTCTAATGTAAAAAAAAGCTCAATAAATTCACGATAAAGTGCTTTAAAAACAAAAATTTTACTCCTTGACCTTTCATAAATAAAGTATAAAAGCTGAATGCTCTGTTTTCCTCTGCAATAACAAGCGGAAATTTGAGTTGTGAGCGTTTATTAAAAATATTATTTTTATTTATTTAATTATTTATTCATTTGTTACTCTCTCTTATGTAAAATAAAAGCTCTATAAATTCACGATAAAGTGCTTTAAAAACAAAACCTTTACTCCTTGACCTTTCATAAATAAAGTATAAAAGCTGAATGCTCTGTTTTCCTCTGCAATAACAAGCTGAAATTTGAGTTGTGAGCGTTTATTAAAAATATTATTTTTATTTATTTAATTATTTATTCATTTGTTACTCTCTCTTATGTAAAATAAAAGCTCTATAAATTCACGATAAAGTGCTTTAAAAACAAAACCTTTACTCCTTGACCTTTCATAAATAAAGTATAAAAGCTGAATGCTCTGTTTTCCTCTGCAATAACAAGCGGAAATTTGAGTTGTGAGCGTTAGAAACAAAAAAAACCCGTTTCAATTTCCTTCACCGGAGATACATATGAAGGCAAACCTTTGGAAGCAACAAGCATTGAAAAATACTTACTTTTCCCAGAGAAGCTATTTTTAGAAAATAAAGGTAAAGTACTTCGTTTTGAGCCATCGTGTTCATGGAGACCTTGTCTTGAACATGTCCAACATTTCTTTTATTTATTTATTTTCCTTTTCTGTGCCACACAGAAAAATATTCTTCCAGAAAGGAAAGCATAAGAAAGAAAAAGTAACATTCTCAAGTTATTGATCGTAAATTGTAAAGCAAGAGTTTTCAGTCACGGGAGTGTTTAAATTTTGTCAAATAAAATAATCATTATACTCCAATAAGCTTAATATTCGCTGAGATATTATTAACTAATCTATTAAATTCCTCATTATTGTGAGTTATATTCTTAGTCATAATAACGAGTCCTGATTTCTTTTTTTAGTTTATATCGCTTTGAATTTCACGCAAACGCCGTGTTTTATACTTTGTTGAATATGTCAAATTTTGTGAAAACTAAGCAGCATTTGCAGGAGATTTTATGTTTCTGTTTTAATTGCAAGAAAAGTGCAGCTGAAAGCGCATCGAAAGCTTGTAGAAGTTTATGGTGACAATGCTCCAACTGATAAATCATGCAATTCGACGTTTCGTGAATGGTTAATGTTGATAGAAGAATGGTGAATTGTGTTTTGTACTATGAGCTGCTACAACCTGGCGATTCCATTACGGGCGATTGGTATAGGCTACAATTGAGTCGTTTGACCCCTGCAT
This sequence comes from Parasteatoda lunata, assembly GCA_949128135.1. Classification (NCBI taxonomy): domain Eukaryota; kingdom Metazoa; phylum Arthropoda; class Arachnida; order Araneae; family Theridiidae; genus Parasteatoda; species Parasteatoda lunata. The sequence goes on from OX421977.1 coordinate 79,969,637, forward strand.
TACGAGAAAAACGGCCAGAATACGAGCAAAGACATGACAAAATTATTCTTCTGGGTGATAACGGTTGTCCTCGTGTCTCAAAAGTCGCAAAAAATTATTTCGAAACGCTCAAGGGGGATATTTTACCGCACCCGCCGTATTCACCAGACAATGCTCCTTCTGATTACTGGTTGTTTCGACAGATGCAGCACGATTTGGCAGGTTACCGGTTCACTTCTATCGCAAAAAACAAAAATTGGCCCCTAACTTGGATCGCCTCAAAAGACGAGAAATTGTTTCGAGGTGGAATTCGAAAATTGCCTTATAGGTGGGAAGAAGTAGTAGCCTGCGAAGGACAGTACTTTGATTAATATGTTTATTCATTTTGTTCAAAAATAACTGCATTTTTGACCACAAAAAAAAAATAAATAAATAAAAAAATTATTTATATATATATATATATATATTTAACGAGAAAAAAGTATGTTTTTAAAAAGAAGGGGAAAAATTATTACTAAGTAAATTGTTTTTAAAAAAAAGTTATAATCTCGTCGTCATCTCACACGATTAAATCCGGGGGAAAGAAATCTTTCTAATATTGCATTAATATAGCCAAAGCAAAATATATTAATACAATAGTGTAAGGAGTGAAAACACAAAATACAGCATAAAAAACGAGTAGGGAATTCATATGTCTTTACGCTTACCTGCATCTTTCAAAAATGATTTAAAATATTTCCGGAACAAGATGGCCACATTCCGAAATATGAAAATAAAAGCGTAAATATAGGAAACTAGCGGAAGTAAAAAACCGCATTTGATTTGTCAGTTACCTTGGATTGTCCCGAGACTGGATTTGAGCAAGTTTATTATATTATTCTGGATAATTCAAAGCTAATAATTAATAAAAGGTTGAATTTTAATTATAACATTTTAATTTCGAAGATTTTTAGAGAAATTATTAACATTATTGAAAAATATTCCTTTTAAAATATTAGAAGACTTTAAGTCACTGATTTGCCCGAATTGGATTTGCTAATGGTAAAAATATAAATTTAGTTAACAAAAAAATTCTCAATGAATTCATTATTAATTATTATACACAATTTACTCAATGATTTTATATGCAATTTAAATTTGCGGAGATTAGAAGTCGTTTTGACTAAAGAGGGCGCTGCTAATCAAAAAACCCAATATGAATGTCACCGAAAAAAAAAAATTTCTTAAGAAACTTATCACATGATAAACAAGAACAAAAAATATTTCAATCATTCAACATATTTCGAGCTACATTTAAAATTTGTCTTTTTTTTTTCGATATTTTTTTTTAATATTTTTTCTTTTAACTTCTTCATCTCTTTTATTTAATTGTTTCATAATCTTTCAAATTAAATATAAATTTTCAAATTACTGCTCAATAAATATAGAAAACAAAAGGCAAACAATTTATTTAATATATAAAACTTTCTGAAGGGCAACTCCTTAACTTGAAGTTTATTTTTAGAAAATAATTCAGATGCATAATTATAAGTGGTACGTTTATAAGGAAAATAAAGAGAATTTGTAATGAAAATAAAAAGCTCTCGAAATGGAAGTAATCAGCGACACAATTATAATCGTCCGTAAATAAGTTGAATTGATCACTGAATTAAAAAAAAAGAATATTGAAAGTAGTTACATTTTTATTCTAAAATAACATAATGGCAATATCTGAAGAACGATAAGAATAATTTCTCCGTAAATTGCATCCAATTAAAGAACAAATGAAGGGCTTATTTGAATAATGGACCAACTCAACTTATTAAAATAAACGGTGTTTACTCCATTTTCATATTCATGCAAGTTATTTGTATCTCATTTTAAAACTAGAACAACTCCAGCTTATTTTTGCTGCCAAACAAAGGGCACCACAAATCAGATGCGATAGAAAAAAAAACGATGCATCCACTTGACTTAAGGGCTCTTCAAAATGAACAAATATGGAGTTAGACCATTATTCAAATAAGGCCCTGAAATAATAGTGTTTTAGATTAACGTTTATGTTTAGAATTACAAAACTGTTCATTACTTTAATTTTTAGAAAGGTGATAGTTTTAATTTCTGAGTTTTTGTGATTCTGTATGGACCAAAATGTTGGAAGCTCTTAATAGCTGTCAATATTTGGGTTAGATTTGTCACACAGTTGACTTAAAGACTATATTAATTAACTTAAGGTTTAGAGATATCATGACCTGTTTATAGAGTGATATGTAAGACAATGGTCTGTAGGACAATGGTCAGTAGAATCATGCATTTTTTATGAGGAAAACATCAGATGTAATTAGAGAAAATTCTATTTAAATCTTTGCCATTCGCGTCGAATAGATAAGCAGTTTTTAGTGGTGTCCGGTTAGATTTGTCTCCGTAAAAGAACTTGTCTGTAGAAAATACTGACTGAATAAAAGACATTTGAAAGTGAACTAATGAATCTGAGCGTGAACAGATGAATCCGTGCGTGAACTGAATGTTAACAGAAAAGAAGCATGTTTAAACAACTTGTATACAAATAAATGCTGAATGAAATGAAATCTGAATGTGAACTGATGAATCTGAGCAGGAACTGAATCTGAACAGAAAAGAAGTAGGCTTGAAGAACTTATCTGAAGAAAAGAAAATACTGGTTGAAATAAAATTTGAATGTGAATTGATAAATCTGAATGCGAAAATTAAAAAAGCGCATTTATAGAATTTGTTTTCAGAAAAATGTTAAACAAAATGAAATCTGATCGTGAATTGATTCTAAGCGTGAAATTTGAAAAGCAAAAAAAGTAGGCTTAAAGAACATATCTTGTTCCTTAAGCCTACTTGTTCCTTAAGCCTACTTGTTCCTAAGCCTTCATTTTGTTTCACATTTTCAGAAAAATGTGAAACAAAATGAAATCTGATCGTGAATTGATTCTAAACGCGAAATTTGAAAAGAAAAAAAAGTAGGCTTAAGGAACATATCTACAAATAAATACTGAATCTGAACAGAATATGTGTAAGTTTGAGGAACTTACCTGCAACAACAACAAAAATTACTGACATGAAATAAAATGTGAATGAGATTTGATGAATCTGAATGTGAATTAATTCTGAACGTGAAATGTGAAAAAAATCAGGTTTAAAGAACTTATCTGCAGAGAAATACTAGCTGAAGTAAAATATGATTGGGAAATGTTAAATCTAAATTTGAACAGGAAAAAAAAAGCACATTTATGGAACTTGTTTTCGATAAAATATAAAACAACATGAAATATGGTGAAAAAAAGGCAAGTTTAAGGAACATGTCTACTAATAAATACTGACTGATATGAAATAATGAATCTGAACGTGAACTGAATATGAACAGAAATGATGCAGGTTATGATAACACACGTTTGCAGAGAAATACTGACTTAAATGAAATCTGAGTGTAAATTGAGGAATCTGAAGAATGTGAGATAAATTTGAACAGAAAATAGCAGGTTTAAAATATTGTCTGATATTAAATCTGAACGTGAAAAAAATTTTTTAATTATTTAAGGGTTTTTTCCCCTTCTTTCAATAAAGTTCTTACGTCACGATTCATAGGTACCATCTTACACAGGACGTCGTATTAAGACCACCCAATCTCTGCTTAATCAGATTCTTTGTTTAGAATGAATAAATAATACCCCAAAACAGTACTCTATGACCTAGAGTTATAGAGAAAAGGGTAAAAGAAAAGTATTACAACATACGGGGCAAGAAAAATAACACAGTATTAGAAATATAAACTATAACATAAGTGTAAAAAAGTACGACATATTATCTTGTAGAGTCACGGTGGATTAAGGGATGGAACACTCACTTTCCAATGACGTGACAGAGAATCAAACACAGCGCGATGATTAATCAATACGAATTCTGCACCCTTCTTACACCAATCACGGGACTGATGTAAAATATCCTCTGTAACAGGCTGAACATGAGTTAGAACCCCATTGCCATCAGGCTAATCGTGGGAGGTTTTCTTGGCTTAACTTTCCACGCTCAGGGGATAGATAGCTCTCGCTGAGGTACCGCAGTTTACAATCCCAGAGATGGATGGTCGATTTGAATTCTGCATCCGGCTTGCATCGACCACAGTGTCGACGTAGAATATCCCCAGTGGTATATGGATCATGATTAAAGTTCCCTCTGTAGTTTTCTTCTCCGTGTACCACAAATACGGGTTAGTTCCATTAAAAAGTCCTCCACGAAGACTAGTTGGTCCCGATGTTAGACCCAAGAGTTCTCTTGTTTTCTGGGTTGGGTTCAAGGCAACGGATTTGAACGTTGATGACCATGAAACCAAAAAGGAGTTGGCTGTTCAACACCGGTAATAGAACAAAATATCTGATAAAATAATTAAAACAATTGATAGGAAACATGAATATACAGTTACATTTGGAACATATTGTTGGCTGAGTTTTCGTAGTATAGCTGTTTCCGCAATTTCAGTCATTAAGTCGTAGTCAGCTTAGTGCTAATATTGCTACAAATATATTCAAATTTTGAAATATATATATTTTCTCATAATATTCCATTTTATTGCTATGAGAAAAAACAAGGGAAATACATACACAGCTGTGTAAGAATTATTTATTTGCATTAAATATAGTATGCCAACTTTAAAAGGATTTCCTACCTAATAATTTAGTTGAAATGATTTAAATGGGAACGTTTTTAAACAAAGAAAATTCTTAAATAGTTCTGGGATTAATTGCTACTAAAAATTATTTGCGAATTCAAGTATAAAAGTAATTGGCTGTTGGAGAAAAAAACTTCTTAAGAAGATTACGAGACAAAAAAAAATTTAATTGGGAATATATTAGAAAAAGAAGTAGAAAACTGTGAATACCTATTTCTTTAAAAAAAAGTAATAAATGCGTGGGATTATTTTTTTTAATTCAAGTGAAAATTATTATTCTACCTGAAAAAAACTAATTACACAAAATAGAATAAAATCTACTTGAACAAAATAGGAAAACTTGCTCTCATAACAATAAATCACCTCAAAATCAGAAAAAAAAGCACATTTATAAAGTGCGTTTTTATTATTATTCAAAAATTAAAGACAGAGCAGTTAAGAAAAAATATTTATAACAATTATTTAAAAAAAAATAATCAAATAATTAATAATGCATTTACTAGCCACCAGTGGTCAGCCGTCACACCCCAAATTAATTCTGATGCCTTCAATAACATTGCTCTAAATCAGGGTTTCTTAAACTTTTTAGTGGGGGGGGGCATAATATTTATGAAAATTTTGTGGGGCCCTATTAGCTTTGCGCAAATATGACAAACGCGTGAGTTAAACTGTCAATTTCATAATATACTGTTGCAGCTTCAAATCATTAACTCTAATTTTAAGACATGGAACAATGTGAAAATTTTAAACAGGTAACAAACCTAAAAATCCAATAAAGGAAATGGCAATACTTATGTAGACAAAACCAATAAGATAATATGAAAAAAGCACAAATAAAAATACATGAATTTACATACTATACGTTTCAGTTCTATTAAAAATCTTCTTCAGTGTCTAAGCTTACAAATAACCAATAATTAATTCAACCAAATAAATTCAACCAATAGGAACAAACGAATAAATTTGAACAAAGAAAAACAAGTGGGGGGAAAGGAACAGGTGTGAGATTATTTAGTGGGAACCCCAGGGGGCAACAGATTAAATTAAAATGAACTTCCAACCATTGGGAAACTCGAAAGTTCATTAAATAAACTATTAGAATTTTTCAAAATATAGAATGATTCCCAAAAATCAAGTTCGAAACGTGAAACGTAGTGTTGAATGATTTTAGTAAAAGAAAAATCAAACCTGCGATTTAAATTCCAACAGTATAGAGTGATGGCATATCTATTAATATCTTTATTTCGGACGTACCGTTCGTGTTCTTTAAGTCTAAGTTTAAGGGCAAGTTTAGTTTGTCCAATGTATGCAAGACTACACTGACCCGAAATTTAATAAATACCCCAGCTATTAATGTCAGCAGTAGGGTCTTTAAGGTTCGTAATAGCTAACTTATTTACAGGGGGAAAAAACGACTTGAAACTCAACTTAATTCAAAATCTTAACAATACAGGAACTGATTTTCAAATAATAATTACCTTTTTATCCGAAAATCACTCACATCGACAATCAATCAAAGAAAAATCAAATTTTTTAAGTTCGATTTGGAAGAGTGGGTTCGATTTGGATTGCAAAGTTAATTTTCTATAAGTGCAGTCAATAATATTATAAGGAAATCCACGGTCTACTACGATAGCTTTAATGAAAAGCAGCTCTTCATTGAGTAGCCAACTATTTGAACAAATTTTAGAAGCACTGTAAACAAGTGTGCGTAAAGCAGTCAACTTTTCGGTTTGGGTGATGGAGGAACGATTATGCGGAAATAGTGAACAATAACCGATAAACAGTAGTGAGAAATCAATCGCAATTACATGAGAATAAATAAAAATTCGTCTAAGAAAGGTAAACACTTATTATCTTCCTGTTCAAACGTAAATTGTATATAAGCATCTATAGAATTCATAATATCGAGAACGCGATCAATGTTAGCATTGTTTATCCATGTGAAAAAATCATCGACACATTGTCATACCCTCTGTTTTGCGGTTCCATATTGCTCTATCTTAAGTCATGGACTGTGAAAATATACAAGGTAACGTATTTAATTTGAAATAGTAAACGCGTTGAAAATAGAGGGGAAGAAACAAATCACACTGAAATCGGTACTTATAGATGTATTGATTTATAATAAACAAAATGTTTAGTTGAAGTCTTAAAAAAACTAAACAAATGAAAACTAAAAAAACTGAGAAAACTAAAAAGTGTCACAAGATAATAATTTGGTATCAAGCGTTAGGGAGGAACAATACAGCAAAATTTTCAAAAATATTTATACCATTTTTCGATAGTTATCCTTTTAAGATTATTGAACCAAATTATTGAATTGATTTTCGTAAAAATATTTAAGTTATAAATATATATCAAAGTAATAATAAGTTAATATATTATTTAAGATAAATTATTATAATATAAATATGTATCATAATATGTCGAACGCGACGCAGGACACGCTGTGACATGTATGAACAAGTGAACTTGTGCTCTCAGTTCAGTTGATTAATGGATTTACGGCCGACCGGACTGTGTGAGGGTCAGGGGTTTGCATCAGAAAGGTTCTGGGTTTGAATCCTGTGCAAGTCATGGATGTTCTTTCATTCTCTATACTATCTGTCGTCCCGCAGTGAACTGATCGTTAAAACACGGTTCCCAACAGATCACCGAAGTCAAGCATCACTGGCTGCGGTCAGTATGCTGGTGGGTGACCACTTGGATTAGTCTGCGTAGCGACCGAGGGTGTGCGGTATTGGTTCTCGTTAAACTGCTCTACCGTAAAGTGCTCGAATTCGCGAACAGGTCATCGGGCTACCAAAGTGGAAGTGCCATCCCCTCTGCAGAGGATCAAAATTGTGATGGCGTGTCTTCGGATCATCCTCAGGGATGTTTCCCAGACCGTCGCCAATAGCCCATTCTGCAGCTTTAGTGCGACGTAAATGAACTACAACAACTATATTATCTGTCCTTATTGTGGGGGCAGTGTTGACCCACCTAATATGGTGCCTCTGAAAGAGTGGCCAGCAAATCTGCCCCGTAAATGCCCGAATTGACGAAATGTTAATACAGGTGGGCATTGGAAATAAAATTAAAAAAACTATGAATTTATTAATGGTTTTACTAACTTCTATCAAAATACTCTCGAAAAATACTACCCTTTCAACTGCTTTATTGAATTAATATGCTTAAATTATGGAGAGAGAAAAATGAAAAAACGACACTTTTTATAAAAATAGTTGAAATTTCAACTTATTTAGCTGTAATAATTTCTGATGGAGGTTGCAAAGGGTTCTTCTTCTTCATTGGCCTGATAGCCCAGGCTGGGCTCTTGCCTTCCGCAGAGTTGAACTCCAGGCTCTTCTACACTTGGCCAGAGACATCCAGTTTCTGACTTTTAGAATATTTAAATCACTTTCGATGCAGTCGAGTCATCTAAGTCTAGGTCTTCCTCTTTTTCGAGTGCCTAATGGTCTGGCAGAGAAGATCTTTTTTGTAACGCGGTTATTATTCGTTCCTGATAGGTGTCCCGCCCATTTGATTCTCTGAATTGCAATATATTTGACTACGTCAGGTTCTTTAAATAGTATGTAAAGTTCGGAGTTAATTCTTCTTTTCCGGATATTGTTACATTTAAGGCCACCAAATATGCTTCTTAAAATTTTTCTTTCAAACACAGAAATAGTGTGCTTTACTTTGTCTGTCATTGTCCAAGTCTCAGCAGTAAGAATGGGTCTTATCAAAGTTTTGTAACTTTGTTTTTCTGCTGATGAAGTTTGATTTCAGATACTTTTTAAGACCGAAAAATCATCGATTAACTGCTGTGACTCTACTTCGGATCTCAGGCAGGATGTCGTTAAGACTATTGACTTCAGATCCCAAGTATTTAAAATTGTTCACGGTTCAAATTTATAATCCTCAATTACAAGATAAGGGCTGGTATAATTGGTACAGGTCATATACTTAGTTTTGTCGTGGTTGATTACAAGATGCATCCTGCCGGCTGCGGCCTCAAGTGAAGTAAAAGCCTCTTTTAGTGCCTCAGAAGTTCGTGCGACAATATCAATGTCGTCAGCGAATGCAAAAATTTGGACAGATTTATTAAAGATTGTTCCACTGGTATTTATATTCGAGTCTTTCACAATCTTTTGCAAAGCAATATTGAAAAGCAGACAAGCCATAGCTTGTCTAAGTCCATTAGAAACAACAATAGGATCGGAAAGATCATTCTGAACTCTGACTCTGAGTTTTGTTTCAGTTAGGGTAATGGCTGTCAGATTGACGAGTTTCTCTGGTATTGCAAACTCTCTCATTGCTGCAATGAATAGATTTCTGTTAACGGAGTCATAGACAGTCTTGAAGTCAATAAAAACATGGTGTGTTGCTATGCCAAATTCATTGGTTTTTTCCAAGATTTGCCTTATGTTGTAGATCTGCTCTGTTGTCGATCCTCCACTATGAAAACCGCATTGGTAATCGCCTACAATGCTGTCAGCGTAGGTTACCAGTCTATTGGAGAGTATATTGGAAAAAAGTTTGTAAAATACACAAAGGAGACTAATTCCCCTATAATTAGAACATTCCAAAATGTCTCCCTTTTTGTGGATAGGGCATATAATGCTTAGCTTCCAGTCATCAGGCAAGACTTCTTGATTCCAAACTGATTCAATGAGGTGGTGGATTTCCTCAATGCTCTGATTCTCTGCACTCTTAATAAGTTCTGAGGGAATCAAGTCCTCACCTGGAGCTTTAAAATTCTTGAGTTTTTTAATCCCTTCTCTGACTTCTTCCAAAGATGGTGGAGGGATATTCTCGATGTTTACAGAAGGCTGCAAAGGTTTATTGACAGAAAATAAGAAATAAATGTAGGTCTATCAGCCATAGAATCTGCTCAAAATGAAGATGGCCACAAAATTTCGACTACTGCTCTAAAAACACATCAGGCACCACATGAGGGTAGATCGACAAGAAAAAAGGCTAGACTAGCACTTGAAACTGCTGAAAATGAGAGAGAAGAAGCATCTTATGGACCTGGTACTGATGCATTAGTTTCAAAAATTGAATGTAATTATATGGATTATCGATCACAAAAATTTAAACGCAATTTACTCGAAACTTTGTTTCTCTAGCTGTATTTCTAACTAATGCAATTTTCATTCGATTTACTTAAAATTTTTGCACTTGTTCACTGTTAATGTAGTTTACGGAATTTTTAATTGAGTCTCCTTGAGACTGGTTTTGAGTAATCCACGGAAATAAAAATTATTTTAAATTATTTTTTTCTTCAAAAAACCACCATTTCATAAAAAAAATTTTAAATCCCAGTTTTTTTTGTTTTTTTTTTTTTTTTTAAATTTTATTCATGTAGTTTAAAAAAAATTCAGCGACCTACGTTTTCTGATTCGATTTCTAGAAATCTGATAAATTTTATGTACGATTAAATTTGTAACTGTTTTTCAGACAGGAAAAAAATTTCAATACAAGCACGAATGAAACAGGGTTGCAGGCTGCAGTAAGATAAGGTGATAATCAATAGGTAGGATTAACATGTTTGCCGTTTTCAAAGCGTTTATTCTCTACCGCGCTAAGCGGTGCCTAAAGCGTGAGTCTTTCCTAGAGTGCTACCGAGCCGCCCAAGGTCCGAATCATTTCCATTTTATTAACGTTGGCGTATTTCTCTCTGGTTTGGCGAGAGGTTTTCCAAGAGGTTTTCTCTCAGGTTTTCCAAGGGCGAGAGGTTAACCGGTAGCTTTAAATACAATTAAATCAAAATTATTAAATTAAGCAATCAGCAATCAATGCCCCCCCCCCTCCTGAGGGGGGGGGGCGGAAAAATTAACAAACACTGACCAGGACATATCGATAAAAAGGTTGGGGAGCACTGATTTAAAATAAAAGGATTATACATTAGAGTTAAGATGATTTCTCGGGCCTGTTCTATTAAATGAAACAAATGTACAAAAATGAATTTGTTTCAGTTACCAAAGATATACAAAAGGAAAAAAAATTCAAAAATAAGAAGTTTATCTGTCAATAAATTAGTAATCTGAATAATAGATTTTATTATATTATTTTTCGATGTAAATTAATATATTCAAAATAATACATACCTTTTTTTTTTGCCTCGAAATATAGCCGTTAAACCGTTCTTTCGATATTTCAATTAATTCATTGTATTCAATTCTGCACCGTACTTCCACCGACATTTAACATTTATCCAACAATGCGCACTAAACATTGGTTTTCTTAATTTTCTATGAAGTTAAGATTGTTTCAGATTAATCACTCTTCGAGTTGGTTTGCATAAACGCGACTTTAGTCAATATGAAAGTTAACTTTAGACTAGAAATAATTAAATAACTTAAATGTAGGGCAGAAATTATTAATAATTTGAACTTTGAAGCCCATGAAAAAAAATTTTCAAATGGCATGGGAAGAAATTTATTTGTTAACTTGAACTTGAAAAGCGAAATCAACTATCATAAATGGCGAAAAATAAAATTGACATAAATTCAGCAGCTTTAAATCTAAAGCCAACAAAAATACACTAACCTCGTATCTCAAATAAATTAAACTTTTAAATGTACTGATGCAAAGTTATTTACCAATAATTTAGTTCATAAGCACCTCATTTAAGAGAAATCATACCGCCTGATATTTAGATTATTCGTGCATTGAAAATAATAGCTCTAAACAAAATTGAATTAGTTTTATTACAATAAGACAAAGGTTTGTATATTTGTTTAAACGAACACTGAAAAAAAAACTGCTTGAAATATTGCGTGATAAAGTTGATCTAATGGCTTAAAGAAAAAATTAGATTTCTTGCAAATACTGAAAAAGAGGAAAAATGGAGTCAAATGGGGTCTGGGGAAAATGGAGCCAAATGGATACAGATGTTATTGGCACTACATATTTAACCAGCCGCTCATTTGAAATAAATATTGGCTAACAAATTTAATCACTTAACACATAAAATTAACACTGTTATTAGCATAATTGGATGCTTCATAAATAATTTTAATATTTGATTTATGCCATATTTAATATTTGATTTGTTCAAATAATCGCCAATTGTTTAGTGTTAATTGCTTTTTTCTTCAATACATTGCCGATACCTTTTTCAGTACTTTTAAATAGATTTAATACATTTAAATGGCTCTTCTAACAGTAGTTAGCCTTTTTTTTTCAGTTATAAGTCAGCCGATCTGCTAATTTTACTTACTTATAGATGGCATGGGGAAATGAAGAAACATAACTCTAAAATGGTGGTGACTCTATTAAAAATGTTTCAGCTGCAACAAAAATTTTTATTAGGTTCTTGGATTGTTTTAATAATACTAAATTTATCAAACGTCCACTTTTTCATACAACCTCTTAGCCATTGTGATACAAAAGAATCTTTGTTTATAATCCCTTTATTGTACCACAATGTTGCCCAGGGAACGCCAATCGTGGAGGCGAGGTTATTTTATTTTAACTGCTTAAACACCAGGAACAATATTTGATGATGTACCAAAGGTCGATTTTTTTTTCTATATCATGAGCATCGACCATTATCTGTAAAATCTACCACTTTTGAACTTTTGTCATAGTCACTGGGTTAGGTAGTCACTGGGTCTTAGAATAGTTGTTATTTTAGTGTTTAGCAATCAAAATAGTTCCCCAAGAGGGCTGCCAGACACATTTATAAGTAGCCAGATCATGGACAACAGCCCCCCGAGGAGTAAAAGAATCGTTGATTCCGTACATTCCATGAAAATATATTCTTATAGGGTCGATCTATGAATTCTGCCACATTCAAATAACAATGTAAATAGAAATAACAAAATAAATACAGTAGCATAAATAACTACTGAACACGTAATTTTGATATAACCAGAATGCCAAATAAAACTTAGATATTTTAATGCAAAAGAATATCAAACAAAAGCCAAAATGATGTCAGGGTAAATTTTGCTTAAATACTAAACTTATAATGATAAACTTATCTAATACTTAAAACGACACATGCACATATGCAAGTTATTCTTTACAATAATTTTGAGTTTAAGAGTGCCAAAGGAAGAATTGCATAAATAAACTCCGAAGAGACATAAAGACATGGAAGTGACAGAATCGCCAATTTTTTCCCCATACTCCTCTAAATATTTTTGAAAAAGTGGAATAGTAAAGTGTATGACTTAAATATTAATTTAATATCTATTAATTTAAATATTTGTTCATCCTAAACCTTTTATTTTATTTTTCAGAATGTACATTTGATTTACGAAGAATTAAATCTCTAACTTCATTTTATTTCAAATAAAAATCATGTACATTTTTGTAGGATTTGATTAAAAGACTTGAACATTTTATTTCTTTACAAATGCGAAAAATTCTTCATAAAATAGGATGATAATAATTCAAAAGATGATGAAATTTTTTGTCTATTTTTTGAGAAACGTCATAAGCTTGTGAGATAAACATCTAATACAAGCCCCTTTAAAATTAAAACAGGGCATTATATTTTATTCAGCTTTTAATAATGCGTTGATAGTTAAGAATACAAAATGTACCATTAATAATTTTAATTGAAAATAGTGTAGTACTACAGAAGTATTATAATACTCTTGGCAACTTTAGCTGAAATATGAACTTTTCGGTTACTAAATAGGCTTACCGAGAAGTGTACAAGCAACAAAAGCCAATATTTTTTTATTGAAAAAAATGTGGTACTACTGTAGAATACAAACTTTTTGGCGAGTTTATAGTGATAGTATGAACAATTTGGTAACAAAACGTAAAGTGTGCTAGCAATGATTTCGATTGAAAAAATGTGGTACTAATGTGATATACAATATTTTTGGCAAGTTTAACTACGATGTGAAATATTTGGGTACTAAATCAGATTGCCGTAAAAGGTATTATTAATGATTGCAATTTAATGTGGTACTACTATGATATAAAATCCTTTTTGACAAATTTAAATATGATGGATTTTTCGGTTATTAAAATAGCTTGCCTTAAAAAGCACTATTAATAATTTTAATGTGGTACGACTAATTTGGTATATAATACTTTCAGTAAGTTTGGAAACGATAATTATTTTTGATTATGAAATTTTTGATAACTAAATTGGTTTACCATACGTTTTTCAACAATGAGGAATATAAAATAAACTATAAAGTTTAAAAATATGGATAGTAAAAATTTAAAAACGTGCAATATTAAACTACATCAAGAAAAACAGCATCAAAATTAATCTAACTGCTATTTAGCTGTTTCAAATATATGAAATCATGTTCAGAGTAAAATTAATCTCGAGAAACTAAAGGTTTAATTTTTTTAATAAGTTCGTTATAAGAACTAATTTTTTAATATTAACATAAGAATGAAAATCTAAAGGAATTGTATGTTATCTACTACAACTTAGATTAAAGTTGCTTACAAATACTATTTATTTTTTCTTTGTTTATTTTTTAGTTTCATGATTCCATTAATTAAAAGTTTTAAAGGTACGTACCAATTTATAAATAATATTTTTACTACATGAGTGACTTTACTATTCCAGTTCGTGATAATTCTCATTTTAGTTTATTGCCTAGAAAGAAAATATTTATTAAGCATACATAGTCAGCAAAAACACTAGTTTTCAAAATCTTGAAAAAGAAAGAATCTATTCTGTTAGAAAATTGCAAAAACAAGAAAAAGAAAGATTTATTTAATTGCTTGAAAGCTTATCAATGTGAAAATGAGCTACTCCAAGTTATTGGCAAAACCAAGGAACGATTCCAAATAATTTAGATTTTAAACATAATGAAATTCACCTATCGAAAAATGAATTTATAATTTAAAAGAATTTAAATTGAATCTATGATTTGTGAATAGTTTTGTACTAAATGAAAGAAAATATCTGATGGAGAAATTCGGATAATAAAAATTTAAGATTCATTTAATTGCTTAAAAGTTTACCAACTTTCAAATAAGAAAATCTGAGACCGGCAAAAGCCAATATACGATTCTAAATTTTTTAAGAATTAATAGAAATGATATTGAGCCATCGAAAAATTAATTGATTGTAATAAATTCACATTGAACTCATGATTCAACAAAACAATGAACAAAAATATCTAAGGAACAAAGTAGGAATAGAAATCCAGAGCAGTATAGAGTTCATAAAAAGACATTAAAGTATCCCAAAAACTGGAAACTGAGATGACCTTGCAAACAAGGTAAAGGAACCAGTAAAAAACCTTCATCTCGTAAAAAACCAAATTCAAACTTTGAAATGAATCCATCTCAGTTTCAAAACCATTCAACTTCAAAGAGTGCTTATTAAATACATAAATCCAAAAGAAGAGATCGTAAAAGCATTTCAGCTGACAGAATAAATCACAGTCCCAAAAAGATGAATACATTAAATTGAAAAGAGAGTAAAAAACCATGAAAACAAAGTACAAAGCGTTGAAATCCATCAAACAAAGCGTTGAAATATGAAAACAAAGTGTTGGAATAGAAAAAGAAGATTTTTTTTATCACTTTGAGTCACAATAAAACTTGTTAAGTTTCAATGGCAGTGTCTCAAGTTCAAAAGAAAGAATCTATAATATTAGAATTCAATCATGTGATCAGTTTCCAACATTTTCATTCGGCAAGACATATGAGGTGACTTTCCAATATTTTGATTGGTCAAAGCAATTGGTGCGACTTGGCAATTTTTTGCATTGGTCAAACGAATCATATGATTTTTTAAAAATTGGGCCACCATAAGCACAAAATTATTATATTATATTATTATATTTCAATAACTAAAAATATTTATTGTTATTTTTGATTTCACGGTAAGAAACAGCTTATCGTACATCTATTTAATCGTACATCTAGACAATATATATATTTTTTTTGCAACAATGTATTTAAAACAAATATATTATATTATTTATCAAAATATTTATTTGAAATTATACTAATTTATTAACCATATATTGAATTATATGAGGTTATGAAATCTAAAACAGTGTAAGATAAGTGCAATGACGCATTGCATCTACTCATTATAAGTCAATTTTAATAATAAAAATATTTATACGAGTATTCGTTTGATTTTTTTATTTTTTTATTTCTTGAAATTTACTTTTAAAAAAATTTAGCAATTGAAAAGGAATGTTTTATTTATAAAATGAATTTAAAAAATCAGTTTGATAGGCGTAGCAAAATTAAATGGATAAATTTCATTCCATGTTTGTATATAAAGCATCATTGTCGTTGTTAGTTTCACAGAGAGGAAACTCTCCCAAACATTTTGTCTTACCCAATGGGTAAGATAAAAACTGAATGGTTTGTGATAAAAATTGAAAAACATTAATTTTTTGGAAATATTGTGATAAACAGTGGAAAAAGTCCTCCCCAAAGGCAAATTTCTCCCAATACTTGATCCAGGAATTCCCTTGTCATCAGGATTGGGTTCAAAATTCCAAGGCTACGGAGTTGAAGTTTAGTAGCCATAAACCCGAACCTGCTACTGATAATACACGTAGGTGGGTGATTCTCACGAAATATGACAATTTACAGTCTCTTGCTCCAAGATCTAATACTATACTACAGAAAGAACTTTTTAAAAAAATTTTAATAAATAGCATTGCTCTTAGCATTTTAAAATGACTTTGGACTAGCATTAACTGTTTTGTACAGTTAAAAAATTTAATCGAATATCAAAATGTCATTTCCCTGGTATGTCACAAACATTATTTCCAATAATAAAACTTCCCATACATTTTTCAATATCTAATTTATTTATTTTTTTCATCTCAACTGCTGTAAGCATTTCTAGAATATATGCAGAGGGTATTATTTCCAAAAACTCTTTGTTTAAAATAATTTTTTCAGTCTATAATTTGTTTGTCACATGAAAATCAGTCATTTTCCTGGCCACTTTATTTTAGTAATTTATAACTAAAATAGATAGCTCCAGCAATTAATATCTTAGGTTAAGAGATGGATTAGAATACTATCCTATCAGAGCATGTCTAATTACAGGAATAAAGAACCAACTTTATGAGTCAAAATGTATTTCAAAAAATTTTACAAGGTGAGTAGGTTTACATGTTGCCATTTTCCCGTCCTCTTGAAATCATTAATAACATAAACTATTTACATTTACCTTAGCTATTTCAAGAAATCCTGATATTTTCTGCGAAAAGTAAACGTCTAAGACCAAAATGTTAAATTAAAGTTATGTTAAATGCTGTAAAATGGCAAAATTGTCATTATACTAGCTGTCATTTTCCTGGCTTATAAATTACAGGACATTAACACAGTTATAAAAGTTTTAAACACTATAATGTAAAGAGGGAAAGCAAATATTAATCTAATACCCAGTTTATGAAAGATTGTAATATGCTCGTAGCGTTGAGCGAAGCGAGCAGGGGCCAAAACCCCTTAATTAAACACGACAACGCTTTCATACGCATTTGTTTTTACTAAATGTTATTTATATGGTGTTCCAATGTTAATAAATAATAATAGAATCTAAATATATCGAAAGCAATTTTAATTCATTCATGAGAAATGTAAATACTTCGTATTTTAAAAGCAGCATGTGATGACCTTTTGCATAAAATAGGTCAACATCCTATTTTTAGAAACTGCCTGATTATTACAAATGCTAGATACAGAGTAAGATTTATATTACAATCATTCGTAATCGAAATTTCAGCGCAGGGACTTATTACCTTCGATCCATTAAAATCCTGAAACTAAATCCTGCATTCAAGTTTCAAAATCTTCTATTGATGGTAACTCAAAGTGCTTAGTTTGATAAATAATGGAATTCAAATGAAATATTGTATGCATTTGTGATAACCAAATCTATATAATAATAAGGAATATCCTGAATAAAGCTCTTATGCTTCTTTATTGTGGTATATCTGAAAAAAGTAAAGGTAGAAAAAAAAATTCAACATTTTAATTTATTATAAAATTTGAATTTTTTTTATTTTTTTTATCTCGCATTGAAAAATTATGAGAGAAATTTAGCATGTCAGGTGCCCCAAAAATTACCGACGAATTAAAAATGTACAATTTATAGCGTTCTTTTCAGGAAACCGGCCTTTTATTCGTAATAATTCTAAAAACTTTTTAATTAATAATTAAAATTTTAAAGTTAATAATTAAAATTTTAAAATTAATGATTAAAGTTTTAAAATTAATAATTAAAATTTTAAAATTAATAATTAAAATTTTAAAATTAATAATTAAATTCTTAAAATTAATAATTAAAATTTTAAAATTAATAATTAATTTAAATCAATATTTACTAATTAATCTAATAATTTTGACCACAGACTGCACCTCGTTTTTTGCTTCAACTGGTGGTTACTTAAAAGTATTGCTTTTATGTTTTTAATACTGCCTATTGACGAATTTTGCAAAAATGTTAAAAAGTTATGAGAATAAATCAACAAGCAAAATAACACGAATGAATTTCCAAAACAAAACGCAATAACCCGTACATTTTAATTTCCTTATGTGATTCTTTTCTTTTACTAGCGCTTTACTATAACTAGCGTTGAACAACCGACCCAATTCTGCGCTGATAACTATCAGTCTTTACTCCGCAATCTCGTAATTTTGAACCCAACCCAAAAGACTAGGGTACTTCTGGATCAAGCATTGCGAAAGAACTAACCTTCGTGGTGAATATTTTGATGGAACTAACCAGCGTTTGTGTCACATGAAGAAGAAAAACCTGAAGGAAACTTTAATCCGTCAATCCGGCACTGTGGTCAATGCAAGTCGGGAGCAGAATTCCCATTGACAAGCCAACGCTTGCATTTGAACCTGGTTCACCTCATTGAGAGGCGAGCGCTCTATATCCTGGGCAGATTTCTTTTGTAGATTTTTCAAATTGCTGATCATTTTTAGGACACCCAGTAATCTCCAGAGCCCTCTAGGCGGGAAAAAAAATCCCCGTAATTTTAAATATCATATTAAATTTGAATAAAAGTAAATTGTAAAGTTTTTAAATGAAAAAGAATCTTTGTAAACAACTTCTTTTTGTTGTTTTCTAAAGCTGATTTTTCTAAATTCACTAAAATGTCCCTTAGCTCCATCTTCTCCCAAGCTTTTCAACTGTAAACGAAATATTTTTGATTTTTTTTAAATTTTTAAGTTATTTTTTTTTATGTGATGGGCTACCATATATTAAAGAGTTAAGTTTATTGTGGGAAACATTTTATAAATAAATGATTAATTATTTTGATGCTTCATTGATTGACCTTTATTTTCTCCAGGTTTTTTTTTCTTCCATCTGATATTGGTAGATAGGTACTTTATTTACGTCGCACTAGAGCTGCACAATGGGATATTGGCAAAGGTCTGGGAAACATCCCTGAGGATGATCCGACGACATGCCCTCGCAATTTTGATACTCTGCGGAGGGTATTGCTCCCCTGCTTTGGTAGCCCGACGACCTGCTCACGAAGTCGAGTACTTTACGGTAGAACAGTTTAACGAGGACCAATACCGCGCAATCTCGGTCCCTACGCAGACTCATCAAAGTGGTCACCCACTCGTTTACTGACCGTTGCCAATGCTGCTTGACTTCGGTGTTCTACTGGGAACCGTGTCTTCACGATCAGTCCACTGCAGGACTCCATCTGAGGTAAACAGATCGCAGAAAAACCGTCCATTTCTGCTCCATAGCTGAACCATTTGACAAGAATCTAATCCTAATAAATAAGATTACATACTGAGGAAATTATTCCCAAGGGCTTGTTTAAATAGAATAGAGGTCCATGCACAAAATTAATTGTTGGAAATTATTACGCATACTTCTAAGATTTGAGTGTTAATTTCTTCACAAATAAACACATTTTAGGACCCTCTGTAATTTAAAATTCTAATAATATTTAAAGTGACGTTATATAATATTGGCGATCGAAATGGGCTGCAGGTGGCGTAGAGCAGAACTCTCTACCTATGGCAACACTTCACATGCTTTCCCCATTAGCCTGTAAAAAGTCATAGAGGAAGGAAATACATTAGTTTTTCTCTTGATTTTCATATAGATTAAAATCTTTCAAGTTGGAAAACTATATGGAACTGAAAACTACATTAAACATAGTTCTAACGAAAAGTTTCACGGAAATTATAAAAAATATTCTTATTAAATAAATAGAAAAAATATTAAAAAAGGGAAAATATCGTAGTATATTCCTATACAACTGAAAAAAGGAGGAGAGGGAAGGGAGAAGGGCTAAACGCATGAAACCGGTCTCTCCCCAGATGGCGTATTCGAGTGTTGCGATCGCCAATTTAGAAAATGACATCTGGTGAAGCAATTATTTTTTACGAAAAAAACTTGTAAAATCAGCATAAATTTTTTTTCTAGAACTTTGAAATGTTTCTAAAAATTTATAATGCCTCGTATCTGGCTTATACATATGACCTGTTCAGGAGTTTGAAGGAAAACGTTGAAATTATATTTACATGGTCAAACATTCATTAAGATTGCAGATAGGAAGTGAGCTTGGCTTCAACTCACAAACAGTTGTATGCCGTTCATCACAAACACTTATAAATATGCAATGGATAGGGTTCTTTGCTTAATGTTGTATTTCCATACTTAAAAGGTTCATTCGAAAGCACTCCTTGCAACTAAAATCATTTATGCCTATCAGATAACTGTCGAACAGTATCGCAGAGTAACAGCAGGATGGAAACTATTAAGCATACAAGCAAATGGGGAAAAAACGGTAACCTATGCTTATTCATCCGGGGATCTAATGTATATAACACTGATGCCAACAACTAAATATTAAATAATAACTATTAAAATCACTGAAGATAAATTTATACAAATTACCTACTTACGACTAATATTGACGATCGAAATGGGCTACAGGTGGAGTAGAGCAGAACTTTCTACCTATGACAACACTTCGCATCCTTTCACCGTTAGCATGTGGAGAGTCATAGGAGAAGGCTATAACGTTAGTCTCTGTCTTGATTTTCAAATGGATTAAAATTTTTTAAGTTGAGAGACTATATGGAACTAAAAGCTACATTAAACATAATTTTAAAAGAAAGCCTTGTAGAAATTTGAAAAAATATTATTAATTAAAAATGAAAAATATCGTAGTACATTCCTAAACTGAAAAGAGGAGAGGGAAGGGAGAAAGGCCAAAAGCATGAAACCGGTCTTCTCCCCAGATGGCGTATTCGAGCGTTGAGATCACCTATTACAGAAAGATCGAATGACGCACATTGTAACCGCTGTCCCCTGGCGAGTCTTCGCGCAACTACCGAAAGAGGTATAGGCAAGGCCTCTAAAAAAATAAAGTCCTGCTAAGTATTTGATATGTAATGTTAGTCGATCGTAGTCTTTAGATCGACGGAATGTGACAGGCTTTGAATCGATTGTTTTCGTATAGCAAAAATTAAAATTAGATTTTAGAGTGTGAAATATTTTTTTACAAAAATGACGTTTGCTGAAGTCATTGGTTTCAAATAAAACCCAACATCAAAACAGTTTCGGTAAGGACATTGAAATGTTTCTTACCTCTAAAGACAATAATACATTTCATTAGTACCAATAATTAAAAATCGATTTTTAGGTGATTTTGCGACTTAAAGACCATGAAAATTATGATTCCAAGACACATTTGTGAAATCAGTCTTAAAATTGTTCCATTATAACTTCTCAATGCTTCATGGATTTTCAAAGAATTGTTACTTGCTGAAATAAAGGTATGATACTTTTAAGTTACTACACTTAAAATTATTCGTGTTAAGAAAATGCACAGACCAAATTCGGAAAACCAGTTTAAAAATTGTCTCTCATGATCAAAATCTTTTTTAGACTTACAATTAAAAAAAACTCAATATTTTACAGCTGACTGCAATAACAAATAAAATTAATTTCTTAAGTTTATGGAATTTGTTATCTACTTCCAGTTACAATTTGTTGATATTGAATTGGTAGTTGAGAATTTCTCATTTTGCAGTTAGGTTAATCTCTTTCAGTCGAACAAAGCTTTCAGTTTCATTAGAAAAACAATAACATTTTAACAGTTAGATTCATTTTTTTAGTAACATAAACTTAAGCTTTTTGAGTTGTTTAATTTCAGTTTAGAACAAAATATAAGACAGATAAGGTAGCAAAAATTTCCCATTTCTGCCAAATTTAATGCTTTTACTGCCGAATTACATCCTGGTTCTTCCTCAGGTGATTTACACTTTCCTTGATTTCATCTTTCTCTAAAAGTCAAGATTGTTAAGAATGGTAGTATAAAAAAATATATTCTGCTCTGCAATATAAGAGAAAGATAAATATTCAACAACACTACAGTCTGAAGAGGATATAGTAACCTGACCAAAACTACCAGAAAGATTTGCATTGAATGTTGCTTCCATGGTCAAAATAAGTGAAATCAAGATCTACACCATATTTTATAATTTTCAAACTCTTGGGAATTTAAACTTTTGCCCTCTGAGTCTTTAATATACTGTTTGAATTAATGCAAACACTAAATCATTCAAACTACATAGTAACTACATTATTTAAGGAATTTAAAAAAAATATTGTACTAACTATTAAGATATAAGAAATTTAAGTTTCAGAGTGGTACTATGGATGTCTTCTCAGAAGGTGACAAGAGCAGTCATTTTCCTGTCATCTCTTTGAACAAAAACTACTAAGTATATGCATTGCTTGAAGAAAAAAAACTATTCTAGTAAAAACTGTTTCTTGATAATAAAAAAAATATATAATAATAAAGAGAACTTTTAGTAAACAAAAATTACAAGTTTTTTAATGCTTCAAAAAAAAAAAACTGTTTAGAGGGTAGAATTTTCAGTTTTGTCTTACTTTAAATTTTTAAATAAAAACAATGATATTTAAAAAAATACAAAAATAATAGTAAATTAAATTTTGACTTGAAACACTCGTGAAAAGATGGTGCTTGAACTATTACTGAATACTATTTTTGCCCACCATTGAACATTTTTTGTCGAAAAATCGATCAATGATTTTATGCAATTCAACCTTTTGACCAATGCATGGGACAGCAGTCTGCAAATAACTAACTACACCAAACATATTTAACATTTTTTTTTTTTTTTTTAGGAAATAGAATATATTGAAAGCAATTTCACACACATAGGAAATCGCATTTTGAGCTGCTTTCTTCTTTGACTTAGCAAAACTAGTTTCCCCATGTTATTAAGTAGGAAAATTTTGTAAAGGAAAGAAACATCATTTTAAATTTGGATAAACATTGAAATGTTAAAAATTATGATTCTATTACATTTAGTACCAAAGAACTATTCTGGTTAAAGAAATTGGATTACCGAATAGATAAAATAAATGATATAGTTAATCATATAAAATCACATGAGGCAATATTTTAAAGAACAGGAATAAAAAAGCATCCTTTTTTTTTTTTTTACTCCTTTAAAAATACAAGTTCTGATATTGTATAATATCATTAACAAACACAAGGAAATTAAGAGGTTGTTTTTTTTTATGATGAATTATATTTTGAGGCTAAAAATAATCTCTAATATAGCTATAGCTACTGTAGATAATAAAAAAAATTTATTTTGAAAGATTCTTTAATACGGAATTATAATATAAGTACGTTTGATGTAGAAATAAAAGAAATTAGTAATGGCAGAGCAATATAAGCAATAAATTTTTAAAAAATGACGAAAAATTCAATGATTTAAAAAAAAGAAACATTAACTTTATCACATAAAATTAAGAATGGCCATAAGAACATTTTTTTAATTACTAAACCATTGTAATCATTAAATAACAAAATCTGTATAGTTGATACTAGTAATATTTTTTACATCAAAAAATGAATTTTTCACTATAAAACAAATATTAAATACAAATGTAACTAATGTCATTCTATTTTGTAAAATAATAATAAGCCAAGTAATTTATTTATAGTTAATTAAACTGTTACAAATTTTAATTACTTAAACACGTGAAAAACTTTAAAGGATTTGTTTGCATAGCAAAACTGCCGATTTCTAATAACAAAAATTTATGTAATGATAAATAAAAAATACACAATTTGAATTTTACAAGAAAAAATATTTATTTATGATGCATTAGTGAAACAAACCTGTTAAGTAAACTAGCAATTACATCAAATAAAAGGAATGTTACAATGTTTGAGGAAAAATTAATAAATCTCATCCTCGAACATAACTGATAATTTAATTATCAGTACAACACAAATTTAGCCAAGAGAAACAATTTATTATTTTAACATTAATAGTAAGAAACTGCAGATAATGCAAGGCACCAAGCAGTAATAAGCTCAACATTGTATTTAAAATAATCAAAACTTAATTAATATTAAAGTTCATCAATATCAAAAGATTCTTTAGGAAAATCACGAACAGTAAGGTCATGTGGCTTAACAAAACCACCATACTTAGGTTGGCACTCAAAATATCTTTTACCACCTACAGAACCATCATTTTTGCCCAAAGGTTCATCATATTTCAGGCCCACCCAGTAGCCTGGTTTGAAATCAGTTTTACCAACATACATCACTGTCCCTCTTCTACTAGGTTTACCAGCAACACTAACTTGACAACGGTTTCCAACTGCAATATTTTTAATCAGTTCTTCTTCCTCTTTAATCTTTTCCTCGGTCGCAGACTTCTGCTCACCTCCTCCAAGTTTCAGTTTATCTTTGAAGGCTCGAAAAGTTTCACCCCGCTTGCTGTACTCTTCTTCAGATAGCGTGAATTTCTGTACCTTCGATAGATCTTCAAATTCTCCAGTTTGACGATAACTATCCACGACATGAAGAACTTTGGCATTAGCAATGGAGCACGATTTTAAAGTTGAAGCATCGTTCATCAGTTTCTCAATCAACTCATTCTTTTCATCGAGAAGATGAAGTTCCATTGTTGTAGCAGAAGCACCCGTTATAAGTTCTAGCTTTTGCTTCAACTCACCAATAGTAATCTCAAGTGGAAAACGTCGTTGTGTTCCAAATGAGACAATATTGCTAGTCACCAGAATGTCTAATACATTGGAACCACTCATCTTGACAGCCTGTTAAATAATAAAAATTAATAAATAAAGAGTGATAAAATAGAGAAAACTAACAGAACTGTTATCAAAGAACTCAAACGTAATTAGTCATGTGCCTGGTGACTAGCAGTATTAACTCATTTGGAGCTAAACCACTTCGGTAGAGTTCCAAATGAGTTAATACTGCTAATCACCAGAATGAAATGTTGGCAAGTTTCTGCCGCGGTGGTTAAAACCACGTTTAGAAACCAATTACAACTGGCATGGCAGAAACCTTTTTCTGCCACATTTGTGGCAAAAATTCGGAAAATGACACAAAAGTAAGTGCTGAGATTGACATACAATGGATAATTCATAGAAAAAACAATTAAATGTTAAACAAAGTGCAATTTATTTACAAAATTATCCCCATTCAAAATCAAATATTACATTGTTTGCACTCTGCAGTAATCTATAACAAAAGACAAGTTTTGATGCAGTTTCTAAACCTAAACAATTTCTCAATTTGCGAGAAATTTGAGCAGATTCTCAGAAGTCCAGCAGAACTAGCAGGCATTGCCATCAAGGAACAAGCAAGATTTGTGAAACTTTCATTTATTGCATATTTTTTAAAACTGGACCACCATGTAGCAGCTGGGGTAGTTGTCAAAACTTGATTGGAAAAACAAGTTTCAGGAAATGGGGCCGATTTTTTTTGCAAAGCTATGACATAAGGTACAAAATCTGGGTTAATATTGGCGAATAAAATTCTGGCACTTTCTTCTTGAGCACATGATAATTTCAATCCCAATTACTTTGGATGCAGCATATAAGCTAGCAAATGATAATCAGTAACTGCCTGTTTAAATCTGTATGATAATAATTACTGAATTTCAGAGTTTAATATAATAAACTAAAATCTAGTATTTATATTTATTATTACATTACTTTATTCTTTGTTTTATATAAATATTATATTTGATATGCTGCACTCTTTATATTTAATATAAACAAAATAATATATATTTACAAACAATGAATTAAAAAGTTTCTTACAGTTACATGGAGTTACATTTTTCAGTTTACTTAAACAAAATGTCATAAAGCAAATTACTAGAACTAATATAGACGTTTTTTTAGTTTCTGCCAGTTTTTACTGGTTATAACCAGTTTCTGCCACTGGCATAGCAAAAACCAGTTTCTGCGGGCTTGATAGACTGTTAAATAATTATAAAAATAAATAAAGTGTGAAAAATTAAAAAAATCTAAACATGACTGAAAATAAAGGAAATTACGTAAAAATTTCCTAAAGTAACTAAGATTTACTGATATTTTTACTGATATTACTGGCAGTGATGCGCAAGAAACAAAAAAAAACATCCCAGAAAAGTCAAACTCGGAGTATAAAATATGTAACCACTTAAAGGCAAGCCATATTACATTTCTTTAATAAATTTTAATTAAAAGAATCTGGCAGATGCACTTTATCAATTGCAGTATATTTCAGCTCACAATTTTGAACATTAAGCTAATGAAGTTATGTAAAAAAAATAGATAATAATTAATAAAAATCAATTATTTAAGGAATACAAGGCAGTACTCAAGGAGGAGTCAAGATACTGGCCTAATTAAAAATTCTTTACAAAAATCAATTTCAAAAAATAATTATTCGTTTATTATTATTTATATAAACATTGTTTTGCAAATTTTTATTCAGATAAAATGTTAAATAGATATAATAAGAATATAAACCTATAAATGTATAGTTCTTAGCAAACATAATCTATGAAACAAATGTTTGGAAAATATTTTAGTTTGTTTAGGAAAATTGTTTATTTCTCTCTCTCTCTCTCTCTTTTCTATGAGAATTAAAATGAAAGTTTAAGGTTTCAATGAGCCGACTGAACAGGATTTTGCTTTTGGGAGAAGGCCCATAAAAAATCTTGTCTTGGAATTTTACAAGAATCATTTCCAAGCAGAATTTTCAATATATATATATATATATATATATATATATATATATATATATATATATATATATATATATATATGTATATATATATATATATATATATATATATATATATATATATATGTATATATATATATATAGAAATATTAAAGTTTAGAATTTAACATCAATACTCATGAAAAATTAATTCCGTTGGTTTTAAAGACAAGTTGCACCAGTACTTTCAGCTGATAAGTTTTGAAGCAAAACTTATTCCTTGCAAAATATTGGGAGCTATATTGAAATACATTTTTTCCTCTTATTTATGTGTTTTATACAGTATAAAAAACTTTTAGACCAGGTTATAGTAAATATGCATAAATTACATAAACAAGAAATTCATGCAACACAAACATATAGAAGATACTCATCGAGATTCCCCCCTCCTTTAAAATTGTCAATATTAATCCACTTGATCAGATCTGTAACAATTTCTGTTAATCAGACCTTTTGAACAATTCTGGGAGGATTTAATAGAGCTTTTTTTCAATTTAAATAAACATATGTATTAAGACTGTGTAAATTTTAAATAATTTTTTCAAGGCAAAAGAGGCGGCAAACTAACACCCGGTTTAAACAAGTCACATTGTCACTTTATAAAATTACACCAACATTTCAATAAAGACAATCGAACTATTAATAAACTGAAAAAATTCCTTAAGAGAATTTTTTTAATACAAAAGCATTCTGAAAAAATTTTCTGAAAAAGAGGCCTAAGAACTGATATTTACCCTCAAAATACGAAAGTTTTTTAAATAAGAAGGCTTGTGAACAAAAGCTAGGTAATCGCTTTTGTTGCTAGGGATTTAAATATCAACTACTTCTTTTATTATACCCTATTCCTAACAATTTATTGATTTTAGTGTTATTTATCAAGTTCACTACGGAAACCAGACAAATATTATTTGTTGGTCATAAAAACTAAGTTCAGAGATATGTACAAGATACTAACTCTGCTTAGAGCTCTCATAGTAATCAAACAATTAATTTATAATTCTTCAGTTGCCAGATTGCAAAATGAATTTAATAATTTATTTGCACATAAATTGATTTATTAGGTTTTGGCAACTAGTGCTAACTGCAATATTTTGAAGTTTGTTTTGTTTCACGCGTGTTTGATTGTACGCCAAAATATTCTTTGGTCTGTGTAAATTAATTATCCGAATTATGTTTTTCATACTTTTAAGCTAAAGATATTGAATCATACTACTGTTACGAATAGCAATTGATTAATGTTTATATAAAAAAAATTCTGGGTTTAAAATTTTGTTAGTAAAAAAAAAAACTTTGTACGAGCAGCATAGATGTTATATATTTAACCTACTATCATAATATTAAAAGTAAGTAGTAAATCTGTAAGGAGCTTAAAAATGTACCAATGATTTCCTTTTTTGCCCCCGTTAAAATTAGAGTTTTAATACTACATTTTTACCACAGTATTTTGTTAAGGAAAAGCTTTTCAAATTTAAAATCAATAACAAATCACATATTTTTTACAGAGTCATTGTGCAGATGTAAATAATTATGTTGTAGAAATCAATAAATTTTCCTCGTACTGTAAATAAAATAACTTATACATTTCTGCGTGTAATAACAAAGTTATAATTGTTAACTTCACTGAATTTCATGCCTACATACATTTTAAACAAGTATTAGCATAAGGGGTCTGTCTAGATTTTTCTGAGAGGTACCTATTTTGTGAAAATTTAGACATGATTTGTGAAAATTAAAAATTATATTAAAAAAATCGACACAAAAATATGTTTCTTACGTGACACAAAAATAAAATTTTAAGAAAATGTATTTTGTGAAATTTTTCCTAAAGTAGAATTTGTAAATTTACCCCTAAACGGCAGTAAATTTGGCTTGAACAGACCTCTGGGCATGATGTAAAAAAGTTGAACTTCTCTCATTTTGTAATATCTAAGCACAGTGCTATGTTTTAAATTATTAAGGGCTTTGTTTTAATAACATGCTTGTATTAAATAATATTAATTATTTATTGAATAAATGTGTATAAGACTAATATTTTATTAGTTACTATGACAAATTCTTGAAATCCAATGTATATAATGCTATTATAAAAAATCTATTTCACTTTGTTTTCTGAAACACTCAAATAAAAATTTAGGGTTATTTCCATAGCAAGCACTGTCCTGCCAACTACAATCGCCAAGGTACAAAATAGATTTTTAAACTTGTAAATTTTTAAGAGAAAAAAAAAAAACATGTAGATGTTTGCCTGGGAGATGGCTATGAGTTATACCTTTCTCATGTGCCACTGCCTGCAAATTGCAAAGACTTGACAGTTATTTTGCCACAGATCACGATACGGAAATCTCTCCCAAAATTTTAGTGCTGCCAAAAGTTATAAAATTTTTAGCAGTAGCCACAAAATTTTTTTGTTGCTATAATTTATTTTATGTAAATAAGAATACGTTAATTTTTCGTACATCATTTTAGAGATGAATATCTATCATATAGATAGAATATCTATCCTATAGCAGGGTTTGAAAAAACCTGGGGGAAACTGTATTTTTTCATTTAGTGCTCGTAAACTTTAAGTTTTACTGTGTAAATAATTTTATTTGTTAAAAAGTGTTGTATAAGCTTGAAAATAGAAATAAATCCAAAAAGTAATTTTTATTTTGTTATATGTATTTTATATTAAGTTTAAATAACGCATTATCACTAATACTTATTTGAATCTTCTTTATTGTTAAGTATATAATGTTTCACAATTGTTAACTCAAGCATTATGAAATATTAATGCAGTAGCAGTAATATAAAAGAAACAAGTTTATTAATCTTTTTTTTTTCACACACATTTATTTACTGTATTTATTAAACATATATATATTACCTATTATAAAATTATAATCAGTAAATATTTATAATCAGTAAAAACTAAAATTTCTTTTGACTTTAATAAAAAAACTGAAATAAATATTTAATGGTCTTCTATGTTTTTATAATAAGATTAATAGAAAGTGAAATTAAAATTATGTATAATTATAAAGAGTATCAGTTGCTTATACCATTTTTTTCAAATAATTAACCCTAGGAAAATTATTTAATTTTTAGATAAATAATTTTTTAAAGTTCTCTTATAAAAAGTCTTAGCTCATTTTTTTAAAGCTAGAAAATAAAACTGTTTAAATTTGTTAATACATCACTTTGTAAAAAAAAAAAAATTGTTTCTTTTCAATTTTTTTAAACATATGAATTAATAATAACCTGTTTATTAATATATATAGCATGCAACTATATTTGAAAAATTTGTCTTTTTCAGTTTATATTATTTAAATTTCTATTTGATTTAATTTCATTTAAATACCTATTACTTTTTGGAAAAAAACCACTTCAAGTTTTCAATAGCACTATAAAATTATAGATTTGAGTTTCTTTTACATTACAAATGCTTGAAACTTAATCATATAAATCATGCAACTCTATTTGACAATCAATTAGTTTTAATAAAATTTTTTGAAAAAACTCACTTATCTTTCCAAGTGGGTTTTTTCAAGGTGGGCCTACCCAATAAAATCCGGGCGGGTTTTTTCAAAGTGAGCCCTATTGGCGAACCCTGTCCTATAGAGATGAATATCTATCATATCCATCATATAGAGATGATGTTTTATCTATTGAGAGAAAATAAATTTTTTTTTCCTTCTTCCACATCAACAATTGATATGGCACAAAATTCATCCTCTCTATTAACCGGCCTCTATAATTAACGAGGGACTGTGAAGCAAAGCTCACTTACACATGAGATTTAAGTTTAAACAGGTTTCTTGTTACCGATAATATACACAGGTCTATCAAGTACATCAATATCATTGTCAATGACATAACTCATCAAAAAGATTATATAGCGTATATTTTAAATTGCAATAGTTATTGATGCAATTATATTTTGCATCACTCATTTAATGAACCTGACATTATTAAATGACAAGGAATAAAATAGGCAGGCCAAGTTATCAGAATGGATGAAGACCATAACACAAAAAGAGTTTTCAATGACGGACAAGTTGGCACATGAAAAAAAAAAAAGGCAAGCCGGATTTGAGATAGTTAGATGGATGGCCTAGAAAAAGTCCTTTTGGTCTTAAGAACTGGAAAATGCTAGCATGAGATAGGTTAATCTGGAAAAAACTTCTTAAGAAGGCCAAGGCCCACCCTGGGCTGTCAAGCCATTGATGTTGCTGATGAATTATATTTTGAGTGTTGATAAATTTTCGAAATAAGATGTGAAAATAATATAAGTTAAATTTAAAATATTGATATTTTATAATACATAGTGATATTAAAATTCTGTTTTAACCCACTGACGGTTCTGCACGTAAAAAATCGTATCTTAACCTGCAGTCTTGTCCGCACAGCAAAATCAGTTTTCCCACGCTATTAGATAGAAAAGTGGTGTGTTGGACATTTCCCTGTGGAGAAACATTTTCCCAATTTTGCCCATTTGCTAAACCGCCAGTGGGTTAATCAGTTACAAGGATCAATGTTTGTGTTGGCATCAACTTAGAAAGCAATCGCTAACACGTGGCCCCTATAACCTACAAGTATTACAGTTTCAATTCGCGCAATATTTTAGCAACTCTGGACGTAGACCTCGATTTTTTTTTTTAAATAAATTTTTTAATTAACATTTTGTTATATATTAAAACATCATTATTTTTCCATTTCGTCAGCTTAACGCTATAGGTGCAGCATGGTACTTAAAAGGATGAAACTAATCCAGAACATGTGTAAAAGTGGTAATTTAAATTGATATGGTTTTAAGAATATTCACGTTTTTTAAAACAATGAAAATCCTTAGCAATTAACTACAGAAAAAAAAAAAAACTAGATTTGTGACGAAATTGAGCATGTTTACAATTGGTAGTTAAAATTCTCATCTGATAAAAAATTCTTTGAATGAAAATTGTTTGTCGTCAAATATGGATTGAAATGAAGATATCACGAAAATAATTTTTTTTAAATTTTCTACATGACCTGGTGCCATGAATTAGGCAGTTCCTCAATATATTAGCACTGATTGTTTAAACGAAAAAGTATTTCATAATATTTTCTGTTGTCAGTCTATTACTTTTTAATACGAATATTATGACTTTACTTACTCCTTGACTCTACAGTTCATGAACAGCCCTGGCCTCCTCTACCACACAGCTCCAATTTTTCCTGTCCTTGGCCTTTATTCTCCAATTTTATTAAATTTACTATATCTTTTTCTTGATATAGTTTACTTAACTCTAAATTATTCCTAATTCTCCAAAACTCTTCATCTCTGATTGGTCCATATATTTTTCTGAGAATCTTTCTCTCAAAACTAATAAATATTTTTTCTCAGTGGTAGTCCAAGTTTCTGCTGCATATGTGACGGGTCTATTTTATTGAAAGTAAACAAGATTTAATAAACAACTTAAGCATTGAAAAGATTTCTGTTTCCAAATGCAAGTCCAGCCTTTATCTCTGAGTTTAATTCTTTTTTTTTTTTTTTTTTTTTTTTTAAATTGAGCCAAGATATTTGATTTCTGTCACCCTTTCAAGACCAATATTTACTGCACTCGCTGTTGGTCCATTTACTCTCACAGTTTTTGCCTTCTTTAATTTCGTTAATGTAATAAATACTTTTTTAGATAAAATTAGTTCATTATAAACTTTTTTTTTTTTTTTTTTTTGCATTGATTAAATCTCACAGATATATAATTACTGCTACATCTTTAAACAGCACTTTAATTATTTTACATGCATATAAGTTTATTATTTTTTGAACTTTTTTTCACTATTTTACTATAATCTTATTTATATATTT
Organism: Parasteatoda lunata; assembly: GCA_949128135.1. Classification (NCBI taxonomy): domain Eukaryota; kingdom Metazoa; phylum Arthropoda; class Arachnida; order Araneae; family Theridiidae; genus Parasteatoda; species Parasteatoda lunata. Next base: position 80,002,134 of record OX421977.1, read on the forward strand.
TATATGTTTATATTTTGCAGATCTGGTATTTTTAGAAACTGCTGCAACATGCAGGTAATAAAATAATTTTAGTTTTTAATTTTTATCTAAGTAATGAGTTTGTTGAAAATTTCTCACAGAATTAGTGTTGATTTGACTGTGTATTATCAATTAATTTAATCAAAAATTATAATTCAAGGCAATTCCAAAGATAACTTAAATTCAAGGTAAAAATATAACTTTGTAAAAAAGAATGCATTTTAAATTTTAAGACGTGTGTTGATATATATTAAAGAAAATTATTCATATATTTGTTTTATTTAAATCTTAAAATTTAATGCAAATTTTCCATATTTTCTCTTCAAGAGCGATATAAATATATTAGAATTAAATTCATACAATTTTAGGTTTTTTTGGTTAGTTCTTTTTTATTATTATTATTTTATTGTGTTATGTATGTCCTAGAGCCTACAAAAAGGAAATAGTTAAATACATAGCATATATGTTTTTATTTATAAATATAATTATATCCATATATATGCATAAGTGGATCAACTGTGTTCATGCTAATTCAAATATTACATTATTTTTTATCACTTTAGGAAATAATTCCTGGTTTGTACTTGGGTTCTGTTTTTACTGCTAAAGAATCAAAAGTGAGTTGATAATTTTTCCAATTATAATTTTTACCAATTTGTGTTTTATTCTTGTTTTTTCAGTTATAGTGTACACAGTTAAGGCATTAAATAATTGTTATTATTATGCATTAATGTAAAAAAAAAAAAAAAAGGAATTATGCCACTTTACCTAGATAATAGCTTTTACTAAAATTATGTAATAAAAATTGTGTCAAAAAGAAAAAAATTTTGCTGTGCTTGTTATTGCGTTTAAATTTTATTTATTTTATTCCTTTGTAGCTTAGTCAACTGTTAAAAATTGGCATTACTCATGTTGTTTGTGCACGACATGAAAAGGAAACAACATCAAAATCTGGAAACTTTCCAGAAAATTTTGAGTAAGTATTATATTTTATATATTTTTTACTGTTTATAAGATTTAAGTCACTAGTGATTGTTTAGATGCCATGTGTCTCTTTTCCCTATTTCATAATTAACACTTTTTACTTAATGTTTTAATTATTTATTAAATGTAATTATAAAAAATAATTAAATTAAAATTATAACTTCTTTAAATTGTATAAAAAAAGCAATTTTACAATTAAGAACTTTGCTGTAAAAGAATAATTGTTGACAAGGGAATTGTAAAGAGTGAACAGATAACTAAACATTGATGTTAAATCACTCTGAATTTTGTTCTTTTGGGAGACAAGTATTAACCATTTTTGTGATATTTACTATTGTCTATTTACTTAAAACTATATTGATAAATCCCTATTTATTATAATTAAGCTTTTTTTTAAATTATTGTCCATATGCTACACTTTCTTTGCAATTTAGAAATGTGCCTCCTACATTTTTTATTTTTGTAAGGATAAATTTATTTATTTGTTCTGTTATTGTAGAAATTCAGAACCCATATCTTTATCCAGGTAACCTTTTGACTAGGCTTTTCATAAAAATATAAATCGACGAAGTTATTTATCAAGTATATCCTTTCTTGAAATTTTATTCTGCTAGTTTTGTTTGTTGTATCATTTTAGTTATGTGTAATACCTAAAATGTTCATTCAAATAAATGTGTAAGTGTAAGAAAAAATCACCATTATCATTAAATATGTTACTGTTATAAGTTAGCAACCTCAAACTTCTGTTCATTCTGAATTTTTAAGACAGGCAAATGATAAACTTAATTTCTTGGTATTTTAGAAACTCGGTTCTACACTTTATGGCGTGGAGAAACAAAAATATCCATTCTTTTGTTGGATTTAATGCAAAATATTTTAAGTCAGTAGAAGAAAAAGTAATTATCCATTAAAAAATCTTAATTTTAACAGGGTTCCCACGGGTCAGGGAGAACAGGGAAAACCTGGAATTGTCAGGGAATTTTATTTCAACTCCAAAAATCAGGGAATAGTCAGGGAAAGTTGCAATTTTCTCACTAAAACCTGGAAAATTCCTTCATTATTCCTGGAAAAAACCAGTCTTAAAATTTTCAGTAACAATACTCAGTTATTGAGGTTCGAGTTAAATAATTCTAACATCTATTACAATTATTTATTGTGAAAATTTTACATTTTAGACATACTGAAATGCTTCCTTCCTCATATAATGATATTTATTTTACACAAAAAATCTAATACTTGGCATAACAAATAATAGAATCCAAATTTTCTGATGAAAAATTTCATAGTATTGATAAAATATGGTATGGATTTTCATTGAAATTTACCTGGAATACCTGGAAAAGTCAGGGAATTTTATTTCTGAAATTGAGTGGGAACCCTGTTTTAATTATCAAGTAAGCTTACATAGGAATCATTGTCGATTCAATTGTTTAATACAACATTGTGTTATGGAACTTAATTTGGGTAAATGTACTTATTATAAAAAAATATCTCAATATGTTGGGAAATATCAGTACTCCTTGATTGTATATTTTGATATGACCCAGTATGAATCCCTGGGCGCAATAAAAGCACAGGTGCTCTAGAAAAATCCTGATTTCTCGCTGACAGTGATCCGGAAGTTTCCGGAGACGGAAGGTCGAGACGTTTCAAAAAATCATTGATCACAGAAGTTTCCAGAAATCAAATTATTAAAGGTGGAACTTAAAAACACAGTTTATTTAATTTGTTTGTAAGGGAGAGCCAGGGAGATACTTTATAAGCTAATATTCATGATTAATATTCCTTTTTTATCATTAAATAGTTGTTATAATCATTAACTCAAGAAAGAAAGACATATTTGTAAATTTTAATTACTTATATATATATAAGGTATGTGTAAAATTTTAAATATATTTTAAGTAAACTAAGAAATATTGAGAAAAAGGAAGAAATAAACATTGTTTAAATTTTTTTCAATTTAAACTTCTTTTTTTTTTAACTCAAGAAATTTTTCGGAATTTTGACTTGGGCTCACAATCACCCCTGAAAGCATATTATAAAAAAAATTTATCATTTGGAAAAAAATGCTTCATATTAAAGCAATTATTAAGTTGTAGGTGATCTTTATTATCCAAGTTTAACTGTTTTACACTAAAAAATAAGTATTCATTTCAATTTTAACTTAATGCATTCTTGATGTATTATACTTAATATCTGTTAGTAATATTTTCAATTAATAAAAGTGTGGTTAAAATATTTTGTAACATCATTTTTTTTTTAGGTATCTGGTGATCAGTTTCTTAGATGGCAACATCATACCTGTTTTTCCTAAGGTTCAATACTAGTTTCTTTTTTAATTTTATTGCTTTTGTTTATGGTGTTATGCTAATGATGTGTTTATATTTGAGATTGTTAAGAGAGTACAGGGGTTGCCATTTTCTCTAGGAAAGGGAAATTCTTAGAATTCTCAAGGAATTTTTTAAAAAATACTGCTCCAAAACCTGTAATTCTCATAGAAATTCACAATTAATTATCACAAGTAATTTGAACCTGTGTATTTCAACCTATAATTAAAAATTTAAACTTTTATGTTGCATTGTTCGTCTATATCTAATAAAAACTTATTTAGTAAAATAATTTTTTTTTTTTTTTTGTCATCAGTGCTATTAAATATCCTGATTACTGATTCTTTTTCTTACTGTGAAATAAACAAGTTCTTTTTTATATAATTTTGATTAAATTTCTTTAAACATTGAGATATTGAACAGTTTTAAAAATTAGGTCATATTTATCTAGAACTTTTAATAAAATAAATGATATATATATATATGGGATATTTGCTAAAAAATAAACCATACTTTTTACATCACATATATATATATATATATTAAAGTTTTTCATACAAAAAAAAATATTTTCTGTATTGTAAATCATTAATTTATGAGTAAATTTTTAAAATTACGATTTAAAATCATGCTAATTTAAATCACTAAATTAAATTTAAAAAAATTTCTGAAAATCTCAGAAAATTCGTTTTTGTCTAGAGAATGGAGAATTAAATCGCTAAATGTAATATTTTCCTGTTGTTTGTGCTGCCTTTTTGTGCTATTTTTCTATAGTGTTTTTCATTGATATTTATGATAATTTAAAAGTTTTCAAACATAGAACTCGGTCAAAAAAATCTTTGATTGACTCCTGGCATCAAAATTACATTATAAAAAAAATGCATTTGATTTAGTCCACTTCATTTCATTACTTACTTGCAGGCATGCATTTTTGTCTGCACAAAAATTTAGTTTGTTCAAAGAATATGCATAGCTGCCAACTCTTTTGGATTTTCCTGTAAACTACTGACTTTTGTCAGTTTCTACTGATCTAATAAAAAATTCTACTTTTTTTATATTTCAGAAAATTCCTTAAAATTGAAGTTGAAAAAAATCATTGTTAAAGTGGATTTTTTACTCTATTTATTCATTGTTTGCTCAATTATTTAACTAAATATTACTGCTAAACAATGAAGTAAGCTGAGTTTATAATTCTAAGTTTTTTCTTTTTTCAGTATTCAAAACTTTTCTTTTATCATAACTGTATTTTTAATTAACTGAAGAATATGTTATTAGCTAAAATACATTATACATCTAAAATTTATGAATTCAAAATTAAATGTTAAATAATAAAAACAATCTATATCCAAGTTCATTTAGCATTGATAGAAAATATTCCAGTCAATTTAAATATATAATTATTCATGGAATGAAATGTTTGTATTTTATTGACTATAAAAATCCAGAAAAATTCTTGTGTTTAAAATATTTTATATATTACACGATAGTTAACATGACATTTATATAATTTCTTAAATTCTATTGGATTTCTTCTTTTGGATGATGGCAGCTAAGCAAATTTTTCAGATGTAGTTCAATTACATTAAGCGATAGTCACAGATGTATCAAAATTATATAATAGAAAAGTAGGCACATATATTTTTGCTTGTACCTTTCTGACATAAAATAATTTTTCTTACAGGTAAATAACTTCATAGAAAAGTGTTTCAGATCTGGAGGTAAATATATATTGAATATTTTTATTTCCAAAATCATAAATATTTTTAATATAACTTTTTCAAATTTTAAGAATTTAAATTGTTATTATTTAACATTTAGTTAAACTTTCTTGCATTAATAATAAGTTAATAAATTTATCTGTACACTTTATAAGTGTCTGAAATATTTTATTTGTATTATTATTTTATTTTTCAAAAATTGTCATTTCAAGATCAAATAGATTCAGGAACCCGTAGTGGAAAAACTTTTGATGCTTTGGCCCACTCCCAGATAATAAGCTAAAGCTCAGGCATTTTTAATAGGTATATATATCTGCAATTTAAGATTGAAATTTTTATTTTAAAAATGAGCATTAATTATAATTAAAAAGACATTAGTTTTTTAATCATAAAAGGGAATTTTTAATAATATTATGATTAGTATGTCATACTAATTAGATATTAAAATGAAAACTAATAAACAAATTTAAAGCAAAATTGAATCAAATTATGTCAGCAAGACAAATTATCTGTATTAAAAAATTCATTAAAAGCATATAAATCTTTCCTTTTTTTTAAAAAAATTTAGATCTGAAAAATTTAAGACTAAAAAGAAAGTTTATTATTAAAAATCATTGAGCATACAAAAATTTAGAGCTCTAGCTTTAGGTCTCTAAATAGATTACCTTTTAATTACCTAAATGGATTACCAAAATTTTTAAGTTACAATTATGCATTCTAGTTCAGAATAATTAATTATTGAATAAATTAAGCAAATTAACATATTATAAAAATTCACTATGTTTCTAAGGTCAAGTTGAAAAATATTATTCATAAACTTGAGGAAAAAAAATTTCTTATGATAACTCTGAATGAAATCTGAAGATAATAAAATGAGAGTTAATAATTTCTAGTGAAGTATCTATTCAATGTTCTCCGTAAGTGTTTTTAGTAGGATGGCCCACCTTTTTTGCTCTTTCACAGAAATAAATGCGCCCTCCTTGCCCTTTTTACGAAAATGTTTTCCTTTTTTTATTCAGTAAAAAAAAATTTAAGAAAGGAGATTGCAATAGCAGAAACCCAAGAACTTCAGATTTCCATAACTACTGCAAATTATTTTTAGGCTAAGATAATATAAAATATTAAGTCTCATATTTATTTGAGTATTTTTATTTCTGTTTAAAAGGGCACAAATCTAGCTGGATATAATTAACCTCATTAGTGCCCATCAAAACTAAAGGTGCTATTGTTTTCTTTTAAAAATTGCATAGAATTTTTTAAAAATCTTGTGTTATTCCTGTTTTTATTTTTTGTAATAATTTTTTTATTGTAGGTAAAGTACTAGTTCATGGAAATGTAGGAGTGTCTTGTAGGTAAGTTAAATTCTTTTTCATAATGTCTATTTTTAAGCATAATAGTTTTTAAGAAGTCTAATTTTTTTACTGAGAAATAATCTGTAATGTAAATTTATGCTTACACTGTATTACTATAAAATATTCAAAGTTTAATGATTTCATCATATCTTTTGCTTAACCTATTTACCGATAACTATTTCATATTTATGATTTGTCATTTATTCAAAGCTTGTTATATTTGTTTGAGATTTAAATTCAGTTATGTTTAATGAATTTTGATTACTAATTTTTTAGCTGATTATATACCCTTAATTAAACCTGAATATCATCAACCCTTTGAGTTCCAATTAAAAAAAAAATTCTTTAATGGTTCAATTATTTTTGAAAAGTAGATAACAGAAATAAATCACTAATTTCACATAACAAATTAAAGATGTGGTTTACAATGACAAATATCAGGCATAGAACCACAAAGTATTAAACCGAAATATAATGAACTAATTTGTCTCATTTACCTTCTATGCTACCAAATTAAAGTGCATGAGTAATGATTGCACATGCTTTTTTTTTTTTTTTTTTTCACTGGTATTTCCTTTTATTTCAGTCTCTACTTTTGTAAAGTTGTGATAAAAATTATTTGTCTGTCATGCTTGATTTTTAATGACGAGTATGGTGTTTTGACAAAAAAATTACAAAAATGACACTTTTTGTTTCGGTAATTTGGTAATGGTGACAGGATCGGTAATAATGTAACAATGACAACCTTATTTTCCTACACTCTCTAGTTAAATGCAAGGGGGGGGGAATAATTTCCTTAGCAATTGCAGTAGTATCTATATTTTTTGTAGTTATATTGTTTCTGTTATTACATTAGAGAGAAAATATGTATTAAAGATAAATGGTACTATAACAATTAATTTTTATTTTATTTTTTAATCATTTATCATGTTTAAATAATGAGGCTGATAATTTTGCAATTAAAATCCATTAATAGGGTTCATAGTTGTCCTGCTACCAAATATTCTATCTTTATTTGTCTCAATATTCCAGTTTTTTTTTTTTTTTTTCATAATATATAATTATAGTGAACCTGCGATTTTAAAATAATCATTTGACTTTTTTTTTTATTTCTTTCACTAAACCTATAACTTCACTAACCTAACCTATAAACCTAAACTAGTACATTTTTATTCAAAAAGTGAATCCTGAAACGTGCTTCAAATGGAAAGGAGAATATTATCCCTGCTTTATCTTCCCTCTTTTGTCAAATGAAAGAATTATTTTATAATTAGTATTTATACATAGATTTTCTTAATTAACCCCACACTTTTTACACAATCATTTTCAATTTTTGTCATTTTATATGGCTTTTCATCATATGTTAGTAACAGTCACTTGACCTCAAGGTCATGCACAGTAGGTATCAATCACATAGGCTACTGAAAAAGAAAAAATTGAGAAATGAAAGCACTTTTCCACTTTACAAATTCCTTTTATTTATTTATTTTCATAAATTGATCGAACTATGCTCTTACAGAACTCCAAAATATGCCTGATGTAAAGATTAAATACTGCTGTGAGAATTCTGATCTGAATTCTATTCTAGAGTCAATCCTTTTAAATCATTTTGATTTCAAAAGTTGTGAAATAGTCATTAAATTCAGGCCATATTTTTGATTCGCTTAATTTTTAGTTGGATAGTATAGTTTTGATAGATTTCAAAACGTAACCATTTTGGAATGCTTTTAAAATCTTTTTATTCTATCTAATAATGATAAAAATTAGAATTCTTAAAAAATCAGGAACATATCATAGTTCACATTTAGGGACCGCCCACTAATTACTCAGCATTCAGACTTATAATTAAGTCTTTTTGACATTTTATAAAGAAAAAAAAAGCTCAGCACTTTTGCTGTAGAAATTTTTTTCTTAATATTGCTAAGTGAAAAATGACGATAAACTTATTAACATTTTTGGGTAGTGATTTTTTTCTCTTTCCCATCAAATTAAATTGTTATTTATTTCATATACATTTCATTTATTGTAAAATCGAAATTGTTTTAAATATTAATTTACTTTAAGTAATGGTTTAACCTCTTAGTTTTTTCTCTTAATATTTTGATGATCTTTGTTTATAGATTATGATGTTGACTTTTCTTTTCACTTTTGTAGGCATTTATTTTTAAATATATAGATTGTATATGATTTAGTTTTGAAATAATTTATTGTTGCATGAATATAGCTATAGTTGTTGGTTTTATTTTAAACTTATTTCCATATAACTTTATATTGAAGAATCTATTTCCGAAACCCATATGTATGCAATGCATGTGTAAAGTTGATGTTTTTTTTTTTTTTTTTTTTTTTTAAATTTACTTGTTCCTATCTTGCTTTTTATTTGAAAGCAGAAAGAGTGTTGCTAGTGCTATTTTTTTATGTTGTGGACTATTAAAGAAATATGCTACATGAAATGAAGTTTTCAAAGCATTGGATTACGCCATTTTTTTAGCTCTTCATTTCCTTTTCTTAAAAATAGTGTGTGTATGTATTGCAATATTTTTTTTTTTTTTTCCCAAATTGTTTTAATTTCACATTTTGAACCGCTACAAGGCCTGCAATCATTAACCACCGGGAGTGAATTAGCTAATTCTGTTACATTTATTGACTACTGTTTTTTTTTTTTTTTTTTTTTTTTTTTTTTTTTTTTTTAATACCATTTATTATTACTTGGTATATAGAACCAATGTAAAAAGATTGCTTCCTGCAAATTAGTGAAATATTGTAAGCAGAGATAAATTATTACAGGTTAAATGTCTGTATTATATAGTATTACATGTGCTCTCTGTGTGAGTTTTATTGTATAGTTTCCACATTTACTCATGAGTAATTCATTATGTGAAAGAAGAATCAATATGCAATAATTATTCATTTAATATTTCTAGTGCTGCCCTAGTCATGGCCTATCTAATGGAAAACAAAGCCTTATCTTATAAGTGAGTTTTTTATTTTTTTATTTAGTTATTTATGTTAGATTTATAATTTTATATATATTGTTTTATTTGATAACAGCAATAGTATAGCCAAAAAAAGAAATAAATTCTTTCAATTATACTCTTGGTATTAACCCTTTCCTAAGTTTCCTAAAAATTATACTTCATAGTTGCCAACTCTCGTGAATTGTGCCAGTCGATTGAAAATTCTCCTTGTTTTTGTACATTTATGAAATTTCCTAAAATTAGTAACATTTCTGAGGAAAAAATCCTTAGTGAATTTGAATTTTTCTACCCTCATTTTATTGATTGAGTATTTAAATAAGTATTACTTCAATATAATAAAGTAGTCTTCATTTATTTATTTATATTATTCAGAACTTTCAAATTTAAATTAACGAAAGGATAGGTTATAAGTATGTAGATTGAGTTCTGTACTATTCAAAATTATTCATTAAAAGAAATTTAATAAATATACAACAAACAGTTTATATTTAAGTTCACTAGCTTAATAACCATATATTAAGAAAAGGCAGAGGTGAAATTCAATTTGTAAGTTTCTACTTTCAGTTGAAAATAACTCTACGTTTATTTCACTAATACCATATCTTAATTTTGTTACAAAAAAAATGAATGAATTGAATGTGCATAAAAAATACTTTGAAACTATTTTATACGTCCAATGATTTTTTTTTTTTTTTTTTCACTGGGCTCCTTTTTTTTTTTTCTATAAAAGCACAATGCTTCATCAATTATATTTTCACTTGCATTTGACCGTTTGAAAGCTAGGGGTGTGATTATGATACCAGTAGCTGTCTGTAATAGCGTACGTGTGCAGTATTGGTGCACATTAAATCTGTTGGGGCTTAAAGTCCTCTCTTGCTGATATGTGAATGCGCGTTATCTAACTGATGCTAAAATTTTGTGGTTGTCCTATTATGGCCATTACAAAGTAAATCCCAGAAAACGTCCCAGAGAAGGAGTCCTTGTCATGATTGAGTGAATATTTAATACTTTGTCCTAGACTTCTGCCCCTGTTCGTGACACATTATAGGTAACATCTTAGTCAATGATTTGTTTTTTCAATTTTTTATTAATAATTGTTGCTTCTTTTTTCTTTTTTTTTTAAAAAATTTAGCGATGCATATTCGTTGATAGTGTCAAAAAGACATTGTGTTCAAATGACTACTGATTGTGTCAACCAACTTAAGGTAAATTTATCAATGAAGCTTATTAATTCAATATAAGGCATTTGATGTATGGAAATATTCATTTTTTTTTTTTTTTTTTTTAAATATTGCAGGAGTATGAACCCATTTACCAAGCTAGAAGTACGTACTCTAGAGGCCATACATCTAAACTGTCAGGTGATTTTTATTTACAATTTATTATTTAATTTTCAGTGTCTACTACAAGGCTTACTCATATTAAATTTGGTTTAAAACATTTGCCAAAAAGTTCACCATATAGCACAACAAAGTCTATGATTTGTAACATATTGAAATTTTCAGCATTTAGATCGTAAGGCACCAAGTGTTAAGATACTTTTAACCAGTAATAGTAATATTTTTATTCAATCAATAATTTGTTTGATATTCCGGTTTTTATACTAACTTCTTTAAATAAAATATGAAAAAGGAGCAAAATTTAAAATGTGTATATTTTTTTATTTTTTAATCACCATGAATAAATTATGAGAAGGATTTGCATTTATAAAAAATTTCTAATCAAGCTTTTCAGTTAAAAGTAAAATAACTGAATTCAAGAATAAAAAAACTTGTGGTGTCCCTCTCCATGTAACTCAAATGCGGGTTAGTTCCATCAAAAAGACAAGTTTCTCCCAAAAGTTCCCTTGTCTTCTGGATTTAGTTCAAAATTACAAGGCTGAGAAGTTGAACATCAATAGTCATAAACTAAAAATTGCGTCAGTATGTTGGCTGGTATGTAAGTGCTAAAACAATAACAAATCTTGTTTTTTTTTTTATTCAGATGACCAAGGCAAACTAAAAAGAAGATATGATGAGGTCATAGACTCAGAAACAAACAACCGTATGGAAGTTTGTGAAGAAACTCAGGCATGACACTGACACGTCTGTTTGCAAAACGCCATCCAACACTGCCAGTAATTTGCGTACCTGAAACCTAATCCATGAGCTTCAGAGATCTTCCAGAACTACATTTTCATTTACATTGAAGGTACGCAAGTCTCATTATCATACAAAAGGCCTTATTTTCATCGAATATCATAACTGACAAGTAAAAGCACAAAAAATCCCTAAACTTTTCTTCGTGTTTCTACGCCTGCCAAATATTGTACATAGTTATGTTTTAAATGCTATTTATTTTTAACGTAACTTGTTTTAATTACATTTGTGTCGTACTAAATTTTGTATATGTGTATAGTCTTATGTTGTGATTCATGTTTAAATGTCTTTTCATCAGGATAAGTGTAGGTGACCAAATAGGCAGGTCTATTTTTTATATATATATTTTACATGTTTTCTTACCAAGGAAAACATTTTAATACTTGTGTTCTTATCATAGCTAATTACATTCATATTAATAAAAAAAAATTAATGTATTTTAACATATTGGTTACCTTCTAATCTATACTTAATTTTGAGTAATTTTTTACCATCCTGTATTTTGTTAACATATTTGAAATGAAACTTAAGCTGAAATTTTACATGTTTAAACACTCATGTTTTAGTGAAAGATCACATCAACCAAATTTGGCATGTTATTATTATGCAAAAAAAAATTTATTATCAGCAACATATGTCTGAAATTTTTTTTTTCTGCATTCATTTAAATTACTTGTCTCTTTTATGAACTGAGTTGTTTATTAATGACATTTTGAGGGAACACTCTTACAAATTACAGTAGTGTACCAAATAACTGAACGCATAATTTTCGGATTGACCAAAATCCTTGTTTTTTTCCCCCGTGATTATGTTTTATTTTCAAAATATCTTATATTCAGGAAGTGGCTTCTATTGCCCCTTGGGAAGAAAGAAAAAAACCTCATGTTAGTGCCTGCCAGTTTACATGTGGGCGTAAAAGAATTAGTGTCATCTTTTTTCCGGAGGAGATGAAACTCATTTTTCTCCGTGTAGAAGGGCAAGATAATCATACTACTTCATATATTTTTTATCTTTGTGCCATGATTTGATGTTTTATAAAAACAAGATTAGCTTGTTAATAATTTCCATGTATAAACTCCTGGGGTACCTCTTGTCCACTCTTAACCCTTTCGCGCCGACTGTCACAAATACGTGCCGGCATAAAACCGTATCAGCTAAAATAAAAAGATAAAACTGGTAATCAAAGTAATTCTTTAGCAGTTTGTTCGTGGGCGGAGTAATAATTGTTTGATTTATTTAATTCACCAATACTTTGTTCAAAATAAAACTATTTAGTTATACTTTGAACTAACATTGATTATATATATGATTAAACTAACAATAATTGAGGTAAAAGCAAAGTAAGTCTGTCAAATTAGCCATGACTACATTTAAGTTACCGTTTTTTATTTTATTTAATTGCATCCTGATTTTGTACGAATGCTTTTCTGAATCACTCGACCCCAAGGGTAAAATTATCATTCGGGTCTAAAAATGCAATATACCACTTGATTGTTTCCACTCTCATAATCTTTTAGAGAAAGTTAATTTGAAAAATGTCCATGTAATATAAGATCTTATCCATTCTACCCAATTTGTTGTTTCTAAATTTTTAGAACTGTTGAGAAAAAAAACCTTCGTCAATACTGAGATTTTTATGAGTGATTTGAAGCGGCCTTCGCTTGTTTTTTAGAAGACACTTTCTAACAAATCTCATGGTGTGGTTTTGTTGTTTAAAGATAATCAATTATAAACATTTGTTAAGTATTGTTCTAAGGGCCCATTCACAAATTAATTTTGTAAAAATGTTTAGCTGCATTGGAAATCATGAATTTTAAAACAGCTAGTTGAGGAATCATTTATAAAATTTTTTCATTAATTATAATAAATAACATTTTACATAATGTTACAGGCAAATAAGTGCATCAAATTCATAAAAATATATTTGTGATTTTTAAAGAGTGGTACCCTTGGTAATGTCTAGACGAGAACCCAATATATCTAAACACTAAAAGTTTAATTTTAATAAATAAATTGAATCTATGATTTCAAAAACAAGTAATTTACAGTGGATTTCATATGGAATTAATTTGTTCTGCTTAAAGGATTTCATATTAACCCATCGCCAAAAGTCTGTCTACAAGAATAAGGTCTTATAAAGAAATTAGTAATAGTATCATTTCCTTTGAAATTAAAAAAAATAGGCATTAAGGACTTGGCTAATGTTTTTAATTGTTAACGTTATATATTTTTAAAGTTAGTATAGACATTTTTCTTTTAAAAGAAAAAGTTAAATCAGTGATTGTTCCATCTTTGTATCATATGCACAAACCTTTTGTCTCATTTTTTGCTATAAGTTTTAACTTTTTCTAAAGGGTTTTAAAGCCTTATTTACCCATATGTTTTTCCACATACTGTTTGATTTTAAATTACTATATACGATAAAATAGTAATTTTTTTAACTTTGAATTATTTTAATTAGCAATTGGATAACATACGTCCTTTTACTTAACTATTCTTCCAGTCTTATACCTCTTAAAAGAAGTACACACAAGTCTTTTGTTGCCTAAAAATGAAAGCTATGTCTGTGCTTGCTAGAACAGGTGAATAATCTAAACTAATTAGATTATCTGGTTTTTAATATTTTCTAATTTTAGAAGGGTAGTAATATTAGGTTCTTGTGAGGAAGAGATTTGTTTACAAAAGACTTCATTTTAACATTAAATAGCTGAAAAATGTTGAATGTTGTCTGAATTGATTACATGCTAGAAAATAGATTAGTACATGTTCTAAAATGTACGACCAACTCAGAATAAAACAGAAATAAATAAGTGATTAAAAATAATTTTTTTTTTTTTTAACTGTATTATCTTTTGTATTATATAAATATATTTCTGCTGTTGCATTTATAGAAATATGTAAACATCTGTATGCATAAAAGTGCCATGTTCAGCATCTCAATGTAATGAGCTTATCTACTAAATATTGCCAGTAATTGAACACCAATTTATTTGGCAGAAATTCCTTGCTTAGAGTTGTTTCAAGATTGCTTTTCTCACTTATGATGTCAAAAATTAAATTGTATATTGTGTGTATATATATATATATAACCAGTTGGCACTGCAAATTATGATTGTGCTTACAGATGATTCTTAAGACGGATTTTAAAAAAAAAATTATCTCACCCTCTACAGATTGTTTATAATCTCAGCATTTAATAAAAAATAACCCAAACAATTTCTATTTGTTATGTTCTTTAACAAAAAATTTTTAGTCAATCTGCAGATATATAAGCTATAAAAAAAATTATTAATTTCATATTCTAAATTAGCCTCTTTAACTTATTAGAAAATTAAAGAATTTAAAAGACTAATTTCTAAAAACTCTTGTTTAAAGACTGAAAAAGAACTTGTTCCATTTTTAATAATCAAATTATTAACTGTATCAAGGATGAAAACAAGTTTGATTTTTATGAAGATTTTGCTGTCAGGTATTGGAAAAAAAAAAACATTTTCAATAATATTTTCAATATGTATTGTTTGTCTAAGATAGGTACTCTGCCAGACATTCGTCTGGAGCTGTGGCGGTGACTATGGTAACGAGGTATGATTATTTCAAGTAGGGGTGCGGGAGAAAAGGAGACCTCTTCATCGAAGCTACCCTCCCTAAAATGCCCTCTTCTTGTTTCCATAGCACCAGACTGCCGCAGACTTAGTGGCGGTCAGAGTACCTATCTTAGACAAACAGTAAGACTCTCCCAAATTTATTTAGTAACTATTATTTTAAAACAAAATTAATGTAAGAAATTTGCTTTAAAAAAAATTTAAAGCACAAGAATGGGATACTGCAAACAATTCAAATTTCATTTGCATGGTGCTTAAGTTATTACATTTGTGCTGTATGTTTTAAAAGAAATAGTTTTCTTTAACAGTGCCTTTTTTGTGGATTATTACAAGTCTAGTATATTCGTTTTTCAATTAATAACTGTTAAGTTTCAGGTTGAGAAACTAAGAACTACCAGGGGTGATTGTATTCTGGGTTTTTCATAATATCCTTAAGGATCTAAAAACTAAAAGCAGGGCATCTCAAGACCATTGGTCTATGGACTGCCACAAATTAAAAACTTTAAAAATTTTCGAAGAAATGTTACAACTTTTGCTATATATCGTTAACAAGATGTTTACGTACGTGTGATTCCTTTGGTTTGGCGGAATTCCTGGCAGCCCAGAATCTGCTAATATTGTGATTCTCATTCACGCAATTTCAATATCTATTTTCGTATTTACCTGATTTAAAACTATGCGTTGCGATTCATATTCAAACGATTTCAAAATCGCACATTGTGATTCTTATTCACAGGCTTTCAAAATCCAATGTCACAAATCTTAAGAAGTAAGTTTTTTCTTGAATTAGTTACTATAAAGGTAATTTAATTATAAATGCTAGTTCCAAACATTGTTAAATGTGAAACATGCTTGGTATATAAGTTGATATCTTGCACAAAAAAAATTTCACGGTTTTTTCACTTTGTGTCACAATCACCCCATAACTTCAATAGGGGACTAATAAATTCAGTAGGCAAGTACAAACTGTGATATGAATTGGGCCTCTAAGATTTTCATCCCAGGGAAATTAAGTAATAAATCATTAAAGTAGTCATCGCCTTTTTAAAATATAATTAATCATCACGACTTTAGAAGCAGACCATGTTAGATAACCTAAACTAATGCACAAGCGCCTTGACCAGAAAACTTCTTATCCATAATAAAAAAAATTTAAATATTCAGAGAATTATAGATTAGGATAAATAACCAAAATTAAGTATCCTGGTATTGTTAAATGCAATGGAAAATATAATGGTTTTAGTTAATCTGTTATTTACGAAGAAAAAAGCAATTCAATTGATTATTGAAATCGTTTTTTTTTTAATTTTCTTTTTGAGAATAAATTCACATTTCTGTTCATTACACCCAACATTATTTTCTTCAATTATATTTTGAAACTAGAAATATGAAAATGTTATTAAGCTTCTCTTTACTTTTTACACCATGAAAATTTACATAAACCAAAACGGCTTTGGATCATATTAGACCCAATGTGATAGCCATTAATTGACGCTTATTTCTTTTTTCTTATACTTAAATAAATAAATTTTCATAATTTCACTTGATTTTAGTGTTTGTATTTTACTTATTTTGTTCCTCTAATTATCTGGCTGATGATAACTTTGGGATTCTAGAATCTGACACTTGTTTAAGTTAAATTAAAAATTTGTATACTTATACATTTAAAAGAAATGTTTTGATGACAAAACATGATAAAAAAAATGTTCCAGGTTCAGCTACCTCTATGGCACCTAACTTGAAATTTAGTCAAAATTAAAAACATTTGTGATAGGTAAGATTTAAACTAGGTCATCTTGTAATGTCTTTTCCCCATGCAGTACTATACTGCACACTATACATGCAATATTAAGTCCCCTTATTTTTTTTAGCTTCTTTATTTGATACTTTGATCACGTTAAAAACCACTAATTCAAGAAACTACTTGCTTGAACATGAAAGCATTCCAGTTCAACATTTTAAATTGTTTTTTGCATTCATTTACACAATCAGCAAAACATCTTTTATTTTTATGGAGTGAAAATTCTGTAGAATGTGTAAATAAGTGTTTTTATATACGTATTGCTCATTTTCCCATAAGATCTGCATTTTTATACAATTGTAAATATTTTTTTCTTCAGCTATTTATTTTATCATTTTTAACTGTTTTTAATATGTTTGTGATTACATTCCAAAGGACCTAATAATAAAATATATTTGTGTATAATATTTTGTCTTTATTTCTGCTTCAATTCCCCTGCTATTAAGGGTTTTTTTTTTTTTTTTTTTCTTAATTTTAACCAATTCACAGTACTGTAAAAGCCCAGCTATCCTCAAAGCTCAAGTAACTGGAGTTTTGGAAATCTCTATATTTTTTTTCCCCTTAGGATAAATTACAGTTGAACCTAGTTAACGCGAAATCGGCGGGGCTATCAATTATTTTATGTAACCTTATTTTGCTTTATCAGGTACATCATGAAAACAATCACGTATTATTAATACACGTTATGTACTACATTAATGTAGACAAACAATGCTATTATGAATATGAACTAAGCAAATTAAAGTAAGCTTAAAAGTTTTAACTACTTTATTAAACTATTTTTTATTTGCTCATCTGCTACTTCTAATTAAAGAAAATAGAAATAGCATTTTCTCCTAAGGATTTTATTCACATGCTTATTATCTGTGCAGTATTGTTTTATTTCATGTTAAAGAATAATCAGCTTGAAAATTTCATGTTAAACATGTAAGATAGAAGAATAATTGATTGCTGACTCAGGGAACCAAACATGTGTTTCACGTAACGTGATATTTCATGCTAAACAGTTTCGCGTTAATGAGGTTTCAACTGTATCATGTTTATTTTCCGAAGACAATATAGCCCAAAACATTGCTGTAAAACGCTGCTCACTTGATGATAAATGCCTCACAATCTGCTTTAATTTCACACGATTATAAACAAGCATTTAATTCAGAAGTTAATTCACAGTTGTTTATGTCTAATATTTTGAACTACTACTATAGTTTTTTCTCCCCTTATCATTTCTTTATGAATGCTAATTGCAATAATGTTTATTTTGTTTGTTTTTATTAAAGATGCAGCATTTTTTTTTTCTTTCCAGAAAGTAATTAAATATTAAAAATTAAGTTTTTGGTGCTCAAGTATCTGGAATTTGGCGATTTCCACGCTTTCTGGCTTCTACTGTGCATGCATATGAAAGGCTTCATATAACAAATTTTAACACTTTACTGACCAATCAGGGAGATCTCCCTGTATCATCTATAGTTAGTTGTATCTTTTAGAAAAAGTGCAGTGGCTACCTTATACTCAGATGCAATTCATTTGGTCAACAAATTGTGGAATTTCTCGATTTTATTTATTCTTTTGACATGTTGAAGATTTAAAGCAAATAAAGTTAGTACTATCAGAACAAAAAATAAAGTTAACGTTGAACATACCTGTAAAAAGGGATCAGGCTGTAAATTATCATGTAATATTAGCTGAGAATATCTTTAGATGAATATCAAAACCTGATTTTTATTTTCTATTGTCAAAAGCACAAGTGTTCTGTTGTAAGATATCCTGTCAGATAATCATTTTTTCATAAAAAGCCTATAAGGGGAAAAGTATAAAATGGAGTCTTGTAAATATATTATGGACAGTAAAAAATTACAGTTAATATAACATTCGGACATGAAATTGCAAAATATAAACATTTTAAGAATGGGCTTGAAACACAATGCTTGTTTGTGTGCAGCGAGTTTTATAAATAAATATTTTTATTTTAAGTGCCTCACAGGACAAAAAAGAATCAATTTTTTTTAATTAATTTTAAAGATCTTATATACACATGCTTTAAATAACAGTAGCAATGAACAGTTAAAATTAACTTGGAATAAAAGAATGCTAGCTAGTAGGTAAGTTTTAATAGCATAAATTTATTCATTGAAATAGGATAAAGTAAAAAGCTAAACATCCAGAACCGAGACTGTTTGGGCAATAATAATTTTAAAATATTATATATAATTAGTTTTAGTAAATTTAGAGTGAGAAAAACATTAGGCCAACTTAAAAAGAAATTGTTTAAAAATTAAGCTTAAAAGAAATATTTAATATTTCCAATAAATTATGTAGAACATGTTACAGAATAACAAAATTAAATAACAATTTCTTAATATTTCCGTGAAAAATAAATATGAGTTACATATAAGAGCTTCATTTTTCATAATATTTCTTTTTTCTCTTCATACTTTTAGGAAATATTCGAAAATGTATTATTTTTTTAAGAAAATGGAATTCAAATAACTTACCTCGTACATGTTCTCTAAAAACAAATCTTTTACACAACAGTGGTTAGGTGGGTTTCTTTTTTTACAACTTCCATCCAATCTTTATATTAATAAAGGTTTTATACAAGCTGGGTATCATGGCAAATTGTGATTTAAGATTTCAAAGAAATGCAAGATTTGTACCATTCTTGCATGAAAACTTCATCACGCATGATTTGTTAGAGGAATTTTACCCTCATTGGAAATGAAGTTATTCCTTACTTTACAAACCTATTTCTAGGTTTCAAGTAGGAATCACCAAAATTGATTAGTTTATGGTCCACACTTACAGTAAGTTCCAAAAATTACCTATCAAGGATATTATTTAGAGGGATCTTCTACCAGAGTTTTTAAATCATAGAAAAACTGTCCAATTTTCACAGTTTTCAGATTCAGACCTCGCCTCTAACAGGACATTTCAAGTGTTATAATCAATTTCCTCACTCATACAAACATATTACAGCATTGAAATGCAAACAAATTTTCAGTTCGAAACTACATTGACTAGAAAATATGATACTTGTGAAACATGTTGTGAGAACACTTAGCATGTCAAGCCAGATCAGTGAGACATTTTCACCCCGTTCTTTGCAGGCGAAGAAATGTTGCCTTATCTGCTGGCTTTACTATTGTATATTAAATAAAGCATGTTTTTAGAAGTTCGTCCCTTCTATACTAATTATCACTTAGTGTTATATACTATTGCCAGAGCCTGACTAAGGCAGGGACATACAGGGCAGCTGCCCCCAAATCGAATAGAAAGTTTATTTAAGTTTTCTTCTTTAATACTTCTTTCTTAACTTTTTTTAATCAAAATATCAGTACAGTGTAAAATTCGTCAGCTTCTTCATTCATCTATCGTATGAACACAATCTATATTTCGTCAATTCTAAGCGGAATTATGCTAAATTTCCTCAATTACGGTGGAGAAATTTGGCCAATCAAAAGCCTGTATTTTTACATATTGCAAAATGCAATATGTTTACACAAAATACAGGCTTCTGATTAGCTTAATTGCGAAAGTTTAGCTGAATTCCGCCCTAATGTCAGCAAGGATATGAATTTTCCGTAGATAGATGAGAAAGTTAACAATCAGAAAACTGTATTCCGCATGATGGACATAGAATTGTCAGAAAATCAATAAAATGGACAGAACGATATTTCGTTTGACCATTGTTTGGGGGAGGGGGGGGATTTTAAAGCTATTTTAGGTTCTAGTAAATTTTCTTGTTATCTATAATGAGGTGAAAAATGTAAATACCTCCATAAAAGTTCAGTTTTTTATTACTGAAGAGTTCGATACTTTATTTCGATAGCTGAAAAAATGACCAAACTACTATTGATGTTGGTTAAGCTTAATTAAAAGAGGTATTAAATATTACTGAAATTATCATTTTAGGTGCTTTATAAATGAGATCCTATTATACCAGTTTATGTTCCAAATATAGGTACTGTGGAATTGATTTTTAACTGCCTCACCTAATGCACAACCTTTATTATTTTTTTTTTTTTTAGGTATCTAGGAGTGACTTTATTTACCACAATCTAAGATAGAATTTCAAGATTAAAATAGCATCATTTAACCTGTGGTATTCAGAATTTGCCTCAATTTTTCCATTGCTCGATAGATAGCTAAAATTTTAATTTATTAATTCTTGTTCAGTTTTCTTTATTTACGCTTATAGAGACAAGTTTTAAAAAAAATTATCAATATAGAAAACACATGTTCCTACAAGTCTTAAAATACGAATTCGGTGACGCCACAAACCATTTGTCACGAAATTATTAACGTTACTAGCGATAGCATAATGTATAGGGAACCAAAAATAAATAATTCATAAAAAAAAAATGCGATAAGACTAATATTTGATTAATTAGTACTGTAAGTTAGCAAACCACTCGTATTACGAAATATTCATTTAATGGAAAACTCTTCATTTGGGATGTAGAGCACAAACTGGTGATCGGCAAGAGTTTTAAAGTAAGCAGTTGGGTCCGACATGTTTTTGAACGTTCGTACCTTAAATTTGATGCGGATCAGTCCAGAATTGCGAATTGATTTGTATAAGGTACATGCACTCATATAAACATTCTGCTTTGATTTAGACGTTATGCAATAATTTTCACAATGAAACTAAACTCAGTGGCACTACACCCACGGAGGGCTTACTGTGCCCATAGCAGTTTTCTTGACCTTGGGCTCTCTGGGTGCAGGAGCAGATATTCCTATTGAGTGACCAGCCGAATGTGGAACACCCAGTTTTTAGTCCCCAAGCTTGCTTGGTACTTATTTTATTGACATACAGAAGGGGTGAAAGATTGAGTCACAATTCTCTGGTATGTCTTACCAAGACAGAACCCGCAGCATAGGAAACTAAACTAAACTCAGTGGCGCGACAGCCCGAGGCTTACTGTGCCCACTTCAGTTTTCTTGACCTTGGGCACTGGGGTTCAGGAGCAGATGTTCCGGTCAAGTGGTCAGCCGTACACGAAAACCCCAGTGTTTAGTTCCCAAGCATGCTTGGTACTCATTTATTGGCCCACTGAAGGGATGAAAGGCTGAGTCAACCTTGCCCGGTCCGAGGATCGAACCCAGAACCTGTGGCATGGGATCGCTACCACTTAGCCACATCCATAGCATGGGAAAGCAAATCATACCAAATCATCAAATCACCACTTAACAATGTATTGAAATCAATATTAATAATTGTAAGATCTACTAGATTTTTTTTCTTCCCCTTTTCGTGTTGATATCTAGAGAGTGAAGTACTTTCAGCGCAAGTCATTAATGTGCTTCATAGGCGGAATAAGTAAAGCTTACATTCTTGCTTATTGCATTGTATTAAATTTTCAGAATATTGTAGAGTTGTACAATTTTTTTTTTTTTTTTTTTTTTTAAAGTTTGATATTTTAGTGCATCTGCAGTCTTATTTAGCCGACAAAAATAGGAGCAATTGCACTGTGATTAGACATTAATAGCAATTTCAATTACATTGAAACATATATGACTATTATTCAAAATAGTTTTATGATTCCTCCCAACCTGCTCAACTAACAATAGTAAACAAAACTCCTCTGCACCTTGTCATATGGCGTGTCCATACAGTTTTCATGCCCCACGACATTTTTAATGTGCGTTGTTTTGGAATTATCCCTTCTTTCACCAAATTTTTGAGATGCATCATATATTAATTCACAATTATTACATTATTCACAAATAAAATCAGAAATTCATTTAATACACTTGTTTATTACTATACAACATAATATGTATTGCACATCAACATTCAGCTTTACCGTGACTGCAACATAATTTTGGGAATGTATAAAAGGATAAGACATTTATATCTTTTTTTTTTTTCAGAATATCTTATCAGATAACATGAGAATTCTTACCACAGATAACTACGAGTATAATTATACCACAAAAAAAAAATATATATAAACATTTAAAATAATACTACAATTTAAAAATACTCCAATGGACAAAAAGAAAAATCTTAAATATTTAATTTCACAAAATAATTTTTAAATTCACACAAAATATATTGGTGGTAAAGTTACTTGCATTTATACGCAACCTGTGCTTAAACATGAAAGAGTTCAAGTTAAACAAAGATACTGGTAATACCAATTTGTAAGTAATTTTATGGCTCACCAAAACCTAAATATGCTCGAACTGTAAATTATTGTTTCACTATATTGTTTTTGAAAATTGCCTAGGTTACTACAATGCAGCACCCAATTTAAACCTTAGCAGCTGTATATCTGCTCTCATTCACTAATTCTTACCGATTATTGAGGAAATATGACCACAAAGGGTTAATAATAATTTATATAAATTTAATCACGCAAGAGGCTTTTGAAAGTTTTTTTTTTTTACTAACATACTTGCTATTTCCATACATAAAAATAAGCTTCAAAATTTTTGATTCATAGCATCAAAAAAGAAACTATCAATGCAACAATAATGTTTGCTCTCACTTAAATTTAGATAGTATTTAAAAAGAATTTCGTAAAAAGTTGGGAAAAAAAAGCCGCAAATCATTTTAAAAGAAAGAAGAAAAAAAGTATTCTTATCTTACATAATTCTTACCGATTATTGAGGAAATATGACCACAAAGGGTTAATAATAATTTATATAAATTTAATCACGCAAGAGGCTTTTGAAAGTTTTTTTTTTTTACTAACATACTTGCTATTTCCATACATAAAAATAAGCATCAAAACTTTTGATTCATAGCATCAAAAAAGAAACTATCAATACAACAATAATGTTTGCTCTCACTTAAATTTAGATAGTATTTAAAAAGAATTTCGTAAAAAGTTGGAAAAAAAAAGCCACAAATCATTTTAAAAGAAAGAAGAAAAAAAGTATTCTTATCTTACATAAATAAACAATATCAACGAGAATCAATATCATCAGAAAAAAAATCTCTGTTCGCCACTCCAAGGTAATTGAAGTTCACCAAAACATAGTTAAAAACATTATCAGCGAAAAATCCTGCTTTACAACATTTCTTGCAAACAAACATTTCAAACAGTTATAAGCCAATACATTAGCAATGTTTAAAGTATTAACTTTTGAGAACTAAATACATAACAGCTGGTGAAAATAAAGTTTATATGTGGGCTTAAAAAAAATAATTTTAATAAATAATTCTGAAGATCTTTGGAATTTCCAAAATTTTGAAGACATTTGCAGTCATGGACTTAAAAGGCATTTATTGAAAAAAAAATTAAGGCTTTTTTTAACACTTGGGAATATACCTTTCATTTTAGAACAGTTAGCTTTTACATTCTGAGGGTATTGGTATTTGGTCATTTGCTTACATATTTTTCTAAAATTTTTGTATTGTAATTCAAAAAATTTTACTTTTTTCTTTATTTAATATTTATTTCAAGCTTAGGTGAAAATCACCACTTAATGTGACAAAAAACATCCATTTTAAATAAATTTAGGAGAGAAATAATAATCAGATTCTTTTTTTTATTAAAACTTCGTACACTTTGAGGAAATTTTTAGGCCATTAAAGCCTGAAGTAGTAGATAAAAGTAAGGATAGACAGGTATTTAATATTAATTATCAGCATATTTGAGTTTTAGATCCAAGATTACTAAAAAATATGATCTCGATCAACAACTTAACTGTCAAGTATCAGACTGCCTTATTATACTCAAATAAACTACCAAAAAAAAATTAACTACCACATCCGTTGGATTAGTAACACCTTCAATATGAGCAATGTATGAAGCTGATTGCTAGTTTTATTCAATACTTTTGATTATATCTGGATAAAGTAAACTTATGAAATAAAAAAACGTGCTTTAAATATAAAATTTTATATACCATGTTTAAAAATTTTAAGTATCTTTTTATTTAGCTTTGAAATTTTAGAAGAGAATTAAAAACCTGTTAATGTTTTCCTAAGTGAAAGATGCTCATCATAATCACTTATTATGCGTCTTTACTTTTTAATTATAATAAAATAAATGATAAAAATGAGAATCTAAAATAAGCTTCTTTTTTTTTTAAATTATAACTATTATTGCATAGTATTGAATAATTTTAAAGACACAATACCATTCTTTACAATATTAAAATCCAGTTTTCTATTCCAAGGCTGCTAATGATGCTTAATATCTAATCTTAGTATGGTTTGGCACATTGTACATGCAAAACAAATGACAGATCTGTTTATTTTCCCTACTAAAAGATATCCAAAACATACAAACAATGCTCTTCACAATAATAAATATTATTAAGTTTAATTAACTTCTATTTTTTCATTGTCAAGGTAATTAGAGCAAGTTTCCCATAGTTGAAATTTAATGTTATGTAACATAAAATAAATTATTTGTTTTTTCTGGGCTAGTATCACCCTTAGATTATTAGAGTTGAGATGTTTCAACAGATTAAATTTAGGTAATAAGCAAGCCTATGTAATAAGCAAGCCTATGTAATAAGACAGTCAAATTCAATACGATACTATCATATCTATAACAAAAATTTTATACGATATTTAACAAGTATTGATACATTTCTTTAGATAAACAAAAAATAACGATCAACATGAAAAGAATGAAAATTAATTAAATTAGAAAATAATCTATGTTTTTCGACAATGTATTATAGCAATACTGAAATTTTTAAATCACCCAACACTAGTCTTTCTCAAAACAGGGAAAATGGTACATAAAAAAAAAAAAAATGCACTAATAAATCAACACAAAAGCAAAATTGATAAATGAAATTTGTCTAAACAAACTCAGCAGTAAGAATATTTAAGTCAGTTGAATCATAAAAAGTGACCTCGAGTTGTAACTAAAAATAGTGAGTGACTATTTTCAATACAATGTTAGAAAGAAAAAAACTTTCAAAAGATTTAAAAGCACAGAAGAATATAAAACTATGGGAACAAAAGAAAAATAGAATTCTAAATTAAAGCTTTTTCAAAATATATGTTTAAAAAAAAGTAAAAAATATCACTACCATCAAAATATGCATCGCAATACCAATTTTGTAACTTAAAATTATTTCAGAGATTTGTAATTGTTTGTCTTTTATTTCCTCACAATTAAGAAAAATTGTTCATACTTCCATTTTTTAGTTTAGTTTTTGTTAATAAAATAACTCAATGTATTTACATAAAACTTAAATTTCCTTTGTAATTAGGGATCATAATTATAAGGGGTAGTCAATAAATAGCCTGTCAATCTTGTATCACTGATACCATCGTACTGATCATTTGCAAAACTAAAATGTCTAAACTTACATGAAAGA
The DNA here is from genome assembly GCA_949128135.1 of Parasteatoda lunata. Classification (NCBI taxonomy): domain Eukaryota; kingdom Metazoa; phylum Arthropoda; class Arachnida; order Araneae; family Theridiidae; genus Parasteatoda; species Parasteatoda lunata. Next base: position 80,028,346 of record OX421977.1, read on the forward strand.
GATATGAAAAAAATACATTAAACAAATTATTTTAAACCAGAACTTAGCTATACAATGATTTTTAATATTAGAAAACAAAAGAAAAATACTTTTTTGTTCACCATCCAATATAGTATATAGTCATTAATATTTATTTATTAATATAGCATAATATTAATATAGCATATAATTTTTCATGCAATATAATTTTTGAATGTTCTGGAAAAGCATATAAAAAGAAAATCTTAGAAAAGTGAATAAAAAAAGGCAATTAAAATATTCAAATGTGAAATATGGAATAAGTACAAATTAACTCCCAATATTCTTTGCCAATGCAAATGAAAAATTAATTGAAAGTGCAGTTACGAACGTACACTTTAAGTTGTATAAATCGTAAAAAGTCTTGTAAGAAAGCAGATAAAAAAAGTCCAGCACAGATTGTGGCAATAGGGTCAGCACGGCGCACAGGCCGCCTTTATTTAAAAAACAAGCTGGTACACATTGATCTGAAGCTGGGTATGCTTCAAGCCATCACGGGTAATATCAAGTTATCGAAATAGAAGCCCAAAATATCACTAAAAGCCTTTTTCTTTATCTTAAACACTGAATATTTTTTTAAAAAATTTATAAAAGAAAAATGGTTTTATTATACTCGCTTATTTAGAATTGGAAACTTAAAAAACAAAGCTAAGACCAAACAAGCTGGTACCCATTGATCTGAAGCTGGGTAAGCTTAAAGTCGCACGGTAATGATCTAGCAACTTTAAAAAAAGAAAAGAAAAATGCCTCGTTTATTAATTTTGCTTCATAATTGTGAGTAAGATATGTAAAAAAAATTTTTTAAAAATAAAAGAAAATTCTTACAATTTCAAAAAAATTTTTAAAAATTAAAACTTATTGAAAAAAAAAAACAGATTACATTATTCAGTCATTATAAAACTATTGTGTTTCAAGTCATAAAAAACAACCTTTTTTACAAGGAATTACAAGAAAATTATTCATTTATTCTTAATTCAAATTATTTTAATGGCACTTAAGGGCATGAATATTATACAGCTTGAAATGAATTAATTAAATGCTCAACTATAAATGTATTAATTATTTTCTTATAAAATAATTCATAATTTGCTCTAGAACAATCACTTAAACCTAAACTCTCTTCTCCAATATATACAGTATATATATAATTTATACATAAAAAGCAACAAATTCAAAAATACAAAGATTAAATATTAACAAAAAACCAAAAATTAGCAAAAGCTTTTGTTTAAACAAGTTACAATAAATATTTATTACAATCAACAGCAAATAATAATAAAAAATTTCTAGATTAATAAGTAAAAGTATTTTACAAGATGTAAATCCAACAAGTAGACAATTAGTGATTTAGCAAAGTTAACTGACCTATCCTCAAATTGTTTCATTATTAAAACAAACACAATTTACTCGACTAAAGGTCAGAAATTTCGCCAACTAGCATGTAAACGGGAGGTTGCTAGCGGAAATTATTGCATAATGGTACCAGGTTTGCCCTTTTTAGGGCCATTTTTTTCTAGCAAAGTCAAATTAAAATATTTTTTGGACCGAGAATGATTTACAAAAAAATTTTTTTTAGCTTATTAGTAAATTTAATTTGATTTTAAGACCATTTTGTTTTGGTGGAAATGCAGATGAGAATTACAAAAATTTACCTACAGTTAAGATTTTACCATAAACTTGGTACTTTTGTGTGCATAAATAACCAAATTTATAAATTATGTGTTTATAGTATCCAAATTTATAAATTATGTGCTTATAGAATCCAAATTTATAAATTTCATGTTTATAGTATCTAAATTTATAAAATCTGTGTTTATAACTACAAATAAGCCATGAGAAATAAGCAAAAACATAGAGAACCATAAAAAAAAAATAGCTCAACAGTGTTGACCTCTCTTCTTGACCTCAAGGTAATTGTCAGTGCTACTCACATTTAAGTGAAGAAAACCAATAATTTTTATATACAGTAGAACCTCGATCGATCGTTTTCTCAAGGGAACATTTATTACAAACAATAGATATGGGTCAACTTAAAAGATCAAATAGTACCTAGAAAATGCGTGATAAGTGATAAAGCAGTAATGGACTTAAACATAAATTTATAATTAGTCTAAAAAATTTTCATTGAAAACAAATTATGTACTTATGCAAAAGAAGGACGAATTTATTTAGTTAAAGTATCATCACACATTGTCTGTTAAAAACACAATCGATGCAAATAAAATATACAATGTAAATGTAAATCACAGATTTAGAATGGAATATGAATATTTAACTGAGATTCTGATGCTAAGAATATTAATTTGTTTTAAAAGAAAGCAAGACTGACTTTTACAGCAAGTTATGCACTTCAAAACTATAAAAAAAAAATTTTTAGAGAAACAATATTAAAATATAAAAAAATGAATTATTCATTTTCAAAACCAGCTTTATCTACCTTCCCATCGAAATGAAATCAATATTCTTTCAAAAGATTGCACGAATTATTGAAAATTTTTCACCAACTTTTCTATCGGAAGAAAGTTTTATTATTTTTTTAATTAATATCACTCAACCACAAATTAAGGAAATCAATGACCACCTTTTTTTTTATATAGAAAACAGCATAATTTATGTAGTATCATGTCAATTAAAAATATTTTTTTTAATTGAATAAATGTTTGTTTATTTATTTAAAATCAAAACTATCTTTCACTTAACTTCATGGCTTTTAAGCTTTTTCATAAACATTTAACCAAATGCAAGCAAAATATAGAGTCGATGGGTATTTTAAAAAATCAAAATTACTTCTTATACCACTTGCAAATCAGCGGAGAAAAGTTTAGTTTTTAAAATATCTTTTTAATGCTTGATTTTTTTTAAAGAAAACTATCTTATAATTCATAACCAGTGAAACCTGTTAGAGAATTTTTTTTATTAGAAAGAAAGAATTTTTTAAACAGTAAAACTTTTTAAAAGGGTAAATTAAAATTACCATAAAAGTATGTTTATATATTATGAGACTGATGTACAGAAGTTCTTATTCGAGTTATGTTATAATTCACATATTGAATGATACTAGCTGAATTTCAACTTTATTAACTAACTTAAACATTAATAAAGAGTGTACACACTAAAACTAATTCTAATAAAGTAAAGAATACTTTTTTACCTTCTTTTACAATCCGTAGTGAAAATATTATGAAATCTTCAGTCACCAATTTAAACATTGCAAAAGATTTTTAAACCATTTACAGAATCCGATACACTAAGAATTTTGAATACTTATTTCTTCGTGTTTAACTGTTACATCAATTGTATCCTCTATGATCCTTAATCATGACAGATGATTTTCTGAAACTGTAAAAGTTAAAAGACGGTGACCAGAGGTTTTTCTGAAGAATCCAATTGCAATAATGGATTTTGAAATATGTTTTATTTCTAAAACATTGGTATACTTTTTTCTGATAAATAAATAAGGCTTGAAAGAAAAACTTCATTCCAAGAAAGCTTTTAAACCAGGAAAATTTTTAAACCAAAATTTCTATAAAGGATTAGACTTAACAGGTTTCACTGTAAATACAGATAAAAGGTTTGGATGTCAAAATAATAATGGATGTCAATAATATAAAAGTTACATGACACTTAAATAGAATGCATCAATACTGTATGCATACATCAATAAACCATTCTAGAATATATCTATACGCCTTCTTTATGAAGTTCTTGACAAAAATAGATAAAAAAGAATTTCAATATTACGTTTTTCAAAGATATTTCCTTGGAACTAAACAAGATAATTATTGAATTGAGACAATGAATGAAAATGTAAATTGCAGTTATGCAATAAAGCTAATGTTATTAGCAAATACATTCTTTTTTTTTTTTTTTTTTTTTTTTTTTTTTTAAAAAAAAGGGGGGGGGAGAATCAAAAATAAAAAACAATTTCTTTTTTAGCACACTTCCAATATATAAATACTTCAATTTTAAAACTATGGACGCATATATATTGCAACATAACATAGATATCCATAATATAACATATACTTTTTTTGCTATTTTGTAAAAAAAGTTTTGCTTTAAAAAAGAATTAAAGAAAATTAATCAAAATATACTTCACCATACTAAAAAAAATCATAGAATTTAAATATAAGCAAAATAATACATGGTAGCAAAACTTTCTTTAATACTAAAAATGTTGAAACATAATTTAAATATATATCACACTTCCAAATAAATGTACCAAAATTAAAGTTTTAATAATACTATATGGATAATCAACCTTTTAGAAACAAAACCTGTTTACCTTGAAATTTAACAATTGGCATTTAGCAAATATTTTTAAATTATTTCAACTCATTTTAAAATTTTAATGCAATAATCTGCTGTCATTATTTTAATTTCAGGCATTTCTATTCAGTTGTACAGATTAATGTAGAACAAAGTAAACAAGTTCTAGCACAATAAAAAAACAAATGCTTAAATTTATAAAAATGCATAATTTATAAAATAAAAACTTTTTTAATGGGGAGAGAGTGACTTAACATAATTTACATAGTTTGGTGACTTAAGTTAAATAGTTTGGCTATTAAATAAAATTTTAAACACATACTTTAATTTGAACATATTTTGTACATAAATTCTTAGAAATAGTTTGTTTTTACAATTATTTAATAAATAATTTTTATCATTTTAAACTAAAACTTAAGTGTTTTTTATGTATGCTAACAATTTTATAGTTTGAAAATTATAAAAAAAAATTTATGTACCCAAGAAAAAATTTTACCACGACCCCAGTTGGACTCAATATGGGTCCTATAAGGTAATGCACCGAGAGACCAATATTGGGATGTCTAGATTTTGTAATATTGGTCCTAGAATGGCCTATATAGGACCTACACTGGTCAATATAGAACCTATATTGGCTGTTATTTTGCTGTTTGTTAATTATTTTGCAGCTAAGGTATCAATTAAAGTATCAAATTAAATAAAATAAATTGTAAATTCATATCCATAATTAGTTACAGAATTTAAACTTAAATAAAAATGGTATGTAGATATAGGTAGCATGATAGTGAAAATGTAAGTTAAGACTAGTCATATCACTATTTATATCAATAATAAAACTTTAAACCTATCTCTCTTAAAAAAAAAATTTAAAAATATATTATGTTTATTTAAATATTATATTATTTTTACAATTTTGAAAAGTAAAAGATCATTTTTCCAGGGCCATAATGTCAATTGCTTAGTGAGTCAGATTTTTGTTAGTTTTTTTAATATAAATCTAAAAGGATATACAACATAAGTTAAATAATATCTCTGTACATTATATGTTCAATATACATTATAGACAAATTTTTACAACACTTATACATGTTAGTATATACACATTATCAAGTTTTGCTAGATATAGGAAACATCAAAACCTTTGCTCGCATAAATGAAAGATCAGGAAGTTGGTCCAGCACAGAGTTTGCTTCTTCACTTATATTTGGTGGACGGTGGGCAGTTTTTGAATTTGGGAGCGAACAAACATTTTTTGAAAGAAGTTCTTCTAATATAAGAGTTTTATTCAAGCTTTCAGAACAAGCAGGCAGAGGACTAGGTTTCAAAAGCTCATTCTCAAAACCTATAAAGAATTTAACATGTTATTAATGCATAGTGGTCACAAACACTCAAAAAAATTCTTTGAGTTATTGTTTACTCCAAAACATAAAATGCAATACAAGACACTTGTATATGCCATTACGGTTGAAGACAAACAATTTCTTTTAATCAATTTAATTGGGGGGAAATATTAACTTTTAAGTACATAAAATTTAAAGCCACAATGGCTAAGTGGTCAGGGCACTGAAATGTTATTGTGAAGAAGTAGGGATCAATCCACAGTAGCGTCTTGAAGCTAGTCCAGCTTCAGATCAATTGGTACCAGTTTGTAAGTGAAGTAAAGATGGCCTGTGCACAGTGCACAGTTTAAATTGAAAAAAAAAAATAATAAAATAAAAAAAAAAATAAATAAATAAAAATAATAATTTCAACAAAATAAACAGTTTGAATTGAAAAAAATTTAAACAAGGTTTTTTTCCTTTTTCTCAATATTTCTTAGTTTACTTAAAATATATTTAAAATCTTACACAAACCTATACCATTTACAAATATTTACCATTTACAAATACTTACGATGACCTGGAGAAGTGATTAAAATTTACAAATAATGTCTTTCTTTCTTGAGTTTATGATTATAACAGCTATTTACAGATAAAAAATAAATATTAATCATGAATATAAGCTTATAAAGTATTTCTCTGGCTCTCCCTTACAAACAAATAAAATAAACTGTGTTTTTAAGTTTCACCTTTGAAAATTTGATTTCCGGAAACTTCTGGTGATGATCAATGATTTTTTTAAACGCCTGGACCTTCGATCTCCGGATCACTGATGGAGAAAAATCCGGAGCACAATCAGCCCTGCTTAACGTTTCAAGAATTTTAGTTCAATTCTTAGTCATTTTCCTGTTTTTTTTTTTTTTTTCATTATTGATAAAATTCTTTGACTTGACCTCGTTCTGTGACTATTCACAGAATAGACTATATTCGTTTTATGATTATGTCCCCACACCATGCTCTAGGTACAGTCAGCAAATTATGATGTAAGAAGACATTATACCAATACTATATTATTCAGAAAAATTGAGACAGCCAGGAGGAATGTAGTTGTTGGTGTGTCAAAAACTATTTGTGTGTGATTTTACTCACTAGGTAGTAACACCATTCATGAAAAGAATAATAAAAGTAAGGAACCAATCAGCTGTAAGTCTATACATATTCACTGCCTGAAAAGGACTTGCAATGAAACTTGTTGCAAACTGCAGCTTGGTCAATATCTTAGAGTGAAGACTCAATCAATGAACCGGTGTACTTGAAAACATTATTTAAGAACACAGAATAGACAGAATTATACACAGAATTTTAAGAAAGGCTATCAAATCTTGTAAACTTTCTGGTGGAGTCAGTCCACTGCACGACAATGCTAGACCACAGACAGTCAAAGCAATAAAAGTCATGACTCACCCACCTCACAAATCAGATCTCTTCTTACTTAACTTCATCTTTGATGAGCTTCAAAATGCACATCAGAAACATTTTTAAGCAGACAAACAAATTAAGGTGTTAGTGTAGAATCAGCCCAAACAGCAGACAAAGGTTTTTTTTTCTTTTCTAATATAACATTAAATTTCCAGCAATACATTGGGACAAAAGTCTAAACAGTAGACAGTAATGTTTTTAAGCATACAGTAAATTTCATGAAATAGACTTGCTATTTATTCATTGCAATCCGCACCTTATAATTTGCACTATTACATGGTGCCCCTCTAATCCTAGTACATATTATTGCCAGTACTCTTGTATGAGTTATTAGGATAAGTATACTAGTTTTAATTGGTGGGAAAGCTTCCCTAGCAACAATTTTACCTTGACCCCAGTTGGGCTCAAAATTGGCTCGATAAGTGTCTTTATATGAACATACACCTAAAAAACAATATTGGGATGTCTAGATTTTTTAATATTGGTCGTATATAGGGGAAATATCGCCCTTTATAGGGGGCAATATATGGCTTATATTGGCTGGCTAACAAATATAAAATATCGGGTGAATCGGATAGTTCTATATAGAGCCTATATTGGTTGTAAAGTGGCTGTAAAATATAGGGTATATCGGACAATTCTATTCAGGGCAAATATCGGAAAAATAATGGCTCTTTAAACCCTTATTGAGCCAAGATTCGTGAATATTGGCTTTTTAAACCCTTATTGAGTCAAGATTTGTGAATATTGGCTCTTTAAACCCTTATTGAGCCAAGATTCGTGAATATTGGCTCTTTAAACCCTTATTGAGCCAAGATTCATGAATATTGGCCCGATGAGGGCTCAAGTTATTTTGCTACAAGGGTCAGAGAAATAAGAAGCAGCTCAACATACTTAAAACAAATAATGCAATAGTAAATAAAATTGTATAGTATATCTGAACTATCTTTAAACACCCCATAATTTTATTTGTGAGGTCAACATATTTTAAAAGATCAAAATAAGAAATAAAATTTCTTTTATTTTTTTCCAGTTTGTAAATAAAAATGCAAAATTCCCTGGATTTTCTCTGTTATTTTATATGATTTTTAAATTCTTAGCATTTCGCTGTTCTCCCTGTGGATTGGCAACCTTTTATTAGTAAATTTGGAATTCCCTGATTCCATGACTTTCCCTTGTTCTGTGGCTACCCTGATATTAAATGGTTTGTTGTATGCTTTACCAGATATACAGGATTCCCACTCTTCAAGCAAAGCAAAAATTAAGGACTTTTTTTTTCCTGAAAAAATTGAGCACTTTTTCGAAAAATTAAGGATTTAAAAAATAGTATAATTGTTTATCATCGAATACCACCAGTGACAGTGACCTTTCTTTAAAAAATCAATAAAAAGAAAGAATAATAAAATATTTCATTACAATGTAAGTACTAATATAATTGTATTAATTAACAGGGTTCCCCAAAGTGGGACCAGGCAATTTTCACAGGGTTGGTTTTTTTTAAAAAGTATTTTGAGATTGTAAATGTTAAACATCTATGAAACTAATCTGTATTCCATTTTTAATGATATCATTGAAATTGAATAATAGTAAAATTAAGTACAGAAATTAATATTTGCAAATTATTTCATTCATGAAAAAAAAAAAGAGCAAAAAATAAAGAAATTTGTGAAAAACATTGAAAATATTATTAAAACTAGTTTTATTATTTTGTTGCTAGACATGCATCCATCACATATTCAGTTGTGGACCAATCATGCTAAATATTCAGTTATGCAAAAAAGGAAAAGTTAAAAATTTTGTCTCTTTAAAATGCTGTACCCTCAAATGCATGATCTCTGAATTATTAAGTCATTCCAGGTGATAAAAGAATGACTTTTTTAAAAAAATATTTTTGTAAGACTGAATAAATCGTTCCTACCAAGTGTAGCGATACTGAAAAATTAAGGACTTTTAAAAAATTCTACCACAATTAAGCACTTTTAAGGGCACTTATTTTCCAAAATAGAATTTTAAGCAGTTTTTAAGAACTTTTAAGGACCATGGGAACCCTGGTATATGAAATTAAAAATTTTAAAAAAAAAACTCACTATGGTTGTCATTTGAAGGAGAGGTAGCAGTATCAGAGGTGGCTAGAAAGGAAAGATCCATAAGTACTGAAGCAGCTTGTCCGGAGTCTAAAGGATTCACGAGACCACTGCTGGTCCAGTCAAATTCTACAGGTGGAATTGGGTCCTAAAATTATGTATTGGATTTATCAGGTATTGTATTAATTATATATTGTACTAATTATAACTTGCATTTATTATTTCAAATTCATTATTAAGTAATTTCAAATTATTAAATTAACAGAAAATATTAAAAACTACAAAATGCAACATCACAGAAAATGGGTCCAGGCTGTGTAACCAAATATTTCAACAAAAAAATAAGCACAATTTAAGTACTTTTAAAGTACTAAAAATTATTTTAAAGCACCATATTAACAAAATAATTTTTTAAGACTTTAAATGATCATGATTAAATATATAGTTTTTGACAAAGAACTCTTCTCCAGATTATATTAGCCACAACAAAAAGATCGAGAAATTTTTCGGTTCGATTTCAGAGGGTGGAGAATGAAGCCAGAAATTGAGAATAACTTGCAAAATGCAGCAGAGTTGTACGTGTGACAGCAAGAATCTCACCGAACCCAATTCAGTATACCCACATGCGAACCTGCAAGTATTTCATCAAACATGTAAAATGACTTGAGTTTTCATACACTATGGACTGAAGGTAAGCCGAAATGCATTGTGTTTGAATGAATTGCAAAAAAACGTTGAATAGAACAATGTGGAAACCAAGCTTTTGCATAATCAGGGGTCTGTCTAGGTTTTTCTGAGAAGTACCTATTCTGTAAAGATTTAGATATAATTTGTGAAAATAAAAAATTATATTAAAAAATCAACACAAAAATATGGTAAAAATATGGATTTATCATTTCTTACAAGACACAAAAATAAAATTTTAAGAAAAAGTATTTTGTGAGACTAAAATTTTTCCTAAAGTTGAACTAGTGAAGGTACCGCTAAACAGTAGTAAACTGACCCCTGATAATGAGTGACGAAAATCAACGTGGCAATGAAACAATCTCATTTTTGAAAGGGAAAATTAATCCCTTTTTTAAAAACACCCTATAAAAAAAAACACCCATATGAACTTTTAAAAAACAAAAATTGAAAATAAGCACCTTTAAGCACTTTTTTAAAAATGATACACACCAAGGTACCATTTAAATATTTTGTATGGATAATTTGTAAATGAACTGAAATTACTGCTTATGGGTTAGTAGTCAAAATCAATTTAATAAGTGCTAAAAGTGTAAATTATAGAAAATTAGTTATAGTTCTAGAATTAATTTCTCAGAGCAGATCTTAAATTTAAAAAGGAGAATTAAAATCAATAACTCATTTTATACAACGACAGAAAGAATTGTGACTTTAGCTACTTACAAATGCCATAGACTAACAAACAATTAACATTTTCCTTTCAATTGACAAACTTTGTTTCCCCCACAAAGAATCTTATCTCAAGCCATAGAATAAAAAATAAATATTTTTCGACTACTACTCAGCTTGCTACATATTGAATAGATATTCAAACATTTTTAATCAAACCCTCATTTTTATGTTATGGTAAAACCAGCAATCATTATGTTTCATAATATTTGCCTTTGACAATTAAAAAATATCTGATTACGTATTAAATTTTGATTAACATTAAAAAAAGCAATAAAGAAAACAATGTTGTTGTTTTTTTAATGGCGGGCACTTGGAACTATCCATTGGACACAGAAAGTGCCAGAACTGCTAACTCACTTTTCGTTGCCCAGTGGGCACCTGTGCCGAAGACCCACGGTGGTGGAGCAGCGTCGCCCACGTATCACTACCACAACCCGTTTATAGGGCGGGTCACATTCACACACAAAGGAGAAAGGACATAGAACACAGATAGAGAGAAAGAAGCATCCATGCCTTGCCCGGGATTCGAACCCAGAACCTTTCTGATGCAAGGACAGTTCCCTGCCCCCTACACAGGCCGGTCGGCAAGAAAACAATGTAACATTGGAATAATGAAATTAATTAGGTCTAAGAAGAAAATCCATGGGGTGAAGGTTGAGAATCAAGTGGACTGCACAAAAAATTTATTATTCAGTGAATAAAAAATACTTTTAACATATTCCCAACAATTAAAACTACATTCAAACTAAAACTACATTTTTGCATTCAAACTAAAGAAATTGAAGTCACACTCAATAGCTTTAAAGCATTTAGTGTAAAATTAAAAATAGAATACAACTTCTACAATCAAAAACCCATTGATCGGATAATCCAGATAAAAATTGAATATTCAATGTGAAAAACAAAGAAATAAATACAGATGAAAATATACTCATCTCCTTCATAAGAGCTTAAATGCGATTAAATCTTTTAAAATGAAAATATCAATTTTGAGAAAATTAAAATATTAAAGTAAGCAAATAAGAAAACAGGATAAAATTTAAAAAGAAAATTGTTAAGGAACACAAACTCTAACAATTCTTCTATCATGAAAAAAAGAATACTTTAAAAAGGCTTAGTAAAAAACGTCAACGAAAAGAAATAAACAAATCTTAAAATGGGCAAATGAAAAATATGGAGAAAGTTTCCAAATAAAAATTACAGCTAAAAAATAGAAACTTGGTGACAAATACTTAAGATCTCAGTAAATATTGATAAGAAAAAGAAACAAATCTTAGAATAAGCATGTAAGGAAACCAGATAAAACTATCCAAGTAAATTAGAGTTAAAAAAATATTAACTCAGTAACAGATAATTACATCTCTTTCTTGAAATTAGAATGGATAAAACATTTACTTCAGAAATGTTTGATACAAATGTTGATTAAGAAAAATAAACTAATCTTACAAAGAAACAAAAAATTTGATTTACAAAGAAACAAAAAAGATTGATTTAAACGTCAACAAATTTGATTTGAATTCTTGAAGGAAATAAATATAAAAAGACTTAATGCTAAGAAAGCAGGGCAATCTACAGCAAAGGAATAATCTCTATTATAAATAACCCCTTTCTCCATAGAAAATTTAAAGGAAATTAACACTTTTACTTTAAAAGTGTAGTTAAAAAATTTAAAATTTAAAAAATCCACCCTTCAAAAGTGAACAAGCATAAAAATTTCCAAAACAAATCTCAAGAAACTGAACTTGTTGGAAGAACAAAAATTAAAAAATATAAAATCAGTTACATTTAATTCACTTTATAGAGTTAATAGTATTTGAACTTAAATTAGAATATTTACTCAGAAAATATTCTGGAAAAGTAAATGTAAAAACAAAATCTCAGAAAAGTAAAAAAAGACAAAATTTTCAAATGCAAAACACAGAATAAGTACAAACTCTGTTACAAATTAACTCTCATTATTCTTGAGCAATGTAAATAAAAAAATTACTTTAAAGTGCATTTAATAACATACACTTTAAGTTGTATAAGCCTTGTAAAAAAGTAGATAGAATTGCCATAAAGAAAGTTTTGCCAAAATACTTGTTTAAAAATTGCCATTTTTCAAAAATTTAGAGAGATCTTAGAAAAAAAAAAGTAAACAGGTCTTCATAAAATATTAAACAGAATAAAATGTACAAAATAGAATTTTTTTTTAGTTTGCTACATGAACAAAAATGTTCCGGAACTTTTTAAAGTATACATTTTTAAATCTATGCCAGAATTCATTATAAATAGTAAGAGCAAATTTAAGTTTATCAAAAACAGTTTTATGAAAAATGATATAAAACAAAAATCTATTATTTAATTTTACTTAAAAGTTAACTCAACTGTAATATCCCAGGGCAATAAAATAAGCAATAGCAACTATAACAATTGAGCTTCAAGTATAGCAACTAACAATTAAAAATAATTAGACTGTAATACGCCTTTAATTAATTTACAAAGAAAAAGCAAAGACAGCTTAGTTCTTACTTTTTTGATTTGAGAGGTGCAGTAAAACTCTAGAAAGGAAAAAATAATCTTCAATTACATAAAAGATGGGTAAAGTTAAAAAATTATATTAAGGAAAATAAAAACTTCTAAACTCGACCATTATTAGAAGAACAAAGGAAAAAGCTGAAATAACACTAAAATGCAACGTTGCACTAAACATGGAGTAAGCAAAGAAGACAGAATTGAGAACCTAACAAATTAAATAGAGCCCCTATTCAAAGGAATGAAAGACTTTGAAAATGCAAACACAATTGCCATGCATCAAGCAGCTTGGGGAATAAAACACTAACAATTTGGTAAATGAAGAGAAAGTTTTGAACAATATGTGCCAGTGAAGAGTGAAAGAGGGTTCTATATTAAATTCACAGATAAGAGATAATGTGCACTTCATGAATCATAATTAATGATTGGAGAAAAAATTAAATACCTATACAAACTAGAAAATAAAATTGAGAAATTAAAATAAGTTATGTATGCATATTTGAAGAGCTTAAAGGAAAAAAGTTCTAAGTGATATTTTTGAATAAATTTTCCCAAAATTGTCATGGAACCATTTGATTTTTCTATCTCATTTACGTAAACAAATATTATTTTGCAACTTCAAAAAATTAAAGTACTAGGTGAAAATCTTAAAAATGTTTCAAGTATGAAAGAAGCTTCCAAGTGCATTTGGCAACATTTTTACACTCCACAACCTTAGAAAGCCTCCATTTATAGGGTAAAAAAACCAATAATTTGAATGCTAAGACAGGGAGAGTTCAAATGAGTTTTAGGGATTCAGAGATAATACCAATCGTATAATTTCAAAAGAGAAAAATATTATCTCACAGCATGAAGATCATGCAAAGAAGAGCAATACATAAAAGCTAATTTATTTAAATTCACTAAATAGTCACTTAAAGAACCTTCATCCACTTAGCTCTTCATTTAAGCTATTTTTAAAACTGTATAAGCTAAAAAAACTAAAACTCAGAGAAATAATCAAACAAAGTAGTGATAATCAATAAACCATTCACTTTAGATTATCTTAACAAAATTTCATAGACATAAATTAACTATTTTTAATGCAGATCCAACCGTACATATTGTTTACTTCAAATTTTTTAAATGTCTTTGCCATTACAAAAATAATGAGTTTTAAAAGTCAATCCCAAAAATGATAATGAAATTTTTAAAAGAAGTTAGTTTTATAATTTAATGCAAGAACAACTCATGTTAAATTTTTTTACTGCTAGAAGCTACGTTTAAAATTCATTTCGAAAAATAGATACATATATTCTCTTTTAACACTGTTTATGTTTTTTTTATTTTTAATTAAAATAAGTAATTTGGTCTAAACACTCCAAGGGGAAAATATGTATAAGCTTGGTCACCAACAATTTGATTTTCATACAAGGTAAAGTTTAATTACACATATAAGATATCTTTATTCAAGAATCCTTCAGTATTATTACAAAGTTCTAATTATTAAATAACACATTTAAAAAATCTTTTAGAATATGTTTTGAAAAAACTTTCAAACACTAAAATTTGGCCTTGAGAGACTAACAGTAAATAAAAATGTTATTTACCAGGAATTGAATTAATAAAAAACTTTTTTAAAAAAAATAACAACTTAACCTGACATTGTCTCATTAATAGATATCTTAAAACTGAGACAAACTTATACATAAACAAAAAAAGTAGTTATAAATAAACTTACGCTTAAATTCTGGGTTTTCCTTCTATCTTCTGATTCTGCATTAACAACTTTTGTTTGACCCTTTACTGGTTCTAGAAGACTTAGACTTGAAGCGAATATTGGGACGGACGAAGTGCGCAGCTAATAACAATAAAAGGCAGAGTTACTTTTTCAATAACTATAATGCTACAGATGAACAAAATTACAATATTTATTTCAGAAGACAAAAAAATTTTAAAAATAAATTTCTTACCTTTCTCAAATAAAAAAGTCAGGTTATAGAAACAGATGAAAACAAAACATTAAATAGTAAAAGATTTTATTAAAATTTATTTATAAAATAATTTATCTATGACATGTGCATTCTTTATGCATTGAATTTTTATTTTTTTTAATTTTGGTAATAAAGTAATGTATAAAGCAAATAGTTTAATTTTAGCAATTATAAGAGGATTATACACAGTTGTATTTGACATATTATTTCAAATAAATATCATAAATGTATGAAATACCAATATTTTGTAGAATTTCTAGTTATCAAATATGCCTGATGTTCTTAAACAGATTAAAAAACATGATAATTATAATGTACCCTGTTTAGTCATTGTATGCTCTTTAGGCAATGTAAGAAATATGAGAATTATATATACATTGTCTAGTAATTGCAAGAATGCTAACATTCTAAAAAATGCCATGGCAATGCGTGAAGTATTAATACTTTTCATATTTTAAGTATTAAATAGATTATAATAATAATTTGACTGATTATATTAGCTTTATATGAGCTTTACACTGCACAAATCGATTTAAACTTTTCAATTTTCTTAAAATTAAATTATTTTCATTCTAAATCAAATTTTCTTGAATATTTTTGTAAAATTTTAAAATAATTATTTTATTGACCCTTTTAATGAATTCCTTGTTAATAAATTCTATTTTCAACTACAATGCAACTAACTGAATCTTGATTTTAAGCTTTTAAAAAAATTTCATATAATTGAAAAATTTTTTACAAACATGATTCCTTGAACACATTCACATGTTTTTCAAAAAGTTTAGTATAATGCCTTACAGAAAAAGTTGAGTATTTTAAATGTAACAACCGTAATAAATGGGCTTTTTGCAGACTAATGACTTCTGCAAGATTACTTAACAAAAAAAATATAAGCCCGGGGCACCTTTCAACACTGTTGAAATGTGCCCCCTAAGCTCTGTTGAAATCTGCCCCTGGTACAGACATTTTGGTTAAAGTATTATCAACCACTTTAGAAAAAGACTTTTTACTAATAAATAATACAGTTAGAAACAGAATTAAATAAACTAGCAGATGAATAAATATCATTTACCTTATTAAAAGATTACTGGTAGATAAACAGTTTTAAAAGCAAAACTGCCTTTTCACTTTTGGAATGTTAAAACATGTTCCACAGCGTAACACAACAGTGGTAAAAAGAAAGTGCTTAAAACTAAATGTCAACAGTTATGCATAGTTAAAGCTTATTGTCTGGCATATTGGCCAATCATTATGCAATATTAGAAGGCAGAAATTCTAGTTGTTGAAAGGTGCCCCATGTTGAAATGTACCCCCCTCTCCCCTACTCTTAGAAAAATTTTAATATTAAGTGTCACATAACTTGGTTCAGCTCTAGCTTTCTGTATTAGTAAAAAAAATTTTAAATAATTGAGATTAACACACTCAAAACAACAATGTTAAACTATTTGGACAGTGAATGATTATTTCAATAACATATAAGGGAAATAATATATAAGGGAAATATATTTTTAATAATATATAAGGAAAAATAGCCCTAAGACACATGTTTTTTTAAAGAACTGAATTGAACTTAGAGAACAAATATTTCAATGAGCATCATATCACGGTTTTGGTTAGAATAGATTTTTCAGACATTGCAAAAAATTACAATTAAATAGTGTAAATATAAATCAGTTTGAAAAGTTATGGTGTCCGAGCAAGTGGATTGAGATACAGTTCAAATAAAGTACTATATAAGCTTGTGATATAAAGCAGTTATATATATAGTGGCTACAACCATAAAAAACGAATATAAATTATGACTAAGAAGTTCAAATTACTTTAAATTTTCATAATAACTCTTTCAGTATTGACAAAGTAAGTGTCTTGTCTCTCTAATAAACTTGTAACAGTGTGTTCATAGTGCTTTGAGTTAAACTTGTTTTCTCCCAATTATAATTATTTAATAATTAATACATCCATTTTTCATCTCAAAAAGTTTTATAAACTGTTGTGCAATATAATTTATTTAAATATGTCTTAAATGAATTTTAAAATTTGTTTACAAAAGAAAAGAAAAACATTCAAAATGGTATGTGAGCTCCTATTCATTATTCAAGAAACATTCTAGCATTTTCCTAAAGCTTTTGAATTGATCACAGCCCTCAGCTTAAACCCTGAATATCATGAGAGAACCAATGCAAGAAAAGAAACTTCATTTCATTTTTATAAACGCAAGGTATTCAATTCAATCCATAACACAGGTGCTCAATTTATTGATCTTGAGATACAGGTGTTTTGAGGATAAAGTAAAATTCTTTGTGAACAGAATCTTGCAAGTTAAATGTCAAAATTAATATCCTGACATTTCCTGCACACAACTTAAACAGTGGCTTGATGATAACAGCTGCATCATCAACATATGTAAAATATAATGACAAAAAACTAGTTGCATTAAAAAGAAAAAAATTCAACTTCAAAATTCTGACAACGATTTGTATACTTTTGTAAAGTTTGAATAAAAAATAAAAATGTATACAAAAAAAAAATTATTAGATTATAAAAGCAATAATATATCTAAATAAACATGTTTTTAATTGTTTGCATCCAGTTTTTGGTGAAGGAACCATAAATAGCTATGCATTACAATATAAACCAACATAAACTTAGTTTTTAATCATTTAAAAACTTTAATTCGTTATTGTATCATTATCAAACCGAAAAATACTTTCTCCATTTTTAACTAACTTGACTAATAACTTAAAAGTAAAGACTTATCTTCAACAAAAATACATAATTTTTTTTTTTTATACGGCAATAATTAAAACTTTCAGTGAGTGATTTAAAAATTTGATTTTTTTTACAAAAAGAGCTTAATAGATTGATAATTCAAGTAGCCATAACATTCAGATTTTTCTTAACTATTTTATTCCACATGAGTGAATTAAAAAATGTGTGTACAAATTTTAAAAAGAACCACATTAACAACCAATATAAAATCTTTGGTATTGACAATAAATGCTTGCAAAAACATCAAATATGAGATAAAATTTTTTTAAAAAACTAATTTTCCGAAAAATCGCTGCTTAAAAAGTGGCAAATACACATGAATTTTAAGTTCTATTTCGCCATTTCTTGTATCAAAAAAAAAAAAACAAAAAAAAAACGAAGTTACTTTGAAAAAAAAATTAAGTTATCTTTATTGAACCAAAAAATAAAAAAGCAAGAAAGTTAAATAATATTACAAGCATCAATAAAATGCTGCAAAATAATTTAATTCTTAAGCAATAACTTCCAATTCCAAATTTATGTTCATAATTTTTTTTTCTTCTATACATGCATCGGAACATTCATAAAAAGCGAAATATGAGAAAAATACACTTACAATACTGTGATAATCAACATTTATAGAGCGCAAAAGTTGCTGAAAAGAGTGTGACACACCCCACTGAAAACGAAGGCTTGGGGCTTGCTCAACTTCATGCAGTTTCTCCCATAGCCTATGGCTGAAATATTAAAATTTTTTTTTAATTGAAATATATTGGGCAAGATTATTTTGACAGTGTGTCTTAATATTATTACGATACACAGATCTTTATAATGCAATCCTTAAAATATGAGAAATAATATAATAAATATGGAAAACTACTTGTTATAAATACAGTTAAAGCTTGATATTACAAACTCGAAGAGAGATATTAAAAGAATTTTGTGATATTGAAAATTGATATTAAAATCAGAATATTTTTAACAATTCAGCCACAGTAATATCTATACTGTAATTTTTGAAGTTTTCATAACATGTATAGTAGAGCCTCAATCAAACATTTCTCATGGGGCTATTCCATGTGAACGATAGATATGGGAAAACAATGAGCGTTAGTCAATATAAAAGCAGGAGTACAGTCCATGTTAACACATGTGTAAGTTTTTTCCCTTCGCTTAAATGCCTTAAAAACACTTGAAGAGAATATTTAATTTTTTTCTTTGCCTCAATCATTAAGAAGTAAATGAAGAAAAACATTTCAAACAATATTTAATTCAAAATTTAATTAGTATTTTTAAAAAATATATTATACCTAGAATTTGGAAGAATTATTATAAATTTTCAAGATTTTACTTTTGCATCATAAAAGCATCTTTGATCATTTAAATTTTTATATTACCTTCCATAAGATCGCATTTTATTAGCAAACACATAATGATTTGATACCAGAACTCTTGTTTGTTATTTTAAAAAGTGTTTTTGTGTATTTGGATACTAATTAAAAAGGGACCATAAAATAAAATTACACAATTTCTGTCTTCTTTTTCTAAGAAAGTAGGAAATACACATGATCCTTGAACAATCCAGATAATTGGCCAATCCAGTAAACGAGCGTTCAGATCATCCACGCTCTACTGTACATACAATTATACTTAAATTAAAAAATGTCAAAGAGTAATGAAAACTGAAGTTACATATGTCCATAATGCATATCAAACTCTTATTTATACTCATAATTTTATTGTTAAAAACTAATAAAATAGAAATCAAAATTTAGACACTATTCAAATTATGTTAAAATAAAAAGGAAGCCACCTATTCTGATTAGTTCAAATTTCTGAAAATTCAAATATTTTTAAAAATCCCTTTGCAGTGTTGGAATTAAAAAGAGCTATTATATAATGATACAGTATTCAAAAATAAAATATATCTTGTAAATAAAATCATACCTTTTATTGCTGTGTTCTAAAATTTCAGTAGGCGGATCACAATCATCACTAGATTCACTCACTGGTGGAAAAATAGCATTTAAAACAGTAGCTATTTTATCAAAACTTTTATCCTGAAAAAAAATTGAACATAAAAGTTATCGTATAATATATATAATTAAAGTATATGTATACTGGCAGCAATGAATGTCCAACAGACTATTTTATGAGCATTATAATGATAATTAAAATATAAAACTTATCAGAAAAAACATGCATAAGTCATAAAATGCAGCTAATTTACTATTTAAAATATTCTCTTTTGAATTTCGAATTAGGAGATTATCAAATTTATAAATATTTTAGTTTGTGTCAAATTTTTTTTTATTAAAATGAAAAAAACCACTAATTACTTATAGCAGCTGTTGATGTGAATTGCCTATACAGTAAAACTTGTTTAAGTTGACCACTTGTGGTGCATTGTTTTAGTGGTCAACTTAGACAAGTGGTCAACTTATAGAGGGGGCGGGTCATTGTTTAATTTTTCATTTCCTATATCATGTTGCTATAAATTAAAAAATTTTTTTTACTTGACTTAAAAATTTTATTTAGCAAATAACCAAATGAATATCTTAAGAAATGTGTTTAAATCTGAATGGACTTCAATTTTTTACATATACATAATTCTAATATTTAACTAACTTTTTTAAAAAATTATTTCGTTAGTTATGCATGTGAAGTTTTTAATAAAAATAATTTCTTAAAATACCAGAACAAAAAGACATGTAATTTGAAAACTTTAACAAAACAAAATTATTTGAACACTTTAAAATTTATTCTGTTATTACTACACTTACATACCTATCTGCTCACTATTGCAACTGGAAGAGCAACTTTTCAACTAACATACCTGTTTTCAATGAATGAATGAAAGAAATGGTCAAAAGCTGCCCCCCTACAGTTTCCCCAGATGGTCAACTCACAAAAGGGTTTAGATTAGCTTTTTACACTATTTCAAAAAACAAGTGAAATTTTAACATACATTGCAAAATGACAGAACATTTTCTGATTTTTTTTTTCCTGGTCAACTTATGAGGGTTTTAGAATAGAATTTCATAATACTCCTAGACAAAATTGACTTATTTCAGTGGTCAACATACAAGATAGACAGGTGGGCAAGTTACAAAGGTTTTGCTTCTTTATATTATATAGGAAAAATTCCGTTCTTGATAATTGAGGTCAACTTATGCAGGTGCCCAACTTACAAGGGTGGTCAACTTAGCAGGTTTCACTGTACTACATTTTTGATAAAGTATTAAGGTTCTTAATTACACCACTATGGCACCACAATAGGTATTACACGTTTCCTAGCTTTTAAAATTTCTTTAATTTCTAAATCTTATTTTTTCTAATCATTCTTAATAAAATTTTTATTAAATTAAAGCAATTATTTTATTTTTATTGCATTTTATAAAAATCAAATATAAATTATTTTATATATATATATGTATAGAAAGGCGAAGAGTCACTTGGTTTTAATAAAGATAACATTTGTGAATAAATATTGAGAACCAGGTCTTATTGTCAGATTTTTGGAGGAAAAAAAATAGTGCAGCAAAAAATATCTTATGCATAGCTAAAATGCTCAAAGTCAATAAACATACATTTAAGGGAAATATTTTTATGAACATATAATACTATAAAAATGAACATTTTAACAGACCTGAGCAGATGATGCACAAGCTAAATTAGAACGAATTTCATCAGAACTAAACGATGCACTTTCAAAGTTAGCAAATTGAGGAGAGTCTGACTGTGCCTTTTCTTCAAATGAAACAGATTCAAAATTGGCAAAATCCTGAGTACTAGAATTTTCAGATGCAGAACATCCTTGAAATTCATCAAATTCATCTGCCTCATCTTCTACAAGGTCACACTTCCTGAAATCTTGAAAATCCTCATCACCTTGTAGAACTTTCAAATCAGTTTCAGAAACACCATTCTCCATGCAGGCACTAGGTGCTTTGCTGAAGCCTTGAAAATCATCAAAATCTTCATCATACTCAGAATCACAATTTCCGGAATTGTGAACGTTATTAAACTCTGTTCTAAATTCCTCATCAGTTTTACTTTGAGATGAGCTCTCTTTAGAAATAATATCACTATTAATATCAGTTGTTTGAGCTTGGTTTGAAAATGCCTGCTGAAATTCATCAAAATCATCCTCTTCAGCTGCATCAAAATCTACAGGAAATTCTAAATTTTCAGTAACACAACTGCTCTCTTTTAGAGAAAATTCAAAATTTTCAGAACTAAAATTATTTTCTTTAAAACATTCGAATGAAATATCACTATTTTGAGCCTCGTCATATTTGGCATCACAGTCTACATAATTGCTATTATTGAATAAACCACAAGGGTTACTTTGATAGTTATTAGAATCTCCCTGTGATAATTTACTGTTGATTGATGTTTCAGCTGGGATGGTAGACACAGAATCAAATGACTCATCATCATCTTCTAAACATAATTTCAGTTGTAAGGGCTCTGAACTTGGAATTGTTTCCTCATCATCAAGAGAATCGGCAGAACTTAAAGCACTGGAAGCATCACATGAAATGGAATTTTTAATCGATTCAGGATTGAACGTTTTAATTATATTCGAATCAGTTGGGGAATTGGGAAAAGGAGGTTCTCTTTCATCACAGGTATTTTGTTTATTTACATGAACATTTATTATTTCATCCTTATGGGATAGATCACTCAGGTGATTTGAAAATTCTGAATCATTATAAGAACATATAGAATGGAAATCATTTTTCAGGCTAAGATTGTTAACACCATTATCTCCAGTTTTGTAAGATTTGTGTTTGCTAGTGGCAACAGGGCTGTCAAATGAAGAGTCAAATGGAATATTTCCAAAGTCGTCGTCATCGTCATCAGGGCAATCATCCAAAGGAGGTGGGCTCGAAGAAAGCATAGGAACAAAATTAGAAGCCATTTAATTTAGATGAGTGGAGTCAATCTATAAAAATTAAAAACATAATTGATAAAAAGGAAAATAATACCTAAATAAAACTTCTAAATTGTAAGCATTTTTATATAATGTTTCTTTTATATCAAATTCTATTTAGGGATATTTTCATATTGATACTAGTTCAAGCCAACTATCATCACGATTGTGCCAAAAAAATTTTGTACACAATGACTATTGGAACAGACAAATCAATAAGTTAAACATGGGAGATTTCCATATCAGTACCATCATAAATTTGGGTGATTTGGCAACTTCTGGACTGTAGACCTGCATAATATACACAAACATGCAAACGCAATTCATGGAAAAATTGTCACCATCAGACAAATTCTTTTACTATTACTTAAAAAGAAGAAATCTACCTTTTCAAAGAAAGTTTGTCTTTTTCGAATTCCCTAGAAAACAAATTAAATTTTACATTTTTTTCTACCAATGCAAACATGCCTTAAAATTACAATCAAATGTTTCAAATTTTAAAAATAAGTTAATAAACTTTGCCTCAAGCATGCAATATTAATTTATGTTAGGACCCTACATAAAAATCAATGAATTGAATATAGTGTTTAGTGCTACAAGAGCTGAACTCAGAATTAACAGAGAAATATAATTTAACAATCAGAAAACGGAAAAACTAACTTATATAAATATTAACCCCTTAACTGCTGCAAGTGCATAGATACGTCTCGGCCCGACGATGTGTTAACTGCCGCAGACGTATACATACGCTTTCTCGAAGTACTATGTTTTGCATTGCGCTGCTACAAATAGAACTACACCCCCGACTTCGGAATGCAGAAAAAGGACCTTGAAAGTGTTTGCGAGTGTTTTACCAATTTTGGAAGAGGGGGATTTGGAAAGGCATGTGTTGGAAAAGTGATATCGTATTTATTACTTGTGTGTTTCTATTTAAGTAGGGCCGGGTTTATTCTTCTTTCGCTTCCGTTTCCCGTGTGTATTCGTCGTAAATCCAGCTATCAGTGCAATTAATGTGATGTGTCCAACCATGTTTCAGGATTTATCATACAACAGCTAAGTTTAAACATCTTTGAAATTATATTCATATTCTTTAACTGTTGTTTTAATTAGTTTTTTAGGAAGGAAGTTTTTTATTCTTATTCCTTAACTGTTGTTTTTTTCACTGTTTTGATCTCAGCCCTATGGTCAGAATTTAAATTCAGTAGTAAGTCAAATAAATAAGTTAATAAAGATAGTCCAAAGCATGTAATATTAATTTATGTTAGGACCCTACATTAAAATCAATGAATTGAACGTTATGTTTATTGGCACAATTACTGAAATCAGAGTCAGCATACTAAATAATTGACAGAATGCATTCTTTAAAACTTGGACAAAAGGTGTAATAAACTAAACGTGTCGCCTCAAAACAATTTTTCTGATGTTTAAAAATTTTATCTTTTTTCCATTTTCACAAAATTCAATTTAATGTATTTTAGATATTCTTACTGCAATTAAAATTTATCATAATATACTTGTCTATAAAAAATTTCAGGCATAAAAATTAAGAACCAATGCAAGGAAAATACATTATACTTAAAATCGTAAAATCTTACAAAGGAATATAAATCAATTATATTAGCGTTGAAAATTAATGAAATCACAGAATGACTCAGAGTTCATCCTTTGTAGAAATGATTTGATCAAAAAATAATTGTACAACTACAAAGGCCATTATACAACTATATAAAAACTTTTAAAATATCTCTAAATTTCTAAAAATAAAGCGAAAAACGAGAAGCGACTTATGAGAAACGAGAACTAAGAATGATGAGAACTCGAAATATAAAACTAGCGACTACTCTATTTGTCTGACATAAAACTAATTTAATTATAAATCAAACAAAAGCCTTTAATAATATTTAGTAGCTCTAGATTTTTAATTTATATAAAAAATAAATAAGCAAAAAACAAATACATATTTCATTAGAGAAAAAAGGACAGAAACGTATTGCTCATGTCATACTGTACGTAGTTTGATTATTTAATAAATATAACCAGTTCCATATCTTGTGACATATTTTCAGCATTGAAAGAATAAAAGTCACACCAATAGAACTAATTTTTTTTAAAAAAATTGTCTAGCTCCAGAAAAGGAAGAAAAAAAATATATGTAACGTTTCCATAACTTCGACAATATTTTAATTACAGAAACCGAAACACACCTAGTACCTCTCTCATTTTGTAGCAAAACATATTACACAAAAACTTCGGCTACGATAAACAATCTTCCACTAATAAACATAAAAGAAAGTAAGATTTGTGAAACTGGCAGTCTCTAAAAATTCGAAAAAAAATATCATATTACAACAGTAAACATATCAATAAATATTCATTTCGTACGATCTTTGCATGTCATGTTATCTGGTCCGCAATGATATTTAAAACAGTTACAGTTTAATTAAATGTGGTGTTCTTGAAGTAAAGGGCGGGGTTAACACCACGGTAGCACTGTAGATTGATACTGATTCACGATCGCAACGCTCGAATGCGCCATCTACCAAGAAGAGTAACTCCATGTCTTTTCCTCCCCCTTCTTTCTCTTCTCAGTTTCATGGATGGTGCTTCCCATGGAGTCCTATTATTTACTACAGCTTATTCTGTGAGGGGTATGAATTCATACTTTTTTTTTTCAATAAAAGAAGTAAATTAGATAATTTCTGAGCTCAAATCTGCCGTATTTCATAATATATTAATGTTATTAAGTAATTCTGGTGAGTTTGATGTGAAAATTTGTTTTAGTTCTTTACAGATATATTGTAAAAAAAAGGTGAAATGGTTGCTAGATTTTGAATAATTCGCTTTTTTGGCAGTCCTGATTTAGCCTCTTTCCGTTTATTTATTACTGTTTGTTCTTGTTGCAAGCTACGCACCATCTTACGTTAGTGTTAGCACCTATAGCATTGTAAACACAAGTATTGTTAGCGTTGTAAACACAAGTAATTAGTAATCATATACCACGTTTGCAAGAATCTCAAAACACTTTGATCACGTTGTGAGCCAAATGGCTTTAAAATACACCGAAAACAGTAAACCGGAAGTATAAGCGGTATGGAGCTTGCAGCGTTCCCTAGTGTAGAAAACACCATCCATACGAATGTACTAAGATATTTCTCCCTTTCTTAATATTTTTTGTATTTATTTGTTAAAAATATTTCTTTAAATATCCATGACGCCTTCTTTTAGAACTATATTCAATGTAATTTTCAGTTCAATATACTTTACTAACTTCAAAGTTTTTAATCCATTTGAAAATCAAGACTGAAACTAATGTACTTCTTTCTTCCATAACTCCCCCCATGCTAAAAAAATAAAATAAATAAAATAACGTGTGAAATATGCTGTAGGTAGAGAGTTCTGCTCTACGACACCCGTAGTCTATTTCGATTGTCAATAGTAACAACACCAGGCATTGTTACAGAGTTCAAGGTTTTTTCTGAACACAACAACATAAAATAAAACTCTTGGATTCACCTTTTTATGTAGGTGCAAAACAGATGAAACATCGCAACAATTAAATGAAAAGAATTTAAAACTATATACATTTTATTAACGAAATACTAGATAATATTTTAGAGACTGAAACATATAATTCTATGACTACTTCAACTGATATAATAATAACGGGATACTCTCAACTCAATAAGAAAAAGACCTACGTTATACAACCATCTGACATCTCGGAGGCTTTGCACATGCTCATACCTATTTGTAGAAGAGTTTAAACCTGATTTGTTTGCTTACTATCGAAACACATCATCATCTCGCATTTGCAGATGCTATAGTTATATTGATGCTATATTGATTTTCTGCATTGTTATACAAGTTTTAAATGAACTATAAATAAGCAAAAAGGATAGGGTATGGGCCGAAATGACCTATGACCATATCTCATGAACTTTTTAAGTAAAGCGAATTTTTGCACAAAATTATAAAATTCATTTATCCAAAGATAATTCCTTGCAAAAAATAATTTTAAATAATTATTAAAAATCAAAGAATGGCTATTCCGATGACAAATTGTAAAATTTGTGAGAAGTCGGTCAAATGGTTCTCAGGAAATCAAATATTAAGTATAGATGGTTGGCTGAATGTAAACAATAACATGCTACCTAAAACCGGAAGAAATTTAGAAAACTTCTTGTATATCCCTCCGCTTATGTTATGCTTACAAGGCGATGCGTAAACAGGTTTAATATTCCAGGAAGTTTTTTATTGTAATTTGTGTTTTAATTTACCCGTAATTTTACTGATGTTCATAATAGTTCTCTGTAATTTATAAATTGTAAAAGATCGTGAGCTTAAAACAAATTTAAGAAAATTAATATAGCAACATAAATAAAGTGTAAGGTTTGCCATGTTATCTCTTATCTGGCTATATTTGTTTAAAATGTCACCATTTGTTATTTTTTGGATCATAGCATGCTTGCGAAGTCTTTCTAATTTATTTGTTGTTTGTTTCGTTAAAATTTAAATAGAAAGGAAGCGTTATATTTCAAACACTACAAGTATGGCGTGCGTTTTCAGACTTAGGCGCAAAAATCAATCAGAAGTAGTAACCCGGAAGTCTTTTAACCTCTAGCTCCATCTGTGCTTAGCTTTGCACTGTCAACCATCCATACAACTTCTTTTTTTTTTTTTTTTAATTTGTTGTTTCAGAAATAATTTCGCCGATTGATATATTTTCCCCGATTGATTGATGTAATAAAAAAATTTCCACCATTATTTAATAAACTATAAGAAAATAATATATACTTATTAAAATTGCGTGCGAAAATTTTTCGATTTGCTTAAAAAGCTCTCGAGATATGACAAAACACGCAATAATTAAAATTAAAGTTAAGAGGTCGAAGTTAATTTGACCGTTCTCTTTACAAAATTATTAGGACCATTTTTCCTGATTGCGGTCATGCCCCATGTTTTAAAGGTAAGGAATCCGAATCCGTTGAAAAAAAAGTAAATTTATTAAGGACTAAGTAGTACATTCTTGTGTTTAACTTCGTAATTTAAAATATCGTCTCCACTAATGAATTAATATGTTTGAGGTCAGGATCTTGAACTATAAGACCGATGGTAACTTGAACCATGGTACCGATTTTTAGATCAAAAATCAGAGTTTTCCGTTTATTATTTTATGCATGGTACATGCGAATATTGAATGTACGTACATAAATGCAGACATATATTGCAATACGTACATAAACAAATACGTACATTTTTGGTACATAGATACATACGTACTTTTGCATAAATACACTGAATGTGAATGTGCACACACACACGTACGTGCATTGGAGTAAAAATGTAGATATGTAAATACGTTGTATTTATTTAAATTGCCAAAATTAATTACTAAAATCAAAATTACATAATTGACAAAAAAAAAACTTTTATATTAACATTTCTATTAACAAAATCTCTCTCTCTATCTCTCTCCCTCCCTCCCTCCCTATCTATCTATCTATCTATCTCCCTCTCTCTCTATATATATATATATGTAATAAAAGGGTTAAAATCCCTTTTATTTGTATATAGATAGCTTAAATAATGCAGTCGTAAGCCATGTTACACACAAAAAATCTTTATTAATGGTAGTAGGCTGGTATCGATAACAATTCACATCCACACTCCGCAAGGGAGAGGATGGACAATTCCGGAACAAGTTATTCAGGATCAGAACATGATGAAAAAGCCATGCGAAAAGCATTGCTCTCGCTTTTATACTAACACATTTTGTAGTAAAAAGGCACTGTCTCTGACATTCTTGTATCCTTACGCATTAAGGAAAATCATTTCATGCTTCCTTATATGGAAGTGAAAGGGGGAGAGATTCTAAAAATAACTCAATCGTATGTTTATCAGCCTTGAATTCCCAAAATAGAATCTCTCTACGCTTATTCTTTAACAAAGACATTTTATTAAAACGAAAGAGATTTAATTCTTTTATTAATACAAAAGTATTATAATTTTTGTATTACATCCCCCCCAAAAAAGATTTTTGGCAAGCCAAAAAGAAATCATAATAAAATTTAGAATTCTCTGAACTTTTAAAATTTATGTTGGTACGACAGTTCCTTTTCACTACTACAAATAACATTTTTTCAATTATCTGTAAAAAAAAAAAACAACTATATACAATGACAATAATAAAAACATGATAATACACTTTATCTGTTTAGGCAACTAAACAGAAAGAAAAATGAAACATATTTTTATAACTAATCTACTAAAATTTTCAAAAAAAAATTTTTTTTTTTTTTCACACAAAAATATACATAATTTTTATGGAAATGAACTGGACAACAAGTGTCTTTAATCAGAATTTAAGATTCTGTATGGTTAAAGGGGTTATTTACTTTATGAAAATCTGTATTCCCCGTTAAAATGGAGGAAAACAGAATTTCATGAAGCACAGTGATATTGAGAGATCCAGACGGGTCAATCTAAAAATATTTTACAATACTTCTTTCAACTTGTTGAGAAAAAAAAAAATTTCAACTTTCATCGCCCTCACATCCAATTGATGTTGAGGTAAATATCTCCACACGCGATTCGGATCTCCCAAAAGAAATATAGGGTGTACTTCTTCCATTGAAGAAAGTAACATATTTTGTTTTGTTTTGGACACTATTCATGATTTAATTTCAACATTTGTGGGTTGTTATATTTCCTAAGATTTGATACATGTACTATTTCAAAATTTTGTTTACTTAAACAATTCTTTTTATTTCCTATTTTTTCGTCGATGTTTACCTGATAATGTATGCACCCATTACCTAGTTCTATCTTCGAATCATTTGAAATGTTTGGCCTTTCTTTCTTTTCCCTGTACTTTTTGTTATTAACTTCTTGGTCATTCTTTCTTTTTCCTATTTTTCCTGTTCTTTTTATTTTTGTTACTCCTCACATTATTTTTTTTTCAAAATGTTTACTTTTACTGAAACATCTTAAACTTTTTTCAAAATGTTTACTTTTGTTGAAACATCTTAAACTTCTATTTTTTTTTTTTTTTCAAAATGTTTACTTTTATTGAAACATCTTAAACTTTCATTTTTTTTCTTCACAATTTTTGACCTTAACATAATGAGAATTCTGTTGTCTAATGTGCAAGGATAAGTTGTCATTGTTAGATTTAGCAGAGATCATCAGTCTCTTACCAACTTGAGTAACAACTGGCCCGACACAATCAAAAAACAAACAAAAATCTTTGCAAGTCTGCAACCCTACTAAAGCCTATGATAAATCAGTATCAAGTATAAAAACTTAGCTGAATTAACAATTTCGCCTATCGTAATAAGGGGAAACTCACACAATTTGTTAAGTGTGAAATGTCCTTTTGTTTGGGTAACTTTTTCACATTTTTAATAGGAATATTTAGTTTTGACCAAGTCCGAAAAAGAAAAAGCATTAAAATTTCTTTTAGTTTTGTTTTCTGTTTGAAAATCTGAAAAATTTTGAATTTTGTTTGCCGTCACAAATTTAATTGACGTTTGAAACACATTTATTTCCCTCAAAAACATTTTAAATGCACACGTAACAATATTATATTATATTTTTTAAAGAAAACAATATAAACATACGAAATGCACTTCAACCATTAATAAAATTCTATTGATTAAATTTCATAATAAAAAGTTTAGAGCATTTTCATATCCAATATCAATAAAATATTTAATCATAAGAATGAGAGAGAAAAATAAGAGGATAAAAAAAATATATATCTACAGTACTTTATTTCAGCCTTCATGACTTTTGTTTTTCGTTGAAGAGAAAGAAAAAAATATCATTGCACTTCATGAATATTCATGATTAAGATTAAGATTCGCGCACATTCACTTTTGTTTTCTTTTTTCACTAGCCAAATTTTTCTACGACCTTCATGTGAAAGGAACTTTTACTAAAGAAGTAAAAAGCTTCTCTCTAAATTTAATATAAATCGCGCACATTCACTTTTGTTTTCACAATTTGAGCACTACGGAATTGTAGGGTCATCGGTCATTTCCAGATTGGACACTGTAGGATCATCTCGATCAACACAATGGGTTTCAGAGAGGCATGTGACGAGCTCGAGCCAACGTCAGCATTCTCACAGCGATGAGGTGTACAGATAGTGAAATCAATCCTTCCTTCCTTCATTCTTTTTTTCACTGCAGAATAGGCAACTTTCTTCTTTTCTGAGGTTTTATCAACGTTGTAGTCAGCCGGAAAATAGATAACAATGGTTTCCTCAGCAAGTAACCATCCTGCCGTCTTGTAATAAAAGGGTTAAAATCCCTTTTATTTGTATATAGATAGCTTAAATAATGCAGTCGTAAGCCATGTTACACACAAAAAATCTTTATTAATGGTAGTAGGCTGGTATCGATAACAATTCACATCCACACTCCGCAAGGGAGGGGATGGACAATTCCGGAACAAGTTATTCAGGATCAGAACATGATGAAAAAGCCATGCGAAAAGCATTGCTCTCGCTTTTATACTAACACATTTTGTAGTAAAAAGGCACTGTCTCTGACATTCTTGTATACTTACGCATTAAGGAAAATCATTTCATGCTTCCTTATATGGAAGTGAAAGGGGGAGAGATTCTAAAAATAACTCAATCGTATGTTTATCAGCCTTGAATTCTCAAAATAGAATCTCTCTACGCTTATTCTTTAACAAAGACATTTTATTAAAACGAAAGAGAATTAATTCTTTTATTAATACAAAAGTATTATAGTTTTTGTATTACACACACACACACACACACACATATATATATATATATATATATATATATATATATATATATATATATATATATATATATATATATATATATAAAAGCTAAAAAATGGAGGGAAAAAATATTAAAAATACGGAAAACAAAATAAAGAAAGGATATAATCTCTTCATCAGCTCACACGATTATATCCGCAAAAAGGAGTGCTTTCTAATATTGTATCAATATAGCCAAAGCAAAATATATCAATACAATAGTGTGAGGAGCACTCAAAAAAATTAAAACGAAATTAGAACACATTAAGTAAAAAATAAACAAATATATCAAGCAAAAAACAGAAGAAAAAAAATGTAAAGAGATTATAGAACAGAACACGAGAGGAAATCTGCAAAGTGAGGAGCGAATTTAAATGAACTTACTCGTACTGGCATCTTTCAAGAATGATTTCAAATATTTACGTAATAAGATTGCCAGATTACAAACTATGAAAACAAAAGCATAAATAAAGTGTGTCTTATGGCACGTTCTTACTGCAATACTGAAGCGCGTCAAATTTGTTAGTTACCTTGGATGGGCCCGATATGGATGTGCGCAAGGTAATTTAAAGTTTGTAATTAAAAAGTTTGATAATTAATAATTTAAGAAAATTAATTATAATTTCAAAAAAATAATAATAAAAAAAAATAAAGGAAACAGGAACTGCTGCTGAAATTCAAAAATTAGGCTCAAAGAACAATGCCCTAAACACACGACATTAGAAAACCGAACAAAGCGGGAGCAAAATGAAAACGAAAGTAAGTTAATAGTAGATAATATCAAGCGCTAAAGTTGCATTAAATATGATCACTATAACATAGCACAAAAAAATACAAAGAGAAAAACGTTGGTTTTTCTCTTTGTATTTTTTGGTGCTATATATATATATGTATATATATATAAACGAATGTCAGGCTGTGGATGTGTGTGTTCTTTATAGACTCCTAAAAAACCAACCAACTGAAAACGACAAACAGTTCAAGTTCAAAGCTCGAGGAAAGTGATGGCCGATATTAGATAGCTTGATGAGCGAAAAACGAAATGGAATTTTGTGAGTGGTTAAATGTTAGCTATTGTTTTAAATTTTACTATTTACGATTCAGTTTTCAAATATTTTGAAGATAACACCAATGATATTTTCTATCTCATAGCTCTGTTTGTTTAGAAAAGTTAATTATATATACTTTAATATTTAGTTACTTTTTAAACACGATGTCACATAAATTCAATGAACAATTCGCGATCGCAACACTCGATACGCCATCTAGCGGGAGACTGTAAATATCGGGCATTAGTTCCCACATAACCATTGGCAATGACGGACGCCATTTTCTTAGCAAATAGGAAGCAAAATTTCCCTAAAGAAAAGGTAAAACTTCTTGAAAAAACTAATCAGAACATGCCAAACATT
Organism: Parasteatoda lunata; assembly: GCA_949128135.1. Taxonomy (NCBI): domain Eukaryota; kingdom Metazoa; phylum Arthropoda; class Arachnida; order Araneae; family Theridiidae; genus Parasteatoda; species Parasteatoda lunata. Next base: position 80,061,316 of record OX421977.1, read on the forward strand.
GAAGCAGAACACGCCAAGCATTTGAAGAACAACTTCTCAATAATTTTTACCTTTCTATTACCAACAACATAACATGATTTCATGATCACTTGCTGTTACAGATGTGTGTATAGCGGTAAAATAATTTTTCTGTCTTCAATTCATTACAAGTTAAAATGAAGTCAACATTGCTTTCGTCATTCCAATGAATAAATGTGTTCCAATGAATTCCATACAGAACTGTAATAGTTATAGAATATCTTTCTTCTCCATAGAATTGTATATATTTCTGTATCTACATAATTCAGAAAACAACAATAAAGAATAATCCGAATTACTTGAAAAAGTATCTTTTGTGCTGATTATAAATAAATTTTTTATCGTTTTCTTGGTAAGTGTGTTTTAGTTTTGAAAGAATTTCAACTAGAATTCAGCTATTCTGTTTTTAAGCTACATATTAAAGTTCATATCGAGATCTTACAATTATAAAATTTTGATGTGTGGTATGTTACCTAAAAGTAATGAAGGGATAAACTATGTATATATTATTTGAGAATAAAGTTTTCAAACAAAGAACATATCATTTTGGAATTCTCCGGACAATGTGGGGGCGGAGTTATCGACCATGCCAGCCGTCATCTATCAAAAGGTACCTCAGACTTATAAATCAGGTAAGTGTTATGATTTTTATAATAAAGAATTTGCTTGTAAATAATTTTTTTTCTTACTTGATGATCGTTCTCTACAAAATGTTTTTTTTACGTCTGTTTAAATACTATAAGAATAAAAAAAAACAATACGAAAGTTTTTATTGAAAAATGAGGAATTTTTAAAATCGTTTTTATCCTAAGAATTCTTTATTTTACGCTTTTTAGTTTATAATTTTTCGATAAAATTGTTGTCAAAATACTTTTTTTGAAAAATTAAATGGTATTAAATTATGTGTTTATGTATACTTCTTGCATATTCTAATATTTGAAGTAATATGAATCAGAAAAGTATGGAAGAAATATTCGGTACTTACGTATTAACCACAGCTACAGATTTGGCAGATTTTTAGTGCCGCCAATCTACACTTAAAATTTTTGGAAAAAATCTTAAAATGAAACTCTTTGTTTAAAATCAAAGTAGTCAATCGGATTTCGGTGGGAAATGGGCCGATATAGAGTTTAGCATAGATTCAAAACAAACTTTTCTCTCACCTGATTTTATAGCCATTATGAACTCTAATAAATAAGATTCAAAATGAAATAACATTTCCTAAACGGACGTTTACTAAGATAAAGTTTCATGCTATGGACTTTGGTACATTTTCGTTATATTTCACTCTATAAAATATTTCGCTCCTAAAAAAATAAAATTGCATCTTGTTTTGTTTTTGGCAAGTCCCAAAGACGCATTTTCGTAACACTAAAAAATGGCGACAAAAAAAGAATGGTTCTTTTTTTTTTCTTTTTGTTTCGTAAGCATTCTTTATTTTACGTTAAAATTTAAATGGGCCTTTCATGTTATACCATTAAATTTAGTAAAACTATTTCTCAGGCATTAGGTTTGAACTCTTATAAGAATATACCTATTTTTTTCTCTTTATTTACAAATATTTTACAGATGAGTTCTGGATGTTCCTTCTCTAAAAAAAGAGATACCATTTTTTTTTTCGTTTTCATAAGAAAGAAAACAAACATTTTTCTTTTTTAAATTTAATCAGCCAAAATAAAGATGGAACGTTACAATGCTACATTAAAGACGTCTTCAGTGTAACTGAATGACTGTTCATATGGAAATCGCAGGGATTCGGCACATACAACAACGCCCCCTATAGTTCGTTGCGATCGCGAATATTAAAGTGCTATCATTCATGAATTACTTCACTAAATTAATATTTTAAAAATTATCTGATATATATCACGTGTTTATTTGGCTTATAATGATTATTTTTAAAATGTGTTTCTATAAAAAAAAAAAATTAAAAAAAAAATAATTTAAAATCAACTGTAATTGAAATGAAAAAAGATCATTTATGTATTCAGTGGCAAAATTAATGGAAAAGTGGTTTTAATTCGCTAAACTGAAGCGTAAAAAACGTCGTCATACTGATATATAACGCCGTACTGCCAACATTAATTAAACATCATTATTGATAATGATTTTCAATTAATGTTGATAATAAATATTTTTTGCAATTAAAAATAACCCATCTGCAAAAAAAGCAAAGTTTACGGAGAAAATATATTTATTCGTTTTGAGTGAATTAATATTAGCTATATTCTTATTGACACCTATGATTAATTAATATTGGCAATATGTATTAATTGAAATGAAAAAAATTAAGCAGCGTGCTAAAAAGCTAAGTTAATAGAGAAAAAGCTTATGGGAATTTCGTTTAAATGAGTCGTAGGAAATCAACATACACAGATGACGCTTAATAAATTTTGGTATACTGCTACTATGGTAATTTGTGCAGATATAGTGAGAATTCTGCTACAGGTTTTCAGTAGTTTCAGAAAGATTTTTATCCAGTAGTAAGCAAGAAAATGCATTATTAAAAGAACAACATATAAAGGTCAGAGAGCAGCGCGTCATATTCCAAAGTCCTCATCAAGGTCTTATATAAATCCTATTTGTCTTTAAAAATTTCGGCTTCAGTTAGATCTCACTGATAAATGTGATTCGCTCAAGGCTCCTTAAGTCAGGTGAGCAAAAGCAAGTAAAATCAACGAGAATAGTTTTCGTAATTATTGGTAGTATCATTGATTCAAAAAACAAATAAATAAATTTTTTCAAAATTTGATAAAAAACAATGGATACCCAACTAAAGTAATTTAATTCTATATAAAATCATTGACGTAATTATATTATTGTATACTTAAAAGATTTCTTTGTTAATTTATATAATTTTTACCGTGTGCAAATCCATTTCGGGCAAATCCGTGGTTAAAATTATGTGCAAAAAAGGCAAAATGTTTCTTTCTGTTTTCAATTTTTTTTTCTTATATAAATGTTAATTTTCTAAAATTATTAATTGTCAACTACTTTAATTTATCCAGTATAATATTACCTTGCGCACATCCATTTTCGGGGCCATCCTTGGTAACTAACGAATCAAACGCACTTCAGTACTGCAGTAAGAACGCAAGTTAATACAAAATCTCTCTATTTACGCTTTCACCTCAATTTGCGCGTTTGCTTAAAAAATATCCCGTTCATGTAAGTTTATTTGAATTCGCAACTAGCTTTACAGATTTCGTTTAATGTTTTACTTTGTTTTTTCTTTATATTTTATTTTCTGTTTTTACGTGCTATTTTTACGTAATGTGTTCTATTTTATTTGCTGTAAAATTTTTTCGACTGCTCCTCACACTATTGTATTGATATATTTTGCTTTGGCTATATTGATACAATAATAGAAAGCACTCCTTTTTGCGGATATAATCGTGTGAGCTGATGAAATGATTATATGTTTTATTTTCCGGATTTTTACAAATTTTTTTTCTCCGTTTTTTCCGATTCTTTTTTCTTTCGGTTTCTTATTATTTTTCTTCCCCCTCTTTTTTTTTTTCATTGTTCTGTAATTTCCTCTACATTTTGAACTTATTTTATGAGTTCTATTTACTTGCAGCTTATGCGCAGTAAATAAAACTAATTATGTTTGTTAATTTTCTTCGTGTTTTTTTTTTCTTTTTGTACTTATTTATTATACTATATATATATATATATATATATATATAAGCTAAAAAATTGAGAAAAAATGGAGGGAAAAAATATTAAAAATCCGGAAAACAAAATAAAGAAAGGATATAATCTCTTCATCAGCTCACACGATTATATCCGCGAAAAGGAGTGCTTTCTAATATTGTATCAATATAGCCAAAGCAAAATATATCAATACAATAGTGTGAAGAACACTAAAAAAAATTGAAACGAAATTAGAACACATTAGGTAAAAAATAAACAAAAATATCAAGCAAAAAACAAAATGTAAAGAGATTATAGAACAGTACACGAGAGGAAATCTGCATAGTGAGGAGCGAATTTAAATGAACTTACTCGTACCGGCATCTTTCAAGAATGATTTAAAATATTTACGTGATAAGATTGCCAGATTACAAACTATGAAAACAGAAGCATAAATAAAGTGTGTCTTATGGCACGTTCTTACTGCAATACTGAAGCGCGTCAAATTTGTTAGTTACCTTGGATGGGCCCGATAATGGATGTGCGCAAGGTAATTTAAAGCTTGTAATTAATAAGTTTGATAATTAATAATACATTTATAATAATTTAAGAAAATTAATTATAATTTCAAACAAAAACAATAAATAAATAAAAGAAACAGGATTGCTCGTTTTGCATAAGCGCCAAATTATTACTATTGCTGAAATCCAAAAATTAGGCTCAAAGAGCAATGCCCTAAACACTCGAAATTAGAAAACCGAACAAAACGGGAGCAAAATGAAAACGAAAGTAAGTTAATAGTAGATAATATCAAGCGCTAAAGCTGCATTAAATATGATCACTAACATAGCACAAAAAAAAAGAGAAAAAACGATGAAAATGAATAAGTTATATAAACTGCGCATAAGCTGCTTTGGCTATATTGATACAATATTAGAAAACACTCCTTTTTGCGGATATAATCGTGTGAGCTGATGAAGAGATTATATCCTTTCTTAATTTTGTTTTCCGGATTTTTAATATTTTTTTCCCTCCATTTTTTAGCTTATTTTATGAGTTCTATATACTTGCAGCTTATGCGCAGTTAATATAACTTATTAATTTTCTTCGTTTTTTTGTGCTATATATATATATATATATATATATATATATATATATATATAATTTTTTGTTGTTGATAGATTTCGCTTGGAATGAGTCCAATCATTTTTCAAAAACAACTACGCAACATTTATAAACGCCTTCAGCGCGTGTCACGGTACAAGTTGGCCAACTTGTTTTCCTGAAAAGAACAAGGCCTGATGCTTTTTGTATCTTTATCGCTTTCAATTTTGGCTAATTAAACGAGTTGCAAATGTTTCAGTGAACATTCTTTCTTCTTTTTATTCTTATAAATACAATAATGTTTTAGAAAACAAAATAGTAATAGTAGGCATTTGTTTAAAAAAAAAAAAAAAATTACTCCAAGTGCCTCCGGTTATGGAAAAATTTTACCCTCCAAAACGTGCTAGATGTACGTTTGACTACACTAAACTAAACACAGTTAAGCGTACTTTAAGCTTAAACTAACTATAATTATAATAGAAACAAGTATTCTTATCTCAGTTTTAAAAAAGAATTATTTCGGGAGTGATTAATTTCAGAACGAAATTTACACAAGCTTTTAAGAAAGCTGGACTTAACGTCACTTGTGTGGTTGAGCTGTAACATTTTTGTTTAGTTCTATTCATTTAAGCTCGAAGACAATAACCTCATAGACACCAAGAACAAGAAACTTCAAATCGTCCCAACTATCCCGTTTTTCTTTGTGTATGTTGTGTATTTATGTTGCCAAAATCATTCAGTAGAAGGATTTTTGAAATGGTTTCCAAAGTGTTTCAGTTGCAACCTTAACGTTTAGAGATAAAAACATTAGAAGTGAGAAAAAAAAAATTCATTCACACTTCTCATAGCTTACTCAAAAGTAATTCATAAATTGAATGAAAACAGAGAATTCTCATCTTTATTTATTCCTCAAAACGAGTACGTAAAAATATTTTACTAAAGTACTTTTTGAAACTGTAAAGTAATATTTCAAGCTGCTAAGTAATTTTTAGAAACAAATCTGATAATGTAAGAATACTAAGAATCGGCGGGAAAAAATTCTGTCCGAATGTGATAAGAAGTCAAATAAGAATAAACCGACTCATTTTACCTAGATTCTCCGTTTCTCTATCTGTTCGACCTTCACCCCCTAAATAAACACGCGCCAGTGTCACTTGACTCTCACTTTACCTGCACCAACTAATGATGAGGGGCCTATAACATAATGGGATTTATTTCAGAACAATTTTGCAAAGCCGGCGAAATTGTTGGTGACACGTGACAAATGAAAAACACGTGAAATTGAAAGAACTTTTTTTTTTTTTTTAAGTGTACTGATCACCGATCTCCATAGATTACTGATTATATTTTATTTCATAACCGTCGCTGAACAGCCAACCCAATTTTGAGTTTAGGACTTCCAGTGTTCAACTCCGCAGCCTTGTAATTTTGAATCCAATCTAGAAGACTAGGGAACTCCTGCATTGAGTATTGGCGATCGAAATGGGCTGCAGGTGGCGTATAGCAGAACTCTCTACCTATGGCAACACTTCACATGCTTTCCCCATTAGCGTGTGGAAAGTCATAGAGGAAGGAAGTACGTTAGTTTTTCTCTTGATTTTCATATAGATTGTAATCTTTTAACTTGGAAAACTATATGGAACTGAAAACTACATTAAACATAGTTCTAAAGAACGGAAATTTTAAAAAATATCTTTATTAAATAAAAAGGAAAAATATTAAGAAAAGGGAAAATATCGCAGTACATTCCTATACAATAAAAGAGGAGGAGAGGGAAGGGAGAAGGGCTTAAGGCATGAAATCGGTCTCTCTCCAGATGGCGTATTCGAGTGTTGCGATCGCCAATTGGGAGACATTTGCCTTCAAGGGGGACTTTTTGATGGAACTAACCTGCATTTGAGTTAACACGAAGGAAAACCTTACACGGTTAGCCTGACGGCTAGGGGACTCTAACCCATGATCTGTATACCACTGAGGATATTTTACATCAGCACTACAATGAAATTCATATCGAGCAGTCATCGCTGGATGGGATACGAACCGGGACAAAAACATAGGGAGGCGAGCGCTCGATCCCCTGAGCCACTACGGCTCATGATTGGTGATTGAGAGCAACCCGCCGAATTCGTTAACTTACACAAGACCAAACATGTTATAAGGTGTGTGAAGTCACAAACCCAAACTAAAGCCTGATTTTTCAGTTATGATTCTCCTAGCCTGCTTTCAGGCAAACATTGCCGGGTGAAGAATACACTTCGGAATTCAGGTATTCTGCGAATTTGACAGTCTTTTTTTTCACACTTGTGGCGTCAGAAGACTGCTTTCAGACACCTTTTTTTCAGTCTTATGTGCTTTATAGGGTCTCACGTTTAGCATTCATGTCGACGGGCGTGTTTTCTAGAATTGCTTTGTGTACGGTATAGACGATCCGACCTCTTCAAATAATAAAATAATTGATTTATCGGTTAAATCTTTATTAATTTCCGAATATTTACACTGGTAAAAGAAATAATGGTTCCTTTTTATTTTTCGTTAAAAGTAAATTTTGGTTTCTCTTCATTTAATGTAATTGCAAAGAAGCGATTGGTGCTTGGTATAGTTTGTCTTAAATAAGTACCCGTGGCGGTGACTATGGTAAAGAAGTATAACTATTTCTAGTAGGTTTGTGGGGTTTAGGACAGCTTTTGGCTCGGGTCGACGAGAATATTTTTCTTAGGTCTAGCCTTAGAGTGCTACCTAAAAGGTACTCTCCCTGAAATACGCTATTTTTGTTACCATAGCAGTAGGCGGCCTCAGACTTTGTGGAGGGGGGAGTTCGTACCTTAGACTAACTATAGTCATAGTGCTGGGTACCATTTGCTTCCTCTAACCCCGTTCTCCGCTTAAAGGGACTTCAAGATCGAAGCATTAATGTCAATTCTTTAGCTTAGGAAGTCTTTGGAGCTCGCTCTGTAAGATATTCTAATTATACTGTTCGTAAACAGACGGGGGGAAAAATTTATTTTAAATCAATTTTAATTTTAAGAGAAGAGAGGAGGCATGCCACCCTTCTCTTTCTGTTATAAATAAACGAATTTGTGCTGAATTAATTAAAAGCGTTTTGAAAACGACTTTTTCACTTTAACACAAAATATTTTCTAACGTTGAACCAACAATATTTTTACTTACAACTGCATGAAATAAGCATTTAGAATTTGATTGGTGGTCCTTTCAGCAGAATGATCAAAGCAAATTCAGTAACAGTGTTCCCCCAAGTTACAAAAACTCGAGAATTGTATTTAATTAATCTGTATGATTTTAACGTTCTCTTATTGTAGTGTGTTTTTTCAACGCCGGATTTACGTATAAGCTAAATAGGCTGCAGCTTAGGAGCCCCAGAAATTATAATTTTTTTTAAGCTTTGCTTGAAGTTCTATCTAAAGTTCCTCTGTTGGATAATAATCGAATGTTTTTTTTCTTTTTTTAATTTATCCCCTCGTACTCCCTGTGCATTTTTCTATACACCTGCCGTTATTGAAAATTTCTAAGCCTTATAGTCGCATCAAGGCTATGTTGAACACAAAAAGAAGGAGACCCCTAGGAATTTTGATTCTTCTTTTTTTAGCCGGTTTTACCGGCTATAACCCTGCAATGAATTTATCCCATCTATATCTATTCGATGCTATATTTCTCCATGTATTTAAGCCCAAGTCCTTTAACCACTTCTGTACCCTATCTAATCATCTTGTTCAAAACTGTTTTCCTACTGGTGATTGGGTTACTTTTTTAACAGGATTTTCATCGCTATATTGAAATACATGCCACCTCATTTGAGAAAGATCATTTTTAATATTTTACGTTCTTTGTCTTTTGGATTGTAATTCATGGTTGTAACGAATTCTTCTGGTTTCTCTTACTACACCAAAAAGTTTTATGAATATTTTTCTCTCGAAAGTCATTAGTTTCTCCTCTTTGTCTGATTTGTTAATTGCCCAGCAATTGCTGCTATATAAAACTATCGGTCTTATTTGTGTCGAGTCTAGTCACTAGTGTCTTAATATAGATGAACTTGAACTGGATCGTTCGCAAAATCGACCGTCAAATGATTGTTTACAGTTCAAAAGTTGAAAGAATTTTGGATAGCGAGCTCCAAAAGTTTCTTGTCGCGAAACTGACCCATTGAATTAGAAAACCTAGTAGCGATAAGAGATTACTAAGCTGCGACATAGTGATGTAGTTCTTTCAATAAAAAAAATATATACATATAACATAATTTTTGCTTTTTAAAATTTTATTATTTTTTTTTGTTTACAACTGGGTTTACAGTTTTTCATTTATTTCCACATTCAAATGCTAAAACACGAATACACAGAACAGACGTTAATATATATGAATGCTTGCATTTTTAAATACACAAATACAGATAAATATCAAGGCACATTATTATGTCATTAAAAATATCTTTATTCCTGAAACAGGAGACTGATCGTCGAGAGTAATTTTTAGTTTACAAATGTTGAAGTTCTTCAAACATTAAAGTTTAAAATGAAATAACCGGACCAAAATCCCAAATAATTAAATATATAAAAAAATTTCAAGCTTGTGAGTGACGTTTATCAATTGCATATATGTTTATTAAGGTTGCAACTATTTCTCCAATGGCGTGCAGAGAGGGGGGGGGGCGAAGAGGGCAAGGGCATCTCATTAAAAGGAGTCATCCAATGAATGACTAAACTAAAATTTTAAAATCCATTGCACATTTATTTTTTAATGAAATTATACTTTTTAACAGGTTAACATTTAAATTAAGCTATGATTTTCAAACAAATTTAAAAATTCTTCATATATATATATCGCCCCTTCTTAACTTCTAATCCAGAAATTCGTCCCCAGCATTTTAATCACCTCTGAATGCCATTGAATCAGGGTTATAAAGGAGGATATGAAGAGTGCACCATATATAGGGTATAACTGATTAATTCAGGGGCGGGCATCTGCTTTGACGTGGAGGGCTGTACCTTTAATAACGATTGTATATTGCATTCAGTAGTTAATTTTGCACTTCAGAAAAGATTAAATCGTACCATAAATGTCAATAAAAATAAATTAAATACAATAGTAGAAGTTTGATACAATTTATTTCATTGTTCAAATTCCATAACACTTATGGTTACAGACATGTTTGATTTTAGATTAAGACAGATGTACTCTAAAACACTTTTTTTACAATCGTTCTGAAATCAAGAGTTGTTAGTTGAAATTCTCATTGCAGCATGTAAGTTAATATCTCTTAAGCAAATTTAATCTTACTCTAGTTGATCTTTTGTGGATCCTTAGCAGTTTGGTTGCTAGCAGCAAGAAATCTAACTGCACACTAAACTTTATTTCTTACTTAAAAAATTAAGAGTAAATAACACATGGATTTTGGAAGGGGAAAAAAAAAAAAAAAAAAAAAAAACGAAAAACAAATTTCACAATAAATTAAAAAAAAGTCTAAGTTAATAAAGAACAAAAAAAAAAAAAAAGAAAATTGAAAAACAGGACCTAATTGAAAATATTTTGGATGTAAAGGGTTCCCCAATGTAACCCTCCTCTAACACGCATGCAAAAGGGGAATTTTTCTGATTGCCTTTTTATAATGTCAATAACATAACGGCAAAATAAATAAATAAAAAAAATTTAAAAAATGGGGCTGCTATTAGCCCATCCATGGATTAACCAGTTATATAAAAAAAGATTTTTTATCCTGCTGAAGATAGATGTGCTCAGCTCAGAACAGCACACAGTCTTAGCACACATTCTTAGTGACAATAGGTGAGGTTTAGTGACTGATTTACGGCCAAATTATGACTTTTACGGAAAGAACCGTCTTTGATTATCGGATATGAAGTAATGGCGTCAGAATTTATGTAGCTTCAGAAACTACTTTTCCCAGTGCTACTAAAGGATAAACAAATATTTTAAAAAATTAAAAGAATTTTGCATACCACAACACATAAAATAATTTAAATGGATATATAAAAGATCAATTAGTCTCATGGTCATGGCTATAAATTCTAATAAAAAAAAGTTGTTAAAATAATCTTTGTTTGGAAATTTTTTGTTTTGATTCACTTTCACTGGGAAAAAAAACAACAACATAAGTTGGAAGGCATGAGACTTAGTCATAATTTTAATCCTTAACAATGTTTTAAAATAAAATGGTTAAGTCTGTTGCACTTTTGCATGCTTTTCCTACTTTCCTTTATAACCCAGATAGGTGGCGCTTCTACCGCTGCTAAATATCTGACATTATTACATGAGAAAATTTTTCATTGGTCCAACCTTCATGAATACTAATACATCATACAAAAGTAGATCTTAACATGAAAAGTAGAAACAAAGACTCTCAATAAATTAAAATATGGTTATGAAAATAATGTCTTGCTTATAATTTCATTTGACATTAAATAGCTATTATATTATTTTAACAGTTTCAATTATATTATTGTATTCTGGGCAAAATGATAAAACCATGAATGTACAAATTTATGAAGAATGATTTATCAATTAGTCAACAATGCTGCATCCTAGTCTTTGACACGGATGTGAACATGACAACTAAAATATCAATTTAGAATAGTATAAGTGTATACTTTTATTTTGTTAATAGAATAGAAAATCTTTAAATATTTTTTTTGATTTAGAAGTAATTTTTCTGCACATTCATGATATTTTTTGGGCTGCAGACAATATCAAAATTTATTTTTTTAATCATGCAGCCTTTTTTCTTTTTTTTAAAGAACGAACATATTTTGTAGGCCTTGAAAACCCAATTAGATGTTCAGTGTTCTTAAGTAGGCTTTCGAATATAAAACCTACCATTTTACAAAGACATTTCTTTGCTATACCTATTTTTTATGATTTTCTTTACCGCAAATCCATTATACCAGAAGTACAATAATTATACAAAATTTTTATCTCTAAACTTGTCTGAGCAAAAGTTAAAACCTTTTAATTTTCAATATAAAACTTATCTTCATTATGAAGCAGGAAGACATCAACGAAAAAATATATATATATATATAACTTTGAAATATGCAAGATTCTGAATACACATTTGAAGATATAAAGACAAAGAAAACATATCTTTAAAAAAATCTTTTAAAGAATCCACATTTAAAAAGACACTTTTAATTTTAATTATTTTATAGCCAAAAATTGAAATAATGGTAAGTAACTTCATACAAGTTTTCATCTCCTCTATCAGATTCAAATTATTGTAGAGTATAGAGAAAAATGTAATTTTTAAATAAATAGCAATCAAAAATAGAATATGATGTATATAATTTTTTTACGATAATTATCGTTACCTTTTTATTCAATACACATTGACTGTGTACAAAGTTTTACATCTGTATTAAACTTACTTCATTAAAAAAAAAAAAAAAAAAAAAAAAAAAATGCATTTAACATTTGTTTCAGAATTAAATTAAAAGTTAATATCTAAAATTAATTTTTAAACAAATAGCAATGTAAAATAGAATATGAAGTAAATAATTATTTCAAGGTAACTATAGTTACTTAATGTGTTATCTTTTTGACAAAATACATATTGAATGTGCAAAAAGTTTTACACTTATATTCAACTTGCTTTATTTTAAAAAAAAAGCATTTTTTTTTAAAAATTAAATAAAAATTATCAAAAATCAGTTCACAAAAAGCTGTTTAATTCTAGAAGTAAAAAAAATTTTTTTTAAATTTTTGCAAATGATAAAAACTTTTTAAATTGTAACATTTTAAATGGAAGCTCTCATTGAAAGATATCAAATGCCTTATGAAATGGCACATAATTGTTTTCTGCTTTATAAGAAGCAATATACTTCTAAAATATGACATAAAATACAAGTTGCATAGTTAACAACTAATTTGTAGTTGATCATCTGATACAGATGAAATAAAATTACAAAATTAAATGCAGCTGAGCTACATTTCATCATGAAACATACACATTTAATCATAATGATGTTCTACAAGACTGTTACCCTCCAAAATATGCTTTAAAAACCTTCAACTACATCTTTTTGCTATACACGAGTACAAAAGACAACACAGAACTAGAAATCCAGAAACAAAAAATTTTCAAGTTTTTAACTAAACCATTCCGTTCAAAGCATTTTGGAAGAAAAATTTCAAATTAATAACAATAAATACCAAAAAGTAAACAAATTTACAGAGCATGCTATTTTTTTTTTTTAAAATATGATATTTTGGAACAAAGTTATGATAAACAACTCCTTATTTAACCCTTTGGGATTGCAATCGACACAGTGCAGTTGCAAGTTGATGTTAATCACGATTACTCGGCACATGACACAGAGAATAAGCTTATTTATTTTTTATATATATAGTAATTATTATAATCCCGTAATAACCCATTGTAGGCCAGTGGGATCATGGACGTTAAGGTTCCACAATTTTGTTTTCAATGGCATGATTGCTGCAATGTGGTCAGCATATTTCACAAACTACCTTTATTTTCCAGACACGCGTGCATACACAGATCAGAAGCTAGGTATGCTTCAAGCCGCAGCTAGGGATAATTATTATAATATATTTGAATTATACAATAGGATCCATGTATTGACTTTAAATCTTGAATGTAAAAGTAATTGAGAAAGGTCAAACAGGATCCATATATTGACTTTCAATCTTGAATGCAAAAGTAACTGAGAAAGGTCAAATTTTCTCAACACTCATTTGCAATCAATTAGCAATATATGCCAACCCCAAAGAGTTAAGGTAAATATCAAAGCTTTCTACAGAGTGGGTTATAGAATTGCAGATAATAAAAATAGTAAAAAATTTTAATGTGTCATTTCTACGTGGATAAAGTATAATAAAATTAATATGCACAGGGTGCATAGCCAGATTTTTCAACAAAAAAATAAGCACCTTTTAAGTACTTTTAAAGCACTCAAAAAATATTTTTAATCCTTCTCCAAAAAAAAAAAAAAATCATAATTAGAATCTGTGCAGTATTAAAAATAAATTTTTTTTATCATTTTAAGTTCTTAATTTATAAACATAAAATTAATAAAATTCAAAAAATTTCTCAAAAACTTTACATAATTGTGATAGAATAACTAGTTTCTGATAAATACTGCAGAAAAAATTGCAAAAAATCATGCATTTTTTGTAATTTAGAATGACAATCGACAGGACAAAGAAAAAATCTCTATTTAAAAGACAGAAAATTAAGCACTTTTAGCAAATCCCGAATAAAAAAAGCACCTTTAAGGGTTTTTAAAAAAACGTAAATAAAAAATAAGCAGCTTTAAGCACTTTTTAAAAACGCTACGCACCCCGATGTATTATGTGTCTCATTGAGTTAATGGACTATTTCCCCAAGATAGACGCGAGAGAAAAAAAACTAAAACGTCAATTGCAGAAGGAAATTTTTTGCTTTCTTGCTTGGTGTCACAATAGCCTCTCCACACCAAGAGTCATGAACTTTGTTTTTATAAATTATTTTAGAATACTGTTTACAATTAATACCAATTTCGCTATAAAAAAAAAACTCTGTAGAAAATAAGTCATGCTCACAAATAAATTTAACCCCATGAAACAGCATGCATGCAGATTTCACTTAATAAAGGAAATTTACAGTTTAGTCAAACATTTTATACAAAGTATCAATAATCCACCTAAAATTATAGGTTAGGCCTTTAAGTATATGCTACAAACACCAAAGTCAGAAAAAGAGTAACATAATCAGCCAGCAACACAGTGCAAATCAGTATGATTAAAGATGTATGCCACTACACTTCTGATCTTGATTGTTTACACATAAGTTCCATTATTGGCCTGTAAAAAAAAGGTTTTTTTTTTCTTAAAAAAAAAAAATTACTAAATTGAAAACCACAGCTAATTATTAAACAGCAACTAAATTTCACTTTAAAAAATATATACATAATAGTTTTAAAATGAGACTAAAGAAGGAAAAAACTATTCATCAACAAAAGATTCACCAAAATAAATCTTTTGCAATTGTCAGCATGAATCAAAAATCTCAGTTCTCAATATAATTTAGCACATAATGCATGTATTTGAGTGTGAGGAATGCTACATGAAAGTTCAGATATTCAACTTACCGGAGGCAAACTACATCCTGCAGTAAGGTTATCAGTTCTGAAAATTTGCTAAAAAAAAAAAAAAAAGATTGTAAGGAAAATAATAATACTGACATCACAAATTTGTAAATACATTATAGCGATAAATTAAAATAAGAAACTATTTGCCCCATTTTTAAAGGTTTGTATAAAACTTTAAAAAACAGAAGCTTAAAATAACTTTGATGTTCTTCTGAAAAAAAATCAACTAATTTAATAAGTGATGATTTCAAATTTCACAACTGAAACACAGCGATATTTAGTTTATTTATAATGAAACTATTTGAGATCATAATCTTTGATTTAATATTGGGTTTCTCATTTTGTTTAAAGCCTAGATATTTTAGAAAATTTCAACTTATTTAAATTAATTTTACAAATTGGTAAACAAACTTGAATTTTGATGTCTTCATGGTATTACAGCTTACACTTAAAATAGTTTTTCTCAGGATAAAAAGTATATTGAAAAAACTTGAAAGTAATTTTGCTTAAACTTTTTTAAGGAAAAGGACAAACAAACATTTGTAACAAAAAACATTAAATATTAAACATTAAGCACACATTGAAAAATATTTTGCACTATATGAAAATTTTATTTAATATCCAACTCCCATGCTATGACTATGTGATAATTTTTAATTTTACACAAGATAGCCCAACACTGAACAGTTAACATAATTTCTTTGTTAAAGTAATTAGGAAAGATTATATCATTAGTCTGTAGACTTAACAATAAAGTAAGTAGATTTAATGCAGATTCAAAAATTTTAAAAACTTGCTTATCAAAGGTATGAGTAATTTAATGATAGCTTATGTGGTGGGTGAAATTAAAAATTAAAGTTAAGATTAAGTTAAGTTTAAAACTGGATTTAACCACACTAACTAATTTTAAAGATTAATATTTTGTTTACAATGATTATTAAAATTTTGAAAAATAATTTCAATTCACTTTTAATAATAACTTCATCTATACAACAGTTTTTATAATTTAAATTTTTTTTTTCTTTATTCTAGTCTTGAAGAATAATTTCCCCTTCACAATGTTTTTAGATTCTTGATAATATTTTTTATTTTTTTTTACACAGGCTTTGAATAATAATGTAGCATCTACAGAATGATTTGTATAATTTTAATGATGTTTTTTTTTCTTTCTGTTCTTGCTCCCGTTTTTGAAGATTAAATCTAATTTTATTGTGATTTTTTTATGCTATTTTTAAAATATTTTTCTTTCTAAACAAAATATTAATTTGTGGCTTTCAGTGCATGCTTAATGGGGTCATTTTTTACTATTTTAGAACCCTGATAAAATAAAAAATAATTGGGGAGAAAAATAAATTTTTAAACTAACTTTACTTACTCCGAGCCAATTATCAAAATTCTGTTCTGGAGCAAAAGAACTAGTTGCACCCTGATTTGTCATCCAATTCATTTCAGATCCAGTGCCTTTAATAATTCTGAAACAAATTCATTTATATTAAAATAAGATGCATACAATAACAGTTAAAATATAGTAAAGGTTACATAAATAAACTTTAACTTTGCATCTATAACTTAAATCTTAATATATATATATTTCTCATATGTGGCACTATATACTCAGGTATTTCTCTTATCTATTGACAACAACATAGTCTATTATAATTTTGATCAATTGCTTTAAGTAATTTTCAATTGAACTAAGTAAAAATAGCAAAATCCAGTAGAATTGATTGCTATGCTATTATTAAGAAATAAATTGATACTTTGATACACTATCAAGTATTAATTTTTCCCCCTTCAATATCAAGCCTAGTAAACATAGCAAATACAACACATATATTTAAAGTGATATGAGTTTTGAATCTCCTTCACGTAATTTCTTTATGAAAAGGTAATTAAGGTATCATCAGGTTATTCAACAGAGTATTCATTAAAAGAAAAAAAAAATGTAGCAGCTAAACTACTAATAACAAAAATAGTTTTAGTCAAAAAGTTTTTAATATAAAACTTACGGTGCAAAACTTGGCACAAATTTGCTCCCATTGGTTGAAGAAGATACTGGCAACTGTGCGTTCATCATGGAAGTTGCTTCAGAATTCATTAACCTCTGACTCAACAAAGTTGGCGTTGTTTCATTCAAAAGGGGTGCTGGCTTGCTCATCATGGGTGGAGAACTTTCAGCAATGACACTTGGAGATCTGTTGCTCATAAGGGAATCCATGGTATACATTCCACTATCTGTGCATGTATCTTCGATTTTAGGAACAAAGGAATGTATCAAGGTGTCAGATATTGTTGGAACATCAGATGTCGTTTCGTCAATAATAACAGTAGGGGGAATGTTTCTCGGAGCAGAGAAACTAGACACTCGACTTGAAGATGACGGGATTGCACTTGGAGATGGCATTGCATTCGGAGATGGTAGGCGTAGTGAGGAGTTAGAGATGCTAGCGGGAGGACTCATGGAGGTTGAGGGCACTGCATTCGGAGAGGGTAACCTCATTGATGGGATGCTAACATGAGAGTGAATAGAACTCATAGAACTGCTACGGCTTCGACTGAAAAAAAAGAAATAAATGCAAACAAGAGATTAAAAATAGGTGCTTGAAAAGAAAAAAAAATTAAACTAAATTTGGGAACAGCAGTTCTCAAATTGCATGAAATATTTGGAAAGTTATTTCATAGTCTCACCACATGCTTTCAGTCATCCTAGAAATTTACACAACCATACATTCACAGACCATTCTAAAAATACATTCAAAAATAAAATACTCAACATTCAAATTAAGTTCTTGAAGATTAAATTTCCTCAATGATTAGTATTTAACTAGCAGAGAGAAAATTTTTTTAAAGTTTTTTTTAAAAAAAGGAGAAGTTTTAGAGGTTTAATTAAATTAAAAGCAAACAGTTATTTTAAAAACTTTATCAATGCTTTAAGAAGAATAGTAAAGTTTACAGTCATGGCGGTTAATGATGTCAGCATTGCTAACCAGCTGTTTTAACTTCCTAGAGAAGCAGGTACCAATTAATGTAAAGGCTACGTCGACTTCAAGCCACTACCAGGGATAGAACCCTGGTTCAACACAATGACATCTAAGTGTTTAAATCATTGTGCCATCGTGGCTTGTGCATTAATAAGACAAGACTGAAAAACAGCAGCAATTAAATGTTCTTCAATCATGACAATTAATATTATTTATTAAACTTATAAAGCATACATTAAACTTTCTTCTCATAATTTTTTATTATGATTTTAAGAGAAATTTTAAATATTCAAATTCATTTCAAGTTTTAAAATCTATGTAATTAATACAAAAAACTCATTTCACTAAAACCTTCGTTTTAGTTAAACAATTTCTTTTGTAATGATGATAATTTCTAAAAAAAAAAAGAAAAACAACTATGGTTAATAGAAAAAATTCATATAAATTACAAGTTAGTTGAAAATTTAATTTCATTTTATTTAAAAAATATAATCATAAGGAAATTCAATCAACCAAGAATAAAAGGTTTATTTTCATAAATCTGATGAAAGAATAAGCTAGATGTGTTGAAAAATAATTGAGAACCACTTCAAAAAACAGTGAACGTCACATTTAACATTTAGGTCTTACCCATAATGCTTGGCAAACATTGTGAGATCACCCATGTCATCTTAGAAATTCAAAATAAAGGCATCTTTTTTTTCCCCAGAGGGATTGATAGAGAATCGAGCCAACATCTCAAAGACCCTAACAAGAATAAATAGGTCGCTTTTTTTCTTTTTTAACTCTTGGACAACAGAAAATAAATCAGGATTCAAAACTCAATGCATTAGAAAACTAATAATAGAATAACAATCAAATAGTACATACCATTTTAAAAAAATGCTACATACATTATTCTTTAAGAATGTAAAAAAAATAATTAAAAGACAGAATCAAGTTGAAAAAAATAATTATTAAGAAGAAAAATAGAGAGACACATGCTTTTGAATGAACGAGTTGATTAAAGAAATTCTGTTTAAGAAGTGTTTCAATAAAATAAAAATGCTTCAAGAAAAATAATATTTTTTTTTTTTTTTAAATAAATCCTTCAGAAAGCATTTAGTTAAAATTTAATAAAAGATAAAAAAGTCACAACATCAAGCCATATTATGAAAGGTTAGAGCAACCAAAGAAATAAAACAATTGATGTATGAATAATCCAAACACGCCAGGTTTCATCAGCTTCATTCAACTAACTTGAATTCAAGCAACCATTCACACACGTCACACATTGATGTCAAATAAATTTAACACACGTGTTCATAATATCTTTATTCAGAATGATTTACATCGTCTGCACATTTGAGACACATGCGTGTACAGTACTCGTGAACAAGTAAACCATTTCCAAACATGAAAAGCTACATTTTCTTCTGAACGCACACAATTTACAATCACAACATTCATTCACTCATCCAATTCATTCGGAATAAAATAAAACTAGAAGTTATCACACCAGTTTGATTCGTTTACATTACATTAAAGCTATGTAATAGGCTAAAGGAGATTCAATTTTGCTTGGATTATCTTAGTAGCTGCGAGTGCGAATACAAGTCACATTAGCTATGTGAGAATAGAATTTAGTTGGAATATTAATTAACAATGCTAATTGGAATAGACCTTGCTAATAGACAGGGGTGATAGTGAGCCCAACTCAAAAATCCTGAAAATTTCTAAAGTAAAATCTTTAATGACGCATTTCAAACAAATTAATGTCTTGAAAAATTTAATTCTTTGATATTTTAAAAACATGAAATTTTAAATAAATTATATGCAGCATAATTTAAATGAATAATAATTTAATGTATAAGTTTACTTTTAATTTAAATGTATAAGTTTACTTTTATGTCTAATCACATTCATTGTTCTAAAAGAAAAAATATTTACAAATGAAAGATTACAAATATTTAAGACTGAAAGTATAAATTCTAGTTCTAATATTTCTAAATAAACTATACAAGAATTTTTAGACATAAATATGATCAATGATTTCTTGAAACTTCTAGACCTTGGATTTCCGGAAACTTCCGGATCGCTGTTAGCGAAAAATCCGGATTTTTCCGGAGCACAATCATCTCTGAATAGGCTACAATGAGCTCAAGTTTAATTTTAATTGTTTCATTTACATCATCTGTTCGTAGGCTACTAGACAACTCATATTGAAACTGCATTACTTGGTTTACATTTCCTTAAATTAGACATGTGTTTTGAATTGAACTTAAATTAAGGTTCGAACAGTTAAATTTATATCATATTGAGTTTTAATAAAAAAATCGACTTGAGTTAGAATTGCTAAATTTTAACATTAGAAAGAGCTACGCAAATGAGAAATAGGCACATTTTCAATATAACAATCATATATGAATTTTTTTTTTTTGTGAAACTTATTAGTAATTCACTGATATAAGTTATAATGGATCAAAATTTTTTATTTTAAATAACTGAAATGTCATTGGCGCAAACTAGTCAACATTTTTATGGGTATGAATACATTTTTGAATATACATATGTTTATGTTTAAAAAATTAACGATTGTTAATAATATTTAAAAATTCTTAATGGGGTATTAAAGAAAAAATCAAATTCTTTCATCTTAATAATTCAAAATTTATCAAGCAGCTGCAGCAATAACTTCTAATTTAAAATACTTTTGTATCCGTGAAATCAACTTTTCTCCTTAAATAGTGTTAGCATTATAAATCCATAATAGTAACTTTATTCGCTTGAATTGTGCAATTAAAACGAATAACTGCAAGGCACGGTAAACATTTAATCTTTAATTCGATTAAAAAATATCAACAGAATATTTTTACGTTAATTATTGTTGATTTCTTGGATACCTGAAAAATAAGACAAAATAAAAAAGTTACCTATGGCTCCTGAAAAGTACATACATTTATAAAAAGCAACATGGGCACTGCATTAATAACTCATAAAACTTAATAAACATATATTCATTGTCAATTCTCCAATCTACAAGTATTTGCATTTTGCAGTTCATAAATTTTCATTTAATCATAAGATTTTCCAAAAATAATTAATTGAATCATTATAAAAAATTATAGTCGTTAAACTAGAAACATTAAAAAAATTTTAAAATTTTCATTTGAAAAAAATGTCTCTCTTATGTAGCAGTTTTGAAGGCATTTTTAAACGTATTATTCAGAAATAATCATATTGACAAAATAGTAATTTAAAATTTAGCTTTAGTATATCTAAGATACAAAAAAACCGTAAAATTTTGTTATGAAACTATGCTTTCGAATTAATCAGTTAAATTTTAAAAATTAATTCATAAATAAACAAAATGCAGATTAACTGATGTTTTAAAAATGGTTTTATAACCTCATCTTTTCTTGCTCATTTGAGCAGAATCATTGTAAAAAAGAAATAAACCTGAAACAATCCAAAATAAGATACTTTCTTTGATTATTTATTAGAATATGTAAAAAAACAAAGTATTTGTGAAAACCTAGATGCAGATAGTTCGCGTAGATGTAAACAGGATAGAAATATTTTTCGAAATTTTAAATGAATTATAAATTTTTTTTTTTTACATAGACAACTAAATAACAGTTTTTTTAAAAATCCATCCACATTTAGGGGTCTCTTTGCAGCAGCATCTAAATATGAGCCAAAATGCAATATGCAAGGACCAAAATTTTGGTAAAGTCCTTTTTTTTCAAACCGATTTTATGAGAAACTCTATCAGTGCCCATATTGCGATACAAAAATATCTGTGATCGCTGGGGGTTCCATAGAAATTGGAAGAACACCATGGGGAACAAAGAAATTCTTCGCGGAATGTAAAAAATGCTAAAAGTTGTAGAAAAGGCCAATGCAGAAGTAACTTTTACATATATAAGGGAGAAGGACACAAAATGAGCACTAAATTTCTAATCTAGAAAATATGGAGGGTTATTCACTCTGATAAATGATATATTTGTACACTTTTGATAAGATATTTAACTTAAAAAAAAAAGAAGAGAAAGGGATATAAGTGACAAATGTTGTATTTTTTGTCAATGGAATAAATTTGTGAATAAATGAAAAACGAATAGTACAGAAAGTATTAAGATGGAGGATATTTCAAAAATATTCAATTCTCACACCAACAGAATTGTGCAGAAATTCCATTGTAATTTGAAATAGTTCTTTGCTAACCTAAATATGAGATCAAAGTTTTGCATAAAAAAAACACAGATGATTAAAAATGCAATTATAAAGACAATGAATTATTAAAAATATATTAAGCTTACTTATAACAGAATAAATTTTAGGTAATATTTAAACCGAAAATAGACAACAAAATTCTAAAATTGTTTTTTCACATTTGATTAAATACAATGTTTTTACATGCCAGATCACTAAATTTTTTAAAGAAAATTTATGCTTTACAATGAATAATCTTGTCCTAATTTGTCAGTCTCAAAAGTATAAACTTGTCAATGAAAAATGAATATTCAAATGCTATTTAGATGATGACTTAACAATTAAAAAATGAAAAGAGTAATCTTCACAATAATGACGCCAATAGAAAGTGGAAATTGCTTCAAACTAGGAACATCTTACAGTTCAGTAAATATCAAAAAAGAAATTTAGAAATATAGTTTACAACCAAAAATTTTCAAAGCAGACTTTATGAAATAGCCAATATAAACTGCTGAGAGCAACATAAAGAAAATACTAATGCAAGATTAAGCATATGCCTGTATGCACAGTGCAAGTTAGAGGAAATATAATTGCATTAGTATATGCTTGTATGTATAATGAAATGAAAATGCAACATCAAGCTGTGAAACAAAAATGAGAGCTTTGTATTCTCAGATGAAATAACAAGCTCGATGCCAACTCTCTGAATCTCAAGTTCTTAAAAAAAAATTGGTACGAATTGAATCAATTTTGCATCACGTAGAATTTGAAGGAGACGAAGTTCTGTCTTGATAAATTAAAAGGCCCTAACACCAACTATTTTTCAAAATGCTTTTTTTTTTGTAGCATTTTATGGACAGTCTAAATTAATAAAATTTTTATGAAATCAGAGAGCGCAAAACGCCAACACAGTGTTGAGTTACATTGAAATTTATATTGTCCCTAATCTCTATTTGATGCAAGGGAAAAAATTTGTTTTTCTCTGCATTCCAAAAATGGTCCATCTGAGGACTGACTGATTTCAGAATTAAAAGTTTTGAAAACAAAGAGCAATAGTGGAATGAAACAAACGGTATATTTATTGAGAGAGCTGAATAATTTGAGACAGAAATTTTAGAATTAGCACTGCAAACCATTAATGGCCAATGTGATCAGTTCTAGTGTTAAAACGTCAAAGAAGGTTGTCAGACCTGATTTGAAAGTTTAAACCATCTACACTACGTGTTTTTCTGGTACTGAAATATCACAGGTTAGATTATAATCACATATTTGTATTCTTTTCAAAAATGTTGTACAGCGCCATCTGTCAGCAACTTCTGTAACTAAATTCTAAAATTCTGCTTTACAGCTTTCACAATAAACATACCGTTTCATTTTTCTCATCCTTTGCTTCTGAGATATTTAATTTTGAAATTAGCAAGTCCTCTACTGGACCTATTGTAGATGTTTTGCAGGAATGCGGAAAAAGAATATCTTCACTTGCATCATATAATGGTTAGTGCCTACATAAATTTCAATCTCATTCGTCACTTGATTGGATTTAGAGCTTTTTTATTTCATAATTTCTTCTTTTTTTTGTTAAACCGGCACCCGGTATCATTTGAGGGCAAAGTCAGACTATAGCATCATGCAAATAATGAATGATTTGATTTTTCACAGAATGTATTTTCTTTGACACTACACTACTTGAATGGCAATGCAACCCGAGTGATTTGCTATTAACAAAATTAAAAAAACATCAGGGTGACACTTATTACGAGAACATACAAATTAAAGAATAATGTAGTCGGGGGGATGGAAACACTGGCCATTTTGCAAACTTTTAACATTATTTACAGAATGAAAATGAAACAACCCTTCTTACCCACCTCTCAAAGTTTTGGTTTATAATATTAAGCGTCTCCATCGAAGCAGGCTCAGTAAATGGCGTGTCAATGGTCTGCTCTGAGCTTTCTAAGTTACAAGATAAAGGGCTATCGACAATTGCTTCACAATCTTTAGACGTAGTGGTATTGGAGGAGCATAAAATGCTGCCAGGGTACATCTTGCTATTTTCCATCTCAGTAACTTCGTGAATAACAGGTCCACTATTAGTAACATTACCTGGTGATGAAGGCTATAAAAGACAACTCGAGTATATTCACTTAGAATTTTACATAATCAAAAGTCTTACAACTCCTACACATTTTGCACGGTTTTAACTGAAGTGCCTGCAGAAGGCCACGCAAGATAAACCTAGAGAGCTGAAATAATTTTCAAAAAACATATGTTATATTCGCACATCACAGAGGATGTTTTATAAATAAATATAATATATAAAAAATAATATAGTCAGGACAATATGTATAAGAATATAAAGTCACTGATAAATATAATAACTAGGCTAAACTAAAAAATCACTATAAATTAAAGAAAGTATTAAATTATGTTATTCACAGCTCATAAAATACTTATAATAAAATAATAATAATCACTAAAGTAGGTCGAAGCTGACAAGAATGTTGTGGGAATTTGAAAAGCATCAAGTTTGTCTCTGCATTACATACACATCTCAGAGAACAGTCTTTATATAGAGCTACATATACACTACCTTGAAGGCATAAAGGTGAACAACTTAACCATACCATCATTCATTCTCATACATAAATTATCGCTATTTAATATTAAAACTGTGTAAATACTATCAATCCAAAAAACAAAAAGAAAGCATGAAACAGAATTTATGACAAAATTGATTCTGAATGTGTCAAACTCCAAACTAAATGACAAAAATGCAAAATATGACGAATTTCAAGTTTTTTTAAAAAACTACATTAAATTGAATATTATAGCAACAATGAAATTAAAAATATTGCATACATATACTTCGTTATATGTACTAAAGCAATATAAAAGAGGGAATAAAAAAAAATCTTAACTGCGCAAAAATAAGTTAATCCTGAAGAAGGCGCAATAAGCTCAAGTTTTTTTTTAACGCTATTCATTTCGGACTGATACTTACCATTCCATGATTTGAATCCTGGTCGTTGAGCTGAACATAATAAGGAGGGGACATTCTTGCCATTTTCTGCTGTTTTTCTCCTTCATCAATCATGAGTGGTGATTTGCGTTTTAATGCAATTTCTCTGCTTGATCGAACCATATTGACAAAAAAGGGAAGAAGCTGGGGAAGAAAAAAAAAAAAACGATTAAATATATTAGTTTTACTCAAAATCTATTTGTTAATCCAGTTGCTGACAGTATTCCAAATCAGGGTGCGTAGCCAGATTTTTCAACAAGAAATAAACTCCTTTTAAGTACTTTTTAAGCACTCAAAAAATATTTTTAATCACTTTGCATGAAAAAATCATAATTAGGATGTGTGCAGCAATAAAAATTATTTTTTTTCTATCGCTTAAAGTTCGTAATTCTTGAACATAATAAACAATAAAATTCAAAAACATTTTCACAAACTTCACATAGTTATGATAAAATAACTAGTTTCTGATAAACATTGCAGAGAAAATTGTGAAAATCATGCATTCATTGCAATTTAGAAAGACAATCGACACGGCAAAGAAAAAATTTCCTATTAAAAGGTAGAAAATTAAGCACTTTTTACAAACCCAAAATTTAAAAAAAAGCACCTTTGAGCGCTTTTAAAAAATTTAAATAAAAAATTAGCACCTTTAAACACTTTTAAAAAACGCTACGCACCCTGCAAATATAATTATCATGAAAGTTCATTGCAAAAAAAGGAAGAACAAGTTTAACTTTCCAGCTTTAAAGAGTGTTTTAATATGAGTGGCAGACCAACTGCAAACATTGTCTTTCTTGGTCTGTAAGTTAAATTTTCGAAACTTTAAATTACAATAAAATTTTGGGGGCTGACTTAAATACAGATAACACATTTGGACACAGAGATTCCATTCCAAAATTTGACTTTTACTGGTCAGATAAATGCAATCATATTTAATAAAATGTAAGAGAGGAAAAAACTAACGTTATCCAAGGCTGGCGAAACTTTATTATGGAAGGCAGGATAAAAAACATCAAAACCAGTTTGAAACTTAAAAGAGTTTTTGAAAACTGCATTTTACATCATCTCACTTTTTGATCTTGCAACAATATTTTGGTTTTTGAGGCTTAAACTTCACCTTTCTTGCATATGAGTAGTCAGATTTAAATTATATTTTTTCCCTACATTTGCACACCTTAATGGGTATGGATGGTGTTTTCAGTAGAAATGTAAACAATAACAATCTCGAGCTGTATGCCTGCTCTAGTTCCGGTTAGAAAGTTTGGAGCTGCTTACTAGATGTTATTCTGCGAGGCGATATTTTCAAACGGATAATTTTGTTTTCAATAAAATAAATAAATTGGATAATTTCTGAGCTCAAATCTGCCGTATTTCATAAGATATTAATGTTATTATGTAATTCCGATGAGTTTGAAGTGAAAATTTGTTTTAGTTATTTAGAGATATATTGTTAAAAAAGGTGACATGGTTGCTAGATTTTGAATAACTCACTTTTTTGACAGTCTTGATTTGGACTCTTTCCATTTGTTTATTACTGTTTGCTCGTGTTGCAAGCTGTGCACCATCACACGTTAGTGTTAGCATATTGTTCGAGGAGCAAGATTAAGTTTAGTAATAAGTATTCAAATATCACGTTTGCAGGAATCTCAAGACAATGATCATGTTGTGAGCCGAACGGCTTTAAAATACACCCAAAACAGTAACCCGGAAGTATAAGCGGTATACAGCCTGCAGTGCTTCCTAGTGTCGAAAACACCATCCATACGAGTTCATTTTTGACAAAGATTTAAAAGTACAGATTAAGGACGATTATCACAGTATGTCTAGGAAACAAAATTAAATATGAATTTTTAAAAAAACAAACTTTTCTTTGATTTAGTCAATGTGTTATTTCTAACAGTTGTCAAATAGAACAATTGCATTAAAATAAACTGTAAAGAGAATATAAAACTGTAACTGTACTTGTTGCAAAACGGTTTGCTGCTTTGTGTATCGTTCTGAAAGCATGTTAACTTGTCTCCACAACATTCTGTTTTCCCGTTTGAGATGCCGCATGCCCTGCTCAGCACTATCCTGCTTTCCTTTCAAGGACTTTATGTTTGATATTAGTTCATCAATGTATTCTTGTTTTATTTTGGGATCTTCTGTTCGACTATTTGGAATCTAGTAAAATGTAAACAAGGTAAACCATTATAAAAAAAACACAAGTGTATTTATAAAAAAAAATATTAAAAAATACTACAAAAGTAAAAAAAACGTAATTAATTCATAAGTCATGCTTCGTATAATTAAATGTCAGTTATTATTTTTTTAAATGTTTGATGAAAAAAAAAAAAAGGGTCGGAACAATCGATAATAATAATCAATAATATAATTAATAAGAATAATCAATAATACAATGAAAGTCCTGAAATGTATTAAAAAACTAAATTTAAATTCTGAAATTCTAAAAATAAATATGTGCAATCGATTCTAATGGAAAAACATGCAGTAAAGTAAAACTTAAGCTTGACATTCATAAATGCGGGTGGAGGGGAGACTTTATATTTTACCATTTTTAAATGGAAGGTTGTTTTTATAAACAATTTAAAGTATACTTACAGTTAAAAAAAAAAAAAAAAAAACTAAATAGTTTTTTTTTTGTGCAGCAATTACTATGGAAGTTTTGACTAATTCAAAATTTTTAATATATGGGCCAAATGTATGTATAGTGCGCAGAACAAAAAAAAGACAGACTACCATAAATAATTTTTGCTTTTAATAATCGGATCTTAAAAAAGTCATATTTTTAAGGACATATATTTTTTTTAAATTATTCAACAGATTTCCCTCAAATTTTGTATTTAACCATGCAAAATTTCATTTCTTAAAATTATGTAAAAAAAAAAAAAAAAAATTTATACCTTAACAATTCCAATTGTTTTGACTATTACTAAACAAAATATAATAAAATATTTCCTAGTTATTTTTTGCATGGAATCTTTAGATAAACGAATTTTATAATGGAGTTCAAAATTTTTTTAATTTGGGCAAAAAGTTCCCGAGATATGGAGAAATACGAAAAAAGTAAAATTAACATTAACGAGTCCAAACTTTTGATCACACTCTCCTGACTACTAAACTATGGGAACCATATTTCCCCGTTTTTTGGCTACCCTTCTCTCTATTTCAGGAATCCGCATTCCGAAGCCGTTGGAAAAAAAGCATCTTTATACTAAGAAAGTGCGTTTTTGTGTCGGATTTCATAACTTAAAATATCGTCGCACTAATTAATTAGCATATTTGAGGTCATCCCATCGAACCATTAAAATTGAGTCCTGGAACGTGAGGATCCGATTATTAAATCAAAAGTTAAGAGTGGTCCTTCCCTTATTTATTATTATTATTATTTTTGAGGGACTGTACATCTTACGGGAAAATAAATAAATTAAAAAAAATTCTGAATTTTATTTTTACACTAAATAACTTTAGTTTTAATCTGCAGATAATCAATCGACTCATAAACCACAAATTTAAAACGTTCTTATTCTTTGATTTACTCTACATTCATCCCAAAGAAATTTTTATTATAATACAGAAAGGTGATTTAAATTTAAGGTTTATAGTCTTTGAAGATGAGTAAGTAATCAATAGTCTCGATTGGCAGAAAATCCAAAAACCATTTATTTATTTATAAATTATTTTTTTAAAAATTGTCAGCATTTGTATGTACTGTTCCAATAAAGCAGTATGCACATTTTTTTTTTCTTCCTGAGACCATATTTTTAAGACACTATTCTTATCGATTCCTGGGACACTACCTCTCAATGAAATTTTAACAGGATAATCAAGGCTATTCTATAAGGAAACTTGCAGGATAACACAGGCGATAAAAACTCCCCCGTCAGAATGACGTCATTCAAAAATTTTTCTGTATAGCATTCTGACTTATCACCTAACTTTGTTATCGCTAGATTAGAGAATATAGGCAGTATTACATCATACTAAATTTACGGTTTAATAGAAGAAAGAAAATTTTCTTCATGGGGAAATTATTTAAAACTTAAGGTAATCAACGATTTGCCTAAATAACTTTTAAACGATTCATTACAAGATCTACTTTCAAATTTGAAATTTCTCCTTTGAAAATCTCCCAAGTGCCCTTCAATTCGGCGTCAGATTATTATTTTTAAACTTTTGAATTTGAAATTTATTTCTTGATGCCCCACTCCATTTAATAATTACTCTTATTCGAAATTTATTTATCTTTCACTCAAATTAATTTTTCTTTTAACTTTTTAATTCGTAATTTGTACTTGATATTCCATTTGTACTTGATATGACGTCATTCAACAATTTTTCTGTATAACATTCTGACTTATCACCTAACTTTGTTATCGCTAGATTAGAGAATAGAGGCAGTATTACATCATACTAAATTTACGGTTTTATAGAAGAAAAAAAATTTTCTTCATGGGGAAATTATTAAAACTTAAGGTAATCACGATTTGCCTAAATAACTTTTAAACGATTCATTACAAGATCTACTTTCAAATTTGAAATTTCTCCTTTGAAAATCTCCCAAGTGCCCTTCAATTCGGCGTCAGATTATTATTATTTTTAAACTTTTGAATTTGAAATTTATTTCTTGATGCCCCGCTCCATTTAATAATTACTCTTATTCGAAATTTATTTATCTTTCACTCAAATTTATTTTTCTTTTAACTTTTTAATTCGTAATTTGTACTTGATATTCCATTCAAATAATTATTATTCAATTAATTATTATCAGGGGTCTGTCCAGACATTTTGTGAGAGGTCCGTTTTTGTTAAATTGTGAAAAAATTACCATTAATTTTTAAATATAAAATAAACGTTAAGTTACATTCTTTGAACCAGGGTCCGCTTTTGTGAATTTGTGAAAATAGGGTCCGTTATTGCAAAAAAAAAAAAAACTTTTTCAAGTAGTTTTTAAATTGTAAAAGACATACAAGATCATACTCAACACTGTAAAATTATAATTAAAAAATTTTAATTTAAAAAATAAACAGCAAATGCAGCTACTAAATTAGCGATGCAACATGCAAATATTTGGTATTTAGCCTATACTGCTGAACGTAGAATATTCATTTCGGACGAATAAAGGAAGAAGCTTCTGCCGAAGACAAAACTTAGTTCGTTTGCATTTGTCTTTCTTTCCCTCCACCCCCTTATTCGATTAACAAAACAATAATGAAGATAAACAAATTTGTGAAGGGTCCGATTAAAGGATAAATTATTTTGTGAAGGGTCCGTTTTTAAGTTAAAATATTTTGTGAAGGGTCCGTTTTTATGAAAAGATATTTTGTGAAGGGTCCGTTAACGGACCCAAATTTCTTCTAAACAGACCCCTGATTATTATATACTTTTTTATTTCATGATAACCCCCTCCAAATAGTTATTATTTCATTCTTAATTTATATCTCTATATTTCACTTGAATTAATTCATTATTATAATTATTTTACACTTTTTGAATTGAAATTTATTTTTTTGATACCCCATTTTAAGTAGTAATTAGTATACACTTTTTAGTCGAAATTTAATTTTCTATATTCCACTTGAATCAAATATCTTTTTAGATCGTAATTTGTTTGTTTTTTTGATATTCCATTAAAATAATTATTATTCAATTAATTATTATTTTATATTATTTTTATTTGAAGATCATTCTTTGATAACCCAATCCAATTATTTATTATTTTATTCTCTTCCACTTTAAATTTATTTCTCTAAGTTCGAATAAAAATTTTTTTACTTATTAATTCGTAATTTTTTTTTTTGATATTGCATTCAAACAATCATTATCCAATTAATTATTATTATTATTTTAAACTTTTTGATACGAAATTTATTCTAGGTATTTTTCACTCGGATTAATCATTATTTTTTTTAATTTTTGGATTTGAAATTTATAAATCGATTATTCCAGTATGAAATGTATTTCTTAGTATTCCACTTAAATTAATTATTATTATTTTTCTTATTGATTCTATACTTCGAAATTTATTTCTCGATATTCCGGTTTACAAAGTCAAATTAATAATTAATGAACACTAAAACTGTTTATGCTTTGAAAATAATACAATAAAACAAAGATAAGTTAAGCTCAATAATTTAAAATATAAAATTTATTTCTTAGTATTCCACTCAAATTAATAATTCTTCTTCTTATTGATTCTATACTTCGAAATTTTTTTACAAAATCAAATTAATTTCGGTTTACAAAATCAAATTGATAATTATTGAACACTAAAACTGTTTATGCTTTTCAAATAATACAATAAAACAAAGATAATTTAAGCTCAATAATTCAAAATATGAAATTTATTTCTTAGTAATGCATTCAAATTAATTTTTATTTTTCTTATTGATTCCATACTTCGAAATTTATTTCTTGATATTCTGGTATACAAAATCAAATTAATAATTATTGAACACTAAAACTGTTTACGCTTTGAAAATAATACAATGAAACAAAAGATAAGTTAAGCTCAATAATTCCATAAATTTAATCTCAGTTTATTGATAAATGAGGATTATAGCTACTAAGACCTTTAACCTCTGATAAGTTTTGAACTTCTATTCTAAACATAGATATCAGGGGTAAATACTAAACTAATCAACAAATGTCATGACCTGGTAAATAACAGATAATGAAGTCTGATACAATAGTTTTAATGACCAGAAACACAGTATGCTTAACTTATCATGGCGTTCTAGAATCTTTATTTTAAGGAGAAATTATTTCAACGGAAAATTAGTCAAGTAGATCGATAATAAATCTTTTGTTTTGAACACTTGTAATAGGAGATTAAATATTGGTTAAGTAGGTACTTACCTTTCTTTTAATAAGCTCTAGCAAGGATTCTTGACCCTTAAGAAAATACTGATGGTAAAACTCAATTTCGTTTTTGTAACAATGCATACCTCCTTGGTCTATGCAACTGAGTTTTCTGAAGCCATCTGAAATTCAAAATATGTTTAAATGAATAAATTATATCTAGAGAGATATTCCCAAATTATTTTTACTGATAACTAGAGTCCCTATATCTAACGTAGTTTGGGAGAATCACGACAGAAAGATAACTGGCTGCGATTGGCTGAAAGCCAAAATTTACCGAAAAAAGACGAAACAAAATTTTCCTTTTAGAATTAAGATGAAACGCCCTGAAGAAGTATATTTATCTGGTTTGAATCTCAGAATTATAGATACACATTCTTTTTAGCAAGCTTTTAAAATTAACTTTAACCATGCAAAGTATTTATTATTCGCATTATGAATGCATTTTTTTCGCTAATGTTCTTGTTTAAAAAGCTTTCATTTCACAAACATTTTGAGAAATAATAAGCTTTTGAAAACTGTGATAGTTATGCTTGGTATTACTATCAAAACATTATGTTACATGCCCCCCCCCCAAAAAAAAAACTTTTGGACTAATTTTTCTAGTATTACATATAGTATTAGAGTATACATGTCTGGTATTTCATGCATAGTATATTAGTATTTTTCTAGTAGTATGCATAGTTTTATTTTAGTATTATGTAAACAAATTAAAAGTTAAGCTACATTTTCATATTTAATGATCTGATAAAGTTAATCAATAATTTATGCAAATATAGAGCAGTTCGATGGTCATTTGGATGATAATCATAAGCATAGACATTCATTTTTTAAGAATAAATTTTAAAAAAATTCTTACACATATTAAGTTGTCTCACAAAGCTGGCCATGTTATTGTGCTTGAAATACATCGGCAGCAAATCTTTTGAAAATCGAATTTCATCATATATAATGAAGCTAGTACCAGCCTAAAAAACAAATAGATTAGAGTTACTATGGAAGAAAATGACAAGGTGTTATTCGAAATACCACCTGAATGTAAAAGTCTTATATATTAATCCAGACCAAGCATTTATAAAATATAATATTATTTACATTGAATTTTGCTTAAACTACAATCATTAAGATATACAAAAAAAATTTCGTGTATAAAAATATACTTTATTTTAGAAATAAAATGGTGCGTATACACACCATTGGTTAAATACAACAACAAATAATTTAGTTGAATACTTGTTTTTTTACGACATTTGTTTTATTTTTATTTTATTTACAGAACTTGCAACTTTATGCCATTCTAAGATTAATCTCAAGTGGAATAATTGTGCATTTTCAAAAAGTTGAGTTTGTTAATGATCGTTTCAAGTTTTTTTTAAAAAAAAAAAAAAAAAAAAAACAATTAAAGTTGGAAAATTTTTCAAAGAAAGTGTTTACTCCAATCAAATTCCTAATATTTTATAGATATCTTCTAACCCTCAAGAATAGCAGAAAAATAAAATTTAGTGAAAAGTATACATCACAGTGCTAATAAAAAAATATAAATACAGAAATGGTATATTTATGTACCTTAAGCTGAAAATGGATTAAACGTTTCATTCGGTGCAGTTATATATATATATATATATATATATATATATATATATCTTAAAAACTTTAAAATTAGATTTTTTAATAGTTTAAAGGTAAAAAAAAAAAACTATATTCTACCCTTTAATCATCACAGAAAACTCTCGCCCCTTCATGTTTTTCAAAATTGATGCTCCATAAGTTTTAGGTCTAACAAAAATAAAAATATTTTCTCCTTTTAAATCTACTTAGCGCAATTTTTAAGCTTTTTTTTTTATTATTATATTGAACACGTTGAATGGCACGCTAATTTTACATGGCTTGCCCGTCTGACCAAACGGTAAATAGCTACAAACTAAATTTGCAAATATTAGACAGATTTTGCTTGTGTTTTTGATAGGTTTAGCACGACATATCTGAAAAAAGGGGAGGATAAAAATATACTAAATTGAATTTATTAAAACAAGAATCACAATCGATAAACTACTACTTGAAAATATTTATATTCTATATTGCATTAATTTCTTAAAACCATTTTAGTAACGATAATAATATAAATAAAATTAAAAATTTACTCGAATTATGTGTTTCTAATAATCTTGGCTTCGCCGGTCACCGGTGACCCCCGTGGCGCTACGAACAAACTCAGTGCCGGTCACCGGTGACACCCTCCCCATGGCATACAACGTGTTAAATAGTTACATTTCATAATATGAGACACAATATTCATTTCGGACGAGAAAAAAAAGAAGGAAAAAAAAAAAAAAGAAAGAAAAAACATCTTTGGAGGTTTTTAAGCTAAGCAAAATTATCAAATCCACTTATTTTTTTTTTGGCAGAAAATAGGATCACGAAAGCTAACTCCTAATTATGGTCGATTAAAAACATTGTCAATAAACCATTTTATTTTTCTCCGCGAAGTTACCGTATCTAAGTTTATATAAATACCAGTCATTTTCAACCGCTTACGAGTCAAGGACGGGGAAGTTTAAAATAAGAAAAACAACGATTTGGCAGAAAATATACCTGTCATTCATTCGCCTAAACACACCGTTATTAAGAAATCGAAGTATCACATGAAAATCCATGTGCTTCGCTTTAAGTTTAAATTGATTTTGCATCAATAGAATGCTAGATTCAGAAGATACCTGACACAAGGATGACACAATGGCGTTCAAACTACTGAATCCAGTAATTTTTCTTTCACCGGAGGCTAATAAAATGTAATTATGATAGTACGTGAATGGATATAAACACATGCTGTGACACCTGAGTTGTGTGTAAACATTTGTAAGTTGTAAAGAAGGATATGAAATTTAACAATAATTAAAGTAATTTCAATTGCTTTCAAGGGAATTTTTTTTTTAATGATTACGAAAACATACGAGTTGATCATTTCTTTATCAGTCAGTGTCAAAAAGCATTAGGAAGAGATATTTTTATTATTTTTATTTTAATTCTTGTTTCAACGCATTTAATTGGTTTAATTGTATAAAGATAGAATTGATATGAAAAAAAAAAAAAAAAATGGAGAATGGTTGATTTTTGATGATATTCCTTCCGTTTGTCTAACTCACCATACTAGAATTAAGAAAACGAAACATCACATGAAATTTCAAGTGCCTTCCCCTTCAAGTTTAAATTGAGGTTTGCCTCATTAGAATGCTTTGATTCAGAGATTATTAAGACGGATGAAAACATCCACGGAATCACAGTAATTTTCTTTTCAATGGAGACGGATAAAATATGATTATAATAGTGGTACCTGAATCAACAAAAACACATGTAATAACACGACGCGATGAAGTTTTTTTAAAATTTTATTTTGATGTTCGTTTTCGCTTATAAATAAGGATATAAAATTTGTAATAATTCAAGTAGGAAATTTAATTAAATAAAAACTTTTCAATGATTTAAGGAAAAATAAATATTATTTCTTAACTTCTTCAATGATTACAAAAAAAAAAAGGGGCAGGTTAGTATATTTTTGGGTAGACTATTGACATATTCTAAGAAATTTTTTTTCTAAGTGAGTTTAAACAGTGAATAAATAATAAAAAACTGCATTAATTTTTGCATCATTCTACGGGTTTTAAATTCAATTTAAAAAGTTGATTATGTTTTAGTCAAGGAACAACAAATCACGAGGAACTCGATAACTCCCTTTTTATCAGATTTATTAAAAAATTTAACTGCTGACAGACGATTAATAAAAGAAAAGAAAAAAAAAAAAAAAAGAAGAGTAGGATAAGTACACAAGACCTTTTAGGGTATATAAAAAATAATTAACGCACAAAAATAAAAATATAATGTGTACTAAGGAAACTAATTTAATTATGTATTACTTCTTTAATTAACTAGGGGACTCCGCTAGATTTATTTAAAACTTATATCTGGCAATAAGTAATCTCCTTTCTAAGGCTCCTCTATAGCTTTCTAATTCAGGGGCTCTATTTCTATCTAGTTCCTACTTATAATAATATCTACTCGAGCGCGAGTATATAAAATATCGGAAAAAAAAAATACCTAGCGAGGGAAAAATAAATATTCCCTACAACAATGGATAAACAGTCAATATATAGAGCAAAAAAACACAAAAATGCACTTAAATTTGCAATAACTTACAAACGAATGAGAATTTCTAAAAAAAAAAAAAAAAAAAAAACTAGTTAAAATTATAATACAAAATGGTCCTATCAGTACATAAATTTTAACTTTGTAGATCGACAAATGTTTTTATTCTTTTTTTTTTTAACTACAAGTTAAACAGTTAATATATTCTCGAACGAACTAAATCGCAATATTTTTATTCCATCGAATTCCCATTACACTTTTCTACACACCTTAGTAATTTAAGTTTCTAAGTCTGCTAAGTTTGCACAACAATACAAAATGTAATGACAAGTTGAACACCCAAAACATTGCATCAGTGGCGGCCCCTCACGATATTTAAATATAGAGAGAAACAGATGAAAATTCATAGAGCTATCTAGTCCAGGTCATTCAATAAATTATCCAGATCGCGAATATAAAAAAAACATAGGCTACATTTTTGAAATTGTATAAATTTTTTAAAAAATAAAATTATACAATACCAACAAAACTTATTAATCAATGAAAAATTAAATTTAATAAAACATAAAATTAAAAACTTTGAAATATTTAAAAAAAGCAAAAATAAAGTTTTTAAATGAATAAAATTAAAGCACGTTATTTTAGAGCCAGTATTATCTTTATTGAAATTGGGTCATGATGATAGAGAAATCCAATGAAATTTGACGCCCAAATAACCTGTAAGATACAGGAAGTTGGCTTTGGCATTTAAAACTTTTAATCAGTCATAACCAAGACATTAAAAACCTATACAGAACTTGCCTCAAACGATCTATCCAATGATAGATAATGACGTAATGGAGAACAAGAATCGTATATATATAATTAAAAAAAGGGTACTACACATTTTACAAAAGCAAATTTTAATTTGCTGTGAGCTTATAAGTGGTGTAAAATAACTTTTAAGCAGGTTATTTTAAAAATCTATAACTACTTTTATTATTATCATTATACGCATTATTTTTATCAATATGCTCATAATGAATATCAAAATAATTTGTTAAAATAAGCAAACACTAAATAAAGTTAAATACATTAATAAGAGTTTGAATTTCGAAAAGATAAAAAAAAAATCTCTGTAGTTTTTAGTGTTAAAATTTTTCCGTAAAGAAGAGCAAGCTAAGTGTTTCGTTCCCTATAATTGATGAGTAATCATCCTTTCCTGAATAAACTTCTAAATTTACAATAACATTTAGTGTATACGGAGTTAAATATATATTAGTTTTTCGATACATAACAAACAAAATAATAATTTTAATGTGCACCGATATTTAAAATAATTTTCTTCTGTAAATAGTACAAATACTCCAGAAAATCCTAACGCCTTTTGGGGGCGTTAGTGCTCACGTTGGAAACCTAGGGGCTAGTGTTTGATTTGAGGAAACATACGTATTGATAGCAAGAAAAAAATTTTATTAGTCGTGACTGATTTTTTAAAAAAAATTTCTTATATGTATTAAGAGAAATAAAAGAAAGAAAAAAAAAGTGGATAATTCCTTAAAAACAATGTTGAAAAAAAAAACGCTATTTACTAAACATCTATTTGAAAATTTTATACTAATGAACAATGAACCTTCTTAAAGGAAAAGTTTACCAAATTAAGAGTAAAATAGAAAATTGACCAATAAAAATCAGTGAAAAATTATTTATTGAAAGAACAGGTTTACGAATCTGCAAACAAGTTTGGAATCCTAGTATTTCATTTCGTTAAAAAGGTTTTTCACAGGTATCATCTGTATCATTGAGGAGGGAACAATGTTACGACACTATTCTCGTTTCCCATGACGTCACACTTCCACGTGCGGCACGTGTTGGCGAATGTGTTGTTTACGAAGAGCCTTCGCAGCTCAAACATTCCAAGTATAAGCGGAGGCTGCAATTTTGTTTTATTATTTTTCATCTTTTTTAATAAGGAGTTGAATTAAAACACGTGTTGCTATAGATTTTTTTATTTTTATTTCAAGGGATTATGTTTATATACACACGAGGGATTTGTATTTTGTTATAAAAATCAATAAATACTTCTTTACAAACTGAAAGATTCCATTGATGTCAGACAGTTCTGATTAATCGACCTAAATGTATTTATTTTCCCGGTAATTCGACGTAATGCTCGTTAGCTATTTTTGCAAGTTTGTTTTCGTAGAAAGTGCATCAACAGATATTGCAAAACTCAAAGAAGTTAACCTCAAAATGTTAAAGGGGTTAATACAATGATGTAATTTATTGATAAAAAAAAACAAAAAAAAACGTGATTTTTCTTGAGCGGTTTTATTTTGAGAAAATGTAACATGTTTATAAAACTTCACAACATTATAATTTAAAGGACGAACGTTACAAAACGAAAAGTTCACAGAGCGATTTAAAACAGAAAAAGTAAAGATATTCATTATACTTAAAAATTTTGGTACAAATAATTTTACTTACGAACAAGATAATTCCAACGAATCTTTTATCATAATTTATAAACTTGTCTTTAATTAGAAGAGGGAGAAAGGAAAAAAAAAAAAAAAAAAAAAAAAAACAGATTTTTTTTTTTCATTTACTTTTATTATATAATTAATGAATACTTCTTTCAAACTTTTTACTAACGCTTCAACTTCTTGTTATCCTTCTATTTATGCATAGAAATGCTAAAAGCTGTATTCATATTTTCTGCAAAAAATGCGTAAAATAAAACCAAATTGGAACAATTTTTTAAGCAAACGATTTATAAATATTTTTAGAATCGTTTGAATATTTTTCATGACTTGATGAATAGAAATGAATTATATTCACAGGAAAAAAAAAAAAAAATCCTATATTTTGTGTTATGTCTTTCAATTAAAGGCAAGAAAAGAAAAAGATATTTTCATACCTTGGCACAAAATATGTTTACGGTTTTCACTTACGCAATAGTAAAAAATATATGAAGAAAAAAGTCCGAGATAGACTAGTTGACTTGGCAACATCTGGCGGAAAAAAGAAACACTTTCCTTGACTTAAAACCAACAAGGGCAATTATTTCAGTTCATAGAGGCTATGCAGTGGTTGCGAAAACAAAACAAGTACAGTAGATAACAAATAAATAAAAAAAATGTAACATTGCATAGTAGTGACATTTTTTTCTTCAATTATTGAGTACAATTTATTCCATCTATCTGCACCATTTATCTGCAAGAATGACTCAGGAATTTTTTTTTTTAATAAAGCCTTTAAAATAATAATTTCGAAATAAAAATAAGGTCCAAGTGAAAAAATATATATGAAAACTAATAAACTTTTTACAAATTTACCAAATTAATCGAGATATCATCTTTCAAAAACTTTCTACAGACACAGTATTTTACTGTATTTTGGCGCATGTATCAAAGAAAACACGCTGTGAGTTGTAGTCAAAATATTTCGTTTTCAACAAAGCTGACTAGTGCTGTATGATATCGGAATTTCAATATCGCGATATATCGTAGAGAAATCATTTTAAACATTTAACTATATTTTCTTACTCACATGAAATTTACCAACAGTCACGATAATATCAATATAATCATTATCGATAATAATCGCAAAATTATCGTATGCCACATTCATCATTGCATATAATGATCACGACAATATAGTATTCGATATCTATCGTTATCGATAATTTTCGCTACACTATAGTTATCCTAAAAAATCGAATATTCGAAATATATATAGTAAAATATGACATTCACTATACATCGTCAGATTACCAGTATCGATACACGCAAAATGACGATTTGATATTATTTGTTTAAGGGCAATGACAAAATTGGATAAAAATAGAATTATTTCTCTAATATCAAGAATGCATAAAAAACAGTATAATTCCAACGAACAAAAGTTATGACTCTTATATTATTAATGAATAAATATTTCTTATTATCAATAAAAACTGTTACGAAAATGTAAAAATTCTAGGTAAAGTATTTTTCTTCTGATAAATTTAACGAACTTAACATTTTTAAACTTTTTTAATCACCAATTCATTCGCAATATAACATTAAAAATACTATAAAAACAAATTATTAAAACTTATGTTAATGTATGTAGTAGACCTATGATTCACAGTAGTTTGTTAAGTAAACATTCATTGTATTAAAAAATAAACAAAAAATTATATTTCATGATTCAGTTAACAAAATAAAATAAGTAGAACAAGTACGATTATATTGCTTGATTGTTTGTTTGCCTGATACCTAATCTCTTTCATTTATTATTGCGAAAATCTTTTTATCGGTCATATTGAAGTTGCAACTATGCATTTTTAAGAGGCAGATGGTACTGAATCAAATGCTCCATGCGTTGCCATAACAAACAAGACATTTTTTTATTATTTTTTGAGCCGATTTTAAAGTTCTTTGGACTCAAACTAAAAATTTTGCAAAATTAATAATCCACAATTGTTTCCAACGGCTTTAATAAAGAATCAAGTAAAAAATGCCCGAAAACATATTCGGGGAAAAAAATGTAGTTAAAATGTAATCCGCAAATACTGGTATATCACGTTATATTTTCTAACCGTCGTTGAACAGCCAACCCAATGTTTGGGTTTACGACTACTAATGTTCAACTCCGTAGTCTTGTAATTTTGAACCCAATCCAGAAGGCAAGGGAACTCCTGTATCAAGTATTGGGAGAAATTTGTCTTCGTGGAGGACTTTTTGATGGAACTAACCCGCACTTGCAAAATCACGAGAATCTCCCACGGTTAGAATGACGGCAAGGGGAGGTGACTCTAACCCATGATCAGTCCACCACTGGTATTTCAAGTCAGCACTGTGATCGTTGCAAGCCGGATGTGGAATTCATATCGACTGGGATTCGAACCCGGTTCGCCTCATTGGAAGGCGAACGCTCTATCCCCTGAACCATCGCGCCTCGGCATATACAGTCTAAAATAATAGCTTCGCTTCAAACGTAAGGGGCAATAACTGTGGCTTTTTTTTATATTTTCCTTGGCGAAAGAGCTTCGGTTTGTGGTCGCCAAATTAGAAATTTTTAAAAAAAGTTTGCTAACTTTAAAAGTATTAAAGTAATTTAACCGTTCTGAAGGCCAGAAAATTCTTCTCGTCAAGATGGTATGTTTAGTTTAAAATTACAGCTTTACTTTAAGTGTAAGGTATTTAAACTGTGGTTTTTTTTTTTTTTAAATTTTTTAAAATTTTCTTGGTAAAAACGCTTCGAATAACCTTGCTAAGTAGGTGTACGTTCACATCTTTCGATATTTTTAATTGTAGGAAGAAAAAAAACAACATATCAGTTATATTGATTTATGGTGGAAGAATTTTATAACAGCTATCTACACTCACTGATTGTAGATTAATTTACCTTTACTTGCAATGACCTCGGAAATGAAATGATATGACGTTAAAGAGCAAAGGACTGTTTATTTGTTTTTCGTTCGTAAATGAGATATTTTTTTTTTGTGGAGATGATACGTAATTTTTCTATGTTACCTTTATTACATACACGATTATCTAATCGGAAATCCATTCACAAACGTTAAATAGTAAAATGGATGATAATGGTACTTTTTAGTGATAAGGAAATATAATAGTTCTTGACATCAAATTACTCAAGTTTTTGATTTCTCTATATCAAGGATGTACAACTCGGAGCCCAACCTGCAGAATTTTGGAGCCTTCAGAGTAATTAACAAAGTCTCTATCTATAATCTGTCTGTCAAAGTCTTCTGTTCTCAAAATTTTAAGGAATCGACTATAACTCATCCAAATTAGATCCAGGAAAATAGAATTATAGCGCAGTTATAAATTGAAGTGAATTTTGCGATTTTTTTTTTTTAATAACCGTCATTGAACAGTCTACCCGAATTTGAGTTTATGGCTACCAATATTCAACTCCGTAGCCTTGTAATTTTGAACTCCGTCCAGAAGACAAGGGAACTCCTGAATCAGTAACCCCAGAGGTATTGATTTGTTGCGAGAATTTTGAGGACTTCGTGAACCCAACAGAGTTAGCTTGAACCAGTCACCATTTAATGCATAGGGATTCTTCGGCCAAATGGATTCGAACTCCCATTCTCTCGGAACACGAATCCACGCTCTACCAACCAGGATATCCCGGATTCTGCATTTTTCGATTATTAGAATCCAAAACTAATTTTCACAATATGACAAAAGACAAAAAAAAAATTTCAATTATCAAGTTTAGAAGAACGATAATATGGTTCACCATAACACACTATTAAGTTTCCTGCAAATTTGATTGAAACTAAGGTTTAACATACCGCAATACTGTTAACAATGTGCTAAAAAATGTTCACCTTAGCGCCAGAACTCAGAAACAACCTTTGAATTTCTGTGTATTGCGAAATTCCAAATAAGGAGGGGAAAAAAACTAACGGGGGTTAACATGTTAGACAAATGTTCGGCAACTTTACCACACGTGCGTTGAAAGTGGTGAATTCAAAAATCTGATCCTTCGTGAACAATACATGAGTGCCATTTTTAAAAAAAATTCTGCGAAATGCTGAACATTTATTTCTTAACTACAGTGGATCCTTCACAAGAAAAAGCTTACTAGTATTAACATTTGAAATGTTGCAAACGTCCGGCTACTTAAGCACACGTGCGTTAACAAAATTACGAAAATGGTTATTTCGAAAACCTGTCCTTGAAAAGCCCATACACGAGTACCATTTTTAAAAAAAATTCTGCGAAGTGCTAAACCTTAATTTGTTAACTACAGTGGATCCTTTACAAGAAAAAATAAACTTACTAGTGCTAACGTTTCAAATGTTTGGCTACTTACATGCGATAAAATTACGAAAATGATTATGTCGAAAACCTGTCCTTCGAGTGCCATGTACGAGTACCATTTTTAAAAAATTCTGAGAATTTTATTTTAAACAGTAAATATAATATGTATACATCTAGAAAAGTAGGGGCATCGCGTTATCGGTTTGAACTCGTAGTCGACACGTAAGATCAACAAAGAGTTGGAAAGTAAAGGTCGTGTTAGTTCCAAGAGTGATGAAATTCTTCAGTAATGGGCCATTTAAAGTTTATGCGCTACTGTGTACATGTAGCACAGAACCTGTACTTCTTGGAACATTTGATTAAACAACAGTACATGTATTTATATAAGGAATTTTTTTTTCATCTTTCGTACGTAAAGCGTCTTGGAAACGAGTTCATTGATTTTACTAAAAATAGAATTCTTAAAATTTTAGTTAGCTTTTTTTTTTTTTTTTTTTTTTTTTTTTTTTTTGAAGTAGGTTGGTGAAATATGTGTTCAGAAAGTTCTATAATACGTTTTGAGTTTAGGTATTTAAGTTTATTTAGGTATTTTAGGTACATACTCATGGGGTGAAGTGGAAAAAAATGTCTACTTGAAAAAAAAAAAAGGAAAAAAAAAAGAAGTTATAATTGTGTATAATTATAATCAGAATAAAGATACGATTTTAAATAAAATAATTTACAAACATTTTTAATCGCTAAAACTAAAAGTACTTCATTACGTTAATTTAATTTAAAATTAAAAAAATAATAATAATAAATTCGTAGATGAATTTTAAAAAAATTGAATATTTTTGAGCAATAGCTTCAATTTTATACATAACGTTTCTAATCAATTGATCGAATGTTATATCTTTATTTAGTCTGAGAGAGTATTTTTTAATAGATTTTTTAAAATTATTGAATACTAATTAAAAAAAGCCTTAGTGAAAGTTCTAAATAACATTTTGGAAAAAAAATTGAGATTTCCAAGGGAAAGATCTTTTTTAGTTCATCTTAATTTATTTTGCTAAGTCTTTAAATTTTGCAGATCTTAGTGGATGAAGGTTCAGTTTGAATATTTTTGAAGAGGAAGGTTTTTGGTATATTTGGTAATAAAACAATCGACGAGTAACTTTATAAAACCACTCTTTTGTCAGCAATACAAAACGACAGGAGTGCGCACGTCGTGACGCGCTCCTGGCGATTATTAATTAAGTGAATTGGAATTTTTTGATAAGAAAATCAGACAGAGCACAATCTTTATTTTGTATTGTCCAACGTATAAATTTTTTATAAGTTAATAAAGTTAAATTCAAAATGTGTCCTATAACCTTCATCCAGTCAACTGTTTAATACATGACAGTAAATTACCATTGAAGTATATTGAATTACAGTAACTTACGTATCCGAAAAAAATATATTGCATAATGCGCTTGCTACTAATGTAAGGGGGTGGCTGTTAAAAATGAAGAATCAGTTAGTTAAAGTTGCATTTGCAAGTTTTTGTCGCTCCTCTCAGCACGTTATGACTAATTATATAATGCAGACTTAACTTCAGAAAATCAAATAGAATGAGACCTTTTGTGACCACGACATTGCGCAATAAGCAAAAAAAATAAAAAATAAAAAAAAAATAATAATAACACAATTTTAAATTAAATTTAAGCAATTCTTTTACCTCTTAAAAATTAGATTCTCAGATTGAGTGACTGATATAGCATTTTTTAAAAACTTTTTATAAACAATTTTCTGAAAGTGCATT
Organism: Parasteatoda lunata; assembly: GCA_949128135.1. Taxonomy (NCBI): domain Eukaryota; kingdom Metazoa; phylum Arthropoda; class Arachnida; order Araneae; family Theridiidae; genus Parasteatoda; species Parasteatoda lunata. Next base: position 80,105,925 of record OX421977.1, read on the forward strand.
GTTTGATGTCCCAATTAACAAATTTTCGAAAGTTAGTTTCGCCAAGGAAGAGCGCTGTAAGGAATGATTAATAACCACCAGCCAGCATTAACTTGACCAACAACTACAGGCATAAATTTTCTTGTTACTTACTTTATATTATTTTGTATCGATTTCATCAAAAGAATTCAAAATTTTTTGAAGCCAGCTATTTTAGCAAGACATTACTATTAAAAAGAATCGAGAATTACTATTAATTTGAGAAAATGCCTTTGGCCTGATAGGTCCAGATAACTGACACATCAGCCTGAGACAGAGGCCTAACGCCAGAGAGTTGGTAGGTTTGCATAATACAAATAACTTTTTTAATTCAAAGATGAAAATTATAGAGATCAAAATATATGCTATATGAATAAAAACATTTATACTATTAATTATGAACAATTATTTATTAAAGTTATTGTTAAACCTATTAATTTTAATAATTACAGTTGAAACACTTAGTGGAAGACTATGTCAACTCATATTAATGTTAATGGGTACTTGCAACTCGAGAAGAAGTGATTATGCCTAACCACGTGATTTAAATCTGATTTGAGTGACGGCGCGTGTGTGTGCGTGGACAAATGCCACGATTTACCTAAGATGACGTCACTTGCAGGCACATCCAATTAGACAAAATCAGTCTTAAAATGTGTTAACTAATTTCAGAAAGGTGTTGCGAACTTACAATATACGTGAATTTATAAATTTATATTCTATGCTAACACCACGTCCGTATCATCTTAAATCTGAAAATTAATTTTAAATAAAATCTAAGCTGTTGTAAAAATTATGCATAGTTCTAAATAGAATTCATACGTAATAAATTTTCCCACCGATTTTTACGTTGAATTACAAGTTTGAAGATTGATGCCAAATCCTTTTTTTATAAATTTAAGTACACGTGTAATCGTTGAATAAACGTTGCAAAATACCCGGAAAAAAATCAAGCTCTTTTACATAACATATAATTATGTAAGAAAATGATAAAAAAGTAACTTATTAGAGATTAGGCCTATCGTGATCGTGTCTTTCAATTGGATAAAAAAATTTATTCTTTAAAGAGTGAAATCTCTTTAAAGCTACCGATTATGATTAGTAGATCTGTGTCATTAGTAGTCACGTGTCTTATCATAATTTCAGTCTTTTTATTATTCTCTAAGTAAAAGTTTTTCGTTTATTTCAATTTTACTAGGAGGCTTCGCCCCCTGCTCGCTGGCGCTCGGCAACCCCCTGAACTGCTTTAGCAGTTCATTTCGGATTGCTTCGCAATCCAATGCTCGCTCATTGGATACGTTCTTAACGTCTAGCTTTTGTATACTTTTTTCAATACTGAAGTTCCGAAAACTTTTCACTGTAGAAAATTCTAAACCTGTACATTTCAATATTAATTTGAAATTGCAAACAGTTCACATATTTTTCTTAATCACACTATTCTAAATTTCAGTTGTTGAGAAAAGTAACTGTTGTAAGTTTTGCTTTAAAGTCTTTCCCACCAGAGTGTTAAAGCCATGTGTTGTAAAACAATATGAAATAGTAGTCTGCCACTGAACGCCGGACGTAAAGCATCGGCTTCGATGAAGAAAATTTTGTATTTTTAATTCTCTGAAGGGCGCCACCCTAATAATATGGAATTTGTAAAATAAATGTATATATTTTTGATTGTTGATGAAGCTCATCATTTTGTGTTTTCATCAGTGTTCAGAAGCAGAACAACTATAAGTTTTTTATTTTATCACAAAAATATAAAAAACAAAGAAAAGAGTAAGAAAATGAGTATAGTCATAGAAAAAGTTAAAATAATAATAAAGCATTTGTCAGTTAAAATAAAACTTTTTGTTTAAGTCATTGTTAACAATTCTAATTTCTCCGAGGCAATTCTAAACCTTAATTTTGTTCTAAATGTCAGTATTCAGACACACAACAGAAGTTTAATATATATATATATATATATATATATATACGCACGCACAGCGAGAGAAAGAGAGTTTCTCTAAAAACACAATTGTTAATTTGGGCATTTGGTGATACAATACTTATAGAATTGTAATTTTGATCTAGTTGCGCTTCTATGTCATTTTCAAAGTTATCTTTCAAAAAATTCTATGGCTGGCAACAGCATTTTTATTTTTTAAGTTGTTTATTTTTATTTCTTTTAGAATTCGTTCTTTTTTTAGCAGAATGTTTTTTAACCTAACAGAATTCTCTGCCGACTGTTCTCTCTATAAATGAAGAAAATAAAGTAAATATTTAAGTGTTGTGAGAAGAATCTTATTTAGTTGTACTAAGTACTTCCTTAAAAATGAAAACTGTTGCCAACGCGAGAAAAGAAATATCATCGGTTTTATTGATACATACGTACGCATTAGCGTTTTATATAATATAGATATTATGTAGTTATAGTTATATAAGTTGAAGCTTCAGCAGCTATCAAAACTTTTTGTATTGTAGCTGTTATGATGTTGGATATCATAAAATAAAAGGATTAAAGAAGATAACATAATAGTTAAAGTTTATTAGAATTACATCTGTCTGATCAAGATCCAAGTCACAGTACTTATTCAAAAATGAAAGTTGTAGTAAATGTTTACATTATACATTATCTATAAATTTAAATAAAAGTAAATAAAATATATTGATTGAGAGTTATAGCTAACTATTGGTGATTTACAATATATGAGAGTAGTCATTAAAATTTAGCTCAGACCAGTGAATTGATTCACTCAAGAAGAAACCTATTTTTTCCCAGAACATTTGTAGAAACTGAACTAAGTAGAACTTACAAAGGACCAATACAATTAATTGTTCATAGTTTAAATTTAAACGAATGAAATTTAACACAATACAAAAATTAAAAACTTTTTATTTCCACTACAGAATTTTAATATCTTTACCATCCTATCATCTAAGAGTCGATTTCATAGTCATATTTAACAGTATTTGATTAAAATCAGCATGTTATTTGTAATAGTGAATCCAATATGTGATTTGTTGTAGAGAATATATCAATTCTCAATATATATCAATATATATCAATATATCAATTCAATATCAAGTACGTGATTTCTGAATTGAATTCTATCAACATGTCTATTTCTTTAAAATATTTAGTTCTTAATACAATGTATCAATTACTTAAATATTAATACTGTTATTTAATCTAGACTAGAATTACTAATCTGGATTAAAAATTTTAAATATTCGATGGATTTTTGTTTTTTAAAAGAAGTGTCATTCATTTGGGTATAAAGAAAAAAGTTTTTTTTGAACGAGATTTTTTTAATGATTCTTTCAAGGTTTATTCAAGTGCCTAAGAAATTTGCCTTCCATAGATTAAATTTGTTTAAAATTTAGAAGAAAAAAATTTCTAGCTTTCAAAGTTAATTTTTCCACAATGTAAAATTGTACAGTAACTAAAAGTACAGTAGCCTAGATCTTTGTAAGAACATCTGCCAGAAAGTGGAAATTAAAAATATAAAAATAAGTGATTCTTCTGTTTACATTGGCTTTCTCAAAAAGATAACTTTTTGAAAGAAACAAAAGAAAAAAAAAGTATAAAGCGTGTTTAGAGAAGGCATAGCAACAGAAATACGTCTTGGGAATTTATTTTTATATGAATACGATTTTGAATGACATGGAAAAAAAATAAAACTTTAAAATAATGAATAGGTTTGAAGATTTTAGTTGTGCAACACAACAGTAAATTTAAAAGTGATAACATTCATTTTCAAATAGTAAATCATCATTCCGGACACGCGGAAAATTTTATACAGGAAACAAAATGAAAAGAATAGTTTTTTGAAATCTCTGTAAAAAAAAAATAGTGGGCAATAAAATGTCGCCAATTGCTCAACTAAGTGAAAAAAGAGCATTTAATAGTTTATCTCAATGACCATGAGCAAGAACATTCAACTTTTATTTTTGTTCTTGCTTCTTTCCCCCCCACCCCATTCTTCACGCGTGCAGCGTCTTAAATGTCTTATTTCATTCGACCTTAATTTTCACCCAATAAATGAAATATAAAAATTAATTAGCAGTCAAGTGCAGTCAATAAAGTCCGCAATCTGTTATTCTAATAAAATATTTTAAAATTTACAAATCCTTGGTTATTAAATGCCTAAATAATAATAATTAATAATCAAATTCTAATAAAATTTTTTAAGTAAATACTTAACTTTAAAAATAGTTTTGTAAATTATAAGTAGCAAGAATTTTTTTTAAAAAATAAAAGAAATTAAAAAAGCGTTTTGTTTTAAAATTTCTTAATATGGTTGGGTACAGATTTCGGTTATTCAAATCTTATCTTGAACCGACTCGAATAAATTGATTCAATGAATCGATAAAATCACATTTGCTCTAATTTAGAAAGATTTTCTTTTTATTTCAAACAACGTTACATAGTGTAAAATTAAAACCTTTCATAATACTGCAGAATTTTTGTCAAACAAATACAGGATAAATTTGTGAGGTAATTTTTTTTAAAATTAAAGTTAATATAGCAGTATAATTTGAATATGGCTGGGAAAATCTAAAGAATTTTTTTAACGCCATTTTTATTAGTGAAATTTTTGTACCGACTTGAATCTGCATCAGTTCGATGCGAATCACTTAGATGATTCTTTTAGTTTAACCTTCTTTCCGCAATGCTTGTAATCTTACAGAATGTGCTTAAAAAATATTAACAAATGTATACTATTTATAAATCAATACGAAAGTTTTATTGTTGCACTAACCAATGCTGTGCCAATACTACTTTTTAAATTCTTTCAAAAGAATAAATAATTTTCTTACTTTTTTAATATTAAAAGTTACATCTCTATCAAAAAATAAATGTTTATATTTATTCCGTTTAAATACTGATTTTTTAAGATTAAAAGATAAAATGTTTCCATTTTTTTTTTAAATGATTTTTTTGTTAAAATTTTTTTTCTTCTGAAATTACGTTTCTTTCATGAGATTAACAGTTACATATTCTTTAGTTTATTTTTTGTATTCTTTTTGTTCTATTTTAACCAAACATTTCTTATATTTTCCCGGAGAGAGAGTATGGGAGAAATACTATTTTGCATTGGTTAAAAAACACAAATTTGAAAAAAAAAATTGCATTCAGGGACGTCTGAAGTTCTATTGTGAAATATCGATACTTAAATCGGAGTTAGCCAACAACATTTTAACTTAAATATTATAAATTATTTTTTAAACATAGTATATTTTGTAAATCTCACAGAAATACTATTTGGCAAATTATCTGTTAATGCCGAATATTTTGTATCTTAAATACTAAGCCATAAGATAGAAAATAAAACAAACGATTAGAAAGAACTAATATTTTAACAGTTTTTAATATCTAAACTAAACCTGTATAACCGCAAAGACTTAACAAAAAGATAATATTTATCAAAATCGAAAATTTTAATACTCAGCTTTCCTGTAAAATTACGCAAATACTAAGCATAAAGATGAAAAATGAAACAGAAATATTTAACAAGACCGAATATTTAATTATTCCACCAAACCTGCATATTCCAAAAATAAAAAGATTAGAAAAGAAAATCTATTTTTATAATCTTACATTAAATAACACATTTAGTAACTCAAAAAACCGCACACTTTCGCGATCATTGCCTAAGAATAAAACCAGCTGACACCAAGATATGAAGGTAGAACATTATTCGAATATTAACTAAATACGTATTGGCATTAATTACATATGATTAGGTAAAACCTTCTAGGAAACAGATTTTGCTGCAAGGCACACGTGGACTATTTAAGAATAAAAACAGCCACTCTACGTTAAAGGTTTTCATATGTAACTGTAAGAGCACAAAACAAATATTATTTTCAAAACTAGAAGGTCAAACGATAATTAATATCTTTGTTAAAAATAAAGATAAGGGTAAGTTGGAATTTTTTCACGGATTGAAAAAGACTTATTTAAAGTCAAAAAAATATAGGTTATTAATATGGTACTTTTACATAAAAACATGAAATCCCTCAGTTTGATACTTTCAATGTTTTTAGAACATAAAACTTAGAAAATGATAAACGAATTGTTTTATCTTCTTCAGTGGAAACAGATAAGCAAAAATAACCTCGACTGCAAATGAATTTATTTGACATTAATAAGAGTAAATTATTGTTCGATAAATTTTGTCATTAATATTCATCTAAAAACATGAATCGACCTTCACCGTCGGTAGAGAAAGATTTTATTTTCGGGCAACATGCAATTTGCTCACGAAAAGTTGAAACAATTAAGAAACAAGAAAATATGAAACGCGAAAACATTATAAAAAATAATATTTTTAATTCTTTAGAAAACTTTATTTTATCACGAAGTCACCAGATAAATTAAAGTACTCCAAATTTTATTATACGAGTATGAAATATATGGTATATATTGTCTATAGTAAATCAGAAAGGTGGAGTGGGGTATAGTTCCAGTTGTGTAATTGTGTAACTTATTATTTATTTTTAAATGTATTAGTCCGTTTTTTTTTTTTTTTAGTAAACGTTGCTTAAAGATTCCTTTTTTAAACAAAAATTAGTGTCTAGTTAGACTGCTAACTACATGATTAAAAGAGTAACGGGGAAAAATGAGAAGGAAAAAAGCTCTTGTCAATTTATTTAGAAAAAAATTGTGCCCTTTTAAAAATGAGTTTCTTTAATTTAAAAATACTTAGCTGTATATACGATATTAGAATGTTTTTTTTTTTTTTTTTTTTTTTTTTTTCGTTTTCTTACTACTATTATAAACTATTCTATGATTATTCTTAGAACATCAAGAATAAAGAACAATTCGAGTGATAATTATTGCAACAATTCTTTTTGAAAAAGCTGTGTTCATTGCACCTCATTAAACATAAACTTATTAACTTAAATAAAGTTAATAAACTTCAATAATGCTAATAAACTTATTAATTTAAATGGAGCTAATAAATTTAAATAAAGCTAATAAATTAAAATAATGCATAGGTTCATGTTGAAAGTAGCTGCAATGTAGACAGCTATTGTTAGAATGATTCTGCAATAGCTGTCTATATTGCAGCTTGGAGCTCAATTTTAAACCGTACTGCATAAATTTAAAGAACTACACAATAAATAAATAAATAACGTTGATAGATTATAGGAGTTAGTAAAACATTTTAATTATAAAAATCATACATAATTTATTTCAAATATGAGGTATTTACTTGTACGAGTTAAAATTACCGTAGTATATTAATATGTAGGCAAATTTAAACGAAAATGCATATATTTAATAGTTAAGATGTTTTTAAAATGTTAATTTTATTAGTTAACTAATACATTTTATTTCAGATCATTGTTTAAACTGTTTCCCGATAGATATCATAGAATTCTAACTTTTTAAAAATTTAAAGCACATTTGAAAAAGATTTTTTCTGATTTTGACTCATTTAGAGTAAACAAATATTAAATAACCAGAATATAAACAGCAACTGATTAATAGATTTAAAATATAGGAAAATAAAATACGACAATTATATGTATAGCAACAAGACAGCGATAAAATATAAATACGAGCAGACGATAAACAGTAATATTTTTCGTTTAACTGATATGGAGTTCAAGTAGATTGAAACGTTTTATCAGAAGATTGGTGACAAAGGCCAAAAACCGAATAAACTAATAGCTATGTTAAGAATAACTCGATCTCAAAATGGCCGCAGACATGATAGGTTTATGTATAACAAAAAAGTAGGACAGAACTGAACAAGGCACGTGTTCTGGAAGTTTTAAGTTTCAATTCGATAAATATAACTTCATTAATAGCTAACGACTGAATAATAGAAATTAAAAAGGTAAAGAGCAAGTCAGAGATTTATTCGTTTGTAAAATTTTTTATATTGAGTTTTATCTAAAGACAAGTTCTATATTTAATTTAGAATTAAAATTTCACAAAATTCATTTTCAAATTCATAATTTTTGAACTGATTGATTTGTAAATATGAAAATTCTTATTCTCATGAACCTGAAACAACTAAATTTATTATTTTTTGAATAAAGTAATAAAAATTCGCAATTCGAAAATGGGGGAAAAAAAAACATTTTATTAGGAATTTGAAAAATCTATTTCCAAAATATTTATTTTTGGATTGAATACTGCAAGTTCTGAACAAATATAAAAATTAATTTGATCACTTCGCAAAATCTCATTTCAAATTCATTACTTTTGGATTAAATAATAATAAAGTCACAAATAAAAATATCTAGAGATTTCTTCGATTCGTATTTGAATAATGAGTGATTTTGGATTATAATTTTTAAAAAGAACAAGGGCTTATAGCTATTGTCTGCAAGTAATTATGCAATTAAAAAAATTAAATTGAGAAAAGTGCCTTTTGAATCGTATTTGTCGCGAAGGTTGAAAATTTAGACAGCGACGTAAAAAAAGAGTTGTCGCGTTTTACTAATTTTGTAATTTCAATTCTTTCTGTGAGGTAATTATAATCTGTGAGGTAATTTTGAGCCTCCTTTTTAGACTAATTTGATATCAATATCAAGTGACGCACTCCCCTACGCTTTGTTGATATGAAACGATAAATGAAAAAATAAAAAAAAAAACTGTGAAAAAATGATAAAAAGAAAAAATATGATTATCAAACACGTTACATACATCTACATTCCTCATAGAAAATGTAATCAAGATTTGATTATTTAGAATATAAGTGCATTCCACCTAAAACTTATATTAAGAAACATGGCTTATTATAATTTTAATAATTGCAGATCATCATTTAATTTTTATGATTTATAAACATACATTTCTCTATCTTATATAAAAAGACTTACAAATATATCATTCATTCGCTCGATCACTCGCAGCAGTCGGCGAAAAAAATTTCCTTAATTTTGAAAAATTACCTCTTTTTACACTTACAAATGAATCTTTTATGAGATTTTTATGGGATATGATTGATTTCTAAAAGAACACAATGACCAATTGCTCAAAGAAAACAATTTTTAACGATGACGCAATGCAAATGAATCTTTTATGAGATTTTTATGGGATATATTATATTTATGATTGATTTCTAAAAAGAACACAATGACCAATTGCTCAAGGAAAACAATTTTTAACGATGAGGCAATGCAAATGAATCTTTTATGAGATTTTTATGGGATATATTATATTTATGATAGATTTCTAAAAGATCACAATGACCAATTGCTCAAAGAAAACAATTTTTAACGGCGTCTGATAGCATCTGCTACTCCGGACCATTTGTTGTACCACCCGTAAGCAAAAGGTTAGTGCTGAAAACAAACTGGTGTTTCATTCTGTATCTTATAATCATTAATTATTAAAATGCTAAATAAAACATTTTTCACTTGCTTTGATCAAAATTAATACAAAATGGAAAAAGTATGAAAATTCTGCACCAAAGTATGAAAAATTCTGCACCAAAGGGTAAAAAAGAACAAAAAATTTTTATAACATATAATTTTGATTGCGTGGCAAATTTAAAATTTTGTTAAGACCCTAAATATTACTGAATATTGTTGATATAAAAAAAATCGTTGATATAAATGAAATTGAATAGCTATTTCCAATATTGAAACACTTGAATACTAGTGTTAATTTAAAGAAATTGAAAAATTTACTGTTAAATTTAAACTAATATGTAGAATTTAAGACGCTTTAATAGAATCAAACTTCTTATGAAAACTATCGAAATTATTTGGAACATCGATTGTTAATTTCAATGAACATTTTATGTTAGAAATTTTTCAAGACATTTTTACAACTAAAACTTTTTGCATTCTCTATGGTTAATGCAGAATATCTATAGTTAATTTTCATTTTATTCTTAAAATATCAATTACCAATTTGAATACATTCTTTGAAATTTTGCTCAAATATCAACATCCAATGAATATTAACCTTCTTTAGGAGATAGAGAAAAAAAAGTTCATAAATTATTAGAATACAGTAAGGAGTTGAAAAAAAAATGACGCAATATACAAGTATTACCATTATAATAATTATGATATGTCATTTCATTACAAAATATATTCAATGTTTATAATTAAACAGTAGCAGAAGGCAATAAGCAACATTATAGTGAATTTAGGTACAACGGCTTTAAAAAATACAGCAACAGGAATTTGTTCACAAAACGTTTCCGATTAAAACCATCAGAAATTTGTTTACAAAAAAAAATAAATAAAAAAACAACAATTAAAACCAGCAGGAATATGTTTTTAAAACGTTTCCCGTTAAAACCAGCAGAAGTCTGTTTATAAAACAACGTTTGCCGTAAAAACTAGCAGAAATCAGTTTTCAAAACGTCTCCCATTAAAAACCAACCTCAGCAAGGCAGAAAAAAAAATGTTTCAAACAAATCATAACACGTTTTAGGTCCTATTTTTTGAGAATTTTTAAAGTGCCATTTGGCTCAGTCTTTCGCTAAGTTTTAATATTTAAAGTTTATGATACTGACAACATGTTTATTTGCACAACTTCTTCACAATGACAGAGTTTCACCATCGGCCTAATTAATACAATAGTCTTATCAAGTTAGCATCTTGTTTACATCAAACACAATGACAACGAGATACAAGGCGTAGGAATTACTCCTGGCGAAGAGAAATAAATATATTTATAACATCCGATTTTAAGAGCAATGCAAACCATTAAACTGACGTCAATAACTATTTTTTTCTTTTTAAATTTTAAAGTCTTGTGGATTCAGCAGATTTATATTCGACCGGGGTGCCCTAAGTTGTTTTCGTACACGAGTATCCCCAAACGTACGAACAATAAAACATAAAACGCAGTAAGTATGAAAAATAATGCTTAGCGAGCTGTTTGTTTATAAAGATAGCATTGTTCACGGAAAAACGTACTTAAATTTTGAAGTATTGTTTATAAGTTATGCAACTTGGTTGCCAGAGTCACATGAGGAGACATTAAACAAACAAAAAGTGTGTACATTTTGAAAGAAAAATGCCTTTTCGAAATGCACAGATTTCAAAAACAAGATAGTAAATAGTTAGGGTTTTATGATGCTCAATAAAAATTGGGAGATTATTTTGGCGGGGTTTTCAGAGTTGAGTAAGATGGCTTCTCCAAGTACTCAGACAATAATAACCAAAATGTTCCACATAAAATGGAATAGAGTCTGACTGATTGATTAATATTGACAACATCGACGAGACATACATCCTCTCGCAAATCATAGCCATCTAATAATCTGAATTATTATTCATGTTTCCGTTGGTCAATTTTTTTTAAAAAAATTGAACAGAAATGGAATTGAGGCTGGACTTGATTGCATTAAGTTACTGATCTAGTTCAGCCTTAGTTCCACAGCTATTTTGACTAAATGAAGATAAAAATCAATCAAGTAATGCAGCAATCACTCGTCAATTGGCTGACCAAAGAAGTGAATTATTAAAAGAATTCAGAGAAAGAGCACACTAATAAATGTTTTTCGTGGTACTGCTTTAAAATGATAAGAAACATCACAAAGTTTCCCCCCCCCCATGTATCGTTCATTGGCAAAATAAATTAATATTCTTAACTTGCATTAGATTATCGCATGTTCCTATGACTGGGAATTAAAAGTGTTTTCAAAATATTACTAACACGCTCTTCTACTTAACTCTTAATTTTGAGAAAGGAGGCCATTGGCGACTATTAAATACTAATCGTGTATTCCTCACTCCCTCTCCTGATTTTGTTTATGTCAGTAACATACGAATGAAGTTTCTTTAGAACTAAATACAAGTAGGGGAGTGTCGGGTACCCCGCCCAATGTCAATTTCATATGTATAGAATATTTTTTCAAGTCAATGAGCCATCGGACAAATAAAAAATTAAGTTATAATAAAAAAAGATTATTTTCGAAGTTTCAACTATTTATGCAGCTGGTAACATGGCAAACAATTGTTTTGAAAATACGTTGAATACAGTAGTCAAATTTTTTAAATTTCTATTTTTTTGAGTTAAACTATTCTTTTTTTGGTTTATTCTTTTTGCATTATTTAATTAGATGATAAAACAATAGAAACATACAAAACTAATGATTATTACTCAATATTATACAGAAATATAAGCAATACTCCTTAAGTGGGCGGGGTTACCCGACTCTCCCTACAGCTTGTATTTCCTTCTTTCTGTGGAACTGCAATAAAGGTTTTATATAAAATAAAAACGAGTATTCAGTAAAAAAACGAGATTATAGTATTTTTATTCTCTTCAACTATCAAAACGTGGATGCGGCTGTTCCTTGTAAAACCAAATAAACAACGTAAGACATATTGCGCACAAGGGAAAGAAAAAAAAAAAAAAAAAAAAAAAACGGTGCAAATTAAGAATCATAGAGGAGGAAATATGAAGGAAAAAAAAACAAATTTACATTTTATCATCATAATCTAGCTTTATCCGTAAATTCCGATACAAAGCAAATCTGCCAGATCACTTTAACTAATTGCAGACTCAGATAAATTAATCGATTCACAATGAGATCATTTTAAAAATATTTACCTGATGAAGTTCACTAAAAAGGGAAAAAAAAAAAAAAAAAAGGCAGAAGATATATATGGGTGCATAGAGAATCGGCCAAAGATCTCGAAAAGTACATATCGAATCGAAAAATTAAAAAGCTAGCATTGAAAGCTACTTAACTTGATCTCTTACCCCCACCCCTGGGCGGAGGTCATATAGGGTTTCTTGTTTCAGATGAATCCGAATATGCAATAAAAAATAGGGGTTCATTTTAAGATTTTAAAGTTGCTCTCCCCCCTCCCCCCCACGCATTAAGGTGGTACGGTGGAAGATCTAGTTTGGTATCATTGGACAGCTTTTAAAAAATATTAAACAAGTTTTTCACTTTTCCCATTCTATGCATATTTTTTGAAATATTTGACAGTTTCCATACTTTTTTTTTTTTTTTACAATGTACTTTACGATTCGTGGTTCTCTTACCAAATCTCAGTTAGTAGAATAAACCGAATAATTTTCGAAATACTTATAAAAAAAAAAAAAAAAAAGAACAGAATTATAATAATTCTCAGTGGGAATTGCAGTGAAGCATACTAAGGAAGGGGAAAAAAATAATAAGTATCCACTGGAATTACTAATTAAAAAAATATGTATCTACGGGTAGCTAGAGAACTCTTAGAAAACTTTCATTTATCTAAATAAATTACACTTCTGCATAATTCTTTACATTTCCAATGCCGTTAGCATTAATCAGTTATTATGTAGTTAGTGTCATATAGTTTATTCGGACACTGGCGGCTTGTTATCCATATAAGTGTTTTCTTAATGATCTAAGAGATTTGGATCACAATAAAACAAAATAATACAAGAAAAAATTATCAAGAAAACAATTTTCAATAAACTAGTCTCAATGCAAACATTTTAGATATCCGTAATTTATTGTGGAAATAATGATTATATGTAGGAACGATAGGTGACGCTACACACAAAAGATAAAACATTTAAGGGACAAAATTATTGAAGGGATATTATTCGAATGTCCGTGCACAGAAATGTTGGAAGCATTTTAGATGGTTAGAACTAAACATAGGTTTATTTACCATAAATTTAAATGAGGGTTTTTTTTTTTTTTTTTTTTTTTTTTTTTAGAGGAAAAGGTGTTTTCTAAATAGCTTCCTGTTATATTTTTACATTCTAAAGCCGATGTTAACAAAAAAAAGTTCTTCCACTAGTCTCTTCAGTTATTTTGATCAAAAAGTAATTGGGATGCTAGCAAAATAATATAACATTCAGCGTTTTAATGAATGATATTGCGAATAATCACGCTATACCAGTTCGCCCTGAAGTCCAACTTAGGAAGAACTTAATTTTCCTTCTAAAATTCTTCAGCTGCATGAAGATCACGTGTTTTCCAAGCCAGTGTCCCAAATAGATTTTTTCTTCTTCTTTTACTGCCACTCAAACGGCTAAGCAGCAATCCTAAACTGATAAACATTGTGTCCCCATCTTTTTCGAAAGTCTGAGATAGTGTTAATCTACCTCTCAGATAGCAAAATGGCGGCCCCTTAAGAGCACGATTTACAAAAGCAAAATTTGACTTTATTCTATTTTTCGAACTATTTGAATTATCAGCGAATTAATAGGATGATATTCTTACATCTTGACAAGGGCAATGTGAAGAAAGGTCACACGTGAAGATACAAATTAGGTATTTTTGGAGTAGTAGCGTAAGTGGCTTTTAAGAAATTTAGAACAGTAATATTTACCACACAATTTGGAGCAGTAATTTCCATTAGCATTCAAGTAATTTGGGGCAACAATTTTAATCGGTATTTAAACAACTTGGAGTCACACTTTTATTAGCTTTTTGATCAGTTTCGAGTATTTTTTTTAGTAGTTGTTAGCAGTTGATCAGTTTCGAGTGTTTTTTTTAGTAGTTGTTAGCAGTAGTTTCATTGGCTTTCTGGAACAAACATTTTTTAAAAATAGTTTTTAAACATTTTTTTACTGGTTTTTGAAGCAATATGCAGGGCTCGAAATTCACGGTCTAGGACCACTAAAATTTGATTTGTACCAACATAAAATAAATTATCAGTGTTTCGGGAGAGCAATCAATGAATAGCGATAGCATGCTTTTTTTTTAAAATTATTATTCCTAATTAGGTTACAAACTAACATATTTCATCATAATTGTGAATATTACACATTCTCTGCAATTTTTTATTTAAAGTAACTTTTTTTAAAATTTAGTTACTGTTCTTAATTCAGTTATTAGTCACATTAATTATTGCTCTTAATTTCTACCCTTAATATGGAGGACATTAAGTTTTGCTACAATCTCATTTCTTACAAGTATTATAAAAAATATGTTTGTTAATCATTAAAATTAATTAGTTTCATTAAAAATTTTAAATTAGATTTTTTTTCTTAAGTTTTAACTGTAACATGTAATTTTAATTATTTGATAGCTTGTCAAATATATTAGTGAACATAAAATTTCAGATCATCAAAGTTTTTAGAGAAGGGAAAAGGCACACATATCTTTTAAACTAAATAATTTCATTTAGTTGACCTTCAATATCGATCGTAGGCAGGATGCAATTGTATCACGACGGGAGTTGAAGATCAGCAGTTAATTGCACCGCAAGTTACGCAAGTTGATAAAATATGGGTCACACAGATAGGCAGAATATTAATCAAACGATCATCAAAAATTCGCATTCTTTTTTATTTTATAACTTCGATAAGAATCAGGTAAAAGATGAAAACAAAATAAAAATATTTTCAATAGATTATCACACTAGAAACGAGAATTATAGTTTTAAGCAGGGCCTGCAATCTCAGTTCAAAATGTACTAGCCACACTAAAATTTTAGTTTGCATCACCATTTTTTTTTTACATGAAAATATATATATATATATATTTTTTTTTAAAAGTGTTAACAGATGTCGTACAAAGAACTTTTTGATGTAGAAAACCATAAAAGAATGTAGAAACTGAAAGATGGTAACGCAGTGTTAAGTTAAGGTAACGCAGTTGCAATATTATTTATCGCAAAGCAATACAAGATTTTAACTTAAAATGAGTTTTCCTTAAAATCTCAATGGTTTCAGTGTCATTCGCATATCATTAAATGTCACTAAAAAATATCAGGAAATTAAATAATCAGAAATGTCACTAGTTAATTGTAGCTGTAGCGTCAAACTCTAACTCTCGGACTCTGTAATTCTAGAGTCTATCTCTTACATTTGAGTTAAAAACAGTCGAACTCTATTTATAGCCCTAAATCACCAATGGTGAGCTAGTGGAAACTTCGAGCCCCGGTTTTAAGTATCATAACAAATAGCAAAATAAGATTTTATTAAATATCACGAAGGGATAAAGGAAATAATTTTAGAATTGAATCGCAAATTAAAATCAACAGTAATTTAAATGTTATAAAACACAGAAAATAATCAACAAAAAATTAGATTTCATAAAGAAAACTAATTTTTAACTTCTTACAAACTCAAATATGAAAACAATAAGCATGAAATGCATATGTTCATAATATGTACGCCATTTTAAAGTTCCAATTTTAGTAAAAGACCGTGTTGAGAAATCTAATGAAGCATGTCCATAAAATATATTTACTTAAAGAAACATAAAACTTCTTCCTCCCTCAAAAAATCATCGTATTTTTATAATCCTCTTCATATAGCGGATGTTCGATTTCGTAAAAAATATTCTCTTTCAATAGAAACTTTTCGGTAAAGCTTCAAGCACAATGGAGAAAGGTTCTAGTGAAGGCTCTGGCCTACAAAGGGATATCATGCCAAAAGAAAAACAGTAAAATTGCTTCAAATGAATCTAACTAGTATATTTAAAAATCGAACGATGGTGTCGCAGTTGTTCATACATTTTTGGTAAAATTCTCACGTGTTGATGAAAATCTCATGTAGGATCCAGTTTTCCCATATTAGATTTCTATATTTTGTTGGTTATCATCAGCAATAAATTATTATAAGTCATAAATATAGTTTTCTTGTGAAATATATTTGTATCTCAAATTTATAGGTATTTACAATATAATATTTATTTTCTCTTTGCTCTGCTACGATTACTGATTTCGATTACTTTTTAAATAAAGAGTTTAAAACTAAAAGAGTTGCTTTTTTCCTTACGATGCAGCTCTACGATTTTACCATATTATATTGCATTTTAAAATTAACTTATTTAAATCGGTGTCTTAACTTTATGAACCATTTTATAATAAAGGTAAATTACATTAATATAACATTATAAATTACTGTATAAAGAAATAATAATGTACATAGAAATAAAACATTTACGATGAGTGTCCGACGGTTTATTTTACACTTTAAGAATTGAACTCATTTGGTTTTCTTTAAGTTAAGTTACAAAACATTATTTACGGGTTTTCCCTGTTATGATGAACGTCCTGAAGCAAATGTAACTAAAATTATTTTGTATCACAGTTACGCTTACATGACCGTACAATCAGTTACATTTCTAAGGACTTTTATTACAATATATTTTGCAACTTATATAAACTGTATTCAAAACGTAAAAATAAAATTAAAAAATACTTAAAATCATAACTGTAACCGCAGAACCAAAGAGTTAAAAGTCATTAATTACATATGCTCACTCTCTAATTGTTTTTCGAAATAACTTTCCTTGAAGGGTATCACGGCGCTCACAGATTTAAAAAAAAAAATAAAAATGAAAAAAAAAAAAAAAAAAAAAATAGGCCAAAGTTGTTTTTCAGTATATAAAACCCCTTCACTCTTTGAAAAAAGAAAAATAGAGTACCACCGCGGGGTAGCTATAGGCAACTATGACCCAAATGAAAATATTTTCACTTAACTTTCGCCTTACTTGTAAAGATTTTTTCAAAATTTAAAGATTCAACATTCTTTATTTTTTTTATTATACCCTGTCGTATGAAACGCTGATGAAAAGAAAGCAAAGGTTACGGATGGGGAACTGAAGTTTCAAGGTCCGGTCGTAAAAAAAAAAAAAAGCACATTAATTTTTGCATCGCTACGATTTCGACACTGCCACGTGACCAGACAAAAGACACATTTCGTTGTATCTACGATAAAATAGCTGGGGGCGAAATATTTAAGTGGCTATCGCAGAATTGGCCATGGCCCCCTCTACCTGCCACAAACACCCGGGTCACGGAAGGATTTTACCCTCATTTCGCGGCCCATTTTCAGCCAAAAGGTCTAATTTTAATCTTGGTTGCTTGAAAATATTAATGATTAGCCGTTCCCCCCTCCATTGATGTTGGGGTTTTAAAATTAAATCGACTAACTAAATTCAAAATTGGAGCTAGTATTTAAATATATCTTTGATTTTGGGGATCAAATATACATATATTTTTCTAAAAATAAATATTTTCTTAACGAAACATTGGTGGTCATAGGACCATAGGTTCGAACCACTGTACTATAAAAGGATGGACACGTAATGATTGATAATTTTTTAAAATAACAAATAAAATTGTGTAAAAAAAAAAAAAAAAAAAAAATTTTTAGCGAGAGGTTATAGGGCATTAAATATGGTTTTTTCAGCCATCTTTTATTTTAGATACACTTTTTTACCCTTCTAAATATTTTTTTAAAACAATTTTGAACGATATTTCAGAGCATTTTGCTTGCGAGTTATTTTTCTTTTTTTTTTTATATGATTGAAATCTTGCATTAAATCTATTTTTATTTTAAATATTCTTCAATGTATTGGTGTTATTCAGAATTAACAAGGATAATTACCAATCTTTCATTTTTAAGAACATCAAAAATCATTTAATAAAACAATGCAATTCTGATTTTCTTAAATATTGAAACTAAAAATTAATAGATTCTTTTATCTCCCACCAGGTATTTATGTTTTATTTTATTTGTAAATTACACATTTATCTTAGGTTCATATTTTATCCGTTTACTAAATTTCTAAATACAAGTTTTTACATCATATATATATATATATATAATTGTAATCTTGCGAATCCAAATTGCGAAGTGAATTTTCTTTTTAACTTTTCTTGAGATCCACTTTCCCTATTTTCCAAAATATTTTAAACTCGTTAAACGCATTTTGGGAAAGGACCTTGAACTGTTTTTCGTAGCTACTGAACTTTTAGAGAAAGCAGTAAAATTCCCTTTGTTTGCATTTCAAACGAAAAACCCAGGGAAAATTAACGAATTATATCAGTGGTAATTATACTTAAGAGAACGCGTGCGGTAATGTATGTTTAAAATTACTTTTATAATAAATGCAGCTATAATTTAATACATAAATTTAATAATAAATTTTTTTTTTTTTAGTTGAAAATGTAGGTAGCATATACTGAATAATGTTTTGCTCTATTCTTGCTTTCCATGCAGATTTCTTCTATGGTTAAGATTATAAAATAAATAGTAGATATTAGTTTATAAGATAAAGGTGTATCAATTGCTATTTTAATTATGTCTAGTGTTTATGAATTTAAAACCTGTTTTGTGTTGTTTAAGTATTTCAAAAGGTGAATTTCTATTTAACGAATTTTCCATATAACGAACTTATTATCGAGATTTAGCGACTTCGTTAAACAGGGGTCTGACAGTATACATATATATATTTAAAGGTATTTATTTGAATTATTTAAATGATATTTTTCAAGACTTTTCGGTTATTAACCTCTTAGCCATGATATTAAATGATTATGATATTATTTAAAATTTGAGAATTTTCTTAACAAAATAAAAATTGTAAATTATTAGAAAAAAAAATATAATTGTCGCACACACCATTATAGGTTTATACACAGGATGTTGCCAAGCAAGGATAAAATAAATAACACGACGATTGAGAAATTGATAAGGCAAGAATCTGGCAATATCATCAAATTAGCCCGAGCCATCGACCGGGCGACCCCATATAGTGGGCAGAAAAAGAAAAAAAAAAACAAATAAATAAAACAGAACAATTTGCTGAGAAAGGAAAGCAATTCTCAAATAAATGAAACGTCTGAGAAAAACAAAGAGGCCAAAAGGGGGCAAACTCGTTTTTTTTTTGGGCATACCACCGACCCCCGTAAGGTTTTATTTTAGGAATTAAGACCAATGGCACGATATACTTTCATTCAGTTGAAATGAAATATAAAAAAAAATCTGATGATCGAAATGTCGTACTCAAGTTTTTAAGTGGCAATTTGTTTAAATTTTTTTCAAAAATTTCAAATTTTACGATTTAATTTTTAATCATTATCACATAAAGGAAAAAAAAAAAAAAAAAAAAAAAAAAAAAAAACACTGTCATACCAGAAAACAAATAAAATGTAAATAAATTATAAAAGTAAATAAATCATTTTCACCGAAATAGCGTGAAAATGATGAATTACTTATCAGGGTGCGCAGCCAAATCTTTCAAAATAAGCACCTTTTAAGTACTTTTTAAGCACTCAAAAAATATTTTTAAGCATTATATACAAAATGCAAAATAATTTTCAAGGACATTACATGATCATGATAAAATAACTAGTTTCTGATAAAGAACTCTTTTCTTGATTATATTAACCATTATAAAATGATCCAGAGATTTTTTGGTTCAATATCAGAGGGTGGAAAATGAAGCCGAAAATTCAGAATATCTTGCATAATGCAGCAGCGTTGCACATACGAGTGCAATAATCTCACCGAACCCAGCTTAGTAGACGTACTTGCGGACTTAAAAAGTATATCATCCAACCATGATTGGCGCTTTCATACGCTATGTACCGACAGTACACCGAAATTGATTGTAGTTTAATGACGCTTTTGTATAACACACGGAGAAAATTAAGCACTTTTTAAAAACACCCCATGAAAAAAAAGCACTTTTATGGGCATTTAAAAAACGAAAATCTAAAATAAGCACCTTTAAGCACTTTACAAAAACGCTACGCAGCATGCTGCTTTCAAAGACTTCTGTTGATATTAAAAGCTAGCAAAATAAATATGTATTTATAAAAATTAAAAACAATGAACAACTGTGTCAATTATAGTAAATTAGTTATAAAATAACCTGTTAATTTTCAGCTTTGTAAACTGTTATTGCATCACAGAACATTAATGTGTCAAATATTATATTTGAACAGCAATAATAGAACGTTTTATGATGTTAGAAGGGAACCTTGCACTAACTGCCACGATGCAATAAATGTCTTCATAAAAATACATGAATGACGTGGATCATAATACGAATTCCATACCCAGTTTACGAAAAACTTAAGATAGAAACTCATGCAGTTTTTTTTTTTTTTTTTTTTTACTTCTGCAAAATTTTCTAGTTAATATCATTCCCGTACGTTCACTAAATCTCTCTATTGTCGCATAGCGAATTATTATAACCATTCTCCACGAGTCTTAAGAGAGAGCAGCATATTTTTCAACTTGAAAAATACATTAAAGGTGTTTCGAACTCAATTTTAAAATACATACCAATTCCAATAATCAGGTCTATAATAAACACAGCAGCTAACGCTGAATCCATGCAGTATCTAAAATGATTCCAATAATGTAAATAAACAAGTCGAATATGCCAATTTCTACTTTTAGGAAGCAGAAATAAGGAAAAATCAACGTTTGTGTAAGAAATAGCTTAGTAAACTTATTCTTAAATAATTTAGTTCTAATTTTAAAAAAAATAAATAATAATAACTTTTAAAAGTCAAACACATTTCTACCTTTATATTAGATTTAATATTTATAACGGACGTTAACTGTAATTAACTACTATTCAAGACTTGTGACATCCAGTAGCGTTGGTTTTCCTTTAATGAATCGCGAATCATTTTTGCCATATTCCACGAATCCTCACAGGGGACACCATTTTATTTTACACGAAAAATAAGTTCAAGGTTTTTCGAACACAACTTCAAAGGCACCTTGCATTTTAAAGCTTCAGACTTGTAAATCACATTAGTTTTCACAGAATCCATGCGAAATCTTATATGATTTCAAAAAAGTAAACAAAGCACGTCCAAATATTCTAATTTCCAATTCAGGTAAGGAAAATTTCAGATAATCATAAGTTGATGGCAACTTAAAGAATGCAAACCAAGGTAGTGTAAGAACATGCCTTATGAAAACATGAAACAACCCGCATTTAAAAAGAACTTTCACAAATAAAACCATCTTGCTTTTGGTTTAATGCAAACATGACGGCTCTAATATATTTAAAGTATAAAGATTTCAACATTCAGTAGCTTTGGTTCTCTGTTTTTGAATCACGAATACACAATTCTTAAATTAGAAAAATAGTATTTAAAAAAAAAAAAAAACTTTCGCAAACAAAACACCTTTTATTATTTTTCTTTATATTAGCTCTAACTAACCAATTATCGTTGACATTTGACACTAAGTATCCTTAGTTTATTATTTTTAACATTTTCCACGAGTCTTTACTGTGGGCGCCATTTTTTAAGCGAAAAACATATAAATATGTTCAAGGTATTTCGAACATAATTTCAAAAGCATCTAGCAATTCTTATGAACCAGACCTGTTATAATCACATCAGTTGGCACACAATCTATGCAATATCTTAAATGATTCCAACAAAGTAAACAAGCACGTCGAATATGCCAATTACCAATTCAAGAATCATCTAAACAAGGAAAATTTCAGCCAATCATGTATTGACGGAAACACGCAAGACAACGTATCTGTAAGAAAATCCCTCCAAAAAAAACATAACAATACAAGCTAAACACACAATTAATAAATAATTCAGCCCGTGTTTAAAAAAAAAGACTTTTACAAATAAAACACATTTTATCATTTTACTTTATATATTATATGGACATTAGTTCAAATTAACCAACTGTCGTTTAAAGGCATTTGACACTAAGTATCTTTAGTTTATTAAATTTGCCATCTGCCACGAGTCTTTACTGTGGACGCCATTTTTCAGGTGAAAAATATATAAATATGTTCAAGGCATTTCGAACATATTTTCAAAACCATCAGGCAATATTTATGAATTAGATTTGCTAAAATCACACCAGTTTGCAGTCAATCTATGCAATATCTTAATTGATTCCAACAAAGTAAACACGCACGTCGAATATACTACCAATTTCCAATTCAAGAAACATAAATAAGGAGAATTTCAGCAAATAATAAGTTGACGGAAACACGCAAGCCAACGCATGTGTAAGAAAATCCCTTCAATAAAACATAACAATCCAAGCTGAGCACACAATCAATAAATAATTCAGTCCGTGTTTAAAAATAACTTTTACAAACAAAACACCTTTTTTTTTATCTCCATTTTACTTAATATATACTATATGGACATTAGTTCTAATTAACCAACTATCTAGTTTAAAGACATTTGACATTTAGTATCTTTGGTTTATTATTTTTGGCATTTTCCACGAGTCTTAATAGCGGGCGCCATTTTTCAAGCGAAAAATATATAAATATGTTCCAAGGCATTTCGAACATAATTTCAAAAGCATCTGGCAATTCTTAAGAATTAAACCTGTTAAAATCGCACCAGTTTGCAATCAATCTATGCAATATCTTAATTGATTCCGACAGAGTAAACAATCACATCGAATATACCGATTTCCAATTCAAGAATCATAATTAAGGAAAATTTTGGCTAATAATATGTTTACGGAAATCGTAACCACACAAGTCAACTTATGTGTAAGAAAATCCCTTCAAAAAACATAACAATCCAAGCTGAGCACACAATTAATAAATAATTCAGTCCGTATTTAAAAAAGAATATTTACAAATAAAACACCTTTTATCATTTGACTTAATAAATACTATACGAACGTCAACTCTAATTAACCTATTTAACGATTAAAGACTTTTGACATTCAGTAGCATAGCTTTTTCTTCTTGTTTTTTTCCTCCCTCCTCTATTCAAGCGAGTTGAGTAGTATAATTCACATGCGTCTCCACGTGTTATATTCATTTCCTCATAGAGGAAAAAAAAAAAGAAAAAAGACTTTCGTTAAATAAGTTATTTACTTTCGTGCTTGTTCGATAGAGAAAATTTGCAATTTTCGGAGTGTGGCTGAAGTTAGAATATACAAGATAAGAATTTTATTCTAATTTCACACGAATTTATGACAAAGTGTAATCTTTTACATTTTAAATCACAGCCAACATGCACAATTTCAATTGTTATTTTATTAATTTTATTGCATGCAATAAAATTCTAAAGCCAATGCAAGTTGAGATTTTTGTTAGCTACTTTCAAATATTAGTTAATTTGGATAATCACTAATTAACAATTATTCAAAGTTTTTAAAGTATTAATCGGAAAGCTTCTAAATTCCTGACTCTTTGACTTAATGTTTAAATGCTTATTTAATCATTTAAATTTTGATTGTTAATTTTAACGCACCCCCGACATTGCTGAAATAATAAAACAAGATAAAACAGGGTTCCCAAGAGATCAGGAGAAAAAAATACATAAGTGGTAGCTAAGATTTTTCAAGACTACTGAAAAATGCTTAAATTTACCTTTCATTAGTAAATAACGAATTATTCACATACTAGGGGCTTCGCCCCCTGCTCGCTGGCGCTCTCCAACCCCCGGAACTGCTTTCGCAGTTCATTTCGGAGTGCTTCGCAATCCAATACTCGCTCATTGGATACGTTCTTAACGTCTAGCTTTTGTATACTTTCTTGAATACTGAAGTTCCGAAAACTTTTCACTGTAGAAAATTCTAAATCTGTACATTTCAATATTAATTTTAAATTGCAATTGTTAATTCTGGCATTTGGCGATACAGCACTTATAGAATTGAAGGATTTGTTACGACAAGCGCTCGGGTATCATAATTTTGATTTATGTTGCTAAGTTAACTTTAGAAAAATTCTATGGCTGGCAACAGCATTTTTATTTTTTAAGTTGTTTATTTTTATTTTTACCGCAGCTGAATTGAACCACCTGATAATGCTCACTCTGGTTAATGTTTCCGTTTTTAAAAGCGCTATATGTTGAGCCCCCTCAGCTAGATTTGGCATGTGACATTTTACGATGCAATCATTGGTCGATTTTCTAACGTTGCCATTCCGGAAGTTGTAATGAGGCTTTTTTTGGTGCCGTTTTAGAGAAATATATATATATAGATTATTTTCTGCACCCATATATATATATATATATTTTCTTTAAATTAAATATTTACCGATATCGTAAAACATCTAGATATACATCACTTTAAAAAAAAATTCAGACCGTGGGAACCCTTTGTAATAGAACGTTTGTCATTAATCTATACGATATTATTTTTTTAAAAAAAAGCCTTAATTCATTGAAAATATAATTTTAACAAATGAAGTTAACTAATATATACTAGAAATAAAATTAGAAAAACTTCAGAAAGTTAAATAATTATTATTCGTTTCGGTATTTCTATTCGCTTTTTTTCTCTTTGTTTTTTTCATTCATTAAACTAAGTTTTATTTTTAAACATAGGCAGTTTAAACTATTGAACCGATCTCTGGTAAAATAATCTCACAACTATTTTGCCAACAATGCGATTTTACAAGAACTAATCCGAACATTTAACCATGAAAAAAAGAATATCAGTATAGGAGAAACCTAGCAATAGCAAAATTACTTTTAAAGTTTAATCTTAATAGATTTGTAAAAATAAGTAAATTAGGACTATTAATTTAAAAATTTAAAAATAAAAAAATTAAATAAGAGCTAATAGCTATACAAAGAAATAGTACGATTTTCGGTTTTCATTGAAAAACAAGATTCGCAAGAAGTTCATTCCATGCATATTCAATAGCCTATCCACGCAAGAAAATATACATTTCTGCATTGCGGTTTCTCTGCAGTACAAGTTACTACAGACTGCAGTGGGAGAAAAAAAATTACTCTGGTATCACGGGTTTTACCTTAATTTTTAGTAAACAAGGCAGGTAAACCCTATTTACAGATCGTTTTGCAACTAAGGGTTCTTCCAAGAACACAGATTTTTTCCCCCTTCTTTTTTTGTCACGTTTACTTTCAAAAAATTCACGATAAATTTCCAGCAACAGAATAGCTTACAATAAATCAATAGATTATGGATACAGAAATATCTCGATTAGATACAATATCGAGTAAATAAAACAATAGAGGCAGCAATAAAAAAAATTACATAAAATGCGTTGTAAAATATATTTACAAAATAACAGCTTGTATTTTTTTATAAGTGATTTAGCTATTTAGGACAAAAAAAATGATTAATATAGAAATAATTTTTACGGGCTTCATAAGATTTGTTTAAAAATGTTACATTAAAAATATGATACATTTTGACACTGAATAATAAACTAATGAGTTGGCAAATTAAAAGCATGCTTTAAGAACGAATTTTTAAAAAAAAAAAAATTATATAAGGAGAATTTACTTATAAGCAAACGGAATTATATTTTAGTATATTTTTGTAACTTTTTTTTAGCGAATAAATGAAGGGAAAAAAAATAATCAAAGTTTAAAAATAAAATAAGCTACAAAATAAATAAATGATCAACAGTAAGAAAGCAACAAACAATACAAAAGCATCACATTTTAATAAGCAGTGGTGATTGTGAGCCTAACTCAAAAATCCTGAAAATTTCTTGAGTAAAATCATTAATGACGCAGTTTAAAAACATTACGCCAAGAATAAATTCTAGATATAAATAATATATATAGATATAAATAAACGATACAAGAATTTTTACGCATAAATGTGATCGGCTTTCCGGAAACTTCCGGATCACGGTTAACGAAATATCTGGAATTTTTCCGGAGCACAATCATCTCTGAATAAGTAAACACCAACAAAAAATATTCATTTTCGAAATTTTAAAAAAAAAAAAAAAAAAAAAAAAAAAAAAAAAAAAAAAAGTATAAAAATCAGTTTCAGAACATATATTGCCTATTATACGTTAAAAATTGGAATGCACTTTCTTGGAATCGGTAAGATTTTGAAAATTTAATCAAATAATACAACTTCTTGAACAAGTCCCGCTCTGTGGAATCGTAGCAAATAATTAACAAGAATGTTTACAAGTGAAACAGTTTTATAAGGATAACAAGCTTTTTATTTTATTTGAACTCGTTTGTAATATTTGGAAGATAGCCACAATTTTCTAACAGTTATCTTAAGTGAGTAGTTTACGAAGGGACGGAAAGAAGGATACTGTCATTTCCTCCTTGGCGGAAAAAAGATAAGATAAAAATCTTCAATTGAATTTTATCCATTTTTTTTTCTCTCTCTAAACCTATAAGTTCTATTTATCAGAATTGGTACCTGGAAGTCACAGCGTAAGCAGTAAGCAAATATAAACAAATTTATTAGGAATAAAAGCTGCCTAAATTCCAACATCCACTTTACATTTAAGAATATATATATTTTTTTTTTGATAAAACGTTTATTATCAATATCATTTAAACAAGATCAATTATTTGGATTTTAGTTTTAAATATTGTTCACACACGCTAATAATCTTGATTACCTTTATTTGAAATTATCCTCTAAAATGCATACAAAAATAGATCGCTTATGGGTGTAATTTAAAAAGCCCTACGTAAATTATTAAATTAAGAATTAAAACCGTTTAAAAAAAAACAAACTATTTGTTGATTTCAAGAGGGTAATTTAATTAATCTTACGTATTTATTTATTAATTTTTATGCCTATAATTTCTACTTGAGTTATATTTAGAACCGAGTATTTCTAGGAGCAAAAGTTTATTTCAATTTGATTTAACTATTTCTCAATAAATTATTTCATCGAGTAAAATTGAATTATATATATATATAAAAAAAAAAAACTTTTATATTATTATTATTTTTTTAAACTTTTAACCTTCGTAGCCTTGTAATTTCGAACCCAATCCAGAGAAAGGAAATTCCTGGATCAAGCATTGGGACAAACTAGCCTTTATGGAGGACTTTTTGATTAAACTAATCCGCATTCGCGTTACAGGGAGAGGAAAACCACGAAAATCCGATGGTAAGGGGATTCTAACTCATATTCTGTCTACTACTGAGGATATTACACTTCAGCAGTGTGATCGGTGCGAGCCGGGAGCGGAATTCGAATCGACCAGACATTGCTGGGATACGAACCTGGTCACCTATTTGGAAGATGAGCACTATCCCCGCCAGTCACCTCGGCTCACTCTATAATTTAGCAGATTGATTTAAGAGCTAAGTGGATAAGGGTTATATGGAATGCAAGAAGAGTACAATTGCATTCGGGCCTCTTTTCTGACAGCAAATTAGAACGTCAAGAGTGCGAACGCTATGACGCGAACTGTTTAAATGGCCGTAAGGGATTCTTTGATATCCCCAGCAGGAAACTAGTGAACAAGAAATAGAGACTAAGCATGATCTATATTTTACTATTGTAAGCCTATAAACTTAAATTTAATTTAGTCGTATTTATCAAAATGCCATTTATATCCATTCTGTTCATTCACTCTTATAACAATTAAGTTTAAATATACATTATCTAAATGTATTAGACTTTCAAGATGTTGTTTATTTAGAAAAGAAAGTTGATAGAACCAGAAAGCTATTATATTAAGCCAGAAAACTTTTTTAATTAAAAATGGGTGGAAGGTGGGTATCTATCTCTAAATTATATTTTATGAAGAGATATTTTTGTATTATTAAATAATGGAATTAGGTACCGGATCGGCCAAGCATTCGATTCAAAATTCACTCTGATTCGCTTAGAATCTATTCACTTCAACTAGTTTAAGTTGCTATTCGAATATTTAAATTGCGATTGAATTAGTTTTAGAACTTTTGTTTGAATTAAATTTTAATCCGTGTTTGAACTAGATTCAATTCGTTCCTTAATAATATTCTGATTTGCGATTATGTAAATTATTCACATAGCTTATTTGAATCTGTAATTCAAATAAGCTATGTGATCTGATACTTGCGATTCGAATAACCTTGACGATTCGATAACCTTTCTTGACCTTGCAATTCAAATAACCTTGATTTGCGATTTGAATCACAGAATTTAATCAAACCCAATTACAGATTCAAATTACAAATTAAAATGTATACATAAGTAAATTAACTGACGTAGCTAATTTGAATCTATGATTCAAATAAGGTATGTGATCTGATACTTGCGATTCGAATAACCTTGACGATTCGATAACCTTTCTTGACCTTGCAATTCAAATAACCTTGATTTGCGATTTGAATCACAGAATTTAATCAAACCCAATTACAGATTCAAATTACAAATTAAAATGTATACATAAGTAAATTAACTGACGTAGCTAATTTGAATCTATGATTCAAATAAGCTATGTGATCTGATACTTGCGATTTGAATAACCTTGACGATTCATATTGCTTAAGACTTTAATAAAAAATAAATAAATTATGAAGTTATTTCAAAACCACAGGTACCCAATAGGGTCGTTGTCTTGCGATTTGAAATAAAAAAAAAATTTTTTTTCTTCATCTTTGCGCTTTCCTCGTTTTGGGTATGTAAAAAAAAATGAAAGGGTTCTTTCGAAATTTTTGTTTTTCACAACTGAGAACAGTTGCGTAAATTGAAGAGAATGTGGCTGGACAGCATGCAGGGTTGAAAGGATGAATTCCCCCATGCGGGTTCAAAGTAAAGGGTATTAGTTGACATAGAAGGAAATTATTCCAACACATGTCACTCAAGTATTGCTTTTTAGATTACTCACCTTTAAGAAATAACGAAAAAAAAAAAAAAATTTAACGGAGTACGATTGTACAAGAGAATTAAATAAAGCTACATTAATTAAACCATCTAATTAATAATCAACAGAAATAAACAATTCACCTATTATTTGCAATCCTTTTCGAAAGTAATAGGACGGAATAGTAAAAAAAAAAAAAAAAAAAAAAAAAAGACTCCCTTCGACTTGAAAGTGAATAAATTGTGTAAACTGGGATTATTCTAGATTTTCTTGAAAGGTTCTGTTTTAGTGAAAAAATTCCACTCATAATTTTGTAAAAAGTCACAAGAAAAACCGTGGTCTATTCACTTGTTTCTTGAAAGGTTCTGTTTTTGTGAATCAGTAAAAAAATCTACTCACAATTTTATTGAATAAAAATAATCAAGAATCAATAAGATATTGTTTTACGAGAAATAGTGAGAATTTTTCACTTTCTTTCTGAAATTAACATCCAAAGAAATCTGCCACAATTTATTGGTTTCTAATAATTTTTCGGTTGCAGACTCGTGATTAATTATGAATTATTATCCAACAATTTGAAACATTCAAGATGGTTTTTTTTTTTTTTCTCTTTAAAGTAAATGCTCAGTTTCCCCCCCCCCCCCCCACCTAATTTCAAACGCATTACTTCTATTAATCAGTTAAACCTAAATTACTTCTAAAAACTTTTGCTTTATTAAAAAAAAGTTAAAAAAAAAAAAAAAAAAAAAAAAAAAAAAAAAAAAAGTGGGATGCTATATTTTTCTGGTTGCTATTTTATGTTTTTTTCATATTCTAATTATTTTTAGCTTCATTTACAGATATAAATATAAGATAATTAACAGCAGTGAATTCTCATCACTTTCAGTTTTTAATAATAATTTCAAGATTCATTTAATTACTTAATTGAGCTAAAATCATAGTGAGGTTATAATATAATGGAACACTATATGTACCATGTCAAAAATATCTGTTCCACAAATAGGAACCATTAAATTTGTCTCACTAAGGTGGTTTTTTCATTTTTTATACAACATTCTTTTAGGCAACTTTGAGATCAAACAACTTCCTTTTAGTATAAAATAGATTAATTGAAGTTTACAAAAAAATTTTTTCTCTTGAATAAAAACTCTTATCAATTAAATCAGAATAAACATTTAATTTTTTTCAATTACCTAGTTAAATAATACTGATACTGAAAGTTTTGAATTTCATGCATCTAACTTTTTCTCTATAATTATCACAGGAAAACTCTATACATGGGTAATTTTTTTTTCAAAACACAGTAAATCAATTTAAAAAAAAAAAAGATTAAAGGTTTTAACTTCAAAATCCTGAAAAATAATCACAGATGAAAAATGATGGAACCATGAAACAGTTTATTGTTTTCAATAAAATAATTAAATATTATAATTAATATTATAATTAATAATTAATATTATAATTAATAATTAAATATTTTAATTGGAAATTAATGAACTTCTTATCATTAACACTTTGAGCTAAGTCTGTTCTTGTCTGTTAGGTGGAAGATTAGGTAGAAATGACAACTTAATTTGTGTTTTGACGAAGTAGCAATTTTGGAATGAATTAATTGAATACATAAGTTCTACTAATACTAATTAGACAAGTGGCATTAAAAATTTTAGAAAGGCCAAGGTACAGTACAATATTAAAAAAAAAAAAATTTGAGAACAAGAAATAAAGTTGAAAAAGATTTCATGCTATTTTTATATCTTAACATAACATAGAAAGTTAAAAAACTTATTATTTGAAACAGTACATGAAAAAAAAAAAAAAAAACACCTTCCAATATCTGAGCTTAAAAAATTACCACTGACTTTTTTAATGTATTTTTGTTTTATTATTATTTCCATATGATAAAGATCATGTTCATATTACAATGTCTCATATTTTTGTTAAGCTTGATAAATAGCAGGGTTCGAAATTAACAGTGGTTCTTTGGTGATATCAGCAATTGATATAAAATGGTATGCTGTTTAGATTTTTGATTTAATGTTTTTTTTTTTAAATAAACTTATTTTATCATAATTATGACATAGCACATTCTCTGTACTATAATTTTTTAAATAAACTTATTTTATCATAATTATGACATAGCACATTCTCTGTACTATAATTTTTTTAAATAAATTTACCTTATTTAATTTATTTTATAAAAAACATATAATAGAGATATGTAACTGGACCAGTAAAAATGTCTATGAACAATTATTATCTATTAGTTACTGATACTTCAAACCAGTGTCTAAATTTTTCTTAATTTCTAACCATACATAGAATGGATGCTTTTACAAATGTACCCAACTTATGACCAATACACTATCCAATATTTCTGTATGTAAATGCTCAATATTCAAGTAATCTGCTATCACATTCCGGATATTTCTTTAAATAATTAACAATATTTTGTTAGAGACTTTTTTTTATCATGTTTAAAACTAGTGTCAAACACTAGTCACAACAGCGCAACATTGTCTCTTGATTAAATAAATGCTTTAATATTTAATAAAAAAATTTAAAATTTTAATATTTATTAAAAAAATTGCTTTTATTCTTTAAAAGTTTGTATTATTTTCAAGGTGTTATAGAAAAACTATTATATACTTTATTAGTTTCAGATGAATATTTTTAAATAATTATAATATTAAAAACTTTACAATACTTAAACTTTTAAAATTATATTAACACTCTTAGTACTAGTAACTTTTTTTTTTTCTTTCCAAATATACATGCATTAAACACAATATAACCCAAAACTTTAAAAATAAAATAAATTAGAAGAAATTCTACTATATTATAAACTCTTACTTTTAACCCACTTAGGTTATAGCATTATAAAGACATGTATATTAATAATTACGTATATAAGTTTCATAATCTCATACACTGATTTAAGGCAGATATTAAGTTTCTTTTGAAAGAATTAAAGATGTAAATTCATAAAATCATTAAATCTGCACAAAAAAAAAATTACTTAATAAAATGCACTTGAAACAAATTTATAAAAAAAGGAAACAATACGTAAAAATTAAATATGTTGTTAGTTAAAATGAAGTAAAGCTAAATTAACCTGCTGCTTTACTGATCAATCATAGCTCAACAAAATCTTTACAATATAATTTGCATACAAATAAAACAACTTATTAGACTCCAACATATTAGTTCATCATAAGATTCATAAGTGACTAATTATCCACGACATTAACATTTACACAACTGATATATTGAGTCAAGATATATTAATTTTTCTTCAGAAAGAATTAAAGGAGAGTAAATGTATAAAGATAAGATATTCCTGTCAGGTGTTTGCTGAACTTTGTTTCAGCTATGAAGCTTTTTCGCTAATCATGATTTAGGGTTTGGGTACAATAGACCTCTGGTCTATGCGCCCTTTTCTTTGGAGCTGCCCAATCTTTAAGTCTAAGTGTATAAAGATGTATCTATCTATAATTGCTACTTAATGAATTTTGTAAACACATTGTATTTTTGAAATATTAGAAATTTTCTCGAATAACTTGCAATATCAATAAAAGGGAAGCAATTTATAAAAACTCAATTTATTGTTTGTTAAGAAAAACATAACTAAGTTTACCTGTTTTACTGGCCAATTATGTCGTAATATTATAACGAAATCTTTATAATATAATAAAGTTAATATATTATAAATCGTTATAATATGAAGTCACTAAGTTTGTTACTTGACTGGCAAATCATATCTAAATAACATAGCAAAATCTTTATGATATGAAATGCATGCATATAAAATAACAATAACTTACTAGGCTCCAACATATTAGTTCATCACAGGACTCATCAGTGACTAATTTCCAAAGTTTAGTCAAAAATGCCGGGACATGAGTCGTTGTCCCATACTCAATTGTGCGCATGATGAGGTGATACAAAATATTAGAAAAATATTTTCTTCTCTATCATATGAAATGGCAATATATTTTTACGACGATGTAAAATTATCACAGTAGAATTCGAATAAAAAATAATTTTTACGAAGACTTATATGATTCACATTTAAGTTGCTGTGTTTACAGATCGAATGCACGAGCAGTATTAAACATTGAACTTTTCATTGCAAGTGTCACGGCTACTTTAAAAACATTACGCAACACTTTTCGTTTCGTTTTCTTCTTCACCTAGCCTGTCAAATTTTTATGGACTTTTTTCAAAATTTGTCATATTCACTGTGTTTTAAGATTTTTTAATTATTTCAAGAATCGTAAAAGTGAGAAAAAAATGCTACCTCTTATTTTCGTCTACAAAAGAAATATTTAAAAATTTGAATTAAAGTTATCAGGAAAGCCTTTAAAAGACCGCGGTTATAAAAAATATAACTGCCATGAGTAGAATTGTCAACAAATCCATGCCGGACTGTTGAAGCTAATAAAGTTTCGATGTGTATTATTTTTTTTTAGTATTATAATCTTTTTAAGGATCCTAAAATATAATCTATGAATAAGTATAATTTAAAAAATATCTCTTCCAATCTTTAACTGCGTAATTTATCCACTGTATATAGGGATCAATCTATCGTGTGTACGATTTCCTTTGATTTTTAAAAAAATATTCTATCCATAAAAATGCAGAATAAGAAAGAACCATTGGTAAGAAAGGATATTGAAAATGCTGATTCAGATGGTGAGTCTAGCGAGTATTCTGATTTGGAAGAAGAAGACGAAGAATCTGACGAATCATTTTCTGATTCAGATGTGAGTTAATAGAAAAATAAGTTTTATTTATGTTACTATTATGAAGTTCGATAGTTGTTTGCAGCTACTCAGCATATTTAATCAACATATAGTTGCAGCTTACAAGCTCATTATATAAATATAACTCTAAATATATGCTGCATTTAAGCAGTACTGTATATAATAGAGTAGTACTGCAGTATATTATAGAGCAACGAATACTATTTTTATGTGACAGTTACTTCCCACAGTTTTATTTCTTGTAAGAGATTTCCATATCTTGATCTGCAGCAGAATATCGTCAAGTCTTCACAACTTCTGGACAGCAGTCTATAAGGGGAAAAAAATCATCACAAGGGATCATCTTGAAGGGTATAACCCAAACTAGGATGAGAATATTTCGTATCCTAATCTATTGCGCTAACTTTAAACACCAAGGTGCCGTATTGGTTTTAAACTTGTAAATTTTTTGAAAAAGACACGTAGATGTTTGTGGGTGGTTGGCTATGAATACAAAATACCTCTGGGTTGGACCCTTGCTGTGATTTTTTTTAGTATCTCACGGGCTACCGACCATGATGTAAATAATGTTGCTCAATAGGTACAAATTTGATAAGAAAAGTTTTTGTTTTCAATTGGTTCGAATACAAAAACTTAGCTTTGTAATAGCCTCTTTATAACAAATAATCTAGATTAATCCTGAAATAATGACATTGGGCAAACAAATTTGTCAAACATGGGGATATATCTCCATACCTGTTCACACTAATTATAATTGCCTAGTTAAATTGTTATATAATATGTTCTAACTTGCTCAGGTAGTTGGTCATAAGTAACACACCGTAAGTTTGTTCTCTGTCCTATTCTGTGATTTTTTTTCTTCTTATAAGGTCATTGTGTATAATTTGTAAAAGTTTCAAAGGAGTGATTGTATTCCAGGTGTACCTGGAATTCTGTGTTTTTCGTATCATTCTTCCGGGTCTAAAAACTAGGAGCGGGGCATGCGATTTTTGCGCAAATATCCGCTTGATCATGACCATTGGTTGTAGACTTCCGCAAATCAAAAACTTACATCCGACAAAATTTTGTAGTTCTTTCTAAATCCGTTAACGAGACATATATATTGCATACATTCTTTGGCTAATTACGTCTTACGTGATTCTTTTGCCAATTTGATTCTTTTGGTTTGGCAGATTAAATATTTGGAACCGAGCCAGAATCTGCTAATATTTGGATTCTTTTTCTCAGGAATTTAATATCAAACATCGATTTTCATATTTACCAGATTTAAAAGCTACGCATTGCGATTTGTATTGGTGCGATTTAAAAACTCGATATCACAGTTTAGATCTATGCATTTTGAAAACATATATCGCGATTCATACTCACATGATTTAAAAACTCAATATTGCAATTCATATTCGTTCAATTTTAAAACCAATTACCGCGATTCTTGTAAGAAGCAAAGTTTTTAATTGAAATAGTTACTCTAAAAGTGTGAGATTCTGCATTAGTAGGTAATTTAATTATAAATATTAGTTCAAAAAACTCATAAGTTGACCAGAAAAAAAAAAAAATCAGAAAATGTTCTGTCATTTTGCAATGTATGTTAAAATTTCACTTGTTTGGTGAAATAGTGTAAAAAGCCAATCTAAACCCTTTTGTGAGTTGACCATCTGGGGAAACTGTAGGGGGGCAGCTTTTCACCATTTCTTTCATTCATTCATTGAAAACAGGTGTGTTAGTTGAAAAGTTGCTCTTCCAGTTGCAATAGTGAGCAGATAGTTAGTGTAGTAATAACAGAATAAATTTTAAAGTGTTCAAATAATTTTGTTTTGTTAAAGTTTTCAAATTAAATGTCTTCGTGTTCTGATATTTTAAGAAATTATTTTTATTAAACACTTCACATGCATAACTAACGAAATAATTTTTTAAAAAAATTAGGTAAATATTAGAATTATGTATATGTAACAAATTGAAGTTTATTCAGGTTTAAACACATTTTTTAAGATATTCATTTGGTTATTTGCTAAATAAAATTTTTAAGCCAAGTAAAAAAAAATTTACATATATAGCAACATGATATAGGAAATGAAAAAGTAAACAATGACCCGCCCCCTCTATAAGTTGACCACTTGTCTAAGTTGACCACTAAAACAATGCACCACAAGTGGTCAACTTACACAAGTTTTACTGTATTAAAAGATTATATGCAGATATTGAAAATTCCAATGAAATTTTCCAGAGAGGAAATAATTAAATGTTATATTTAATGTCTTATTTTTTCTTAAAATTTCTTTTGTTTTACTTTATTATTTTATTTTCTTTAATTATAATTTGTGTATAAAGCTTAAAACAACAATTTGACTGTCATATACATTATAGAAAAAAAAAAAAAAAAATTTAAATAAGTATATTATTATAATCTGTGCAAAATAGTTTCGCCCTTTTTTTATTTAATTTTTCATGATTTAAGTAGATAGGTATCTACAAACTTTTTGTTCTTTTAACACTCTCCTCCCTAATTTTATCCTGAAAATGAACTTACTCATGGTTGAGAATAATAGTTAAATAAAAATAGTTAAATTGGCCTATTTAAATGATATTGAGCCTAAATTAGGTCCTCAGGGCTTCTTTCATGACAGTTTTTATTTTTATTGATCTTAATTGTTACTCTCCTAATGAAAATTATGAAAAAATTTAAGTACCAAGCACAGAGTATAGGTTATACTGGCTACTGAGTATTCAAGATCGATAGTTAACAAGTTACACACTTTTCTTGAATATCAACTCTTTAATTGTTACAAATTGTTCTTTTTTTCAATAATGGTTCATACTTATTTTTTCTATTGATACATATTTTCTTTAATTTTATAATTCTTTTAAAGAAATTAATTTCATTTTTCAGGAAAACAACTCAAAGTTTCATCAAGAAGAGTCCAATGAGAAAGATCTGGAAAAAGAACACGCTAATGAGTCGTCTGATGAAAAAGTAATAATTAATATAATTTAACTTTTTATTGATTAATCTTTCTTCAATCTGTCATTTAAGACATACTTAAGCTTAATTGTATTACTCATTTATAGAAAACACTTTCTCTAATTTAAGGAAAATGAACTTTGTATAAATAAATTTATTTCACTTTTCAGACAAATAAGCCTATGCTCCATCAAAAAAGATTTACTAAAAATGATTCATCATCATTGGAAAGTACCAGTAAAGAAGATCTAGAGGATGAATATGCTCATGATACATCAGATGAAGAAGTAATAATTTATATATATTTTAGCTATTTTTAATAAATCTTTTTAAGTATTTTTATATTCAGTTTTATTCATTTTTTTAATCTCAAAAAATATTTTTTAAATGCAAAATTAAATTAAGTTTTATAAAATGTCCTTTGTGTAACAAGGTTAAATTCTAAACAAAAAATAGGACTAATTGAATATCTTTCACAAAAATTCTTAAAAAAAAGAAGATCCTGTTTGTAAAAATTAAAGCTTTATACAAGGATCTTTCGCAGAAGTAAAAATCTGAAAAAAGACTCAAATCTCAATATTCTAATAATTGTTTCATAAAACTAATTTTCTAAATTTAATAATAATTATTCTATTTTTTCTTTCTTTTTTTATTTATAGAACAGAAAATATGTGTATTTTAAGCATTGAAACTCTTAGTTAATCAAAAAAATTTAACTTGACTCGCTATATAAAAATGCTTTATTATTTATTTTTCTGTTTTTAAAAGTTATATAATCTGATTAGAATGTCAGTGCTCATTCTAGACAGAAAAAAGGGCAGGGTGCAAAAGTTTAAAAAAAGGGCATTATTATTCTAAAGAGGCAATTATTTCTATGGGCTTTATACGTTCTATTAAAGAACATTGTCAATTAGTAAAAGAATAACTATAACAACAAAAAATAGCATAATATATATAAAAGAACAAAAAATAGCAAAGTAATCATATTAATTACTAATTTTTATTAATAAATTAACATATATATTGAGTAAATGGGCTAATTAGCTTAGTGATTTATTTAAAATGCATGCATATATTAATAAAATAATAAATGTATGTTTCTAAGTGTGTAGTTATGATTTAATAATTAAAATTATTAATAATTATGATTTAATGATAGTGGAAGTAACTGCAAACTTTTAAAGACAAGTGCAGCAAGGGGGTGTGATGGCTATTTTTCCTTTCCCATATAAATCTATGCATTGACAACAATGACAAACTAAATAAAAAGAGTTGAAAATAACAAAGGTTTAAGAAATCTATAGTAGAGTTTGGGGAAAAAACAAAGAAGGGTTGAGGAAAGAAAGGGCAAAATGGGTATAGAGTATTATATCAGGGCGCTAATTTACTTCAGGGGCAACAGGGTGAATTCTTTTGACTAAAAGGGCAACAGGGTGGATTCTTTTGACTAAAAGGGCAACAGGGTGCTGCGCCCTGTTTACCCTGCCTAGAATGAGCTCTGAGAATGTAATTGTTCATGGATCTATAATCATGAAAAAAAGTCCTTAAGTTTCAACAGCATTATTTATTCAATTCCTAACTTTTCCAAATTTATATCAGCATAAATGCAGCTAATAATATTGATTATTTGTTACACATATATGTAGCAAATAATCAATAAAAATTCTAACTGTTTATAATTCTGAAGTGTTATGAATTTTCTAAATTTAGTTAAAATAGTTTTTAACTTAAAAAAATATAGATTAATTTTAGAATATAAATAAGTTTTAAAGGGGAGGTCTCATTCAACATCAATTAAATTTTCTAAAATAGTAGGCCTATTTTTAATTTGCATTTTAAATGACAAGAAAAATAAATATATTCTGAAAATTTAGTCTATTTCTTTGTACATTGGAAGGTTTGTTATTGTCAGTATTGTGTTAGCCATTTGTATATTTTTAGAACCAAAAGAATGCTTAGCTAAGTACTTAGTTTATCAAATCAGATAATGTATTGTGTTTCAGAAATAAAATTATCTATTTAGGAAATTCATTGAATAGAAGATGATTAAATATTATTAGTATTTGTAATTTTTAAATTAATAAATATCTATGCTACTGTAATTAAAGCATTGTGAATGAAATTATTTAACACTAATTTTCTAAACAAAATTAAGTTTTACTTAAAAAAAATGTTTATTTATATATTAGTTTATTTTTTTTAATGTTGCATTTTCTTTTTAAAAGGAGAAAAAACCTTTCCAGAGAATTTAAAAAGTACAGAAAAAAGTCTTTCTAACATGAATTTTATATGATCATTTGTGTGGTTACTTTTAATAGTGGAATAAGTCTGTTTTTTATATTTTCCATTTTAAAAGCAGTTAAGGGTTAGTGTTTGAATGAATTTAGAAATGTTGGCAAAAGTTTATCTATTTGGGTGATGTTTTTAACACCATTATTTGATGAAACATCAAAACGCAGCATTGATTATTAAAATTGTAAAATAAAATAATAATAAATAAGTAAAGGACTTTTTTTAAATGGGCTTATTCCATTGTTAAAAATAAGTGCTCATTTAATAACTTAACGAAAAATGTAACTCTTTATTTATAAGTTAGTGACAGTATTAATGTCCTGGACAAATTCACTTTGTCCCGGTTTTAATGCTTTTGTATTGTGTGCCCTAGGGTAAATAAGAAACTATCTTTTGTTATAGAAAGTGTCCGTATGTGAAACAGTAAAGAATTCTAGTGCAAATATACAGAAAGTTATTAATATATTATTGACTTATTTTAATATATTTTTAAACACTCTAAAGTTACTCTAATTTTGTTTCCTTCATCAGGATATTCGCAATACTGTTGGCAACATTCCTATGAAGTGGTATGATGATTTCCCTCATATTGGTTACGATATTGATGGGAAAAAAATTATGAAACCTGCTACAACAGATGAAATTGATGAATTTCTAAGTAAAATAGATGATCCTAATTATTGGTATGTTGTTTAAAATTATTTTGTTAAATGTTCATTTAGTACTAATTAGAATAATCTTGACTTTCTTTCAAATCAAAATACAGTAGGCTACTGATTATGTGGGTTGTGACTATCTTGCTTTTGTACTATTCGGCCAGTTAAATAATAAGGAATATGAGAACTGACCATCTGTAATACTTATCATGGTAGGTGGAAAAGGCAAAAAATGTGGAATGTTAGA
The DNA here is from genome assembly GCA_949128135.1 of Parasteatoda lunata. Taxonomy (NCBI): domain Eukaryota; kingdom Metazoa; phylum Arthropoda; class Arachnida; order Araneae; family Theridiidae; genus Parasteatoda; species Parasteatoda lunata. The sequence continues at coordinate 80,146,016 of OX421977.1, forward strand.
GTGTTCGTCTATACATTTTTACTCTTTCTCAGGGGTTTGTCTAGGTTTTTCTGAAAGGTACCTATTTTGTAAAAATGTAGACATAATTTGTGAAAATTAAAAATTATATTTAAAAATCAACACAAAAAAAATGGTAAAAATTGGGATTTATTGTTTTTTATGGGATACAAAAATAAAATTTTAAGAAATAGTATTATGTGAAACTACAGTTTTTCCTAAAGTTGAATTTGTGAAGGTACCGCTAAACGGTAGTAAATTTGGCCTGGACAGACCCCTGTTTCTAGTCATAAAATTTCACATTTAGTTTATTAATAGACTTTAAGTTGTTTTGCATCAATTGTTTATCTTAAAATGTATTTTTAATTACAGTATATCATGTCATATAAGTTGAGTTTTAAATCCCCCACAATTTTACCAAGGGCTCAACTTATTCGCCGGTTATAAAGTTGAACATTCCTTGATTGTAAAATAACGATTCATTATAAACAATAAGATAAATCACCATATTAATTTACTCCTTTTGATAATTATTTTTAATATGATATATATACGATTAATGTTTGACTTTCTTTCATATTTTTTTACATGCAATGGCTTTTTTATTAAACAATACCTTTAAGTTACATCCAGAAAAAAATTAGAAATAAGAAAAGTTAAGATGATTAATTCAAGAGTATTTCACAAGATATAACACAGTGAAATGTTTAAAAACTTTCTATAAAGTTAGACATTTCAGAACATTATCTGTGTCGTCATACGGATCCTCCTCTGCAATAGATTCTTCTTCGTTGTCATCTCGTAGACCCTGAATACTTATAGTTTGTTATCTCCTTATCAGAAATAGAGGGCCGTCTTATACATGGTGCGTAGCATTTTTAAAAAGTGCTTTAAGGTACTTATTTTCGTTTTATTAAGAGCCGTTTTGGTTTTTAAATTTTTTTCAGTTTTCAAAAAATGTTTCGTTTTTTAAAGGTGCCATTTTTATCGGATTTTTCTAAAAAATACTTAATTTTACCTTTTCGAAATTGAGATTTTTTTGCTACCATGTCAATTTTCGCCACATATTATGCAAAAAGTGTGGTTTTCACACTGTTCTATTTAACGTTTTCACAATTCCTTCTAACAAAATGCATTGCAGTGTATCGTCGATCCATAGCGTATGAAAGCGCCAATCATTTTGCGTGTTTCACGATATACTTGCAGGTCCGCATGTGCTTATACTGAGCTGGGTTTGGTGAAAACTCATGTGCAACTCTGCATTTTGCACGATATTCTTAATTCAGGCTGCATTTCCCCTCCTCTGAAATCGAACCAAAGAATCTCTCGATCTTTTTATGGTAGCTAATATAATTAAGAAAAGGGCTCTTTTATCATGATCATGTAAATGCTTTGAAAATTATTTACATTTTGATATTGTGCATAGTGCTTAAAAAATTTTTTAAGTGCTTAAAAAGTACTTAAAAGGTGCTTATTTTTTTTGAAAGATTTGGCTACGCACTTTGTTATTTACCGGGTCGACTTGTACAAAAGGATATGCGGCATATGGGAAAGTGGGTAAGAAGTGGATCTTCGTCCTATTCCTCTATTTTGTTCTCTCTATCCTTCTGTGCACATTATACTTGCATACTGCATCTATTAGACTTATTAATATATACTATTATTTGGTTAATGCTTTAACTTTTGTTACTCTTTATTTTAAAGGCGAACAGTGAAAAATAAAATGACTGGAGAGAAGGTAGTTTTAACTGATGAAGATCTAGATATTATACAAAGAATTCAGTCTGGCAAGTTTCCAACTGGTGAACAGCAGTACGAGGTGAATTTCCAACTGTCTTGAATATTGATTAAAATATGTAAAATAAAAAAATAAGAATGCAGATTGGAATAATATTGTGTAATTGTAAATAAGTTAATTTTCATTACTATACTTTATATAGAGGTTGAAAATTATTTTTTTAATTTATCATATCCCTTAACAAGATTAAATAAATTTTTAATATTTTTTTCAAATTGCAGATGTTTAAAAAAAATGAAGTGATGTTATAAAAAAATTTTAATTTTCATGAATGTTTATTTATTTAAAAGTTAAAGTTAGCATTTCGATGTGATCGACACAATTTGGCCAACAATTGTATTATTGATAATTGTACTATTGATCAATTGATCAGTAATTTGGGAAATTGTTTTTTCGCAATTGTTGGGACACTGAACTATCATTCTGAAGAACTAGGGTTCGATCCCCAGTTGCATCTTGAAGCCCATCTAGCAATCAATGGGTACCAGCTTGTCTTAAAGGTAAAGCTGGCCTGGAGTCCTCCATATTGCCAAAATAATGCCGTTGTTCACTTAATTATGGAGCCTCAACCTCTATGACCCCCTTTGCTTCACTTTAGTTTGGATCAGGCTTTTTGCTGCGGTGGCTTTTTTAGCAAAATGCCAGAAAAACTATCTAAAAATGCTGAAATAGAATAATAATTTTCTTTTTTTGTCAAAACATTACCAGATATTAATTTTAAAAGAAACTTCAAGAAAAATTCTGAACCAGAATTATTTATGACTTCGATTTTAAAATTCTAAGAACTGCTTCTATCAATTGAGATATGGAGAAATATTTATTCTCTTAGTCTCTTATTATTATTTTTTTATTCTCATATTTAATAAATATTTTTCAAAGCTAACTATAATTCTCACCAACAATGAAATGAAGAAGAAAAAATTTAACACTTTGAGTTTTTGACTTGCAGGAAACTTTGTTATGAAAAATTTTTTTAAAATTTATTAACAAATAAAAATGTAAATTATCTTGGCTTTTTGAATGGTATTCATACGCCTTAAACCATCTTAGCATTTCTTTTTTATTTTTCTCCTGATTTAAAATTTTTTTTTAAGGACTTCTAAAAGCTTTTCTTAATACCAGATTTTGAATTATCAAGAATTATGAGTGGGCAAGGTTTTTATGTATACATTGTACGAAAGTTTTGTTTTAATTCAAATTTCTAAGTAATTTCCTTTTTTTCCCTTTTAACTCTTTAGCCTTTTGAAGATTTCTTTACTTATGAGACTGCAAAACATCCCATTACAAATGCACCACCTCACAAGAGAAGTTTTATTCCTTCTAAAATTGAGAAAGAAAAGGTATGTAATATATTTTTTCCCCTACTTTTTTTTCTACAAGCATTTAATATTTGTCTAATGTTTTTTTTTCCTTTTATGTAGGTATCTAAAATGGTGTATGCTATAAAAGCAGGCTGGATAAAGCCTAGAGCTCCCAAAGAAGAAAAAGATGAATTTTATATGTTGTGGGATAAAGATGTTGTAAGTTTTTATGATTTCTAGTTTTAAGAAACAGTTTAAGCAGATTGATTAAATTTATATCTTTTAATGGTCTTTTATTGTTTTCATTGCTATTTTGCTGTCCTTTCATATTATGAAAAACAATATATTTATCAATATTTCTTTCCTATTGTATTTTACTTATTCAGGTCAATTAAAATTTAGTTTCAAAATAACAAAAATTTAAATGAAAAATTTATTTAAAATCCTATGTATGCATGTAATTGTTTTTTTTTTTTTCTTCTTCCGAATGTTAAAGTTGTAAACATTCAGTTAAAGTAACATTCAGCTCTGCTGAAAGAATCAACTTATTTAGCATATTTTTTTTTTACCTAGATTTTTTTTATTTTTACATAATCTTCAGAATCCTTATTGACCAGTATTATTTCAGGTAATTGAAAATTAGTTTAAACTAATTTACTATTGCAAATCAATTCTTAATGAGGAGTTTTTATCCAATTGTTATTTTTTACTTTTGTTATTTTTTACTTTTTTTATATTCATTTTTTCATGAATGATTTCTGGAACTTTTTTGTGTGCCTTCCCCATTTCGCTAAAATAATTATTTATTCAGTTTAAAATTGCTTATAAAATTCAGATAAATGAAATTTTATATTTTTGATATTACATTAAGTTACATTAAGTAAGTTACATTACATTATTACTTAATATTACATTAAGTTTAAAGTCTTTAATGTGTGAGAAATGAATTTTTGATTGCAATTGTTTTGCATAAAATAAAATTTCAACTTTCATTTTCTGAAAAAGAAATTGCGTTTTAAGTAAAGTTCACAAGTGCAATCTCTTTTTGCTTGCCAAGCATTTTGTTGAAGCACATTTAATTTTGTTAAATTAATTTGACTCATCTAAGAATATTCACCTGTCTTATTTGACATAACAGCCTAGGGTGAGCCAAGGTCTTGTGTTAAAAAATTCCTCCTAGACAGCCTATTTCTAGACTAATCTGCCAGTTCTTTGCTCCAATCACTCTGAAGTCCATCTTTTCTAACTAGTGAAGGACTTTTCAACAAACACATTCTCGGCAACATCCAAGCAGTCTAAGACTTAGCTCACTGAAATACTAATGGCCTAAATTAAAATGTGATTCAATGCATTTGTAAAACATAATAGTGAATTATTTTTATTTAAAAAATTATATTCATTTATTAAGCTGTATTTCAAATACACCAAAACAATTTTCAATATTCAAATCCAAATGCCTGTCTTGCTCTGTTCTTTAAAGAAAATAAATCAAATTTCATGTTTTTGATATTTGCAATGTGGATGCTCTTGTTTTCTTCATCTTGCCTCGATAAATCATGTTCTTAAAGTCCTAACATACTTATTCTGTTTAATAATTTTACATTCAATTGAATAACTAAACACTTTAATCATTTTCAAATATCCTTAATCATGTTTTAGGCTGAAGAATCCAAAAGAATGCGTCATTACATTCCTGCACCTAAGCGAAAACTTCCAGGTCATGAGGAGTCCTACAATCCACCTCCTGAATTTCTTTTCTCAAAAGAAGAAGTAAGTTAATATTTAATTTACCCCAGAGGATATATCATATTTACATTTTTTTCAACAAAAGGTCAACAAAAAAATCAATTTTAATAAATAAAAGGTTATTTTTAAATTTTTTTAAGCTGTTTCTTCATGGAAAATAAATAAACTGCTGTTTCAGTAGCTTAAACGCAAGGAAAAACTTAATTTTGAACTGTATTATATTTTTGAAAAGAGTTGTCTGGACTAAAAATGATGAAATGGCTTTCATAATTTAAAGAAAATTAACCCAGTTTGAGTGCTTTAAACTCAAAGCATGCACTGAGCTATACCACTATTCTGAAAAAAGGTTTTTGCACCAAAAATTAACAAATAGCTTGGATATTTTTTAAAATAAATTAACCATGATTTGAGTGCTTTAAACTGAAAGCAAGGCTTTATTATGCTGAACTGTTCTTTCTTTTTGAAAAGAGTTGTTTGGAATTCTTAAATGAAAATGAACAATTGACTTGAATATTTTAAAATAAATTAGCCACAGTTTCAATGCTTTAAACTGAAAACAAAACTGTAATAATCAAAACTATTTTATTCCTCTGAAAAGAGTTTAAATTTAGAATGAACAAATAGCTTGAATATTTTAAAATAAACTAGCTACAGTTTGAGTGCTTTAAACTTGAACTGTCAGATTTTTAATATGATTAATCTTATGTACTTTTAGATTTTTTATGCTTTTTCAAATTATTTGCCTGCAATAAATGTTTATTCTTTGTTTTGATATTTAAATTGTGTGCATTTGCATGATTTTTAATCTTCATAATTTTTTTTTTTTTTTTTGACTTGTTCCTTATGTGCTTTCCAGAAATTCATTCTAAATCTGCTCCAATTTATTTGTTTCAAATGGTTCAGAAATTTTTTTTTTCAGCATATTTTGTTAAATTTGCTGCCAAACTTGTCCAGAGAACAGACTTTTCTTTTAGGAAGGGATAAAGTATGGAAAACAAATTATTGCTCTTAAAGGTTAAACTTGCTATTTTGAAGTCTTCCAAAGCATCAAGCATTCGATTTCTCAACTAAAACTTAATTTTTTAAATTTTCATTGTATATATAATATATAATTATTGGGATAAAATATAATTATGTATATAATTTTTTTTTCAATGTATTTTTACTCTTATTAAAGGAAGAAAAGTGGAAACAACAGGAGGAGGATGAAAGGAAACTTGATTTCATTCCTAGTAAATATTCCTCACTGCGAAAAGTACCTGCATATTCTAATTTTATCAGAGAAGCATTTGAAAGATGTTTAGATCTTTATTTATGTCCAAGACAAAGAAAAATGAGGGTAATGAATTCTTCGTCTATATTAATTGTGAATGTATTTTTTTTTGCTCTTTTGCATTTCATTTTTTAAATTGAACTGATCTACTAATTTTTTGTAAATAGTTCATTTTCATTAAAGCTTTTGTTAACCTAAGTTAAAAGAGTGAAATTATTTTTTTATGAATTTTCATTTTAAACCTGTTCATATTTTAAGCTTGTACTCAAACAAGGGGGAAAGAAGTTTCCTGTAAATGGGAAAAGTAAATTCAAAAATGTAACATAAGTATTTAAATTATTTTATTATTAAAAATCTATTATTCTTATTCAATATATAGTTAAATAGTTGCTGATTAAAAGAGTCTGCTGCTATAAGTTATGGTTTTTCTTTAGAAAAAAATTAGTATTGTATCTTATTATCAAACCTACCATCTACTTTTAAGCATTTTTTTTATTTATTTATTTTATTAATTTTTTTTTTTTTTGTTGATCTTTTTAAGGAACTTTTTCCATTACTTTTTATGATATAAAAAAAAAAGAAAAAAAAAGTCCTAATGCTTTTAAAAGTATGTTTCAAACTTGCCAATTGCCAAAAGATAATTGTTACTTTTGAATTTAAAGCAGTTTACGTCTCTGAATTTTTACATAATTTTCTTTTCTTTCTTTTTTTTTGACAAAAAAAATTGAAAAATTACTTTGATTTTTGAGCCCTGCGGAGAATTTTAACTCTTTACTGAACAATGGAAATGGTTCTTTCTATTTTTTATGATTAACTAAGTTAACTATGAACTAAATTAATATGAACTAAATTATAATTTTTTGAAGAAAAAAAATTATTTAAAATTTCAACAATAATAATCTATTTTATTTTTCTGTATATATCTTTATATATTGTCTTTTATTTAAAGAAAGAAAAGAAACAAACCTTTTTTTTTAATATTATAGGTAAATGTTGATCCGAATGATCTGCTTCCTCCTATTCCTAAACCAAAAGATTTACAACCTTTTCCTACTATGTTGGCTATTGTAAGTATAATTACTTTCAGTTTAGAATTTTTAAAAATATATTTCATTAATTGTGAAGATTTTGTGTTCTTCATATTTTCACAGGTTTATACTGGTCATTCAGCACTGGTTAGAAACATTACAGTTGAGCCGAGTGGGCAATTTTTAGCTTCCGGTAAGATATTAACTTGATTGTTTTTTTGATGCATTGTGCATTTTTTTTTTTTTTTTTGCATTTTTATTCATTTAGTTACATACATTTAGTTTTTATTCATTTAGTTAGTTTAGTTTAGTTTTATTCATTTAGTAGTTTGAACCTCTTTCAGTTCTGTACATAGTATACTGTTTCCTCACTAGTATGCCTCCTATCCCATCAGCACAATATTGTTTATGTCACGTAATTATATTTGAGAATGACACAATTGCTACAAGAAAAGCTTGTCCAATTGAATGCAATTTCCATTTTCAGTTAATTTAGTGGTTTTTAAGTATCCATTTTAAGTAAAATTTTAATCATGGATACATTATTTTTTCACCCAATGGTCAGATCTTTATGTACTAATATTTAATCTTCTTGACTTAAGAGATATAACCAAGTTTTCCTAATAAATTAGTACAAATGATAATAAAAAAAAATTCACAAATTCACATTTCACAAATAGTAAAAAAAAGCAACAAGGCTTTCCACACGGTAAAATAGCAAGTGTAAAGCAAACAAAATATGGAAGATGCTGAAAATTTTGATTTTTATACGCATGCACATTAAGTAACTAAGGTGATGTGCTTATTTTTCCAGAAACAGAATTTTGTACTGTTCTGCAATAAGACTTAATAATGTTCTACAGGCTACTAGTTCAATTCCTACTGTTAGTTCACACTCTCACAGTTCAAAATTTTTTTTTTAAAACTTGTAGTCGGTGACACTTGATGTTAATGCAGTTTTTTCAAATATTAATTCATTAATTAAATTTAATTAATAAATTTTTCTGTTCCTACTATTAGTTCATACTCGTTGTAATTTCTATTCTATTTGTATTATAACAAATTAAATAAAATTTTCCTTTGTTGTCCTAAGTAGGAATTGACTTAAATTTTTTTTTAATTTTTATGTTACTTGATTTTACATTATTGTCACTAGTATGAACTTTCACGTGTTAAATTATTAACATTTTTTAAACAATAAAAAATTTTATTTTGTATGCTAAAATTGCAACAAAAAAAAAATCATTTTGATTATTTGAATATCAAAATATGAATAAATACCTGCATGATAAAACAAAAACTATTCACAACATGTAATACGCTTATCACAACTCAGACATAAATTGTTCTGCAGGGATGTGGACGTAAATAGTTCTGTTCCAAAATTATATTGTTCTGGCTTGTCAAAGGCTGATCTGAGATGTTTATTGCAATTTTGAGGGTAGTTCTCAAAATGAGACGGTTCATGGCACAGCTCTATACTTAAGCTCTATTGACTGCAGTTGAGTTAAAATTTATTGTACTGTAAAAATTATAATATAAATTTTCGATTCTGTCTAGGGACAAAAATTAACATATATTATTGGAAATATTTCCTATAAATACCTTCAAAAAATTTTCTGACCAAAACGGTCATTTTTGAGATTAATGATGTTTAAAAAGTAAAGCATTATCACCACGGCCTGTGTGTGCCTTGGAGATTTAAGTCTCACAAATTCATGACCAATGGCATGAATGTAGTTAAGTGTCTCATTGTTGGAATTGTGGACAAGCCACCTTTACTTCTCACATTCTCAGTGTATTGCTGTAACAAGTCCAAATATTTAACCAGTTTCTTTTTTGTGTTAGGACTATATATTTCAGATTGCAAGTTATTTATGTATCTATCTGGGAGGCTAAAGATGTAAGTTTATAGAATAAGGATAAGTAAATTTTTTATGAGTGGTAATTTTAATTATTGCTTGCACAAATTATTTGCCATGTCCTAAGTAAACTTTTGGAACCGTAAAGTTTTCATCTGTGCACATACCAATCCCATTGTTAGATCGAGAGTCATTCAGAGTGAAAAGTTTTTTTATACTGTGTACTGTAAATATTTAAAAAATATGGTTCGTACAAATAAATTTAAACAATTGGCTGCACCTTTGTCTAAATTATTGTAATTTCGTAATAAATAAGAATTTGTTGTTTAACTGAATTATTTTCTCACCAGCTTTGTTAAATTAAAATTCTTTTTGCTTCTTTTTCCTTTTGTAAGAACATATTTTATAAATTTAAATTTATTTGCACTAAAATTAAAAACTAATTACATTTTGTCATGTATAGGATCTGATGATCAAACTGTCAAGATTTGGGAAATACTGACTGGTAGATGTTTGCGCACTATCAATGTTGGTGGAACAATTAAAAGTTTAGCTTGGTGTCCCAGCGAAGCCCTTAGCCTTATTCTTGTTGCTGTGTAAGTTTTGTAATTTATTTTAGTATTGCTAATTTTATATTTTGTTTGAAGTTGCTATTAATTCAGAATTTTAAAACAACTTTTTATGCTTATATGTCTTACAGGGCATAAAATTAATTAAAATTACCTGTCAATTGCCCATGTGAAATTTCATGCATGTTTGCATACCATCTAACCCCGACCATGAATTTTTTGTTGTGTGAACTCTTTTTTTTTTTTTTTTTTTTTTTTTTTTTTTTTTTTTTTGTGATTCTTCATCAAATTGTACAGAGTTTTTTTTTTTTTTTTTTTTTTTTGATTCTTCATCAAATTGTACAGAGTTTTTTTTTTTTTTTTTTTTTTTTTTTTTGATTCTCCATCAAATTGTACAGAGGCATATAGCTTTTAAGTACTTTTAACCTGAAGACAATGTACCATAGAGCTCACTTATAATGAGCCCGCTCACCTCTAAAAAGATTTGAGGTTTATTGAAAGAAAAACGATGTTTTGTTTTGTATAATGTTTTAAATGCATTAGAATGTATTCTTTTAGCCTACAAATTTTGGCATACAATAGTTTTGGAAAACCGGAATAGTATGAGAAATAATGAAAAATTATGTAAAGATACAAAGTCGTATCAATTGATTAAAATTATTAAAAGGTATTTCGGTATATAATTATTGCCAAATATATTTTGGTATTACAGTCGAACCCCGCTATAGTGAACCTGGGGATATAGTGAACACTCGGATTTAGTGAACTTTTTTAGCGGTCCCGTCCGTGCTCCTATTTAAATAATGTTATTTTTAACGCTTATAGTGAACAGCTTAGAACTTGGAAACTCGGTTATAGTGGACTCAAATTTCATTTCTTTAAATATCTTTTTCAGTCCTCCAACTAAACTTGCAGATGTTTGGACTGAAAATGAATGCATCCCTATAAAATGTGTCATATTTCACTCCTTTATGCTTATCACTTTTAACTATACAGTAATAAATGTCAGACTAGTAAAAATGTCAAACTAGCTTGCTCTACAACTAGTTAACTTGGCCACCTGCTGAATTTTTGGAATTTTCTTATCTGTTCAAACCATATTCTTTACAAATCACCCCTTGACAATCAGAAGGGGAACAATTTAACTCATTCTGCAGCTGCTTTCTTCATATTCTTACATTATCTATTTGAGACAAAATTTTTATTTCAAAAGCAGTGAAAATGGCAAATTCTCTAAAGAGAAAAGCGTTTTCGATTGAGGACAAAGTTAGAATTGTAAAGCGTATTGAAGATGGAACCAATCAATCGGCACTGTGTAAGGAATTTTCCTTATCTAAATCTACAGTTTCAAACAATTGGAAAAATTGAAGTGTAATTCTTGCCGCATACGACAAAAATATGGTTTCATCGAAAAAACTGTGTGGAGCTGAAAGAGAAAACGTAGAAGAAGCTTTGTTAAAATGGATAAGAAAATTGATTAACTCTATTTAAAATCAAATTAAGTTCAATCAAAAATCAAAATTTTTTTTTCATAAAAAGAAGTGAAATTAAAACTAATATTTAGCGACGTAAGTACTTTTTTCATTAATTTTTGCTTTATTATCTGTTAATTAGTTAATAATTTTTTAAATAACTTATCTAAAATTGCAAACCCAATTTTCAATCATTCAACTGTCTTATGCAAAAAATATTCTTCAAAAAATTTGGATATAGTGAACCATTGGTTATAGTGGACACATTACTGAGTCCGCAGACGGTTCACTGTAGCAGGGTTCGACTGTATTTAGAAATAGTTTAATCATTTATAAAAGTTATGAACTACGGATGCATAAAAATTCCCATAATCTCAAAGCATTCCCATGCTCTTTTTTGAATGGGGGGTCGTCATTTCTCCTTCACATTCACAAGTCAATTTGAAATATTGATATGTAAATTCACCCATTTTTATAGATAAATATCGAATAATAATAAAAGAAAACCTAGAACACATGGAGATAAAGGACAGAACTCAGGAAGTCAACATTGTTTCTATCGTTCAATGAATTTAATTTTCTTAATAGATATTATTGTTAGTGGTTAGCATATTTGTTTGGTTGGGAAAAATTAGGTTTGCTTTTTCTTTGTATGCGAAAAAAAAAAATTTTCAATTTTTTTGGATGCTGTTCATAAAGTAGAGAACTTAAAGAAAACACATACAAATAATAATAGTAAAAAAGCGAGAGATACTGATTCTTTCATTACTGTTATTATTTGTGCTATTTTCTTTGTCAGTGTTTTTTTTTTAAAACTTGTATCTGCAATTTTAAAGCTGGAAAAAATCATTAAGTAGTTTCACTTTGTACTCAGTAAAAAAACGAACTCAGTGGCACGACACAGTTTTCATGACTTTGGGCTCCGGGGTGCAGAAGCAAATTTCTTTTATGAAGGAGTACAATTTTTTTTTTTTTTTTAATGTTGGGTAAAATACGAAAACACTTTTATAGACATAAAATAAAATGCTTCTCTTATTTCAATACAAATCTGTGTATAGAAAATGCATGTTTGTGTACAATTACAGCAAAATGATAATGTGTTTTGCTATTTCTATATTTTTTAATGTAAACAAATTTTTTGCGCCTCTCTGAATTCAAGTTATCAATGTTCGACGACTGTTTGTAAGATAATAATAATAAAATAATTATGAAAGCAAAAATGCCAGTATAATTTAGCTTACTTTCAACATCAACATTCATTTTTATATAATTTTTTCACTTGTATTTCTGTTCAATGTGGTGTAACAATGGAATATTTTATAAACGTTAAATTTGTTGTACTTTTTTTAAACCTTATTATGAGAATCATTTATGTATGCTATTTGTACTTACTATTAACTACAGTATTAAATATTCCTTTTTAGCGATGACAAAGTATTTATCATCAACACTAAGTTAGGAGACAAGGTAGTCATTAGTAATACTGATAGTGTGCTTAGTTCTTTGCCTGAAAATTTGGAGGACAAAAGTAAGTTTTTAATCTATTTTTTTAAAAAAAAAGTTTTTTTTCCTTAATGTCTTCAGTCTTTGATTTTTTTTCTATAAACTACAAATTTATTTAATTTCATTAAATATGTATTAGGCAAAATGAATCTTTGTTTTTCTATCATCATACATTTGATTTTTGCTAAGTAACATAAAAATGACTCTTGTCTTCCGAAATTAAAATTCGGCTTTAAGATTTTCTAGTAATTTCCTACGTTTTGTGGTTGCACTTCATTGATGATATAACAATATTTTCTCATAATTTTTTAACTTAGAGAGCGCTTTCATCCAGATTGAAGGTCTCATGTGCAGGGCACATGTTATGGTCTCCATGACCATCTTTGGCTCTTCTTAATTGACTTATTTACCATTTTATGGAGTGTGTCCTTTCTTTTGCTTGTTTCAATTGCAGGGTGCATATCGTTTTAAAAAAGTGCTGAAAGGTACTTATTTTTGATTTACATTTTAAAAAGCACTTAAAGATGCATTTTTTATTCGGTGTTTGAAAAAAGTGCTTAATTTTCTATCTTTTAAAACGAGATATTTTCTTTGCCGTATCAGTTGTCGTTCTAAATTACAAAAAAAAATGCACGATTTTCAAAATTTCTTTGCAATATTTATCAGAAATTAGTTATTTTATCATGATTATGTAAAGTTTTTGAAAATGTTTTTGAATTTTATTGATTTTATGTTTCTAAAAGAACTTTAAAGGATAGAATAAATTAATTTTTATTACTGTGCAGATCCTAATTATGATTTTTTTTTTTGGAAAGTGATTAAAAATATTTTTTTAGTGCTTAAAAAGTACTTAAAAGATGCATATTTTTTGTTGAAAAATCTTGCTACGCACCCTGAACCACAAGCATATGTGACATGTATTACGTAAATACATAGTATTTAATTAAATATTCATTATCTTTTTTAATTTTCATGTTTAAATAATTAAAAATAACCATTGAAATTTTAATAATTTCGTACAAAAAATTTAAAGATAAAATTCAAAATTTTGATCCAAAAAATCCATTTGACATTTATATGTCAAAATTAAAATTATTTTTAAATTTGCTCTATCTTGCATCTTTTTTGGTGTAGGCAATCCGCTCAAGCCAGTGAGAAGCTTTTTTCTCTTCAAATATTCTGATAAAAAAAAACTTGGCTCATTTATTGTTAGTGTAATCATATGTATGCATAAACAAAACACTTAAAATTGCTTCATTTTCCAAAAAATTTAGCCGTGACTTGGAGTTTACCTGACGAAAAACAAAAAGCTCTTGGATTTAGGCTTATCCTCAATCATGCTAATATTGTAAAACAAGTTGTGTGGCATACAAAGGGAGACTATTTTGCTACTGTTACTGCTGAAGATTCTTTTAGGTCTATTGTAATTCATCAGTTGTCAAAATTTCGTTCTCAGGTATTTTATTCTGTTTTATAATCTATATGATAAATAATAGTTATATTATTATGCTTGTTATTCCAGTATGGTTCTATTTTAACTTGTAATTTATACTTAAATGCTATTTTTAGGCCAGAAGATTTATTTATTTTTTTAAAGTTTTTTTTTTAAATGAATGTTTATTGTAATTCTATTTTCTTTAAACTTGCATCTGATAGTTTTTTTCTCTCTTAAAACACTGTAATTTTTTTAAATGACAGTTTGTTAATAAAACTTTGAACCTGGCATAATTAAGATAACTGTTATTTTTGATTTTAAGGATGTTTTATAAATTCTTTTTTGATAAATTGTTTCTACTACAGTGTGCTTTGTATTCCAGTCTAATTGAATTTTTACTTGTATTTTAAACTTAACTGAAATATTCAAACAAAAATCTTTTTATTTTTATTTTTTATTGTTCGTGCTTGATGTTAAGTATGTTTTAAAAATGGGAAAATGCCCTAAAATAAATTTTTTTTAAAAACAAGATTGTAAGTTTTTTAAATAAATTCTTTGCATAGAACCTTAAATCTTGCACAATCAAGATTGTTGGTATTCAAAATTTTAGATCTGTTGACAAAAATAACCAATGTAAATAAAGTAAGAAGAAATTTCTATTCTAAATCAGTTTGGCGGAATTTTCCTATTTTTACATACCCTAATATTGCAGCATCTGAGTAACTTTTTAAATATTAAAAATTTAAACCACAGATAATGTTTTTTTATCTTTACGGAACTTTTTTGTTATTTTTATGTTTTGCACCATTTTTATAACAAGCCTAAGCCTAGAGAGCATTGGTTGAAAATGAACAAAGCATAAGCCAAGAGCCATAATAATTATTTCAAACTGACATCAGTTATTAAAATTGCATATTATTCACCAAAATATGTATCATATATTTTTAGCTATATAATGATACCTCAATCTTTTACTTTCATCCCCTGTGGGTAGAATGGTGGGAACTTTGAAATCTTAAATCGATAAAAGACCTAAACTTAAAAGAATAATTTTTAAAAATTTAACGTCTCTTTTTTTTATTAGGTGGGTCTTTAGATTCACTAGGGTTACTTTTTTCAGGAGAATTCGAATCTGCTATAAAAAATAGGGGTTCATATGTAAGAATTCAAAATGCCCCACTGGTGAAAGATCAACATTAGTATCATTGGATAGCTTTAAAAAAAATATTAAATGTGTCTAGTTTCACTTTTGGATCCAATGTATATTTCTTGAGATATTGGATTGTTTGCAATTTTTAAACACTCAGTATATATATAGCACTCTATATCATATATATATACATATATAGCACATAGTTACCAATTCTATTGGATTTTTCCAGTTTCTCCGGGTCTACTTGTTTAATAAAAATTCTCCTGGTTTTTGTGCATTTTAGAAAATTCCCTAAAATTGATTAAGTTTTCTTAAAAAATCCTATTGAAATAGAATTTTTGTGCCGATTATTGCTTGTTTGAATATTTAAATAAGTGTCACTAATACATAATAAAGCGAACTTTATTTATAAAATTCAGTTAACTATCTTTGAGGAATTGAATGTCTATTACCATTCGAAATTATGAGTTAACATAATACATAACATTTCAATGTCATTTAATGTGAAATCATAACTGGAAAATATTGCAGTTTTTCTATTTTGAGGACTATAAAAATTTCTAAAGTTTCCTATGTGTAAAATATTTAGTATATTTTGCAGCAGCTATCATGAAATTTATATTATTTCGTAAAATCAACTGGATTTTTTCCTATCCGTGTTGTCATCTATGATAGCGTTATTTCGCATGAAAATCAAGCTTTTGAAGAACAGCCTTTAAAAAGTTTGTTGAAAAATAGTTAAATAGTTATGATTTTTAAGTTAGTTTTGTCAAATTCGCAGCATATATTTATTTATTATTTTATGACAGGTACCATTTAAGAAACTGGGTGGAAAAATTCAGTGTGTTACATTTCATCCTCTGAGACCTTTCTTCTTCGTTGCCACTCAGAAGCACATAAAAATGTATAACCTCATTAAACAAGAAATGTCCAAGAAGCTGATGGTTAATTCGAAGCTGATATCAAGCATGGCTATTCATCCTCAAGGTATGGTTATATGTTATATAAAGTAAATTTTTAATATAAAAAAATTACCGAAAAGGTTTTTTGTTTTAAATATGCAGGATGTCTGCACACCTGGAAAGTTATGAATTTTGGTATTGAACAAAATTTGTCATGAAATGTCGTACTTTTAACTATTTTTTAAAAAAAATCATGGAAAGTCATGGATTGCTGTCGAAAAATTTTCTTTTTAAAATGGAATCCTCTCCCCCCAATTTCATGGTGTTCCGAATATCTGAATTTGTAACAAAATCCCCACTCGAAGTCATATTTTATTAAGATATAAAAAGTTTTTATCATGTTCTTTAAAAATTATGGTTTTCTTTCAAAAAATGAAAGAAAAAACATAATTTCTAGACCGTATCCTTTAAACTTTTGTGATTTCAGAATTATTATTATTTATTTTTATTTTATCAATTTAAAATTCTAGCTGAAGCAAGCCAGTCATTAGCAAATTTTTTTTAATTCCGAAATGAGAACAGAAAATTCAGGAGTATGTCTCTCCTTTCTGATGAACAAGAAAAGTATCTTTAGAATACAATTCTGCAGAAAAAGAAAATTATTTGCGCAGCTATTATTTTTTTACCTATTTTATTGCTTCAACTCTTTCTTTAATCTGTTTTTTAAATTTGAAATCAATAAATATGAAGATGCAGAGTATAACAGTTTTGGTTATACCTATCATTGTAATTTTTTTTATAATAATGCTTTTTAAAATTATTATTCTGTTTTTGTCAGAGAAAATAGTAACTTCGTTAAGTCATGAAAAGTTCTTGGAATTAGTCATGAAAAGTCTTGAATTTGAAAATCTAAAATTTAGCAGATACCCTGAATATGTTTCATTTACTTTATTCATTAAAATTTTACTTAAAAAACTCATCTCAACGATATTGGTTTGTAAAGGCAAGAAAATTTAGATATTCTAACTTGCAGATGAAATAATTAATAATAATTGTTCATATTTGTAAATGTAATTTATGTGAAATTTAGAAAAGCTTATTGTTATTATATTGTAAAGTTCATTGTAGTCAGCATGTTAAGTGTTAAATATTTAACTTACTCTTAAAATTAGTGTCTTGCTAATAATTTAACTCTAATATAGTTTTAATTCTTAAAATTAAAAAAGCTTCATTAATATTTCATAGGATTTTTAAAGATAAATGTTTTGAGTCTTTCTTAACATCATTAGTCTTGACTCTTTTTGAACTTTAAGCTTCGTGTTTTCCTGCTTCAAGAAACCGTTTTTTTCTAGAAAAAAATTACTAAATTTTGTCCGTGGCTCAATACTTGAAGGGTTAAAAATTAGTCTTTCTAACCACGCTTTACAAAAAATGGTTCAAGTCAATTCTTTTATATCATCATAATGAGCACAAATGAAATTCACTGGACAAAGAGTGCAGTTTTAGAAATTTACCAAGCAAATTGAAAAACACTATCAAAAGTTACATAAAATATTTATTATTTATCCAAAATGTCCCACTTGTATCTCATTGTCTAATCATACTTTATAATCTCGTGTATCTACATATCACGCCTATTTATAAATATAATTACACACCTATTATAAATTATTAGAAAAGAATTTACTGGAGTTTTATCTGATGAACATTTCCTTTTGTTTACATCACAAAATCATGAAGGACTTTAGGGAAGGGGGGGGGGAACCAGAAAGATATCAAGATGAAAACATCAGTTTATAGCTTGCATAGAGGAATAAAATTAAATGTTAAAAATTAAAGTTCTTAATTGAGTAATGGATAAAATAAAAGAGATAGAGGGAGAATGTGTGATGAATAATATCACAGTTGCATTTTAAAAAAAGTATTGTGTTAAACAATGTATTTTCCCTTACAATGTTGTATTTGTGCGATGTATGATTTTCAGTGATGTATTTAATCTATTTACATAGGTGATAACCTTATTGTTGGAAGTTATGACTGTAAAGTGAATTGGTTTGATTTGGAGCTCTCTACTAAACCATATAAAACTTTCAGGTATTCGCCCATGTTATTTTATTTTTTAATTTAACAAAAAATAGTGTTGATAATAGTAACACTTCTTCCATGACAAATAGATTGAAATATTGCTCTACTAAAAAATTTGTTCTTGTAAAAATTAAAAATGTGTTTGTGACTATGGATGGTGTTTTCGACACTAGGAAGCGCTGCAAGCTGTATGCCGCTTATACTTCTGGGTTACTGTTTCCGGTGTATTTTAAAGCCATTTGGCTCACAACGCGATCATTGTGTTTTAAAATTCCTGTAAACGTAGTATTTGAATACTTATTACTAAACTTAATCTTGCTCATCGAATAATATGCTAACACTAACAGATGGTGCACAGCTTGCAACATGAACAAACAGTAATAAAGAAATGGAATTTGAATTTGAGGCCAAATCAAGACTGCCAAAAAAGCGAGTTATTCCAAATCTAGCAACCATATCACCTTTTTTAACAATACATATCTAAATAACTAAAACAAATTTTCACTTCAAACTCACCAGAATTACATGATAACATTAATATCTTATGAAATACGGCAGATTTGAGCTATGAAATTATCTAATTTATTTCTTTTATTGAAAACAAAATTATCCGTTTGAAAATGTCGCCTCTCAGAATTAACATGTAATAAACAGCTGCAAACTTTCTAACCGGAACTAGAGCAGGCATACAGCTCGAGATTGTTATTGTTTACATTT
The DNA here is from genome assembly GCA_949128135.1 of Parasteatoda lunata. NCBI lineage: Eukaryota > Metazoa > Arthropoda > Arachnida > Araneae > Theridiidae > Parasteatoda > Parasteatoda lunata. The sequence goes on from OX421977.1 coordinate 80,164,857, forward strand.
CTACTGAAAACACCATCCATATTAAATCAAATAAATATGATGCTCCATTTTATTTTTCACCCTGTGATAACTGGGATACATTAAATTTTCCTTCAGCTTTTTTTTTATGTTAAATTTCTTACTATGCCTTGTCCTTAATATTATTCATGGTGTATGCATACCATATTTTATTAATAAACATTTATACAACTTCAATTTAAATCATTATTGTTTTTTTTTGGTTTATTTGATTAAACTACTTAGTGCATTATAGTCATAGGTCATTTTTTCTTAAACTGAAATCTTTACAAACTGTTCATTGGTATTCTTTTCAGATAAGTACTATATTAGTTTCCAGAATTTTTTTTATACAGTAGCATAATAGTTGTGAAATATCTTGCCTACAAACTTGGAGATTGTGTTTTTCACCAAAATGGTTCTCTTGAACAATTTGAAAGTTGTAGCTATAGTTGTAGCTCTCAAGCCTTTTGACTTAATGCTATAACTTTCTGATATGTTGTATGTTTTGTATGTCTTCTGAAACCATGTACAGTTTTGTAAAATTCACATATTTTTAAGAATTCTTGAAAAACTTCAGATTTTTTTTTTCTTGAAGAAAAACTAAAATAATGTTCAATGTTTTCTCAGAATTTTCTCATTGTTCCTTCAGGGTGCGTAGCGTTTTTAAAAAGTGTTTAAAGGTGCTTATTTTCGTTTTTTAAAAGCCCTGAAAGTTGCTTTTTTCATTGAGTGTTTTTAAAAAGTGCTTAATTTTCCCTTTTTTCAAAATGAGATTTTTCCTTTACTATGCTGATTTTCGCTTCGAATTATGCAAAAATACATAGTTCACATTGTTCTATTTAACGTTTTCACAATTAATTCAACCCCAATCTACTTCGGCATATTGTCAGTATGAAAACGCCATTAGTTTTACATGATTCAAAATTTAATGATTTTTGACACTTGTCCAAAAAAATGCCAAAAGGTTTTTTTTTTTTTTTTTTGACATGACGGTTAAAACAAGATAAAACCGTCAATTGTCAAAAACTTTCCAACACTGCCTAGTTATGATTTTTTTTTTAAAGTGCTTAAAAATATTTTTTGAGTGCTTGAAAAATGCTTAAAAGGTGCTTATATTTTGTTGAATAATTTGGCTACACACCCTGTTCTTAGTTCATGCCGATACACCTAAATATTACTTCACTGTTAGTAAATGGGAATTAGAACCGCTGACCATTTACTATATTTTTATCAGAAAAAGGTAAATTTTTCACAGTAACAGTTAATAAACATTTTAAGGACTCCAATCATTATAATCAATGATTCTACTTATGCTCTATGGCATGCAAAATAATTAAATCACAGCCGGGATTCCGGAAAAAGTTATGGAGCATCCCACATTCCTCGGGACACTTAATTTTCCATCCGGGTTATGAGGGGGGAAAAAAAAACAAGAGGCAGAATTAGCGAAAGTTAATTTTGTTGCTGTAGAGTAAATCAAATGGAACTATTTAAGTGAAGTGTTAGATCAATAGTAATTAAGGGTATTGATTCTTCAAAATGTAACTTTTTCTTGTTTTAAAAATCTTTGTTTTGTCTATCAATAAACAGAAGATAAAAAATGGGCACATAATTAGAGGGATGAGGTGGAAAATTTATCATCTTCTCAATATCACAGATAATTTATTTTTCCCTTTGCCTTTCACCTTTTAGACAATCTAAGAGTGGCTTAACTGACCCCTTCAGTCTTTCTAGATATACAGCAGTGTTCAGTCTTTCTAGTGTTAAACTTATGCTAATTTGACTTTTGAGTCTTATATTTTTTTCCTAATAAAATAAAAATGTACAAAAAACACTTTTTCTAATATGAAAAAAAAAAAAAAAAAATTATGTATTTTGTGCAAGTTTCTAAAATTGCAGTTCTTTTTTTATTTTTTTTAGTAGTTTTGATTATGACTGTAATCCCACATTATTTGTGCAATGTAGACAAAAAAAAATTTTTTTTGTGGGTAATCTCTAGATTTATTACAGTATGCTTAATGTTTATTAACTTATGGATTTATAAATTTAGTAAAACAAAATGTGTATACTAATGAAAAATTTCATTTATTAGTAACAAATCAATAATAGATTTGTCAGTTAATATACTTTTCCCTGTCATTCACTAATTTTATTCTTTATTAAAGGCACCATAAAAAAGCAGTGCGCCAAGTAGTTTATCACAGACGGTATCCACTTTTTGCATCTACATCTGATGATGGATATGTTATCATTAGTCACGGAATGGTATACAGGTATGTAAAAAAAAATTTAGCATTTAAGGTATATATATATTTTGTGTATATATATTTTTGTATATATATTTTGTTAAGGTATATATATATTTATGTCACATAAAAGATAATTGCCATCTTGCGGTTACATGCAGTTTCATTGGAGATATAACGTTATTAACCTTAAAATTTTTTTTTACCTTTTACTTAACAGCATTTACCAGCAGTACTTCTTAATCATCGCTTTTTATTATTCTTCGTTGTTACATTTTAAAATTTTAATTTAATTTAATATTAAATTTAATAAAATATAAATTTTAAATTATTAAAATTTTTAAAAATTTTGAATTTAAATTTAATTATTTAAAATTTAGTTTTATTTATTTATAATAAGAATTTCCTTTAATTATTTAAAATGTATTTTAATTATTTAAAATTACATTTTAAAGTTTAATTGAATTTTTTAAAATGGAATTTTTTAGTTTAATTTAATTATTTAAAATTGAATTTAAATATTTAAAATTTAATTTTAAAGTTTTATTTAATTTTTTAAAATGGAATTTTGTAGTTTTGTAATTGAATCATTCAAAATTGAATTTAAATATTTAAAATTTAATTTAATTATTTTAAGTTTAACTTTAAATTCTAGTTTATATAAATTTTATTAATTCTAGTAAGTTCTAGTTTATGTAAATTTGAATAATTGTTTATAAAGAGTTTTTTAAAAATTATTTTACAGTGATCTTCTTCAAAATCCTACCATTCATTTTGTGAAAGCGCTCAAAGGACATGAAATGAGTTTGGACTGCTGTTTCCATCCTCAGAGACCTTGGATATTTAGTGCATCTGGCAACACAATAAGACTTTATTCTTAGCTTTATTATGGAATTATACTTTTGTAAATAAAATTGTTTTTATTTTTAGTATTGGCATCATTAATCAAATGAACTTTAATTAATTATTGATTACCTAAAATGATAAGTTAATTAAAAAAAATTTTATAAGGAAATATTGTGCAAAATATTTTATTGTTTGAAAAAGAAAGAATGATAGTTTTCTTTTTCAAATGGCGAATAGTTTTAAAAGCAAATAAAATTAAATTTGAATTTTTTTTTTTAAATTATACATTTTGTTTGAATTTTATATTAAAATTTTTTAGTCAAAAATTATTATTCTTGAAACTTTTATTCTTGAATTTCAACGAACCTTTTTTCCTAGAAATATCGAGTCTTATTCTAAAATATTTTCAGATTTATTCCTAAAAACCATTATTTATAGTAAATTTTTTGAAAAAAATTTAATTATTTCCACAGAAATAACAATTAAGTACAAATTATTATCAACAGAAGTGTACAGTTTATTATTAAAAGAAATAAGCTTTTTAAGTTTTGATTTGTCTATTACTATTTAATCAATTGTTTAAAAGAATACTTGATATCCCTAAATAAGATTAATTTAACAGGAATTCAAAGCTGTTACTTGCTTGAATAATACAAATGTAAATAAGTGATTAGAACTCTGTTTGATTTAACTTTTTGTTGACCGATTGACTCACAGTCAACATTTCCATAACATTAAAGTAGGGATGCATGACCGGTGACACAGTGGTCAAATTCAGTCCTTCACTGCCCTGCGTATAACCCTTCTGCTTTCTAAAATAATAATAATAATAATAATTGGAAAAAATTGCTTAAAAACTTTTCCGACTAATAAACTATAAAGTAATACCAAGCATAAAAATTGCTAAAATGTAAAGTTTTACTAATTATCATAGTACAATTATTTCTAAGTATCAATGGATTTAAAACTTTTGACAGTTAAATTTTTTAGAAAAGTTTCTTTAACCTACTTTTTTAGAGAAAACTACTAAACTTACTAAAAGTTTCTTTTATATTTGTTCTAAACAAATGCAGTTTAAGAATTATTTTTCCAAAACTAAAATTGTAAATATAATTTTAAAATAAAAGAAGAAAAAATAATTTTCCTAGAGAAAAAGTTTAAAACCTGCTATAATTTAATTTTGGAAAAACTGAGTGCAAAATTCAGTTTATTAATTAAAAAATATTCCTTTGTATTTTGAAGACATAATAATATTGTAGTCATTGCACTAATGAATAGTTAAGTTATTAAAAAATGAATACATTTAAGCCCCTTCAAATTCAAAAGGTTTTTTCCTCAACCCGTTCTTCTGAAAAATGTTGTGTACCCCTTCCCGCTGCTGTAAAGTGCAGGTGGCCAAATTCTACTTACACTTATATTTACTTACAGTAAAATTGTATTTGTTACAAATATTTTTTATAGAGGTTTTTTTTTTTAAACTTTAGTTTTCCAAAACTACATATTTAAATTTGCATATTTTTATACAAATGATTTCATTAAAATTTCTCAGAGTGCAATTATAATTAAAGTGAAAATAACTTCAAAATATGTTTTTAATTAAATATAATTTTAAAAAAAAAGCAGGGAAATCCCAGAATTGACAGGGGATTTTATTTTAACTCCAAAAATTAAGGAAAGTTGCAATTTTTTGACAAAAATCTGGAATATTCCTATATTATACCTGGAAAATAACCAATCTTAAAATTGGCAGTAACAGTAATCAGTTACTGAGATTCGAGTTAGATAATTTTTACATCCATTACAATTATTTTTTATAAAAATTTCGCATTTTAGTCAAACTAAAATGTTCCCATCCTCATTTAATATTTTTTTACACACAAAATCTAATATTTCACAAAACAAATAAAAGATTCTAAGTTTTCTGATGAAAATATGGTCTAAATTTTCATCGAAATTTACCTGTAAAAGTCTGGGAATTTTTTTTCGCAAATTGAGTGGGAACCCTTTTTTTTTTTTTTTTTTAAATAAGAATGTTAGGCTACATAGACATCCCCTCTTTTCTTATTTGAATGATTCCTATTACTGCAGATAACTTAAAAATTTTGTAAAACCTTCTATCAAACACTTCAGATATGCAGGGTATTTCCTCATTCCTGCCTTATAATTTCAGTAATCTGATTTCAACAAAAATGAATTAGTAATCTAACTTGTCATTATGAATTAAACTTAAAAAACAAAGATCTTGATCAAGCATAGTATCAAACTCGTCTTTAAGAAATACTTTTCTCGTGATTCTTTTCTGCATTTCTTTCTTGCATCACATGTTAAAAAGAAAAGGGGGAAGAAAAACAAAAACAGAAAACTTCCTACAGTTAGCCCAATATCAGGGGAAAAATGGAACTAGAGAATAGAAAATACGCTTTTTTTCATGACTATGAAAGCTTTAACTAATGAGCTTATTCAGCTCAACATGTGTATCAGGAAAGTTTATAATTAAAGTTAAAATTATGATAATTTTAATTGAACGAATGACAATTTTTTTGGAAAGCGTTCTATCATAGAATAGGACGAATTGATTGAGTAATTTATTAAATATCTTGTAAAACGTCATTGATTCAAAAAATGAATTAGAAAATGCTGACAAAATGCAATTTAATTTATAATTGAAAAAAAAAAAATTACATTTAAAGAACTGTAATGATTAGTTCAAAAGAAAAGAAAAATTCTAAAATGGTTGTAATAGAATTATGCAAATTGGATTTGAACTATTAATGTCATTAATCAAAATGAATGGTATTTCTTTATTAAATTTTCGTAAATGAAATAAAATTTTCTAAACGACCTGTAAAGCATTCAGAGGAAAAGTTTTTATTCTGCAAGTTTTAATTCATGTAAAAATGTTATGGTTTAGCAAAAAAAGAAGGGAAAAAAAAGTGCTTTGCTTAATAAAGCTTAAAATTTTTATAGTAGGGTACCTGCAACTCGAGAAGACCGCTGAAATCAGCTGATTGGGTGTAAATAAGATTGCGTATTAATGTTACAGCTAGCAGTTCCTAGAACCGAACCTATAGGTTTGGTTCATTATCAGGCTGAATTAATTTTAGGATTCGATGTAATTCAACACCTGCAAGTGATGTCGCATCTGATTGACTGCTAAATCGTTGCATAAATAAATGCCATCGGCTACAATTCAGCATCCAATCAGGTTCAACCCCGCGAAAAGAGCCAAAAAAACTAAGAAATTAATGATTTCCTAACCTAGTATTACTATTAACTTAATTTTGCTTCAATTGTAAAAAGTGCAGAAGAAATAGTACCTCACTTGTCTAGGTGACAAATGTCAGTCATGTAAACGGGTCTAAGTTAAAAATTGTACTTTGTACACATCAAACCTTTATAGCTATTACTTCTAAATATATTTAACTTTTTTAGTTAAAACCTTTATAACTGTTACGTTTACCTCTAAACTGTTAATTCTATCAACTTCGGTTTTGATTTCTTTCGGTTAAGAGTAAGAAATTGCACAGGATACAATATTTAATTTCCTAGATTGCAATGGCAATTGTTTTAACTAATACTCACGACTATATTTCGTTTTCATTCAATTTAGCGTAAAAAGAATTACATTGGAATCAATACCTCACTGGTCTAGATAGCAATAAGGATAGGGTAAATGGCTATAAGTACAGAACTGTATTTTTTTTATGGATGGTTGATTAAATGTATAAACTTCGTAAAATAGGAAGAAATTTAGAAAACTTTCGGTGTATTCCCCCGCTATGTTAGACTTATAAAGCGATGTGTTAACAAACTTGATATTCTAGGAAATTTTATTATTGTGATATATATTTTTTTTTTAATTGTACACGAAATTTTACCATTCGTAACAGTTTTTTGTAATTTATAAATTCTAACAGGTCGTATTTATAACATTTATAATTCTAACAGAAAATTAACATCTCAACATAAATAAAGTGCAAGGTTTGTCATGTTTTGTGTGTTATCCTTTATTTGGATATAATCGTGTGAAATAACACCGGTTCTAAATTGGGAAGCATCATAGGATGATTCTGGGGTCTTCCGAATTCCTTTGTTATTTGTTTCGTTGAAATTTTAAAGAAAGCGTTATATTGTAAACACTATAAGTATAAGATTAGAGGTGTGCTTTTTCAAACTTCGGTGAAAAATCAATCGGAAGTAGTAACTCTGAAGTCTTAACGAATTTTAATGTCAACTATCCATCCATAGAACCTAAATTATTTTTAAATTATTAGTTCTATTGATTTAGGATCGTTTTTATTCAATTCAGCGAAATGAAAATAATTAAAAACAATACCCCATTAGCATATGTATAAATTTTTTTTTATCAAGCTAAAGCAACTCCATATATTATTCCTCTTTCCCCCAGTTTGAACCTTAGAGATGGAATATAAAGTACCGCAATATCTTAAACTCATGTTCATATCATGTTTTCTAGCAATGAAAAAAAAAAAAAAATTATGCTTTTATCACACACTGCTCAATTATTATTCATTTTTATACCATGCTACTCCGTTTTAATGAAAATAGAGTTTGGTCACATTGTAAAATATTTTACTTTGCACAAATATTAATACATTTCTAGTTTTTAATTAAAATCTTCTTTTGATTTTATTACGTATATGATAGGAAGCTGCACGTGTTTCCGAAATGGATTTATATTTAAATAAATGCTGAAATAACCGAATCATTAAAAAGTAAACGGTTCCGATACAACAGTAACTTCTATAGCAACTCCGAGTACTAAATTTGTTTAGTTTGGCACGGATGGTTGCTGGGCGCTCAGAACTAACTATTCTATTATGTAATTTAGTATTAAAAATGTTACAATAAATCTGCATTTATAGTTTAGAGCTCATTTTTGTGCAGGAACTAATTTACGTATATATCTCTTGAAATTTTTATTTTAAAGTATTAATTAACTTCCTAAAATATTAAATTGTTCGAAAGCTGAAAGTAACGATAACTCGCCAACAGAACCTAAAATGATGGAATCAAACGATATTTTAAAATTATTCGAAAGCAACTCCTATAAAAGAAATTTCAATACGTATGTTATAATATGTATGTATAAATTATAAAAGTATAAATTATTATCCCGAATAAATGAATAAAGTTCAGATTGAAGACGCAAGTCTGGTAGGTGTCGGATTTACGTCGAAAAATCAGTTGTATTGTGACTAATAGATGACACGATTGTTATTAATTTCACGATTCTCATTTTACAATTATCAGACGATTTTGATGTTTCAAGTTTTAGTAATGTTTTAAATTTATTTCTTTGAATTTACGTATTATTAAACTGCAGACGATTTTATTTTGTATTCATTTGCAGCGATTTTATTTCGTATTTATTCGCTCTTTGCTTTCATTGTGCATTTTACTTGCCCATGTAGATAACTGTTCTATTGATACGTTCTTTCATTTTTATTGAATTATAAAGTCACTATTTCTATTTCATTCGCATTTTGCATATAAAAGGACATTTATTCTTCTTCATTAATAGCCAACATCCTTCAAGGTAATTTTATAATATTCGATTTGATTTTAAAATATTAAAATAGCTTCTATATCTCTTTTATATTTGACAAGAGCATAAAAATTGTGAACAAAATGTTATTTCTAATGTTTATTTGTTTGAATTTTATAACCGAACCATTAAAATTTATAGTATTAAGTTTTTTAATTAGTTTCATAGTATTTGATATAAGATTTTAAACCATGCTCGAAATAAAATTAAAATCGTTAAGACACAAAAATTTGAACTGTAGTTAAATGTAAAAAGTATATTTTGAGCAAGTATTATATATAATAGAAATTTAAAATGTAAAATGAATTCTATGCGATTGAAGATTGAGTTACTGCTTCTTTCTTTTTCTTTTAGCTTTTTTATCGCCATATTTGGCTTCCAAACTACGTATCATAGCTTTAAATTGTTTTTCTCGTTCTTCTTTCCTTCTAGAAATTGTTGTCACAAGGTTTGATTCCATTTCTTCTTTAACTTTTGCAGCTTTTTTAGCTTCCGATTTGAAACGCTTAATTCTCGCTTCTTTTTTTCTTTTGGATTCCTTCATAAATTTGTCAAACAGCGGAATCTCATTTTTATGAATTAGGTCTGTCAAAATTTCCTTTAACCTGTCTTCATCGATTACGTCGTAACCTATAAAAGCTTGAGACAATTTGTTCATATCACCTCCGTACTTGAGATAGCATTCTTTTAGATCTTGAATGAATTCCTCTGATTCTTTATACCAATATAAAAAAGCGTCGATGTCTTCTGTTGTAATTCGAGGAAATAAATTCTTCCAGTACTGTTCCCAGAATTCTGGAATTGAATTGTTTTCGGAAAAACTGTTTTCTTCATCAATCAAACCTATTTCATCATACGCTGCTCTCTTTTCTATATCGGACAAAATGAAGTGAACTTTAGCCATTATTTGGAACTTTCTAGTAGCTTCTTGACTTTTATTTCTATCTGGGTGTATAATTAAAGACGTTTTTTTATAAGCATTTTTGATATCCAACTGGGACGCTCCTTTTTCAATTCCTAAGACATGGTATAAATTTTTAGTTGAAAAATATTTCTCACAATCTTTCCGTAAACTCATTTTGTAATAATATATTATATCTATCAAGAATTTAAAATTTTATAAAAATGCAGTTTCAAAACTTTTAAACCATTTTCAATTTCAGGTTATATTTTAAATTTGAAAACAAAAGGCTTGCTCGCGGCCGCGTATAGTCAGTATTCCACTTTTTTTGTTTTTTTTTTTCATTTTATAGTTGCCAGATTTTTTTAATAAAATTAAAACTTAAGTATCTATAAAGTGTACTGGCTCACTAATCCATTACAAAAAAAACAGAAAATTTTGAGAAATACTTTTACATTAAATATACGCGTATTTAAGTGTTGAGTTGATCTCAAATACGGTTAGTAAGATTCGGTGATTTTTTTAAAAAATTTCTTATGTGTTACTGGTTCAGTGATTTCTTAGAGGTTTGACCAATTTTTATTTTAATTTATAACCGTCGTTGAACAGCTGACCCAATTTTGGGTTTACGACTACTAAGTAATTTAAGCAGCTGCTGGTTGATCTGGACTTATTGCAGATATGTGGGGAACTAACGCGTGTGTTCGGGATCGAAATTTGTCGTGTAATGCCATTTTCTTTCTTTCTTGTTATGCTCATTAAGAATACCATTACATTTAAATAATTATTAGCATATTTTAAGCGTGTTCAGTATCGAACCCAAAAAACCAGATTAGGAAGCGAGCTTTCTAACTATTGAATCTCGATTGTTTGCGGTATCATGCTATTTTATTATAGGGGAGAGTGGGGTCAATTGTAAAATTTTTTACCTAACTATTTTTTACTAACAAAAATTCCAATATATTATTAGTATTAATTAAAAGACGAGTAAAGTAGACTATCCTCTACTACAAAAAAAAAATACCTTATTTTAAATGTTATTAGTTATTAAAAATTTTTGACAGTCGTGCACTTGTTACAAATGTCCCCACTTATGGGGTCAATTGTAACAGTTCATAAATTCAACTAAAACATAGTTAATTATACATATTATCATAGTTGTGATATATTTTTTTTATTGATCAAAATAGTAGTGATATTTTAGGAGTAAAAATAATAATGAGCAGAGACCTAAAGGGATAAACTTTTAACTTTAAGGGGTTAAAAATTTTAATTTATGCTGTGAAAGGTGACAAATAAAATAATGCACGTGCAACATAATATAAATGATATAGGAAACTATTGGTGGTTCTTAAAGAGTTAAATAATGGTGTGTAAACATAAGATTATTTATTTTCAGCTGTTACATTCGTCCCTTTACTTATTGTTACAATCGTCCCCAAGACACCATTTCAGCTTCATTTGATAAAAAAAATGCTAGTTAATTAGCAAAACTAATCTTTTTTTTTTTTTGAAATGTTAATTAAGGTGTCCACTTACATATTCGGTTAATAATTTTTATTTGTTTAAACAAAATTACTTTGTTACAATATAATATTCTAATACCAAAAAAAGTACTTACGTAGCGTGAAAATATCTTTTATGATGTAACTCTTTCAAAAGTACATAAAAATGGTTGCCAGCAGGGGTATACATGTAGATTTATTAAATACACCTTGTGCGTCACCTTGGAACCAAATCTAGAACCCGACGCTCGAAATTTTTGCTCTGTTACAATCGTACCCTGTTACAATTGACCCCACTCTCCCCTACTATTTAAAAATGCTAACAAAATAGTATTAATATGCTAATTAAATCTTTATAAGGAAATAAAGATTCTTAGATGCGTTCGGGATTGTACACAGAAAAAGCATCTGAGAAGCGAATTTTCTACTATTGAAGCATTATGATGTTTTTATTGTAATGCTATACCCCTTCCTTACTTAATAATATTAATATGTAACTGTCTCTATAAGCATTTACTAATTTACACACCTTCGGCCGGTTCTTTTAACATATAGATCGTAGTTTAGGGTAAGAAAAATCGCTTATTAGATTGTAAGTTATAAATAGCGTTTTTTTTCCCTTATGGAAACTATATAGAAAGAAAAAAAAATCGCATAAAATCATCATCCGTCATCGAAATACTAGAACACGAATCCCCCAGATAGAAAAGACTACATATCCAACCATCAAGATATACAACTCTGTCCATTAATAAAATGACCATGTCTGAATTCTCCTGAAATGTACGGCCACCAATCTCTCATTCTTAGTCTCCGGCAAATGGTCCGAGAAGAAGTTGGGGGACCAAAGGATCCTCTTACCAAAGAGGAGCCTTCCCTTAATGAGGCATCTCTTGTAATAAGACAATGGCGGTGGTGTGCTCGTCTAATGGATTACCGCGTTTGGTGACGAGACAAAGAAGTCTCCTCCTCTGCACACCCACCATGCTTTGCGGCAGTTTATATCTCACTTTCGCTAGCTCTGCTTCCGAGTAAATTCTGATGGTATAGTTTTCCAGATTATGCTAGAAATAGTTATTGGAGTCGGTTTTGAAATGCGTCGGATTTGTGTTGATTTGCAGGCGAATTTGAGTGTATCTAAAATTGATTGGCTTTTTATGCATCGAATTTTATTTAAATGAAGCGTGATTTTAATGCAGTTATGATATTTAGGTTAAAAGTACCCTCTAGTCGTAAAAAATAAAAAAAAAATTGTGTAATGATTTTTTTTTTTAAATTTTTGAAATTGCATCGATTTTTTGTTGTTGTTAGTTTTGCGCCAAATGGCATCATGATATTAAAACTTATCCCCTTCGGTTTTCTTTTAAATTTCCTCAAAAATAAAAATAGCTTTTTTTTTCCTCCGAATTTATGCATATCTGTTGACTGAGGATATAGAAAGTATTCTGCTAATTGCAAGAACAATTAACCAGTTTAAATGTTTAGTAAAAAAACAATATCCGATAAAATAATAATGCCCTAATTATTATGTTAGCAGTTATGAATAACTTTTTCGAACTTGAAATAGTTTTCTAAATGAAATATTAATTGCTGAAAAGCCTTATTTCGTGTGTCAAAAGAGCCTTCGAATAACAGCCTTAATAGTTTTTTTATTGTGTTTCCATGTTAAGGAATTATTAGTGTCAATTGATCATAAATATACCTTCTATTTTTTTAAAATTTTTTTTTTAATGTTAGTGAAGCTAAGTGCTCATATTTTATTCTTCTTTTCATGCAACAGATACCCTCTTGGTGATCAAAATTATTGTTATTTATATAGGGTGATTCAGGTCAGTGATTACCCTATATAAATAACAATAATTTTGATCACAGTGAATTTGAGTGTTTACCCTATATAAATAACAATAATTTTGATGTTAAGAACCATTTCCATTGAATGAGGTTTGTGGGGAAAAAACCATTAGACAATGCCAACCTATCAAAAGGTACCTCAAGATTGGATCACGTTAGCATGTCTTACATACTAGTGAACTGATGATTAATAATCGTAGGGGTAGTTACACCACAATACTCCTCCACCAGAATTTTATCAGGAATAGAATTCGATGAAAAGATATCACTAGTTGTTGTATTTGTGAAAGACCAGGAGAGCTGGATTAAGTTCACCGGGTTTTGAGCTTTTAGCCATGAGAGCTGTATTGGTTAAGTGTGTGATCTCTCCTGTGTTACCATTAGAGCAGAAACCGTATTTGTGTAAAGGAGACTGAGAAGCAACAGTGCAAGGAGGACGATTATGTAGTCACAAATATCAGGTCAACTGTTCAACGTGCACCATCTATCGAAGTAGGCGGTACCAGATCGAAGTGGGCGTTACTGTCAAGATCGGCGTGATCATATCACGTCCGTAAGTCACCAATGAGAGGAGAGTAAATATCGACTATGCCAACCTTCATCTATCATAGAGGTACCTCGTGATTGAATCACGTTAGCATGTCTTATATACTAGTGAATTGATGTTTAATAATCGTAGTGGTAGTTACGCCACAGGTTTCACACAATTCCGATCGCCGTTGAGGGAAAATAAGAATCTGATTGGTGAAAAATATTTTCCCGCGTAAAAAACCAAGCAAGTTCTCCATTTTTCTCTACAGTGATATGAAATGCGTAAACCGCATTCAGTGAGAATGACCCATTAGAGGGGAGATGGGGTATCTCCTCGCTTTTGTACGGACTGCTCATGTGCATTTGAAATACATTTATTTATATAAAATGTCTGAACTTTGTGTTAATTATTTGACGTTTACTGGTAATTATTTTATTTTATAACCGTCGTTAAACAGCCGACCCAATTCCATGGGTTTACGACTACTAATGTTCAACTCCGTAGCCTTGTAATTTTGAACCAATCCAGAAGACAAGGAAACTCCTGGATCGAGTATAGGGAGAAATTTTCCTTCGTGGAGAACAGTTCCAAATCTGTACCCCCAGAGGTATTGATTTGTTTTGGGAACTTGGAGGACTTTGAGACTCGACAGATTTAACGTGCATCAGTCACCATTTACTACACGGGGAGTCTCGGCCGGCGAGGATCGGACCCACGACCTCTTGGACATGGGCCTAGCGCCCTACCGACCAGGCAATCCCGGCCTCGCACTGGTAGTTATTTTATTTTTATTTTATAACCGTCGTTGAACAGCCGACCCAATTTCATGGGTTTACGACTACTAATGTTCAACTCCGTAGCCTTGTAATTTTGAACCAATCCAGAAGACAAGGAAGCTCTTGGATCAGTACCACCAGAGGTATTGATTTGTTATGGGAACATGGAGGACTTTGAGACTCGACAGATTTAACGTGCATCAGTCACCATTTACTACACAGAGAGTCTTCGGCCGGCGAGGATCGAACCCACGACCTCTTGGACATGGGCCCAGCGCCATCGAAAATTCTACTGAAATAAAACCAGAAAAATCTACTTAACCATAATTTGATGATTTAGCGAAGCAAGCTCACCAAGTTAGTCGCCAAATTATTGAATTGCGGTAAAATTCCTGGGCTGGTTCGAATGTAATTTTTGAACCATTAGCTTTGCTGAATTAATTATTCAAATTCACAAAAAAAGAAATAATATAATTATTAACAAACAACAAAGGAAACCAATAACTTATAAAAAAATCTATGATCTTACATGGCACGAATATAATTTTTAATGAACAATACATTTTTTAATACAAATTAATCTAACTTTCAAGCACGAAATATGAATTCTTACCTTTGTGCTTCTTTTAACTATATACTTAACTCATAAATCAGTATTTCTTTTATTCCAGAATTTTAATTAAGTTTTTAAATTCTACATAAATGAGCTAAATACAATCTTAACAAATATTTGATGTACATTTCATTAAAAATTAAGAGATTAAATAAGAGATAAATGTTTTTCATAAAAGGATTTTTTTTTTATTTCCTCGCGATTCTTTTTTCGTTTGGAACTGGATTATTTTTGAATTCTGCTTAGAGAATAGACTTTTTTTAGTAACTACTTGAAAGTTTTTTGGCAAATGGGGTGGTAAGACTCAGTTTACGTTTTAATAATAGGTATAATTACTTAATTATGATTTTTTTTATTGAGAAAAAAATAGAAATTGATGCATATATGGATCCATATACATGCATTGTAAATTTTATTTCGAGAAATGTTTTATTTATTTTTTTTTTTTTTTTGTAGTCTAAGGCCTCTAAATTTACTAAAATATTTTTTTTAAGTAGGTTTCTTATTAACACGTTGAATGACACGCTAATTTTACATGGCTTGCCAGTCTGGTTAAACGATAAATAACTACAAACTAAATTTTCAAACATTAGACAGATTTTGCTTGTTTTTTAAAAGGTTTTTTAGCATGACCATATCTCTCTTTCCATATCTCTCTGTCTTTTCTTTTCTTTCTTTATTTAAAAATAACTGGGCACTTGGGCCTCGCAGCGGCCCCTATCCCATTTATCATGAAAATAATATATACATTGAGTACAAAAATTTTGAATTAAGCATCACTATGGTAGCTTTACAAAGACCATATCTGAAAAAAAGTGGTAAATTATATAAGCCTACGAATTGTTTAGAAATAGTGGTGGATAAATATCTAGAGTGACCTGGGGGTAATTCCTGATAAAAAAATGCAAACATCTATTTTGTGAAACAATATTCAAGATAGAATTTTAATATTTACTGGAAGTTTGAGGCTATATGAGATGAGTCCTATGCTACCTTCTTTTGTTTGAAAATCTAATTAGAATTTAAAAGATTTAATTTTTTAGTGATCAGGAATTACCCCTTCTCTTGATCGTTTCTGGGGTAATTACTGATCACCAGTTTTTATAGTACAGGGGCCGTTTAAAAATAATTATACAATAGTAATTAACAAAAAAGACATCAAGATCAAACAAATAAACCAAAGAAATATGTTTAAGCAGCTAATAAAACGATTTATTTAAAAGTAAGAACAAAGATTAACACTTTAAATTTTCCAAAAATCTTTGCATTGTGCCATGCATTTTAGACAAGCAGCCAACTCATTCGCATGTTCTGCTGGAATATAAGAAAGAGTTCCCACATAGGTTACTTTTGCTGGATTTTTTAACTTCAAAGTTAAGTAAGGTTTGCCAATAGCTCTAACAGCAGCTTTCACATTGAAATTTTCATTTTCAATCATTAAAAGAAATGCACTAATTTTGCTTTCTCGAAGATAAGCATCCCTTTTAGGCTTATAATTTCTCACCATATTTATATCATAAGCCCATCTTTGAAATGGAAAATACAGAAAGCAGTTTAAAAGATACTTATTTTGTTAGATTAAACAAAAAACTATTATTAAGTAAATGTAGTTATACTTCAGTAAAATGGACAAGCATTCTTGTCCATGTCTCAAATTTCTAAAAAAAAATTTTTTTAAAAATAAAACTTAGGTGACCATTATTTACCCCAGAAACAGAGTGATCGTGAATTACCCCGGATCACCCTACTAAAATGAATTTATTAAATCAAGAATCGCAATTAATAAACTACCACTTAAAAATATTTATTCGCTGTCCGGAGCAAGTTGGCGTCTCTGTGTATATAAATAAAACTATTTTTGTGTGTTCTATATTGCATTAATTTCTTCAAACCATTTTAGTAACGATAATAATATAAAAAAAATTTAAAATTTACTCGAATTATGTGTTTCTAATAATCTTGACTTCGCCGGTCACCGGTGACCCCCGTGGCGCTACGAACAATCGCAGTGCCGGTCACCGGTGACCCCCATGACATTCAACGTATACCAGGCTATTCGCATTAAGTTTTGTGATAACGTGTTAGTTCAACTAAATATTTACGTGAAAGACCGCACATAAAATATCAGATAAATATCTTTCTAAATTTTATCTAATTCAAATTCAACTTGCACTGACTTTTCTACTTTTTATTCGATCAAATTTTTTTTTTTTTTTTTGGTCTCTCACAATCTTAAAACTAGCAAATTAACATGCAAGAACTTGAATCAACATCTCGTATATGTCATAAATCCTTACATTAAACTGAATAGTTAAGGTTTAATCAATCATAATTCTCTACAAATAATCCTTAAGAGAAAAGTACAACGAACACTTTTTCCCCCCCGAAAATGCATTTCTATAAACAAGATAGAACATAAAATTCTTAATTAACGCTAACTACTATGAATAATAGTAAAAAAATTATGTTAAGTGCTTATGAACTGAAAAAACTTAGAGGAAAAAAAAAAAGTATGTATGGTTATCTTTTGGAGCTGCCGAAGCAAAATGGTAGAAAGGAAATTCTTAATGAATTAACCATAAAATAACTATGAGACAAAAATTTCCATTTAGATTAAGTGAGAACGTTAAGTTAGTTACTTCCTCGCAACGATTAGAAATTAATTTAGCGTCAATTAGTGTTCCCCCTTTGTCGTTCGTATAGTGCATTTTGTGAAAAAGAGCTTTTATGGAAGTAATATTTAATCTAAATTCATTTTTTTACTCGAATTCAGTTAATTTTGTGATTAGTATCATGGTTCACAAGAGTCAGTATTTAATATTTTCCTATTTGACGACGAAGAACTCATATTATTAACAGAGCTAGCAATTTACTCTGTATGGTTAACATTCTCTGATTGGTTGACCGCCAAAATTTGTTGTTGTTACGTATGCCACTCCCCCATATCAGCAAGATCGCTTGAGAATCCAGAGAATTTTTAAGGCAGAGGGTGTGCTTCTTGTTTTTTTCAGTTTTTCCATCTATGGCCAACAATACGTTTCGTCCACACACACACACGTCACACCCCGTTTCTCAGGGGAGACCCAATCATATTTTATTCATTCATTCACCGATCGTAATTTTAACCTTAACCAGGGAACGATCAATCTCCGATTCAATACCCCAGAGGTATTGATTTGTCATGGGAACTTGGAAGACTTTGTGACCCCGACATATTTAATGTGCACCAACCACCATTTAATACACGGGAATTCTTCGATCGGCGAGATTTGAACTCATATTCTCACGAACACGAGCCTAACATCCTACCAATCAGGCTATCCCGGCCCGATCCAAAATTTCACTGAAAAGAAACGAAACAAATATTTTTTCGTAGACTCGATATGGATTCACCAACAAAGTGTTTTTTTTTTCGGTTGAGTTTCAAAACTTTAGATATGTATTCCATTTACTTTTAAAATTAATTTTAACCATTTACTGTATCTACTTAACGCAAAACTATTTTTAAATAACATTATATTTCGTGAAATTGTTCTATTTCAAAAATTATGAAAGCTCTACTTGGCACTTTTATAAAGTTACTTATGCTATTGTAAGCAACATTTATAAAGATAAATTTTAGTTGTGAAAAATTGTTTATTGCAGAAATTTTCGTATATTATCTAAATGTTTTATTTTATTTCTTATTTTTTTTAAATATTTAATGAACTGAATCAGTGAGCTAATCTAAGGAAAGTTTTGCTGAATTTCGAGTCTCTTGTCTAAAAAGAAACGAAATTTACTATAACTACCATAGCAACAAAGAAACTTCAACCAAGGATACTATTTCTTTTTCTTCTTCTCGGCACTACAGTCCAGAACAGTCAGGACTGCGCGAACGAGTTTCTTCAAACGAAGTCTGTTAGAAGCTAGTTTAGTTAGAAGCTGTTAGAAGCAAATTCGTTACTTTCAATGTTTTTAAATCTTCTTCAATGTAATCTAAAAACATTGAAAGTAACGAATTTGAAGAAACAAGCACCTAACAGACTCCGTTGGAAGAAACGCGCTGGGGCAGCCCTGGCTGCTCTGAACTGTAATCAAGGAAGACGCGATGGCTCAGGAGATAGAGCGTTCGCCTTCGAATGAGTCGAACCGGGTTCGAATCCCAGTCGATACGAATTCCGCATCTGATGACCACAGTGCTAACGTGAAATATCCTCAGTGGTAGACGGATCATGGGTTAGAGTCCCCTTGCCGTCAGGCTAACCGTGGGAGGTTCTCGCAGTCTTCCTCCCCATGTAACACAAATGCGGGTTAGTTCCATCAAAAAAGTCCTCCACGAAGACAAAATTTCTCCCAATACTTGATCCGGGAGTTCCGTTATCTTCTTGATTGGGTTCAAAATTACAAGGCTACGGAGTCATAACTTTGTTAAAAGTCAAAAAATATAAAATAAAATGGGATCAAGGGAGTCGTGATGGCTTAGGGGATAGAGCACTCACCCGCCTCCCAAGGAGGTGCCCCGGTGTCGAATCAAACCTACGGAAAAGAATTCCTCCCACGGCTTGCATCAACCACAATGCTGACGTAAAATAACTTCAGGAGTAGACGAATCATGAGCTTTCAGAATTCATAAAAATCAGAAGCTTTCTCATCTAGTTAACCGTGGGAGATTTCTGTAGTTATCTTCTCCATGTAATGCAAATGGATGTTAGTTCCTTCAAAAAATCCTAAACGAAGGCTAGTTTGTCCCAACGCTTGATCTAAGAGTTTCCTTGTTTTCTGTGTTTTGTTTAAAATTACAATTTAACGAAGTCGAATATTGATAGTCGTGAACTCAGAATTGGGTCGGCTGTCCAACATCGGTTATAAAACAATAATATAAAATAAAATAAAATGTAATCAAGCAATCTGAGTGGAGGTCTTCGTTTTCTAATGCCTCCTGGCCTCCTGGCTCGCTTTCTAATGCCTCCTGGTCTGGCTATCCTCAGACCTCAGATCGAACCAACTGACCAAGATACTTTGATTGGTTTCATTTGATGACTCTTACTATGATTCCCCTATACTGAATATAAATTTCATAATGGCGCCAGAACTTATTTTCTTGAACAGCACCGACAATTTTGCGTAGTATTCTTTCGAAAATTAGTCTATTACTACAGATCGGATTTGTGTTTTTTAAATACTTCTTTTTGTTCTGTATTGCTTTCTATGTGTCGTAATATTAGTTTATTTCTTAAACCGGAATAGCACCAGTTTGCCAACTTCAATTAGCGAATGATTTCAATCAAGTTATTCCAAGGTATTTAAATTAAGTTATTTCTGAGAGGTATGACCAATCACCACTAATATTGTGCTATCTGACTCTTGATTGGTTACGACCATAAACTTTGTTTTCCTTTCATTGATGCTATTCATCGATCCATTTTATACTACTTATTCAGTATCTAGTTTTAATTAATATTGTCAATTCATTATCGTTTAAATATCAATTACATTAATTACAATATAAAAGCGGAGTTAAAATAACAATAAATTTTTTTTAGCTGAGTGTGGTAACTGAATCTGTTTTAATAACTTTCTAACTTAACCCGTCCGACCCGATTTTTGCAGCATTAAAATTTAAGTATGAAAAGCAGTTTATGTTAACATATTAAAATAAGTATGCTATGAGTTTTACACTTTTCCCGTTTTCCAGAAAATCTCATGGGGCAATCTGTCCCAATCTTTTTAAATATTGTAAAAATACCTACATATTGCATGGGAATAAATATTATGCATTGAATTATTTATTCTTACCAGAAATTATAGAAACCAGAAGTTGCTTTTATAAAATAATTAAAACAAAAATTAAAATTTTGTCTTCTAATGTTTTTATCATAATTGGCACATATTGTCCCTCCGTTATGTACGATTAGGATATGTTGTCCCAATGGTAAGTGCGACTGAGATCAGGGGCGGATTAAGCGAACGCGGAGCTCTATAGGCCATTCAAATTTTTGGGGCCCTTAGACAAAAATTTTTTCTCATATATTTTTTTTTAATTCAAATATAAAAATATTTATATATCTTTTCATTTAAGGAAGCATATTTAAAATAAAAATAAATAATAATAAATTAAATTTTACTTTATTTTGTTTAATTAGAACTAAAAAAATTATCGCATTTTATTAATATTTGAAATTGTATTTTTTTTAAAAAAAAAGTCATTGTTTTTCTTAATTTTTTAAAATTTATTTTCAAAAATTTTTTTTAAGGGGTCATTGGGGGTCCCAGGCCACGGCCTAGTCTGGCCTAATGAGTAATCCGCCTCTGACTGAGATAATATATCCCACAAAACAAAATGTGTGAAAATTTCTAAATCTGATTCTAAATAGGTACAATTATTTCTTAATAAGAAAAAAACACAACTATTTTACACAAAATATGGCAAAAATATAGTTGCACTTACCTCAAAATTCAGAAAATAAAACGAGATTGACTCACGCGTTCGCAAACAGAATTCCGCCATTTTGAATGTGAGAGTGTTGCCAAGTTCCTTTAGTCATATTTTTATTCCGTAATGCTTAAAGAACTCTGAAAACATTAAACCCCATGAAACATTGGGATCTGTTTATCCAATAGGGAATAAAGTTTAATCTTTGGGACGTTCCCTTTTGGGTCGAAAGAGTTAGGTGAGATATCGGGACACTATAGCGCTGTCTGTCTAAAAGATTTCCTTTCACCACAATATCTGAGGTTTTCTGCTGCCATGGAAACAAGTTAAAACACATTTTGAAGAGGAGAGCGTCGAGCAAAACTTGTCCCAAATGTTTGTCCATAATCAAATTATTGTCTGTCCATAATATAGTGCTCCAAACAACCGGCGAACGGAATTCTTTAGAAAAACGGAAAGTATTTATACTTTTATTGCTTTTACACTGACAGTATATGCATTTCACTCCAATGAAGGCAATTACTTTTTTTGTGTCATTAAATGGAGTGTTGTTCCGAAAAGACCGAGCTATATATATATATATATATATATATATATATATATATATAGACATTAGAGATCGTAAATTACTATTTAAGCGAAGAAAATAGTAAAACGTAATAGAAAGCTTATAAATCACTACCGAGGAAAACTGGCTTGAATATGTTAAATGCTGTTTGATATTCGGTCAATTCTGTGATTTTGTTCAGGGGCTCTTTCAGAATCCTTGAAATGTTGCGCCTTCCAAATCTTATATAAACTTTAAGAAAAAACGTTTTTATAATGATGGTAATATATTTGGTTGATACTTTTTTTTCTTCACTATCCTTTACTTATTATTTGAATGCACACTCATTGTAAATTAATTTAAAACCAAATTCATTGATAAAATAAATCTCGGAGTGATTTGACTTTTCAGAGACAAATTTTAAAATAAGTAAATTTTCCTTCGGCTTTCGTTTTTCTTCTTTTATCTAATCCATTTTCCGTCATTCTCTTTTTTTTTTCTTTCGCTGAAGCCTAGAGATTCTCAAGAAGACTGCCTCATTGATGTCTCTTAAATCCCAACTTCAGCTTGGCTCAAGAGATTGGTTTAAGGTAAAATAAGCTACTAAAGAAGTCGTATTTACTGTCTCTTAGATGGCAGCACCATCGCCAATAGGCTCACGCGATTCCGATTTAAGAAAGCTTATTACTCCGAGCTGTCCCGGAGACAAAAGCTTTTTCGCGTCTTTTGGGTGTTAAAAGTTATAAATAAATATTTACCTCCCAATGTAAGCTTCGCAAAAGTTTTTTTTCCTTCTTTCTTCCTTTGATAAAGAGAGAAACGAACTGTGACAGGCTTGAGTGAATAAATATTATATAAGATTGGTAAATAATTTTTTATAAATATTTGTATACCTTGCAATTCACCTTTTTTTTTTTTACTTTTATCAAATAAATTAATAAAGAGGATTAAATAATTATTAAAAATTATTTTTCACACACGGAATTATCTTTGGATAAAAGAATTTTATAATTGTGTGCAAAAATTTTCTTGTTTCGATTCGCTTTAAAATGTTGTCTTGATTGAGTAAAATAATATTAATATTAATGGTTCCTAACTTTCTACTGCTCTTCTGCCTAACTAATGAGTCCATAATTTCCAGATAGCGACTATTTTGAGGGTCAAGAACAAGAGTCCAATTTCGCAGAAGAAAAAAAAAAATATTTATTCAAAGAAAATACATCTGATTTTATGACTTATATATGTTCTGCTCTAGTTAATTAGCATGTTAAAGGTTGAGCCCTCGAATCAGAAATACGCAGTCTTAGTACATGAACATCCGAATATTTAATTAAAAGTTATTCAGGGTATTAATTTTTTTTCGCATTGTAAATAAATTGAATGGCGAGTATAGAAATCAAAGGTTTCACAGGATGTATATGTAGCATACATTTAGAACTTCTTCCTAAAAAAAAATACCCCCATTCACATAAAGTTAGATTAAAATACATAAGCATCCAAAGAGAGAAAGAAGAGAGCTTGAATTGTTCAGCAATCCTAAAGGAACTGATGGTAAAGCAGTTTCGGGGTTGGGGGGGGGGGCAGCGAGAGGGCGGTTGACATCCCCTTTGTCCTGTATATTTAACAAAATGCAGTTTCAGCGTGTACATTTGATTTTAATTTCGTTTATTAAGAGTGTTCTAAAATTCACGCCAGATTTGAACTTTGCGAAATTTGAGCAACAAAATGTTGCCAACGAAAAGAATGAAGCTTAAGGACTCGTGGCAACTTAGAATTATTGTGTGTGTGAGAGAGAGAGAGGAGACAGAGAGAGAGAAAGACAGAGAGAGAGAGAGAGAGAATTTATTCTTCTTTCACTCTCAACTTGAATTCATTTTTCTTTCTTATTCAAGTTTCAAGGTAGATCTATCATATTTTATCACATAATGCATATAATTCAATAATGCATGTATTAAAACTTTTAAATGATTGAAACATTTCACAATTTTATACCTGGTAAGGTATAAAATAAGATATTCAGCTAATTTAAGTCGTTTAGTAAAATTCATTCTAAACTTGAGGCAAAGTTAAAAACATATTGACGCAGGAATTTAAAGAAAAAAAAATCATGATTATTAAAAAAGATGCCATTTTGGAAAATAGGTGGGAGTTTAAATAAATAATGAGACTGATATTAACAGAAAAAGTGGTAAATTTGACCATTGATATGATTGTAGAAAGAAGATAATAAAATAAAGTGAAAATGATAGAACAGTAGACAGTATCACATCCTCAAATACTTACTCTGCAATACGTTTAATAAAGTTATATTAACTAAATAACCCATAAAGAAAAGATAAGCATAAGAAATCTAATAAGAACAGATATCCAATAGAAATAAATAATCTCATAAGAATAGTTAACGATTAGAAATAAATAGTTAAATAAGGATGAATAAACCGATGGAAATAGTAATAATATATCAAGAACTGAGTTCCTAAAACAAAATTTAATAATCCAGTAAGAAATTATGTATGCAAATAATGTTTCTTGTTTGCGTTCTCAAACCTGTTTTCCCATATAAAACAGCATAAATTAATTTAATTAAAAAAATTCAGATTCTTTCAAAGTAATTCAAAATGCATTTTAATGCAGGTTTGTTCAAAATATTTGCATGATATCATTTTACATCTTTTACATAAATGAACTGCACATTACGGTATTTAATTTATACGATAAGATTAACTCTTGAGTTATAGAGAAATTTAATACGCCAAAAGGCATACTCCAGAATAATTCTTGAGCCGAAAGGTAAGCGGAAATAAAAAGGCATATTAGAACAAACCATACATGCATAGGAATTCTAATTCTCAAAAGGCGTTCCTCGTGAGAAAACAAGCGAGAAAAATTTCGTAGAAAAATAAATATCGTTTGCTAGAATATGCGAACTAAAGTGCGAAATTGACGATTACAGAAAATAATAAACATCGTTAGGAGGGTACTGAAGCGTCAGTCGAAAAGAATTTTCAAGAGATGTGAGTATAGGCACTCTATCGTTCTGCTGCTGCTATAGATACAATTTATTAGATTTTAATTAAATACAGTGCTGAAATAGATGCTTGGTAATCTTATGTTATTACCTCATATAATCAAGGCAAAAGTAAGAAAGTTAGGATACTATAAGAAAAAGGCAAAATATTTCGTGATACTTAGTTTTGCAAAAGAGTTTTAAAGAAGTTATTGTTTCAATATGTTGAAATAAGAAATATATTTCGATTCTTATATTTGACCTGTATCTCACAAAATGTACAGATATGTTACATACTGTAGTAGTCGTTTAGTTGCAAAGATGCGTTTATTTAATTATTATTCGTTGTGTGGTCGTCAAAATTTCGTCAAGCGGAGAAAAAGAAATTTCGTTTGCTAGAATATGCGAAATTGACGATTACAGAAAATAATAAACATCGTTTGAAGGGTACTGAAGCTTCAGTCGAAAAGAATTTTCAGGAGATGTGAGTCGGCACTCTATTGTACTGCAGCTGCTATAGATACGATTTAATAGATTTTAATTAAATACAGTGCTGAAATAGATGTTCGGTAAGCTTATGTTATTACCTCATATAATCAAGGCAAAGTTAGAAAGTTAGGATACTGTAAGAAAAAGGCAAACTATTTCGTGATACTTGGTTTTGCAAAAGAGTTTTAAAGAAGTTATTGTTTCAATATGTTTTGAATAAGAAATGTAGTTTGATTCTTAGATGTTCGACCTATTTTACCCAAAATGTAGAGATATTTTGTAGTTAAATGTATTATTTCGTTATTATCGTTTTTTTCAATTATGAAATGTTATAATCATTTAAGGATAAATGTACTACAAAGCAACACTTTTTCCCAAAAGCGTTATTTTTATATCTAATTATTCATTAGTTTCCATTAAAATCACGTAAAGGGGAGAGTAAGAAATATCGTTTAATAGAACATTCAAAAATGACGTTTGCAGAAAATGATAAACGTGGTTAGATGGGTACTGAAGTGTCAGTCGAAAAAAAATTTCAGAAGCTGTAAGTCCGTAATCAATGGTATATATTGCAAATATTGCAATCAATGATATATATTGTTAGTCTGTATTTCAGCTGCTGTATATATAGTTTTTATTATGCTTTTATTAATGATATTGCTGAAATTGATTTCTAAAAATCTTGAGTTATTACTTCAATTAATTAAGGAAAAGACAGTTGAAAATTAATTCGTGATACTTAGTTTTTCAAAGACACATATTTAAGGTGTTAGTTTGAATACGAAGTTTATATTACATTAAATTAAATTTTTTATTCTTAAATTTTTTATTTTTTATATCTTGAAAATATTGATATGTTTTAAGAAATATCGATGTAGTCGTGCAAATTGAAAAACAACGTAAGTGCTTCACAATAGATTTTGAGAAAGACGGCTTAATAATAACTATCTTCTTTTCCTTGCTTATACTATCAACGGTAACACAGATTTTCAGAAAAGTGGTTCAAAAAATTGAGTTTAGAAAACCAAATTTTTTCTTTGCAATATATATCAAAATTAAAATGGATATAAATCTTAATTTTGAATTTTTTGTCGCTTGCGCGTTTAATTTTGTTTTTCGCGGGAGTATACTTTTGGAAGTATACTTTTCAACTAGCCCCTTTTCTCCATTATGTAACCTACAAGAAGAAATGGACGTTAACCATCTGAGACGTTGCCCTGCACTTCCTCCTGGGCCCTTGTGGGAACGTTATTGGCGGGCGAGACACATTATCAGAAACCTATAGACTTTCTTTTTGTAGCTGTTGTTTCCATTTTTTGTTCTTTCTTTGTTTCTCAGCTACAAATTTGTCTTTCATGTCTGCCATTGGAAATAATAAAAAAAAAAAAAAAAAACTTTTCAACAAGCTAAGTATCGTAAAATCGAAAGCATATTTGCAGTTTCAAGTATTCAAATTGAGAATTTTCTTTTTCTTCACGAATTTTTTTTTATATAGTTAAGCAGATTTAAAATTCAGATTACTGAGTCAGTTTTCCAAGAACTGTTCTTTTGGAGCCCGCTCTAAACTATTCTGACGTCGCCGTTCGAAAACAGGCAGAAAAGTTTAATTGGTTTTCATCTTAAGAGTGGTGATATTCTTCCTTTCTCTTTTTGCTATGTAAATAAACGATTTTAAGTAGAATTCGAATGTTTGGAAAACAAACTTTTCATTTTAATATAAAATATTTTCTAGCTTTGAAGGGCAATTATTTTTTGTCACTTTTTCATGAAAATAAAAAAGAATTGAGAATTTGAGTGGTTGTATTTAAAGTAGAACGATCAAACGACATTCAGTAAGAATGTTTCTTAAATTTGTTAAAATCGTGAATTGTATTTTAATATATTTTAAGATTTTAATTTCTTTGTTTTAGTTTAATTTTCTGAAAGAAATATTTAAAATATTGAATAGAGCATTTTTATTAAATAAAAACTAACGATATCACTTGAAAATTATGTAGCAGTAGTTGTTAATTTACGTCGCAATAGAGCTCTACAATGGGCTGTTGGCGACGGTCAGGGAAACATCTCTGAGGATGAAGACATACTATCACAATTTTGATCCTTTGCGGAGAAAATGGCTCCCCCGCTTTGGTAGCCCAGCGACTTGCCCGCGAAGTTGAGCACTTTCTTGTTGAGTTGAGCACCGTGGAACAGTTTAACGAGGACAGATACTGCACACCCTTGGTGCCATCGTCGTAGCCAGATCAAAGTGGTCACCCACCCGCACACTGACTGCAGCCAGTGATGCTTGATTTCGGTGTTATATTGGGAATAGTGTCTTACAATTAGTCCACTATTCGCAATCGCAACGCTCGAATACGACATCTGGGGAGAAGATCGGTCCGTGTCTTGACCGTCGCCGCTTTTATCTATTCCTCTTCTCAGTTGTATAGGAGTTTACTACAATATTTTCCCTTTTCTTAATATTTTTCGTATTTAATTTTCACAAATAATTTTTAATATTTTCACGACGCTTTTTTTTAGAACTATGTTCAATGCAGTTTTTAGTTCCAAATAGCTTCCTAACTTAAAAGTTTTTACTCGATTTGAAAATCAAGAGAGAAACTTACATACTCCTCCTATGACTCTCCACACGCTAATAGTGAAAGCATGCAAAGTGTTGCCGTATTGGTAGAGTTCTTAACGCCACCTATAGCCCATTTCGATCGTCAACGGGATGTGAAATTATGAACGGAATCAATCGAAACATTAACCGTTAAGCGATTAACAACCGTTAACTGTTATACAACACACTTCTGAAATGTTTAAGCAATTTGGAAACACCGTGGAACAGTCCCATTCTTTTCAGAAAGATAATATACAAAGTTTAAAAATTAAAGCTTTGCTGTAGGGTTAAGACACTCAAATTGTGATTTTTTAAAAAATTTCCTTCTGCAAATGTTTTTAAAAAAAACACCTTTATATAACAATCTCTCACTGAATACAAAAATTCTGCGATGGTTGTGACATCAGAAAATGCATATCTTCTTTAATTTGCATGAAACTTTTATCCGTTTCGATGATCAGGGACTTCATTGAATCATTAGTCACTTGAAACAGAGAGAGAGCTTCCTGTATAGAGGGTGTTGTGTTGTTCGTAAGGGATGCATATTCTGTTGAGCTTTCTTGGCGAGTCATGAGTCTATAATCATTACTCATAACTAAAATATGGAAAACATTATTAATCTTTTTATAAGAAACAGTTGAGAAAAAAAATTTGTTCGAATCATTCAAAACGATGTCTAGTGCCAGAATTCTCGACAAAAGAATGTTTGGTTGAAGAAATTCTTTTTCAATCTGAATTCGTTTCAATTTTGTAATGATATGATTGAAATGATGATGCATTAAAAAAATTTCTTTTTATTGCGTTATACCGGATTTTTTCTTTTTGTAATTTCCTAACATTATAATATTCGATATTTTCTAGGATATTTTTATTAAAAAAGTGCATTTCCTATATTCTTATTTTTCAAAACGCTCTATACAGATTCCGAGTTCTCCCTAGGATTTAAATAGCCAATAGAAAAATACATAATCGTAAATTTTCATTTGTTGCAAGTTATTCGCATAAGAACACGTACCCCAGCTAAACTGTTCCCGGGTCCCTGGGGGTACGCGTACCACACTTTGGGAAACAATGCACTATAGGACCAATCAAACAGGTATTCAGCTGTGATTTGTTAGATATCGATTACGTTTTATTTCTTGCTTAATGATTAATTTGTGACCCCTAATGTGCATTCTTCTTTGACTTCATTTTCGACAAGGATTCTAAAATATTCATTAAGAGTGGTAATTGCATAACACCCTGATTAGATCACCGTTCCTTTAACTGATTTATTTTATTGGTATATTTGTTTGTATTTAAATTATTTAGTTAATTGATTTATTTGATTAGTTTATTTAATTGACTAATTTGATTGGTTTATATAATTAGTTTATTTGGTTAGTTCATGCAATTGATTTGCTTAATTGGTTTATTTATATGGTATTAAAAGAACAATAAGCGAAACTTGCAAACCTAATTATTGGAGATTTGAATGACAATTAATAGATTTTCTTATTAAAATTTGATCACTATATTACATAGATCACTATAACATAGAAATAAAAACTAACCCTTTAATGAGAAACAACAACGACAGTGAGAAACAATATGAGAAACAATAACGCAGAGCAAAATTGGTACACTTTTACAAGCTTTAATTTTTTTTCTTTCAGTTCTTAAGGAATTTATTATTTTCTTAATACTATTTTTTAAAGCAATTTACTATTAAAGAATTTAGTACTCATTTTTCAAAAAAATAAATGCTCTTCCTTACTTAAATTTGATACTTTATCTTTTACGATTCATTGTTCTATTAATGTAAAAAAAATTATTTCTATAGAGCCTATATATAAAAACTCTTTTTTTTCTATATATATATAAAAAAACTAATTTTTTTATAATTTTTTTTTATAATTTTTTTGTGATCGTTTAAATTCCCATGTGCAATGAGCAATGAGTGAAAATTGTTTAGAGGCAGTTTTGTTTCGTAAGAATAAACAAATGAAATAAATAAAATTATTAAAATAATATTTTTAATGCTTTAACAATATAAAAATCTAAAATCTTTTGTTACTTTAAAATAATATCTTATACTTTTTTATTTCCTTCAAATGTTTTGTTTCAAATTAAAATTTGCATCAATTTCTGTTTTGTTGCAGTTATATTTTTAAATAAGAGAATATCTCTGGATGCTTTAAAACTTTCATCTTTATTTATTTATCGTTAAAAGATATAAATATATGATGTTTCATAGTTAGTAAAAAGATTTATATTTAATAAAATTTCAAAATTGGTTAAAATCTATGTTTCATTTTTCTTTCTTTTTTTCAGTTCATAACTACATTTTTTTGTGTCATAATTTTTTTAAGATAATAGATGCAATAGTTACATTTGATCAATATTTATTACTAAAATTATGTTTAGAACGTATTTTGTTTTACTGCAAAAGAAATAAGTACAAAGAAATAGTAACAGAAAAACTATTAATTAAAATTAATAAGTAAGTAAATACAATCATAAATAAACATAACCATGTAAAATTTGATAAATACGTTTGAAACATATAGTTAAACTTGTTTTTCCAAAACTAATCTTAACAGAATCCGTTTTCTAACTCAGAAACAAATATTTGTTTTTTTCCCCACTGCTATGAAATATATTTTACATGATATATTTAAGAAGTAGCTCAAATAATACAATAGAATATCTTCCAAAAGATTTTACAAAACGGGATTTGTTTTTGAATAAAATATAAAATGGTATTTTATTTGTATTGTTTTATAACTTAACTATTACTGATAATAATTTCAAGTTTTTTTTTTATAACTGTGGTAAAAATTGAATAAAGAATTTATTATTTTTGTGAAAAATTCTTTAGTAGTATAAAAAGTAATCCAACTTAACTTCGGAGTTTAAATTCAAATTTTAATTAAAATTTTTAAAGTTTCTTGTACTTAAAATTTTAAGAACCAAACGCCAAAAAGGCCTATTATTTTATTTCAAATGACTTAAGATGCAAAGATAAAAATGGCCGCATGTTTAGCTATATACGGAGATTTATCTAAAATAAAACCATAATTTGGGTAATAAGAAACAAATATAGCTAAAGATAAAGATATTATTTTTTAGAATGTCCATAACTTAGACAATTTTCAAATAAGGAAATCTAAGCAATGTTCGAATTTCTTATTTTATCATATCGACCATTACACTAAATTTCATTAAAATCGACTTTTTTGAATTTTAATGAAACTTAGTGTATTCCAAGTCAAAATTCTTGATGGCTCCATCAAATCATTTTGATGGTTTATGTTGGTTTCAGTGATATTCATGACAGTCCAACATCATTTGATGGTCACCATCATCCAACATTTTCCATTATGCTTTCATGGTTTTTGACAAGCCAGCAAATTTCCATCATTCCATGATGGAAAATGCTAGTTTAACCATCAATATTATGGTTAACCTTTAAGAGAAATTTGATTCTCATGGACCAACAATCCATAATGGTACATTTCCACCATGGTTTTATGGGAACTCTTGTTGGTTCTCAGGAATATACCATCAAAACAATTTGATTATTTTTACGTTGTCCCATCAAAAATCAGTTTGAATTCTTACTTTGGGATGACGGTTGTTCATGATCATTCCAACATTTGATTTCTAAAAAACTAAGATGGAAATTCCTGAGGGTTTAACATGAACAAACCATCCAAACACGTTGCTATTCTTATGTTGGACCATCATAAATATAATGATTCATGAAGGAATTATTGATTGTTGCCATCAAGATTATGTTGGTCCATTAATGGAAACCTATTGTTAACTTACAGGGTCTGCTGGGTATCAAAAATTTAAGAAGGTCAATTAATTTAAAATCAATTTTCACTAAAAAAGAAGAAGGCACATGATATCTTGTAGCGGAAGTACATCTTGGAGAGGCGCCGCAATATCCCATCAAAAGAAAAGAACATAAAAATCATACCTTCCTATCAATCCATTTGATAAAAGGAGACATCTAAAAATTAACGGCTCAGCTGCAAAAAGTTCAAAGAAAACACAAGGAAAAGTCCAGAGTTCAGATTTGGTAGTTTATTTATATGGATCACTTCATTTTACGAAAATCGTTGAGGCAGCAGAATTACCAACATGTCCAGTTAGGGGTCACAAGGTACATTTTTATCAATGGCAGATAAGATTTATCCTCTCTTTCATCTCATAGTAGTGGCGTCAGTGGCAGTCGACAAAAAAATATGTCGCTTACTGGAAAGGCGATCCAACAGAAATTTAAGATGGTAACAGATTTGCGTTCTTGTCGAAAAAAACTGCATCCTTGAGGAGTCGGCGGGCAGGTACTACGCCATTAAGAAAGGGTTAAAGTTCCGTGCCTCAAACAGAAAGACAACGGAGCAAAAATAAACGCTCACTACGCGAGCGAGGAAGAACAGCCCTCCATGCAATTTTACAAAAAAAACTCCGTCTCTTGAAGAGAGGAGGGGGTGAAAATGAAAAATCCCTGTTAAGGGATCGTAGATTTTGAATGCTAACAAATCTCGAATGCCACCCGCTCCCAAAACTGGGCGGTATTTATATAAACAGCCAGAAGTGAAAGTTAAACTCCCTAAAAAATGACTTGAAGTGAAAAAATTAACAGTGAAAAATTAAATTACAATTATTCGCAAACGGTGACTGCATCTACCCGTTCTCCATGTGTTCACATCAAAGGGTGCCGAAGGTCACAGGCGTAAAGGTCGACAGACAGTGAGGCGTCACAGGAGAGGGGTCAGGGTTCGGTCTAATTTTTAGGTCACGATCCCAACAGAAAAATTAAGATTACGTGACGCAATGTCACACCTATAAAAAAATTTGACTTGGGAAGGGACACACGTGATAAAGTAAAAATGAAAATTGTCTAAGTTATGGACAGTTTAAAAAAAATAATGCTTTTATTAGTTTTGTATCTTCTTATTTTAGATAAACTAATTGCTCCGCATCCAAAATTCACCAACTGTTGACGCCGGTAGAAACAAAAAAGATTCTAGAAGTCATCTTTCCATGTCAGATCTCCCACGCCCTTTGGGGCTGACCCCGTCTTCGATTTTAATGAAATTTAGTGTTATAAAGTAAGAAATTCTATCAATCTTTAGATTCTTTTATTTGAAAACTGTCTATATCATGCATAATTTAAAAAATAATATTTTTATCTTTATATTATTTTCTTATTATCCAAATTATTTTTTTATTTGAGATTAACCAATTGTTCCGGTTCCAAATTCGCCAATAACAACGTATTGTAACACCGTTGGTACGGTATAACTACATAAATAAAATAAAAAAACGAGTACTATATAGTTTCAAAGAGCCATTTCACGTCAGATCAAGCACTTTTGGACTGTCCCGCTCTACGATTTTAATGAAATTTATCGGAATGAGCACACATGATAAAGTAAGAAAATCTACCAATTTTTAGATTTTTTTTACTTAAAATTGCCTAAGTTATAGACATTTTCAAAAATACAATTTTCATAAAAAAATGACTAACTTGCATGCAAATAAATGTCTGCAATTTTTTCCCTATTTATTAGGGGGACCGGAAAGTAATGTCGGTTCGGTGCATTAACTATTCGTTAGTCTTAAAAACCAATTTATTTTTTTCGATCTATTTCGATTCATTTTCGGTTGTTGATATCGGTTTCATTTGAAAGGTCGTTGCTAACGAGGGTGAATACATTATTGATTAAAAATAAAATCTTGATAACAAATATCAATGCACCGAAACGACTTTACTTTCCGTTCCCTCTTTGTAAAATAGAAGAAAATTTCATACGCCATTGTAAAACTAAGAAATAGACTTTCTCATATCTTATATGACCTTTCTGGGGGCTAGGTAAGAGTTCGAAAGTGACCGAATTTTACTTTGGACATTAAATATCCCAAGACCCGCATCCTTAAAAAATTATGAAAATGAGATGTATTTGTTAACTGTAACATTCTTCTTTACTTGCACGAATTAGTATAATCAACAGGAAGGGTATGTAGTATTAACGAAAGAGAAATACTGCATAATGAAAAGTGATATGTCGTTCAATGTACAGTCAGCAAAAAAAAAAAGATATCACCCGGAATAATTTTCGTTCTAATGATCGGATTTTCACGAACTAAGTGTCAATCTTAATGGTTCCTGGGGGTGACCTCAAATATGCTAATTAGTTAGTGCTAACTATTAATTAAGTTACGAAATCAGACACAAAAACGTACTTTCTCTGAATAAACATATATTTTTTTTTACATATTTGGATTTTGAACCTTCAAAATATAGGGGGTAGCCGCAATCTGGGAAATGTGGTCCCCATAGTTTGGTCAGGAGAGCGATTCAAAGTTTGGACCCCTTAATGTTAATTTCACTTTTTGCGTTTTCAGTCATATTTTAAAAACTAATGAAGCAATTCAAAAAAATATTGCACCAACTCATAAAACGCATTTACCCAAAGATAATTTCATGAAAAAAATAATTTTTAATAATTAAAAATTATTTTTTATTATTTAATTAAAGAGAGGATGAAAAAATTTTGAATTATAAGGTATGGATTTTTTTATACCATATTGATCTACATGCTTTTCAATTGAAAAATCTAAAGTTTCAACTGTTTTTATTTATTAGAAGATGAGAAAAATTAAAATTAATTAATTAAAAAATAATAATTTGGCGACAATGAAAGAATGATTAAATGGTGCGATTAATATTAAAATGTGATAAACTTACGAAGAACTTGATTTAGCGCGCGTGGCGTAAAATTTCATTCATATTTTTTTCGTTAATAATCGTTTGCTGATCTTTTTATTTTTATTTTTTTTAAACTATAAAATACAATGTTTCTTTTTTAGTCCTTTAAAAATCTATTTGAAATTAAGTAAAGAAATTTGAATAAAACATTTTATTGAATAAAAAACATTTTATTCAACGAATGTCGAGTTTTATAAAAGCATGCTTCTGATAGAATATGATTATACACCAGATTGTGCTTATTTAATGTGATTATTTTTTAGTTTTTTTTTTCTCAATAACTGATACAATTACAATAATATACATACGTATGAATAGATTTGGAATAAAATATTTATCAGTTTCTTGTATATATTTTTTATAAATATTAATAAAAATACGTAGTAAACATATTTAAGCATATCTCACATCATAGCAAATTTCTCAACAACTTATATATCGTGTTAATCTTAAAAGTAATTTTTTAATCACCTGTCCGGAAGTGTTTCTATTTTACCAACTATTTAATTAAATTTCAGCATTTTTAAAAATTTTATTCTTTACCCTACTACATTTATTATTTCTTCATTAATATACTAATCAATTTTTTTAGTACTTTAATTTAGATTTTCTTTAAAGTAAAGTTTCTTTTTACATTATAGTCAAGTTTTTTTTAAAAGAATTATTGTCTGCTAGCTAAGAATAAAGCCTTGTTAAGAAATTAAAAACACTCCGCTGTTTAAAATTATTTAATGCAAAACAGCTGATTATTTACTAAGAATACTATTATTTTCGAAAAAAGAATATAAATCATTGGTTGTCTTTTTTGTTTTGTTTCTTGTGACTTCAACATAGATTATATAAAATAGTGTCCATGTTTTATAAGTCACTACAAAGAGTATAAAGATACCGAACATTAAAAGCTGTCAAATACGTAGCCAAAACTTCTAAGCGTCTTAAAATATCTCAGTATCTTAAATGATTTTTTCTTTATGATTCCATGTAGATTTTTTTCCGGATAATATACTAAACTATTTTGTTTAATTTTTTACTTTAGCACGATTCCCAAGATATTATTGTAGTATAATTTGTTATCAGGAACAATGCCTTATTTTGTTTAGCAGGAAGCACTAAAAATTGAAATTTGTAAGAAGTTTCCGAAGCCGTGCGAATTTTAAAATCATCTGATTTAAAAAAATGCAATAAAAAATACGTAAATTTCCGAACTTATTTTGATTAAAAATAAAAATATAATAAAAAACGTGGCAAGAAGGCTAACATACTTTTTACAGAACTGTGAAAACCAGTTTTTCCTATATTTCATCAAAAGAGGATAAGAATGATATTACTCCAAGGGACCTACTCAATAATTTCGCTATTTCCAGAATGAAATCTGTTTGATCAGAACGGGGACCTTGAAAATTAAAACGGGGAAAAAATTAACTTTTATTATTTATCTAAGCTTATTCCATTCATTTAATGATAGCGGTATCAAGGTTAAGGATATGCGATGGAAGCCCGTTTACTATTATACTATAAATGCGTTAAATCATGTTGCTTGAATAATTTATTTTAAGCAAATTATTTAATAATTTTAAGCAAATAAGGGTGTAAAAATAAACTCGATCAAAATACTCCGAAAGTATACCCGAAAATATTTGTAGAATAAACTTTGGAATCTATATATACAAAATACCTTTTCAAACAACTTCGAGTAGGACGGAAACGCTAACTTGTTTAAAATAGTTGTCCTTGTAACTATTTAATTTCGATTTCTGGTGCTAGGGGACATTCCATTTTCACATTCGACTTTTGAAATTTCAATTCTAAACGGAATTATTTTATGTCCTTAAATTAAAATGTTAAGGCTTGCAGCAAAAAAAAAAAAAAAAAAAAAATTGTACTGCATTGATTTTTTTACAAAATAGCGAATTATTATTTTTTTAATCTAAGAACCTGTGCCTATAAATTAAGTAAAACTTATTTTAATATCGAGTGAAATAATTTAATATGTTGTGTAACTAAATAGATAATACCAAGAAATTGAATCGAAAATATAAAAACTTCATTGATTTAAAAATTAATAGATGATGATAAAAATAGACATGTTTTGAGCACAATAATAAAAGTCACAAGTTATTCAAGCTTGACAAGTTTTGAGAATGGATGAATATATTTTAACGCTCGAAACATGTCGACTTTTACTTCCCTCTTCATATTTTTTGAAGCCAGTTGAGTTTTTATCATCAATTATACTGTTTTACATTTGGGTCTTGATCATTATTTTGATAAGGATTTTACACTCGTTAAAGTAAAAATATGCATTTTCATATTTCAACAGGATTTATGTGGTCTTTAAAAACATAAGAGCATCAATATTGTAAAAGTTATATTTAACTTGGTTTAAAATTAAAATTTTGAGACCAGATATTTTGAGTTAATGAAATTAAATATTTTATTTTTCAAGTTTTCGTGCCCCCCTTTCAGTATCTTAAGGACCTTACAAGCTCTGTTTAAAAAGAGAGTATCATATCAGATATATATAAGAAAACAAAAATAATCATAGTATCAGTATTTGGTGGTAAATGTAGCTTATCGTAATTGAAGAATATGCTGTGCGATATTTTATGGTGAATTTGCGAACATAAGTTTCTAAATGTATCGAAGCATAAGGATTCTATTTGCTAATCATCTTTATCCAAAGAAAACCTTGTAATCTAAATATCTAGCAGAATGAAGCGATTTTTGAAACAATGAATCATACAATATGCAACATATTATTTCAATATCTTATTCTTAAACATAACATATTTCAATGCTTTAATACCACTAAACATTCAGCAATTCCTTGAGTTATAGGAAAAAGAAATATCGTAAATTATAGAAAAACTTGTGAATGTGCATTAGAATTACTATACAATATACATTTATTTTTCTTTTTTTTCTTCAAACTTTCTTGCCTAGAAGACTCGATTAAAGCTGTAAAAGTGATTATCCCTAAAATTTTGTATTTAGTCATATAAGTTATGTTAATTTGATTTTAGTATGAAATCCTCGAATAAATATAGCAAAAACAACATAATCTAAATAATATCAGATAAAAAGTTCATGTATTTAAATTCTAAAACTTAGAAAATCATAAATAATTTATAATCAATTCAAATTTTCTTTTCAAGGGAGATTAAAATAAAAAAAACTTTGCTTTTTGGACAGAAATCAGCTTAAAAATTGTCTATTGCCTAGAAACTCCGAGATATTTCTATTAACTATTAATTAAACCCCACCGAGCAATCACAGGACATTATTTCAACTTTTTTTCCAGTCAGAGCATTCTTCTTTTGAATTAGTCAATGGGTTATCTTAAAATATTCATTTGCGCTGACGACTTTTTTTGGCGGTTTTCTGGACTATCGCCAAATATATAAACCTTTGTTGCGACCCTATTTACCACCCATTTTTTTCAAAATTTTGTCTATCCCCCTAATTCAAGTATCTGGTTTCCAAATATGTAAAAAAAAATATATGTTTATTCAGAGAAAGTACGTTTTTGGGTCTGATTTCATAACTTAATTAATAGTTAGCACTAACTAATTAGCATAATTGAGGTCACCCCCAGGAACCATTAAGATTGACACTTAGTTCGTGAAAATCCGATCATTAGAACGAAAATTATTCAGGGTGATATCTTTTTTTTTTTGCTGACTGTACGCTTTTTTTGTGAAAGAAATTTGAGTTCAATATTTACAAATAGATTACACATGTTTTGTAATAAATCAAGAGAAAAGTCTGGAATTTCTCAACTGCTCCTGGCAAAGATGACGATAAATATCATCTATGTTTGACGGATCATGTATCAGAAATCCTTAGCCCTTCTAAGCACGATCAGGTAAAATCACACAGCTGAGATAATAGCAAAATAAATATCTTCTTCTAAGCACGATCAGGTAAAACCACACAGCAGAGATAATAGCAAAATAAATATCTCCTTCTAAGCACGATCAGGTAAAATCACACAGCTGAGATAATAGCAAAATAAATATCTCCTTCTAAGCACGATCAGGTAAAATCACACAGCTGAGATAATAGCAAAATAAATATCTCCTTCTAAGCACGATCAGGTGAAATCACACAGCAGAGATAATAGCAAAATAAATATCTCCTTCTAAGCACGATCAGGTAAAATCACACAGCTGAGATAATAGCAAAATAAATATCTTCTTCTAAGCACGATCAGGTAAAACCACACAGCAGAGATAATAGCAAAATAAATATCTCCTTCTAAGCACGATCAGGTAAAATCACACAGCTGAGATAATAGCAAAATAAATATCTCCTTCTAAGCACGATCAGGTAAAATCACACAGCTGAGATAATAGCAAAATAAATATCTCCTTCTAAGCACGATCAGGTAAAATCACACAGCAGAGATAATAGCAAAATAAATATCTCCTTCTAAGCACGATCAGGTAAAATCACACAGCAGAGATAATAGCAAAATAAATATCTCCTTCTAAGCACGATCAGGTAAAATCACACAGCAGAGATAATAGCAAAATAAATATCTCCTTCTAAGCACGATCAGGTAAAATCACACAGCTGAGATAATAGCAAAATAAATATCTCCTTCTAAGCACGATCAGGTAAAATCACACAGCAGAGATAATAGCAAAATAAATATCTCCTTCTAAGCACGATCAGGTAAAATCACACAGCAGAGATAATAGCAAAATAAATATCTCCTTCTAAGCACGATCAGGTAAAATCACACAGCAGAGATAATAGCAAAATAAATATCTCCTTCTAAGCACGATCAGGTGAAATCACACAGCTGAGATAATAGCAAAATAAATATCTCCTTCTAAGCACGATCAGGTGAAATCACACAGCAGAGATAATAGCAAAATAAATATCTCCTTCTAAGCACGATCAGGTAAAATCACACAGCAGAGATAATAGCAAAATAAATATCTCCTTCTAAGCACGATCAGGTGAAATCACACAGCTGAGATAATAGCAAAATAAATATCTCCTTCTAAGCACGATCAGGTAAAATCACACAGCTGAGATAATAGCAAAATAAATATCTCCTTCTAAGCACGATCAGGTAAAATCACACAGCTGAGATAATAGCAAAATAAATATCTCCTTCTAAGCACGATCAGGTAAAATCACACAGCAGAGATAATAGCAAAATAAATATCTCCTTCTAAGCACGATCAAGTAAAATCACACAGCAGAGATAATAGCAAAATAAATATCTCCTTCTAAGCACGATCAGGTAAAATCACACAGCAGAGATAATAGCAAAATAAATATCTCCTTCTAAGCACGATCAGGTAAAATCACACAGCTGAGATAATAGCAAAATAAATATCTCCTTCTAAGCACGATCAGGTAAAATCACACAGCAGAGATAATAGCAAAATAAATATCTCCTTCTAAGCACGATCAGGTAAAATCACACAGCAGAGATAATAGCAAAATAAATATCTCCTTCTAAGCACGATCAGGTAAAATCACACAGCAGAGATAATAGCAAAATAAATATCTCCTTCTAAGCACGATCAGGTAAAATCACACAGCTGAGATAATAGCAAAATAAATATCTCCTTCTAAGCACGATCAGGTAAAATCACACAGCAGAGATAATAGCAAAATAAATATCTCCTTCTAAGCACGATCAGGTAAAATCACACAGCAGAGATAATAGCAAAATAAATATCTCCTTCTAAGCACGATCAGGTAAAATCACACAGCAGAGATAATAGCAAAATAAATATCTCCTTCTAAGCACGATCAGGTAAAATCACACAGCTGAGATAATAGCAAAATAAATATCTCCTTCTAAGCACGATCAGGTGAAATCACACAGCAGAGATAATAGCAAAATAAATATCTCCTTCTAAGCACGATCATGTAAAATCACACAGCAGAGATAATAACAAAATAAATATCTCCTTCTAAGCACGATCAGGTAAAATCACACAGCTGAGATAATAGCAAAATAAATATCTCCTTCTAAGCACGATCAGGTGAAATCACACAGCAGAGATAATAGCAAAATAAATATCTCCTTCTAAGCACGATCAGGTAAAATCACACAGCTGAGATAATAGCAAAAGAAATATCTCCTTCTAAGCACGATCAGGTAAAATCACACAGCAGAGATAATAGCAAAATAAATATCTCCTTCTAAGCACGATCAGGTAAAATCACACAGCTGAGATAATAGCAAAATAAATATCTCCTTCTAAGCACGATCAGGTGAAATCACACAGCAGAGATAATAGCAAAATAAATATCTCCTTCTAAGCACGATCATGTAAAATCACACAGCAGAGATAATAGCAAAATAAATATCTCCTTCTAAGCACGATCAGGTAAAATCACACAGCTGAGATAATAGCAAAATAAATATCTCCTTCTAAGCACGATCAGGTGAAATCACACAGCAGAGATAATAGCAAAATAAATATCTCCTTCTAAGCACGATCAGGTAAAATCACACAGCAGAGATAATAGCAAAATAAATATCTCCTTCTAAGCACGATCAGGTAAAATCACACAGCTGAGATAATAGCAAAATAAATATCTCCTTCTAAGCACGATCAGGTGAAATCACACAGCAGAGATAATAGCAAAATAAATATCTCTTTCTAAGCATGATCAGGAATAAAAAAATAAAAATAGTCCATTTTGGAGTCACTATTTTTATTCGGCAAGAGACATTTTAATTCGATGTCTTTTTTTAAATATATATATTGTACAATATTAAGTCACGTATATTTCGAAGTTGGCAACGGATATCTTGTCAAGGGGAACCTACATTGAATCCGACATCTTTTTTCCTTGCTGGGCGACAACTGCTCAACAAACCAGAGAAAAAGAAATATAGTCTTTTATTCCCATTCTTCCCGGAATCTTCTGTCTGGGATTTAAAGAACTGTTTTCAGAGCTTGAAATAAGTCTCCTCCATCTTGGATTCAGAGAATAAAAGTTGAGGAAAAGTGTTTGGATAAAACGACGAGCAACGGAATATTTACTTTCGAAATACTCGTATTTTCTGGATATTAGACCAAATGCATTTGCTGGGATATTGGTCGCATTCTATTACTAGGTTGAATATGTCTATCTCTAAGCTTCAGGTTCTGTATTTCTTTTTTCTTCTTCCGAGGAACATAGTCTTTTTTTTTTTTTTTTTTTTTTTTTTGGAATTTAAAGTTCAAAAAAAGGGATATAAAGTTTTAGGAAAAGATGTTGTTTGCTATAAAATTTGAAGAGCGATGCTTTTAAATTTGCTAACAATACTACGTAAAAGGGTGGTTTTAGAACAGGGTTTGGAAAATGCATGAATTTTAAACGTGTTATTTTATATGAAAACTACTTCGATCACTTTTCACAAAAATATGTATATTAAAGAGCTCACTTCAAAAAAAAAAAAAAAAAAGAGAACATGTTCCGAGCTACACCCTTTAAAAAAACTATCTCAATATAAATAATACCGCTGCAGATATAAATGCACTTTCAGAAAAATAAATTCCCGATTAATCTGCAATATCTGAATTTCAAAATATTCATAATTGAACATCTTACAGAAAGAGTTGTCATTGAAGAACTTTACACTTTAAAAAAAATCTAAAATGAAATAATAAATGCACTTACAGAAAGCTTGGATTAATTTTGTACTGAAATAATTGCATTTAGGATTACTCGTATTTTCTGGAAATTAGACCAAATGCATTTTCTGGGATATTGGTCGCATTCTATTATTAGGTCTATTTCTAAGCTTCAGATTTTTTTCGGAGAACATTGACGCTTTTTTTTTTCTAATTTAAAGTTCAAAAAGGGGGTATAAGGATTTAGGAAAATATGTTGTTTGCTATAAAATCTAAAGAGCAAAGCATTTAAAATTGTTAAAAATGCTACATAAAAGGATAATATTAAAGGTTTTGTTTTTGGAAAGGATAACGTCCGTAAGTAGCATATTTTATAAATTATTTTATAATTTCGTAAGTAACATAATAGGTTAATTTTTTCACTAGGTTTATTAGGTTGAATGTTCCTCCAAAAATTCACTGTATTTTTCTGATTGTCTCTTTTAAAAAATTTGAACTTAAAAATAAGAGGATAAAGAAAAAAACATTATTTGCTATAAAATTTAAGGATAGTGTCTTCAAACTGTTAAAAATACTACATAAAGGATGGACATGGTTAATTTTGTTTAAAATACAATAAAAGTAAAAGACGTAAATTTCGGATCCAATTTTTTTTTTTGTAAAAACCGCATTGAAAATTTTACATAAAAGTCGTCATTAAAAGGTGTACTCTTTAAAATTTAACACAGTGTAGACATAAAACATTTAAAAAAAAAAAATCGGTTCAAGAAAACTTGTCATATCGGTCTTTGGAACGATAATATCGTGCAAAATTGCACCAATCTTAAAATGTCACGTTAAACATGTTCCATTATTGGATGAGAGGAAGTATCGAGTTATCAAGTAAAAAAAAGCATTAATTTATGAGATAGGAATCAGGAATACTTGCATATTTTGGATACTATTATTTGCTAAGATATTAGTCAATTTAGTTTCAATATAGCTATTATATTAAAAAATAACTTATGAATTAAATTATATTTATTAAATAGCCAAATATTAGTAAATATAATGCAATGGAGAAAATATATTATTGCTCGTCTTTGAATTATTCTTTCTATGATTAAATATAATTGTCATTAAGTTTCAGGCTATGAATCTTTCTAGGTTTTTTTTCGAAAAACGGTTTTGTAATGATTGAGTGCACAAAAGAGGTTTTAGAAAATTAAATAGTTTACA
Source organism: Parasteatoda lunata (assembly GCA_949128135.1). Taxonomy (NCBI): domain Eukaryota; kingdom Metazoa; phylum Arthropoda; class Arachnida; order Araneae; family Theridiidae; genus Parasteatoda; species Parasteatoda lunata. The sequence continues at coordinate 80,208,338 of OX421977.1, forward strand.
TTAAAATTTAAAAACCAAAGCTCTTGAAACTACTAAAATATTACAAAAATTTCAGTTTTATTAAAAAATCGAATACCCATATTCTAATAACTTAGATGAACCGCTTTAAACTTAGCTGAAATAAATGTTTTCAACTTAATACAATTTGATTTTTTTTCCTTAAGTTTGTTAACGTACCAGATAACTACTGTTGTTTTCAAATAAGTGAATTAAATACAAAAGAATTCAATTGCGAATACACTCATTTCGAATGAGGTCAGGTTTTTACAGCATTTTTCTCAAACTGAATTGCTTTCACAAATTTTAGAAGATAGTTGCGTCGTTCGTGAGACAAAATTAATCATTTTGAACATGGATATGGAAACTGTATAACTTATATCATTGGAGAAAATGAGAAAATATTTAACAACTTTAAAAGAAAATCGAATATGATGAAATTTTTTTTTTTTACATTCTGAAAGCCCTAAAAAGACAAAGGTTGCAAAAATAAAATAGTGACCGTTTCCCTCATCCCACGACGTAGTATGTGTGGTATTTCCCGATTATTTTCAATGTCTTTTAAACCCTTCGAGAAGAACAGAAGCTTTTTTTTCACTACTTTGTTCCAAAACAAGATCTTACATGCCTCTATCATTATCTATATTCTCGATATTATATTTTCGTAACGACGTAGTTTCCTCTTTCAATGGAAGAAAAATTGTCTGCGAAACTGTGATCGTTATCTGATAATCCTTGTATCGTTTGCTGAAAGACTTTCTGATTTGTTCTTTTTTGATTTATCACATCGGATTAGAATCTGACCGCAGTAAAAGAACAATCAAAGAATAGTTTCTTTAGATTCCCCCCCCCCCCCCCAGTCGTGAGTATCGTAAATTTTAATGTAGGAAAACAACTGATTTTGCATTAATGCAGCAGTTCCTAAATGGTATTTTGTGGAACCCTTGTGTTCCGTGGGAAAGTTTCAAGGGTTCCGCGAGTTAGAACAGCATCATCGGTTGCGAAATCCTGTAATAAAATTTATATCCAAGTAATTTTCCATTACCTAATTATTATTGATCTGATAACTAATCTCAACATTTACGTTTGTTCTTTTTCCTTTTTATTTAAAAGAAAACTAGATTCACCTAATTTCTTTTCAGTGTTTAAATTAAATATCAAATTGTGAACTATACTAGCAGGTTAGATGCACACTGTAGGCCTGTAAATTTAACTTTCTGACTTAAAATCCAATTTTTAGACTAGTACTGTTAAAATTACACGATGAAACTTTTTTATTCCCATACGCTTCCCGTACCTTACTGGGAAAAAAAGGCCTAATATGAGCACGTTAGATGACTGAACACTCTTTGCATGACCTAACTAGAGGGCCAATTATATGAACCACTTTTTCTTCATCTGCTAGGTGTCTTGAAGGGTTGTCAAGTGTCAAGTTCTATACTAAAGTCATCAGAAACTGAGATATCAACACACAAGTATGTGTAACACTCTAGACCAGTGATTCTCAACGTTTTTTATAATGGTATTTTGTAGAACCCTTGTGTTCCGTGGGAAGGTCTCAAGGGTTCCGCGAGTTAGAACAGCATCATCGGTTGCGAAATCCTGAAATAAAATTTATATCCAAGTAATTTTCCATTACCTAATTATTATTGATCTGATAACTAATCTCAACATTTACGTTTGTTCTTTTTCCTTTTTATTTAAAAGAAAACTAGATTCACCTAATTTATTTTCAGTGTTTAAATTAAATATCAAATTGTGAACTATACTAGCAGGTTAGATGCACACTGTAGGCCTGTAAATTTAACTTTCTGACTTAAAATCCAATTTTTAGACTAGTACTGTTAAAATTACACGATGAAACTTTTTTATTCCCATACGCTTCCCGTACCTTACTGGGAAAAAAGGCCTAATATGAGCACGTTAGATGACTGAACACTCTTTGCATGACCTAACTAGAGGGCCAATTATATGAACCACTTTTTTTTCATCTGCTAGGTGTCTTGAAGGGTTGTCAAGTGTAGAATGGTTCTATACTAAAGTCATCAGAAACTGAGATATCAACACACAAGTATGTGTAACACTCTAGACCATTGATTCTCAACCTTTTTTATATTTTTTTATCACGGCACACTTTTTACGATTTCAAAATTGGGCGGCACACAAAGAAAAAGATAAGTTTAAAAGTTGTTTATACTTACCTATAATACACTGTGTAAAATAGTTTATGATAATAATTTGGAATGCAAAATAAAATAATATAATATGTACTACAAAAACACGTTTATTAAGGGATTAATTAACAAACGAAAAATACTTCTAATGAGAAATTTGAGCTTGATGTTTTTTGATAATTTCATTTATATTTGGTCGACAATGCTACTCTCATATCGTCTTCTACAGTCTTGATCACACAAATAAGATGTAAAAAATTGTAATAATATTTTCAAAGCTTTTTTGGCTATCGAAGGAAAATCGCATCTCATGTTAATCCAAAATGAATTAATTGATTCTTCCGAATATTTTAAAATTAAATCTCGATTGTTAGAAAGTGAAATTAGGTCTTCCTCTTCATTCAAAGTTAATTCAAATACAGAAGTATTCGTTATCACAAATGGATTCCGAACCCAATAAAAAAATTTTTATATCTAAATTTTGGGAAATAATGAATAATTCTCTCCTCTAATGTTGTCAAATGGTCAATAACAGTTTTTTAAATAATTTTATTAAAATCTTTTGGGACTGATTCATACTTTTCCAAATATCCTTCCCGAGCTTTATTCTTTCATAAAGTTATTTGTTTTTGGAATCCCATCAGTTTACCTGTTGAGTTTAATATATTTTCTGTCTGCCCTTCCATACTTGAATTTATGTTATTGAAAATAACAAAAATGTCTGATAAGTTAAAAGGCATTATAATTTTTACTATATGCATTTCTAAAATTTGGCGGCACTCATTAAGAATTTGGCGGCCCACGAAAGTGCCGCGGCACAGTGGTTGAGAATCACTGCTCTAGACCATATAGTGTGCTGCGATGGGGAAGTGGCACAGCGAACGTCCTTCAATGACGCCTGGCTGTCTAAAGCTGAATGGTCAATTAATCTGAAAATGATCACTCGTTAAGAATGATTTGGGATTATGACTACATCTTTTAATATTCATGGTAATGTGAGGAGAGTTTATTTTAACATAATTTGTTCTATTTTTACATGGGCAATCTAGGTGAGGTCTTAGAGAAATTTGCAAATTCACCCGTAAATTGAAAAATGGACCCCTATTACCCAAATTTCGTATTTTAACAAATTTTCTTTCCCTCTGATTAAAAGAAAGGCAATCCCACCATATAACGAAAAATAAATCCCGAATTAACGAATAATTTCAACACATGAAAAATCTTTTTCTTTCTATTTTTTGGGTTTTTGAAAAAAAAAATTTTTAATATTTTTTTAGCTTTAAGTTTATGAGAGCACATAAAAGAAAATCTTTTTTTTTCTTTCCGTATTGCATTGACATCGAGAGAATGTTCACATTCACAATTTCCCTTTAAAAATATCCGCACACCATGCCCGATTTTCAATTTAAAAACATTTGAGTTTTTTTTTTCTTCCTGCCGATCGCGCAAATGTCCTTTAGACACTAAATTTTATTTTATAACCGTCGCTGAACAGCCGACCCAATTTTATGGGTTTACGACTATTTATGTTCAACTCCGTAGCCTTGTAATTTTGAACCCAATCAAGAAGATAACGGAACTCCTGGATCGAGTATAGGGAGAAATTTTCCTTCGTGGAGAACTTTCTGATGGTGCTAATACGCATTTGCGTTACATGGAGAGGAAGACCACGAGAACCACCCACGGTTAGCTTGACGGCAAGGTGACTTTAACTCATGATCCGTTACCACTGAGGATATTTCACGTCAGCACTGTGATTGGTGCAAGCCGGATGCGCAATTCGTATCGACTGGAATTCTGACCTGGTTCCCCTCATTGGTAGGCGAACGCTCTATCCCCTGAGTCATCACGACTCCCACTAAACTTTTGTATATTTCGGTCTCTTAAATTTAATTACAGAAAGTTGTTTATAAGGAAAAAGTGGTGAAAGGATATGAAATGAAACCAACGCTATATATGCTCTATATTTTGTGAAACAATCTTAGAAGAAATGTTTCACATCTTGTTTTGGACCTGATATTACAAACAACGCTCGATTTAACGAATAAAATTTACATCTCAGAATCGAATTCGTTAAATCAGGATTTGTCTGTAGGAAAAATTATCGTATTGAATATTTCAATCACTTCATATCTTTTTCCCTCTTTTTTTTTTTTTTTTTTTTTTTTTTTTTTTTTTTTTTTTTTCCCTTGTTCTTTCTTTTTTATCTCAAAATCCTAAACAATCTACATTTCCTTTTAGTTTATTGTATTTTTTTACAAAACCTAAATATATAGTGAAACAATTTGAAGAAAACTATTTGCATAAAAACTAATCTTATCTTTATCTCAAATACCAATGCATTTTTGAATCAATCTAACATCTCGAATTGTCATTACTGAAATTAGATTCTTTGTGGATTTTAATTAAATAAACTTATTTAGGAGGGTTCAACTAACCCTACTGAATGCATTCCGAAATTAATCTACGGTTGGCGCTGTTAGAATTGTCACAAGTTAAGTTCTATATATACGATTAATTTCACTGGCGAACTTAATAAAACGAGATAACTTATTAAATAACATCCAAAGCAGAAAGGCAGCAGAGCTTGCCAAGTTCAATCGTTTGTACAAAAGAATTCGATTTCGGAAAACGATTTCTATACGACAGAAAACACGAGAGGGAAGATTCGAGAACAACAAAATTCCATGACGACGAAAAGAAAAATGGCGCTTCAGCATTTGCATGTCAAAAGGCAAAATTGACGGTTACAGGGAAGGAACATGTTGAGAAACGTGCTGAAGTGCCACTCAAAAAGAATATTCGACAAGCTACGTGGTGATATCTTTTGTAACCCCCGAGAACTTATTAAACTTTAATTAAAGATATCCTTAAAATAAAAGATTCATGAACACATGTTGCTCAGGAAGGGGAATCAAGCGGACATCAGAGTAGAATGAATTATTGGAAGACTACAAGAAGGTTTTAGGATATATCGGACAGGGATTTTCGAATAACATGCTGAAATGAAAGAACGGAAAACATGGAAGCTTGCATGTTCGATAAGATGGTATTTAGAAAGGTGATTTTTAACTTAGTACGATACAACTGCTCTTTGCAAGACTGTTAAATATTAATTGTCTCAAATGTCAATATATTGAAGATGATATATTGATGATGGACATTGGCGATTTATTTAAAATCGATTAGTTCTTTTTGCATTTTTGTTATGTTTGATCAATATTGATAATATTTTAAACAATGTTTGTTATGTTTTAATAATATTTAATGTAAACAATAATATTTAAAGTAAATAATAATATTTAAAGTAAATAATGTTTTAAAACATAGTCTATGTGCTCCATGCAAAAGCCTGAAAAAATCAATAATAAGGGTGATAAATTCATTTTAGATATTAGCAAATTATTTAAATTAGATTTGTTATCAGTTTTTTACAATTTCAGTTATGACGATGTTAATTACGAGTTAAGTTAGGTAAAAAATATTTTATTAAAAAAAGTTACGTGTTATTTAATTAGTGTTTAAAAAACATTTACTATGTGCTCCTTTCAAAAAGTGAAAAAAAAGTCAGATAAAGAATAATGAATCAGAAAAATTTATTTTGTAAAACGTATTTTTAAAATAGTATTTTCAGAACATATTTTATGGATTCCATGCAAAGGGGAGCAACAGTAATGGGAAGAAGTTCATGTGAGATATTTGGAAAGCTATTTCAAACCAATTTGTTGTCAGTTTTTTTCTATCCCCGCTTTGTCTTGATAATGTTAATTAAGAGTTAGATAAAAAATAATATATCAGAAAAAATTTATATATGCGTTTTTTAAATAGTATTTAGGGAACACATTTCATGTGTTCCATGCAACAATGGTAATGGGGATGATAGGTGGAACAATGGTAATGGGGATTGTTAGAGTTAATTAACATTATATGATTATGTTTGGTGCGAATAAAGTGAGGTAATTTAATGTATTAATATTGCTAAATTTAAATCATTTGTATATAGTACTTGTATTTGAGATTGTATTTGGATATAGTCATGATAAAGATAGTTAAATGAATGAAATGTCATAAAAAACAACTTAAGGCCGAAAATTACAAAAGGGTATTTACATTAACGGGAATGTGATCGTTAAGGAAAGTGGTAGTGCAATGCTAATGTGGTATAACAATAACCCAATAGGTCCAAAGGGTCACAAAGTGTGAGGTTTGAACAAATTGGATAAATTGGTATCACCAAATTTAGAATAAGGGTGAAAACTAAGAATTAATCAAAATTAGAAGATAATTAAAATAACGACATGCTATATCCAGATATGTATAAATATATGTTAAAGCAGTAAGCTGACGTTTCCAAATTCACATTTATGCATGCCCATAACAATAATTAAAAAATTTACTCACCACATACAGGAGGAAACAGGTAATAACTATTGGCTATGAAGGTATAACTAAAAAAACACACAAATCTTTCTCTTCAGCTGAACATTTATTTTCGTAAAACATTTTTTAAAACATTTAGTTTTGTAGCACTACTTATTTTATTTATTTCAAAAACAATGTATATCTTTCAACACATTTTTTTTTGTAGCACAAGAAATATCTTTTAAAAAAGAAATGGGTGACAAGAGAATTTACGTCAAGCATAAAAGTAAAAATTAAAGGAACGAGATATTTAACTTTTAAAATAAATATGGAAAGAAAGATTAAGTTCGAGAGGATTTTAATGTTAACGAAACATAAAGGATTAAATGTTGATTTTTAATTTTTAGAAATTAATTACTGTTATGGATTTAATAAAAAAATGAAGGTTAAAAAAAACATGTAAAAAGAAATCCCTCGATACGGACCCGAAGTCCGCATCTCGAAAAAAAAAAACTAGCCAGAAGGAAGCACAAAAAAAAAAAAAAAAAAATCATAAAAAGTGATTTTAAAATTCGTTAACTTGGTCTTGGACCAGAAAAATTACAGCCAATTAAACTTAAAGAGGAGGAGAGTTTGAAAATTAAAGGAAAGAGATTGGTTAGTTAGCCCCCCTAAAAAATAAGTAAAACAGAAAGGCATGGAAAAAAAAGAGGGGTAAACTTTCCCCACAGGAAGTTCAAAGACCACGTTGACCAAGGTCAACCAGAAAGGTTAAAAGTAAAAATAAAAGCTATATTGAAGAAAAAAGGAAATAAGTTTTAGAGAAAAATTAAAGGCTTAAGTAAAAGTAAAGATTAATTTGTCACTTTACATTAAATGTACATGTGACAGGGATGATAGGTGGAACAATGGTAATGGGGATGATTGGTTGAACAATGGTAATGGGGATGATAGGTGGAACAATGGTAATGGGGATGATAGGTGGAACAATGGTAATGGGGATGATAGGTGGAACAAGGGTAATGGGGATGATAGGTGGAACAATGGTAATGGGGATGATAAGTGGAACAATGGTAATGGGGATGATAGGTGGAACAATGGTAATGAGGATGGTAGATGAAACAATGGTAATGGGGATGATAGGTGGAACTATGGTAACAGGGAGAAATTCATTTGAGATATTTTGAAACTACTTGATATCTTTGCTATGCTTTGATGATATTCATAAATCATAATCTAACCGCTATATCCACTAAAACTTTCATTTATGTTTAGGCCGGAAGAAAATAGAAGTTAAAAAAAAGAAGAAGTAAGCAGCGGTAATAGAACACACGCACTCGCTTAAGATGTGTGTTTGTTATATCGTCGTGTTAGTGGTGATTAAAGATGTTTTTTTTTAATATTTTTTTTACATCTACTAGTTCATTGAGAACGCGTATGCATCACAATAAAAAACATCCTACATTTTCATTTTCCGTTGGAAAAAAAATACGGAATACTTAATGCCGATTTCGCGTCCGGGGGGGGGGGGGAGGTAGATGAAGGACATGATGCACGTAAAAGTGAAGTTGGACAAAATGCAAAGAAATGCCGTAATTTCCAATCACAATTCCTGCAAATTTAAAGTATTAGAAAAAAAAAAAAAAAAAAAAAAGGACACGAAATTAGAGTTCATTATAATCGAACTACCCCTTTTTTAGGTACAAAATATATAAGCGTACAAAATAACGTTAGTTTAATAGTAATTCTGAAAGGACTACTAAAAAATATTACTATAAACGAGTATTCATTATATATCAGGTCATTATGGCGATGTACAACTGTAATATTTAAAAAAAGAGACAGTCCATAGCAGGTGAGCGCTGTGAAAGGGGTGCAGTTTTTCTGCCAGACAGATCTTCAAGCAGAGAAATACATTTACAGAAATATTGTCTGACGTCTAAATAATGATATCGGGATATATCAAAGCCTCCTAGATAGGGTGTACAAGCCGAAATATTGCTTCTACTCTCTAGTTGTGACGTCACTCTCTGGGGGTTAGATTTTAAGCTGACGAAGGACAAGCGGTCAAAAAGAAAGACAGCGGACAGAGTTAGCCATTTTAACCGATTGGAAGCGACCTATTTGAAAAGTGTTTATCATTGAAAAGCAAACCTTTTGAGAAGTAAGTTCACTTTATCTTATTTAAATACTTTAAAATGTTTCTTCTAATGTATTAATTGGAAATTTTGTGCTGTTTTAATCAAATTTAACGTTTAAATTAACATAGTTTTCGATTATAATCACTCCCTATAACAGTGAAGAACGTATGGAGAAAAAAAATTTTGTTGTTATATACTAGATTTTATTCTAAGTAAATTGTTCATTCCTTTTCAAGTTATTAAAATGCTAACTGCATCTGTTTATTTTGCATAAAAGTTGCTAATAAGATTTATTAGACAGAAATTTAATAGATTACATAGCAAGTGAGATTAGTTAAATAATTTTGGATTACGTTAAATCTATTTTTCGCTTTTCATTATGTAAATATTAGATTATTCGACGTTATATTGCATTTTTCTCTTTTTTGATGTGTTAAAACCTGTAATCCTTATTTGTAAAAAATTTTTCATAATGTATATTTTATTGTTTGTAATATATTAAGTACAAACAAAATTTACAGTACATTTCTGTTGAATATCTTATTTATCTACATATCAATGACGAATAGCTGTTATGTTAATAACAAATAGTTCTACTTTGAAACATAATGTAAACATGAGGTTATATGTCATGCTTTTTTACTAATCTTGCGTGTAATATTGAAGATCAAGCAATAATACTTATGCATATACTTATCCATTTACATATATGCTAAAATAATTTTTAATAAATTTTCTTCTTCTAATTTTAGTCTTAAATAATTAGTTTAATTTTTCAGATTTAAATTTTTGGAAGACTGATTTTACCTTCCTTTAAGACTTTAATATGTGTTTTTAAAATTACATAGCATCTTTGTTTTGAATTGTAGTTTTAGTATTAAGTTGATTTTTTTAATAATTATCTGACATTTAACATAGTAATGAATAAGTATCAATAATATTTGCATAAGTTTCTCTCAATTGATTTTTATAAATTAAATATATAAAATGTTAAATATTTGAATTTTTAATTTAAATTTTCAGTCTTGAATAATTGTTATAGTTTTTTGTTTAATTCAAATTTTTAAAAATTCTTTAATTTGATTTGGTAGATTAAGCAAAGATGAAGTCATATTTTATTATTAAGTATCTTTTATTAAATTTTTTTATTTGTTACCAGGCTTGTAATATAGTAGGCATAGGCAATGCTTGATGCATCAATATCTACTAAGGTCTAGTACCTATAAATTTAATTATTTACACACGCATATAAAAACAATTGCTTTTTTGTTTTCAGTTTTGAATTATTAGTGCACTTTTTCTTATTTTAAATTCTTGAAACACAGATTATACTCACATATACAAAATTTTGATTTATGTTTTTTAAATTATACTGTAGTTTTAGTTCTGATTTTCCATTTGTTTTGGTTTGAAACATTAAATAAACATCAGGTCTTACTTAATTCTTAAGTATTTTCTATTGAGTATTTACCTAACATATAAAATAAATAGCAAGTATCTATCAGTGTGTATAAAAGTGTTTTAAACACCATGACCAATTGCCAATTGCTGTTTAATTTTTTTTAATTAGTCTATTTTCAGTTTTCAAAAATTTATAAATTTTCTGGTTACTAACTTAACACCTGATTTTATTTACATTTTAAATTTTAATGTTTTTCAAATTACATTGCAGCTTTATTTTGATTTGCATATTAGTTTAGGTTTGAAGCATTTTGTAAACATAAATCTTATATTACTGTTTTGCTTTTCTTTCAATTACCTGACATTTTTTTACGAACAACATTAAAAAATAATAATATAATAATAAATAATTTAAATACACAATAAAGTAAAACTAGAAATACACATAATTTTAATTTTGTTTTACTGAGCAAATATTTTGGAAATCTATATATATCTATATATATTTTATGAAGACTAACACATATGATTGTACTATAAATGACTGTGAAAACAATAAAATAATTTTTTAATGAAAATAATAAAAACTAAATTCAATAGATTGAACATACGTATTATTTTATGATGGGCTATGACTTTTTGTATTTTTGCAAAATTTTTAAATATATTTTTAATTTTACTTTGCGTCTTTAGTTTATTTTGAAACATTATGCGTATGAAGTCATATGTCTTTTTTAAACTTATTCAACTTGTACATTTTTTTTTCTTCAATTATTTTACGCCTTACATGCTATGAAGAGATATTATCTACTGCACTAATATCCATAGGTTTAATTGTCTATGTAAAAAATTAACTGACATTAAGCCGTAATTCTGTTATTCTTGTTTTTACAATATATAAATAAATAGTCTTTAAAATTTATTTTTTTTACTTGTAATAAATAAATTTCATTAAAAAAAGATATCACTGACTATAAAAGCTATTACTGGAACTAGTTTTGTTTTTAATTTTGCATGAAATAAGTATGAAAAGCAATAAGATATGTTTACACCATTTTAGTTGCAGAAAGTGACTATTTTAAAAAAAATTATGTGACTATTTTGTCATGATATTTTGAATCTGTTTCATGTACTTATTTTTTTATTTCTTACTTTTCGAGCATTAGCTTGACCCATGTGTTATAAATTTGTTAAAGCTATTTCTAAAATTATAATGCACACTTGAGATTTAATTTATAATTTTAGATGCCTTTTCAATTGGAAATATATACAATTGAGTTTTTTTTTTCTTCCATTTTTCAATTTTTTTAAAAAATTCATATCAAATTAGATATTTATTTTTTTGCAAATAAATGAAACATGCTAAATGTTTTTTTTTTTCGCAGATGCCACGATCATGCTGTGTGCCCGGGTGCTGTTCGAGTTACAAAGGAGAAAATAAAAATAAACTGTAATTTTTATGTTTGTCAGTTTTGTTTAGCACCTTATTATTTATTTATGAGTATTGCATTTTTTAATATAGTACAAAAATCTTTATTTTTGTACAGTTTATCAGCATTATTGTAAATAAAAAATTTTTCAACCTTTAGTATCTTTGTATGGATTGAATGTTAAGAAATATTTGCTTTATATGGTTTATTTTTTAAGCAGGAAAAGATTACATTATGTATTATTAAAAGGATGTATTATTTTTTATTTTAAATGTATTCTTTAAATAATAATGATGTTGAAAAAAAAGTAAAGTAATATAATTTTCTGTGCAAAAATTGATTCATAAAACAATGTAATCTTTTGGTGCATTATTTACATTTTTTGTTTAAATTCTTTAAGGTTGATTATAAAAAATATCCAATTTTTAATCAACAGATTTAAATAATGAATGGATGACAGTAAAATTAAATATTCGATAGCTTTATTTTCCTAAAAACGATTAATATGTTTTAAGGACTGCATCATAAGAATGTTACATAATGAAGTGCAAAATGTGTGAAATTTATTTTTCATGAAAAAGATTCATGCATTTTAGAAAAAAAAACAGTTATCACTAAAATGTAAATTTAATCAAAATCTCTGTAAAACTTTTGGATAATATTAGAATTTTTTTCAAATTATAAATCTTATTCAGATATATACTTTTTGAATTTTTTCTGATCTAACATTGTCCTAATATTATATTTTAAAAATGAATAAAGACCTAGATAATTCTTTTGAACTTCGTTATTCTTCGAAATTATTCATAAAGATTGTAAAAAGAATTTTTTTCAAAAGTTCAAAATGTATTTTGTTTAGTTTACAGTCTAAATAATTAAAGAATAAGAAAATTTACCATTTGAAACTAAAGCTAAACAAAATTGTAACATTTTCTTATTTTACCTTAATGGAACAAAATACATACTTAAATATCTGAGTTTTTTTCAAGTAAACAATTTACTTAAATTAAGTTAGTTACCTTAATTTAAACTATCACTTTAAATTTAGGTCTTTAAAAAAAAAACGGTTCTGACATGCAAAGGGAGACCCAAAATTATTAATCTGAATGGAAGATAAAGCAAGACCTTCTTTTCTACCATGTTACCCCCTGTTCGTGACGTCACGATTCTTACTTGAAGGCTTGTTCACCCTATCTAGGAGGCTTTGGATATATCGTCTGGTAATATCAATATTTCACTATAAAGGGCGACATTTTTCTCAATTTAACTAATTTGCATTATTTTTTTCATTGGTCAATATATACGTTTCTCAATTGAATTTATTACTTTCACGATAATATCGCATTGAGCCGCGATGGCTCAGGGTATAGAGAGTTCGCCTTCCAATGAGGCGAACCGGGTTCGAATCCCAGTCGATACGAATTCCGCATCCGGCTTGCACTGACCACAGTGCTGACGTGAAATATCCTCAGTGGTAGACGGATCATGGGTTAGAGTCCCCTTGCCGTCAGGCTAACCGTGGGAGGTTCTCGTGGTCTTCCTCTCCATGTAACGCAAATGCGGGTTAGCTCCATCAAAAAGTCCTCCACGAAGGCAAATTTCTCCCAATACTCGATCCAGGAGTTCCCTTGTCTTCTGGATTGGGTTCAAAATTACAAGGCTACGGCGTTGAACATTAGTAGCCGTAAACCCATTAAGTTGGGTCGGCTGTTCAACGACGGTTATAAAATAAAATAATATCGCATTCGATATTTAAGATTATTTATAACATTCATTATATTTTCGTTTTCAATATTATTAACAGTATTATCGTATTTGATATTTATTGTCATCCCAAACGCTTGCAACATTATTGCAATCGATACCTCTTGTTGCTGATACTGCTTGTGATTTGACATAAACTATCGTGAATTCAAAACTTTTCCTATCTCATGGTACTTATGATAAACCGCGAAGTTTTTTCTTTCTTTAATACATATTACTATTGCAATGTGCACAAAGTAAGCATATAATGTATGCATCTTTTGCATAAAAATGAAATGTATAAAAATCGAGTTTGGATTTAAAGTGTTAATCTTGTATCTTTTGAACATGAACATCTTCTTAAAAGATATTTACTGACTTCTAGGTGTTTTTATACATATAGTATATAAAAATAAACTCAATACTTTAGAGTTTTTCGAACATTTTTTTATGAAGTTAAGCTATTTACAGAAAACAGAAAATGATCACTTTTTTTCCTATTTAACTAAAAAAAAAGAGGTAAAAGATGTCTTGATCTTTAGCTCAAATGTTACAAAATAATCAAAGAGAAGTTCTTTGAGTTAACAAAGTCTTTTATCTTGCACTTTTTGATTTTGTAAACTATTCTTAGAAGTTACCACCATTCAATAAATGCTTTTAATGCTGTTTTCGAACAAAACACTAAAAAAAAGAAAATATTCTCTTTTCTAAACTTGAAAACAATGTAGAAATAAAACGAAGTAGAGACACACAATGAAACCTAAGATTTAAGTTCCGACAATAAAACGAGATTTTTATCGTCTACGATCTTTCTGTTGCCACGGCAACTTAAGAAATAGTGTCAGATGTCCCTGGGGATATTAGAGTAGAAGAAACTGAGGAGAATTACTTATATTTTGTGATGATCATTAAGACTGTAATTTTCCAACCAAATAAAATTTGACATTTTGTCGCCTTCTATTAGCGTTTCTTTAATTTCTTATTCTGCGGAAGTAAGAAGTTATTTACATTTAATGTTTTCTTGATAACTTTGGAATAAAATCTTATTGAAATATATATAGTGAAGGAAATAAATTTTTCAATTTTTGTTTTCATAAATATTTAAGTAGCATGCCATGTCTAGAATTTGATTCGCAAGAAAGAGAATGTTTAAATCTTATGTATGCGTTTCAAGTTACATTTTGAGTGTAACTAATGAGGTTTGTAAAAGATTTACTAAAAAAATCAACTTAAGTAATTGATGTCATTTTTTACATGAATTAGAATAAATTTTAGTTACTCTAAATAAATTAGGTTTGTTCGTAAAAAAAAAAAATTGTTAATTCCATGTCAAAAAATGATTGCCATGAAACAAAAAATTAAGTGAATTTTTGATAGAATGACGAGATTTTTATCGTTTGCGATTTTTTTTTGTTACCACGAGAACTTAAACAGTGTCAGATGTCCCTTGGGATATTAGAATAAAAGAAAAGGAGAATTACTTATATTTTATGACGATAGTTATGGCTGTAATTTTCCAACCAAATGAAATTTGACATTTTGTCACCTTTTATTAGCGTTTCTTTATTTTCTTATTCTTCGGAAGTAAGAAGTTATTTACATTTAATGTTTTCTCTATAAATTTGGAATGAAACTGTATTGAATTATATTTAAAAATATCAACAAAAAAGAATCAGGATCAAATTACGATTAGACACTTTGAGTGCATCATCCGTAAAATCCATTTTGCCATAAAATTTTACACCATAGCTTTTATAATGATATTTATTATAGTACAGTGATTTCATATTAAATATTACTGTAAAAATTACTGTGTATCGGATTTTTTGTTCCGTAGCATTTTACGGTAAGAAGGACTAGTACCCTGAGAGCCGGTACTTTTTACCGTTATTTGATCTAGAATTTTTTATAGTGTGCTACATATTTTTTAAGTAGAGTGAATATTATAATTTCTACGGCCTATTTATATATTTAAAAAAGAAGTAAAAGTATAAATAAAAGAAAATGTGAAATTAAAAATATTGTCACATTCCCTGAAATATACAATTAAAATAAATGTCTTATTGTAATTATTGAAAGTTAACTCTTAAAAGGCATAAAATTCTAGTATTCTTTTAAAAAATATCACGTAAAGGAAATATACATTTAATTAACAACAAAGCATAATTTTAAGCATTTGTAAGGCACTTTAAAAATGCTTTTCAATACATGGTTGAAAAGAAGTCAAAGCCAACATCTGGAGACTCTCCAAATTCGAACGGACCACACAGTAAAAAATTCCGGTAAAAAGCACTGCCACCCTGAGTGCAGTATCCTTAAAATTCATATTTAATATTATTAAAATATTATTGTAATAAGCATCTGAATATTACTCTGAAGATTTTTGCGGTAAATATTACTCTAAAAAATACGGTTTATCAGATTTTTTGTTCTGTAACATTTTACGGTGAAAAGTACTGGCACTGTGAATGCCGATACTTTTTACTGGAATTTTTTCCAAAGCTCAAGTTGAAATTCTTTATTCTAAATTAACTGATTTGCATTATTCGAATCCCTGTCATGATCCGAAATAATTTGATTATTATTTTCTGGAGGGACAAAACAGCTGTTTTGAAGCCGAATGCTTTATAATTCTGAACAAAATATTTATACCGCACAAAGCACCTATTTATATAGCACAAAGCATCATCGCATTGCTGAAATCAAAACTTATCTCTTTTCCAAGTTCTGGAATGTAAATATTATCCACTTCAGAAATATTCTTCTTCCGTCTCTATTCTTGGAGATTTAGAACATTTCTCGCCAAAACTTGCAAGTTTTATCATCCTATTTGTTACTCCTGTGCCTTATCCAATAATGGAATCTCTTTTCGTAAGTGTCATCAGACCTTGATAGAATTCTGAATATTGCATAAGGCGCGGGGCATACTTTTCCTCGCAAATTGAAAGGACTGCTATCTTACGTGTTCGCATATCTTATTGGAAGGAAAAAGATGGGTGATGGTGGAAAGATGCGCTTAATGAATCGTCTGATCCACCCCCGAACTCATCTCCAGGATGGAAGTCTTTGTTTCGAAAATAGACTATTCGAACTTTCAGAAGTTACGGAAGTTTTAATCTTTACCGTGGCGAATGAAGGATTAAGAATGGAAGTTGGCGGTAATTTTTGGAAGAATTTGATAATATGTAGCTCATAGGGGATGTTTGGAGTTTCAAAAATTTAAATTCTTCAAAATCAGATGTATCGGTATTTCGGAAAGAGATGGTTTATTTGGAAATTTATTTTATTTATGAATTTAAATTTTTTGCATACCAATTACAAAATAACGTACTTTCTTTTAATGTACAGATTTTAAATGTCATTAACAACTTGTGGTTTAGTCACAGCAAAATAATTGTGTTTTAAATTTTACAGTCCTTGGCCAAATTATTAGACGCACTCTATGTAAAATCTTAATCATCAGGTGATACCATACAGCAGTGTTTCCCAAAGTGTGGTACGCGTACCCCCAGGGGTACGGGAACAGTTTAGCGGGGGTACGCGTTCTTCTGCAAAATATCTTGCAACAAACGAAAATTTAAAAATTTTTTATTTAAAAACAACGCTAGCTATGAAAATTTACGATTACGTATTTTTCTATTGGCTATTTTTTGCAGAGTTAACTGTTGATAATTAGTGGTGTCAACAGCCAGTTGCGATTTTTATCTTTTGTGCAATTTTTTTATAGTAAGAAATACATTCATTTTTTATTAGTGGTACACAGCGTTACGAAAAATTTAGAAAGGGTACACAAAAGTCATATGTTTGGAAAAAACTGCCATACAGCTTGATTGTTTTTACGCGACTGAAACCGGTTTGCACTTGTTTATGTTCGTGTATCAATTGGTCAAATTAGAAGATAGATAATATAAATTCGACGATATAATGTATAAATATAGACTATTTATTGTATCAGGTATCATATTAGTATATTATAAGAATTAGAAAAAATTATTAGACGCACTGTAGTGTTTGAGCCACGTAAAAACAATATTGCTGTAAATTATAACAATAATGCTGTAATTATTAGACGCACTTCAGTGTTTTAATAATTACATGTTTTGCACGAGTTCATATGCAATACTTTTACATTTAAACCTACTTGTAATGGGTTCTTATTCAGGAGATTTTTTATATACTATTTGTATTTAATTTTAACGTATTGCATTACAATGTTAACCAATTGATACACGAACGTAAACGAATGCAAACCGGTTTTAGTCGCGTAAAAACAATATTGCTGTAAAGTATTATCTGATTATTAAGATTTTACATAGAATCTTAAAGTGCGTCGAATAATTTGGCCAGGGACTGTATTTGATTTAGAAAGTGGATCTCGCTTATCATAAGATACGATTTGAAAATTTACTTTATTGATGGATTCAAATTATATGTGTTTAAAATGTACAGTATAAAATCGTTTTAAACGCATTTGTCTTTGAAATAGAGATCTAGGATACTATAAAAATTGATATAGACTCACCAAGTCTTCTAAAACTGGAATTTTAAAAAAAAGAATATAGAAAGTGGACTTCACTAAGCACAATGAGTATTAAGGTGGAAAATCATTTGATTTAGAAATTAAATTCATTGATAAATTAAAAATTTTGACGTTTCATATTTTAGGTATTAATTGTTTTACTAAAATAAAGCATTTGCTTATTGAGATGTTTGAAAAGTTATAAAAGTTCAATTTATAAGTCCTCATAAAATCGGTATCTCAAAATGCGATTTTCGTATTTAAATGATATCTAAAAATAAGCTAAAATTTTGGTTTTTAGCTTATGTATTTTGGTTATTAAAAATGTTTTTTTTTAATCACTCAAGCAAATATGGTCCCTAAAACGCTTAAATGGGATTAATTTAATTTATGATAAGCTATAATTTAAATAATTATCACAATATTGATTTGAGTAACTTCTTTTGTTCACACACTGATTATAATAGAATTCGTCTAACTAATTTTCTTAAGACCAAACATTTCTTCTTTTATCCTTTAAAGAGTTAACATTTAACCATTCAGAGTTGGAGTCGAGCAAATTTTTTCATCTCCGATATCCACGAAATTCTCTTCGACTATCCAATACCAACTCCGATACCAGCAAAATTCTTTTCGAATATCCGACTCCAACTCCGATAACTGCTAAATTCTCTTCAAGTATCTTACTCCAACTCCGATACCTGCAAAATTCTCTTCGAATATCCAACTCCAATATCTACAAAATTCTCGTGAAAAATTGGACTCTAATTTCGATAACTGCAAAATTCTCTTCGAACATCTAACTCCGACACCAGCAAATGTCCCTTTCCTTATCCTACTCCAATTCCGATACCTGTGAAATTCTCTTTGACTATCTGACTTCAACTCCGAAGACTTAGTTTTTAGGTTGATTAACACAAGCAAAATAAAAGTTTTTATTTTTTTTATTTATTTTTTTTTTTAAAATTTCTTCTAATTTTTGCATTTTGCATCGTTTGATATTGTTACTATTAGGGAAAAAGCACAAATGGTATTTTTTTTTAATGAAAAAATAGTTTAAATTGAAAATACTTTTTTAATGTTATTTTTTTAACCAAATAAGGTGGAAAACGCAGAAGAAATAATATGTCTTTCAAAATTTATGTCTTTAATTAAAACGAGTTCTTTCGTTTTTACTTTGAAAATAAAGCGATCTTTAAAACAAAAACAAAACTATGCCCCAATTTGCTTCAAATTTTTTTAGCTTTCTTTTTTATAATTAATAAAAATATTTAAATTGAATAAATCTCTTATTTAATTCACAAATTATTAAAATATTTGATACGTTACTTAATAATTTTAAGAGAGATGTTTTAGTATTTTATATGAACGCATATAAACCCTAACAAATATTTTATTGCCAAGCTAAACAATAGTTACATTATATCATCTATCACCTTTTCCGGGCTTATCGCCTCCTAAGATACAACATTATACAATAATTCCATCACCCTTTCAGCGCATTTCGTAATTGAATGTGGCAACACATTCGATCCGGAAACTACAGATCGACGAGAAATAGACGAAAAAACAACAAAGAATTCAAGAATAGAGCGGATAACATCAATAACAGCGTCTGCCTTTACTCTATTTTCACTTACAGACATTCATAGAATATCCACGCGATTTCGATAGGAGCAAATATATTCCGCCGTAATTAGTATCCAAGACGCGAGGGGGTGCCGTCAGATTGGGACGTATAATGGAAGTGCTCTGGACAGTGTAGTTATTGGGGTGATCATAAATCCCAGAATAAGTGGGGGGTGGCGAGAAAAAGGGGACGAAAAGCCCTCTGGCCTTATGGGTTGTAAATGCTTGATGAATTGCTGTTCTCGTTTGGCTTTTGTTATGAATAAGTATCATCTTCCGTGGATTATGGATCCCGCTGCTTGGAATGTTTAATTTGGCGGTGGTAGCGACATTTCTGTCGGATGGAGTATATTGGCGAGATATTGTACATGTTTAATCAAGTCGTTATTGCTGAGCAGCGGAGTAAATAGTTCTCATATCCTTGATTAGTGGGATTAGTTGATGGAATCGGTAGTTCTGGTTTTCTTCTGTTGTGAATGGAAATATTTTATAAATTGTGTTTAGAATTTTTGGTGAAAAAAGTATTTTAGAATTAGATTGGAGTAAAAACAGCACATTTTATTAATATAACAATTCAAATCGATTAAATGCATAAATCGAATAAAATAATGTTTTAAAATTGGATACTTACAACTAGATTAGAAGTGAAGTGATTCTACTTAACCATGTGATTTAAATGAGATTGGATACCTGTAAGTGACGTCACGCGTGTCGTTCCTGATTCGCTTATGGAATCGAAAAATGCTACGATTTACCTACGATGACGTCACTTACAGGTTCCCAATTGTCTTACAGCTTAGTATTGTGCATGTTTACGGTTAGATATTGTGCATTTTTATAAAATGATAGCAAGATATTGGACATTGGCGAGATATTGTACGTGCTTCATCAGGTCGATATTACTGACAACTTGATTAAATAGTTCTTATATCCTTGATTGGTGAGATAAATTACTGGAATTGGGTTTTCTGATTTTCCTCTAATGGGAATGCAAATCCCTTATAACCAATGTTAAGAAATTTTTCCACAAAGTATTTTAGAGTTAGTGGTATAAAGAGGCATTTAATTTTTAATTGTGTATTCATGTAACTCGATTAAAAGCAGTAGTAGAATAATATACTAATTTAAACTTGTTATTTCCCCCAACAACTAAATAGATTAAATTGAATAAAAGGTGGGTGGTGAATCTGGATTTTACGAATCACATTGTGAAAAATTTACTGCTAATAATGTAATTGTAGTTTATAAATGACAGCGTGCAGAAATATCTAAATTATGGATTTGATTACGCATTTCGCGTTTTTTAATAAACATTTTGCATTTTTTAATGCAAATAATAAAAAAAAGATAAATTTTTAAAGATATTTACGTCAAAATTATTTTGTTACTCAAAAACATTTATTGATGCTTTATGTAATAATGCTCGTGATATTAAGTTTATTTCAATCAATTGCATGCAACACATTATAATATAAATTTGCTCGGCATAACTTTTGGAAGAATGTATTTAACATTTAAATATTTTTATCCCTTTCAAATGGTTATTAAATAATGAGATTAAAATAAACATTTCAGACAACACTACTGGGAATAAAACAAATTGCTGAGCTTGTAGAAAAGTACTGTATTCTCAAAAAAGATCGAAAAGGAAAACGATTAAAAAAAATTTTTTTTTCATGTATTGATGAGCTTTGAAAGTTTTAAAAGTCACGAAGAGAAAGTAAAATATTGAATCATATGTCGTTAACATTAGAACCGTGCAAAATTTTTATTAAACTAATATAATTTTTTAGCAATAGACGCTTTTCAGATTTTTATCTACAGCATTCTTTTATGGTTTTTTTGCTTTACACTGTTAGAATTTTCATTCTAAAATACTGTAAAAAAACTGGCAGGAGTCTGTTCATCCTATTAATCGTAACGTTTTCGGTAAAGAACATTTTTATTTTTTACGGTTTTCAATCCACTTGCAGCTAGGATGGTAAAAAAATACTGTTTTTTAACCATTCACAACCTGCATGGTTTTAAAAACCATGAAAAGAAATTAAACTGGACATTGGGACTATGCTTTTAATTAAGTAATGGGCTTTTGAGTTTTTTTTTTCGTGTCAAATGAACCGTGGAATGTGGCTTGATTAGTTTATCTGGTTGTTTCACCAATCGTAAGAGAAGAGAAATACAAGACTTTATTGTGTTAAGCAGCATTATGATACTGTATTCTATGTGTGAATGAGAGTACTGTATTCTAAATAGTCTACAGTCATGGTGCCAACTCTAGGACTCAAACCCCCATTCTGTCAGTCAAGAGATCGAAAAATTAGTCCTCTCGGCTATAATATCTACCCAACTGCAAGGAGCTAAGTGCCTTTCATTGTGGGTCTTGTTGATGTGATAAAATTCTGGTTGTTTAACCGTATTAAGTAAAAAGCAGTAAATAAAGTTTCTTCTTGCAATTAACAGTTTGAATACCATCTTATTAATGGTTGTTTGACAGTTTTTTTTAATGTGATAAAATAACAAATAATTAAATTGTTATTTAACCATTTTTCTGAGAAACTTCTAACAGTGTAGATCTGTTTACAACATGAAATTTTTTTATATTTTTCGTGAAAATAGTGGCTGACGAAATTTTAAATCTGTCTAGTACTTCTTTAGAACAGAAATTTTATGCCCTGTTATCTATCAATTTTTATGAATTTAAAAAATTTCAACAGTTCGATGCAATTGTTCTTGAATTGTTTGGTATTGCAACCCACAAAACTAGTTTTATATTACTCAGTAATATTCAAAATATTGCTTAAAAACTGAATGGCAAGTTGGATTATTCGAATTAATTATTACAAATATTTAAATTAAAAAAAAATTTCGAGGAAAAAAAAAACATTTTGTAAACAGTTTCTAAATGTTTCTTCAGATCCTGAAGTTTTTTTTTAAAATTTTAAGTAAGCTGTTAAAATATTCGAAAACATTATAAAGTAACATGAAATTCTCTTAGGAAAAATTAAATCAATGAAATCTCATGTATATAAAAATTGAGAAATATTAATCTAAAACTAAAGTAGCCATAAATCTTTTACAAAAATGAGGTATGCCAAAAACAGCTGTACTGTAACTTTTCATTTATAACTCTTGAAACGTCATCGGAAGTTCAGATGAAACTTGTCAACAATATTGATAGAAGAAAACCGCAAAAAGTTCTTATTTTGTTTCACTAACATGAGCAGACGACAAAATAAATAAATCAATGAGTTTTTTGATGTTTCGATACATTATGAAGCTGATTTGTTCAAATTCACTAAAACTTCCAGTTAAGTAGGACAAGATAAAAATTTCAAATAACTCAAAGGCAAATGACATAAGTCTACCAAACAATTCACATACATGTATTTAAAAAATAATAATTTTAAAGTAACATAAAAATAACACATAATATTTTGAATTCTTGAAATCACGAGAATATTATAAAATTTGATAAATATTAATTTAAAAATAACCTAGACATAGAACTTTTTATAATAATGAGTTCGTTTAAAAATGAGCAGGCAAAAATTTTATCACATTGCTTGAGGCACTTCCACAAAATGTGCAACAGACTTCCAAAATAAATTTCCTCTTAACAATCTCAAGAAATATTCAACGATAACGTTTGCGAACGCTATATGAACGATAATGCTTTCAATATTGAAACTTTTTTCAGAGTTTTAAATTTATGTTTCCTATTTATTTTACCTTCCCCAAAAGCCCATTAAATCCTACTTCACGTCAGTTTTGCCCCAAGAGATGCCTACTGTCAAGAGCAGCTGTAAACTTCCATTGATAACACTTGAAACGTCATCGGCGGACAGATTCAGATAAAAGTTGTCAGTAATATCGATAGAGGCAACCGCAAAAAGTTCCATTTTTTTTCACGAACACAAGCAGACGATAAAATAAATAACTCAAAGGCAAACGACAAAATTGATAAAATAATGCAATAAGTTGAAATCATTTCCGATGACATCTGTAGGTGAATATTTTAGAATTAATATGTCTGGATTTTTTCCGTCAGAATAAAATATTTCTTATGAATCGAAATTCCGTTACAGTGCTCTGCTTTTGATAAGTTGAATTTCATATTTCGATTCTAAAAAAAATAAGATGTAGTGTTATTTAATCACGGATTATGATTTTATTTTTTCTTCAAAAATAGATGATATCATTTCTAATAATATTTTGTTTTTCGATTTATTTTGTTTTTAGATTTTGTTCTTGTGTCTTCAAAAGTTATATTGCTAGCAGTGAATTTTGTTTATCTATTGACAACTTTTTTGACAAAGCATTAGCAGATAAAAAAGTCATTACATTAAAATCTCAAAATTTGTTTCGTAATATGAAAGATAAGTTATTTAATTTTTTTTAAATGATAAATATAAAAGATTAGTTTTAAAAGATATTTACTTCAAAACTATTTTCGTATTCAAAAGCATTTATTGATGTTTTATGTTAATACTCGTGATATTAAGTTTACGTCAATCAAATGTTCGCAACATATTATAATTTAAATTTTCTCGACATAATTTTTGGAAAAATGTATTTAACATGTAAGTATTTTTATTCTTTTCAAAAGGTTTTTAAAAGTAAAAAGTTGAAATAATGAGATTAATTTAAATATTTCAGATATATATTACTGGGGATAAAACAAATTGCTGAGCTAGTAGAAAAGTACTGTATTTTTAAAAAAGATCAAAAAGGAAAATGATTTAAATTTTCTCATCTATTGATGATCTTTTAAAGTTTTACAAGTCACGAAAGTATAAAGAAAAAAGTAGAAAATAGAACTAGATTGATAACACCATGCTGTTATACCTGAGTTTTTTTAAGGAAAGAAAAATTCAAATTTGTCGCATCACTTTAATGCAACAATTAAAATCTATTCTCTGATGCTTTTAAGTGTTCATCATAGTTTTTAATTTAACCACCATTTTCATTATGATATTCACTTTAGTTTCCTACATTTATTCCACTTTGTTATGATAGAATTAACTATACTTGAATTGAGTTTTAGCTATGGATTTTTATTTTTGAATTACTTGATTCTTTTTTTTTAATCAAGCCGATTTCTGAAAAAAATACATTGTACATTTTGAAACTGTTTGTTTAATAATTAATGGTTAATGCGTGTAAATATTGTTAATCAAACCAAATTAAATCAATTCTACAAAGAAGAAGCTTCGGACTTTTTTTAAAAAAATTATATGATTTAGATTGTTTTGATTTTTATCACTATAACTGCATTTTCAAGCATATGCATTATAAATGTAAAAATAACGTTCAAGGGTTCGTTGAAGTGTTAACAATTACAAACCATCATAGTCTACTGCAGCGATTCCTAAAAGCTGTTCTGTGGAACCCTTGGGTTTCGTAAAAAGGTCTCAGCAGTTCCGATAACATTATCAGTTATGTTACCATGTAATACAATTTATATCTAATTAATTTTTCATAAATATTTATTATTATTCTAAAAACTATTCTAAATGTTTATTTTCGTCCTTTTTCATTTTTATTTAAACGAAAACCGCATTTAAGTTAATTCATTTTCAGTTCAAATTATTAACTATACCCTAAAAGACTAGATGCCACTTTTGGCCCCTTTAATAAGCAGCTGTCTGGCATTAAAGTCAATTTTAAGACAAGTATTAATAAAACTTTCTTCACTCAATTGTTCACTCAATTGTTCACTCAATTCTTCACTCAGTTGTTAAATATATTCGAAATAATTATTAAAGTTTTAATTTATTAAATATTTTTAAAATAAATAATGGTCTTTAGTTGATTAAAATTTTTCACTGCTGCTAATAAAATTTCTTCTAAGTCACGGGGTTCCGTTAAAAGAAGGTCGATCATTAAAGGTTCCGTAGTCAAAAAAATTAGGAACCGCTGGTTTACAGTAGAAACTTATGCCTTTGTACACATAATACACTTTGTAATGTAGAGCTTAAATTTCTTTTCTCATTAAAAACGGTAATGGTAACCGTAAGAAGTTTTCTCATAAAAACTTACATCACTTTTTTTAGTTTCACTTTCTAGCAGTACTTTAAAGTAACTATTGTATATGTATAGCTCTTCTCTGTATAATACACAACGCTATAAATTTTAATAGTTTTAATAATTACATGAATTTTAAGTATTTATTACCACTTAATGCTTTTATAAGTGACACTTATTATGTTACAATTTATTCACTGTTCCATTAAAATTTTGGAACTATGTACATCACCATAGTTTTAAGCAAATCCACATATACATTGATGCTAGTGGTAATAACCTGAGATACATTACTATTCAACAGGGTTATGCATAAACTAAGACTTTGGATCATCATAAGTAGTCTTTAGGATAGATGGACTAGCATCTATAACCGAGGTTCCACACAATAGCCGATTAAACATCCGTCTGAAATTGAGAATTTATTGTAGATTCTATGTTTGTCATCTAATCATTGAAGTATGAAGTTTTTAAAAACCTATTTTTCTTCCTTTTAATCCTTTGACGTAGATAGTACACCGGGGTCCCTTTTTTATATATTTTTTTTTGACGTTCTAATTACAAACAAAAATATGTTTTGTTATTTTTTTTTATATATAAAAGTCTAATAGTTACTAAAATATTTGTTAGATCATCAGAATTCTTAATAAAATAGAGAATAATTTTTTTAAAAATTTTTGCTTATTCACATTGAAAAATATTTATCAATAATAAAATTTTGTATATTAAGGAAATTTTAATAATTTTTTTTCTGATGGCAGGGGCTGAACTTTTACGTTCTTCGCCTAGAAAGATGTCGGTAGTATTACTCATTTAACGTTACCCAGCAGGCACCTGTGAACCTAAGTCACGGAGGCGCGCAACATTACCCACGCCACAGATGCCCCCTTATAAGGTGGGCCACATTCACTCACCACACAATAGAGAACAACACACACAGAGAAACCATGCCCAGAGCGGGATTCGAACCCGCAGCCATTGGCTTCGCAGTCAGGCACGCTAACTGCTCGACCATCTGGCCTGTGAAATTTTAATGATGAATAGCTGTTTCTCTTAAATAATATTTCTCTTAAATAACTGCAAATTTATAAAATAATTGCTTAGAATTGAGTTATGTTTGGCAGATATTTAACGCAGAAGAAGACACCGATGTTTTATGATGAATTTCATAACCATGAATACAACGACAGTTTTCACTTATTTTGACGTAAATTAATGCAAAATAACGAAAAAAAAAATGAAAAATATGTTATTTAAAAATTTCTCGTCAATGGGTTAAACGTGTTCTTTAAAACTTTTAGTCAAGGGGGGAAAAAACCGCTCTAGTTTGAGTACTTTGAACTCAAAGCAGAATCTTATACTGTCTTGAGTTCGAAGTACTCACTAAATAAAGCTAGCAAACGAGTCAATTGTTAAAAAGAATTGTCTCGCCAATTTGGCTGAATTTTGTTACTTTATGATAATTATTAAGTACAGAGAACAGTTTTCAATTTTTGCATATTTTTACGAACCAAAACAATGTAACATTGGATTAACTTTTTAAGCATTAAAAAATTAGAGCCTAAGCACTTTTCAGTTTCAGCAGTGGCTTTTCTTCATCGTAAAGTTGGTAGCAATTTTCATTATAAGCATTGAGGACAAAAGCATTGAAATGAAAATGAGCGAAACTTAACCTAAAAAGCATGATTAGTAATTACTAACTCAAAATTATTAATAAAGGTATCAAACCAGCACATTTTTTCCTTAAAGGGCTCATTTCATACACTAAGAAACAAGTTCGGATGAAATTGCGGTCAAATCGAATTTTACAATAAAAATGTATTTTACGGTAAAATCTATTTTATTGTAAAATTTTATGGAACAAAGAATATGATATACCGTAATTTTTACAGTAGTATTTACTATAAAATAACTGGAATTAAATAAATATTACTGTATAAATTACGGTAAGGCATAATTAATAGTATACCGTAATTTTTACAGTAGTATTTACTATAAAATAACTGGAATTAAATAAATATTACTGTATAAATTACGGTATAAAATTTAACGGTAAAAATGAATTTTACGGATGGTGTGCCGGTATTTTTTACTCTAAATTGATTCGGAATTTTCAGCGTATGAGGACAGAGCTTTCGAAAAACAGCCTTTAAAAAATACAATAAACATAAACTGTCTTAAAAAACTTATTTGAATAACTGTTACATAACCGAACATAGTTAAGACTTTATTCTTAATTTTCTAAAGATAAAAACATAGAACCATCACCTACATTTTTCATTCTCTAAAAATTCGGATAAGGAAAATAGATTTATGCCCCTTATGGGTTCCACTCAGCATGAAATTACTTAGAATGCGTTACGAAATTAATTTCGTTACCACAAAAATTCTTCACCCCCCCTATGTAACCTAAAATAATTAATGCTGCAATTATTTTCTAGCATTCTTTTCTTTATTAAATGAGGATATATGTATATGACTTGCATCTGTTTTAAATGGTAAAACACTCGGAGGAATAAGTTATCAAATTAAGTGACAAGAACTGGGAATAAAAATGTTAAAAGATCTTCTAAGAATTATTTTAATGTACGCCGTTCGTAAAAGTTTGTTGAATGATTTAAAGATAATGTGTATTAATATTGCATAAGAAGTAAATTAAATACACTAAAAAATAGCTTTTGAATCTTTTTTTAAAAAAAAAAAAAACGATATTATTTGGATTGCTTAATTTTCGTCTCCTTCTTCTTTTTACGTGAATTGTATTCTTTAGCAAATACATTGTAAAGATTGAAAATGTTTGTTAAATGATTTATGGTTCATGTGTTTCAAAAAATGAGTAATTAAATAAACGTCGGAAAAATTGGTGTTGAATATTTTTTGAGAATTACATGATTTGCATTGCTTTTTATTTTTTAAACTAGTTGATTTCTGAAATAAACATATTGTAAATTTTGAAACTGTTTTATAATTTATGGTTGATGCGTGTAAATATTGCAAATCAAAGCAAATTGAATCAATTCTAGAAAAACGAAGCTTTTGACGTCCTTTTTAAGTTATATGATTTAGGTTGTTTTGCTTTTTATCACTATTACTGCATTTTCAAATATATTCGTTGTAAATATTTAAATAACTTTCTACCAACAATTTATTGGTTATTTCACCAATGGTTTTATTACATTTATAAATTTGTTAGAAATTATTATTGAGTAATGATTTAATGCTTTTATTAAATAGTTTAAAGTTTCTAAATTTATAGGAATTTATATTAATCTGAAAAAATTCCAGATCGAATTACGTTATTAAGTAATAGCACTTTGGGTGCATTATCTAAAAAATCCATTTTATCGTAAAATAATTTTTTATCGTAAAATAATTTTTTATCGTAAAATATCATACCTTAAATTTTACATTAATATTTATTTAATTTGAGTTATTCAGTGATTTTAAGGTAATTATTAATGTAAAAATTACGGTACATAAGATTTTATGTCCCGAAACATGCTCCGGTAAAAATGAATTTTAATGTAAAAAATACCTGTACTCTGACTACCTGTGCTGGTACTTTTTAGCGGAATTTTTTACAGTATACTAATTATGAAGCTAGTATTTTAAAGGCTGAACTTGATTGTAATCGTTTGTAATAATTAAGTTACTGGTTAGTCGTAACCTGGTCATTTTTGAAAATATTTTTAAGATTGAGTGGTAATAATTTTTCATATCCTCTTAGTGTTCCTTGAAAATGAAATACTCAAAATGTATTCAATATAAAAATATTTTAATATGAACGATGATTTTTTCATGCGCACAATTTATACTTAAAAATTAAGATTTTAATTGAAAACAAAGTACTAATTAGATATATAGAGGTTGAACAAAATAATGGAAGTACTTCTATACTAACACATTTTTTTTACATTTTTCAAGAAATGCTTAGAGAATTATTTTAAGACTTTTGAAGTGTTTAGGTCATGCAATTTTTCATACATATCAATAAAGTTTAAAGTATTTAAATTTTTGAGGACTAGCAATAGTTAAGAAACGAAAAAGAGCGTTCTTGAACACCCTATTCCAAAAAAAAAATATATATATATAGCGATAAGCTTATAATTTATGTCAATTACGTTGGTTATTATATGCAATAACTGCCCACAATTTCGTAAACCTAACTTAAATATTCATGAAAATATGGACATTTAATTTTTTTTCTTCTTGGACTTGCGTTTTCTTGCTATAACTGCTGAAATATTCAATAAAATGAAGCAAAAATTTTAGAGAACTTTTAATTAATAATAAAAATATCCTTTGAAAATTCGAGACAAATTCGTTTAAAATTGCGCAAGATATGAGTATCTGCGCAATATATAAATACTCCTTTCTTACTGCATCTGGCTGGAAATCATTAAAATTTTTCTCTTCATAAATTTGATTTGAAACGTATTTTATAGCTTCTAAAAGTCCGAATTTAAAAAGTTTCTCGCAATTTTCTTCGTAGTTTTTGTTAATTTGGAAAGAAAGCTTTAAATGGTAAAGGGTTTTCCACAAATTTAATTTTGTAATCTTAAACAAGATTTATTAAAAATGACATCCGCGTTATGTAAGACCATATCCTATTAAATTATACTTCATTTCACATCTTGTTGAACGGATTATCATTATAGGGTATTATCTGTTATTAAATATTTTTTTTTTATATTACAAAACGGTATTTGTGGAAAACCCCTTATCATTTGGAGTTTTCAATAAAGAAGAAGTACAAAAGCTACTTAGAAATTTGCTAGAAACTTCATGCATTTTCAAGATACTCAAATCAAACTTTTTTTCATCAGTTACTAAATACGATTCTCAATAAAATTATGTTTTTTTTGTTGTTGTAGTTTTCCACGCATGCGTAGTATGAAAAGATTACTTTACTCACATCTTGTGCAATTTTTAAAGAATTTGTTTCAAATTTTAAAATGATACTTTTATTGTTAATTAAAAACTACTCTAAAAATCTTGTTTAATTTTTTTGAATATTTCAGCAGTCATAGTAAGATAACGTAAGTAAAAAAAAAGTGTTTTTTTTAAATTTGTAATTTTTTTTAATTTGTAATTTTTTTTAATTTTTAATTTTAAATTTTTTTTAATTTTAAATTTTTTTTTAATTTTTTGTTTTTTAAAATTTTATTTTTTTATAAAAATGTCCATATAATATAATAACTGACGTAATTGATATAAGTTACAAGTTTATTGCTACATTTTTTGGCATAGGGTGTCCAAAAACATTCGTTTTCGTTCGTAAATTATTATCCGTCCCTCAATCTCTAAATGCTTTAATCTTTATTGATATGTTTGAGAAATCGCATGACTTAAACACTGATAAATTTTTAAAATAATTCTCTAAGTACTTCTTGAGAAACATGAAAAAAATAGTTAGCATTAAAGAGTTCTCATGTTTTGCACAACCTTGCACCATTATAAAAAAAAGAGAAAGCATTTAGTTTTCTTGCAATTTTGAGCCCCAACTTATAAGATAAAAGGCCTCAGAGTCAAGTATCAAGACAAATTCATTTATTTGGAATAAATTCACATTTATATTTATATTTCTGATTAGTGAAATTTTAGAAAGAAAGGTTTAGATCTGTACTCTTGTAATTTTGAACCCCAACTTATAAGACAAAAGGCTTCAGAGTCAAGTATCATGGCAAATTCATTTATTTAGAAGACATTTTATGTGGAATAAATCTACATTTATACTTCGCCATGACATCCATACGTTGCACTTAGATGACAACTACGAAAACCTTCTGTGGCTTGGTCAACGGTAATAGAGATTCTAATCTTTGATTCGTCAATGATTCTATAATTTATGTCGTCATTGCAGCTGCAATTTTCAGCAGAATCAGCATTTATTAAGAAACGAACCTACGCCTATTTCATTACAATGTCGAGATGCCATCATCATTAAATATATTTTTACTGACTGTAGACGTTTCAAACATTTGAAAAAGAATTTTTTTGTGCATTTCTATCCTGATCTTACTCGGTGACCCTATACAGCGCAATCTTATTAAGTTTATCAAAGCAGCAGAATTATATTCTATAACTTAAAAATATATACCTAATCTTTATACATTTTAACATATATTTATTCTAATCCACAAATATTTTAATCTGTTCTAGTGATCCGTTTGTCCCTATTGACTGGCGCAGTATAGCAATTTCTGGCTCTTGTGCCAATTAACTCTAAACAACCAACGAATTAATCAGCCGTTCTAGCAGCAATCAATCTGACATCTCAGGGCTTTGAACCCGGGTCGCCCATGTCTGTAGTAAACGTTCTAACTTTCGTGACAAAATATAAGAGGGTGTTAATGGTCTTGTCTTCTTAAGCATTTCATTCTAGGGTATCCTATATTTGGCCATGTTTTTTCTTGTAGTGGCTTTTATAAAGCTGAAATTCTCCAAACAGTGCAACCGATTCAGTTTTGCACAACCCTCTCTATCGAACGCTGTAACTACTTTCTTGTAACGGAATATTCTACGATTTTAGGAAAATATCTTTTCAAAAGTCCTTTGCTAAGCAACCATAAACAGATTCGTAGATAAAATCTTCTCTGAACACTAGAGAGCGTTCCCTAAGTAATATTTCTGGTTTCTAGCATTCTAATTAAGTGTACCAACTCATTTTATGTTGTGAATTTACTTTCTTATATGTTACGTTACAATATGTGACTTACTTTAATAATACTAAAAGAATAGGTCGTTTTGGAATATAAATACAATAGCGCTTATTTTAATTCTTTATGCATTAAATGATACGCTGTTTTACAATTTGTTTCATGGTTTGAACCACAGCAACCGTGTTTGCTGAATAATTTTACACACGACTATTTTGATTTGCCCTTCATGCCAATTCGTTCAGGACACATTTAATAAATGTATTTTTCTTCCCTTTTCTTTGCTCCAGTAAATATGAGCCAAGACATATTTTGTGAAAGAAAAGCTTCTATTTTAATTGCTAATGTAGTTTTTTCATTTTGTTTTTGGAGTTAAATAAAGACCCTAACTTACGAGACATTGTCATTTACTGTTGGCAGCGGTCGTTCATACGAATTCTCCAGAAGAATCTTTTCTTTTTTTTTTCCATCGCCAAATAATTTTTTCACCCACCGTCACAATCGCCAAACTTATTACTGTGTTCGCTTTTTTCCTTGGCGTGGTTACAAAATTCATCAGAAGAACATCAATTGGAGTTGGAATTTTTTATTATTATATTTTCGTTTTATTATCTTTCTGTTCTTAGACAAACAGACTCAAATGCAGGGAGGGTCTTAACTCTTCCGCTACTTCTGATGTGTCCAAAAATATTATCTGTCTGCTACCTCTCTTTCAGAAATTATTAAGGAATGACAGTTGCCTTGAATAATTTTTTTTTATGTCTTTTAATATTGTTATGACCTAGATCAAAATGAAAAAAAAAAAAAAATCTGTTCTTGGCAGAGATTGCTGAAGGGACTAATATCTTGTTAATCAGGGAATATATTTCTTTATATCAGAGATTAAAAACAGTAAAAGAAATATGAGAAAAAAATATTTTTCGAAATTAATAATATGCAGTTTTATTTTTTTTAACTATTCGCCTTATTCCTACGGAGGTTTCTTCTATCATCAGCAGATGGGAGTGGTGCTTATAACTTTCGCTTGATGATACGAATGCATTGATTAACACTAGAGCCCCCGAATTAGCGAAGCCTTAGAAAAAGTCTAGATCCACTGTAAATGTTTGTTTTGATTTTGTGGTCAAATCTAAAATGATATTCCACTACGTTAGCGTTTACAACCTACGGACTTTTTGCAAAATCTCTTATTTTCACTCACGTAACTTTGATATCATTTCAAGTTAGATATATGAAATAAAATCAAACTGTTTGGTATTATTATCAACTGCGCATGCGCAATTACTTGAAATTTTACGTTCGGGTGTGTTCAGAAGCAAACGTAAATCTCCCAATTTTACACAAAAACCGTAAGTTGAAAACGCTAACGTTATGGAATATCATTTTAGCTTTGACAAGAAAATCAAATCAAACATTTACAATGAATATCTAAGACCATCAAAGACTAACTCTTTAAAACTGTGGCATACGGTTCCAGTACTTTGCTCTTTGTAAAACTGCGCTTCTATGAGCAGGAAAATTTGGATGATTATAGATTTTGATGAATTCAGCGATAAATAATGCAACTTATTATTATTATTATTAATAATAATATTTAAAACAAATTATTGAACTTCTATTGGTTATTTAACTTCTTTCAACTAAATTGTATAGTTAAAATATAAATAATTTATAATTTTCTAATAGCGAAAATATATTTAGTTTCTTATGGAACTAGTGCAATTAGACAACTATAATGTTAAACAAAAATCAGTAAAATTACTTATTTATTGAATGAACCAATGAGATGACACGATTCATTTTTAAATTTCATCAATACATTTCTACTAATTCGCATTCCATGTCCTTGTTTTTAGTTCAAAAGAAGGCTTAAACAGAAAACAACATTTAACAGCTATAAACAGCGTACTTGTAGCTTTGTTTCAGCAGTGTAAATCACGCCAACATAACGTAAAGAAACGTAGCATCTTTCATCATCAAACTGCGAAATTAATAGAGAGCTTTTGAGTTACGTTTCGGTTTCTCGTTAACCCTAACGCAAATTATGATTAAAAGCGTTCGCACGAAACTTAACGTAAAAAAATAGCGCATGACTTTTATACCGCTTTTGCATTACGTTTGGCAAAACTTTAACGCAAAGTCTATTTCTTTTTAAGAGTAATAAGTAGTAATTTAAGAGTAATTAAGATGTAAAAGCTGCACATTTTACGATATGTTGATTTGATTGCGCTTGCTTTTTTAATTTTCATTATTTCATTTTTCCTAATTTAATTATTTTTTTATTTTCATTATAATTTTTAAAATAGGAATAATTTAATGAAATTTTCGATATATGATGTTAAAAGAGAGGGGTAAATAGTAGAAGCTCTTATGCCAAAATAGTCGCAGTTTCGTCACGAAATATACTTCAGGCTGACGAAATAGGCTATAGAAACGATTTTCTAAGATATGGAAGAAAATTTTTAAGATTACACAATTTTACTTCAAATATAGTTCTTTTCTTTTTTCTTACTTTGATATTTTACTATTTCTTACTTGATTTGTGAATAATATTAGAATGAAAAGTAAGAAATGTACGGTTGTATAAAAAATTGCTTATTATCAGTGTGATATGTAGTAATAGACTTTATGTTAAACATTGATATTAATTGCTAAAATATATCTTTATTTACTAGCTCATTCTGTAACTTTTTAAACTAAAGCAAATAGATTGCAAAATTTATTAGCCTTGGAATAGAACTTGGTGATGACTGAAATTTAGAAAAATAAGCTATTTACTAATCTATAAATGGTACAAGTTCCATTAAGAGAAACTATAAAAAAAAATGCCGTACTATTATTGTCACCAATAATGCTTAATTAGATTTCTCAAACGGTTCTAATTTAAGCAAAAAAAAAAAAAGAGCTTTGTACTACAAAGCAAATTTAATGGATAAACGGTAATTCATTTAGGAAAAACGTAATATTCGTTTACGAAATAATTCATTTAGGAAAAACGTAAAAAATCGCCATCTTATTGAACTAATTCTAAAACATTTCAGAAGAGAAGACAGGGTGAATCTGAAAATATAAGTGCTTGACTCTTTAGAATTTAATTTTATTTTAAAATGTGAGTATAAATCTTTAATGAAGTTTATTCGAACTATAGGGGAGAGTCGGGTAGCCCCGCCCACTTAAGGGGTATTGCTTATATTTCTCTATAATATTGAGTAATAATCAATATTTTTGTATGTTTCTATTGTTTTATCATCTAATTAAATAATGCAAAAAGAATAAACCAAAAAAAAGAATAGTTTAACTTAAAAAAATAGAAATTTAAAAAATTTGACTACTGTATTCAACATATTTTCAAAACTATTGTTTACCATGTTATCAGCTGCATAAATACTTTAAACTTTGAAAACAATCTTTTTTTAATATAACAATTAATGTCCGATGGCCCATTGACTTGAAAAATTATTCTATACATATGAAATTGACAGTGGGAGGGGGTACCCGACACTCCCCTATATGTTAATATAGTATATACTGTACTCCTATATTCCTTTTGATTGATTGCATAGTGCAATAATTTTAAAAGTGCAACAGTAATAAAATATTGATTTCGCAATAAAAATACTATTTCTGAAATCGGTTCAGCGGGAACTAATAGCCAAAGTAAATTAAACCACTTGACACTAGTTTCAGCTACATCCCCTGAATTAGAGAGGCTCGTCCGCCATTTCGAAGCAAAAACTTTCACCCATATGGAAGAGCTACAAGATTATGCAACTTATCGCTAAACTATAAAGGGGCCTTAGTTTTAGCTGATTAACACCAAGTTTATGATAAACAGCGTTAAACTAACTAAGTAATGAAAGAATTGCTGACACAGGCAGGAATCAGTAAGTAATATTGGTGATAAACAGCAAACTTTTATGTTCCCTTCCCCTATAAGTTCTCGCTGAACAAAAACTTAGTAGTAGTATTTTTATTATGAATTTAAAATTTACACACTCTCACCTTTCTTTTTTAAAACATTATTGTACTCCACAATCGTCAATAAATTTAATACACAATAAATTTAAGAGTACATATAGTATACATATATAACCACTGGCGATAGTAAGCTAAGTAAGTATAGGAGTGCATACAGTATACATGTGCTCCTATACTTAGTTAAAATCAGCTTCATTTAGGATTTATATTCAGATTTTTGGGGCAGTTCATGAGAACGGGAGTTTGAATCCAGCTGGCTGATGACTCCGCGTGTAATAAATGGTGACTGATGCACGTTAAATCAGTCGGATCACAAAGTCCTACATATTGCCATAACAAATTATACCTCTGGGTGTACTGAATTAGAGAGTGATCGTTCTCTGGTCCAGGTCAAAATTACGATCTGTGGATGAATGAATGCACGTATGAGTGGGTCCCCCCTTTAAACGGGTATGAAGTATGGTTGTGGCAGAAATCAAATCCTTGGCCATAGATTTCACCACTGGAAAACAAGAACAATCGCACCCCTTGCCTTAATGGAGTACGATAGCAACAACAATTCACATTTTCAATGAAATTAACAAAATATAAGGAGTTAAGCATTTACTTTCTTATATTCGACCTGTTTTCTCTCCTAAAATGACTCAGATCTAGTTCGTTATGTTCCCGTATGCTTCGCAATGAAGATTGCTTTTTAATAGCATTGATTTAATTTTTTTGTGCATCTTTCCAACGCTCCAGATCTTCATAAGTATCCGAAGATAAAGCTTCTCTGAGGAGAAATATTTTTTCGGTTGTACCCTAACTGAGGTCTCCATTTTTGTGGTCTCCATTTTTAAAATCCACGTTAAACGTAACGTATTTATGCTATTGTGATATTGCAATACATACGCGATTTCTGAGCATGCGCAGTATCGCAAAGACGCCCAAAATAAGGATAACGTTTACGTAATGTAAACTTAACGCAAAAGCTCTTTAATATACAGTGGTACCTCGAGATACGAGTTGCCCAACATACGAGTTATTTGAGATACGAGCTGTCGAGGGAGCGAAATTTTGTTTTGAGATACGAGGAACGGCCGTGCAAGCCTTACTCGTCCTCGTCAATGCTTCTGCTCACCCACCGAACATGACATCCTCGAAGAGTTCAAGTTTATAAAGGTTCTCTATCCACCACCTAACACCACTCCTGTCCTACAGCCCATGAATCAGCAGGTGATTTCTAATTTTAAAAAGCTGTACATTAAATACCTGTTCCGACGCTGCTTTGAGGTGACAGAGAACACAAACCTCACCCTTCGAGAGTACTTGAAGGACCACTTTAACATCGCGATATGCCTCGGAATTAAAGATCAGGCCTGGCTGAGTGTTGCAACGAGAACCTTGACCTCTGCATGAAAGCTGTAGCCTGAGTGAGTCTGTAGCCGAAAATTGTGTTGTCGCCCGAGTCTGTAGCTTCGAAGGATTCGAACCCGAAGTGCCAATAGAGGAGGAGATTGTTTCTCTGCGAAAATCCATGGATCTGGTGATGGGTAAGAGAGACGTGAGCGAGCTCGCCGAGGAGCACTTTCAGGAACTGACGACCGAAGAATTACAAGAGTTACAGTCGCAGCAGCGTTCGGGGGTTCTGCAAGAAATTGGTTTCGAGGAAGAGCCAGAGGTGGAGGAGGCTATCTCTACAAGTGAGATAAAAGAGTTCTTGGGAATGTGGGAGAGAATTTCACAGTTCGTGGTAAAGAAACACCCCGAAAACTTGCAACTGCTCGTACATCGGAGCTATTTAATGACACTTGTCTAACTCATTTCTGCAGCATTCTGAAAAGGAGGAGGAAACAAACCTTCTTGGACAGTTTTTTTTAATCCGGCTAAAAAAGCGAAGACCAGTGAAGAGAAATGCAGTGACTAAAATTAAGCACACAGTAGCATTTAAGTTGTGTGTAAGTTGCATTTAAGTGACCAAAATACAAATATGTATGTGCACTTTATAAAACCAGTTTTTTTTTTTTGCTTTATATTCTCTTTTATTATGTTTTTATACAATATTTTTCATTTATAAATACATTTTTCTTATTCAAAAACACGTAACAAAAACAATTGGGGGTAGCACTTTTGGTGCTGGAACGGATTAATGGCATTCCAATTAATTTCAATGGGGAAAATTGCTTTGAGATACGAGCAAATTGACATACGAGCAAGGTTACGAAACGAATTAAACTCGTATCTCGAGGTATCACTGTATATATATATTTAAACTAAATATATAAAAAGTAATAATAAAAAACTAATGGACATCATAATAACGGGAAATATTAAATGATGGTCTCTGAACTCCCTATTCTTGATTAATAAATAAAATCGTGCTCATGTATACATAATCTTCTGCCATCGTAAAACTGTTTCGAAAGTGTGCTTCTGTATTGTTTAGAAGGATTCCTTACAATAAATTTGGAAAATACAAAATTACAAATTTTAGTTCCATTTTGTCGTGTTCAGTAAAATATTTCACTGTAACATCAAAACGCTACTTATTTCAGCTACTTATGGTGGAAACTCTCTATACAATGCGAATTAATTCGGTAGGAAATCCCTTCAGCCACAACTGAAGATATTACTCCGTAACCATGGCAACCGAGGAATATTTAGTTATATGCGTTAGCCTTTGGCGGAGATACACATTTGCACAGAAGTCTATAGACTTTTCCAGGCTGGTTGGTAGACTAGTAATAAAATTGAAGGGGTAATTTTGATTTTAGAAGAGGTTTTGTAAGGATTAAAGGAAGTTTAATACAGGAAAACGTATTTAGAAAAGATGGAATTTCACGTTTAGAAAGATTTCTGGTATTTTCGGAGGTGTATTAAAATGGCCTGTTTAGAATTCTTTTAATAAAGCCTGTTCTGCATGAAGCAATTTCTATTTCGAGTTCCCTTGAAAATGTTTCTATTTTATGCTGCGATTATGGTTGGAAACTTGTCCTGTTAAACGAAGTTTGAAAAGTTTAAAAGTTAGGTTTGGGGAATTCGCCTCTCCCTTGTATGTTCTGTGTACTAGCCTCAAGAGGGTTACCAAAGAAAACTGTTATTTTATTCAAACGCTTTCAACTATTTAAAATTTTAATTGTGAAAATTAGTTGCATTTTGAAGAGTTTAGTGGATAAAGGTTCGAAATTACATTTTGTTTTTAAAAATCTATCACATAAATGTTAGGGGTGGGTTGCACGTTTTTCTCCTTTTGTTCTATTTATTAGAATTAAGAGAACTTTTAACAAGAACTAATATTTTATTCAAACTCTTTCTACTTAAAATTTTAATTGTAAAAATTAGCTTACAATTGAGGAATTTAGTGGATGAGTTTTCTAAGTGACATTTTTTAAATATGTCACTTCAAAGTGTTAGGGATGGAGTTTTCGCCTGGATTTGTTCGACTTATTAGTATTAAGAAGACTTTAAACAAGAACAAATATTTTATTCAAACTCTTTCTTATTAATCTCTTAACAAATCACGCCAGGGGGTAAAGGTTCTAAATTACATTTTTTTTAAAAATCTATCACTTAAATGTTAGGGGTGGGTTGCACGTTTTTCTCCTTTTGTTCTATTTATTAGAATTAAGAGGACTTTTAACAAGAACTAATATTTTATTCAAACTCTTTCTATTTAAAATTTTAATTGTAAAAATTAGTTGCATTTTGAAGAGTTTAGTGGATAAAGGTTCTAAATTACATTTAAAAAAAAAAAAAAATCTATCACTTAAATGTTAGGGATGGGTTGCACGTTTTTCTCCTTTTGTTCTATTTATTAGAATTAAGAGGACTTTTAACAAGAACTAATATTTTATTCAAACTCTTTCTATTTAAAATTTTAATTGTGAAAATTAGTTGCATTTTGAAGAGTTTAGTGGATAAAGGTTCTAAATTACATTTTTTTTTAAATCTATCACTTAAATGTTTGGGGTGGGTTGCACGTTTTTCTCCTTTTGTTCTATTTATTAGAATTAAGAGGACTTTTAACAAGAACTAATATTTTATTCAAACTTATTCTATTTAAAATTTTAACTGTGAAAATTAGTTGCATTTTGAAGAGTTTAGTGGATAAAGGTTCTAAATTACATTTTTTTTTTAAATCTATCACTTAAATGTTAGGGGTGGGTTGCACGTTTTTCTCCTTTTGTTCTATTTATTAGAATTAAGAGGACTTTTAACAAGAACTAATATTTTATTCAAACTCTTTCTATTTAAAATTTTAACTGTGAAAATTAGTTGCATTTTGAAGAGTTTAGTGAATAAAGGTTCTAAATTACATTTTTTTTTTAAATCTATCACTTAAATATTAGGGGTGGGTTGCACTTTTTTCTCCTTTTGTTCTATTTATTAGAATTAAGAGGACTTTTAACAAGAACTAATATTTTATTCAAACTCTTTCTATTTAAAATTTTAATTGTAAAAATTAGCTTACAATTGAGGAATTTAGTGGATGAGATTTCTAAGTGACATTTTTTAAATATGTCACTTCAAAGTTAGGGATGTAGTTTTTGCCTGGATTTGTTCGACTTATTAGTTTTAAGAAGACTTTAAACAAGAACAAATATTTTATTCAAACTCTTTCTTATTTAATCTCTTAACAAATCACGCCAGGGGATAAAGGTTCTAAATTACATTTTTTTTTTAAATCTATCACTTAAATGTTAGGGGTGGGTTGCACGTTTTTCTTCTTTTGTTCTATTTATTAGAATTAAGAGGACTTTTAACAAGAACTAATATTTTATTCAAACTCTTCTATTTAAAATTTTAATTGTAAAAATTAGCTTACAATTGAGGAATTTAGTGGATGAATTTTCTAAGTGACATTTTTTAAATATGTTACTTCAAAGTGTTAGGGATGGAGTTTTCGCCTGGATTTGTTCGACTTATTAGTATTAAGAAGACTTTAAACAAGAACAAATATTTTATTCAAACTCTTTCTTATTAATCTCTTAACAAATCACGCCAGGGGATAAAGGTTCTAAATTACATTTTTTTTAAAAATCTATCACTTAAATGTTAGGGGTGGGTTGCACGTTTTTCTCCTTTTGTTCTATTTATTAGAATTAAGAGGACTTTTAACAAGAACTAATATTTTATTCAAACTCTTTCTATTTAAAATTTTAATTGTAAAAATTAGCTTATGGTACGTATTATGGTACGTATGAAACTACTCCAGCTAAAAAAGCTCCTAATGAATAAATGTGGTGATCAAATTAAAGTTATTCAGACATATTTGTATTTTAAGAGAATTTAACGTTCGTATGCAACCCATTGCCAACACCACTAAAAGGCAAGGGATAATCTTTATTTCCTTTTGTCCACGCGTAAAATTTTTAGCCAATAAACTCAAATTATCTTAAATGTCACTCATTATACATAACATAATTCTGAATTTTTAGTAATTCGCTATTTAAAACAAAAATGGTAACAGAATAAAAATTTAATGGTGACACGCTATATGTGACGTTTTTAGTGATTTACATCATATATTTACAACAGTTTCATGGAGAGGAAGAGTACACATTCGTAATATATTGACTGACACTGATCGAATCAACAGTATATAACGTGGAATTTTGTTATGAACAAAAATATCGAAGTCATGTTTGATAATTTGATTCATAACCAATGGGGAGAAAATTTTTTTTTTGTAAAATTACTGTTTTGTATGGTAATGACATTTCTGGTCAAAAAAAGGCACTTATTCAGGTTAATAAAAAAAAAAATTATATTTACACAAATCATATGGTAATTTTTCTGTTACCGTGGTTTATACCGTGCTCTAAGGTATCATGATAAAATTAACACATTTTACCACGTTTACCAAATTTTATCACATAATATAAAACCATACTTTATTGTTAATTTTATCAAAATTATTACCAAAGTGCTTTGGTAAAAATTACTAAGCTTTTTGGTAATCCCATACAGCCAGAGGCACAATAAATTTTACCATATTCCGGTAGTTTTGACCATGCTTTTTTTTTCTCAGTGTAGTTCTATGTCATTTGAATAGAAAGAGATCAAAAAGTAAACGTGTAAAAACGTGTTTGAAATGGAGACATAGTAAGATTTTGAGATATTTCCTATAAGTAATTTTTGTTTGTTATTATAAATCTTTATGTAGTATTAATTAAAAAGTTATCTAATAATATTGGTTTCATTCATCAATAGCAAAACAGCATTAAGGACCTTATTTTTCAGTTTCTGCTTTCTCTTATTTTATTCTCTTATTTAAATTTTAGATTTGAATTCATTCATGTTCACGCTAAAAACATATTATTCATGCGTGTGAAGAAAATAAAATTATAAAATACCACTATGATAAAATACAAAAATAAAAGATTATAAAAATGTGAACTGTAAGAAAAATAATTCTGATAAAGAAATCCGATCTGATTTTCCGCCTTTACGCTTTTCTTTAAAAATTTGTTAAAATGCTGAAAAACTGTTCACATAACGATGAAAATTTGTTATAAAACTTTTGATTACAATAGTTATAAATTTTTTTTAATATTAATACAATTTGGAAATTGATGAATCACAATTTTTATAGAAAAGTATTATATTTAATTTGGTTTTAAACCGGTTTCGGATTTATGCAATCATATGATACGGAAAATTATTTATCTTCATAAAGCAAATGTAAGATGTTAAAAAGTACAGTATGGTATTATCTTTAAATAACAAAAGTTATAATAAACAAAAAACACGAAACGAAAATTCATCTTTAACAAATAAGAATAGTACAAAAAAAATTTTTTTTCCTGCTATTTCAACCTTATCAAAATTATCGTTTCCTTTTTGTTCGAATACCCAAACGACCTTAAGACCAACCATTCTAATTCAAAAGTAAGAAATATATTCTACTTTGAAGATCTCAAAACAAGCAGAAAAGATGATTTTATTTTTGAGTTCCCCTTCCCAACTGAATACAGCCGCAGCCTTAATTCACAAAATAGAAATGACTTTTTACCTTTACAAAAAGAAGCTTAATATTTTAACAAAAGTTTCCTTTAATAAGTATAAATAAATCGACAAACGATTTCTTAGGCATTTAGATATTTTTTTTGAAACAATAGTAATTGCAATGTGCTATGGCTAATTCAAATGTATTAAGGCGGTTTGCATTGTTAAATAAATATTTAAAATATATATTCTTTATTTTGTATAATTTAAATATCATAAGAAGTTATAAATATGTCCTGAACGCGACCGAAAATTTGAAAAATGAATTAAACAAAAAAGGAGGCAGATATAGAAAAATGATTTTCTGTGTTCTGCTTAAAGAACTAGAATTTAAAAAAAAAGTTAATTACAACTATCGTCAATAGATTTCGCTGCTTACAAAAAAAAAAAAAAAAAAAAAAAAAAAAAAAAAAAAACATAAATAACAATGCTCTCTGCAGCATATCATTATTTCTGTTGATATATTTACACTTGCGCCTGTAAATTTTGCCCCCAGATGACACCACGTTGTTGCTGTAAATAGTAGTTATTTTTCAGTTTGAAGTGTCACCTAGTGACATGCTTTCTAACTAATTTTGAAGCTTGGACAAAAGTTTCCTAAACATAAAGCAGCAAATCGTACATTTTTATCTAACTTCGATCAATGATGGTATAATCAGTAAAAAATAAAGTAGAATAGAAGTTGAATAAAAAAAAAAGACTTCAAAAAGAGACTAAAAGCTAAATATAATAATGTCGGTAGTTTAATTTAAAAAAAATTTCAGTATTGTATTTTACAGTTGACGCTTACGTAAATGGAATTAATTAAAATTATTTTTAATTGCTTATTTCAAAAAGAATTTTCATGATTTTGGCAAGTGTTGTGGACTCAATTTACTCTAAAGTTTAAAGTGATTAGCCCAGTATAACTTGAATTATATAAATATTTTATTTTTAAGAAATGCGTGATTACAGTTTTTCCTATCTTTAGAATATCTAATAAAAATATCATACAAGAACTTAATATCATACAAGAATTTTTAAACATATTATTTTACGAGCATAAGTAGCTTTTGTACACAGATATATTTGATTGCGAAAAAAATATAGAAGAGAAAAGTTATGATATATTTTAACTGGAAGTATCTCATTAATTTATTTACTTACTGTAAAAAAAATTCAAAATAAAAAAAAACATGTTTTGTTTGCCTCTATCAAAGAGGGTAATATTCGAAAACACGATATGGTAATATCTTTAAACAGAAAAAAAAAACTGCTACTAACAAATATCACACAAAAATGAAAAATTGCTTTTTAAAATAAGGAGAAAAAAAAAACCTTTTTAAAATAAATCGTCGCTAGTTTAACATTATCAAAGTCAAAGCCTGCTTTTCTATTCTAACACGCGAGCGACCTCAAGGCTTTCAAAGATGAATTTTAAGGCCTAGCTTTTTAATTCAAAAGTCAGAAATAATTGCTCAACTTTAATAATCTGAAAGCAGGTAGAAGCGATGATGAAAATTTTATTTTTAACACCCCTTCCCACCGAATCCTACTTTGGCGTTAATTCATCAAGTGGAGATGATTTAAAACTCCCTACTTAATGGAAGTATAATATTTTTCAGAAGTTCTATCAATTGCAGGAAAAAATATATCAGCAAAAGAATTCTAAAGGGATTTAGATGAATTTATTTGAAGCGGCAATA
The DNA here is from genome assembly GCA_949128135.1 of Parasteatoda lunata. Taxonomy (NCBI): domain Eukaryota; kingdom Metazoa; phylum Arthropoda; class Arachnida; order Araneae; family Theridiidae; genus Parasteatoda; species Parasteatoda lunata. The sequence continues at coordinate 80,253,067 of OX421977.1, forward strand.
ATTGAAAAGTATCACGCCATTTTCCAAGATCCAATTTTTATCTTGTATACCTGCAGGCAATTTTTTTGTTTTATAAGCATTTAGTGTGGAATTTTCCTTGCGCTCAAATTGAAAAGCGAATGGCAGACTATTTTCATTTTTTTAGATCAATTTATTTAGTCTTTATAAATCTTTGTGAAACAAAATAAAATCTGTTCTTCGAATCAGGACATGCAATTTAAATAAATTGAAAATTGTTAATTTTATTTATATTTTGCACTAAACATTTATTTTAACAACACAGATCAAAACTACGTTGTATTTTTGTACATATTCAGCTGTAATTCATAAAATATTAACGAATTTAATTTTTCTAGTTAAGAAAACGATTCTAAAAACAAAACGAGAATAATCTAAATCATGAATGTTGGGTAATTTATTAGACAACGAATTTATGTTGGAATATATTTCTCTGCCTTAAATCTAAAACTGTACAAATCTGATGCACATTGTTTTCACATTTTTGTTCAGTTTTATCATTTCACTAATATATTCATCATACAAATGTAAATTATATATATATATTTAAATTAGAAATTAGTGCACATTTTATTTAAATATTATTCCATTTTCAGGCCTATTTCTCTGTATTTTAAGGAATTTATTATCTGCTTAATATTGGAATTTTCCGTTAGAAATTTTTTTTCACTTCAACTGCATCGAAATGAAGTTATTTTTATCTTCTGTTTGAATATATCTCGATATTCCTCGCATTTATGCATTTATTAGGGTAAACCAACCAGTGAAGGAACATTTCATATATATTGATTAAAAATAAGAATTTAAAATTTTTTCTTTAGATTGATTGGTAACAATAGCTTACTGCCAAACAATAGGAAGTCATCTAGCAATGTTTTGGATTTCCTGGTCACATAGACTTCTCTGGAAAAATTTTTGAATTTGTTATTATCTCTGCAACACCTTGTTTCTTTGAAAAAATTATAAGGTGAGTGTTTGTATTTATATGTTTGAAGTGGAATTAATTGCATGTAATAGTTTTATTTTTCTCACTGCGAAAAAGAGAATTCAAAGTATAGTTATTGAAGTTACGTTTTATTTTTTTTAAAGCATCATAGCATAATAAAGTACTGAGATAAGGGGGTGTTTATTCACTGGTTCACCAAACGATGAAAAACCAGTGAAGGAACAAGTATTCCTTTACTGGGTTTTTTTCTAAGTTAATGAAAATAAAAGATAAATTTTAACTTTCTTGTACCTTTAGTGATGTTCCGCATCAAAAATATGTTAAAAATGTGAAAAACAACTTCTAACCAGTGAGGGAACAGGCATGTTCCTTTACTGGGCATAGATTTCCCAGTTAATGAACAGTATATGTTAATATGTTGACACTTTAATTTTCAAAAAAAAAAATTTAACATTTTTCCAAGTATTTATATGTTATAATTTCAGGAATAGGCTTTTTTTTTAAATTATAAATTCATAAAGAGTATTAAAAAATAACCAAAATTAAGTGTTCCTTTACTGGATGTTCATTCACTGGTAAGAGCTGTTCCTTCACTTGGTCTTCTTACTACTTGTTATTTGAACCTCTAAAATTCTAAAACAATATTATATAAGTTCTCTACAATTTTTTTTTACATAATTTGCAATCAGTAACAAATATGTTGACACTGTCATTTAACTAAAATTACGAATTTTGAAATTAATATGATTTTTGAAAAGGCAAGCGAAGCTTAAGTGTTCCTTCACTGGTTAGTTTACCCTATATCTCAATTTGAATTGCATTATAAATATATTTAAAAATTTATTTTTATTTATAGAACATTCATTGAGTCCTTATGTCTATGTCATATGTTTCAATAGCGCACAAAAAATGAATAATATATTCTAAGTTTTATTTATTTAAGCATGAAATTATAAAATATTTATGGTTTCGCGTAAGGGATAAACTGTTTTAGAAATTTGAAAACGAATTTTTTTTTTTATGAAGTGCGCACTAATAAAAATTTAATAATTAAGTATAAAATGCTTATGTTTGAGCAATTGAAAAAAAACCAATATTAAATAAAAAGAAAAATAGAACTATGATTTATATGAATTAATAAGATGATTTGAATTAATCATTAATTTTAAGGTATCCCACTAGTTTCAACTACTTTTTTTTTAAAAATATTAATATAAAACTTGTTTATTTGTTTTATTACGCGCAAAAACTTATAAAACTAGCAAAGAAACATGTTATTATTATCCTTTTTTTTATAAATAGCCATTTTTAGGTAAAAATAAGGCATACAAAATATTTGCGCTAAACACTGTAAAAAGTTTTTTATCACCTAAAAAAATAAAAAAGATCCTTTGAGTATTATATTTAGAAGGCTATTGTAGTGTGCGGGCATCTTCGCCAGAGGGCACTGCGCTCACTCACCTCCGAAAAATAATTTAATAAAAATAGAGAGAAATAATTTTTGATAATTTAAAGTTTTTTTGATATATATATTATTTTGATTTTATAAGCAAAGTTATAATTTTTAACAGTTTAATGCTACGTTATTTAAAATAATTGAGTGCATTATCTGCTTAGTGAAAATGCTTTATTATTTGAATTAACTATATTATTTGCATTATTTGAAATATTCATTCATATTAGTGATGAATGTTAATTGTCAGTTTATTTTATATATTTATGATATGGTTGTTTATTATCAATTTATATGTTTTGTCAGATTAAGTATCAAGGAAGATACTTCAATCTTGCGTGGGGGGTGTAGTGTGCGGACATCTTCGCCAGAGGGCGCTTCGCTCACTCACCTCCGAAAAGTAATTAAATAAAAACAGAGAGAAGCGTTCTCGGAACTGGCTTGCGAAGTCAGTAGGGGAGAGTGGGGTCAATTGTAACATTTTTTACTTAACTATTTTTAACTAACAAAAAGTCTAATATATTTTTAGTATTAATTGACAGACGAGGAAAGTAAAATATCCTCTACTAGAAAAAAAGATAAATAGGGGAGAGTTGGACAAAACAGGATACCATTATTGTTTTTATTTACTACAGAATATCTGTTAAGGAAAACCATACATTATTTTTTTTTGTAGCTACAACATATATTGAAGCACACAAAAAACCTATTTTAAACTAATTTTAATGAGTGTGAAATAGGAAAAAAAATTATTTTTCAAACTCTTACCTATCTCATTTTAGCACACCTGGGTCGGATAAAACGGGATAGGGTTTACAATGTTTAATTTTTTGCTTAAAACTAACTGAAAAGCATAATTAACTGACAGAGAACTGCATGGCGAAATTTCTATAAATTATATTCATGGGATTTTATTGTTCTAACACTTTTATATAGATTGTTGTTTTATAAGTAAGTACACACAAAAAAAAAAAAATATATATGATGCTGCATTTGTTTTTAAAGACTATGAGTTTTCAAACATGAAGGCTTATTTCCGCACTTTTCGTTGTCGAGATGTGCCTTGTGCCCTTAAGAGAGATTTCTTAGCAGCCTTTTCTTCAATTCTCTTGGTTCTTTTTTGTAGTTTAATCATCCTTTCCTTTTCTTCCATTTCTAATTCACTTTTATATGGAGATGATGTTATTACTACAGTTTTTTTCTTTCTTTTATCAGCCATTTTTTCTGGGCGAGATCCTTTTACTTGAGGTACAGGTAGAACACACTTTGGAGAGATTGAAAAGGCTAGCTTAGGGAGATAACTAGATGGTTCTAATCCTTTCTCCCTTGAAAATGTTGCAGATTGGTCTTCTACTACAATGTCCCTCGAAGATGTTGAAAGTTGCTCTTGAACTTTTCCCACATCAGTCTGGTGCTCAACGCCAGGAAGTTCTTGCTGCTGGTCTGACGTTGGGTGATCAGTGGTGACAGAGGGTGCAAACAAGTGATCTGAGAAGACGTCAGGATTGTAAGGTCTTATTCCAGTTTTGCTGAACCCTTTAACGGCAGTTTCGGCAACAGCTGCCCGTGAGTAGGCTGCGTTGAACAGTTTTGCAACTTCATAAATTGTAACGCACCTTCCTGAATGGTTGAACAGCCACTTTCGAACTTCTTGCTCATAATACGTCGTCAGTGGAGCCATGAAACTGACATCCAGAGGCTGAAGGCGATGAGTTGTATGTGGGGGGAAGCTTAGGATAATTATATTATTTTCTCTTGCCAAATTTACGAGTTCCAAACTTTTGGTGTGACTGCTGTGTCCATCAAGCAGCAACAGCACTGGTTTCGTATGGGTAGGGTTGGAAAATTCTACGAACTTTTTAAACCAAACAATGAAGATCTCCTTAGTGATTCAGCCGGTCTTGTGATACACTGCAAAAGATCCTGGAAAAGCATCATCCATGAGTCTTGGGTTTTCCTTCACTCGAGGAAATACAAACATAGGAGGCACGAACACCCCAGCTGCACTAATGCATGTTTCCACAGTAACCAAAACTCCTCGTTCGGCTGAAGACAAGCTACCCACTTGCTTTTTACCTCGTAGACTCAACACTTTTGAAGGCTTGTTTGGCACTGTAAGAATTCCTGTTTCATCAACATTGTAAATATCATTTGGAGTCATCTTATGTTTACTTAATAGAGAATTCAAAAGTTAAAAAAAACTGCTTAACTGCAGTGCGATTAAACCCTTTTGTTCGGGCCATACTCGTGGGTTCTGGATTTCGGAGGCTAAGTTCTTTATGTCTTCCAAGAAATGAATACAACCAGCCCTTTTTTTCCCTGTGTTAAAATTATGCTTAATATTGTTTCTCTCAGCTAACTCAAACGCTAGTATTCGCAGGTCCGTTAGAGTTATACCAAATAGTCTCTCTTCTAGAGCCAAAACATGCTCAACAAGCGTTTTTTCTTGTTTAGCATTGAATACTGTCTCATATCTGCCCAACTTTTTTACAGCTGCCAATTCAGGAATCAATGTATTTTTACGAGCCTTTTTTACCTTTCTTTCAAGCGTAGATTTTGGAACTCCATGTGAGTCGGCTGCTCTTTTGAAACCCATAGTTCCATCTAGCACTGCGCGAACAGCTTCAGTCATGCTTGTCTCATTCCAGCTGTTTCTAGTTGAAGTTCTTTGATACTTGGGTGACATTTTATTTTCTGTAAAAATACAAATTTTACTAGATGAAAACTATCAAGTATCGAGAATTTTTTTTAGAACTTACTATAAACAAATTTGCCATACTATTTAATAATTTTAATGTGCAATTATATTTAAAAGTTAGTTTCAGATGGGTTTTTACAAATAAAATGCATAGGGAAAAACATATTTACCCAATGTTCTTGAAATATAGCTGTATATTTTAAAATCTTCGAGAAAGAATCAATAATTGATGAATAACATTTAATTGTTCTATCGTCGTTTAATAATAAAATTTTCCTTGTTAGCTTTTACAGCGATAGTATTCTTTTATTTCCACTGACATACGCAGACGCTATACAAAACATTTATAACAAGAAAAAGTGTTCAACGCAGACGATATATAAAACATTTAATAACAAGAAAAAGTCGTCTACTTAGACGATATACAACACATTTATAACAAGAAAAAGTCGTCTTGTTTCCTAGAAAACAGCCAGAGTTAGAATATTACAATAACAAGAGTTGCCATCCGTGTTAAAACAATTATTAAAACTAACTCTCCATTGATGTCGCAACATCCCTCAAAGACTCTTTAATAATCAAGTATTTAAATTCTTCAGTAAACAAAGAGAAGAAAATCTTTTTAGAATTGAATGTAGATTGAATTGAGCAATCCAGAAAATTGCGAAGTTTATATACAAAAAAGCTCAAGTCTTCAGCAGAGAAATACATTACAATTAGTTCTAAAGAAAGATGTGAAATCCTAGAGTCGAAAATAAAATGCTTAATAATGAACGTTACTAAACAAATTTTACATTTCTATATAAAGAAACAAAATTTTTCAAAAATATATATAGCTAATATAAATAAGTTGTTCAAAATGTCTAGGCCTACATTAATATATGGCTATTTAAAAAAGTAATAATCCAACAAATAAACAGGTGGATAAAACGAGACATAAAAAACTCTATCCCGTTTTATCCAACTCATAAGTATCCCGTTTTGTCCAACTCCGACACCTTTTGAAACAAACATGGCTGCTGCCTAAATGTGAAAGGAAAACTTTAGAAGAAAACTGTGAAAGAAAACTTTAGAACTTGTGAAGGTAGACTTCACATAAGAATATTGTTAAATAAATGGTTAATCAAATTTAATACTCACCGGAATTTTATTCCCATTTATGTAGGCAGTACAATGTAAAAAACAACGCACGTAAATGTAGAAAATGGCAAAGAAAGTAGAGTAAAAAGTTCTGAGACCTACAACTTTCTATCAAATAGTGATCTCGAGGCGGGACGCACCGAGAATGATATAATCACGGTCGAATAACACGTTTCTGTCGTTGTCCACTAGATAGTTGCAATAGTCTGGTCCCTAGGCGACGTATCCCGTTTTGTCCGACTATTCCGTTTTATCCAACTCTCCCCTACCTTATTTTAATTGACAGACGAGGAAAGTAGAATATCCTCTACTAGAAAAAAAGATAAATACCTTATTTTAAATGTTATTATATTAGTTATTAACAATTTTTGACAGTCGTGCACTTGTTACAAGTGTCCCCACTTACGGGGTCAATTGTAACAGTTCATAAATTCAACTAAAACATAGTTAATTATACATATTATGATGGTTGTGATATCTTTTTTTTATTGATCAAAATAGTAGTGATATTTTAGGAGTAAAAATAATAGTGAGCAGAGACTTAAAGAGTTAAACTTTTAACTTTAAGGGGTTAAAAATTTTAATTTATGCTGTGAAAGGTGACAAATAAAATAATGCACATGCAACATAATATAAATGATACTGGAAACTATTGGTGGTTCTTAAAGAGTTAAGTAATGGTTTGTAAACATAAGATTATTTATTTTCAGCTGTTACATTCGTTCCTTTACTTATAGTTACAATTGTCCCCAAGACGCCATTTCAGCTTCATTTGTTGAAAACAATGCTAGTTAATTAACAAAACTAATCTTCTTTTTTTAAATGTTAATTAAGGTGTCCTCTTACATATTCGGTTAATAATTTTTATTTGTTTAAACAAAATTACTTTGTTACAATATAATATTCAATACCAAAAAAAGTACTTACGTAGCGTGAAAATATCTTTTGTGATGTAACTCTTTCAAAAGTACATAAAAATGGTTGCCAGCAGGGGTGTACATGTAGATTTATTAAATACACCTTGTGCGCCACCTAGGAACCAAATCTAGAACCCGATACTCGAAATTTTTGCTCTATTACAATCGTACCCTGTAACAATTGACCCCACTCTCTCCTATATATTATGTCACTAACTTAAATTTATTTCATTGTTATTTTTATATTATATGTTTAAATAAAAAATGTTGTGCACACAAGTGCGATTCATTCATACGAACCAATCACATTATTCCCAGAGGAATATTACAACTATTAACTATGTTTTGAATTATTATCTAATAAGAAGGTGCATATATTACCAAGTTAAGGATCAACTTAGTTAAAAAAAGGAAATTTTTAAAAATTTGCTTTCTTCTCTTTGCTAAAAAACATAAATAACAAATTAGATTCGGCATTTTTCTTTTACTCTGTAATACAAAACATATGTGCTATAATCATAAACACACATGAAAAATTGTAGACAGGTGGGATGTCTTGACAACAATTAAAAACAACATGAGCTATCTTAAGGTGGTGTAAAATGTGAAAAAATCTGTTTTTTTTTTAGATAAACGCATACAAAAACTTAAAATTATTAATCTATCCGCTAATATCACCTTAACACAAAAACTGCTATAACTTAGTAAATAATTATAGTGCAAATAAAAGTAAAGTATTTTTTAGAAAGCTAAGACTACAGGGATTCTAAATTTTAATAGACGCAATTTCGAAAATTTTGCCAAAAATTATATTTTTGCAATATTTCTTAAAAAAAGTCAAAACTGATAAAAAAAATTTTTGATTTAATTATGGAATAAATATATACATTTTCTGCTTAACAAACTTACGTGTTGCTGCATAATATTTAAGTAGACATTGGTATTTTCTGTGTTTTTATTGTAAAATAAATTTTAAGTAAAACGAGAAAGAACACGTTTTTTATAAAACAATTATAAAAAGGGAAGCTTTTAGGAAATGTTTTCTAATAAATACATTTTATGTTTTATCATTTTGTCTGCTATATCATAATTATAAAGTATGCAACCATTTTTTGCGTTAGTTATTAATATGTTAAAATTAACTCATATATTTTAAACAATTAATAAAAGTTTGTGTGTGGAATAATTAATTGAAGCAAGAAACGGAAGAATTTTTTTTATTCCACTGAAGGTAACGTTACAGAAATGATTTTTAATTTTCAACTTTTGACTTGTTAAATTAAATAAGATATATTAAAATATTCTTTTTTTCAAATAAATTATTTTTTCAGCAATAGTTTGCAACTTTGCGCAAAACTTGAAATCTCATTTTATATATTTCTTACTGAAAATATGGATGTAGAATTTTCTCATACTTTAACATTCAAAGACAAGAGCTTTTGCATTTCTAGTATATGATATTATGCCAATTTATTCAATTTATTGTGGCGAAAGTAATAAAGAATAGTCCAAGTAAAACTTCTGCTTTCTGAACTAGTGTTATTGAAAAATAATAAGATTAGATAATTGTAAATTAACCATTTCTTTTAATGAATTAAAATAATAAGTTGATGAAATTTTATTTTTTTTAAAAAAAATACATGATATTGAAGCAGTTTAAAAATTTTGTACAAAAATTTATTTAACTCTTTAAAAATGAAATTAGCAAGTTTTGTGTGTGGTCTGCTTCTCGCGAAATTTAAAAGCATTTTTTTTATCAGGGTGCGTAGCCAAATTATTTAACAAAAAATAAGCACGTTTCAAGCACTCAAAAAATATTTTTAAGCACTTAAAAAAAATATCATAATTACGCAGGGTTGGAAAGTTTTCGACAATTGACGGTTTTATCTTGTTTAAACCGTCATGTCGGGAAAAAAAACTTAAGGCATTTTTTTGACAATTGTCAAAAATCAGGAAGTTTTGAATCATGAAATACGAATGGCGTTTTCATCCGCTACGAACTGACAAACGCCGAAATAGATCGGGGTTGAATTAATTGCGAAAACGTTGAATAGAACAATGTGAATTGTGTCTTTTTGTCGTGGCGAAAATCAACGTGGTAAAGGAAAAATCTCATTTTGAAAAAGGGAAAATTAAGCACTTTTTTAAAAACACCCAATGAAAAAAGCACCTTTAAGGGCTTTTAAAAAACGAAAATCGAAAAAAGCACCTTTAAGCACTTTTTAAAAACGCTACGCACCCTGTTTATTAGTTTAAAAAATTTCGTCAATATTACAAGTAAAAAGAGCGTATCACCTGTTTCCGGTAGCACTAAAAACTTATCTGGACGTAATACGTCTATATTAATCAGGTTTTAAATTTTCTAGAAAATAAAATTAAATTCCTTAAAATTATTAAAAGTTCCAGCAAGTGTAAATAATAACGAGAATTATTATTTAAAAAAATATTTTAACAGGTTGAATTTTTTTTAAACTGAGTTATACGCATTTAAAGTCTCCCAATACCATATGTTCTAAACCAGGGCTGTACAACTGCAAAGAGCCCACGGGCCAGAATTCCGGTCACTGATCACCTGGCGGGCCGCAGTTTGAAAAAGTTGAACTATACCCTTTTAACTCTTATACAATAACAATTAATAGTTGAATTATTAATTATAAAACAATGGAGCAGAAGGATTATAAAATAATTTGCTTGCATTTTAATGAGAAAACTGAGGCCGAACAGCCTGAATAAGAAGTTGGCGGGCTGCCAGTTGGACAGCCCTGTTCTAAACGATAGGCCCGCCGAATACCGAACATTATGGATCGTTGCAAGCAACGGTTCTCCTTTAAACCTTATTGGCAGCAAGATTATTTTTTTTAAATTTTATTTATTCATTTTTAAATAACGGCAGGCACTGAACTTTCGTTCCTCGCCATAGAACATGCCGGAAGTGTTGCTCATTTATCATTACCCAGTGGGCACCTGTGAACCAAAGTCACGGAAGCGAGCAACGTTACCCACGCCATACTGCCACAAACCCGTTTATAGGGTGGGCCACATTCACTCATTCACACATCAGAACACAACACAGAGAGAGAAACATCCATGCCCAGAGCGGGATTCGAACCCGCGGCCATTGGCTTCGCCGTCAGACACGATAACCACTAGGCCACCTGGCCGGCGGCGGCAAGATTATCAGTGAACGTATTCCACAGTAATTTCTCTTGCGAACCACTTAAATTCTCATTAAATTTCAACAAAGGCAAAGTACAGTTAAAAATTAATATTTTGAGATTTTATTTTTTTATTTGATTCTTTAAATTATTTAAATTATTTTTTTTTAAAATTTGTATTTTAGATCAAAGCTACAAAAACTTAATTTCTACTCCTTTCAAATACGATTTTTATTTAAATTAAATACCTTTACATTTTAGTTAGCACATAATACACTTAATTTAATGGGTATGCATGTATTTTATTATGGAAAATATTGTTTCGTTTAAAATTTCAGAAGTTTAAGGAAATATTGTTGAACATTTCATCATATTTAATAGAAACAATAACGACATAATGGTAGTTTTCATTACCTTAAAAGCTCTTCTATTTTGAAACTGAAATTTTCGGATGATTAAAATTTGTTATTTTAATAGTCAATATAGTAATCAATATCTTCAATCATAATTCTTCTATGTTCTCCAATATAATGCGTTAATACTCAATATCTATTATAATCTTTAATATATGATCGCAAATATTGAGCTTATTTCAATAAAAATCATCGCTGCTTCCTTGAGAAAACAATCTTTAATATTACATTACGTAATAAAATTCCTAAAATGTTTTTTTCATAAGATTATAATTTGTTTTCCATTTGTTATTATTTATTATTATCCTTTTATTAATGACTGTCAAAGCTATGCATAGAAGGTGGAAAAAAAAGGTCTTTCTAATTTTTTATCCCCGTTTAATTTGGAAATATGTAAGAATCTTTGAAGCGGCTCAACTTATCATAATGCTTTTAAGTTCGTTTTTACTTTAAGTCCGACCAGGTGGCTGAGGGATTAGAGTGCGTGACTGCAAGGCCTATGGCTGCGGGTTCAAATACCGCTCAGGGCATGAACGGGTGTCTGTGGCAGTGTGGCGTGGTTAATATTGCTCGCCATCGAGACTTTGGTCTCAGGGTGCTCACCAGGCAATGCAAAATGAATAACACTTCTGACACCTTTCCTGGCGAAGAGCAAGTGCCTTCCGTTAGAAAAGAAACCTGGTAAAGACCCGACGGAGCCAATTGATTATCGCCCGATAGCACTGACGAGTTGCCTCGGCAAGATATTTGAGCGCATGGTTAACTCTCGCCTCGTTTACTTTCTCGAGAAAAACAAACTGATTCCAGATTTTCAGAGCGGTTTTCGTAGAGGCAGATCGACACTGGACAATATAGTTTCTTTAGAATCGCGTATACGTAATGCCTCTGTCCGACGAAGTAATCTAGTCTCTATCTTCTTTGATATTGAGAAGGCTTACGATCGGACATGGTGTTACGGCATTCTAAAAGTTTTGTTCGACATGGGTCTCCGTGGTCACCTACCGATTTTTATCAAAAACTTTTTGAGTCGTAGATATTTCGGAGTCAAAGTGTGCAATACGCTTTCTGATGTTTTCATCCAATCTAAAGGTGTACCACAAGGCAGTGTTTTAAGTGTCATACTTTTCATTGTACATATTTCCCTCATCTTAAACATACTACCATCTACAGTTCATGGCTCACTTTATGTTGACGATTTGAATGTATCATGCTCAGGATCAGACATGAGAGTAATAGAGCGGCAACTTCAGCTGAGTGTAAATAAAATCGTGGAGTGGTGTGAACTAAACGGCCATAGAATTTCGCCCTGTAAAAGTTCATGCATGCATTTCAGTCGGTTGCGGAGGCTTCACAATGAACCTGCCAATCACATAAATAACACTGTTATACCTATTGTTGAGAACACGAAATTTCTTGGGCTGATATTTGACAAAAAGCTTACCTACCTTTTTACCTCACATTAAACAACTTAGAAAACGATGCGAGAAGGCTTTAAACATACTAAGAGTGCTTTCAAACACGTCTTGGGGTGCAGATCGCATAGCTCTGCTGCGAATATATCAAGCGTTAATACTTTCGCGCATTGATTACGCATGTGCGGTATATGGCACTGCTTCCGCTTCTAACTTAAGACGCTTGGATACAGTGCATCATACTGCCTTGCGTATATGTAGTGGCGCCTTCCGCACGTCCCCTGTTGAAAGCCTTTATGTTATCTGTAATCAACTACCTCTAGACTTACGTCGCATGCAGCTATCCCTGACATATTACTTTCGCGTCATGTCATCTGCCACACATCCTATACCCCGTGATTCTGCACCATCAAGTTTACTGCGGTTTTATGAAGCTCGCCCTTCTCATATTCGTCCTTTTAAGGTTCGCATGCGATCACTTATTGAAAATTTGTCTGTTTGTGATTCGCCATCGCAATCAGTTGAGTATTGTCTTATTTCACCTTGGACCATCTCGCAATACCAATTTGATTCTCAGTTTGTTGCTTATAATAAAGCTCAAGTGTCTCCTATTATATTTCAGCAACTTTTCACTTCTCATCGTCATCAGTTTTCACAATACGTCCCTGTATTTACAAATGGCTCAAAATCTCTAGGACATGTCGGTTGTGGCGTAGTCATTGCTGATTCCACGTACAATTTTAAAATCCCTGATGTTTGCTCAATTTTCACGGCCGAAGCTGTAGCTATTCTTTTAGCTCTGCGATTGATCTCATCACAGCCTTTACGAAAATATTGCATTTATTCAGATAGCCTGAGCGTGTTGCGCCAATTGGGACACTTTGAAGAGTTGACTCACCCAATTTTAAATTTTATACATCATTTGTTAAATTATTTTAATAAAATTGGGTTTGATATTTTATTTTGTTGGGTCCCGAGTCATGTCGGAATTCCAGGCAATGACTTGGCCGATGTTGCTGCACGATCTGCTACAAACCCTTTCTCTTTGTCTATACCTTACTCAGATATTAAAACACACGTACGACAGCTAATAAGGTCTCTATGGTTGCAGCAGTGGGATCTTAAAATCAATAATAAACTGCACGCTATAAAAACTGATTTGGAACCATTGCCTGTGTTACGTAATCGTTGGGCAGACGTCAAACTCCGAATCGGCCACACTCGATTGACCCATCTTCACTTGCTGTTTGGTGAACCTCCTCCTCACTGCAATACTTGCAACGATTTACTCACTGTTCATCATATTTTAACCATTTGCCCATGTTTTAACCGTCATCGTCTTACCTTTTTTGGTAGTTCTATTTTAACTCTGCAGGATTTGTTAGGTGAATCCCATCATCCTAACATTTTTGCTTTTCTACGCGCAATTGGTCTTTTATACTGTATATAACTGTTTTGTCTTATTTACAATTTTTTTGTGATTTTATTCAGCTTTGAGTGCAACTGTTTTATGACGCCATACTTAATTTTGCATTTTTTATCTGGTTTTACTCACTTTTATAAATACCGTGTGATTTTTAATAAGAAAGTTTTGTAATATACGTTTACCTAAGATTTATTTTTAAACCGTTTGTTTGGCGCAGCATGTCCTTCTCTGGACCTTGTGCCATTAAACCCTACATTCAATTCAATTCAATTCCGTTAGAAAAGAAAAGTTTTAATTTAAAGATCTAAGCTATTTCAATTATTTATGCGTCATATGGTTTTAAAATTAATGCGTGTTAAAACTATTCAACTGCTATTTTATTTTCCTGTGAATATAAATATGGCTTAAATTCTATTTTCATACAATACTTTTCGTAACAGCCAACTTATTGGTTGCTTTATATTTTTGAAACTATACTTTGAAACCAAGTTTCTAAAAATGAAATTGAAAAATGCTTTCAAGAAATGTGATATTTAGGTACACAGGTGGATTGAATTATTTGCATATAAAACTCGCTGTGTCGAAGTGTGCAACATCTAGTTGCTTATATGTTTGTGTAGTTTAATATTGGGTGCTATAACATACGATAGATACAGATTTTTTAATTTTTTTTTTTTAATTTGGAACTCCGATAATATGAATAACCCTGATTTAAGGAATGAAACTTTCGATCTCAATGAATTCGCTAAATCGAGGTCCGACTGTAATTGAATAATAATTTAAACGTTAATAAAAGCATTCTTCCGAGAAATTCAGCGTATCGAATGATGGATGGCATATAATAGAAACACAAAGTGAAGTGATATCATCCCTTGAGACACCATCTGAAAGCATCCAATCCTTTTTAGTCTAAATAAATCACTGTTTACACATTGGCGCAGTGGCTGGGTGACGCACTTGGCTTGTTGTCGGCCTTCTGACCCCAAGTCTGCGGGTTCGATCCTCGGCCCAGACACCGGATTTTCGGGAAGCAGAAAATCCTCAGCGGCCATGTCGTATGATTATGCGGCATGTAAAAGATCCCTGGAGTGCCATATTGGCTCTTGGCATTTCCGGCAAAATTAAATTCCTAGTGCACTTTAGCATCCAAATAGAGTCTCGGTGCTGCCATCTAGTGTGGCAGAAACTAAACGTCCAAATTAGCATGGCCAACGGTATCTCACCCATTGTGGTGGTCCTGAAAGAGTGGCTACCACTTCTGGAGAACGCACTAGGTCTGCTCATCGGGAAGACTGATTGTGCAGCTCATAGGAAATAAAAAAAAAACATTGGCGTTAAAATGCTTATAGTTCAAAAAGTAAATGATTATTTGTATATGATATTAAGAAACTTTTACTTCAAATGTCATCCTGTATTGAGACTAAACTTGTCTTTTGAAGAGTGTTGTAGGGGGGTGGAAATATTAAATATGCTTTCAATTACCTTCATTTGTTTTTTACAAACAAACTGATTCTGGACATTTGTTATACTGGGAATTAAAACGCTAGCTCATCTCACAGTCAGATAGGGATGTTTATTGTTTAAGGTATTCTAGAGTTTCACACAATAATATAATCAGAATTTTCAGAAAAGGTAAATTAATATGATGCCTTTTCTTGCTTTTAGAGTTTTGCAAAATAGTTTCGTTTTTGCGTGAATTTTTTTTTTTAAGATAAAAATTTTCAGAAGCAATAAAGCTCTAATTTTCCAGAAATAATAAGACGGGGCTTTTATTTCTTATTTTGCAACGATATTGGGTAGTTAGAATTCTATTCTTTCATTAACAGTCTGTTGAAAAGAAAAGAAAAAAAAAAAAAAAAAAAAAACATCTACAAAAACAACCTAACTTGCCTCATTTGGTTGAGTAGGTTAGTAAAATATTGATTGGTTCGTGGGTTTTAAACATTTTTCACAACTAAATATAATTACTGAAAATGTCTAACAAAAAAATATTAAAACATTTTACTTTGCCATAAATTGAAATTTGCTAATTTCGGAGAGAAAAACCAAACGGAGAGTTAGGAGAAATAAAGTTATGGAAAAAAAAATCAAACTTTATGATATGATTTCTGATTTAAAATGTAAAATTTATAAAAATACTTATCGAAACAATTTCTCATTACAACAATAATTTCCAATTAAATGCCCACACATAATGAGGTGAAAAAATGTGCTAGTATAAATACAGTTAATAATGATTATAAGCATGTGGTTTTACTCACCGTTTTTCTTAACTATTAATTTTTTACATCCAGTTTTATTTCTTCTTTGAGCTCATCTGTTAAAAAGCAAACCATCAAATCTAGTCCCTTCTAATTTTTTTCATGTTATATACATTTCAATTTTTCTTAAATGGCAATGATTTTTTAAATATATTTAGACACGAATACTGATTAATAAAAATATTTTCTAAATGCTTTTTTCTATCTTTTATTTACTTTTTTCGATATATTATTATTTATTTTATATATTTTAGCTATGTCAATTTTTTTTTTTTTTACATAAATTACTGTTTATTTTTGAAAAACAAAGAAAGGAAAAATTAAAAAGAAATCATTTTTAACACAGCGCAATCTAATATATATTTTAAAAATAAATACTAAAAATGCAAGCATTGGTAATATGACTTATCTTTAAATAATTTATCTAATTAGCTTTAAAACAATCTCAATAAAATGGGGTAATTTTCATGTCTTATAAGGAAACAATAATATAATTTATTTAAAACTCACCCCATTTAAAATTGAGAAGTGCGCTTAGTTTTCTGTTAACTTTCTATTGTGAATTTAGTTGGTTTTGAAATTAAATGCTTCTTTTAAAAGTAAAACATTCTCTGCTTTAATTTGTTTAATAAAAATTTCTTTACTGTTTTATTTTAAATTTGACTATGTAGAGATTAAAAGGAAGGAAATAATTTCATTAAAGTAAAATGTAAACAAAAGAAGTTATTCAATGATTACTTCATTAATTTTTTCAATGTTAGTTTTAAGGGTAACAATAAACAGACAATTGCTGTTTTTCAGAAATACCTACACATTCTAAAATAAAAAACTTATTCCTCCATAGAAACAATTTTTAATTTTCTACCTCTTTTATAAAGCAAAAGAACGGGAAATATTTTCACAAAACCACATCAATGAAAAGGATCCAAAAACCGCAATAGAAGTTATTTTTGATGCCAAAACAGACTCCCTAAGAAATGTTTTATAAAAGCACCAACTCGACTCGAAACTTCTGCCGACAAAACATAAAAAAGGAAGAAAAAATTAAAAAGAAAAAGACAAATAAAAGAAAATTGACAGATTCAGACTGTCGTACAAAATGAAATTCCTGGCTTCATGCCTTTCTCTTTAGTCGCATTATTATGCTAAGAAAAAAAAGAAGAAAAATGTTTTTTGATTAACGCTGCTAGTGCCTTTGACTTCGAATAAAAAAGTTTCTTTTTTTGGTGGGTATTAATTGTGCGCAGTTTGCAAGGTAGGAAACAGAAGTTTTCTTGTTTTATGAACGTGCAGTGAAAGACTCAACATTTTAAATAAAGAACAATGTTGCCATCACGGGAATAAAAAAGTTCTGAACAATTTTTGTTTTTGTAAGAATCGTCTGCTTACAACTTTGTTAGACGATTTGTTTATAAGAAAATACGTCTGAAATTAATTTTAAGCAAATTCGCGTATTGTAACAAATCGGCTGCATGGTAACTTTAACCAATTAGTTTAATATGGAAATAGTCTTTATCTTTATCTTTATTAACTATTTTGTCACCTTTCTAATAAACTAATTTGTTATTTATTGATTTATTAAAATTAGCCGATGTATTTAAATTGTGTTTTAAAATGTAACCGTAACCTTCCTGATTATCTACGAGTTCATTGTAGTACAAGAAAAAAGAATTAAAAAATTAAAAAATGAAACTAAATTGTTTCTTGGCTTATGCTGCCGTGTCGTTGACTTTATCAGACAGCTTGTTTCTTTTTTAGTTACGCATTAATTGCTTTTGCTTTAAGGTGATGAATTAAGCGTTGTAGCGACAAGGGTAAAACAATACATAGCTTTGTTTTAGAATGGTATAAAATATAATAACACGCAATTATATTTAGATGGCTCAGTTACAAACGATATTCTTGCATTATTTAGATGGATCAATTACAAACGATATTCTTACATTATTTAGATGAATCAATTATAAAAGATAGTCTAGCATTATTTGATGTCCCAATAATAAACGATATTCTCGCATTATTTAGCTGTGTCAGTGATAGTAAAATAAACAAAACAACAAAGGGAGAAATGATACATTTTAAACGATATTTTAGCATTATTTAGATGGATAAATTATAAACGATATTCTTGCATTATTCAGATGGTTCAATAATAAAAGATATTCTTGCATTATTTAGCTGTGTTAGTTATAGTAAAATAAACAAAACAACAAAGGGAGAAATGATCCATTTTAAACGATATTTTAGCATTATTTAGATGGATAAATTATAAACGATATTCTTGCATTTTTCAGATGGTTCAATAATAAACGATATTCTTGCATTATTTAGCTGTGTTAGTTATAGTAAAATAAACAAAACAACAAAGGGAGAAATGATCCATTTTAAACGATATTTTAGCATTATTTAGATGGATAAATTATAAACGATATTCTTGCATTTTTCAGATGGTTCAATAATAAACGATATTCTCGCATTATTTAGCTGTGTCAGTAATAGTAAAATAAACAAAACAACAAAGGGAGAAATGATCCATTTTAAACGATATTTTAGCATTATTTAGATGGATAAATTATAAACGATATTCTTGCATTTTTCAGATGGTTCAATAATAAACGATATTCTTGCATTATTTAGTTGTGTTAGTTATAGTAAAATAAACAAAACAACAAAGGGAGAAATGATCCATTTTCAACCTTCTCACTGTAATATCGAGAGTATCTGAAAGTATCCTCCATAATTATATTAATAGATTCTGGCCTATAAGGGCGGGAAAATAAGGAGAGATTCCGTTCTTGATCTCCTCCCTATTAACTCAAACTACGTAAACACTATCTTAACTTTAAATCGGCTGCATCTACAGCTATAAAAGTGGTGTCAAAGTGTAGTTAAGTGGCTAAACACTACAATTTTGAATCAATTACAGTGACGCCTGATGGCACTGATTATTCCAAACAATTATGTCAACACGATTTTTTCTACAAATTCATACGAAATCAATGATGCTTTAGAATTTTGTAATTCACTTTCTTTCTATATTTCCTACTGTTTTCTAGATAGAAACACTAACTCAGTAGTTATTGAACAGGTAATGCTGTAAGTGGTTTTATTTTCTAGCTCATAGTTTATTACATCTAGACATCAATGTTATAACTATGACTGCAGTTGCTCAAGAGGGTAGTTACGGACTTGAGTAGGTACCGTTATATATACACTCTTGCTAAAAATAATTTAGAGGTTTTGGAAACTTACTAATATTGAAATAAAAATTTTGACTTGAAATACGCTGTTTTGAAAATAAAATTTTTGTTTATATGGTCTTTTATATGGCAATTATTTTACAAATTTTTTATTTCCTATGAGCTGCACAATTAGTCTTCCCGATGAGCAGATCTAGTGCGTTCTCCAGAAGTGGTATCCACTCTTTCAGGACCACCACAATGGGTGAGATACCGTTGACCATGTTAATTTGGACGTCTAGTTTCTGCCACACTAGATGGCAGCACCGAGACTCTATTTGGATGCTAAAGTGCACTAGGTATTTAATTTTGCCGTAAATGCCGAGAGCCAATAAGGCACTCCAGGGATCTTTTACATGCCGCATAATGCCTCATACGACATGGCCGCTGAGGATTTTCGACAAAAAAAAAAAAACAAAAAAAAAAATTTAATTAAGCAAAAATGTTATTTATCGATCTAAACTTTTCACTAAAAATATCAGTTTCTTTAAATGTAATTTCAGTTATATGTGTTTTAATTCTGTGTTTAAATTAACTTTTTCATTATTTTTCTTTGCATAAAATTATAATAAAGTATGAAATCTTTTTAAGAAGTTCTAGTAGGTAACTAAAGTAATATAATCGAAATACATATATTCTAAATTTCATGCATTTATATTGAATAGGTTTTGAAATATTTCCGTTTAAAGTTGTAAAAAAAAACATGAGAATACCTAAGAGATAAGAGCATTATTTGAAGTTCAATATGGAGAAAAACGAAATTAAGTCTTACGTCATGTTTTAATTGAGATAAAAACAAATCGTTTTGACCATTTGAAAGACAATCAATTGCATTCTTTTTTAAGTAATAAAAAAGTTTGAAAATAGTCCAAAACAACCTTAAAAAGCTTTTTTTTTTAGAAGAAAACACTCTAAAAAATGTGCGTGTAGAGTTATACAATACATTTTAACGATCGAGAGACATTTTCTTAAAATCCTGAAATTCAATGTCACCAAAATTGATATTTTTCCGACTGTCGAGAAATATATTTCATTTCCCATCATCCCCACATGCATAAAAAAGTAATTTATTAAAGCTATTTCCTAGCTACTTTTATTGCTTTAACCTCAGTTACTTATTGTTTCTTAAAAGCTAAAAAAATTTACAAAAAATATCGTTTGAGGCTTGCCAAGTGCTCTTGCATCATTAGAGAAAAGGAAAGGGGGTAAAAATTGTTCTATTCTTGTCGTCTGCATCTGTAAAATGATTAATTTGAGCAACGGAAGACCTATCTTAAAAAACAAAAGCACAAAACTTAAAAAAGAATGAAAAGACTAGAAATAGAATAACTCATGTTGGCGGAAAAAATATGTTTGCGAGAGATTTTGGCTCTATTATTAGGGCCCAGATAATTTAATAAGGAGTATGGAATCTTTAATGTTGTTTTAATGCTTAGGGAATTTCATTTTTCAACGCTTTACTGTAATTATTACTTTTTTTTTCTTTTCTGTATTATTAGTCATTACTTACTATTAAGCTGGAAAACATTATGACTCTTATTTTACGGGCAAGAAGTTGCTCAGCATTAAATAATCGACCATTATTAAGGACTTTTGAAGTTTAACACGACACAAAAATGCTCAGACATTCTGCTTTTTTTCTCTCATCTTTCTTTGATAAATGAGCTAACTTACAAAGTTTACGTTTTTATTGAAACGTTTCATTACTGTTTATTTATAAAAAAAGAATTATTCTTAATTTTAAAATAATAACTAGATAATGAGTGGCATTATTTATAACAAATGAGTTTCAAATTAATGCACATTATTATCCTTAATAGGTGGCATAAATTAACAGTAAAAGTTAAAATGAATATTTCTTTTAAGTATCAAATATCTCTAGTAATATTTTTTTAAAAATTTATATCCACGGTTGAAGGGTGGTTTGGAATAATGAAAAATAGTTATGTTTTTTTATGTAATAAAACCTGAGGAAGGAAGGCTTATTTGAAAGAAGCTTAATTTATAAAAAAATTCATTTTTAAAGTATAAATTGCGAGTAAAATATTTTTACCTGTTAAAATTAGAGACGAAATTATATTCGGAAAAGCAAGCCTAGCTACAATATAAGATGAAATCAAAAAGAAATGATAATGGACGTGTGATAATGGACGTGTGATAATGAACGAGGCATTTATTGAGTATGGCCAAGAGAAAAATAAGCGCATGTTTCTCTTTCTAGGGCCCCTGGTGGTAAGAGAAAAAAGGGAGGATCAAGAATGACTTGGCACCGACAAATGAAGAAGGATTTTAAAAGGAAGAAATTTAAAGGATTACAGGAAGTCAGATCTCTAAAGCCAAAGACCAGGGGGAAGAAGCATAAGGCAGATGCCTTATGCACCAAACGGCGTAAGACACCTAAGCAAGTAGGCAATTTGAAACAGTAATTATGATATCAGTAATTGATTTCGTTCGGATAAATTTTTCTTACTGAGTTTACATAAATGTTTATATAATGTCAGCAAAAAAAAAAAAAAAAAAGCAAGACAAAGGGTTTTTGTGGCAATGCGGCATGAATTAAGTTATAGAGATGCCTAAGCTGACGTCACTCCTCTTTCGTGTCTATTGGAATTTTATTAATGATCAATAGGTTACTAGCAGCAACCAATTGGAACACGTTTTAAACCAAAGTAGGATACTATAAACAACCACAATGTTACAGCAGTTGATTGATAATAGTCAAGTTATACAGTTTAAGCCCTGGTTGGGATATCTATATGGTTTATTATCACACAAAATCAAATTCTGAAAGTGCATAATAAAAAAAAATTAAAAAAAAAAAAAAAAAGATTATATAAAGCAACATTAATTGAAGGCCCCAAGGGAGGAAGAATTTAGATCCATTTTTACAAAAATTACAATTGGTACGCCATCTGTTGCATTTTGACGATTACTAAGCTTGAACAAATTTATAACTTTAAAAATATGTTCTCCCCGATGTTATTAAGCAGTGAAGATGATGGGCCGTGTTGTGGATAAACCCTTTCTTTCCGAGCTTAAAATCCTTTTTCCTTCGAATCACAGCTTTTATGAACATGAATCGTTCTTACCCAGTTCTCTACGAATCCGAAAGTGCTTGACTGATTCGAGACGATTAAACACCGACTCATAAACTTTCTTAACCCTGTGACGCAGATGGGACACCGGTGTCCCTTATATAAGTATATTTTTTAACGCTCTAATTAAAAGCAAAAATATATTTTATTATCCTTTAATTATAAAAAAAAACCAGTCTAAAAATTAACTAAAAGATATGTTAGGCTATTGATATTATATTTGTACTAAAATATAAAGTTCAAGAAAAGTAGTTTAAAATTTTTTTTCCTTCATACACAAAAAATTTATAAATTTTTGATTTTGTAAATTTCAAAGATGAATAACTGTTCTTTTTAGATCTAAGTAAGTAAAAAAGTGAAAAATTATTGTTTGGAAGTGAGCCGTGTTTGAAAGATTAAATCTTTAACGCAGAAAAAGACATTGGTGTCTAATATTTTCCTCTTACTTTGATCAAAATTATTAGGAATACAAATAAGTTTCCGCCGTTTTCTATCAAAAACTAGCAATTTATTATGAAAAAACGGTACATTATCTTTAATTCAAAGTATTCTCCATTACTAGACACTACTTTTTCCCTTCTTTCTGAGAGCATTCGGATACCACGTAGAAAGAATTCTTTATCGTTATTCACTAATCGACCCATTCCTTGTTTTCTTCCAATGATGGAAATTTCTGCTCAGACAGACCATGTGCCGTCGACCGGAATATGTAATAAACCTGAAGGGGCAAGGTCTGGCAAATACGGCGGGTGGAGTAGGACTTCCCATTGAAGTGTTTCAAAAAGCAAAATCAATCTTTATGCAAAATCGAGGTTCAACGTCTTTTGGCTTCAGTTAGTAAGGAACCGAACTTCCTTGTTTTTGTATCATTCCGAACGATTTTAAGCGATATGATATTGCTTGCTGAGTCACTTGCAATGTAAGAGCAAGTTCTTTTTGCGTTTGGGATGAATCTTCTTCCAATTCCTTGTCTTTGTACAATTTCGGCCTTCCACTGCGTTCTTTGTCTTCCACTTCAAGCTCACCGTTTTTAAACTCTTGAAACCACTCACGACGACTTCACTCACTTAAAGCAGCCTCATCATATGCTTCTCCAAGCAATCGATGCGCCTCAGCTGTAGATTTCTTCAAATTAAAGAAGAAAATCAAAACTCCCCCCCAAATGGCACTTATTTGGCACAGAACTTGACTTTTTTTACACGAAAACAATTAGGTAATGTTAATGCGGAATCACTAATACTTTAAGCTTATGTTGTTACCGGATGAACAAACTTACAATTAGGCGTTTAACACCAGTGAATTTTTACATAACCTTCTGGTAGTGTGACAAACGGCGGGAACTTATTTGTACACCCAATAATACAAAATAATGAAAAAAGTAAGAAAATTATGTTCATAAAAATTCTGCGTCAAATGTTAAACATGGACTCATAAAACTTTCTTAACTAAATAACAATTTTAAAACATATTCATTTAAGTTAGTTCAACAACACAAGCTTACAACAGCTTGAAAATTTAAGTTAAATAATCCTCTAGGTCGTTGACTGTCTTACTTGTCGATTTTAAAATGTAGTTTTGAGATATAAGAATTAAAATATTCTTAAGGTATGATCCCATGCATTACGCGCTTGAAAGAGTCAATCTTAATAATAATTTTACTTAAAGAAACCATTATATTCTTCAGCCATCAAAGTTTCAGTTCGCTATCCAAAATAAAATCGATCACTTAAAGAATCTCAAAGTTATGTGAAATTTTAAAAAGTTAAATTCAAAACATTAAGATAAGTATCAAAAGTGCAAAGTTAGTGAATAAATTATACTGCTAATTTTTTTTTAAAAAAAACTTTCTTTCTATCTACTTAAAATAATAGCATCAACTTTCAACTCTTTCGTCTTGATTAATTTTATAGCGATCGAAACTATGACCTCCTTTGCTATTATTTCTCTTTCCGAGCTATTTGCAATATAGATTTTCCATCGGAAGTTTTAAATTACTATTTTTAGATAAATTGAAGTTGAATGCTAAATATTTTGGGATAAGATATTGAAACTACTAATTTCCTATCGGCATTTGTTCATTATTATATGAAAAGTTTAAAAATAGTCATAGTCTATAAAAGGTATATTCTGTGGCCTAAAAGGAGTTGGGTTATTTTAGAACTGTAGAAGGTTATGTTTAAAGGCGTCCTTCTACTGGATAAGGCACATTCAAGGGTTTATGAGCTGGAAAAAACTTCTATTAAGTTGGCAACTTAGTAACCTCTGTAAACAAATTGTTTTAAAAATTCTGCTTGTTATTAATTTTCTTTGGCATAATTGTTTAGATCATATCATTCAAAAGAGGGTGTTTTTTTTTTCCTCCGCCGAAATCTCAAAATATTATTGGTCGAATTTAATTATAGCTACAGGTTTCAAAAATAAATACTGGTTGAAAAAGGCATAATTCTCAGAATCCTTCTAACTTTTCAACGGAAATTTAGGGTTCCATGAGGTAAAAAATTTGGGATCTAACTAATTGAAATTTCGATAGACAACAAATTCCTAGTGGCCATTGAACGATAATAAAGTTTGCTTGTAGATATTATAATTTGACTATTATTATTTTAATTTGTGAAAATAATGTTATTATAATTTGACTATTATTATTATAGTTTGAGTATTATTATAGCAACTATTAAAATTTCAGTTTTCATCATGCTTGGAACCCAAAGAGAGGATTGAGTGCTCTAATTAGTCAAAAAGTAATCGAAATTTTGAATGCGAGATTCAACTTTCAGAGGGACGAAAGAAGGCTAGTAAAACTTAGCAATACAGTGAAGTAAGCAAAATTATGAAATTATAATTTGTAATATTTTGATAATTTCTGCTATGATTCGAAGCATGGGATGGCTCATTATATTTTATTCTGAAATTAAAGATTTGGAAAGGCCGGGATAGCCTGATTGGCAGGGCACTGGACTCACGTTTCTGAGAACGGGAATTTGAATCCAGCCGACCGAAGACTCCCCTTGTAGCAAATGGTGATTGGTGCACGTTAAATCTGTTGGATCACAAAGTCCTCCACGTTCCCATAACAAATCCATAACCCTGGGAGTATTGAATTGGAGATTGATCGTTCTCTGGTTCAGGTCAAAATTACTATCTGTGGATGAATGAATGGATGCATGAATGGGTCGGCCCCATAAACGGGTCGGCCCCATAAACGGATGTGACCTATGGGTGTGGAAGAAGTCGAATTCTCGGCCATAGATGGCGCCACTAAAAAACAAGAACAATCACAACCCGTCTGCCCTGATGGCCGGCGACAACAACAAAAAGAAAGATTCAGAAGCATTGTTCATTAAGCGTTAAAATCATTGTTACTGTATGTATTCTTTATTCTCTAATTGAAATTTGACTGAAGCAATTTAAACTGGCATGAAATCTCAGAAGTTTAGTTTTTGTCTGAAAGGAAATTAGTTAAAAAGATGAATAATAGCAAAATAGAGATACAAGTTAAGGTGATAAGGAGCATTAAGTTGAATCTTAATGAATTAATACTAAAAACACAATTTTTCATATGCTAATTTGTAATTTTACAAAGAAATTAATTCGATTTAATACAAATAATTTTTCAAATCCCAGTTCAAAAGCATTTCGGAAAAATAAAAATAGATATACAGTCAAATGGATTTCGTTAACTGCAGAAAATACGGTTGAAAATTTGTCAAAAGGAAATTTTAAATTATAATAGTAATAGAATCCCGTTCTCAAATGAAAACAATTTGAAAATGTATAAATATTTTTTAATAATATATTTGCTATATTTTAATGACATCAATATAAAAGTTCAGAATACTAAAATTTTGCATTATTTAATCAAGAATATACAAAGAATTCTTCTTAAATTATGTTTATTGATTGAAGAAATTATAAATTATATTTATATATTGTAGTTTTATATGCATTTACTTTACATTATAAATTAAAACTCTTTCGTTATCATAAAATGTCTTTGGTAAAGAATAGGTGTAGAGATATTCTATTTTGAACTTCAAGGCTGAAAACATACCAATCAAAATTATAATTAGATTTTTGTTTCAAAGGAGGAGCTATTTTAAAATCTTTCCCTCTTTCACTTCCATATTAGGAAGTATTAAATGATTTTCGATGATGCGTAGGGATACAAGGTATGCATGACTGGGCCTTTTTACCTCCTTTTGTTGTAGTATTTAATGCAGGAACAATAGTTTTTGCATGCTTTTTGAAGTATGATGTGAACCTGATAAGCTGTGCCAGAATTGTCTGACTGTGTTGTCCACCCCCCATCCCCTGTGTGGAGAATGGGTGTGAACTGTTACAGCCACCAGCCTACCTTTAAATAAAACTTGTGAAGAAGTATTTGGTTCATAACTTAATTATTTGAGCTAAATACAACCAAGATAACAGAGATGTAGCCCTGATATTATATATATATATATAGTTTAAGAACTACTTAACTGTTAACTTATAAATTAAAAAATACACGCTGTGCAGCCCGCAGAAAGACAGCTAGAGAACATTTTATTTGACGTGCTGAAAAAGTAATTTTTATTTTAGAACTTGTTCTGATATTCCAATTTTTTCGAAAAGGTTATTGCAATGCTAAGGTCTTTTTCGTTTTGTTTTGCTGAGCATAATTTCACAATACATTTCATTTCTTTGCGAAAATCCCCAGCGAAACTTAGAAGTATGAAATTACGATTAGGTGCAGAAAAACGTACAAAAAGTACAATAGGGTTTTAATCGTTCAAAATTTGATAATTATTTTCCCCTAATGTCTAGTACTGCTATTACGTTCTTTGCCATGGAAGATGTCGGAAGTGTTGCACATTTATTGTTTCCCGGTGGGCACCCGCGAACCTGAGTCAGAAGTGTTGCTCATTTATCGTTTCCCGGTGAGCACCCGTGAACCTGAGTCAGAAGTGTTGCTCATTTAGCGCTTCCCGGTGGGCACCCGTGAACCTGAGTCAGAAGTGTTGCTCATTTATCGTTTCCCAGTGAGCAACCGTGAACTTGAGTCAGAAGTGTTGCTCATTTATCGTTTCATGGTGGGCACCCGTGAACCTGAGTCAGAAGTGTTGCTCATTTATAGTTGCCCGGTGGACACGGCGTAAACCTGAGTCACGGGAGCGAGCAACATTGCCCACGCTACACTTCCACATTCAGTTTATAGGGTACCACATTTACACATCAGAAGACAAACTTAGAGGGTGAGAAATTCATGTCCCGAAGGTGTTTCGAACCTGAAACTATTTTCGTCACAGTCAAGCATGCTAATTACTCGGCCACCAATTCGGCAAAATTAGATCGAGTAGTATCAACTGCTAAACTTGTATTCCTGTTAGGGCCTTTCTGCAGTTCACAGAGATGCAGCCATGAAACTTAAGCTTGAAGCGCTGAGACGGCTGCAAGTGTTTTTTCCCACGATTTAATTTTTACTGCTTTTGTTTCTAATAATGACTTATTATTATTCAGTATTGTAGAAATATTTATTCAATTTTCTAGAGATCTTTATTTTATAAGCTTGAGTTCATGCCGAAAGACAAAAATAAAATAAATAAAAAGAAGATAGAGAGAAAATGTTGACAGATCTTTCAATTTATATAGAAGGCTTTAAAAATATAAAAAACCTTTTTTCCAGGGAGATAAAAAACATTTCTTAATTAAAATGTTATAAGTCTTGTTAACATCGTATTAATTCTTTCTTATTACGTCACACGTTCCGTGAAGTTAATGTTTTTTTCAAGTGCAATTTAAATTCTCCAGTAATTATTCATTTCCTTACCATAACAAATTGTTATTACATAAAATAATAATATATTTAATGAACGAAGTGTACTTTGTTTTGTGGACTTTCGACTTTTTTTCTAAAGGAAAAAAAAATTTATAAAGAAAGAAGCAATGATGAATGCGAAATAATCATGAGGGTTGATGAACGGAGATAAGAGAGGGCGGGGGTGATAAGTTTTTTGAAAATGTTTAATGTAAAAAAAAAAAAAAAATCACTTTTTTTAAATCTAATTCAGTCCTAATTAATAATTTCAGTTTCTAAAAAGTATTTTAAAAATTCAAACTAAACTGTAAAAGTTTACTTTTATTCTTTCCTTTATAATCACGGTTAACTAGTTTAAAAAAATGGTCTCCATAGATCACGTTTTTAGTATTTTTAAGTGTTTTAAATCATTAGACATGCATGATTAGCATGATTTTGATTTAATTTTTATCTCTTTTCTTTTTTTTTTTTTTTCAATTTTCAAGACATTGTTTTTAAAACATACGCTTCATATTGGGATTTTTTGCTTCTTGACCATTAAGAACCAATTTTAATCTTACAAATTACTGTCTTCCTATCGGCCAGGATAGCCTGGTTGGTAAGACGCTAAACTCCCGTTCGTGAGACCGGGAGTTTGAATCCAGCCGGCCGAAGACTGCCCGTGTAGTAAATAGTGAGTGGTGCACGTTAGATCTGTCGGTTAACAAAGTCCTCCATGCTCCAATAACAAATCAATACCTTTGAGGGCCACTGAATTAGAGATTGATTGTTCTCTGGTTCAGGTCAAAGTTAAGATCTGTGGATGAATGAATTGATGAATGGGACCACCCTATAAACGGGTAAAACGTATGGGTGTAGCAAAAGTCGAATTCTTGGCCATAGATGGAGCCACTGGAAATAAGAACAATCGCACCCCTAGTGCCTTAATGGCCTACGACAACAACACTGTCTTCCTACCATCATTAAAGATGAATCCCAGACTGTTGCCAATAACTCCTTATTTTAGCTGTAGTGCGAGGTTAAAAGCCAAACTAAAAAATATATATATATATTTGAAAATTTATTTCACAAAATACGCATAAATTATATTAATGTGAATTTTTAACATTTAATTTAATATTTCAAAAAATTGAAAAATAGTGTTTTATTTCTGCCATTTCTATTTAGTTTAAAAAATAACAGACACAGATGTTGTTACTCATCCCCCTGGTGTAGGAAAGCGTACACCAGGTCCAAAAGACCTTGTCGCCTGAGAACGTTAAAAATCTTCTGCTCAACCAACAGCTGCCTCCAGGAGGCTCCCAAACAATTAAGAAGGTAAGCAGGACTAGCGGGAAGGGGACAGGAGCAAGGAGAAAAAATCTTTTCCCCATTCTGAAATTTCATGCATTTCAAGTGGCAACTTCTGAATCTTGCCAAGGCCGAGTCCTGGCGCTGCTGCATAACAGTGAAAGGCCCGGACCCTTTGCAGCGTTGCAGCAATGAGCTAGTTGAAAGTAAATTACTTTTGTGGATTGAGTGAATTTCTGAAGGAGTTAGCTCAAACGAGTTGGCAATCGGAAGATCACAACCATTTCTAGCAATAGTATCACAGACACAGTATATTTCTTATTTTCATTTTTTTTTATTATAAATATGTACAACATTTAAACCACAACAATATTATTAATTTGTAGATTTATGAAATTGTGAAGACACTCATAAATAGTATTAACAAAGCAAAACTGAAAATAAACTTTGTAGATGATATTGTAACATACAGTGATAGCGAAACACACTTGCTCGTAATTTTAACAATAATTGAGTTTTATTACAAAATATTGACCGTTATAAAAAGCAAAATGAGTTGAAATTCCTGACAAGATAAGCTAATCAGAATAGATTTGGCTCAAATTTTTCAGAACCTTTAAAATGCTTACATTTTTGCGCTAAATTTCATTTTAAAAGCTTCAACAATAATTATATTATAAACATATTTATAGAGTGATTTCACACAAAACAAATATTCCAAAACACATTCAATCGAGTTTCAACATTACCTTCCGATAACTAATGGAAGCACTTTGATACTCACACGAGATGTGAACTTTATTTTTGTCAGGTTAAGTAAATGATTAAGTAAATGAAGCTAGAGATCCAAAATTGACACGTGATTTTTGCTCTTAACAGAAGCCATCTGTCTATGGTGGTATCACCGTACATTATATTTTTTACAAAATGATTTATTAAATCATTAAAAGATATTATTAAATACTATTGTGATGCCATTATATATATATATATATATATATATATATACACATTTCCAAGCTTTTAAAATTTCTTTAATTTCGTAAATTTAATTTTCTATTTATTATAACTCCAATTATTATTGAATTAAATAATTTTTTGTCATTTTTATCACTTTTTATAAAATGCGAATATAAATGCTTGTGTTCTTTTCATAACAATTAACGTACCGACTAACTTTTTTATTTAATACAAGTGTATAACTCATTATTTCGGAGTCTCGGCTATTTGAATATCAAAATCTATTTTTAATTTCAAGCTGCTTATTTCTCTAACCACAAAAATGTTTCGGTTACAGGGCTATATTAAATTCTCATGGTCATTTTGGAAATTAAACTTTAGCTATAGATTATTTATAATATAATACATATTAATAACGTGGGGTTGGCTTTGTTTTTGGCTATACTATCTATCGATATCTTGCCGACTTTAGATCTCTTCTAATGCTCCTAAGTGCCAGTTACTAACTATTCATTCACTGATCAATTAAAATTATTAGCGTGTCGACCGGGGTTTTTTGGATGTCCGAAGGCCCCTCAGTTCGATGGTTTATAGTTATAACTGTCATATAAAATGCACCTCATTGTCTCTATTAAAGAAAAAACTGCTTGTTTTAATAGATATGGCCATATTTTGCTTGTTTTTTTGAAAATATTCTCTCAATAAAGCCAGTTTGTTTTACGTTCCAATGGAGTAATTCTTTCTTTCACTACTAAGACCCAAATGTACCAGAAATTTCCACTACAATATGTAAGCCACTATGAAAGTGTTAGAAATCATGATTTTTTCCTAAATTAAATTAAATGCCGCCATAACTATATTATAAGTACAAGTAAAAATTTTTAAAACCACAAAAGCGCACCACATATCAATCATTTCAAAAGTGGACCCACATGTAGTCTTGCAATCGCGAGAGACTTCTCGACCTGAATAAATGCAACCTCATAGCGAGCTCATCTCGCGATGACCAGACAGTACCTCGAAGGGGAACAACTTTCTTCCTTGAACATCGGGAATGCTGATGTCATTTAATTTAATGCACACGAGTGTATTAAAATAATACACATGAGTTGTTTTAAAACACATGAGATAGTCATTTTACCCATGTGTTGAGAATGAAAAAAGTTCCGGTATACTCTGAACATCCATGAATGACGTTAGTATGACGTTAGCATGATGGGAGCGTAGAACATGTTAGAATGCTTTGAGCATCCAGAAACGAGATCGTTATTTACTCATATTCTTCGAGAATAAAGAATGTTCTGACGTGTCTTCAACATCCAGGCATGAGGTTATCGCTTTATTGATATATCTGTCATGATTCATCTGCCGAGAATGACAAGATATTAAAATATGGCTTTTTAACATTCAAAAATGACATCATTCACGTACATATGTTCAGAGAAAACTTACTGCTATGCTCTCAACATCCATAAATGAGAGTTTTGTAAGCGAAGTTAGGATACTATTAGCAGAATCGTTCAATTAAGACTAGAATCTAGACTGTGTAGAATCAACGCTGGATGTGATTCGTCTTGTTTTTAGTATTTAACAATATTTAATCCAATTAATCATGTACATGGCTTACTGACAGAGTATATTTGTTGCAATTCCTCAAAATGTGTCGCACTGAAAACATTTTGTTCTCGTGGATAGATTTACATGGACTAAAAACCAATCATTGAAAGAAAATTGGTCAAATAGTTCTTCAGAAAAGAAAAACCTTTTTTTAAAAGGCGAAATGTGTACAAAGAGAAATTTACATTATATTCGGAATAGAAAATTTCTAAGCTATTGGGACGAAATATTCCACATAGCGGCATTTTATTTGTCAAGAAGTCAAATCTATCTAATCTTCAATTTCAAATCTTAAAAATAACTACAGAATCGATAAACAGAGTTGACGAATTGATGTTTATTCAGAAAAAAGTACATTTTTGAGTGTGAGTCTGTAATTTAATCAGTGGATAGCACATTTAATCATTAAATAACACATTTTAAGTCAAACTTACGAACTATTAAGATTTGTTTCTAGTACTAGATAATCTCATTATTAGAAAACAATTTATTTTGGGCAATATCTTTTTTGTCTCTAGGTCACTCTTCACTGCACGCTCCTGACATTGCCTTGCAGAATTTCGGGCTCATCAAGCTAAAAATGTGAGTGATTATTTTGATTCTTTTTTTAATCTATTTTGTTAAAAGTAGAACTTAATTGCAATTAAATACAGTTTGTTAATCTTGACAGACAGCTTCTGTTATAGCAAAATCTTTTAAGCAATTGCATTTAAATATCATACACACGCGTAGAAATACACAGAACTCAAACTTCATTTGTTTAAGTACAAAAACTATGTACTGAAGCTTTTTGAACACATCTCATATACTGAAATATTTTATAAGTATTCCATTTTTTAAACAACATATACAACTACAAATGAAATTTCAATTTCCAAAACTTTTTCTTTAACAAAAAGATGCCTGAAAAAATTCGACTTAACTTTGCATTTGTGAACAGTACATACTAAAATATACAAAAAAAAAAAAGTTATTTTTGAAATGGATGAAATTCAATAATATAAAATAAAAAAATTTTTTTCAACTTCAGGAAATGAACAGGATCGATTTATTGTGATATGTGATATAACAACAAATGCGAAGATAGAATTGAACATACTATATATTCTATATATCTACACCATGAGTTATCACAGAGAAACGATTTTAGTTCATACGCATGCGCTGATTTACGAAAATACTTTTTGCAAACTCTTAAAAGCATCTAACAGTCTAGTTTATTAATTTAACGGAAATTAGATGTAGAGTGGTACAAATATTTAACATGAACATTTTTGTAATGGAAATACGGAATGAATCTTTTCGAATTCAGTGCACAATAACACATGAAATAAATAAGATATCCAACTCCCGGTGTTTGTACAGGTCTCAGTGGCAAAGCATTTTTTACGCCATTACTACTTGATTAAAAAAATTCTATTCGCTTTAAAAGTATACAAATTAGAAATAACAATTAATGCCCATTTTCAAAACTTACTAGACGTGAATGAGAAAGAACAAAAAGAGATTTGAAAAATAATAACGTGAATTTGTCAACGAAAAATAAAGAGGAGAGACAAAACTAGAAAAACCACAGTAGCGGAGAAAGAAAAATGAAAAAATAGAGCAAGAAAAACGACCGTGGCCGAGAAAGACAATCAGGATAAAATGCATTTATGATTCTGCCCCTATGAGGAACTAATGTCGTTAAAAAGGGAATCAGCATTCATACGAATAAAAAAAGATTCCAGGGCATCAAAATGAGTTGATGTACAGGAGTGGAACGAAGTGCTTTAAATCTGTTGACCATAATATTTTCATATATGTTTGATGCGAATAAGGTTTTAATAAGTAATATTTTACCGTTTTAGCTTCGTATAATTATTTATTTAAGATATACTAATATGTTTAAAAAAAATATTACACTGAAACTGTAATTTTTTTCTTCACCAAACAGTAACAAAAAAAAAAAAAAAAAAAAAAAAAAAAAAACCTCACGTTCATGTTCGTAAGCTATAAGAGGGCAAATTAACTTTTGAAAACTTATCTTGTTATTTAAACAAACAACGGAACTTAACTATCTTATTTATATTATATGTTACTGTATATTAAAGTAGGAAGGATAATTTGGGATTACTCTGTACGTTAAGATTACTTAGGTATCAAGTTTTTTTCAAGGTTAAGCAAATGTACATTTTTGATGAAATTACATAAAAATTATAATTTAACATCTAAACTTAACATACACAGTAAAAAAATGTAAATTCTACAGAAATGTTTTCTAGAATAAAAATTATTTGAAGATAAATACGTATTTGTTCTGTTTTTAAACGTTGCCCGCGCACTGCAAAATTCCCGTTTTCTTACAAACTTTCTCCGTATTTTTGACGGTTTAAAAATGTTTTTTATAAAAAAAATTTTTTTTTCTCTGTTTTCCATAATATTTCTGCATAAACGAATTAAAACTTTCGATTTGAATTTAAATTTTTGCTGAGCAGTTTTGCTTACCATAGCATAACTTTACAGTTTTCCAAATCATTTTACGATTATTTTCTTTGCTCTTACTTTTCAGAAATTTATATGATTTTTATCTGTCTTATAATTTTTCGGTAAGTTAAATTGACAGACGTTTTTATAAGGGTGGGCAAATATAGTTTGAAACACTTTTACACTTAAATATGATTTTAATAAGTAAGATTTAAGATAAAGACAATTTAAGGTCTCGCTTCTTTAACCAAACGCCAAGGCTACCGTGGCCCAGAAGATAGAGCACTCGGTTTCTTATGAGGTCTTGACCCGATTTCGAATACCAGCGATAAATGGTCATGCAACTTCTGCTCTCGGGTAGCATAAATTATGCTGACATAGTTTGTGCGATCTATTTTCCTGTTGTTAAAATAGCAGTTTTTATCAGCTTAAAAAACAGGCTGTCAGCTTTTTTTCAGTAAATTTAAAAGATTTTTTACAGTGTAAGTTTTGAAACACTTAACAGAAAAAAGAACATTTAGTTTCAAAACTAGTTAAAACGACTTTAATAAGTTTCATTAGAGAGACAAAAAAAAAAAAAGAAAGAAAGCGAATCCAGACTCTTGAATTTCGTTAAATATTTTAAAGAATAATAAATATGCTTGATTGTTAATTGTTTTGAGATAATTTACGATATGAAAAATGATTAAATTTTAAGGTGGAGGAAAAAAGGTAAAAAAAAAAAAAAAAGGTTTCAATTTAATTGGTTTTGGCGCAAATCAAGTGGCTTTCATTAATTTTGGCTAAAAATAACTAAACGTGCCACTATATCTGTTTTCGATAGCTGAGTATTACTTCAAAAAAAAAATTTTTTTTTTAATGAAAAAGAGGAAAAAAATTTAATATAATTGTAAGAGAGGGACGTATAAGAAAAATTAAACTTATTTAACTGTTTCAACACCACTTCCAAAACAACCATTCCTTATTTGGGGGCAGTACTTGTCAATAGCATCGAAACAGCTGTTTGTTTTAAAATTTTGGATTTCTGTGCTTTTTACGTTTTTAATTTGTATTTCGTATCTACAAACATGTTAGTTATTTTGATTACTTGAAATGAGTATTATTTAGTAATTTAATAATAAAAATTGCGACTTAGAAGATTTTTTATAACGAAAGCGTTGCGGAAATTTTTTTTAAAATCTAGTTTTTGTTTCGTATTTATTAAACGAAAGTCACTAAGTCATAAATTCGGATTAAGTAAAAATTGCATAACTTTTATTTTTACATAAAAAAAAGTTATCATATTCAGCAAACTCAAATTGGTGCATTAAGTTTCTTACTAAAATGACTGGAAATCTGAAATAACTGATATTCTGTAATAATAAGTTAAATGCATTATTTCTAAAAGTCCAGCTTTTAGATACCGTTATCTAAATCAAAGCCTTTCTATCACAATATCATAAAATAAATAAAAATATTCTTACCATAACGTCACAAGCTAAATATGATAGTAATAATAATAATGAAAATGTTTTCAATATTACAATAATGATTGTCTTTCTAAAACGTAATTGTTGGAACACCTTCAGTTTATTCAACTACTTTTAGTTGGTGAACTTTAAGAACGCACGAGTTTTAATTGTTAGAGACTATTACCAACAGATCCGTTTTAGTCAGACACATGCCATTGGTTCCATTGTAAACATTTTATGATAAGGAATTGAGGGACAGCACCAGTTTGAAGGTTTTAAAAAATAATTTTGTTTTGGTTTGCATTAAGATACTTTTAGTTTCTAAATGTTCTTGCAAAATAAATATTAATATTGAGATTTATTACAAAGATACTAACTGATGTACAAAACTATCCAAATGACTTTTTTTTTACTCCTTTTCCTAAAAAAGAAAGTTCTCTTTACTTGACCTGAAATTTTCTTAGTAACTCAACTTACTCATTTTAAGTTTTTTCTTATAAAAATGTAAAAAACTTTTTTTTTAAAACGAAATATTTGATATTTTGAAATAGAATATTTCGATCACAAAACCTTCAAAAGATATTTCTTTTAAAAAGCAAAAATAAAAACAAGCAAGAATAATTTTTCTTAAATTTTTCAAATTGGTACTTCCTTTTAAAATAAACCGAAAAATTTTTAAACTCTATAAAATCCAACATCATTTAAATTCTTCATTTTTTTTTAAGCAGTTCACTTGCTGTTGTAAAAGACGCATTAACTTTGATGAGATTTTCTTATAAATATGTACATGTGAGGGTTTATCCTAAATTCGATTGAAATGTTAATTATGGATATGGAGTTTATTTTTATACAGTTCCTCATAAAAATACATTAATATATTAATTACTCTTGCTTTAAAAATCGCTTCGACAATTCGTCCGCCGCTTTACATACATGAATTAGTACCATTTGTTCAGCTTCGTCAGTTTTGCACTAATTTTGATCTACAAAACAGCTATGAAGGCTATGATTGTTTTCATTCCTATATCACACACGTTGGTTGTCACGTGATCTTGTGGATAAACAGAGCTGTAAGCAACCAAAGAAAGAGGTACGAAGAAAGTGGTGGTAGTGACGAACCAGCGTTCGTCCTTGGAGAGGGGCATTCTATAACTTGACGCTGGAAAGCGTGTCTCCGTCTCTCACAATCGTCTCTTTGGGGTCCTATGCATGCTGCGTAGGCCATAGCATGAGGAATGTATGTTTGCTCCAGAACGCCTCTAAATAAGTGCGCCATTGGTCCATGAGCATATACGGGGACATCTTCACCTCCGTGGGTGTCCCATCTTCTTGGGACAGCACTTTGTTGCACATAATTCTTGTCCTCTGAAAGCATAATAATAATATAATGCATAAACATGAATATATAAATGGTGTTTCGCTATTACCACCCTTAAGAAGCATCTTTCCTTCAGACCGAACTAATCCGTCAAATGGGAGGGAATATTTTAAATATGCTTCTAAAAATATTCACATAATTTCTTATTTATATACATATTTATATGATATAAATATATGTATCAATTTATATAAATTCACTGATAAACTGATGGAGGAAATATATTCTACGCAGTACTATCTTTCGAAACATCCAAAAAAAAAAAGACGGATTCGAGAAATATAGCGCGCATTAGTTTAGAATTTCCATCGATTTTTTTCTGGCAAAATTATACCAATACGATCCGCATGTTTTGGTAGGTAGTATACACCGAAGAGCCATTACATTATGACAACCCTGCTAATAACATGTAGGACCACCTTTAGCCCTCAAAACTGCTAGCATCCGCCGTGGCATTGATTCCTCAAGGTGCTGATTGGTAGTTTGAAACATCTGGTACCAAGCGCTCACCAACTGGTCCTGAAATTCCCTCACATTGCGAGGGGGTAGCGTGACAGCACGAATTTGGTTTTCCAAGTAGGACCGCAGGTGCTCTATTGGATTAAGGTCAGGTGAATTTGGGGGCCAAGACATGACTTGAAAGTCACTGGAATGTTCCTCGAACCAATCCATGACGATTTGACCCTTACGACATGGTGCATTATCCTGTTGGTAAACACCATCCCCCGCAGGAAAAACTGTTTCCATGAATAGGTGAACCTGGTCTGCAACTATGTTCAAGTCGCTTACAGACGTCAGGGATTGTTGTATGAGGATTATGGGTCCTAATGTGCCCCATGAAAATACTGCCCACACTATACTATCCCCGCCACCGGGTTATAGCATATTGTTATAGATGGAGGGTGGTCATAGTGTAATGGCTCTTCGGTGTATACGTGGTGATTTCTACGTAGAGGGCGCTGTATTTCTTCTGGATTATTGCATCCGGTCATTTGGCTAGAGCGTTTGTTGTCCATTTTTTTGTTTAGCTGAAATTTCACTGCAGTGGACATAGTTCTTTTTTTGGCGTGTTGAAATTTTCAAGCTTACATGTATTGCAATATCGAGAATACTTTTTTTAATTTAAGATATAAATGTATTGGTGAACATAAAAGAGCACAAGTTAATAAAATTAATACTGCCTCGCAATGAACTACTTTCCTATTTTAACAATGAACACAAATTTGTCACTTAAAGATATTTGTGAGCTAAAAAAAAGATGTGCGAAGCAATAATTACTTAGCTATACTATGTACGCTATAACAAAACAATTCAGAAAAAATTACATACTAATAAAAATTGCCCAGTTAGCGATTTCTTCTTAAAAAAAAATAATAATGAAAAAAATAAATTAAAATAAGGCACCCCTTTCTTTTAAAAATCTAGATTATTCTAAAAAATATTGCCATAATAATATTGCCAGGATTAAATTATAAATCTTCCGAATGATAAAGAAGTTAAAGTGATACTTTTACTTTGTTATTTACTTTTATGTAAAACAAAAAGAAGGGTTTGAAAATATCGCCTCATACTATTTACTTGTATGGATCAAATGATAAAATAAATAACAATAACTTAGCGGTGACTTTCCAACTGAAACTTTTCTTAATGTATTTCCGAGCACTTCTTTAGGGTTTCTTCTTTATTGAAAATACCCTCCATACATTTGTCTTTAGATGTGTCATATAAAAATCTACTGTGCAGCCAGATCATACTCTATCATCTAGCGTTTGTTAAGAAAATAAAAAAAATGAAATCAAAAATTTAACCTAAAATCTAATACGGCAAGAAGACAAAGTAAAAAATGCGCGCATTATTATTAAAATAAGAAGAAATATAAAAAATATTTACAAAATCTAAAAAAATCATAATCGAGGTTAAATATTATGAAGGAAGGATTAAAATCATAAAATTTCTCTAATAGAAATAAAACGCAATTAATTTTGATTCCGTTATCGCTTTTTTCTTACCTTAATGGTTTCTTTACTACAATATTTCAAATGTTTTAAAAATATTCTTTAAGAACGAAGATTACAAACGTAATATATTTATATTAATATATATGTAATATTAATAACTAATTTTGGAGTTTTATTCTTAATCAAAATTTTCAATGTATGCAAGATATTAAGTACCAGTACTCGAATTCAATGCTTGTTTTCGGTTTTTTTGAATAAAAAAAAAAAAGACATATGTATATATTATTTTAAAAAAATCAATGTTCATTACAATATAAAATATTATAAGGCAATTGCAAAAGTCATGATTTCCTCGGTCCCTATAATAATATAAGTATGAAAGTTTTTGTTAAAGAAATGTTAAGATTTTTTATATAAAGGCACGTTTTTTATTACACCAGTATTAGATACGTAAAACTGTCATACTTTTGCTCCTTGTTTTATTAATGGTACATTCAGAGGGCAATCTTTTACAATTATTCCTTTTATATTGTGGGGAGAGTAGTTAACGACCATGTCAACCTTCATCTATGAAAAGGTACCCCGACATCGAATCAAGTTAACATGTCTTATATACTAGTGAATAGTAGTCGTAATTATGTAGTGGTAGATACGCTACAGTACTCCCTCACCAGAATTATATCCGTGATAAAATTCGATGAATGGATGCCACAAGTTGATTCATTGCTGCTTTTGTGCGAAGCCAAGAGAGCTGTATTAAGATCACCGTGTTGCCTCCTGTGTTGCCTTTTAGCATTCGAGTGTGTGCAAGACGACGTTGTGTGTGATCAAGACGAGACTGAGCGGCAACAGTGCGCGGAGGTGGA
Organism: Parasteatoda lunata; assembly: GCA_949128135.1. Classification (NCBI taxonomy): domain Eukaryota; kingdom Metazoa; phylum Arthropoda; class Arachnida; order Araneae; family Theridiidae; genus Parasteatoda; species Parasteatoda lunata. The sequence continues at coordinate 80,293,020 of OX421977.1, forward strand.
TTGCAGTCACAAGTAGCAAGTCAACTGTTCAATGTGGACCATCCATCGAAGTAGGCGTGTTCCTATCGAAGTGGGCGCTACTGCCAAGGTAGGCGTGTTCACATCACGTCCGGGTCACCAATGTGGGGAGAGTAGTTAACTACCTTCATCTATGAAAAGGTATCCCAACATCGAGTCAAGTTAACATGTCTTATATACTAGTGAACAGTAGTTGTAATTATGTAGTGGTAGATACGCTACAATATTATCGAGTTATTTAGCACTATCCCGTAGCGTCCAGCAGGTAAGCGCATCAATTCACAAGACTTGAATTGAGGAATGTTTCAAAGAGTAAAATGATGAATTTCAATTAATGTCTTGATCACATAACACGCTAGATCTTAATCTGGCAGAAGCAGAGAGATCTAACAGCTCTAACAGAGATCTAACGGAGATCTAACGGAATATTTCGAATTTGCGCGATTTACTGCTTAAACATTTGGTATAACTTGTCTCCAGTTATCTACTTGTAGCATCCATGCCAAGGCGAGTTTCAGCTGTTTTGAGAGCCTAAGTTGGCTCAATGCATCCGTGAATCAATGTTTTTACTCTCAGTGTATAATGAATAAACATTTTCAAGCACACTACAAACCTGTATTCAATCCCGTTAAATTTTCTCTTCCTGTGGGAAAATTGTGGTTGTATCCTGGTCCATTGGCGTATAATAGCGTAGTGTAAGGCATGCCGTCTACGTCCGAATCTCTATTATCAAGACCTGTAAAGAGCCACAATCATTGTTTATTGTAATTTTTATTTTCAAAAATAAAAAAATAAAAACATTTCCCCTCTGTTTTCCGCTTTTTATATTTAAAGAACAAACTATAGATTGTATATCTCAATAAAACTCGAACATGGTTGTTACAAAAATACTGTATAAGTGATAAAAATGTTTTAAGATTAAGTACAGAGACAACTAAATCAAAAGTGAATTAAAAGCAGAAAAATAAATTAGGTAATTGTTAATTTTACGACTTACAACTAAAGAGTCATCATAAAATTTCTGAATTGTTTTGTATAATAAACTCGTATTCATTGCAGTGACTATCAGTTATATTTTACATTATTTATTTATCATTATTTACTACGATTCTTCACTGTTATATTTTGCATTCACAGAATTAAATACTTTGTTTCAATGACTTTATTTTTTTAGTTTTAAGTATTTTATTTTCCATTTAAAATATAAGGCATAATTGCTACATTCAGAACTTTAAAAAAAAAAAAATAGTCGTAATTCATTATAACGCTAAACCGCAGCGGTCGAAAGAGGCAAATTAGGGCATGTAGCATTTCCACGTACTATAGAGAGTTGGTGAAGAACTCATGTCGTTAACAGGGGAATCGGCATTCGTTGGAATAAAACAAGATTCCAGGACTTCAAGATGAACTGATGTGCCAGAGGTCAAAAGAATCTTGGCATTGTCAAAATTGAAATTTTGTCCCAACTGCAATCTATGATCTGCATTCTATGATTTATCGAATTCTAGATGCTAGATACACATATCGTGTTTATTCGAAATTTTAAAGCACTTCTTGTTTGTTTTATATAGCCTAGGTCACACTGACAAATTATATTGTAAATGAACCAACGATTATTAATGCCAATCGAATCTTTTTAAAATCTTATTAGTATTAATAATCGCTATTTATTAACACTATTTTTTTTAAAATTAAAGTTTTTGGTAAAGAAAATCTTCAATTCTAGTCCTAGAAAGTATTCATTTCCACAACATTTTTATTACTTTTGTAAACAAGCTTGAAAATAAATTTTTTTTAACTCCTTAGTGTAGGATAAAGAAATTCTACAGTGGCTACATTTAAAGCCGTCAGAAAGAAATTTTCATTTTTACACCATTGTTAATGGCTTATCATCTGAAGTGTTTATTTTTGAGAATAAATAAATAAACAGTGCCTGTACCTAATACAGGATTCCCCCTCTTCGGATATCCACCGAAGGAAAATACGTGGGAGTGGTCAGAGGTGACCACCATTAAAGTGTCTTCTGGTTTTGTCATTTCTAGAGCAACCATGACAGCGTCTTCTAGTGCTAGAGTATCCACCAGGGCACGATGGGCGTTGTTGAAATGATGAGAATGATCAATTCTTCCGCCTGTAAAAAGAACATCATTTCCCAGGAAAGTTATTTTTAAAGACACTCTCGAAATATTGTATTTTATTATGAATTATATAATTCATAGCAATACCTCATCATTTATTTAGTATCTATCTCGGTACGGTTTTAATGGCATGTAAATACTATTTTAATGGTCTCCTTTTTTTCTGTTGATTACACAAAATATATAGAGATACATTGTGCGAAATAGAAAAAACGTTACACCCTTAATAACTTTTGATCCACTATGGATCAGATCTTTATGTGATATTTCAGCATAAAATAAAGAAAGTTGACATCTTGAGTAATTTCCGTGATTACGTATTTTCGCGTACTCAATTTTAATGATTCAAGGACTTAACCTTGTTATTGTTTTTTTTAGCGACAATTGAACAAGTAAAGATCGCCGGCCATTGGCATTGCAAAATCAGGAAGGTGCGCCTTTCATTGGCAAGAAAGCACCGCTAGGGTAAAAGTGCAACTTAACTCAAAGCATCCTGAATAGATATCAGAACCATTTATTCGTGAGGCCACCACCACAGTTTAGACATAGATCTGAATAGTAAGGAAGTTTCTCCAGATCCATGAAACCACAATACTGCTCGGAGACCGATCATGGAAATTTCGATTCCATAGATTTTACGAGCACGTATATCGCATGTACTCGGTGGGTCTTAACGGTTTTGAAGATCGAACACCGGCACTTCCGGACCAAATTCCGATGCCTTAAGCACTGGAATACCACAGCCCCGGACCTAACATTAAATATACTTAGCAAATTAGTGAAGACTATATTTTTTAAGTTACGAAATCAATAATAAAACGTATTTGTTCTGAATAAAAATTTTTTTATCGAGAACACAATGCTTTAGCCCGTTCCTTGAAAACGTCTGAGCAACAGGAAAGAAGACAGTTAACAAATCAACTACGCACTACTCATGCCCGTTCATTGGAAACATCAGAGCAACGGGAAAGAAGACAGTTAACAAATCAACTACGCACTACTCATGCCCGTTCATTGGAAACATCAGAGCAACGGGAAAGAAGACAGTTAACAAATCAACTACGCACTACTCATGCCCGTTCATTGGAAACATCAGAGCAACGGGAAAGAAGACTGTTAACAAATCAACTCCGCGCTACCCAAGCCCGTTCGTCGGAAACATCAGAGCAACGGGATGCAGGAAGGAAAATTAATCAAGAACGCACTTTGCTGCCATTACTCTGATTTGAATCTCAGTACATTTCACTATGGAACCGACAATCAACTATAGTCTTCACCTAAGCGTCATCATCGGAAAAATGGACATTTTTGGTAACCCGTGCTGAGGCCTACTCTTTCTAGGAGGTGTTGGTCAAGCAAGATAATCGAAACTTTTCTTGGCGAAAAAATGTCGGTACATTCGTGTTTCCAAATGACTTCATTCGGTGCTATAAGTAACGGTGCGCATATGGGCAGCCAGAGTTATTTATTACATTCACATGCAATCCTGCTTGAGCTAAAATTAAAGATCTTTTGTAACCTAGGCAAACATCATCAGATCTTCATGATGCATTACCGCACGTGAGTTAAAACAAGTATTAAGCTCTATGCTTAGTTTTATTGCAAAGCGTCATGTTTTTGGAGAGACACGGTGTTTGATGTATTTTATGTAATGGCAAAAAAAAGAAGAAAAAAAGAAAAGAAAGAAAGAGAATTGCCACATGGTTTGGCTTATTGAAAAAATCACACCATGACAAATTGGCCAGCTCATATCAACAGAAATACCTGATGTCGCCATTGATTCAAACTTTTTTCAGATCATCAGCAAAAATATGTTTCATGGTCCGCGTGCAACACCATACATGTCTGTTTGAAAATTCACTAACGATATCCTAGAGAATTAACTGTTGAGACTATCACTGGTTTTTTCACGCTTAATTAAAATTCTCATTTCAAATAATAATCGTAAATCTCATTTACACACTTAAATACAAAATTAAAATTCAAACTGAAAGCGTTGCAACGCACGCAGGTTACAGCTAGTTTTAAATAATTGTCAAAATATATTCAGTGTGATTAGTTCTAATTGCGCACAAGTTCAGATGATTAGTTAATTTGAGTACCACAAAACAGCTGCTAAATTATAACAAATCAGTACATTCATAGCATTACACAAATATAATAATTAACATAATTAATTAATAACTTTATTTAAAGCGTCCTAATTCAGTACTTTAATCATAGTTTACTTAGCTTTTTTTTTTTTTAAATTCTAGGTTTTGCTTTTGAATATTTATTTGTTTGTGATCAATAATAGATAAGTGATTATAATTTTATTTTCCTCTAAGCAATGATAGGGAAAAGTTTTGAAATGGTTTTTAATTAGTGTTTTGTTATGAAACTTTACATAAATGTTTTGAATCTTACAGCAAAACCTACTAAAAGCTCATACATGTGTGTTAAAATGAACTATTTATGTAATCTATAGTATCGGAATGCCATTCAAGTTAATTATATGACCTATAGATAACGTGCACTAAAAATAATGCCTTTTCTTTTTGTGAAAGAAATACTGTTTATTTTTAAAAATGTTTACTGTAAAGGAGACTTTTACTTATAAGGTAAAATAGTGATAGAATAAAATATTTTGAGATGAGATTAAACAGGAAGTGCTTGGGAGCAAAACACATTTTTTTGATAAGTATGTTGTTTTGAAAGATAACCCTCAAAGTACCTTCCACCATTAAAAAGTACCCTCTTGGATTTTTTCGAAGGATTTCAATGGCTTTCTTGGTCATTTCCGCTAAAGAAGGTTCTCCGTCAGGGCCAGAATCCCTGTCCACTTCATAGGACATATGGCCGTGATTGAACAAACCTGTAAATAAGATGTTAACTTTATAAATCATAGTGCAATTTATAATTTTTATCGTGTATCCACTATAAAATTTTGGGATCAAATTACGGTAAAAAGTGCTTGGATTTCGTCGTGCCGTACTTTTTACTGTAATTTGTTCCGGAATTTTTTACAGTGTAGATCATTGCGTTTATTTTTAAATAAGATTTCTTACTATTATTGCTTTCAACTTTAATAAAAATAGCTGAAATTATAAATTTAGTTACTTGTATGGGAATTTCGACATAGCCTGCTAATATAAACCAATTAAAATTTTCAAATTTTACTAAATATTTGTAATTTGTACTAGAAAAATTCCAAAGAACTGACTTACATCCCATTACGGCCAAAGCCCGAAGTCGGCCAGATCGCGAATTGACCAAGAACGCTGTAAATTAGTTGGCTAAAGTCCGAAATTTTTCTTGATTTCGGGAATTGTGCGGCCAAATCGCAAATTGGCATGGGAAGATCAGCCAAAGTTGGAAGAAAAAATCCTTATGCCGGGTAAACCGGGCAAATGTATACCGGGCAGGGGCACTTGACCTTAAAAAAACATCAGTGTAGGATATACCGGGCAGTGACACTTGACCTAAATAACATCAGTGTAGGATATACCGGGCAAATGTATACCGGGGAGTGGCACTTGACCTTAAAAAACATCAGTGTAGGATATACCGGGCAAATGTATACCGGGCAGTGGCACTGAACCTTAAAAACATCAGTGTAAGGTATACTGGGCAGTGGCACTTGACTTTAAAAAACCATCAGTGTAGGATATACCGGGCAAATGTATACCGGACAGTGGCACTTAACTAAACCTAGTATGACTAGACCTTTGGTGTATGTATGACTAGACAATTAAATAGACTATTTAATAATGGTTATTAAATTAATGGTTATTTAATAGACAATTTAAAATTTTCTATTTTTTATATTTTTAAATTAGAAGATTTATAAGAATTATTTATATAATTATAGAAGGCCGCCAGAGTAAAATATTCACTGATTGTTTCAATGAGTTCGGACTTTGGCCAGCCATCCTCGGCCACTTCGTGATCTGGCCGGCCAATTCCCGAAATCAAGAAAATTTTGGACTTTGGCCAAGAGGTAGGCCGCACTTCGGACTTTGGCCGTAACATATATATATATATATATATATATATATATATATATATATATATATATATATATATATATATATATATATATATATATATATATATATATATATATATATATATATATATATATATATATATATATATATATATATATATATCATTACTGGTTGTTCATCTTCGGATGATAGAATGAAATAAAATGGGCAAACGTACCCAAGAGATAATCTGTTTTTGCTGGGTCCACTTGGTCGAAGTCTTCTTTTCTGTAAACGTACTTATTGTCCAGTTCTCGAGTCTGCTTATCCTTGAGCCATTCGTCGATGAGATTACGACCATCTTCTCTCCGACCCATGTCCGTTTGAATTTTCGGATCATTCTCTTTTCGCGGTAAGAAATGACGTCTACCCCCTCCCAATATAACCTGCAGAATTAAAAAAAAATATTTGGAATGGATCAGAAATAATGATGCAGTGAAACACATGGAATAAAAAAATTTAAAAGTAAAGAACCAAATATTCAATGAAAATTTCAAAGATATGTTTTTTTCAAGTATTAAAATGTACGTCAAATGCAAAATATTTATAGTCACAATCAGGAACACGTTCTAAAAATCAATTGTATAATGAAATATAATAATGATTGCTGTTAATACTAAAATAAGTAAAAATAATTGCTATTAATACTAAAAGAATGTTTTGAAATTTTTTGAATTACACAAATATTGAAAAAAAATTTCTTAAAAGTATCATAAATAATGTCTCAAAAAACTTTTTTTTTTCCTGGAGGTCCGAGGCATGTGCCCCAAATGCCTTCGCCTGGTTCCTAGACATGGTAAAAATTAACCAGAAAATTCAGATTTTGGAGATAATATGTAGTATTACGTAGAGCAAAAACTAATTTAAGTTGAGAGTCATTGGTCAATCCAGAGATGCCAACTTACTCTGGACAGCGGATAAATATTTTCGAGTCGTAGAAGACTTATGGATTTATGATTATGAAGAGTAGTATGATTTTTAGTTTGGTAAATTCAATTTATAGTTTTTTTATTAGTTATACTAAGTAATTCAAAGAGTTATGTGATTCACTATTTTGCTAGAGTTAGGTCGTGGTGGGCATCTTAAAAAATAAGTAATATTACCTGGAAATTTGCAAATTTTAGCTCTACCGTTTTTTATAATATTTTGTTAAATCCGGAGCAGTTGGTATCTCTGGGAATAAATTGATTTGATTCGATAATCGGGTTATAAAGTCTGTGAATTAACATGAAAAGATTAAATTCATAGCCAGCTAAGAGATATCAACTTTAGATAAAATCTGCTTACATGGTCTCAGGCGGCAATTATTTTGGGACCACAAATTGAGTAGGAAAAATATTAAAAGAGCAATCATACATCATTGGTTCGCAACCTGTTGTTAGTAATGCAGTTCGTATGTGTATGAAACAGAATTAAGCAGTTAATTTAATCTTTAAAGAACATTTTTTACAATATCAGAGAAACGCATTAAATTTGAAAAAAAAAAAAATTATTTCCTCAACTTAATCATTCGTTTTAATTCCTCTTTTAATACTCAAATAAGATGAAAGTATCGTTTTTTTAAAATAATTTTTTATAATTCTTTGTTCTGAGGGGTAATAATTAGAATTATTTGCATCAGTTAATTTAATGCTAGTGATCGACACAGGACTTGAAGCTGTCCTGAATGAAAGTAACTATACCATCCTTTGAATACTTACTGACAGCCGCAGCTCGATTCAACACTTGAGCAACTGGACCCGCACAGGAGACAAAGTAAGTATTTCTATTATGAACAAATTAAATCTCATCTCCTATCAACATGACATTCATTTCCATTAGGGTCCCTTCACATGTTAACATCTATGGGAATGAAATGGCTTTGCTAAAGAAGTCATCCCACCCCCTCTTCTATAGAACTGATTCACGTTACTGAATAAAAGAACAAAATTGGAAAGCCTGGCTGTCACCTCCACAACATCACTGTTATAAGGGTAGGAAACAGGGCCTATCTCTAACACTTCCCTGCAAAACCAGCCTCTGATGTCTTGTCAGGGGTCACATTAAATGCCTATTGCATTCTGAGGGCAGAAAGACCTACCCACTTTGACCTAAATGCCACCATTACAGGGCTTCACCTGAACACATCTTAGACTGTTCCCGAAATCTATACTCCCTGCCCCCTACTGGTTATTGATTTCATGCATGTCATTGGATTCACAGACCTGGTCGTCAAACCAGACTGACCTCTCAGACTGACTCCGTCAGACCAGACAGGAGATTAGTAACAACAATAACAATTATTTAATGCTTATAAATTCCATTATTTTGTATTTACTTCTGACAAAAGTGAAGCTATTTAAGAAAGTGATAAAATCTGCTTACATTGATGTTTCTGCCAGGAGAGTTTTCGACGAGTTGGCGAGCTATATCCTTGCAAGAGTTCCTTGCTTCTGGAGGTATTTTATCGTCACTCTCCCAATATCTGCTAGCCGAGTGACCATACATAGCAGCTGGTGTAGCATGCGTCACACGAGTTGTTGTGACAAGACCAGTGGATTTTCCTGAAACATATTGAATTTTTTTACTCCATAGATTCAAAAACATTAAGTGTAGTAAGAATAAAAAATTTAGAAATAATTATTAGTTATTTAATAAAATTCTATTTTTAGGATGTCGGATAAAAACGTAAGTGCTGCTATTGTACAAAAAAAAAAAAAAAAAAAACACAACTATTTTAAATATTTGTTAAAATTATACGCAAAGAACAAGCTTTTTTCGTTAAATATGAGGCAATTTTAGCCGAAGTGTTGAAAAATATTGTTGTTTTGCTTTATAGATAAAAACAGACTTACGTTTAATTTTTAAATGGAAAGTTGAAAAATTCACTTGGGGAACGAAAATATTTGAACAATATATCAACGTAAATTAGTTAACCTGAACAATATCGTGATATATCGTAAAATATTGATATTTATTAACGCGATATAAAAATCTAAATATCGCCTACGCTTTTAAATTTGGAAGTTTGAGTTAAAAATTCAACTATACCAAAACGTTGTCTCTCTAAATCCATCTTAATCCATAATTTTTGTCATATTTACAATGTTTACAATATGTTAAAAGCTGCATATACTTAAAATATTAATCCCTAGATTTAAATTTACTCTTTAAATAACAAAGTAACGAAAAGTATTTTATAAAGCTCATGATTATGTAATATTCTATTTGTTCAAAATTAGAAGGGTTATGAATAACAAGCTCAGTTTTACGAACAATTCTCTAAAGCAAATATTTGCATTTAGTAACAAGATAAAGAGTGCGATAGTGTAATATGGTTGTGCTCGCATGTATTAAAGAGCGATAAATGGAACTAAGTTGTAATGAATAAGTTTTGTGAAAATAATAAACATTAGAACTTCCACTTTAAAAGAACGGAAGAATTTTCAATTATTTCAACGAGTTTCAAACAATAGATGAGGTGCAGTAAGATTGCTCCGGGCAATGTTTTACATTTATCGAGCGTCAGAATATCTTTTAAATGAAATCTTTTGTTGCCATTTCCATTCTCTTAATAGTTCCTATCAGCCATTGCTTAGCAATTATTATCGCCTGCACTTTAAATCTCAGTTCACTTTAAAAGCACTGATTGGTCATTAATTCAAGGGCGACGACAGCGACATGGTGCGGAGAGAAACGATAATAGGTGTCAGCAGATTAGCTGAAACGAATATCAAATGTGGTATTAATTTGATTAGATTGTTCGATTTCTGTGCAGCGAATGTCTTTTTCTGTAATTGAGTTGGGAGTCGGTGATGGCGTTAACTTGTTTAATTGTTAAATCCTGTCTGATAGTTGTTCGCATCGATATTTGCTGTCTGACAACAGTAGAGCGATTTAAAACTTTGTAGTGAATATTAGTTGTTGCATACTGATGTTAAAGCATAAGTTAAATATGCATTTGTAATTTTTCAATATTGCAGTTTGGAAAAGTATTTAGGATTGGTGCAAAATTGAGTACAGTCACTAGATATTTTTCCCAGTGACTCGAAAAACTCCTAAGAATGTTATATTTTATGCAAGAATTAAGACTTGAGAAAAGAGAAAATACGTGAACATTTATAGAGTGATTTCAAGGAATTTAATAAACATCGAAAACTACATTTAACTTGTTTGTTTTACAAACCTTTGTACAAGAATTTCTGAGATTTTTAAGAAATGTGACTAATATTCTGTCAACAAAAGCTTTTAATCTAAAAACTCAGTTTTCTACAGTCAACAAAATAAAATTTATGAAATTTCTAGATTATATTACTGATTTAAAACAGTTCGTCTATTAAAAAAATCATACGTTAATGCGGACTCTCTTACATTGGTTAAAAAAGTATTTTCCATCCTAGCATATAAAATAAATAAATAAATAAATAAATAAATAAATAAATAAATAAATAAATAAATATATATATATATATACTATATATATATATATATATATATATATATATATATATATATATATATATATATCGTGTGATTTCTCATACATATCAATGAGGTTTAAAGTTTTTTGAGGGACTGACAAAAAATTACAAAGGGGAAAAAATGTTTTTGAACACCCTATGCCAAAAAATGTAGTAATGAATTTGTAACTTATAAACTATTATTTTGATTATTACAATGCAATAATTGCACTAAATTTCGTAAGCCTTGCTTAAATATTAATGGAGATATGGAAATTTTTATGAAAAATTATGTTTTGTCTTACGTTTTTTTTGCTATAAATAAAAAAATATTCAATAAAATGAAACGAAACTTTTAGATCAATTTAAAATTTGTTACAAAATTATTGCTTTAAAATGTGAGAAAAATCTGTTTGAAACTTCACAAGATATGAGTAATTAATATAGTTCTTTCATACTGCGCATGCGCGGAAAAATACAAAAAATAATTTCTTAATTTTGTAGCGAATCGTATTTGGCGATTAATAAAAACGTTCTATTTGAAAAAATTTAATAAGTTTCAAGTAATTTTCTAAGTAGTTTTTTTACTATAAGACAAATAGTCTAAAATTATGCATTAAATGGAGTCATTATTGAATATTGAATATCATAAACACAAAAACAAGAATGTAACACGCATTGTCAGATTTCAAATCTCGGTAAAAAGAGTCGTTAATATTATTTGGATTCTGAATTCTCTCTCATCACAACCATATTTATATCAGGATACAGGCTACTATTTCTATTATTATTATTTGAAACAAATAACAGACTATTTCAGTCGCTCGTTCTGCTTCTTTATTGGTTTTTTTTTTTTTTTTTTTTTTTTTGTACTGGAATATGTTCTTGTAAAAGGATGCACACAACAGTTACTTTTACAGTTTAATGTAATAGGAAAAATGGATTAATTAACAGTTGTACTCATTGGGAGAAACGTATTTGATTCTTTGGAAACAAACAATATATTCCTTACTGTCTGATGCAAGGGGTTGCAGTTGCTGATAGCTGGAGCATGAAAGCTTTTGTACAAACATAAAACAATTACAAAATTTCGTCCTGCTTTCTCAGATTTTTTACGATGCAGACAATTTTTCTTAAGTTGACCTCTTCTGCAACAGCAACATAATGGTTTGCTTAGACACCCGGTCAACTTTTAATCAGGGAATTAAACTGTTTTTACCGGTTCAGTACTTGATCTTTAAGATCGATTTTGACACGTGATCAACTTAACTAGCTTCATTTTACTAGTAAAAACAGATCTGAACAAAGAGAAAGACATACGACCTATGTTTTTGAAAACACAATTGATTTGAAATTTTCAACCGGTTGTTTGTAACAGATCGTGGAAGTAACATATTATTATTATTTTTTAAATAGATACGATTTTATTACAGATATGAATCTATAACAGATATAAAATAATTTTATAGCGAAATTACTAACTATCACTAAATATAACATCATGTCTTAAAGTTAAGAGATTATATTTCCTAATTTCTTTTTGCTTCTTATAAAATACAAATGAGGCGACAAGGAGAAAATAGTACTGGCAAAATTAATGTTACTGTATAGTAATAATATTTTTGGTAACCCCCCTATTTTGGTTAATAAAACCAAAATGCGCGGTATTTAAATGTACGGTATAATTGGTTCATATGGGCTACGATTTAACGCAAATTTTGATTTTCTAAATAATAATTTTTATTATCATACATTCAGTAAAAAACACAAAACTGAAACCTAATGGTTTTTACGCCATGCTATAAAGTATCATGTCAAAATTATGAAACTTTACCACGTTTTCCAAATTTTATCACAAATTATAAAACCATATTTAATTGTTAATTCTACCAAAATCATTACTAAAAAACTTTGTTAAAAACTTTTGGTATTTTCATAGACTAGAAACACGGTAAATTTTACCATATTCTGGTTGTTTTGACCATACTTTTTTATGTCAGTGTAAGTTGAATCATATAATCGTTCTTCTTGAACTTAATTTCACGAAATTATGGTTCAACGTAAACAGAAACGCGATTCGGTTTAACGCCTTAGTAAGGTTGCAGCATCTTGTTTTATTTTAAATTTCCCATATTATGGTTTCTGGAAGATCAAATGTTCAATGTTGTCCCAATTTGTTTGCTGTGTGTCTCATTTTTATTATTGAAACTAGTGCTAAAATCTAAATAATAAGAATAATCTAATAATAATTCGCAGTATTTTGAAAGCATTCATAATTAGATTCATGAAAAGATATAACGGAACTTTTCCAACTTACTTTTAAGGTGTGGGATAAGTATTTTTATATTAGTTGTTGACAGCCATTAAATTAAGATGGAGCTTTTATTAATTAATATCATGTTTCAGCGAGAAAAGTGCTTATTTAATGTATTGAACCAAACCTGCCATCCTTCGTAACTAAGGATCAAGAAAAGTTGCTGTTTCCAGCTTATTTGACTTCAGAATAGTTTTTGTAATTAGTCAGTTCTCATACGTTTAGAAATTTACCGAAACAATTTGTCTGAATCGAAAGCAAAGAATTAGATCTACATTTTAATTGTAGTTTATTACTTTTTTTCCAAAACCATTTCTTGTAGTTCTAAAACAGTTTTTGGTAAATATCAAAGATTGTTTTCCTAAAGTTTAAAGTTATTATGAATTCATTAGGGAATAACAAATACCCATAAAATTTCTTCAAATCAACTGCAAAATACAAAATTTTATGGGTATATTCGATTATCTCTAACCGTCTCTCTAAGTAAGTCTAAATCAGTTTTCTCAGCGCAAATTTCGTCTAAATTTCAAAATCTTGAATTTCATTTAAGTAATGTTAATTTATACGTTTACATTCTATTGTAGATAAATATTAGTTCTAAAATTAGATTTCAAATTTTACAAGGCATATCTGGGGAAAAATTAGTAATCTTCCTTGGAATATCATATTTCATGAAAAAATAGAGGTTTAAATTTTACAATTTGCTATAAACTTACATTTTATAATATATCTTTATTCTTATGTAGTGTAAAAATAAGGAAAAAAAAGGTTACTTTGTTAGTCGGGAAGAAAGCTTGATGCGAAATCAACTTTAATTTAATGCTGAAGTTCATATTTTCCAACTAACAACTAATCTTTTATTAAAGTCGAGTACCGAAGGCATTGATTAAATTTAGTTGAGTGTTACATTTTCACTCAATGAAACAAAATTTCTTAATCATTGTTTGAAGACGAAAAATTCTTAAGGCATATTTTAATATTTAAGTAGGTATTAAAATGAAGTAAGTAATAGAGAGGAAAGAGGCAGTGTTAAATGAAAATATTTAGCTCTAGTATAATGCAATTTTTACAGTTCAATGTAAAAACTTTCAGACAAAAGTAAAAATTCTGTTTTCATGTCAAGGAATTAGCTTTGAACATATTTACGTAGGAAGTTGTGGTTTTGAAATTTAAAGTCTAACACTCTCTTTTCTTAATAAGTATAATTTAGTACGCAATATTATATAGAAACGGTTAATTAATTTTTTTTCCAGAAATGATGCTCTTTTCTGGATTAAAATTGAGTGCAAACTAAACCACTCTAATGGGAAAATTTTCATTTTTCCTTCATTTTTCCAGTTTTTTATTGTTACTTTTAAAATTTGTTATATTGTTTCATTCGTTTCTTTTGATAACTAAAGATCTTCTGAATAAAGATATTGATAGATGAAACTAAACATTTTAAAAAATTAAAAAAAATCAACACAGTATTGTATATTGATACAATACTATATATTGGAACAACATACAAAAACAATCTAATTTAGTGTACGAAATAGCGCTTAAGAGTGCACTGAGATAAAAAGTATGGTCAAAACTGCTAGAATATGGTAAAATTTACCGTTATTCTTGCTCTTTTGGGAACACCAAAAAGCTCGATAATTTTTACCGAAGCGTTTTGGTAATTATTTTGGTAAAATTAACAATAAAATATAGTTTTATGATATGTGATAAAATTTTGAAAATGTGGTAAAATTTGGTTGTTTTATCATATCTTAGAGCATGGCTTAAAAATCATTTATTCGGTTAAATGTACGTTTCAGTTTTGTATTTTTTACTAAATGTGTGGGAATAAGAACTATAAATTTTAAAATCAAAATTTACCGTATACCTTTTCCATATGAACGGAAAAATGACCAAATGAATGGTTTAAATACCATATCTTTGGTTTTTATTATTAGAATTACGGTTTTTTTTAAACCAGAAATGTCATTACTGTACAATACGGTAATTTCACCAAAAACTTTTTTTCTCCATGTGTCAGAAAGTATTGTAAAAAAAAAATAGTTTTAAAAATAAAACGAGTTTCTCATGACAAAAGATTACAAGAAATAAAGCATTTTATCCTCTAGTGTATAGTTCTGAAATCGCTATATGTTTTTATCAATTTAAAATTTTTAGAATAGAATAAATAAATTTAAATCAAATATAAACAATGTGTTTTGAAAATAAATTTGGAATGAAGATATAAATTTGTCTCAAATAAAAACGATGCGTTTTGAGCATAAATTTTGAATGTAGATATAAATTTTTCTCAAATAAAAACAATGGGTTTTGAACATAAATTTGGAATGTAGATTTGTCTCAAATAAAAACAATGCGTTTTGAGCATAAATTTTGAATGTAGATATAAATTTGTAGCAAATAAAAACAATGTGTTTTGAGCATAAATTTTGAATGTAGATATAAATTTGTCTCAAATAAAAACAATGGGTTTTGAACATAAATTATGAATGTAGATATAAATTTGTCTCAAATAAAAACAATGTGTTTTGAGCATAAATTTTGAATGTTGATATAAATTTGTCTCAAATAAAAACGATGCGTTTTGAGCATAAATTTTGAATGTAGATATAAATTTGTCTCAAATAAAAACAATGTGTTTTGAGCATAAATTTTGAATGTAGATATAAATTTGTCTCAAATAAAAACAATGGGTTTTGAACATAAATTTTGAATGTAAATATAAATTTGTCTCAAATAAAAACAATGTGTTTTGAGCATAAATTTTGAATGTTGATATAAATTTGTCTCAAATAAAAACAATGGGTTTTGAACATAAATTTTGAATGTAGATATAAATTTGTCTCAAATAAAAACAATGGGTTTTGAACATAAATTTTGAATGTAGATATAAATTTGTCTCAAATAAAAACAATGTGTTTTGAGCATAAATTTTGAATGTAGATATAAATTTGTCTCAAATAAAAACAATGGGTTTTGAACATAAATTTTGAATGTAGATATAAATTTGTCTCAAATAAAAACAATGCGTTTTGAGCATAAATTTTGAATGTAGATATAAATTTGTCTCAAATAAAAACAATGTGTTTTGAGCATAAATTTTGAATGTAGATATAAATTTGTCTAAAATAAAAACGCTGCGTTTTGAGCATACATTTTCAATGCGGGTATAAACTTTATTTCATAAGATCCAGACAGGCTTTGAAGAAAGAAATTTATGTAACATATATCTATGCAATATAATCCTATAAATAATATAAATGAATATAATGAATCTACAAAAATTTAAATGTTTTACTTAAAACATATTTAAAAAATATATATTAACATTCTCGAAGAAATAATTTTTTTCTTAAATTACATTTTATTAAAGGATTTCATTTAAAAGAATATTTTTTTTTTCTAGTTTGAATGTTTTTAAACTCATCTTTGCTTAGACTATTTAATTATATAACTAATCCTCTTACGTTTCTTTGTCAAGTATGATACTCATTTGTTTGTTTGCCAGAAAATTAAAGTTATTCTCATCTTTCTAAAATAAGAGAACTTTGCATTAAAATTTTCTAATTATAGCTTCTACATGCTTCATGACTAGCAAGCTACTTCTTTTAAGATATTAATCCTAAATAAAGATTTTAACTATAATCTATTCAAAAGCAAGATTTTAAAAACGATATAGGAAAAATCATTTCTAAAATGTATTGTTTGTTAAAAAAAATAATTTTGTTTGTTTATAATAAGTTTGTTAAGTTATAATTCTGTTTGTTAAAATAAATATTTTTCAGCGCAGTTTTGAATGCTACTTAAAAATAAGAGATTTTTAAATATTATAATCAAAAATTAGTGACAAGAGGAGTTTTTACTTCCTCTACTCGCTGCCGCTCACCAACCCCCACAATTACTTCGCTATCATTTTAGTTTGTTGACAAGAGACAGATTTATAAATAAAAATTAAAAATTATTTTATTATAGGATTATTAAAAAAAAATCGAATTAATCATTTTGCTTGATTATCATCTTGTTTACTTAATGAAACATTCTTATTTAAAATTTGGATATTACACTGAGTAAAAAAGTATAGTCAAAACTACCAAAATATGAGAATATGGTAAAATTTACAGAGTTTTTGGCTGCGTGGGCTACCAAAAAGCTCTTAACTTCTATTGAAGTTCCTTGGTAATGATTTTTGATAAAAGCAATAATAAAATATGGCTTTATTATCATGCTCAAGTTACGTTTACTGAACTTTATTTTGCCGAATTCGATTTCCGGGAATCATTTTATATTTTGAAACATTTCTTTGATCTTTCTAGTATCCCCCCATTTCCAATATTTGGAAATCTGTTCTAATCTAATCTTTTGCCTGTTTGGGTTCCAGCTGAACCCTCCCCACCTGTTTTGTTATCACATTTTTTTATTATCCTGTTTAAACTTGTTCCTTTGTCATGGTTGGTTGAATCCCTTTGCAGGTCTTTATCTCCTTATTTTTCTAAAGTCATTTGGTGTTTAAACCCTGAGGAAGGTTTTGTTTAGACAACCGAAGCTATAGTACGTCCATCTCTGAACTTTATTCGGGCTTTTGTTTTTCACTTATTTTACATAGCATAAATTATACCTTATCTCCTTGGACTGATGTTTTACTTTTAAACTCTTAATTTATAAAACAATCAAAATCAAAAACGTATTAATAGCAAAGTAGAGTAAGAAAAAAAATATTACAAGTAAATATCTTTTACAGAAAATCAATACATTTATGACTTTTTTTTTAAAATTTTAAACTGATGACAATCAAGAAAAATGAGGAAATTAATCTGATCCTACTATGTGATTTTCCGCTCGATAAAAATTTACCAACAACAAATTTAAATCTGTAACACCATCAATAGATTTTTAAATATAGTTATTACTAATCGAAATATTAAAATGATCAATAAATCTTACTATATATAAAAATCTAATGATGGTGTCGCAATTTCGTGAGTTTTTATTGGCCGCGAAATCACGTGATAGGATCCAGTTTTTCCTCATTCATTTAAATATTGTTTTGGTTGTCATCAGCATAAAATTAATAATAGTCGTAAAGGTATTGTTTTTCTTTAAATATTTTTGTATCCCTAATTTAAACTTATTTTCCAGTACTGCTATTATTAGCAGCGAGAATATTAAATTATGGTTGTGAACTCATCAAATTTGTTTGAACAATATAATGTTATAAGAATATAAATGTTATTTTAAAAAATGATTACTTCAAAAAATCACTTCCGTTCATCAAGAGATCCAAATGTTTATAATACCAATAAATAGTAATATTTGGACTTGGGAAGTAGAGGCACAAGAGTAAGCAAACAGAATTCCTTTTAGTACATATATGTTAAGTGAATAATTTTAGCTTATGTAGAAAAACTGTTTTCTGCCAAGAAAAGACAATTATTGTGAAGCAATCATCGGGGTTGGTGAGCGGCAGCGAACAGGGGGTTTAGCCCCCTAGTGTAAGATATTTTATTAAAATAGTAGTATGAAAATCTGTAGAAAATATTTTACCCAATTAGTTCACTTAAAATATATTATATTTTACATTTTAAGTGAATCAATAACTGAATTGGTTGGTGGCAACGTGGTTAAGTAATTTTTAAGTTTTTTTCTTTAACTATAGATATTTGTAATTATATCTAGAGATGTACACATGGAATTAGATTAAGAACAATTAAATTAATATAACATATTGTAACAAATTAAGATATTTTATTATAAAAAATTACTAATTCAAAGAGCTTATAATAAAATAAAAAAACAGTATGCAAATGTTGATAAATGTATAAATTCCCCTTTCAAATTAATTCGTCGGAAATAAATTTAATTTTAACTTAGCAGCAAACGTTTTTAAAACTTCATTTGAGAGAATATTCTCGAAGAAATTTTATTCGAGAATAGTTTAACCACCTTTTACAACCTCACTCTTTCTGAAGTTGAAATCTTTTATGGCCACTCGCCTTTTCATTTAGCTTCTGTTCAACCACTTCTTCTCATTCATTATCGTCTGCATTTTAAAGTGTCGTTGTTCCTTAAGGGGATGATTAGGTACACTATTCCATCGTCTGGAGTGTCGTCTGGGGAGACACGTTAATTGCTTTAGAAGATCTGACAAAGAAGTGACTAAACATAGCCTAATGTAATTAAATTGTTCAACTTCATTATACAGTGTTCGTAAATTTTTAGATTCAGAAAGAAGAAGTTTAAATGTCAGGTAATATGTTCTCTAACTATTGAGATTTATATATACGCATAGTTTTAAAGTATTAGTGACAAATATCACTGATGATGAGAGTATGTCATTGGTGATGATAACGTATCATCGGAGATTATAGAGATCATTAATGATCATAATGATGTGTTTAATGCTTCAAACTTACATTGAGGAGATGTCCTTCGTTGATAATAAATGTGTTAAAATAATCCTTTATACAAAACTCAGCACTGTTTATTACGCTTTTTCAATTTTTTTAAGTGCGTTCGAAGATTGAATCTTGCAGTCGAAATTACGACAATTTTTCAGCTAGTTCAGGTGTTCAAATTTCAATTGGAGATCTGCGCTTGATGACATTAAAAGTTCTAATAGTTTCTCCACCACTACTAACTTTATCGTCAGATCAAAATTTCGAACACTTTCCAGTCATCTAGAATGCTCAAATTTCAACTGGAGATCTGCAGCGGAGCTGAAAATAAAAGCTCTTTCGTTTTCAAATTGCTTCAAGTAGAATTCCCCACCGATCAAACTGTTGGCAACTTTTTTACCATGGTCAAACTATTTGACGCAAAACTAAAGAATATCAAATTAATAAAATAAAACACATTTCTCAAAACCACGTTTATTTAGTAAACTAAAAATAAGAAATATTATTATTATTTTTTTTTTTTTGCCCCAAAAATGAAAAATGTGAGATGCATATATTTTTTTCATCTTTATCTCGCTCATTTATTTTGATATAATATCTCGTTTGTGAATGTTTCTCTTTCTTAATTAATTTTAACACCCCCTTTTAAAACTCGTCCTCTAAACGTTATAAAAAAGTCATGGACCCTAATGTTTCATTTTAATTGTAGCAGAAATAATTTTTTTTCCTTTTTAGACCACTTTAATAAGGTCATTTCTAAGAAAGAAAATTTTTGATTTTATTTTATAATCTAATACAATAATCAATAAATACAATAAACAACATACATGTTGTAACGCCTGCCTAAAAGAACTATTCATATATAAATGAAAAAAAAAATAGAAAAAAACATTACTAGTATTAAATATTCCTTAAATATTAAATATTATACATCAAGATTTAATAAAGCAAGATGATCATATCTAAGATTAAATAAGAAAATATTAAAATGAAGGACAAACATAAAAATACAATAAAGAGTGAATATATAAATTTTTATTAAAGGCTCGTAATTGAAGAAATAAAAATTGAATAATAGAACTGAAGAATTAAATAATAAGAAGAAATCTATTTAATATGCAATCTTTCATACGTTTTACGTTTTTGGATCGATAATTTATGTTTTTTTTTTAAATCCTTGTACTAAATTTCTTAAATAATTATTAGTTTCTGTTCTAGTAAAGTTATTGGGAGCATGTTTACAAAATTTAAACTCTGAATCTTTTAATGTGATTTAATTTAAATATGAAAATATAAAACAGTATTTCAAAACTTCTAGCAGGTTCATGTTGTAGCATCTTAACTTAAAGTAAATAGGAAAGATAGTTACAAGAAATTAAGGCCTGATATTATTCCAAATCCTTAAAAATTCCTCCAAAAAAAGTAAAATGGATAAGTTGTCCAAAACCGGGATCAATTTTAGACGAGCTTAAAACTAATGTAAATATAAAATTTCCGATTCTTTTCCATTTGCTTGTTTTTTTATTTATTATTTTACAATTATTAAAGAGCCAAAAATCTGTATATACTGTTTCTATCTAGTAATTTATAGTATTTTTTACTTTGAATAACAAAAATAATAAATTTTTTAATGAATTTGTTCAAATATTAAAAAAAAAAAAATTAAAATCGATGCAAAAAAAAAAAACAAATGTATAATGTGCGCCAACACGCTTTACTTTACGAATTATCCTAGTTGAGGTTAGCATCGTTAATAACAATAAGTTGCCACAGCATTAGTGAAAACTTTCGCTCCGAAATGGTGGTTGAGTCCGCGTCTCTAATTAAGGGCCTCTAGTTAAATCGTGGCATTTGTTGATTTAGAAGCCAATCAGATTCGACATACAGGCGTGACGTCGCTTCCAAATCTAATTAAATCTGCTTAAATTAATTACATGGTTATGTCCAATCACTTCACTTCTTCTCGAGTTGCAAGTACCCAATTGTTTAAAAAAATCACGATGTCCAAATTTAATATTTAACAAATTCTTTCAATTGGTTACTTGCACTTCAAAAAAAAAGATTACGGATACCGACACATGTGACCTATGACGCCAGCTCCAGCTGATCGTTTATAAGCCAAATGACTTGTCAAAGTTTAAGTTTCTTCACCTATTTTAGAATGTTAATTAACGTGAAGTTAATTAAATACAGCACCGTATCGCCCTTCGAATTTGTTAAAATATAATTCTTTCTAGTTTACATCTTTTATTTAACTAAGATTTTTATTATTTGCTTACGTGTTTTATTTTAACCCTGTTAATTTTTGTTTTGTGTACATGGCAACTTCGATGCATTATTAGTTTGTTTATTCGTACATGGCTTCATGCCAGTCTGTGTGTTAAAAAAGAAATGTATAGAGAAAGAATTGAAACCCTTGGGAAAGAATCTATGTGTAAGAATATAGAATGTGTCACTTAAAAAAATAGAAACTTGATGGGCTTGGCTCACTCGGAATAAGTATGGAAAGAACAGTTGCTAACTTAAACAAACGTTTAAACAACCAATCAAGATCGAAATACCCGCAATACGTCCATTAGTATTGTTAGAATTCTATAAACTTTAGTTTCTGGGTACAACATTAAATTTCTTAGTTTCTGCAACAAAATTATGTTAACTTGCTGTTACGTAGATTTGGAATCAGTTTTGATTATCTAATCTTATTTATGATTATATGATACTTATTGACATCTATTACAACTTGTTTTGAGATCATAACCTCTTAGAACTTGCTTCCGTAACGAAATACTTATTTATCTACATAATAGAATTAATAAAGATGTATTTTTTAAAAACAACTGTTCAATTTCAATATCTAAGATCAAACGAGAAAATATTAAAATAAATATTTAAAACAATTTCTTAAGTTTTCATTTCAATATTCTCAGATTCAAAACTAGATATATCATGAAATTTCCGTTTATCGAGTAAACAAACAATACTTGAGCTTTCTTCGGGAGTTGTTTAATTTATACATTTTATCCGTTGCCATTTCCCTTTAACAAAATACTTTCCTTTAACATTTTCTGGATAAATATTATCTTTCGCAGCTATGAATAACTCTATTTTTAAATAATGATTAGTTATTAATTATATTCCGTTTGCAGCAGTTTAGTAAGAAGAGGGACGATAATTGGTTCCACAAATTCTTTGAAACGAAAAGCCAAACGTAGAATTAATTTGATTAAGTTGTTCGATTTATCTCAGACGATTCTTCCTTTTATTTACCATTTAGACGAGGTGTCAATGGCATCGGCTGTTTATTCACGACGTTGACTGTGAAGTATCCTATTATTTGTTTGCAGCTGGAAAAGAATGAAATAATTGGGCATTGTTAGATATTTTATTGCCTCCAGAAAAAACTGGCTTGAAGGGAAAATATTGCTCTTTTTATAGTTAATCGTTATGTCTCATGTAATCACAGAAAAATGATTTTATAAATTAAATGATGAAAAAAAAGGATAATTTTAAAATTACTTTGATTTATTAAATATGTGTAATTAATTTTTTTACTATAATATCTGAACGATTTGACGTTAAATGTTTTCTTTAGAGGAAGTATTGACCGTTATGTTATCTAAAGTTATTCTTTTCATTATTTGCAACTACACTGTAGAAAATTCAGGATCAAATTACGATAATAAAAAAAAAGTACTGGCATTCAGGATGACGGTTGTATTTATTGTAAAATTCATTTATTCCGGAAGATATTATGGCAGAAAAATCTTATATACCGTTATTTTTACAGTTTAATATTTTACGGGGAGAATGGGTTTTACGGTAAATCTGGGTTTTACCCACATTGCCAGTACTTTATACCGTAATTTGATCCAGAATTTTTCCCAATTTGAATTTCGTAATTTGATCCAGTGTAGAAAATAATGTAACAATAAAATAATTAGAAATTTTCCACAACTTTACTACTTTTAGCAAAAGCATGTTTTTCTGAAAAATAATGCGTTTAAACTAAATACAATTTAATATTTTATGTCAGGACGAATGAAAAAAAATAAAAATCGAAAAATTACTTTAAAATCTGCAAGTTTATCGGATATCACATATTACAATAAAAGTGCAAATTAGTTAATATATCATATTAGCCGGTTATTATACATAAGGTAAAACAAATGGTTAATATGAAACGTTTGTAATTATGTCACGTCAGCTTGTTATTTATCGTAATATTTAATCTCAGTATCCGTTTTCATGATTAGGATAGGTGATAATGATATGATGAATGTTAGGATGAATGTTAGGATAAATGATATGAATTAGGTTTAGCGCTATTTTATCATATTGCCAGTTTATTTGTTTAGTATGTATAATAAATAATAAGTTCACAAAAGTATGATCAAAATTTTTTTATTCCTGGAATCGGGTAAAAGTTATCGTGTTTCTAATTCTATGGGAGTGCCAAAAAGATGAGTAGTTTTTACAGAAGCTAATTTGGTAATTATTTTGATAAAATTAACAATAAAACGTTGTTTTAAAAATACGTATCAAAATTTGGTAATTTTATCATGATAACTTAGAGCGTGGCATAAAAACAATTTATCTGGTAAAATTTACTTTCCAATTTCATACATTTTACTAAATGTATGGAAATAATAACTATAATTTTTAGAAAAAAAAAAGAATTTCTGGAAAAATGTTACCATATGAACGGAAGCCATTACGATATGACTGATTTAAATACCATATATTTTAGTTTTAGTACTGTAATTTTATATATTTTTTTTGGGTCATGTATTGTATGACCTGATTTGCTTCATTAAATGTAAGATATATTTCATATAATTATTGGAATTGATTCTCCGGGAATACAACCGGTAAAACTAAAATAGACATTTGAAGGGTAAAAAAGAATTTTCATCGGAAAATTGAAAAGTAAAATATTTTATATCATGTCATTTTAATGTTGAAATGACATAAAAATATTTTAATTTCATATTTATTTTTAAAATACTGAAAAGACGTACCGTATTAAGATAAATTATGCATTCAAAATTCAATAAAAAATGCAATCAAGGTTTTGAACGAGATAACAATAATAATATAATCCGTATATAAACCGTATTTTTTTAAAAACCAAACTGCAACTTTAACAATACAGTATTTTCTGATAATTCAGAAACATTGCTTTTTAGGACTTATAATTAGATATCATCCCTAGTACTATATCACCTATATAATTACATATCATCCCTAGTTCTATATCACCTATATAATTAGATATTATCCCTAGTTCTATATCACCTATATAATTAGATATCACACCTAGTTCTATGTCACTTATATAATTAGATATCATCCCTAGTTCTATATCACCTATATAATTAGATATCATCCCTAGTTCTATATCACCTATATAATTAGATATCATACCTAGTTCTATATCACCTATATGATTAGATATCATCCCTAGTTCTACATCACCTATATAATTAGATATCATACCTAGTTCTATATCACCTATATAATTAGAGATCATCTATAATAGTTACCTTCATCTTGAGCCCAATCTGCTAAACACGGTATTCTTGATTGGAAACTGCTTTGGCATTTTTCGTAACGGCCGCCATCGTCCAAGCCGACAGTTTCGAACCGACCTTTGACCCCACACAGCAAGGCAGTTGCACAAGCACCCGACTCTCCTACTTGGCTGTCAGTGTTATAAGTCTGGAAAAAAATAAGTCTATGAAATTTTGACGGTCAACCTTTAAAACTATTCAACTGATTCAAACAATTTTTTCTTGTGATAATGTTAAATTTGATATTTTCAACTCGAGAAGAAGAAGACCATTGATACACAACCACCTGACCTATAACTACAGTGCCTGGCAATCGGGATCGATAATCACAGTGACATTGCTTGCTGATATCAAATTATGAAGATAAATAAATTAGGGACATTACACATTTTAGAAAAAATATGAGGTAAATATAGTACGGGAAAATGAGTTCAAAATCAACTTTTACAGTAAATTACAGAGCAACATTGTCTAAATCTTTTCTTCCTCTATGACGTCACGATTTGCTTTTAAATCTATTTTTAAACCGTCTGCTTTATGCAACGAGGTGGTGCTAGGATTAGCTTATTAAACAAACTGTCTGGGCTTGAATCCTGGTGATAAATAATTCATCACTATCTCAGCTGAAAAAAAAGTGTCGTCCAATTACAATTTTTTTTTCAGCTGACAATTTTTGCGGTATATATTGAATTGATGGTAAAAAGTACAAAACCCCTGAGTGTCAGTATTTCCAGAATTAAATCAGCACAATAGTTTTTTTTATTTTATTTTCACAACGTAGGATGTTGTGACATACAAAAGGATCGCGTAATGACATAGGAGTATAAGAGTGGGAAAAATATTTTATTTATCTAATTTCCGCGGAAATATAGTTTGCATATAGACAAGGGGGGAGACGAGATAACAAGAACTGTGAATCACCCCTTTTGCTTAAAATAAAAAAAAAAACTTCTTTGAATATTTTGATATTATTTATTTTTACAATTTATATTATGCTTTTTTTTTCTCATCACAATTAGTACACATACAATCATTATTAATAATGGGATCACAAATATCATAAAAATACATAGTTAAAGTTAAGAAATGAAAAATCTGAAATATAAACTATACTCAGAAAAAAAATATGGTTAAAACTTCTAATTAAATTTACCGTGTTTCTGACTCTTTGGGAACACTAAAAAGCTTAATCATTTTTACCGGTTTAAGCGGTTTGATAATGATTTTGGTAAAAATAAAAATAAAATATAGTTTTATAATGTGCGATAATATTTGAGAAGTATGGTAAAATTTGGTAATTTTATCATGATACCTTAGAGCATGGCATAAAAATCATTCATTCAGTTAAATTTACTTTTCAGTTTTCTATTTTTTACTAGATGTGTGGGGATAAAAACTTTAATTTTGAAAACCAGAGTTTTCAGTAGACCGTTACTGTATGAATGGAAAAATTACAAATGAATGGTTTAAATCCAGTATATTTTGGGTTTTATGTCCAAAATTATCATTTTTATTTTAACTAGAAAAGCCATTACCATACATTGCGGTATTTTAACTAGAATTTTTTCTCCGTGTAAAATGGAATGTTTTGCTTCTTAATTGCAAGTTATGTTAAAATGATATAGTGTGACATGTGACAAGAGGTAAGGGGAATGGTGAAGTGTGATCATTAGGGACAAAATAAAGGGGAGGATAAAAAAAAAACAGAAAAAAAAACATCATACAACTTATTGAAGGTCTTGTAAAAATATTAAAATTAAAGTTAGCTTACATTGTACGTCGAGTGCAAATTTGATCAACATAGCTCGAAAACAAATGAATTTTATAAACAGCTACGTGATCAACAAAGAATTTTTATTATGTCATTAAAAATAGCGAAAAGAATTAGATTTTCTCAAAAAAGGGAGAAAAAAATCAAAACGCAATCGGTTTAGAGCAGTACATAGTTTATGTCACCGAATTTCTTATCCTAACGTTAAAACTATTGGAAAAATACAAACGGCATGAAAAAAATACCTCAAAAAATTTTAAACCAATGTTGGTTAAAATTAATAGGGCAGCGAAAACATTATCCTCTTCACTAATTTTAGCAGCCACTTTTCAATCCAAACACAAATTATCATTATACGAAAGATTTATTTTAAATTAAATGATAAGCTTCCTGTATTCTTTAGCCACTTTTGAGTAATAATACTTAAAAAGCGCTCTCCATCTCTTAGGGGGAAAAAAAGAAAACTCCAAAGATAGAAAGAAATAAAAAACCGATCTCATTACTTGACCACTTTAGGATCTTGAAATGTTTTTGAATTCTTTGTTAAAGAATTCTATTTTACTTTATTTTTCTGAACTAAAAGTGTCTCTACTGTTTTTTAAATTTTTTTTTTCGTATAATATAAAAATTAAGGATAATAAGGGTTTCACTAGTTGAAGCCACTTTTTGACATTTGATTAAACTTCTAACGAACTTATTGATATTTTATTTTTCATTTGACACTGCTAAAGTCAATTTCAATTATAATTCATGACTTTGATCTAGTTTCAAATAAATAAGTGGTTTTAAAATGTCAGGCATGATATTTTACTTTTATAAACTCATTCCTGAATGATACTTTCAAATGGAGCGGGGAAATGTTAAATTACAATATCGAGCTGTATTGTTGTGAAATGCGATTTTAAACGATATGCCTCAATTTTAATCGCTATCAAACATAAAATATTCAAATGCTTTTTAACCCCTTAGCGATCGGTTAATTTTCAAGAAAACGGTCATAAAAGTGCCTATTTTGCCAAATACACGTATTTGATTAGTGCTGACATCTAGTTTAAAATAAACTATCTACAATTACCTTAAAATATACTGGTACTGCCATCTCGCGTGTAAAATAAGAAATAAAATGTTTTCTGGGCAAAAGAAATGAATTAGTTCTATTATTAGTGCGTTACTACTGAACACTCCAGCCCGGAAATTTCACGGGAACGAGAAATAGAGGGCGAAACCACATCGCGTCATTTTCACGGGAGCGAGAAGGAAAGGGTTATACGCATTTCTTTTATTTGATGACAAAATATTTAATATAAAATATCAATGTTTAAAAACTACGATATTTAAAGACGGATCAATAAATAGACCATATACCGATCGGCGAAGTACTGAAAAAAATAGAATTAACATTAAGATGTCTAAAAACTTTTGACAGCTCTCTTAAATAAATTTTTTTATTTTCCAGATTTCATCCCGTATTTTGAAAGTTAAAACTCCGATTCAATCAAATGAATAAATGAAAATAAATCAAAACAAAAAGGATTAGTTCATTTAAAGAAAGTACGTTTATGAGTTTGATTTAATAGTTTCAAGTATTGTTCTCTTTAATTGACATAATAAGAATGTTTTGCACCAGTAACGTATTGCATACGTAAATATCACGTGTAAATGTAATCAATCAAAACATTTTACTGTAGTAACACTTTTTTCTCCACTGTGCAGACACAGTTATTTAATAAACAATCAGATTAATTAACATGTAAAATTATATTTCATACAATTACTTCACGATTTAGTGGTTAATCGGAGAAAAAAAATTCTGGTAAAATTACTGTATTGTTATGACATTTGTGGTAAAAGAAAACAACATAATTCTGATAATAAACCAAAATACACGGTATTTAAATAATTTATTTGGTAATTTTCAGTTTGTATGATAACGGTTTATCAGAAATTCCGATTTTCAAAAATTATAGTTCTAATTTCCTTACATTTAGTCAAAAATACGAAACAAGAAGGTAAATTTAACCAAAATAACGGTTTTTATGCCATGTTCTAAGGCTTTATGATAAAACTACCAAATTTAGCTACATTTGATACCAAACGGCGTGATAATTAAATTATATTTTCTTTTAAAGTTTAAACAAAAAAATTTTACTTTCTAATGCATTTCGGTAAATATTATCGTGCTTTTTGGTCTTCCCTAAGAGCCAGAAACACGGTAAATTTTACCTTATTTTGCTAGTTTTGACCATACTGCTTTTGTGTAGGAATGAGCCTGCATGGTTGCTTAAAAATAAGATATTACTTTATAAAAATAATATCTATTAATTTTAAAGTAAATAGAATAATTAGTAAATATAAATAAACAATTAGAGACATAATTTTTAAATTAGTCTTTCAATATCCATTAGTGATTATTTTGAAACTGTGTGCACACAAAAAAAAAGAAACTCGTTTTCATTTAAACTTGTTTCAATTAATTTCTAACTTTTAAAAACATCCCCAAGGTACAGACGATAAAAAAATAAATTAAACTTCAATTAAACTGTTTTTAGCTATGAGATGAGACCAACTGAGTAATTTAGTTATTAGAAATAGCTTTTAAATTAGCAATTCTGTCAGAAAATTTAAGTAAGCTAATGAAAGTGATTGATAAAAAGAGCTAGTTATATCGCTTGGTTAATTTATTTATACACAAGTGGTAATTTATTATTCATGATTTAGAATTAACAAAATAAAACAGCTACGCTACATAAAAAAAGTTTATTCTGCCATTGTTCTTACGTGACTTCGCATACACTTTTAATTTTTATTTTATTTCAAAAAATTTCGCGAAATAAAACACTTAAAACAAAACAAAACATCGATGAAAAGCAGCAAGTTTTAAGAGACAAAACCATTCAACGATTTTGAATTTTTTTTTTTTTGCTTTTCTAGAAAATTGCCGTGATATCGATAAATGACGTTATCCAAAGGAGTATGGAAAAAAATATATACGCTCTAAAAAATGAATATTCAAGTTTCACGAAACTTTCCTCGTTTTTGACTTAACACTCTCCTGGTATATGCTCCGTGTGAACATTTCGTCCAAATGACGAAAGAACCATCATCCTTTCTACGAGGAAACGATTTTCGTCAAAAGTAAAGAAATATTTCGCCAATCTGTTTATGATCATGCCGTTTTCATTCTAAGTAACATGGTTTTTCTAAGCTCTGTTGCCAAGAAAAAAAAAAAAAAAAAAAAAAAAAAAAACACAGTTTAAGTACTTTACACGCGAAGCAAAGTAGCGATTTTAAACTATATATATCATCTTGCCATAAAGAATGATCTGGGCTTTAGAATGGACAAATAAAATATTATTAATTTTGAAGGTTATTAATTTTTTTTAAAAATCATCAATTTGGCGACATTTTCCCACCTCGATTAAAATTACTACCTTATTCTCATATTTTGCAAATTTTTATGATTTTAATGCAGCATCGGTATCAGTTTTTAAATATAAAAAATTAGCATTTTGCACCATTTTTAGAATAAGTATTGACAACGCTGGCTTTAGGCTATATACTCGACCTAGCAGTCATGAGTATTTGTTGCAAACTCACAGCAGTTATAAAAATGGCACTTTTTCCCCTTCCAATGCCCACTTGGAGATAAACCTAAGTTATACAGGCAGAGCAGATTTGCTGGTTACTCTTACAGGGGCACCATATTAGGTGGGCCAACGCTGCTCACATAGTAAGGATCGATAGTACAGAGAAGGAAAGAACGTCCATCCCTTGTCCGGGATTCGAACCTGAAACATTTCTGATGCAAGGCCAGTTCCCTGACCCCTACACCGGTCGGTCGGCTATAAATGGCAAATTATTCGCATTATTTTATGTGGGCAATGAAGTCATGAGTTTAGAAAACTTTTTCGTCATACATTAGAGAGTTCGTGTTTCGTCACAAATCACGTGATTTCATGACGAAATAATTCTCAAAAAAGAAATACAACTGATAAATTGCTGAATCGACAAAAGTGAGAGTTAGATTTCTAAGAGTGTAAAAATATTCAAGTTTTTGAATTTTCGTGTAGCTTCTCACAGTACTCTGTGTGCACTGTGTTCTTCGGAAGCGTAACGTATAAGATAATTTTTCAAGGCAGACGAATTCTTGTCTCGAATTTATTATTTGCAGAAGTACGCAGGAAATTTTTTTTATTTCTTAGATTTTTTGTTATTCTAGGTGTGTCCGACCTTTGTTCACATCGATCATCTACCCCTAGTTTGCTTAAAATTCCTTTTTGTTTGTTCCTAAAATGTTGAATTTTTCACGAAAAACAAATAGAATTGTGCTAATTAAGTATAATTTTTTAGCCAAAAAAAATTTTTTAATGAAAACTTTGTCATGCACTTCTAATTCCAAATTTTAATCAGAGCAAAGAAAAATAGAACCAAATTAATATATCTCTTTTTATCATAAAAAAAAGTTTATACAAAGAGAAAAAAAAATTCTGGTAAAGACATCTCTGGTAAAACAAATCGTATAATTCTGGTATTAAAACGTAACTAAACGGTATTTAAACCATACATATGGAAACGGTTTTTCGGAAATTCAAATTTTAAAAATTATAGTTTTTATTACCATACAATTAGTAAAAATACAAAACCAAAAAGTAAATTTAATCAAATAATTTTTATGCTATGCTCTCAGGTAACGTGATAAAATTACCAAATTATGCAAAGTCATTTTTCGTATTCTAAGAGGCAATTCTTTGAGAATATATTAGAAAAACACAAAAATGATAATCTTGATAAAAATCGGTATTTTAAAGTAGGTTTAATGTTTTTGACTTCAAATATATATGAGTTTTCAAATTCGTAAAAAATGGCAAAACTTTGGATAATGAGTTGATAAAAAAATGTTTAATTATTATCAAGGGAGACTTTTTTTTTGCAGTTTTTTCTAATCAATGACGCAATTTCATAACTTATAAACTATAACCTAATTTCTTGTAACTTATAACAGCGAAAATTCAAATGAATATTGCTTTTGACAAGGCAACAAAACGCTAATTATTAAACGGAAAAAGCATCTATATTTATTAACAGCAAATTTTTTTATTTATTATTTTATTTATTTTATTAACAGTCCTGATGATTAAAAGAGTAGAGCTTTCGCTTTCCAATGAGGCGATGGCTGGTCCATACCGATTCCGCACACGGCTAGCACCGACCACAGTGACGTAAAATATCCTCAATGGTAGACGGAACATGAATTAGAGTCCCCTTGCTGTCAGGCTAACCGTGGGTCCACCCATAAAAAGTACACCCACGAAAGCACATTTCTCCTAATACTTCGTCCAGGAGTTCCCTTGTCTTCTAGATTGGGTTTGTAATTACAAGGCTATGGAGTTGAACACTAGTAGTGGTGAACACAAAAAATTGGGTCGGCTGTTCAACGACGGATATAAAATAAAATTTTTTTAAAGACACAGAAATCAGTTACATTACTATTCAATTAAGAAAAAAAATAAAGAAACATAGTAAAATTCATAAAAAATACTGTTAAAGATAATCTTCACGTGAAAAGGAATAAATAAAGTACAAAATAGAAATGACTTCGTTGTTAACTATATTTTAATTATTATTCAAAACATGTCTGTATCTTTGCATACTTATTCTCAAAAGATTTTTTATTATTAATATCACAGACGGTCTACAAAGCAAAATACTGTGTAAAGCTTTCTTATAAAAAAAAATCCGGATCTTTTTGAAAACGTTTTCTTCTTTTTTCGCTATATAAAATAAAATTGGCATTTAAAGATGTTCATTATGTTTTTTTTTAAATATATATGCAGATTTTATAAAAAAAAAAGACTGTCAGATAATATCGAACTAATTTATTTAAGATAACACTATTTCTTTTGAAAATTCTTTTAATTTTAGCAGCTTTTTTTCAAAAAGGCAAAATAAGGTAAAATTTACCGTGTTTCAGGCTCTTACGGAACACCAAAAAGCTCTCTAATTTATACTCAAGGGTTCTGGTATTGATTTTGGTAAAATTGACAACAGAATTAGGGTTTTATGATTTGTGATAAAATTTGGTAAATGTGGTAAAATTTGGTAATTTTAACATTGTGATTTAACAGTCAGTAAGTTATCAATTTGAATAGTTAAAGTACCACATATTTTGCATCATTAAACAGAATTAATTTTTTAAATTTTTTTTATCAAAAATATTTTTAGTATACAGAACGGTAATTTTAACAGAATTTGCTTCTCTATGTGTATAATTCTGTATAAATGAGCATTTTTATAAATAAACGCGGCGGCCAAAAAAAATTTTTTTTTTGGGGGGGGGGGAGGCTTCTTTTTTACACCCTAAAAAGGCAAGAAAAAATCGTGAGCATGAAATTTTTTCTTTGTGACATACTCTTTCTGACATACCCAGATAAATCTGAGCCATTTATATAGATAAAACGATTTTTACATAAATATAATATTATTATAGTGTCTCTCTAAAATGTATTTATAGAGATTTCATACCATAAGAATATATTTAAGTATAAAAATTGGCGTTTATATATAGAATTGCTCATATGAGCAATTTTACAAATAAACGCAACTTAGGCGGCCAAACAAAAATAATTTTTTTTTTGGGAGGGGGGGCACGCTATTTCAACATGAATTTTCTTCTTTTCTACACCCTAAAAAAGCAAGAAAAAAATATTGAACATGAAATTTTTTCTTTGTGACAAACTTTAAATGACAAAAAACCAATTTTAAATTTTTCCCGAATTTTTCAATTTACGAACTTTGATTAAATTTTTTTATTTTTGCTTTTTATACTAAAATATAATTTTATACTATGAAATCTCTATAAATACATTTTAGAGAGACATTATAATAATATTATATTTGTGTAAAAATCGTTTTATCTGAATAAATGGGTCAGATTTATCTGAGTATGTCAGAAAGAGTATGTCACATTTAAAGTATGTCACAAAAAAAAAATTTCATGTTCACGATTTTTTCTTGCCTTTTTAGGGTGTAAAAAAGAAGGAAATTCATGTAGAAATAGTGTGCCCCCCCCCCAAAAAAAAAAAATTTATATTTTTTTGGCCGCCTAATTGGCGTATATTTGTAGAATTGCTCATATGACTTTTCATAAATTATTTTTCCTAACTCTAAATTATGCATGACTTTAGTGTTTTAATTTTTATGTTGAAACCTTTTAAGAAAATGACAGAACTTTATATGCCACCTTAGTGTAATGTATAAATGCATTTGGTTCTGACAGGGATTCAATTAATGGATAACGTTCATTAATTATGATCGCAATTAAGCTGATATGGGGAAGTATATGTAATGTTTTTAATGATATATGGCATTCCCATTTTCATAATTGACAGAGAAAGTGAGAGTTTTATTCGGATGGCTCTTCGCTTGAATTTATTTTTGAAATTAAATTACGATGAATTACTAAATTTAACATTTCTGATTTCATCGAATTGAAATTTTTGTATTTTAAAACGTATTTTGCAAGTGTATTAAGTCACACTGAGAAAAAAAATTTTCGTGAAAACTACCAGAATATGGTAAAATTTATTGTGTTTCTGGTTTTGTTGTGTTCAATATAAAAGGATATATTTAAAATTCGATTTCTCAAACACCATTCAACCGATTTCACTCAAATTTTGTATTTTGCTATGTAAAATTACATTCTTCAAAATGATGGGAAAATTTTATACCTAACAATTCAAAATTCTTTCTACTATTATTAAATAAATAAATAAAAAATGATGAAAATTGTTATATTTTGCATGGGATTATCTTAGGATAAACGAGTTTTATAATTGGGTGCAATCTTTTTCCATTCGCTTAAAAAATTATTATATTATTATTAATTACAACATATATTTAATCTTGCAGTGTGTCAAAAAATGGACCACGCTGGATAACTTTTGATTTAATGATCGGATTCTCACGTTCTAGAACTTATTCTTAATGGATTGAGGGGATAACCTCAAATATGCTAATTAATCAGTGCTAACGATAATAAGTTACGAAATCAGACACAAAAACATACTTTGTCTGAATTTACACGTAATTTTTTCGATGGATGCGGATTTCTGACCTCCAAAATACAGAGAGTAGTCGAAATATGAGAGATATAGTCCCTATAAGTTTGATGGGGAGAGCAATCAAAAGTTCGGATCTTTTAATGTTAATTTTACTTGTTTCGTATTTCGCTATATCTTGAGAAATTTAAAAGCGAATTGAAATTTTTTTACAGACAATTATGAATTTTGTTTATTCAAGAATAATTCCATGCAAAAATTAACTTTTAGCAAACATTTATTATTTTTTATTAAGAACGGTGAGCAAATTTTTAACTGTAACGTACATATTTTTTCCATCACTTTAAAAAAAAATGTAATTTTGCATAGCGAATACAAAATTGACCGAAATAGATCGAATAGTTCCGGGGAAATTAAATCTCAAAAAACTCAGCTACTTAAATTCGATTTCTCAGGAACTATTCGATTGATTTTGTTCAAATTTTGTATTTTGCCATATTAAATTACCTTCTTTGAAATGATGCAAATAAAAAATTGTATACCTTACAATTCTAAATTTTTTTCCATTTACTAAAATTTATTTTTTGCATGGAATCATTTTTGGTTTAACGAACTTTATAATAGTATGTAAAAAAATTTCAATTCTATTAAAAAGTTCTTGAGATATAGCGAAATACTCAAAAAGTAAAATTAGCATGAAGGGGTCCACATTTTGGAGAGCTTACCAGACCAAACTATTGGGACCATATTTCCCAGATTGCGGCTGTCCCCGAATCCGAATGTCCCAGAACTCCGAATCCGTCAAAAAAATTACAAACCACATTTCGTTGCATCTCAAATAAAGTGAGCAGATACATATAAAGTCTAGAAACTTCACTTTAAAGGAGACAGGAATGATTGATTAGAGGGCTATATCCAAGAGAAACTTATTTCGCATCAATTATAATAATCTGAGAATTTAATAATTTTGAAAGTCCAAAAGTAGATTTTTACGCTTGTCAAATACCCGTTAGAAAAAAATTCTTATCTCACAATATTTTCGCAAAAATGTTAAAGATAAAAATATTTAAAATATTTATTAATATATAATATATATTAAACTACCATAAATTTTCATAGCTAGTAAGATATAATATCAATGTTTAAAAATCAAAATAGTTAAACTTAACTACAATGATATTTTTACGACGTCAACTGTTTAATGCATCTCTGACAAATTTACTAACTCACATTTCGTTGCATCCGAAATAAAGTGAGCAGATATATATATATATATATATATATATAAGGCCTGCAAACTTCGCTTTAGAGGAGACAGGAATGATTGAGCTAATTTAGAGGGCTATATCCAAGAGAAATTGATTCCCATCAATGAAGTACTCAAGGGGGAAAGCCAAAATTATGAGTTAACAGTCCTTCGCTACTAACGTTAATGTCGATTCTCGGTTTTGACTTCTGTGATTTTGAAACTTGCATCATCAAGTATTATGAAGGAAGTGAGATTACAGCAATAAACATTAAACTTGGACCATAAATAAATACGTAGCTGCAGCAAAGTGAGCAGTTTAATATTTTTAGATCCAATAAACATAGTGACATTTATTTTAATATGATTATAAATATATATATATATTAATGTTAATAATTGATTTTAAAACAAGTAGTTAAAATAAAATTTGTCATAAAGTTTAACACACGAACATAAGTTTCGGTGGCGTTAAAATTATATATATATTGATGTGGTCGATGCTTTTGAGCTCTTTTCATTAGTTTTGGAGCAACATATTTTGCATTCTTGAAGCAATAAGAATCTTGTTAAAAATATTATTCTACCTATAATTTTAATTAAAAATAAATTTTAAAAAATCACTAATTTAACAATAATAGATTATTAACACGTTGAATGCCACGCTAATTTTACATGGCTTGCCCGTCTGGCCAAACGGTAAATAACTACAAACTAAATTTGCAAATATTTGCAGATTTTGCTAGTTGGTTTAGCATGACATATCTAAGAAAAGTGGTGAATTATATAAGCCTACGAATTGTTTCGAAACAGTGGTGAATAAAAATCTACTAAATTGAATTTATTAAACCAAGAATCACAATTAATAAACTACCACCGGAAAATATTTATTCGCTGTCCGGAGCAAGTTGGCATCTCTGTGTATATAAATAAAACTATATTTGTGTGTTCTATATTGCTTTAATTTCTTCAAACTACTTTAGTAACAATAATAATATTAAAAAATTTACTCGAATTATGTGTTTCTAATAATCTTGGCTTCGTCGGTCACCAGTGATCCCCGTGGCGCTACGAACAAACTCAGTGCCGGTCACCGGTGACCCCCATGGCATTCAACGTGTTAACATAATTAATTATTAACTTACTGGCTTTTTTTTAAAAAAGAAATTAGTTATAATGAAGTTATATCTATTTTGTGGAGGAAAAAAATACTTTATCTAGCTAAACAGTTTATGTTGAGCTAAGACATATAATGACAGAAATCAGATTTGAGCAAATAAGTTTTAAACATTTTATGAGTCTTTTAAAAGCATTTTTAACGTTAAATTTGTTATCGCTTTAGCAAGTGAAACGTTGTAGATACATTTATTTAAATGCAATTATAAAAATCTAGGTAAATGAAAACTGATTTTAAAATGAGCAGTTAAAATAAAATTTATCATAAAGCTTAGCACAAGAAGATAAGTTTCGGTGACGTTGAAAATATATGTAATATGATGTGATAGGTGCTGCTGAGCCGTCTTCATTAGTTTTGGAGAAATAAGATATAACATATTTTGTATTTTTGAAGCAATAAAAATGTCTCTGAACAAAATACAGGGTGTTTATAAAGTCTCGGACCCATTTTGATGTTTAATAACTCATAAAATAATAAAGATAGATTAAAATTAATAACATAAATTGTTAGATAGACTCAAAAAGTTTCATGACCCTTGTCAATGAACTTCCACGTGTGCCCCCTTCGTCGCACGGAGAATATCAAGTCGATAGTCAATTTCACGCCAGGTAGCAGCAAGCATGTCGGCATCCACAGAGGCTATTGCGGTTGTAATTCTGGCTTTTAGGTCATCAATGTTCGACACGATCCTCCTGTAAACATTGTCTTTTATAAATCACCAAAGAAAAAAGTCCAGCGGCGTTATATCAGGTGCTCTGGGTGGCCAAGGAATTGGACCTCCTCGCCCAATCCCTCTTCCTGGAAAATGGTCATTCAAAGAACTACGAACGATCATATCCCAATGAGGTGGTGTACCATCTTGTTGCAAAGCTCTTCTAGTAGTGGAAATACGAATTTTTCCAACATGTTACATGTCTAAATATACGACTGATGAGACCGTCTTTTCTGTAAAAAAGAAAGGCCCAATGACTCGGTCGTGCATTAGTCCACACCACACATTAACCTTTGGGGAATCCTTTTGTGCCTCACGGTATTCATGGGGGTTTTCAGATCCCCATATGCGCACATTATGGCGGTTAACAATGCCATTGATGCCATGAACGTTGATGGCCTAAAATCCAGAATTACAACCGCAATAGCCTCTGTGGATGCCGACATGCTTGCCGCTACCTGGCGTGAAATTGACTATCGACTTGATATTCTCCATGCGACGATGGGGGCACACGTGGAAGTTCATTGACAAGGGTCATGAAACTTTTTGAGTCTATCTAACCATTTATGTTATTAATTTTAATCTATCTTTATTATTTTATGAGTTATTAAACATCAAAATGGGTCCGGGACTTTATAAACACCCTGTATTATTTTATCTATAAGTGTAATTGAAACACAATTTTTTTTAAAAGCTTCCATAATTTTATAATAATATCTTAAATTAAAGGTTGTGCGTGTTTTTTTCAAATGGAAATTACTTATAATAAACATTAGAGCTATTTTGTGAAGAAAAAAAAATCACATTTTGTATGAGTAAGTTTAAGGGGACACTTCAGTTTCAAAATTATTTTTTTTAAATATAAGCCGATTTTCATGAAATTCTCACAGATTTGCTATTATGCAAATAGAATTATATTTTCCAATTTTGAAGCAAAAATATTAATTAGTTCAAGATATATGAATAATTTTGTATTTTAATTACCCGATAAATAACAAAAACTTCGAAATGTAACACACGCACAAGTTTTCAACATATTTGTTCGAAACTGAACTCTAGTATAGTTTATATACATATAAATAAAATTGGATGTAATTGGACAAGTAAGTATTTAATTCTTAGCAAATAAAAATAAAAATGAAAAGACCTTAAAAAATTTGTAAATTTCAAATTTTAAAAAAGTTTTTAAAGAAGTTTTAAATTTTTTTTAACAAAAATACTATATTCTGTCACATCCATTTTTATTCAGCACATTTCACTGATAATTTTTAAAAAAGAATGAACAAGATTTGATAAAAATGCATGCGCAAGGAACATTTTGAAGTCTGAAAATTATCGTAAAACACATAATAGAGAAAAACAGATTTTAAAGATTAAAATGAATTTTGAAGAATTTAGTGAGGTATATATGAATTTTAGAAGTATAGAATGGAAATAAAAACTGTTTTTAAAATACTTTATTAATCCATTAAAGGCATTTAAACTTGTTAGCATTTCA
The DNA here is from genome assembly GCA_949128135.1 of Parasteatoda lunata. NCBI lineage: Eukaryota > Metazoa > Arthropoda > Arachnida > Araneae > Theridiidae > Parasteatoda > Parasteatoda lunata. The sequence continues at coordinate 80,332,383 of OX421977.1, forward strand.
TTCCGTTTTATCTAATTTGAAGGACTATTGTTTTGTTTGTATAAATGATGGATTCCCAAAAAATATTTTTTTTAATTAGAATGTTTTTAAAGAGGTAAGCTATACTTCAAAAAGTCGATCGATGTTGGATTATGAAAGTTGAACAACATACTTATACGATTGGCGCAGAATTTTATTCAATTTTTTTTAATTGTTTTGTATTAATTTTAGGTCAAAATAAGTGAAAAATATTATATTTAGCATTTTAATAATTTACGTTTATGAAATACTTTATGCGTTAAAGGTAAAATCTAACAAACACGGCTCATTTCCAAAAAAAAAAAAAAAAATATTTCAAATTTGCACTGATTTGCAGTTAATTAGATTTAAGAGGAACAGTTATTCATCATATAAATTTCTTTAATTTACAAAATTAGTTATTGATAAATTTTTGAATATGAATTTTAAAAAAATTCAAACTACTTTTCTTTTTGGATTTTATTATTTAGTACAAATATAACTATGATAATCTAACAGATCTCAGATCTTTTAGTAACTATTAGACTAGTTTTAATAATAAAAAAAAATCTCAAAATATATTTTTGCTTGTAAATAGAGTGCCAGAAACCAGAAAAACATATAAAAGGACACCGGTGTTCCAACTGCGTCAAATGGTTAAATGACCTAAAATAATATAAACCTATTTTTTAAGCAATTTCATAAATATTTAATAGAATTGCGTTTTTTATAAAACAAAAATTAGTTTTAGTCTAGTTTTTTTTAAACTTTTAAGTCAGTATAAGATTTAAAATTTTAAATAATGTTTAAGATCTTGGTTCAAGGTGTAGTAATTAATAATATTCTCTTTTATAAAAATGCTAATACCTATTTTGTCTATTAATGCAAGCTATGATGTTTAAAAATACATACAATTTATTGCATAATTACGATATTTATAACATTTATTCATAATCAACAATAGTTATGATTAAAGTTTTAAAAAAAAACAGTCTCTTACCTTCGAAAGAGCTACGTATTCAAATTTATCAAATGCTAGTTCGCTTTCTTCTCCCGTCTGCCCTTTCTTTTGACCCCTTAGGATCCGCGATGTGGTCACAGTTGTCATTCCCATTCCATCTCCAATAAAAAGAATGAGATTTTTCGCCACATTGTAATTTCGGTCATCGTCTAAGTTTCTTAAGAGCTGGGATTTTGCTTGTTGATACCAAAACCATCGATCTAAAAAAGAAATATTTATTTTATTTTATTTTAATGTACACTGTTAGAAATTTCTCGAGAAAAAAAATGGTTAAATAGCAATTTATTGAATGGTTATTTTACAATATTAAATCAAAACAGTCAAATAACCGTAAATAAAATGGTAATCAAACGTTTGAGAAAAACTGTTTATTAACTGCTTTCACCTAATACGGTTAAATAACCCGAATTTTATCGCACTAACTAGAACCATCTAATGAAGGTACTTAGTTCTTTGCAACTGCGTACATATCATAGCTGAGTGTGTTTATCTGTCAATCTCATGGTCGACAGAACTGGAGTTCGAGTTCTAGTGTTGACACCACAATATTTCCTCCATTTTCTTCAACATATGAAGAATTTCCAGTGTCCGGCACTCTCCAATGCTCATTACCTTACGAAAAGTCGAGCTCCTATGTCTAGTTAAATAATAATTTTTTTTCACGTTTTAGAAAAATGCTAGTTGTAAATGGTTAAAAAACCGTATAGTTTTGTACTTATGGTTTTAGAACCATACTTTTTGTAAATGGTTTCAAAACCATAAAGGAAAAAATATTCTTTACCGTAAATCGAATGGACAGACAGCAGCCAGTTATTTTACCATAATTTTAGTACGAAAATTTTAACAGAGTACAATAAACTTTTAAATTAGTGATAATAATACTATCACTAATACTTGGAAAATAGTAAGTACAAATATTTGAATCATAAATATCAATCAAATGCAATTTTTTATTAACGATACAAACTAGAGGTGTTTTATAAGACACGCTCATCAATCGTTACATTGAGAGGAAAAAAATGGTCAAAACTACCAGAATGTGGTATAATTTACCATGTTACTGGTTAAATGGAAACACCAATAAGCCCGACCATTTTAACCGAAGCGTTTTAATAATGATTTCGGTAAAAATAAACAATTAAATGTGGTTCTATAATATGGGATCAAATTTGGTAACTTGATCATGATAACTTAGAGCATTTCATAAAAACCACTTGTTCGATTAAACTTACTTTTCGGTTCTGTATTTTTCAATAAATGTGTGATAAAGAACTATAATTTTGAAAACCAGAATTACCGGTAAACTGTAACTATATGAACGGAAAAATGACCAAATAAATGTTTTAATTGCCAAATATTTTGGTTTTATTAACCCGAATTATGTTTTTTTTTACCAGGAAAAAAAAAATACCATACAATGTGGTACTTTCATCAAACTATTATTCTCTGTGAAGTTTTTAAATAGTGACAGCAACCAAATGCTAATTTTTGATTACAGGTTCAACAAAATCAAATACTTTAACGATACAATTTAAATTAAAGCTATTGATCAACCCTATGATTTAAATGAAGCCTATTGATAATACCCTACGATTTAAATGAAAACTATTGATCAACCCTATAATTTAAATTAAATCTTTTGATCAACCCTATGATTTAAATGAAATCTATTGATGGCGATATAAAAGGAAGCTTTTTTATTATCAGTGATGCATTTTAAACTAAAGGTTTAAATTATAAAGATAGAAATCAAAAGAAAATTTCTGATAATATATTAAAATATAATGTTAATTCATTAATTCACTTAAACAATTTTGGAATGTGCTTTACATTTTTCAACTGTATGCTAAAATGTTTAGGATATATTTTTAAAATTTATATTAGCATTTATAATTTAAATAACTAATTATTTAAATTAGAAAATATCCTTAACTGTTATTTAACCTGATTATCTAAATAGCTAATAATTCTGAACAAGTAATAAGACGTACAAGAAAGTAAGCATTGGTTGTATTACTATACAGTGCAATGGTAACTTAAATACATTTTTATCTATTGTGTGACAAAAAACAAAAGGAGTTGACAACTTAAGTGATCTGGAAATTTAAGCGTAGAAAATTCGTGTGCCTTTTCTGTAAGTTTTTAAAACTCTTAAAATTCAAGATATTTTTCAACACATGTCGTAATCCAACTAAATATTTTTTTAAGAATATTTCTATAAGATAAATTTCTAAAACTATTTAGATTAGCAAACAAGATATGGTAAAACTTGATTAATAGTTCCAAAAAAATGATAAGAAAATCCATTTTAAAGTTAATATCTATGTTTGTTTATAAAATATTTTAGAAACAAAAAACGACAAATTTTACTATCACATATATTAATATAAACATCATAAAAGGAAAATAATTCACTTGAATTTAACTTCTTTACACAATTTTTGTTTGTTTTACCAATAATATTGAAGTTCAACCAGTTCTTAGATAAACAATGAAATTTTACTACTAAAATATCTCTTAAAATCCCCTTAACATTCAATATGACAATTTCTAAACAATATATCCAAACGAAAACCTAAACTCTTAAAATATGAAACACATTTGTTTTTTCAATCATGCGTAATTTGCAATCTTATTTCAAGCTTTCTAAACAACAATAACGCAGAGTACATTCCGTAGAATTAAATTAGTTCTTAAACTATAAAACTTAAGTGGTAAGTCTTTTCTTTAAGAAAATGCTTCAAATTTATGAGCTTCACATTGTTGTTATAAATGATGTCATCCCTTAACGAAACACTCACTTGACTTATGCATAAATAACACCTGAGGATAGCATATCTTTCCTTCAATTCCGTATAGGCCTGCCTTTTTCAATTGTTATATTTTAAGCAAACTTCCGAAACCAGGATTATAAAGTTATAAATATTTAAAGTTATACTCCTACCTTTTATATTCTATAAGTGCGCAATTTTCATTATTAAAATAGAGGATAATTTCAAAAGATCGACAAAAAATAACCTAAGAGTTATTATCAACTGTTATAGTGTTAGAAAAATTGTAAAAACAGCATAATATTTACTAAATCGAGTTATCTCTTATAATGACGGAGTCTTCAAAGAAGATCCATAAACTTGGAATTTTGAGTATTATTAAATAGATACTAAGCATTATATTTTTTAATTTCTTCAATCATGCTGTAACACGATTAAAATTGACGCTTTATGTTAAGAAAATCTTTTCTTTCAAAATTATGATTTTTTTTAACCACAAACGTGTTGAATAAGAATTTTTATTAAAATGTTAAAAAAATTAAATTTCTCTGAAAAAAACTAATAATGTGATTGAAGTATTTTCATTTAAAAATTACTTGAATTCTATGTTAATTTTTTTTCCTGCTATGAATAGAACTTTGTTTTTAAACTAAATATATTTAAAAGTACATCTTGAAAATTTTTAAACTATTCAAAAACTATTCTAAATTTTTAAACGAAACTATCAAAGAATATCTGAATATACACAATTAATCGCTTATTAAAAAGATCAGGCACCATTAATTAAGCTTAAGATTTGATTCTTTTTTTTACAAAATGTTATTATGAATAAATATAATAAAAAAAAGTATTAGTTATGCTGTAAGATAGGACGAATTTTAATAAAAAAATGTAGCTCCATTCCGTTTTAATTAAAATTATCTTGCATAAAATAAAAACAATAAAAATACACTGAATTCAAAATAGAATTTTTCAAAACAAGAAGAAAAAAAACTTCCCCTAGTATAAATCAAAGCAGAGACAATAACGATAAAAAAATTCTATTCTCCGATGAAACGTTTCTCCGAAGTGTTGCCATCCAAACAAGTAAAATCTCAGAATACAAAAGATTTAAAACAAAATGCAAACGATAGAAAACTCTCTGGGGAAAACAGCGAAGGCAACGTGTTGGAAGGGGATACAATTCTATCCAACCAAAGAAGCTCTGCGGAAAAGAAAAGTGAATAACTTTTTTGCCAAAATGGAAACAACTTACAATGGAAATATGCTGTTTCGTAAACAATCGGGATCAACATGTCAGCTCAGAAATTGGAAGGAAAAAAATTTTTTTTTAAAGTACTAAAATACAAAGAGAGTTTCATTGCGCGAAAACAAACATATTCTAACATTTGAAAAGATTTTTGTTAATTAAGCGGATGTTTATACATTATCTTCTTTGACTAATCAATACATTCAGCATTTAAACATGCTTTCAAAACGGTACTTTTAAACCACATTAGAGTATTCATGGGATATTTATTTTGTCAAAATGTACCACTTTTTATAAATTTGTCATAAATATCATTTAAAGGACATACTTTCTGTATTTAATTTCTGAACTCAACTAAGTAGAATATTTAAAAGTTTACCCTTTGAACCATTAAGTTATAATGTAAATACGTAGAAATATAATTATGAGTAAAAAGTTATTAAGTATTTTGGCGTAAGGTGTCACAATTTGTTCAAATTTTAATTAGTTTTGAAGTTAATAAATATTTTATATTCACTGTTTTTGGATTTTTCGATAAAAAATAGCAGTTGGAGTATTAAATTAGATGAAACTAAAAGAGAAAAAAAAAAAAAAAAAAAAAAAACAAGCTCAAATCACAAAGCAGTTTCGGGATTTGATGAGCGATAGCGAACAAAAGATAGAGCTCCTAGGGTAACAAAAATAATTTAAATATCATTCCCAAGAAGATCATATTTTGGCCAATCTTTAAAAAAATATTAAAAAAATTCATCCCTAAAATGTTCCACACAAAAATGTACAAAACCAAAAAATGGTAAAAAGAACTGTAATTAAGAACGATCCATTTTTACGATCGATGCACTTCTGTCACTGTTAGAATTTTCATTTTGAAATGACGGTAAAAATAACCGACAACAGTGTGTCCATCCGATTAACCATAAATTTTCCAGTTCAGAACATTTCTTTACCTTTACGATTTTGAAACCGTTTACAACTGATACAGCTAAAGAACCGTCCATACAAAATTATACGGTTTTGTAATCATTTACACCTAGCAAAGTTTCGAAACCGTAAAAATAAAACTTAAACGGGCATTGAAGATCTGTAGTGGTACTGTGCTATTTATGCGTGAATAACAATTTCATATTCTGATAGTCTAGGGTCACCTATTGAAGAATGCAGAACAATGGAAACTTTTAATCTATTGAAGGAATGGCAGAAATATTGTGGTATCAACGCTGTCATTCAAACCCCTGTTCAGCCGGTGTTGAGATTGATCGATCAGCTGCAGTATGTACCCAGTTTCAAAGGGTTTCATGAGGTTAGCCTAACGCGGATATAATTTCTAGATATTAAACCGTATTAGGTGAAAAAAACCAATAAACTTTTTTCTCACACTTAACAGTTAAGTTCATTTTTTTTTTATTTGACTGTTTTGGTTGAATATGGTAAAACAACAATTAAATAAATTACTATTGCACCATTTTTTTTTACAGAGATTTCTAACACTGGGCAATTTATTCAATGAATATGAAAATTCAAGATAATATAATACTCAAGATAATAATCAAATAATAAAGCTAGACTTTATACGTAAAAAATTAACATATTTGTTTATTATACGTAAAATGTTTCAACAACAATTTCTCAACAATATTCACATCCGATAAGCTGGATTATAAATTCCTCTCACGTAAATGACGGGGCAATTGTGAGAATCTGAGCATAGTTCAGCCGGCGCTATTAATTCCACAAAGGAATTCGAAGCCCCATGATTAAGAGTACATTAGTTGAGTATTTAGATGTATCTGTGTTCGACTAGTTTCAGAATGTTCGAAATTCCTACTTAGTAACTCCACTCAGCCATGTTCTCGGGGTATTCAAGCAGCTAGAAAATTATAATTTTTAATTACAGAGAGGCGTAAGAAATTTTTGCTTGATTTCAAATGAGATCGTATATTAGTTGAGAAATAAGCATGATTTTCTAAAACATTCTGGAGTTCGAATAAAAATGAACAGAAAAAAAAAATACATTAGACTAAGGATGACGTTCGATGGAAAAGAGATAATCTTTTCGACTTATTTTGTTGAATGTAACTCATAAGCATTTTATTTTGTTTTTACAAATTAATAAAGAAGTAATATAATTAAAAAGTATATAGTTAAAATACAAATTCAATTACCCAAGAGGAAAATTGAAAAATGAACAGATATGTAATGCGAAAGATATCCATAAAAACTATTGCATACAATCTCAACCCCTTGACATATCATTTCTTGATATAGAAATGATCTTTTATTGCACTGTAAACAACAACTGCCAACGGAATGTTGACAGAGATGCCAACTGCCTCGGACACGCCAAAATAATTGAAAAAAAGCGGTAAATAGCTACAAACTAAATTTTTCCATATATTTGACTATTATTGCTTGCTTTTTAAAAGGTATAGCATGACATAACTTCTATGAAGTGGTGAATTATATAAGCTTACGAATTATTTAGAAAGAGTGGTGGATAAAAATCTAATAAATTGAACTTATTAAACCAAGAATCACAATTGTTAAACTACCACTTTAAAATATTTATTTACTGTCCGGAGCAAGTTGGCATCTCTGTATGCAAGACGTCTGAGACACGTCAATTATTGTTTTGACGTAAGAAACAAATGATGTCTCCTAGACGTCTTCGTATGTCAAGGGGTTAAGAGATTTCCATAAAATTCAGTGAGCCAACCGCTAATTTTGCTCTCTTTGATAAAAAAAAAAATTTAAAAAAATCCCACTTTCTGTAAATATAACGAACTAGAAAAACTGGTAGAGTTGACTGTTAATTTATGCGGCGGCCAACTCTCTTTGAAAAAAGAAAGATTTGTCAAAAAAAGTTTCCTAATTCACCGTTTCCCATGCTGGTTTTAGCATCTAGCTGCAGAACCAAAAGTGGATTTGATTTCATCTGGTATCAAAGAACTAAGAATACGCAACACTATCACTTTTTGACTTATAAAAGTACTTTGTCATTACTTCGTTATTCGTTGGCTTATATAAAATTAGTACTTCGTTATTCGTTGGCTTATATAAAATTAGTACTTCGTTATTCGTTGACCTTAACTACGACAAATAAATTGCTTTAGTCCCAAACATCAAAGCGTAAACTGAAGGAACCTATTACAATCATAATGCCAATTTACGGTCATTGTCCATGTAAATTAATACAGGTAGATCTGTATTTTTATGATCAAGAATTTACATTTTATGTTTAAGGTCAGTGACTGGAAAATTTTTCTGGTCAATGACCGTAATCTAGCAAAGAAATTTATTAAAGTGTAATTTTAGGAATAAAATTTACTATACAAATAAAATAACTTAAAAAAAAACTCGCGTTTACAAAATTGTAGGATGACATATGAGCATGTATCAGGCAGTTAATAAACAAGTATTTATCGTACATATAAAATATTTAATGTTTTACATATCAGATAATTTAGAAATCTCCATAGCTTAGTTATCATTGAAGGAAGGTGGATCGGGCACAAGAATTAAATTTTTCTGCAACTATTTTAAAAATAATTAGATAAAATAAATTTAACATTAAAAAAAAATGAAGAATTTTTTTATTTTTTAAAAAATTTAAATAACTAAGACTGAATAACCTTTTGGTATTAATTATCATATTAAGCAGTATTAATTATTAATTATAGCAGAATTAAATAAGTGTATTTGAAAATTTTTTAACATGTAATAACTATTAATATATCATATTGTTAATGAACATACATTTACAATACAGAATAGATAAATACTGAACACGTTTTAATGGCTATATAAACAAGATTGTTAATGAACACAAATTTACTGTAGAAATAATATAATTCATGGACTTGTTTTTTATTTTTTCAAACCAGTTAAATAATGAGCATGTACTTAATATATAAATAAGTATTTATTTGCTTATATCTTTCATCAAAGCAGTATAGAAAAACGATGTAAACAAAACTAAAATAAAGTTCAAAATACTTCCCCGAAACAATACTTTTATATTTGACTTATATTTTTCAAATAAATGCAAATTCACTCTTCCTCATCGAACTCAACGAAAAGAAATCAATACTTTTCATTTCATTACTATTCATACCCCTAAAAGTACAATTTAGAAAAGAAATGCAAACGTCAGTGTTCTCACATCGAACAAAATTCGAATGACATTCAATTCTTAGATATATGTATATATATAAAAAATAAAAGCAGACGATACCATAAAACGAACAATAAACAACGCGTCATTCTCTCTTCACTTCAGTTAGTCAAAGAGTTCTTTTCGCATACTTTACCTTCTGCAGCATTAGGCTTAAGAGAGGAATTTCCAAAGAACGATGTGAGAACACGTAAAAATATCTAAGAACAAAAGAAAGGAGTTGAAAACGAACGAAAGTATCAAGACGATAAGGCAAGGATTTTTGAAGTTTTCAGCTGCATAATGTTTCCATTAGATGGCATTTCGCGCGTGAGGCTTTTTTAGAATAACACAAGTTCATTTTGTATCCGTCGTCACTCCCGACGTTTTTGACTCGTTTGCCATTTCCATTTATTATATTTCTTGTCTCTTTTCTTATGGCTTGACATTTCTTTTGTTTCGAACAAAATGAACGGAGAATAAAAAAAAAGAAAAAAAAAATCTTGTTTGAGTGTTATTGAGAAACAGACCGAAATTTTTTGTTATTTTATTCAATAGCATATGCGTTCAATTCATTTTCATCAAAAAAGATCAGAATTGGATTTTGTTTTTGGTTAGTTTAATAAAACGCAGAATAAAAGATCGATATCTAAAAATATTTTGATGTAAGATCCCTTGCATTGATTTCTCACTCGTAGAGTATTATAAATTATGTCATTGTGACACATTAATTATTGAACAGGAATTTGTTCAGCAGAAATTAATGTATTTGCGTTGAATTTGTAATGTATTTGCAGCTGTATTACTTTTTTAATGCATTATGCAATTATTAATTTAAGCAAGTTTGAAAATTTAATGTTTGTTTACTATTCGAGTGAAGAACGACGCAGGTCTACAACAAAACCAGTTAACTTTGTAGAGTGCTTTTATTAAAGTAGTAACATGCTCTTATCGGAACTATACCGCATGGGCCAAACGTTGCCAGAATATTCCATCTAGCACAGACTCGAAAAGTTGAAAGGTGCGCAAAAAAATATCATTGAAAAGCGTCTGATAATACAAATTTTGCATACTAGGACTCAATCTTACTGGTTCGAAGGGACGGTTTCCCGGAAATTCTGGTTTTTCAAAACTATGGTTCTTAGTACCACACATTTAGTAAAAAATCCAAAACTGAAACATAAATTTTACTGAAATAAATGGGTTTTATGTCAGGCCTAAGGTATCTTGGTAAAATTACAAAACTCTACCAAATTTTATCACCTATTATGAAACCATATTTAATTGAAAATTTCACCAAAACAATTACCAAAGTGCTTTGGTAAATATCGATGTGCATTTTGTTGTTCCCGTAAAGTCAGAAACACGGTAAATTTTACAATATTCTGGCTGTTTTAACCTTATTTCTTTTTTCCTCAGTGTGTCTGATAATTTTTGTCTTTGTTTTGTATCAGTTTAAACATGTTTATTGCGACATACTGATAAATGTGTGTATTTCCTTATTTACATTGGCCCTCTATTTCTATTTTGAATCTGTTAGACAATAATAAAATTATTTTAATTATTTAAAACCAATTATTTAACTATTTCTTTCTTCAGTATGTTTAATAATTTTTGTATTTGATTTGTAATCAGTATAAGGCCCTCTATTTCTAGTTTGAATCTGTTAGACAATAATGAAATTATTTTAATTATTTGAAAAGTTATTTGATTATTTCTTTCCTCATTGTGTTAGATAATTTTTGTAGATAGTTTTGTGTTAAATAATTTTGTTTTGTTTCGTTTATGGGCACCATAGTGATAAATGTGTATTTACGTATTTACATTGGCCCTCTATTTCCATATGAACCTGTTCGACAATAATAAAATAATTTTATTTATTTAAAAAAAATTTTTTTTTAAATTATTATTACAATAAAATTTTCCACATTTAACAATCAGCACCAATTTTCAAACATTTGTGTGCAACACTCCTAAACCCTGATAATTTAATGTTTTCTTATTTATTTTGTTCTAAAATGTGTGAGATAATTGTAGGACAAAAGAACATTCGTTAGATACACTGAGAAAAAAGTATGGTCAAAACTATTAGAATATGGTTAAATGTGTGAGATAATTGTAGGACAAAAGAACATTCGTTAGATACACTGAGAAAAAAGTATGGTCAAAACTATTAGAATATGGTTAAATGTGTGAGATAATTGTAGGACAAAAGAACATTCGTTAGATACACTGAGAAAAAAGTATGGTCAAAACTATTAGAATATGGTTAAATTTGAAGCGTTACTGACTGTATGGGAAGAAAAAATTTCTTTTGGTAAAATTAACAATAAAATATAGTTTTATAATAAGTGATAAAATTCGTAATCTTGTCATGATACCTTAGGACAAGTCATAAAAAACTATTTATTAGGTTAAATTTATTCTTCTGTTATTATTTTGAACTAGATGTATTGTACCTAATAGAAATTTTAATGTTAAAAACTAGAATTTCCGGTAAACCGTAATGTAACCGTTTTCTTGTTCTTATGGTAAACAAGAACAAGAAAATTATATGGTTTAAATACAGTATATTTTGGTTATATATTAGTCAGAGCTATGGCTAATAAAACCAAAATACATGCCATTGATGCAGCCATAATTATAGCCCTTTTTACCAGAAATGTCATTACCACACGGGAAGGTAATTTTCCCAGAATTATTTTCTTCGTGTTGTAATGTAAGATAGAAAACATAAAAATATCAGATTACACAATCTAATATGTTGGATAAAATAACATATGTGGGATATATATATATATATATATATATATATATATATATATATATATATATATATATATATATATATATATATATATATATATATATATATATATATATATATATATACATATATATATATATAGGGGAGAGTCGGGTAGCCCCGCCCACTTAAGGACTATTGCTTATATTTCTGTATAATATTGAGTAATAATCAAGATTTTTGTATGTTTCTATTGTTTTATCATTTAATTAAATAATACAAAAAGAATAAACCAAAAAAAGAATAGTTTAACTTAAAAAAATAGAAATTTAAAAAAACATGTTTTTCAGCTCTTTTCAAAATGTGTCGGGTAGCCCCACCCAGTTACAAAAATTATGTTTTTTGATTGTTTTTTCAGGTGTAAATGAAAATGACCAATGTATTGACAATAGATAAACCTTATTTATCATTTTAATCACAAAATTATTTTTTTTATTACATATTTATATACTTTTAGTGAATTCTATCATTTATTAACAACAAATGTTATATTTTTTATTATTATTAATGTATATTAATATATTATAATATTAATATATATTTATATAAAATATTTAAAGAAAATAATTTAATTTAAGTAAATCTTTGGAACCGTACATTTATCGACGAAATAAAAGTGGGCTGTGATACCTATAACATTCATGTGAGCGGGGCTACCCGAAATCCAATTTTTTTGTAAATTTGTAATTACTCGAACAATTTTTCACAAATAAACTTCGTTCTTTGTGCAAACTAAACTTAAGACTACATACTTTAATGCTGTATGTATAGAAAAAATTATTTTTTTAATATTAAAATGAAGTTTAATCGAAACATTCAACCAATTTTTCTTAATACCATGACAACTGTATTCAACATATTTTCAAAACTATTGTTTACCATGTTACCAGCCGCATAAATACTTGAAACTTTGAAAATGATCTTTTTTTAATATAACAATTATTGTCCGATGGCCCATTGACTTGAAAAAATATTCTATACATATGAAATTGACATTGAGCGGCGGTACCCGACTCTCCCCTATATATATATATATATATATAAGTTAGAAATGAAGATAAAACAAAGGTAAATTACAGACAAATGAAAAAAGGGGGGCGAATAATAATAATAATAAACAACTGGGGAAAGAAAAAAAATAATTATTTAAAAAAAGAAAAGAATTAATTTAAAAAAAGAAAAAAAAGAAAAAAAAAGAAGAAAAAAAAAGAAAAAAAAAGAGGAAAAAGTTTTTTTAAAAAAGCGGAAAATAAAAGATATAATCTTTTCATCAGCCCACACGATTACATCCGAAAAGAGTATATATATATATATATATATATATATATATATATATATATATATATATATATATATATATATATATATATATATATATATATATATATATATTACATAAATACATAAAGTGTTAGCATTGCTAAGAATATGCAGTGAATTAATTATTTTGTAATTGTATTCAAATTTTATTGATTATTAAATACCAATTCATGCAGGTCAATTTACGCACGAATAATTTGGGTCTGATCATGATTTATATTTAATAATTGATATTGAACCTCTTTTCTTAATTAGAATATCTAACACAATCGTACTATGCGTATCAAAATGATTGTTTTTTTATTTTAAATCCAACGTTTGGTTCAAACTTTTAAGCAATGCTCTTTAATATTTCAAGCTAGATGGATAACTTTTGTCGGAATTAGGCAATAAAGCTATCACTCCAGATGAATAGGCCCATTAACTTAAAACACAATATCCATAAAAATACCCCATCGCAAAGATAGAAAGACAGGGTTGCCTTATTGAATCTTATTCTTGATATGTCATTGGTACATTTGAAATGGGTCTTGTATTTTCAGTGAGGAGTGTCATGTTTATCAATTGATTATGATTAACATTTTAAGCACTTTTATTATTACTCAAAACTAAAAAAAAAAAAATGACTACTTGTGTATTTTGTTAAAAGTAAAAAAAAATTTATATTTAGTAGTTTAAAAATTTCGATAGAAATACTTAGTTAAAAATATGTTTCAACTTGCGACTATAGTAAGGTTGCAGCAATTTTTGACTTTAATATTGTCCAACGCATTTTACAATTTCTAACACACGCAAATTAAAGATGCATAATTTGTAAACAAAGTTTTATTAAAAATTTATGTTATGTGAAAATGCTGAACTTGATTACAATAAATTACAAATTAGAAAACGAGGAAAAAAATCAAATGTTAAATTTCCAAAAAATATCGAATATCTATTACTTAAAGTTCCTAACACTAAAAAGCTAGTACCAATCGGTATTAGTTTCTCTCAGAATACACAAAAAACCGGAAATTTTCAGAATTATAATGCCAGATCTAGTAAAATGATATATACATACAGGGTGTTAAGTAAAGACTACCCTTAATCTTTGTTTTTAAAATTTTTATCAAAAATGAGTTAAAAAACATGAGGGATCTTAAATTAACATTTGAATGCAGAAAAAGCAAATAATGCTATTAAATTTGGTACAGCATAGTAGAGAAACAGTAATATTATTATTTACAGTAGAGGAAGGCCTATGTATTTAAATTCAAAGTAGAATTAATTGGAGATTAACAATGTTTCTAATAATCGTCAACTCCTCTATGTAATCATACCCGTTTTTCCTTTCTTTGCCGAGATTTGTTTCAAATCGATAACGTTTTTGTTTTTTCCTTGAGTAAATATAGTTGCATATTAATATTAATATGCTAATATACAACTATTAGCATATTAATATATTATAGTTGCAATAAGAATAGTTGCATATTAATATAAATATTAACATGGAATGTTGCATTTTAGTTCCATTTTTAACAATACACAAAGACAATCTTTACGGAGTACTTCGTAAATACCGATATTGAGACATGTTTTTTGTCCAATGAAATCTATCAAAATGCGTCTAGCTCATTTTTAAATAATTTTTTTTTTAAACGTAAGTCAGATTTAATAAAAGTGTTTACAATGCACATTTCAGAAACAGAAATTTATATTAAAATGAATCATAAAACATTATTAATGAAACGCAGGAAGCAAAAATAATAAAGTTACAGAAAACTTAAAAACTGTGAAAACACAAATTCAGACACACTAAATAGATATTATGGATTGCCATTATTTAATTACAACACATTGAAGTCTTCTCCCCCCTCTTTAAGTCACCTTATCTCTTCTAAAAAATTTATTCCAAGCAAATTGACTATTTATTGAAACTTCAGCCTTATAAATTAAAAATGCATGAATTTGAAATAGGAATATTTAATAAAAATACCGTTCAAAAAACTAATAAAAACAGCAAGAGCAGAAAGTTGATATAAAAATAAATATAATTATAAAAATGCTAAAAAAATATTTCTGCATCGTAATAGTTAATATTTTATCGTTTGTCATTATTTAATTACAAATGCTTACATGACTGTGCAGTAAGTAGTTACTTATTTCCTATTAATTGAGCTGAGCTAGACAATTTTGCGTGAATTATTAAAACACAGTTCCTTAATGCAGTAGTATTATTTTACGATTATTACTTTTTGAGTAATAACTGCTTTATTCTCTTATATATATACTTAACATTAAAAAGGGCATTAAAAGTTCTTTTTTTTTAGGAGCAGCCACTACTGTATTAAAGACACAGATATTTAATCCGTACTGTCATCAAAAATTAAGTACCGAGGAGTTTTATTTCAGTTTTGAAATATAAGCTCCACTTTCTAGGTTAATAACTTTACTTTTATTCCGACATCTAACTTTAAAATGGATTAAAAGCGAAAAAAATAAACTCGTAAAACTAGCTACATTGAAAATCAATTCCACCTTTTAAGCTCACTGCATTTATTTCCGTGACAGGTATACGAACGAGAAAAAAAAATCGTCTGAAAAAACTAACTGTCGACAAGCAGTTTATATTATATCTTCTTTTATCAGAATTTATCAAAATTTCATATGATAAATTCATAAACGCACGAGGAAAGTGAAAAATGTATAGTTTTTAATTTTTCCCATCTGAGCTTAAAGCTCAACTTTACTTTTTTCATTTTAAATTATTTTCTTTAAGGTACTTTATTTATTTGCAACTTTTTTTTCTTCATTCAGAAAAAGTTTTTATATTATTTCGTGCTTTTTGTTAACGTTCGAGTCGAATAACTTTTATTTTCGAATATGTAGGAGGAAATAGATTTTCATAAGAAAGCGACGGTTTTTCGAAGAAGTTTATTTTGATTTTCTGCTTAGCTTCTTCTTTTTTTTTTTTTTTTTTTTTTTTAATACTTTGCAAAAGTAAGCTCGAGAAGTTTTAATAAATGGGACCAATTTACAATTTCAAACTAAATCATTTTTTTTCGAATTTGAAGGCGACAGGAAATAAATTATTCATAAATAGAAGGATAAAATGTATTTTATGATAATATTAAAGTATTCATTCTAAATTGGAAAATTGACAATAATGTTATAAATTTTTTTTTAAATCCACTTGAAGTAAGGTTTTGTTTTAGATAAAAATTGTTTTCTAATAAATTGAAACAATTAAACTCTTTAAAGAAAGGGATTTTTGGGATTTGTAAATGATGGGAAACAGATATTAGTCATGGATAAAAGGATTCAATATATTCAATGAAATGTATTAATCTGAATTGAAAAATTAAAAAAACAAGTTATTACTTTTTAAATAATTTAAATGTAAAAAATTGTAGAAAAATGCAATAAAAATTATTTTTAATGGTTTGTTTAACGATTTGTTTCATAAATATATACTTTTTATTTCTTAAAAAATTATAAATTAAATATTTCTTGGCGTTATTAACTAATTTGAATCATACCTTCTAGGAAAGGACATTCTAGTTCATTCTAAAAAAAATATAACGGATTTTTAGTGTCATCTGGCGGAATATTTTCAAACTAAATTTAATAACTAGGAATAACTAGGAATAAAATTTATACCTTGTCAAATGAGTTTGCTGAAAAAATTTGTTTTTTACATTTAATCGTTTTTGTATAATATATTAAAAAAAAAAAAAAAAAAAAAAAAACGTCAGTCTAATTCAAATGTCCTCGTTTTTCAAAACACAAAAAACCACTTAATAATAATCTTTTAATAATAATCTTAATAATAAGTAATATAACCACTTAAAACTCGTCATAGAAAAATTTGTAATTCGATTTTAATTTATGCAAATATAATCGATGTAATTTAATGTTAATTAGGCTAAGTTCTAAATAAAAAAACATAAACAAAAAAGTTTGCATTTACCAAGCGTATCTGATTTCCAACAATGTTAATTATTTATTTTAAAACTAAATTCATTTATAAATTTTAGAACAAAATGCTTTTTATTTAAATATAAGCAAAGAAAATTCAGAAAACCAACGTAGCTTGTAAAATTTTGCGTTTGTTAGCACTGCTAATGACGTAGTATTTTTGCCAATCAATTACAAATTATAAACTTTAGCTGGAATGTGTAATTTGCATTGTGATTTTATAGCATAATTAGGTTTTAAAAAATGTTTTTAAAGTTTTAAAAGTTTTAAAGTTAAATGGTTTTAAAAGTTTTAAAGCATAATTTTGAAAAATTATTATAATTTTCTATAATCTATGCGTGAAGGTCATAACCTTTAAGAAATTTGCTACCACCATTTTTATTAAGAGAAATTTTTCAAAATATTAAATACAAAGTTTGACAAGACTTACTAAATTACTATAACTAAACTTACTATAATAACAATATAATACTATTACTTACTATTACCACTATTTACGTAATATAATACAATTACTTACTATTACCATTACTTACGTACTATAATACTATTACTTACTATTACCATTACTTACGTAATATAATACTATTACTTACTATTACCATTACTTACGTAATATAATACTATTACTATTTTGACAAGACTTACTGGACATTAAAAAAACGTTAAACCTATTTTTAACAATTCATCCGGGAAATAATTAAGTTACTATTAAATAAAAAATTATTGAAATCCACCTAATAAATTTGATCCTTATTTCTATCCTTTAAAAATTAAAAATTTATCAAATTTAGAAATCAAATAATTCCTTCCGTAATAGATAGAAGGCTTTTGTTCGCTACGGCATGGCTAGTATTAGAGAGGATTTCTGTGGAATTTCAGATTTCTTCAAATAAATTTCAAATGTTTTCATTTCTATTTTTTCAATTTCGAATTTTCTATAACTTTTTCTTTCTAATACGAAAACTTTTATACGAAATATATACATCAAAGAAGCTATTTGAGGTTCTCCGCGCAACTAGGAAAAAAAAAAATAAATAAAATAAAAAATAAATGAAAAAGAATCAAAATCCACAGGAAGGTATGAAAGAGAAAACTGAATCACGTCTCCAAAATAAATTTTCCAAAATATCCGATCCCAAATAAACGTATAAAAGAAACCTGTAAAAAGAGGAAGGCTGAAAATCGGTCTTAGAACGAATCTCTATTTCCGAACGAATCGGAGGCATAAAGCTGTCATCAGCTTTTGCCCGCGACCAAAAAACACATCGATCAGAAAGGCACGAGTTGAGTTGTACCGGAGCGAATCGTTTCAACGTTTATTTTGTGTCCAAACCAAACGATTTCGATGAAACCCCAGCTTTGTGATGTAAGTTTGTTTGCTTTCTAATCGGAAACCATTTCCTTCTGCTTCCTACGTTGCTTATTGACTACCACTTTCGGTCTCTACCTTGCTCGCTCGCTTGTAACCTTTTATTTTTGTTTTTACTATCTTTTAGTGTTCTTTGGCCCGTATTTGAAGAGCCGTCAATGCGATGTCGTACAAGGGAAGTGCAATGAGTACACTGTAAAAGAATGGCCATTTAGCTGAATCTTGTTTGCTTTTGTCTCTTCTGGCAGGATGTGCTTAATGATGTCACGTTTTGTATCTCGAAAAAGTAAACGAAGATAAAGAATAGTTCGAAATGTTTGATAATAAAACATTTTCAATGGTTAAAATTTAACACTTTTTAAACCACAAGCGCCAATAAGAGTTGGTTTTTCACACTTTTAAAGACTAACGCTTTTTAAACTTGGTGCCATTTTTTATTTATTTATTTACAGCTATATGCAAGGAAAAAAATAAGATTTTGTTTCGTAAATGCAAATAGTTCCAAATCGTGATAAGTACATGCGTGGTGTTTCGTAATCTGAACTCTTAATAAATATTTTTTCTAATCATTACTAAAAGTGGAAATTAAAAAAATATATACCTAATATAGGTTTCAAATAATTTGAGCTAGTTAAAAACAAAGCAGCAATCGAAACCTGAAAAATCACTTTTACGGGAGGCAGTTATAAAGCATGAAACCAGTTTGATTGCCGGTCGAGCTTTGAAGTGTATATAATAGCCGTAATAATTCGAACTGTTCCTAAAGTTCTATAAACCTACCTTCCTTAATAGATATTTCTTAGATTTCGTTAGATTTTTTCTTTGCTTAAATATTAATACGTGACATTTATGTGAGCGATATGCTTCACTTTACTAAAATGTAAATAGTTTTTTTGTTCTCATTTTTCATAAGGATTTGAAAAATATATATTAAGTATGATTATAATGGAGTATCTAGTATATATTTTTTGCAACAAACAATGCACGCGCATTTTGAAACATACTCATAAATTGAGACTCATATGAATATTAAGGAACGCTAACTTTCTTATAAATCCAATTTTATCAGTAACTAAAACGAAAACTGTAAATACAGATTAAAAAACTATATTATTTCAATACATGCTGTTAAAAATGTATTTTAAGAGCAGAAAAAAACTGAAGTTTATGAAACATTCAAAAATGGAGACATGAAATGGTGACAAAATTTTTATTACCTTTATCTTTAGAACTTTTTGATAATTTGGTATGTTTAATAATTTTATGCGAACGAAATTGATCTGAAAAGAACCAGATCTATGGAATACCAGTTTTTGAAATAGGGATTAGATAATATTGAACTCGGAAGAACCCAGAACTTTGGAAGAACAGTTGCTGAAATAGGTAATGCATAAGGTTGAATTCAGAGGAACCAGAACTATAGAAGAACAGAAGCTTAGTAAGGCCAGGGTGTGGATAAAGTTTAACTCAGAACCAGAACTATGGAAGAAGAGTTAGTTGCTCAGATAGGGATTGGATAAGATTGAACTCTGAAGAACTAGAACTTTAAAAGAACAGTTCCTGAAATAGGGAACGCATAAGATTGAATTCAGAAGAACGTAGAACTATGGAAGGCCAGTTGCTGAAATAGGTAATGCATAAGGTTGAATTCAGAGGAACCAGAACTATAGAAGAACAGAAGCTTAGTAAGGCCAGGGTGTGGATAAAGTTTAACTCAGAACCAGAACTATGGAAGAAGAGTTAGTTGCTCAGATAGGGATTGGATAAGATTGAACTCTGAAGAACTAGAACTTTAAAAGAACAGTTCCTGAAATAGGGAACGCATAAGATTGAATTCAGAAGAACGTAGAACTATGGATGGCCAGTCGCTGAGATAGGGGTGAGATACGATTGAATTCAGAGGAACCAGAACTATAGAAGAACAGAAGCTTAGTAGGGCCAGGGTGTGGCTAAAGTTTAACTCAGAACCAGAACTATGGAAGAAGAGTTAGTTGCTCAGATAGGGATTGGATAAGATTGAACTCTGAAGAACTAGAACTTTAAAAGAACAGTTCCTGAAATAGGGAACGCATAAGATTGAATTCAGAAGAACGTAGAACTATGGAAAAGCAGAGGCTGAGTAGAGATTGGATAAGATTGAACTAAAAAAATCAGAATTGTGGAAAAGCAGTTACTGAGATAAAGATTTGATAAGGTGGAAAAAGTATGGTTAGGTGGAAACTGGAATTTAAGTTTGAACTACTGCATTTTCCGCAATGAAACACATTCTAATATTTTATTCGCGTACAATAAATTATAAAAAAAACAATAATAAACTAAAATTTAAGTTACTAAAAAGTTCTGTGTGGTAGTCACATCTACTGAAAATTGAGCTCAATCGTATGACCAGCCCATTTATTAACTTATGAAAAACGAAAGTGGTTTTTCGTTTTTATCGTGTTCGTCTACGTAACCTGTAATTTTGCTCCAATAGTTTTTTAAATCTTGTCCGAAATTCAAATCGTAAAAACTCGGAAGCATATAATAATATTATACTTATAGAAAATGTTAGGGAAGTATTTCATATACTTTATATGTTACTATATTCGTACACTGCTAATTTATGGTAACAAGAAACATCACTCTAAATTTTTAACAATTAAACGTGAGTTGTTCTAAAAGAATTCATATAAAAATCACAAGGTTAAGAACAAAGAAAACAAAATATTATAAGGGTAATAAAATAAAAGAAGCAACTTAAAAAAAACAGTAATTCAGGAAAAAAATTATTAATGCTATAACAAAACAAATGGCTGCTAATTATTTAAAACTTTTCTAATCTTCATTAATATTCCTTATAGAAAATATTAATGAAGAAAAAATATTGGCAACAACTTTCGTACACAACACAAATTAAATATGAGTTTTAAAAGAACATAAATATTCGAATGTTAGAAATTTTGTAAGCCTTATTAAATCAAGTTCTTAATGTAGGGTTCCTCAAATTTCATCACAGCAGTTAAATATACGTTTATACGTATATAAATTTGTAGCTTATCCAAAAAAAAAAAAAAACGCTCATTTAAAATAACTCAAACTATTAAATACCGAAATATCGATAGTTGAATATTCGTTATGTGAAAAAAAATATCAAAAGCTTGGCTCATTATAGATTTTTAATAAAAGCAACCTTGTTAAAAAGTACAAGCAAAAATGGCAGTAAAAAACGGAACAAAAACAAATTCCATTTAAATAATGTTATATATTGTCCTTTTACTTATGCATGAGTTGGTTCTTCATTTACTTAGAGTTATAAATGCTAGAAAGTTGAGTAAAATCAAACTTCTAAAATGAGTTTTGATTCTGCGCCATTTCATTCTTTGTTTCACCGAGGGAGATGTAAAAACAAATTTCGGAGTTTTTCAATCAATCGGGTCATTAAAATTTTACAAATCACGACAGTTTCCATGCCATAATAGCCAAGAAAAAAAAATATAATAATAAGAAAAAAAAAGCATTTACCAAAAAGCATGCATTAAGACTTTCATAACGAATGCTTTTTACCGTTTTGCACTAATGACAACGGATGCAAGGAGCCTTTAAGTAAAGAACAACAAAAGAAAAAGAACATCAAAATCGTCTGCAGTTTTGGAAAAGAACAACTTAAAAAAAGAAACAAAGGGAAAACGTATTAGAAAAAACGTTGTTTTAGAAGAGGAATTCTACTTTATTTTTCTCTAATATCCAGCGATGATGCCATTATTTTAACAACCAAAAGTTGGCCCTTTAGGAGAAGAAAGGAGTCGTAAATAATAAAAAAAAGTTTTGAAAAAATTCGAACATCTTTAAAAATAAATGATGGGAATACGCACTTTTTTCTTTAAATGTTTTCCACAAGAATTTCCGCAGATGCTCAATGAACATAAGATTGAACAATGATTTCTTGATTATTTAAAATATTCTTTTTTTATATTTTACCTTGAATAATGGTCAAATTTATCGGTTCTTTTTTCAGATTTATGTTGCAAGACCTTAAGGAAGACATTTAAATGTTCAGTTAAATCTGCTGCAAAAGGTGTTTGCATTTTTCATCTTTAATTTTTCTTTCTTAGTAGCGTTTTTTTTTTTTTAAATAAAATTTCCAGATTACCTTTTAACTATTTTATTAATTATAATTTTATTTATTAATAATTTAATTTATTGTTAATTGCAGATAGTTTAGTACTTTAGATTCAGTGCAACGAAAAGAAAATAACAACTAAATTGTCTGTAGTTTTGAAAAAAAAAAAAGAAAAACTTTAGAAGGAAACAAAATAAATAGCGTATTAAAGTGAAAGTTGTTTAAGAAAAATTCTACTCTTTTTTTTTATCTCCAATATCCAGCACTGATGCCATTATTTTAACAAAAAACATTACTACTTCATTACAAATTTAAAAATGGATTTTAAAATTAATGTTGTATTTTAGTATACATTATCAAAAAAAAAAATTATTTTAAATTCAATAAACAATTGTTTCTTAAAAAATAAATTTTCATTCAAGCTTATTATTATTAATATAAATTTTAATATTTAAGATTAATACAGATAATAATAAGATAAATAAGATTAATACAGATTATAATAAGATTAATAATTTAATAACAAGATTAATAATTTTCAATTCATTGTTTCGGAGGTCTTGTATTTAAAAGACTAGAACACGGTTTTATTTTTTACTTCAATTTTTTTAATTTTCTTTTTAAAGTTTTACAAATTTTTTTATAAACCGGCGGATTTTTTAAAAAAATTTATGCTAATAATAATGATAATGAAAGATAAAAAGCTAAAATTCAATTTCTTATGAATATGTTGAAATTAAAATAAATTGTTGAATATTTAATACTTTTAATTAAATAAAAAAAATTATTTCTAGGTTACAATTTAAGCTTTCAATAATTATCAATATCTAAAATAATTATTAATGAAAACCTGAATTTTTCTAAAAAATCTTTTATGCAATCTCAGCTAAAAAAACAAACGATAAACTTTTATGAAAAAAAAAAAAAAAAAGATAAAGCAAACGATTTTTTTTCTTTTAGACATTTTAAAATGAAAAAAAAAAAAAACGGTTTCCGCAATATTTACAACATTCTTAAAAATCCAACTCACTCTTAAGTCGAACACACTTAGGAACAAAAAATTCTCATCAAAACATTTTTAACCTCACTAATAACTTACTCAGGGCACGGTCAACGAGTTTCTTTTAAAACTTATTCTAGTTATTGCTCATGAGTATTTTTTTCTCTCATCTTATACTAGATACGACACGAAATTTAGAATTAGAACAGATAAGTGGGTACAATAAAAAAACGTGTTCCGCAGTTTTAAGCATTAAATATAGCGCAAAGTTAAAAAAGAAAAGCACCAACAACAAAAAAAAAAGTGTAAATCCAACAAGCCGTAATTTTTACTTTAATGTTGCCTTCTGAATTACGATCTGAGCTTGAAAATGAAGTAAAAAAAGAGGAAAAAGATTGAAGTAAGAGAAAAATAAGATACCAATTTTTTTATTTTTTATTTTCATTCCCTGACAGTTAATGCGAAGCATAATTTGATTCGGAATATTACCAACTCACGTAAGAATCGGGAAAAGAACGGAGTGGAGTTGTTTCTTTTTTTATACTAAGTTTTGTTAAATTTTAGTATCTAATCTTTACAATAAAAAAAGGTGTGTATACATTTTTTCGCTATTTCATTTCGCAAATGCGTTTTTTGGGTATTATAATCTAAACGCAAACATTTCATAAAGTGTTATTTATGTTTGAATTGCAAGCTTTGTTCCAATTGAATATTTTTATGTGATCTTAATGTTTTATTTTAATGTAACCACAATGCAAGGATATAGTTGTTTTTTAGTCTCCTTATACCAGTTAATTAAATCATTTATTATTAAACAAAATGAAATTTTATTATAATAATAGTATATACTTTTAAGTTTCACAATTTAATACTTTTAACTACTTAATACTCATATACTTTTAAAGTTTTACAACTTTTAAATAAATACTAAAAATGTTCAATTGGTTTTTTTTATTAATAAACATAACTAATGATTATTAAATATGTATGGTCAATGTAAAGAAAAAGAAATGTTAATATAAAACTTTGACTTAAGAAAAAACAACTATACAAAGAAAAAAAATACTAGAAAAAGTTTAGAAATACAATAAAGTAACTGCGTAGAAATTAATAAAGTTGGCGAGCAAGGAATGAAGCACCCTTTTAGTTAAAATCAAAATGGAAAAATTACTAAAAAGTATTAAATGATGACAAATTCTTCGCTTTTCAATAGAATTAAAAAATAATGAAAAATACTCAAACTTAGCAAAGGATATACTGAAAAAGACAGTTGAAAGAAATATTACGTATATAAACTAAAAAGTACAAACGAAAAATAACGTTTTCGATAAAAAATATTGTTTGATATATTTTATGCACACGTTACTTAAGAGAGTTCACTATAAAGTAAATTAATATTATTTACTTTATTTAATAAATATTATAATTAATTAATTAATATACATCAATTAATATAATATTATTATTATATTTATATTTATATATGAACATATTTAATTTATATATAAATTAATATATTTAATTAATATATATAATTAAGTAATATTATTTTTAGAAAATGTTTAAAATCAAAAAATTTACACAGTGATTTTTTTTTGTAAGTTTACATATTTTAGGATTGAAAAAAAATCAAACATTAACAACTCATTGCCTTTTTTCTCCTTTGAATACACAGATGGTAAAAAAAATCCCGACACGAAAAAAAAATTATTGTTGAGTATTAAAATTTTGGCGATGCGTTTGTTTGAGAAACATATTTAATTGATTAAAGTTTCAAGATCACAGGCTAATGCAATTAGGAGAAAAACAATTTCAAATATAAAATATCGATACATTGATAACCGGTATGACCCCGATAATTTTTAATCTAAGCGTGCAAACGGACAGGCGTTGTGTCATGCAGATGCCGCATGTCATTTTGTGGGATAGAGTTCCATCCCTGTTGCACTTGGTCAGTCGATACGGGGATAGTTAATGCTGGTTGCAGATGACGCTGAAGTTGTCGTCCCATACGTGCTCGATTGGTGAAAGATCTGGTGATCTAGCAGGCCAGCAACATATCGACACACATGTTGGGTTACAACAGTAGCATGAAGACGAGCGTTAACCTGTTAGAAAATACCACTATGAATGCTGCTCATGAAGGGCAAAAAAACAGGTTGAATCACCAGGTATCACCAAATTGTCTATCAAGGTGCGTGGAATAACCATGAAACTGTCCCTCAGACCATAATCAAGCCCAGTGTGTCTAGGCTGGACACAGTGTGGTAGCAGGTACTCACCTGGCCTTCTTCTAAACCATATAAGGCTATCACTGACATCAAGGCTGAACCGACTTTCATCAAAAAACACAATAGATCTCCATTTGCCATCCAGTGAGATTTAACTCAACAACTCTCACGATGTAAATTGCAGTGGTTTTAAGTTAATGGAATGCAATCTACAGGGTGCCCCACTTGGAGCTGTGCTTAGCTGATTTGTATTTGTCGTTGCATCACTGCAATGCCAATTTCTGATGGAAACGTAATACGGTGCCCATGGCGGTTTTCCCTCTGAGTAGAGCAATGTGGCAGCCTAGAACCCGATCTTCTAGATGCAGTAATTTCCGCTGACCACTGCCAAAAATCATACACAGTGAGCCGTGGTGGCTCAGGGGATAGAGCGTTCGCCTTCCTATGAGGTGAACCGGGTTCAAATCCCAGTGATGGCACCCGGCTCGCACCGACCACAGATGCTAAAGTAAAATATCTTCATTTGTAGTCGGATCATGGGTCAGAGTTCCCTTGCTGTCCGGCTAACCGTGGAAGGTTCTCGTGGTCCATGTAACGCGAATGCGGGTTAGTCCTGTTATAAAATCTTCCACGAAGGTGAATCTCCCCCAATACTTGATCCAGGAGTTCCCTTGTCTTCTGGATTGGGTTCAAAATTGTAAGGCTACGGATTTGAATATTTGTAGTCGTAAATCCAAAATCATTTTGGCTGTGCAATGATGATTATAAAATCAATATCAAATCATGCACAGTGATCAAATTTCCCTCTCGTCTTTACGCAATATCGCAGAAAGAAAATTCTCCTTCGTGTTACCCTATTACACGACCACTAATTCAGTGAATTATTGATAATGAATTTTTCGTCTTTTTAAAGACATCCTTGACTAACAGCCAGCAACTCACTATGTCAAACTTCAGCAAAAAATAACGTTTACGAACTGTAAAACACGTATTTAAACAACCCTGATTTGTATGTTCACATTGGCGCTACTGGCTCCAAACTTATGCACCAATTTGAATAGACATCATCCTTTAGTTGTATAAACAAGCCTACCAAATTTAGTTTATCTAGCACAAATCCTTCTTGGTGTTGGGATTTTTTTTTTCCATCAGTGTATTAATTTGCAATCGCTAATAGTCTTTTGATCAATCTTTAATAGAAACTTAAAGAAATATATACATGTATAGGGGTCTCTTTACGAGCAATCAGTTTTATTCATAATGAAAAGAGGAACAAAGTCTTCAATAAACACAGACTTTTTTTGACTTTGCCTAGGTACTAATGCAAAAGAATGCAGGAGAAAAAAAAAGCTAGCATTAGAAAAAAAAAAAAACATTTTTCTACATCTAGCACTAACATTCTGTGACTTTACATAATTGCTAAAGCAAAAAAAAAAAAAAATTACTCCTACCAGCACCAATGTTTTGTGTCTTTACATAACAGAAGCATACAATCTAAAGCATAAAGCATACAAAATATTAACTTCAATCAGTATCAACGATTTGCGACTTAACTTATAAGCACACCACCAGAAAAAGAAGAAAAAAAATTCTTCAATCCGAGTCAACGCTTTGCATAAGCTAAACACTAAAGCAAAAAATTATAAAAGAAATTTTCTTGTACCTGCACCAACATTTAGTGACTTTACATAAATATTAAAGCTTTTAACAGAAAAAATAAATTAACTTCAATTGGTATCGACGATTTGTGACTTAACTTATGCACAGCAGCAGAAAATGAAAAAGAAATCAGCACCAACGCTTTGCGACTACTGATAAGCACTAAAGCGAGCCCCCCAGCCAGTAAAGCCTATCTATTTCTACCCATTTATTAAACAGCGAAGATCGTTCTTTTTTTATTCTCATCATAAAACTAAACATTTCAATAAAAAAAACGTGTCACAACAAGTTATAACACGTTTCAATTTTACAGTTTCTACGTGCAATGGATTTTCTCGAAGTGATGATTGCTCAAAAGCAAAAATAAGAAACCAAAAGATTTCACTTAAACCGCCGAACAATGGTGAAAAACCGCACAACTCAACTTCACTCTCATTCACCAAACGATATAAAACCTCGATCGTTTTTCATTCTTCGCCGAAAGAATTTTTTTTTTTTTTTTTTTTTTTGTTCGAAAATAAATAACTTTCGCGCTTTAAGAAAACACGGCGGTTGAACTTTAACGATCGAAGATTTTATTTTTTTATAAGGTGTAAAAATGTGTAATCATTGCACCTTTGTTCGACGAGAATTGGTCTCAGGGGAGTGCTACTCGAATGATTAATGTTCTTTTCACAACAAGTTCCAAATACTACCATAAAGGGGCAACAGTTGTTAAAGAAAGTACTGTTGCGCTAATGCACTCATGCACTGAGTATTATGGTCAATAAATCTCAAATGTGTAACATGAGAATTCTATGCTCCTATTTTTGTCCTATTACTATTTACTCGCGTTAAAAGGTTATACATGTTATAGGATGGCACAATTTCTACATGTTTAAAGCTATTTTCCTTTTCATATTTAAATGCTCCCTACGAAACTATGCGTTTAATTTCTTAACAAAAAAGTCAAATCAAATCAATTTGATTGGGAACAAATTTCTGAATGCTATAATTGATACTGCGTGTATCAAAAATTACGCATGATTTGAAAAATCAATTCAAGAACAAGCCTGCTGTCTAAGAAACGAGTTGCCTACCAAGTTTCAAAATTGTTTACAACTTTTGTTAACAGAGAGAGCTGTTGGCTTAAGAGGTAGATGGGGGCTGTGGGCGGAATGCAGAAGAAATTATCGTTTTATTCTCTCTGCATTTGTTATATCTTTTCAAAGCAATTGATGGGGCAAATCATACACTTAACTCATGGGCCCAATTGGGTTGCTGAATACGAGCGAGTAATTAACTATTATCATCGCAAAGACTAGTAAATTTCAAAGTTTGAAACGAAATTAAATATAACAGCCAATAAAAATAGGTATAATTTAATTGCATTGGTATTAATAGAATTGATACGTATTACAATTGTATCAAACTAACTGTTTGAATTCTGGATTATCCAAAGAATTAAAAGTCAGGCTTAGTCTATGCTTTCTTTAAATTCTAGATTTTGCAAACCGCAGTTTCTTATACAATTAAAACTGGTGAAATATGCTTACTATAACGCAAATTAATACCGATAGTAATATATTATCGTTAAAAATAAGCTAAAACATAAATTTAAATTTAGTACTGAATCTAAAAAGTGCTGTGTAATATGGTATTAATGCTTTTCTTTTGTTATTTTTTAAATGTAAAATATCGATACTTTATTTTGGTAACATGCCACTGCTTTCGGGATTCTAAATAGAACAAAAAACAATCTCCCTGTTTCTAAAATTTTTAAGATCCCCAAGCACTAAGTAGGGGGGAGTGGTGACAATTGTAAAATTTTTTACTTAACTATTTTTAACTAACAAAAAATCCAATATATTATTAGTATTAATTGGCAGACGAGTAAAGTAGACTATCCTTTACTAGAAAAAAAATAAATACCTTATTTTAAATGTTATTATATTAGTTATTAAAAATTTTTGACAGTCGTGCACTTGTTACAATTGTCCCCACTTACGGGGTCAATTGTAACAGTTCATAAATGCAACTAAAACATTGTTAATTATACATATTATCATAGTTGTGATATATTTTTTTATTGATAAAAATAGTAGTGATATTTTAGGAATAAAAATAATAATGAGCAGAGACCTAAAGGGTTAAACTTTTAACTTTCAGGGGTTAAAAATTTTAATTTATGCTGTGAAAGGTGACAAATAAAGTAATGCACATGCAACATAATATAAATGATATAGGAAACTATTGGTGGTTCTTAAAGAGTTAAGTAATGGTTTGTAAACATAAGATTATTTATTTTCAGCTGTTACATTCGTCCCTTTACTTATTGTTACAATCGTCCCCAAGACGCCATTTCAGTTTCATTAGTTAAAAACAATGCTAGTTAATTAACAAAACTAATCTTCTTTTTTTTAAATGTTAATTAAGGTGTTCACTTACATATTCGGTTAATAATTTTTATTTGTTTAAACAAAATTACTTTGTTACAATATAATATTCTAATACCAAAAAAAGTACTTACGTAGCGTGAAAATATCTTTTGTGATGTAACTCTTTCAAAAGTACATAAAAATGGTTGCCAGCAGGGGTGTAAAGGATTGGTTTATTAAATACACCTTGTGCGTCACCTAGGAACCAAATCTAGAACCCGACACTCGAAATTTTTGCTCTGTTACAATCGTACCCTGTTACAATTGACCCCACTCTCCCCTATCGATTAAATATTTAAAAAAAAAAAAAATGAAATAACATTTAGGTAATTTAATGGTAAAAATTTTTTTGAGTAGTATGCTGATAATAATTTTGTTGGGTCTTTGGATTTAATTTAAAAACATAACAAAACAGGAGGAATAATAATTTGGAAAAGTTTACGATATTCGTTTTTCAAAATACGATAAAATGTTATTAATTTGTTTTCGTGAAGGATTAAAATTTTTTTTTTAATTAAATCATTGTTCATTTTTAATTTAATATAAGTCGTAAATGATAAACTTCAAAGCTCATTTTTTAGCAACTGTAACAATGGATACATTAGCATAGCATAGAAAACAATCATAAAAAACAATACATAAGTTTTTCATGAAAACAATTTTCTACAAAAACTTTTTTTCAAAAGGTGGCTAACTTGTAAAATGTGTTTTTCATTTATTATAATTATAAAACGTAAACATTTTAAAAATCTTTTCCGGAAAATTTTATTCTGTCTTTATTAAGCCTTTTAATAATTTCAGAGTTGCTACTTAATAAAGTAAAATACATCAAAGTTTTTCTTCGGGCTTCGATTATTTTCCATTAAAAGGATAATAATAATATTAAGAAAATGTTTTTAATGTATACAGTACAAGTTTTTATTAAAGTCAGCTTTAAATAATAAATTTGAAACACTAGTTTTGAAATATTAATAATGTTTACGACATTTTACGTCCTTAAAACATAAGATGCATAAAAGAAAGATTAAAAAAAAAAAAGCAAAATATATCTTTTAAAGTTACCTTACAACCACAACAATCAATATGTCAAAGAAATATTAAGCTTAAATTACAATTATAACGGAATTTCATTATTTTTCTTTAAGACATATTTTCCAAGTAAAAGTTATACGGATCATTATGAATATTTATTTTTCCAGAAATAAAGCAAAATGTTTATCTGGTGTTAATTTCCAAAAATTAACAGCATTAGCAAATGCCCAAAAGGTAGCATTAAAAAAATGTGACTGCGTTTTTGAAACCTTTGTCAAAGCTCATATGCTAGTATTTAACAACAAAAAAAAAGCTCTTGAATTTCTAATTAGTCATCTACAAGAAACAGATTAACAACTTCTAAAGTAATCATTAATTCTTAGAAAGGAGTACTTGATTAAAGAAACAGAAACCTCATTATTAATAATCACCAATTAATAAAGCACAACACACGAAAGCAAAACAAGTGAAGAGATGATGTAAAAAAAATATAATTCTTTTCTGTCTGCACGAAAAGTACTTTAATTAGCATGAATTTTTAATAAAGAAGGGAAAAAAAGCAACTTCTCAGCGATATTTATCGCTTAAAATGCTTCTTAATAAAGTCGCCAATTAGTGAGTGTGTTTTTTTGGCGAAAAAAATGGCATCTTGTAAAGGATACCCGGAGCATATCCTGTGTTGGATATTGTTTTAATGCTTTAAATTTATGAGAAAATAAAATTTTGTCGTTTGCGTTGGCAACGCCTTAAGGCAGAGAAATAAACCTGGGAAAACAAGGCCTAAAAAGATGTAAGGTCTTATGTCAGTTGGCATCATCTTAACGCACCTAAAGGGGATATTTTCTCTTACTAGTTTGAAAAATCTGTATCGCTAATTATTATTTTCATTTATGCATTAAATAAGGAAAGTATTTGATTTTGGTATAAAGTTTTTATAACTAATCTTTTATCTTTTTGAAATTAAAAAACGAATGCTACGGGGAAA
This sequence comes from Parasteatoda lunata, assembly GCA_949128135.1. Lineage (NCBI taxonomy): Eukaryota > Metazoa > Arthropoda > Arachnida > Araneae > Theridiidae > Parasteatoda > Parasteatoda lunata. The sequence goes on from OX421977.1 coordinate 80,364,449, forward strand.
ATTTATTTAATGGGTTTTTAATTATTAAAGAATGATGATGGCGTGTCATTATTTTTTTAAAAAAAGTTGTAAGTTCTTTAATTCTTAAATGAATGGTATTCATGTAAAAATACGGTATCTTATGATGTAAAGGAAACGCCATCGTAACTTTCATAAAAGTTTATTTTTAATTTTGCATATATAAATTACATTTACAAAATATGGTCTTTATTTTTGTTTTAAAACAGTTGGAAGAAAAATACGTTTTATTTAAAGTTTTGTTTTATTAAAACATAAAAATAAAATAAAATCTATTTTTTGAGTGAACTAATTAAGAAAATAATTCTATTTATATGCCTAACTTTTGAAAATTATTAGGTGGAGATTTTCGGTGGGGTTACACTGTAAAAAATTTCTGGATTAAATTACGGTAAAGATACCGACACTCAGGGTGTTGGTATTCTTTGCCGTAAACGTACCGTTTTACGGCAACGTATTACAAAATAAAAAAAAATCTAATATACCGTAATTTTTACTCATTAATCATTGAATATATACTTACGCATAAAACTACACAAATAAATCATTGAATAACTCTAAATAAATATTAGTGTAAAAATTACGGTATTATATTTCAGTGTAAAAATGGATTTTACGGACAATGCACCCTAAGTGCCAGTATTTTATACCGGGATTTTTACAGAGTAAAAGTAAGTTTATTACGAAAGTGATGTGCCTTAGAATGTTTTAACATACAAAATAAAATTTCCTCTAATTAATTTACTTCAAATACGTAGTTTTCAAAACATCAATTTAATTTAACTATTTTCTTCTTATAATTTATATCTTTGTCTGTTTGTTTATAGAAAGTCATGCAAAAATTTCATTTTGGATTAAAATAGCGAAAAATATTTCTTACTATATCCAGGGAACAAACGTAACTTGCTGGTTGCAGAGCTCCAGATAAAATCTGAGCATTCAAAGTAGTCTGAAAGTGATCTAAATTTCGATTGACAATAAATTCTATTTGGCAATATTGTGTTCCATTTCTCAAAAATATGGAGATAAATTCTTTTTGTGGTGGCTCGGAAATAATTAAAATAAGTATTAATAAAACCGTAGAGTTTCAGTTGAAATTTGATGACTTCAGTTAGTTGAAATTTCTATTAGAAATAATTTAAATTTAGCGACAGTATGACAATTAATTCTGCCTGTCAGGAAGAAGTTTTGAGAATTGCATTGTCACACAGCACAAGGATGCAATTACAATGAGCCCTTTAGCTAATCAGAAAAATAGCCGGAATTTTCATAGGCAATAAACTCTAATTGGGAACTTGCACTTCAAGAAGAAGACCTCCCGTACCCACACACGAGACCTATGACGTCAGCAACAGCTAATCTTTATCAGTAAAATGGCGTATTAAAGTAGAGCTAAGTTTCTCTACATATGTTAGAATTTTAATTAACGATAAGTTAATTAAATACGGAGCCGTAACGCACATTGAATTAGCTGAAATATAATTCTTTATCGTCTACTTCCTTTACATAATTTAGATTTATTATTTGTTTATGTATTCTATTGTAACCGTGATATATTTTTGTTCTGCGTATATGGCAACTTCGATGCAAAGATAGTTTGTTCATGTTCCACATGGCTTCGTGCCCGTCTTTGTGTTAAGTCTCTGTGTAAATATATATATTAAAATAATTGAAATCTATGTGAAAGAATTTAGAATGTGTCACTTAAGAGAATTGACACATCATGAGCTTGACTTGCTTGAATTAGAATGGAAAGAACAGTTGCTAACGTAAACAAAGGCCACGTTTCAAGAACCAATCAGGATCGAGATACTTAGAATGCGTCACTTGCAGTAATTCCATTACTACTTTAATGACGATAAATTCTAATTTTAGTAAATAGAAAACAATTGAAACTTGTGATGTTATCCGGTGCAGACTTTGAATTAAAATTTGAATTCGCTACCTAATTTTAAAGTGATCAGACATTTGAGTTGAAATAAATTTGATTTAGCAATTAAAATGATAATAAAATATGCTTACTCAATAGCTTTTTCAATATTGAACCGAATTAATAACTACCTTTTTCAACATTGAACCGAATTAATTACTACCTTTCTCAACATTGAACCGAATTAATTACTACCTTTTTCAACATTGAACCGAATTAATTACTACTTTTTTCAACATTGAACCGAATTAATTACTACTTTTTTCAACATTGAACCGAATTAATTACTACCTTTTTCAACATTGAACCGAATTAATTACTACCTTTTTCAACATTGAACCGAATTAATTACTACTTCAATTGCAGATTTAATCTTAGCTTGTTTTTATTGAAAAACAAATCTCATTTTCAAACTTTTGCATTCCGTAATAGAGGAATACCGAATTAGAAACATCTTAATACTCGGTGTTTATCATTTCAGTCATAAAAAAACCAACTGAGAAAAAAAAACCTGGTCAAAACTACCAGAATATGGTAAAATTTACCGTGTTTCTGGCTCAAAGGGAATACCTTAAAGCTCAGTAATTTATACCGAAGCGAAACATACATACAAGCGAAACATACAAATCAACATGAAAAAAAGGTTTTATAATGTGATCAAATTTAGTATAGGGGGGTAAAATTTGGTTAGTTTATCATGACGCATTAGAGCAGAGCATAAAAAGTATTTATTAATTAATAAATACTTACTCTTAGAAGTATATTTTCCCAACTTAAATGGGGCTAAATGTTGAAGCTTTTACTTCATATAAGAATGTTACAGTGATTAAAAAGTCCACATTAAAAAAGGTGTACTAGAGATATGACACTTCGTTAATAAACCCAGTATGTTGCTGTGAAGAGATAGAAAGATTTGCATTCCATATTCGGTGAGTTATAAATTGAATTGTAAAAATTTACAAAAAGTGTGAGATTAAAAACAAAAAGCTTTTTCTAGGATTCTTAAAAAAAAAGCATGAATATCAGCTATTTTCCGTTATTTTAGTGTGAAAAGAATAAATTTTTTTTTTTTAAATAGGAAGTAAATGCTATATTTTTAGTGTAATTTGTCCAGCGTAAACAATAAAATACGGAATGGTTTCTTTTCTTCTTAGTTAAAAAAAAAAAAAAAAAACCCTTATAAAATACGTTATTGTTAATAATTTGGTTAAATTTACGTTAAATAGAAATTAATTTAGTTAAATTCACGTGAAAAATTAATTCACTAAACACAAAATAAGCCTTAAAAATACTCAAATACTCATGGTAATAAAAGAGTATTCCCTATAATAAAAATAAGCGTTTAAAACACATAAATATGCATGGTAAAAAAAAACGAATTTATATAACCTAAAATAAACGTAAATAGTTTGGTTAAAAAAACGTAAAATGTAAGTTAAGAGTCTGGTACGAAACTTCCTATCATAAAAATAAACGTTAAAAACACGTAAATATTCATGGTAAAAAAAAACGATATTTATATAACCGAAAATAAACGCAAATAGTTTGGTTAAAATAACGTAAAAAATACGTTAAAAAAGAAACCTGCTTCGGTTAAAATAACGTGAAAAATTGGCTACGAAATTCACCATAGTCAAAATAAGGGCAAAAAATGGTAATTTTTACGTTAAACATAAAACCCAAATTTGAACGTTTAGTTAACGGATTTGAGACTACCACTTGAAACGGAAATAAAACGTTTGGAAGAAACGTTTTTTTGCTTTTAACCTTGTGGCATTTTAACGTTATTTTCACGTAATTAATATTTATCTCTGCTGCATGGGGAGTTCAATTTATTTTTCAGCTTGGTATATTTTATTAAACGTGTGGTAACAAGAACTATAATTTTGAAAACCAGATCTTTCGGAAAACTTTTACCATATGACTGGTTTAAATATGGTATATTTTGGTCTTATTAACCAGAATAATTGTGACATTGAGTCACAATTTTCAATTTAATTTCATGTTTTTTTTACATCCAAATCGTAATGTTTGCTAATTTCTGATACAAATCCTTAGTTCTTCACCCGTTTTCATCTCTCCCCTTATTGATTCAGGCAATTGTGACACTCTCCCCATAAAATTCCTTTTCCTTTCTTTTGACCCCTCCCTTTCCCTAGAATTTTCCAACACCTGCTTATCGGCCCGTTTGATGTACCACGCCGGTGCAGAGTAATCTGCATCTTGTTTCTTCATTTTTAATTGAGAACCCTTTTTTAAACGTTGAGTGTAACTCCTCAACTCAGTAATTGTAGGAAATTCAACTTTAACTTACAATTTTTAAGTAATTTAACTTCAACTCTTTCCAGAGAGTATAAATATCGGGCGGTAAAATTGATCGCTAGCATTCGAATTCTAATCATCACCAATTCAAACTTTTCTCCGCCTAACGGAGATTTTATTTTTTCTCCCTCCTCACCCCTGAGGTCGGAAATTCTTCGACATGGCGTGGTCCTTTACGCCATGTGTGCTGGCTGCCTTGGCTTCGCCAAGATGATTTTGGCTTCTACATTTATAGATCCTATCCTATTTCTGTTTTTTTGAGATGCGGTGTCCGCCTCCAGTGGTTGACTAATTTCATCTGTGTGACATGCCTTCCGCTCCAGATGCCCATCGCTTGTGTGCAAAAATGTTTTTTTTCAAAAATATCCTCCCTCAAGAAAATGTGTGAAGCTGTTTTTCTAATAATCCTCAAAATAAAGAATTTTTGGTGAACAACATAATAGTTTTCGTTACTTGACTACACCTGAATCTCTACATCGTACAACCAAAGATAATGTTGTAAGTGCATCACAACGTACTCGTCATTGTCATTTTCATAGAGGTATGTTTTTTTATTAATTTTGTTATGTGATTACTGACCAGTCCTGGACTACCACTAGTTTCGTATCACCAGCCATAATTACGTCCTCTTAATAAGAAGAATACAAGTTGTAAAATTTTTGTATTTCACCTAAATTGAAGTTCATTTTAATAGACCTCTTTTTTTTTAGTATTTTTTCAATACCCAGCACATATCTGGTGCCGTGTTGACCAGTCGAAATTTTTTTGGGTTGCTGGTGTATTGTTTTGATTGAATGTTTTTATTTGTAATAAATGATTTAGAAATTTATTTAATATGCAACAATAATAGTTAATGAATTATTATTTTTAACTTCTACAACTTGAGAACGTGGCCACATATCTGGTGCCGTTTCTTTGTGAGGTACTACTGATGTTGGCTATAATTTAAAAGTATTGATCAGGAATTTTTTTTTCTAGGTTATAAATTTATTTGATATGATAAACAAATATAATAAATTTTTTCAATATACAAAAAGATTTTAATAAATTTTTCTTGGATTAAGTAATAGACAATTTTTTTTCCAATAATTTTTTAATGTAATAATCAAGTAAACAATAAAATTATGCAATGTAATCAGCTTTAATAAATTTTAATTGGTTAATTAATATTTTGTATTGGTTATTTAATAATTTGTTTAATATCTTAACCAAATTAGAAAATTGTTGTAAGTTGAGTAAATAATAGAGTTTTTTTTCTAATTTTTTTGCAATTGTTTAATACTGTTTTGTAATTTCGATTTCAAGGTGGATATCTAATTTTTCTGCATATAATGATACAATAGTTTTTTTATTCTTAAAAGTTAATTGAGTTCAAATCTCATACTTTTGTTCTGAATTCAAGAGTTATTTGTTGAATAAGTTCAATATTCTGTGGTTTTAGCATTTTTAAATTATAAATTTCTTTGGAAATAGTAGTTTTCTAGGTTATTGATTCTTAATGTGTATACTATTCTTTTTTATTGCTAAATGATATTGAGAATTAATGATTGATTTTTTACAATTTGTGGTGTTTATTTACATTTTGAAATAATAGCAATGTTTTAATTTTTTCTAAAAGTTAATGTTACTGGTTTGAAGCAAGTTATATTGTTATATAATCATACTAATTATTAAGTCATTGAACTCAGAGTAATAATCTTTTTAATTGTGTTTCTTGATTTTATAAGTTTCTTAGGTTTCAATATTTACATTTTTCGTATTGTTAGTAAAATGTTGTAAATTAATAAGGTATTATTATTAATGGTTTAATTTGATACTATACTTTTATTTCAAAATGTTGTACTGTCTAGGTAAATAGCAATGTTTTTAACAGTAATCATTAAGTTCAATATTCTATTTGTAAGCAATTTTGTTAGATGACCCCTATTCTCACCCGAAGTAGAACTAATAGTGTAATTACTAAAATGACTAATAATAGTAATGATATAGAGGCTTGTAAGCAAGCACCAAAATTTAATTTATCTATATCTGAATTTTCAGATAACTCCCAAAACATAAGTTTGTTTCTCACCAAATTAAAGATCTAATAAATTTACATCAATTTGAAAATCATGCATCGTTATAATTTTTGACAAAATTTGCTTTTCATCCCTCTTTGGATACCTCCCCTATTGTAAGTGATTGTGATATCACTCTCCCTAAGGCTTGGCCTTATAAATTTAAGAAACAAATAATTTTTCTGGCATGAATTTTTGAAATTTAACATTGATATGTACTGGGTAACTGCTGGGTATTGAAAAAATACTAAAAAAAAAGAGGTCTATTAAAATGAACTTCAATTTAGGTGAAATACAAAAATTTTACAACTTGTACTCTTCTTATTAAGAGGACGTAATTATGGCTGGTGATACGAAACTAGTGGTAGTCCAGGACTGGTCAGTAATCACATAACAAAATTAATAAAAAAACATACCTCTATGAAAATGACAATGACGAGTACGTTGTGATGCACTTACAACATTATCTTTGGTTGTACGATGTAGAGATTCAGGTGTAGTCAAGTAACGAAAACTATTATGTTGTTCACCAAAAATTCTTTATTTTGAGGATTATTAGAAAAACAGCTTCACACATTTTCTTGAGGGAGGATATTTTTGAAAAAAAACATTTTTGCACACAAGCGATGGGCATCTGGAGCGGAAGGCATGTCACACAGATGAAATTAGTCAACCACTGGAGGCGGACACCGCATCTCAAAAAAACAGAAATAGGATAGGATCTATAAATGTAGAAGCCAAAATCATCTTGGCGAAGCCAAGGCAGCCAGCACACATGGCGTAAAGGACCACGCCATGTCGAAGAATTTCCGACCTCAGGGGTGAGGAGGGAGAAAAAATAAAATCTCCGTTAGGCGGAGAAAAGTTTGAATTGGTGATGATTAGAATTCGAATGCTAGCGATCAATTTTACCGCCCGATATTTATACTCTCTGGAAAGAGTTGAAGTTAAATTACTTAAAAATTGTAAGTTAAAGTTGAATTTCCTACAATTACTGAGTTGAGGAGTTACACTCAACGTTTAAAAAAGGGTTCTCAATTAAAAATGAAGAAACAAGATGCAGATTACTCTGCACCGGCGTGGTACATCAAACGGGCCGATAAGCAGGTGTTGGAAAATTCTAGGGAAAGGGAGGGGTCAAAAGAAAGGAAAAGGAATTTTATGGGGAGAGTGTCACAATTGCCTGAATCAATAAGGGGAGAGATGAAAACGGGTGAAGAACTAAGGATTTGTATCAGAAATTAGCAAACATTACGATTTGGATGTAAAAAAAACATGAAATTAAATTGAAAATTGTGACTCAATGTCACAATAATTATGTTTTTTTTCCCACCAGAAGTGTCATTACCACTCAACACGGAAATTTTAAAGTAATTTTTTTTCTCCGTCCATATATTTACAAATATTAATGAGACTGTAGTTTGTGTTTATCTACTTTCATGTGATAAAATTATGTCAGTACCGTTGGTAATAATTTTATAATAATGAAATTATGGTGGTATGATGAATGCTTGTGCTGTATTTAAGAAAGACTAATTAAATATCGAAGAAAAAAAGTAATCCAAAGCGTTGAATTCTTTTTTCTGTAAAAATTTTTCGAAAATAAGATTATAAGTAACAAGAATTTGCTAAGGTAAGAGTAAAATTTTATCTAATGAGCCTCAAAAACACAGAAAATGAAAATTAAAAATGCATATCAAATGAAAAAAAATTATAACTATAATTAAAATAAATTAAGTATTTCAAGAATAAAAGCTTTTTTTCCCTCCATTTCCTGATTTATTCGTTTTAAAAGCTATTCTGAAAAATTAACAATTAGGAAATGAAAATACATGTTTCTTTGTTTCATTAAAAAATATTCAATACAAATAATGATAATTAATTTAAATATATTTTTATGATGTTATTAAAATAACAGCCTTTTTAATTTTATAGAATAGATATAAATTTTAAACGAAATATTTACCCATCTATTTCAGTAAAATTATTGACATTGTATAAACTTGTACAAAATGTTTTACTTGTTTAGAAAAAACTTCATCAAATAAAAATTTGCGTATTTATTTTAATTATTTGACTCTAAAACTTTATTAAAAACTACAGTTTTTTCATCGTTAAGTTTTACGACAGGGGTTAATTTGAAAAAGAAATAATGAAACGATACTCTTGGACGCTGTGTAATATTAGCAAGGACAAAATATAGTATTTATTCGGAGCTCATTCAATATAATTACTTTGAGAACGATCTTATTTAAACTCCAAATAATTTCATTAAATATTTAATGAATATTTAAAAAAAGTTACAAAGTCTAAGAAATAATCCAAGAGTACTTACATTTTATTATCATTTCCTTTTAAACTCATCGTCTAACGAAGAACAGTTTTTTTCTTCACTTCGTTTCAATCTTAAAGATTTCGTATTTGATTATTAAAAATTCATGCTTTTAAAAAGATCGTTTTCTGTCTATAATTAGGAACTTTTCGAACAACGGGAATATATCTGAAGCTGAATGGATTTAAGTGTCATCTGCTAGATTGCATCGTCTTGGGGAAAAAAAAAGAAAGTTCACCTTTACAAAATGAATTTAAGGAAGAAAAAAATGGGAAAGAAATTTATATAAAAAAAAAGGTTTTCGCGATTGACGATAAAGTTTCCAATTTAAATAGCTCTGTAAATATTTAACGAAATGTTACTTAAAAAGTAAAATTCTTTTGAAGTTTTTTTAAACAAAAAATAGTTTGCTTGTGGCAGATGATAATGAATTCAGAAAAAAATTGCGAACGAAAGAATTTTGTTTTTTACTTGTGGCTAATCTCAGACTTTTGACTTCTTAGGTAAAGTAAAAGAAAATTCTCAAAGAGAGTGAATTAAAAAGTACAGAAAAGACACCCAGCGTTTTTTTTTTTTTTCGTTTTTTATCCTTCAGATAAACGTTATTCCTCTAAATGAGCTTTTTCTAATCTGCGTATAAGTGAAGTTAAAATATTTGTTTTCCAGTTCAGTTAGCATATAAAGAAAACTCCTTAATAGTTTCTCAATATTGCTACAAATTAATAATTTTTTTATCTAACTAGAAATGTTAAATTTAATATTCTTTTAATAATAGTGTTATACATTTATATAATTTATATTATGCAGCATTATGCATAGATGCTATCAGAATTTTCAAATATGTGTTAAAATAAAGCTGAAATTTTCTCTCTCAGTTTTAGTAATAAAAACGAAATATCTTAGCAATTATTTAATTTTATGAAAAACATATTTTTGTATAATGATATATGCAAATTCAATATAGTATAGTCTATGTTATAGTTTATAATCGTGCATAGCGATATGCACATAATACAATATTGGACCTTTTTTATATATATAAAAAACACTAGACTCCATCGGAGGTGACAACAACGATGGTTTTAATGTTCTTGTCAAAAATAAAGTAAAAATGCATTTACTTTAGGAGTCAAAAATTAATATTTAAGCGCGGAAAAACAAAAAGTACTAATATAGATACTGAATTTACTATTTAATGTTAAAACAATATGGTTAATCACTATGTCTTATTCCAGTCACTCAATCAGTATTAAGATTGAATTATGGTTTAACATCTAGAAATTATGGATCAGTATTTAATCATTATGATAAAACAACAAATCTGTGCTACTTTAACTTATTTTTTAAATGTAAAATGATAAGACTTTGTAGTACTCAATTCTTTCTCAGTATTAACTGAGAAAGAATTGTGCAATATTATCATGTTTAACTACTATGGTGTTATGTCCAATCATTAAGGTTTAATGGTTAATATCATTATTCACCAATCAGCGTAGACAAACATCAAATTTTTTGAAAATTAACTATCAATTTGTATGTTGTAATATTTGAAACTTATGGGTAGGGGAGAGTGGGGTCAATTGTAACATTTTTTACTTAACTATTTTTAACTAACAAAAAATTCCAATATATTATTAGTATTAATTGACAGACGAGTAAAGTAGACTATCCTCTACTAGAAAAAAAATAAATACCTTATTTTAAATGTTATTATATTAGTTATTAACAATTTTTGACAGTCGTGCACTTGTTACAATTGTCCCCACTTACGGGGTCAATTGTAACAGTTCATAAATTCAACTAAAACATAGTTAATAATACATATTATCATAGTTGTGATATATTTTTTTATTGATCAAAATAGTAGTGATATTTTAGGAATAAAAATAATAATGAGCAGAGACCTAAAGGGTTAAACTTTTAACTTTAAGGGGTTAAAAATTTTAATTTATGCTGTGAAAGGTGACAAATAAAATAATGCACGTGCAACATAATATACTATTTTAAACTATTGGTGGTTCTTAAAGAGTTAAGTAATGGTTTGTAAACATAAGATTATTTATTTTCAGCTGTTACATTCGTCCCTTTACTTATTGTTACAATCGTCCCCAAGATGCCATTTCAGCTTCATTTGTTAAAAACAATGCTAGTTAGTTAACAAAACTAATCTTTTTTTTGAAATGTTAATTAAGGTGTCCAGTTACATATTCGGTTAATAATTTTTATTTGTTTAAACAAAATTACTTTGTTACAATATAATATTCTAACACCAAAAAAAGTACTTACGTAGAGTGAAAATATCTTTCGTGATGTAACTCTTTCAAAAGTACATAAAAATGGTTGCCAGCAGGGGTGTACATGTAGATTTATTAAATACACCTTGTGCGCCACCTAGGAACCAAATCTAGAACCCGACACTCGAAATTTTTGCTCTGTTATTGTCGTACCATGTAACAATTGACTCCACTCTCCCCTACTCTTTAATTATGTCACAAAACTAAATGTTTGCAACAATAGCTTATAAATGCGATTGTTAAAATGATCATAACAATGATTAATATGGGGAATTGTAACATTATATATGTGCAAATAAATTGGTAAAATTTTCAAAATATGTTATTTTGTTCCAATCTAAAATCATTATGGTTTAGTATTGTTTTCCCCAACCAAAAAACGAATCTGTCATAGTCAGATTCGTACTCTTGTAAAGAGCAAAGGATAATTTCAATCATTGTGATCAAATCAGCCTAATTATGAACCAATCAGTGTATTATGATTGAATGTTTAACCAGTGTGGTTCAACCTCATTAAAGTATAAATCAGTACTCAATCATTATTGTTAAATATCCAGCTAATTTTTTTGCTTTCTAATGTCCAGTCAATAGTTTTTTTAGTAAGTTCATAAGCATTAATAATTCTTATTTGAGAGAAGTAGGCTAGTCGGGATATTGATATCTGAATATTGATGTTGGTGACGATATTGATATTGTCAGTCTGAATATTGATATTGTCAGTCTGAATATTGATATTGTCAGTCTGAATATTGATAATGTCAGTCTGAATATTGATATCGGATAGATGTTATAAGCTTCTAGTTAAAGTAAAAAATAACAATAATAAAAAACTTATACGAAAGTTTTTCAACTTTTCAAGGTAGACTTAATCTGTAATTTAATGCATTTATTTTCATATCCTTTTATATTGATTTATACAACTCAATCGAGTAAATTGGAGCTTTTTGAGTTGCTTTATTTTGTTCAAACATTATGGTTTATCGAGCTCTAACAGTTTCAATCGATGTTCAAACATTATAGTTTATCGAGCTCTAACAGTTTCAATCGATGTTCAATCATTATGGTTTATCGATATCTAACAGTTTCAATCGATGTTCAAACATTATGGTTTATCGAGATCTAACAGTTTCAATCGATGTTCAATCATTATGGTTTATCGAGATCTAACAGTTTCAATCGATGTTCAAACATTATGGTTTATCGAGATCTAACAGTTTCAATCGATGTTCAAACATTATGGTTTATCGAGATCTAACAGTTTCAATCGATGTTCAATCATTATGGTTTATCGATATCTAACAGTTTCAATCGATGTTCAAACATTATGGTTTATCGAGATCTAACAGTTTCAATCGATGTTCAATCATTATGGTTTATCGAGATCTAACAGTTTCAATCGATGTTCAATCATTATGGTTTATCGAGCTCTAACAGTTTCAATCGATGTTCAATCATTATGGTTTATCGAGATCTAACAGTTTCAATCGATGTTCAATCAATATGGTTTATCGAGATCTAACAGTTTCAATCGATGTTCAAACATTATGGTTTATCGAGCTCTAACAGTTTCAATCGATGTTCAATCATTATGGTTTATCGAGATCTAACAGTTTCAATCCATCAATGTTAAGCAATGGCAAGTTATTGAGATTGAATATTTAATCATTATAGTTTAGCGTCAAAATTATGGATCAAAACTCAATCATAAACAGCTTAGCAATAAAAATATATTACAAAAGATTATTATTACAATAATAAAGTGTTAAAATGTCGCACTAATACAAAAAAAGAGAAAAAAAAAGGATAAGATTGCCAAAAATTATTTAATTTTGGTTCGAAGCCCAACCGTTATGGCTATTGTTACCAATTGTGCCATAACTACCATTAAAAATTATAAAAAATAGTTTTTTTTTTACCATAGTGCTTTCGATATGTCTAATCATTATAAACCAATCATCGTTAATTAAAAACTAATTATTGCACGTGATTCAATGTTTAATCATCAACAGTTCAATGTTTTAAAATTATAAATTAGTACTCTTACATCATGGCGTACAATATATATACATCTTGTCTATCAACATGGCTCTATGGCCAGTTAGCAAATTTTTTTTCGAGTTTAGTTGTTTCTTTATGACATTAATAGTTTTTGTTGATAAATCAGTCGACTGTTGTCAATTCAACATATTAAATTGTCAATTCAATTTAATTATCAATTTGAAAGCATCAATTTTACAGTTGACGTGCAAGAAAAAGTATGCCCATATATACCAGAAAATAAAGTTAGTTTTCTTTCTGACTGTATGGGATCACTTAAAAGCTGGGAATTTTTACAGGAAAACTTTAGTAATGCCTTTGCTAAAATTAACAATGAAGTATGTTTTCTTAATGGGCTATAATGTTTATTAATTACATCGTCATACCTAAGAGCATGGCAGAAAAATCATTTATTCAGTTAAATTTACTTTTCAGTTTTGTATTTTTTACTAAATGTGTAGTAACAGAAACCATAATTTTGAAAACCAGAATTGTTACCCTATGAACGTAAATTTTGCCAAATTAATGATTTAAAAACCGTATATTTTGGTTTTTAATACCAGAATGTTTTTTTTTTAATATCAGAATTGCCATTACCATATATACGGTAGTTTTGCAATAATATTTTTCTCCGTGTACTTATTAGAGGAAAAGCCTTCCATTAAAATAAAAACTATAACAATTATATACATCTAAAAATAACTTCAATTTTCAGGTTGAAAAAGCTTTTTATTTAATAGAATTAGTATCAAATCTTTATCATTGATTTATAAAACTGAACAAAGTAAATGGAGTTTTATGAGTTGCCTTTTTTTTTGTCCAAATCTAGTCGCTTAGAAATAAATTGGTTTTAAAACTCTTAACCCATTGCTCCAGCAATTCCTTTTTGGTGTGTCCAATGAGTAAAAATGAAAAAGCAAAAGTGGACGAGTGGTGAAGAGTAAAAATCTAGACCGCAAGAAAACTTTTTTTTTTAACTTTCATAAATCTCGCGAACTGACTTTGAGCCGGCCAAATTTAAGTCTGTTAAAAAAAGAAGTTTGTCAGAAAGAGGCTGTTGGTCATGATAAATGATTTGGGGTTCAATTTCTATTATTTTCCCCTTCTTTTCTCCCTTTTTTCGTGTCAGATGGGGGAAAAGCGAAGATAGGCGGGATCTTACTATTCCTTGAGGTTTTTTTCCAGATCGCATTTATCAAGATTACTCAGAGTAATATCGCCAACTGTTATATTATTAAAACTTGAAATCTCCACTCAAACTGAATTGTTTTTCCATTTTTCATTATTATTTTATTTTTTTTTTCTCTTAATCGTCTGCTAAATTGTTATTGCCAGATTTAATTGTTAATTGAGTTCTGTTTTTTTCTCCTCATCATTGTTGAAAATGAATCTTATTATAAAAAAACTAATGCGAACATGTGCTTATTGTTGAAAAACTGATAAAATTTCTTTTTAGAGTTGTTCTTTGTTCGATTTTCATTATTATTTTAGTTTTTTTTCTATTAATCGTCTGCCAAATTGTTATTGCCAGATTTAATTGTTAATTGTGTTCTGTTTTTTCTCCTTATCATAGTTAAAATTGTATCTTATTATATAAAAACTAGTGTGAACAAATGCATATTGTTGAAAAGCTGATGAAATTTATTTTCAGAGTTGGCAACAAAGAACAGAAAGTTCAAGGATATGAAGTGAGTGAGCAGCTATAAGCATAAATATTGTAACAATATCTTATAAAAAGGCATTAACAAAGTAACTTCTACTTAGGAAAAGAAACCAATTAAGCAAAAGTTAAATGGAAATTCTAATCATATTATTCAATATCAAAGTTAATGAAATATTATTAAAATTCATTTTCTTCAAACTAGATTTGTTATAAATGAATAGGAAATTAAGTAATTAATAAAAGTTGTGTTTATAGAATTAATTTTTTTTAAATTTATAGTTCTCTTTCACCTGGCCATAGAATATTTTCTTTTAAATTAGACATTTCGTATAAAAAAAAATTTGCAAACATATACTGAAGAAGACATTTTGTCACAAAAAATTACGGGAAAATATGAATCACAGGGGAAGGTCGATGTGCTTCTTATGTGGTTGATGTGGTCGATATCACATCCCCAATTCTTTTATTTTCTCGGTGTTTATACAAATAAAATTTGAATTTTGAAGTACTCCTTTTTTCTAAAAAAAAAAAATCAGCTTTTTGTTTGCCCCCAATGAATCTAACAGTATATGGTCAAAACTACCAGAATATGGCAAAATTTACCGAGTTTCTGGTCAAATGGGAACACCAAAAAGACCGGTAATTCTTACCGAAGCACTTTGGTAAAAATAACAATAAAACATTGTTTTAAAATATGTATTTAAATTTGGTAGATGTGGTAAAATGTGATAAAATGATGGTAAAAGGTGATTCTGTCATACCAAAAACAGTTTTTAAATCAGTCTTTTCAGTTTTGTATTTTTTACGAAATGTGAATTATTATAATTCTGGAAACCAGAATTTCCGGTAAAAAGTTACCATATGAATGGAAACATTATCAAATCAATAGTTTAAATATCGTATATTTTTGCTTTTAATACCAGAATCACGATTTTTTTTTTACCATACAGTGCGATAATTTTCTCCACGTATATTCAGAAATATTCCGTGTATATTCAGGTTCAAATCGAAATGCTGGCAGCGCAATATTTCCTCCATTTCTTCAACGTATGAAGAATTTCCAGTATCCTATTCTCTTCAATTTGTGATCCTAGACTATTAGAATACGAAACTATCATTCACATTTAAGCCCAGTTAATATCACCAGCAGATATATAAACTAATGTTCACAACAAAAAGGTAAGGACTTCTTAATTGACTGGTAGACGCCTAAGGTTCCATACCTATGAGGCTGTGGGAAGAATGAACGTTCAAAACAAAAATAAAAATGCTATTTTTATTTGATCCTTTTCAAATTTCAACAGATTATTGGTAGTATTAATCGAAGTCACTGTTCAAAGTTTAAAAAAAATTATTTGTTAGTTTTATAGTTTTTAGCAGAAAGAATGGTTTTGTTGACAATTAACAGGCTCCTTGAGAACGAATTAAAAAAATTTTATTTTAAATTTTTACCTATAAGTGAAATTTTTGTACCAAAAATATATTGGAATAAAACATTTCAATTATATTTCGTTAATTAACAAAAATAAGTAAATTAAGGCATTGAATATAATAAAATGCACTTAAAATTAAGGAAGACACATCAAAGATCATCGGAAAAAATTTTCATAACAATCATTAATTTACATTGAAAACAATTTGCTGAGATATGTTATTTAAATAAATTCTATTGTAGCTATTGATGTTTAATTGAAAAAATAATTAGTAGACTGTATATATAAACGAATAAATTTTTTCTTTTTGGAATAGTTTCACTGGATACTTTTAAAAAGTACCCTTCCTTCTGCTAAAAAGTTTGGATTACATTCTACCACAATATTCCTCAAATTAAGATCCCTTAACGTGAAAATTATGGTATGCTTAAATTGGTGATAAGTTGCAACCATATGATAATCGTGTTATCGTGTAGTGATAGTATCGAGTTAAATTAGATTACACATTACTATGGTTCCAGAAGCATGATTACATTTTGCACAGTATTAAAAATTGCATCAAATTTTTGCGATATTATAAAATTTTAAGTTAAACCAGGTTTCGTGAGATACGACAAAAAAATAATTAGTGAAAACAATTGCTTTTATATTATGGGAGATTTCGGTAAAAATCACTGCATACCTGCAATTAAAATCTTATAAATAAACTCAGACGCTAGTAGTTTGAAATGGCTTCTGCAGTCAGGCAAACCTCAAATAAAGTCACTTTTAATATACACCGAAAATGTCGTCTGCTTAAAAAAAATATATATATACAATCATTTTACGAACATCTTTTTCTCAGTTTTTATTAGCATCACCTTATTTTATGATTTGCAATAATATAAACCAGGCACTGTTTGAAGAACAAAAAAAAAGCTGGCTTCTATGAAACTCTGCACTTAAAAATTCGAATGAAGCGAAAAAGTATCGTCTGCAGAATGGATGTTTGCGAGCTATAAGCAAGGGAATAAATGGAAACTATGGTTTTTATTGCTGTTTTTGGCTTTTTTCCCTTTCCAATTGCCGCTGACAGGTAGATGGGATTTGGTTTCCATGACTGCTTTTGCATCGCAAATGGTTGTCGAGCTGATCATAACTCTGGATTTTTCCTTCGACTGGGGAAAAAAAAAGGAGCTTTAAGCTCCCTCCGAGGAAAGTATCCGGAGCAATGGATCTTAAGAGGTTTATTACTATATAGAGGTGGTTTGTGACAGAGAATCAATAAGGATTTTAAAGCCATTCGTATTTTCCCTTTATTTATATCCTTCATATGTGTTGATTTTTTCCTGAGAGATATAAATCCTGAAAAATTCTACTTTCGTCCTTTTATCGAAAAGAAAGCCTTATAAAATTATTGTAGCTGAGTATTATATGCGAACAGACTTTTTTTCTTGGATCGTTTCATAAAGCCTATAAATTTGCTAAAGTTGCAAATGTTTTTGACAATGGTACATAAAAAAGTTCTCCTAAATGTATCTTTTTTCTTTTTTTTTTTGCTAGGCATTTATTTATTTTCAGAATTTAAAAGCGTTAAAACATGGATTCCTAAATTTATTCAAGTCGTAGAATCCTTAAAAGAGCCTGAACTTTTCCCGGCTATATTATTATTTGTGATATCAACAGCTATATATTTTTATCATTGTATGATTATAAAAAAGAAACTAGAAAGTTAAGTAGGAGAGGGCAGAAAGACAATTCATAGAACGTCTATCTACGACATTCAAAAAACTTTTGTACTGAGAAAAAAAGTATAGTCAAAACTACTAGAATATGGTAAACCTCGGCATGTTTCTGACTCTACAAGAACACCTTCTACGTTAAATTTGTAAGATAAATCGAAGTTTCTACGTGTTCGAACACGAAACTTTGATTCTAGCTAAATTCTGAAAAAATTAATAAAAAGCTACGTGTTCGAACACGTAGAAACTTTGATTCTAGATAAATTCTGAAAAATTAATAAAAAGCTACGTGTTCGAACACGTAGAAACTTTGGTTTTAGATAAATTCTGAAAAAGTAATAAATAGCTGCGTGTTCGAACACGTTAAAACTTCGATTTATCTTACAAGTTAAACATATGATATGCTCATTTTAGTCCTTTTTCTTCATTGAAGAAAATATAGTCAGGATTTTGCAACAAATATCTCTCACGATATATGGTTTTTTTTACATAATTTTTATAGGGGGACAAAAACAAAGAAATAAACAGCGAATAACTACTAGTAATTTAAAATTACATAAAGCTAAGATCAGTGTTTTTTCGTGTATCATCTTTCCAAAACTTTCTAAAAGCATTTGTTCCACTGATTTTGTATTCAAATACCCACCTGCTTTGACAAACTTTTTTGATTCTTCTTCACAATAAAAGTTGTACTCATTAACAAACGACATTTATCGATCCTCAAGATGATATCGTAGGCGATAACTATCGATTCATATTGTTGTCCATGATTATGATACCTATTGACATTATCCTGTAATTTAATATTATGCAATTTATTATTATGTAATTTATTATTATGTAATTTATTATTATGTAATTTATTATTATGTAATTTATTATTATTTAACTTTTTCTCAATATATCGTGAAACTATCCTAAATATCATTATTGCGCTGTTTCAGATATATCGATATTTCACGATGAATCGCTCAGCTTTAGTGAAGGATAAATTTATTGAACAAAATAAGCATTTCGCTTCGAAACAGTTAAAATTAAGAAGAAGAAAATTTTAATTAATTCATTCCATTGTTTTTTTTTCTCCTCTCAATACAGATTTTTTTAAATGTCTAAGTTAAAAGTTAAAATAATAAACATATATACAAAAAAGAAACTTAAAGAACAGAAACTTGCAGTTCAGAAAAGTTTAAAGTATTTCGATACGTCAAACAGATATATCATTCTCAAATTATTTCCACGATTGGCAACAAGTAATATGAAGATATTTTCCTCGATACCGCAATAAATGGAGAATAGAACCTCGCAATAAATAGCACCCAGTAGTAAAAAATGGGGGTGAATTATTGTCATCTAAAATAAGCTTGGACAAAATCAGAAGCACATGCAAAAACAACGTAAGAAAGAAATACTTAATAAAATTTAAACAATCAAAATTATTAACTAAATCTCAATAGATAAGTCTCCTTCACGCATCTTAAAGTTCGACAACAAATAGTTATTCACAATTCTAAACAATTTAAAACATTAACTACGATCATTTGAAAAATTGTGTATATTACACATAAATTATAACGTTAACCCTTTGATGCAGGTGGGACACCGTTGTCCCTCGTTCTATTTACAAGGAAAACTATATTTGGTGTTTTTTAATTATAAAAAAAACTGTCTAATAGTAGCTAAAAAAATTTTGTTAGATTATCGGAATTATATTTGTACTAAAATATAAAATCCAAAAAAGTAGTTTGAATTTTACTTTCCCTTCGTATTCAAAAATTTATCAATGATTGATTTTGTAAATTAAAGTCCCTCCCATGAAGAATATGCTCGAATCTAAAAATAATTGTAAATAAGTGCGAAGTTGAAAAATTATTGTTTGGAAGTGAGCCGTGTTAGGAGAATTTTTACCTTTCACGCAGAAAAATCACTGGTGTTTTATTCATGCTGTATTTCATAACCATAAATTAGTAAAGTGCTAAATATACTATTTTTCACTTATTTTAACCTAAACTATACAAAATATTGAAAAAAGATAGAAAATATGTTTAATAAGAATACTGGGTCGAAGTGTTAAGCAGGAATATATAGCAGAGGAAATTTTAAAGTAGTCCAGAATAATATCTCAATATACGATATAAATCTCATCTCAAAATCTTTTGAAGTTCGACCACAAATAAATCGAAGAATTTCTTGTTGCTTCAGTAACAGAAGATAAACAATTCACTCTTCCAAACAATAAAAAAAACACGGTCATCGCCGAAAAAAACCATTCTCCTCACAGGACATGTATCAGAACTTCTAGAAGAACAGAAGGATCCCAGCGAAACATTCGATAAACAACCCGACGAAAAATTCTCATTTCACAAACAAAAGGATCCCTTCCGACAAAGAGGCAGAAAAACAAAATGGCGCAGAAGACGGAGAGAAAAATTCCAGTGGGTTACATTCTTTTATATACATATATATAGATAAAAAAAAAGCTTGTCGTTCCATTGGTTTCTTGAAGGATTTCTTGAAAACCCCATCCCCTTCTGCCGCTTATTCCCCTAGAGACAACAAACCCGGACCAGACAGGACTTAAGAATGCAATCCGGCCACCAAGTATCCAGGCAAGGATTAGACCCAGGAGATGGTATTTGTCTAGATCCAGTTGTATAATAAATTTTCATTACATCGGACTTTTGTTCGCAGCAGATAAGAAATCCGGTATGGTCAGGCAAATTGATGCATATCAGCAATATTTATGATAAAAAAAGAATGTCAGACTTGTTGATAGCCGGACTGGGATATATTTAATTCATAATACAAACAAATGTTGTGGTGATACTTTTAGTACAAGCTCAGGAAGTTTATTTTTACGTTTGAGGTTTCTTTTCTTAGCGTTGGTACACAGTAAAAAATTCTGGATTAAATTACGGAAAAAAGTACCAGCACTCAAAATGTAGGTTCTTTTTACCGTAAAAACCCTTTTTTTTTTTTACAGTAATCATTACCGTAAAATTACTGAATCACTGTAATTAAATAAATATTATTGTAAAAATTACGGTGAAATAATTTAAGGTAAAAATTAATTTTACAGTAAGTTGGATTTTACTGATACAAAGTGCTGATACTTTATACCGTGATTTGATAATGAATTTTTAAAAGACATAACCTTAGTCAGATTTAGCATTAACTGGCCCAGCCCAGACTGATTGTGAAAGCCCCGAAATGGTAATGTAAACAAAAAATTACTAATCCTCATGACTTACACTTACTTATACCTTAATCGATTTTATGTGGTTTCATAAAATATATTCAAAGCCACTTTTAAATTTTATCCCATCTTTAGATGTTATTTAAATCATAATAAAAAAATAGACTTATTAGAATATATAGTGTTCATTTATTTTAGTGTATTTTAATCCTGCAGATTTTTTCATTAAAAATTATTTTGGATTTTACTGATACAAAGTGCTGGTACTTTATACCGTGATTTGATAATGAATTTTTAACAGACATAATCTTAGTTAGCTTTAGCATTGGATCGCCCAACCCAGACCGATTGGGAAAGCCCCAAAATGGTAATGCAAACAAAAAATTACTAATCCTCATGACTTACGCTTATTTATCCCTTAATCGATTTTATGTAGTTACATAAAAGACATTCAAAGCCACTTTTAAATTTTATCCCATCTTTAAATGTTGTTTAAATCATAGTAAAAAATAGATTTATTGGAATATATAATGTTCCTTCATTTTAGTGTATTTTAATCCTGCAAATTTTTTCATCAAAAATTTTTTACACAAAAAAATCTGATTTTAATAATATTATTTATTTAATTATCATTATTAATATTATTTATTTAATTATCATGATTAATATTATTTATTTAATTATCATTATTAATATTATTTATTTAATTATCATTATTATTATAATTGTTTATATTTATTTAATTATCATTATTATTATTATTATTATTAAATTTTCCCAAATTTAAATAGCGAGTTTTCTTCCTTAAATACTTCATATAATTTCAGTTTGACTAGGTTTGCCAAGAAAAATAAAAAAAAGAGCCACAGTTTAAGTGCCTTACACTTGGAACAAATCTGTAATTTTAAATTTTAAATGCATTCTTACTACAAAGAAATTATCTAGAGTTTAGAACGAAAAACTAAATAAAATATTTTAAAAGTTATTAAACTTTTTTAAAATTCGCCAATTTGGCGACATTTTTCCTCCTAGAATAAAATTATCAAAATCGATGCCTCATTCCCATTTTTTTAAGCAAATTTTTATGAGCCCTGATGATGCAGCATTGTAACAAGTTTCCAAATATTAAAAAACTTGACCACAAACGCTTTTCATTTTCACAAAACTGTGTCTTTTCTCCGTATTGACGTTTTGCGCCATTTTCAGAAAAAGCATAGAAGGCGTTAGCTGAAGTTAGGATAAACTTGACCTAACGGTCATAAGTAACTGTTGAGAACTCACATAAGTTATGAAAATTGCATATTATTCGCAAAAACATTTTCTTGTGACAGCAGAGCCTTCGAAAAACAGCTTTAAACTTTTTATATAAATTCAAAATGTCTTAAGGCGTATAGTCAATATTTAATATCCTGGTAAATTTTTGGTTAAGCATGAAGTGTCTGAGAGAACAGATTTTGTACACTAATGCTAATTATTCCAAAAATCGCGCATCTACAATTTATGAATCTTAAAATATTACCAACCGATTTCGATACAATTTATTTTTATTTTAAGTCGGGAGCTTTGCTGGCTATCTATTGGCAGCCTTTAAAATTTTTCCGTAGTTCTATTGAAATCACTTTGTTTGTTTCCCTCATTTCACTTCATCGAACCTAAATGGGTCGAAACAATACCTTCTAAAAAAGAGAAGCACGGGTTACCATAAATAGGAAATTTGATCCTATAGTAGTCCAAATATAATGAAGTCTTTCGTATTTATCACCACTGCGCAGCTTAGTACCCCGAACGTAGTGACATCTCTCTTATTTTTTTTTCCACTGCGCAGTTTATGTTCGTTACGTCGGACTACTAAATTGATCCGTGCTGAGGCCTTCTTTCTTCTGGGAGGAATGCTAAAATCGAAAAATGTGCATTAAACGAACATTTTATCCTAAGAAAAATAATTGGTCAGCTCAAACTTTCTTCAGCTGGTGAGTAACTAGTCAAGTTATTAAAAAGACAAATATTTTGAACAAAATTATTGTTTCAAAGTTTTTAGAGTGTATTTTCTAAAGTTCCTGATCAATGACAAATGAAGGAGTTCATTAGAAGGTTTTTAACGAATGAAAATTCAACAGGATAATGTAGAGGTCTTGTTGCCACTATATTAGTTTATATAAATGTTAATACTGAATACCTTAACTAAAATAATCTAAATAACCATATTCAAATAAAAGTAGATTAAGTGACCAGTCATAATAGATTTCTTTATATTTTATCAAAAAAATTTAAATTTTAGTTATTCTAAAATTTTAGAGTCACTTTGGATATCTCTGCATTTTAAGATTTTTTTCTAAAATATCACTATCAAAATTTTGCGATCGATCGTTAAACCATGTATTTTTTCCGTTCATATGGTAACTGTTAACTGGAAATTACTGTTTTCAAAATTTTTGTTCTTATTACCACGCATTTAGTAAGAAATACAAAACTGAAAAGTCAATTTAACCGAATAAATGTTTTTTTATGCCATGATCAAAAGTATCATGATAAAATTATCAAATATTATTTCATTCGCCTAATTTCATCATTACATAATGCCATTTTTTAATTTTACTAAAATCATTGCCGAGGCACTTCAGTAAAAATTACCGATCTTTTTGAGTTTCGTTAGAAGTAGAAACACGGTAAATTTTTGTTCTTATTACCACGCATTTAGTAAGAAATACAAAACTGAAAAGTCAATTTAACCGAATAAATGTTTTTTATGCCATGATCAAAAGTATCTTGATAAAATTATCAAATATTATTTCATTTGCCTAATTTCATCATTACATAATGCCATTTTTTAATTTTACTAAAATCATTGCCGAGGCGCTTCAGTAAAAATTACCGATCTTTTTGAATTTCGGTAGAACTAGAAACACGATAAATTTTACGCTATTATGGTAGATGTTACACTTTTAATTTATTAATTGAAGTGATCTGAAGTGATTGTAAAATTCTTATTAAGCTTTACTTTTGAGAGAGTGGCAACTTCGTCGATGTTCCATGAAAAATAAATATATCGTTTGGTTGTGTGTGTTTTTTTTTAAGAACTGCTTGATTCTTTTAGTTAAGAATATCTACTTTATCAAAAAGAATCTGAGATTAAGATAAGTAAGTAGCGCTAGCAATATTTTAAACTAGATAGTGTACTTTTTTATTTTATGTGTAATTAAACAACTGTTTTTGATAGTACGTTAAAGTAGTTTTGGCCATAATTCTTTTCCATGCGAAAACCGCAATAAATTAAGATCAGATTCACCAACAACGAAAGATTTCTTTCAAATTTCAAATCAGAATATATAACATTTATTTCTTGCAATTATTCCGGTTCAGCGTGTCTTCGACTGAATTTTAAGTAAAGAAATCTAATGAAATTATGCATTTTAAAATAAACTTCGCTTATTTAGTTTCTCATAAAGATTATAAAAAAAAACTCTAATTATAGTAATACTTATTTTAAATACAATTTTTAATAAAATTAATTGGATTTAATTATAAACTAAATTCACTAAATTACTCTTCCAGAATCGTTGTACTTATTTTTGCCCCATTAGTAAAAATTTTCTAATTCTAAACTAGAGTTATAATTAATAAAAAATATGAAAGTAGTAAATTTATCTTTAAAGTAATTAAAATCCCTTTAATCTTCCTTTTTTAAGGGATAAATTCTTTTCTTTTAAATGGAAATTAAATATGTTTTATTTATCGTTTATGTATTAGGGAAAATAAGGTATAACGTGTTAGGTAACATTTAAAGGCCTACCGGGGGAAAATATTTCTACCTGGAGTTTTTTAAATTGAATAAAATATATTTGTTTATATGAGGACAGCATAGTTGAAAGCTGGTTATAGTACTTGTTTACAGTTTTAATTTATTACGAATAACGGCGGCATTGTAATCACGATTATAAGTAATTATGATTATAGATAATCATGTTCTATGATCAAAATCGATATTGATTATTTGAATCCAAGCTCATAATTACTTAAAATAATCAAGATACAATTTTAAGTTATACGAATAACGATGGCTTTGTAATCATGATTACGAGCAATTATGATTATAGATAATCATGTCTAATGATTAAAATCGATATTGATTGTTTGAATCCAAGCTCATAATTACTTAAAAATAATCAAGATACAATTTTAATTTATTACAAATAGCGATGACATTGTAATCACGATTATGAGTAATTATGATTATAAATAATCATGTTCCATGATTAAAATCGATATTTATTATTCGAATCCAAACTCATAATTACTTAAAAATTAAAAATTATCAAGATACAACTTTAATTTATTATGATTAACGATGACATTGTAATCACGATTATGATTATAAATGATCATTTTCTATGATTATAATCGATATTGATTATTTTAATCCAAGCTCATAATTACTTAAAAACAATCAAGATTTGTAATTATCATAATTAATAAAGTAATCACACAGAGAAACAAATTCTGTTAAAATTACCGTACTGTGTGGTAATAACATTTTTGGTTTAAAAAAAAAAATCATAATCCTTGTTAGTAAAACCAAAGTGTAACATGAATAATAAACCAGCTCTTACATTTTTAACACTATCTATTCCCTATAACAATTTTCTATCAAAAGTAAAATTTTTACTACGGAAGTTGAAATGTATCAACTATGCTTTTGTTATTAATTCTAAATTTATTAACATACAATGCTTTTTTAATTAACACACAGAAAGAAAAAAAATATCTGGCTAAACTTTTATACTGTAAGGCAATGACATTTCTGGTAAAAAAACAAAACATATAGACATAATTCTGGTAATAAAACAAAATTATCGGACCTATAAATCATATATTTGGTCATTTTTCCGTTCTGGTTTTCAAAATTATAGTTCTTATTAC
The DNA here is from genome assembly GCA_949128135.1 of Parasteatoda lunata. Classification (NCBI taxonomy): domain Eukaryota; kingdom Metazoa; phylum Arthropoda; class Arachnida; order Araneae; family Theridiidae; genus Parasteatoda; species Parasteatoda lunata. The sequence goes on from OX421977.1 coordinate 80,390,366, forward strand.
CATACATTTAGCAAACATTGCAAAACTAAAAAGTAATTTCAACCGAATAAATGGTTTTTAAGCCATGGTCCAAGGTATGATAAAATTTCCAAATTTTATCACATATTATAATACAATATTTTATTTTTAACTTCACCAAAATCATTACCAAAACGTCGCGGTCAAATCTACAGAGTGTTTTGGTGCTCCCATAGAACCAAAAACATGGTAAATTTTAGCATATGCTGATAGTTTTGACCATATGTTTTTTCTCAGCGCGGGTGCTGAGGTAAATATGATCATTAAAAAAACTGGTTTCTGCAAGTTTTATACGAAGCATAATATCTTTCAGAAGGATATTTTTTTGCTTTAATTATTGCTGTTTTTTATATGTTACTTTTTTAATTTATAGATTAATGCTTTTCATTCAAAAAAAATTTTCTAATGTCTAATCATATCTTGAAATAAACAATATTATAACAGACGTACCGATAAATATTGTATGTAATACAAAAAATAGTACGCTGTACTGTATCATCACAACAACGTATTTGCAAAGTGCTTTCTTGCCAAAGTCACAGTAGTTCATAAAGTCACTGCCCTCTAGCGACTCTAAATAGAAACGCTTAGTAGATGCCGAGAATTATGAAAAACAAGCTTAGTACAATTCACTTTTAAACATGCCTCTTACAGTTTATATAGGGGAGTGTCGGGTACCCCCGCCCACTGTCAATTTCATGTGTATAGAATATTTTTTCAAGTCAATGGGCCATCGGACATTAATTGTTATATTTAAAAAAGATTATTTTCAAAGTTTCAACTATTTATGCAGCTGGTAACAGGGTAAACAATAGTTTTGAAAATATGTTGAATACTGTAGTCAAATTTTTTAAATTTCTATTTTTTTAAGTTAAACTATTCTTTTTTTGGTTTATTCCTTTTGCATTATTTAATTAGATGATAAAACAATAGAAACATACAAAAATATTGATTATTACTCAATAATATACCGAAACATAAGCAATACTCCTTAAGTGGGCGGGGCTACCCGATTCTCCCCTACTCCTTTTTTTTATTTTTCTCTATTGTATAATTTTAAATATTATTTTTACGATTTACAATTAGAAAATAAAAGAAAAAGCTATATCGATAATTTACTGGAGAGCTTTTAAGTAAAAAGTAGAAGAAAAAAAGGAATAATTATTCTTGTATTTTATTAAAAAATAAATAAGTAAATAGAAGTTAAAAAATTTAAATCAAATCGCAATTTACTTTATGTGCCTAAAATGTACTCTCTCTTTTTAAAAGATTCGATATCCTTTAAAAAAAGCATTTTATGGAATTAGAATAAAACGAATAACCAAACAACGAATATAAATTGCATTATTTTAATTAAAAATAATAAAAGAAAACAATACAACTTCTATCGAATTATAGTTATACTTTTTATCGTAGAGGGGAGCTGTATGTATTAGGACAAAAAACTGTTGCTATTTCCCTGCACATTTAAGAAAAAATGCGTCACAATTTTGAATGGAAAAACAGTAAAAGAAAACGATAAAATAATCAATTATCAAGCTATTAAGTTCACTAATTCGCTACGACTGGGAGCCTTATCATTTCCCCGTGTTTTAAAAAATACACCGGAGTCGAAATTTTGCATGTTTCAGTATTTAAGTGAAAACTCTTTAATTTCTGTTTGATTCTTATCAAAAGAATAAAAAAATTGGTAAGACAATCTACATATATATTTCTCTTACATGGCACCAAAAAAAAAAGCCTCATTACAACTTCCCGAATGGCAACGTTAGAAAATCGACCAATGAATGCATCTAAAAATGTCACATGCCAAATCTAGCTGAAGTGGCTCAACATATAGCGCTTTTAAAAATGGAAACAATAACCAGAGGGAGCATTATCAGGTTGTTCAATTCAGCTGCGGCAAAAATAAAAATAAACATTTTAAAAAATAAAAATGCTGTTGCCAGCCTTAGAATTTTTCTAAAGTTAACTTAGCAACATAAATCAAAATTATGATATCTGAGCGCTTGACGTAACAAATCCTTCAATTCTTTAAGTGTTGTATCGCCAAATGCCCAAATTAACAATTGCAATTTCAAATTAATATTGAAATGTAAAGGTTTAGAATTTTCTATAGTGAAAAGTTTTCGGAACTTCAGTATTCAAAAAAGTATACAAAAGCTAGACGTTAAGAACGTATCCAATGAGCGAGCAAAGCGAGCATTGGATTGCGAAGCAATCCGAAATGAACTGCGAAAGCAGTTCCGGGGGTTGGTGAGCGCCAGCGAGCAGGGTGGCGAAGCCTCCTAGTTACGTTTAAATTGAATGCAAAATTCCCTCGCTTCCTTCAGAAAACATCCAGGAAATACAATGATTTCATATTCAGTTAAATTCATGATTTCCAATTCAATCGAGTGATACATGATTTCCAATTAAATTGAAAACTCTTTAACTTCTGCTTTTTTTTTTTATCAAAAGTATCAAAAAATTGTTAATACAATTACGTTCAAATTGAATGCAAATTTTTTTCACTCTCTTCAGAAAATTGCCAGGAAATTCCATGATTTCTGATTCAATCGAGTCTTGAAATTAATAAAATAAATGGATGCGATTTTTCGTTAATTAAAAAAGTAAATGAAATTATTGCTATCACATTTGATTCATAACCTAGCATTTTAATGCAAAACAAACAATAATGTATACTGAAAATATTATGCGGAAAAAAATTAGCAAATATCAATCACAAAAAGCTGTTCGTCAGTGAATTTTTAAAAATTAAAATAAAAACTACATTGAAGTTGAAACTTTTTTTTCCTTTTCGATATTAAAGAAAATGAGGCATAATTGCTCTAACCAACACTAATGAAGTCATTAATAATTAGGAGTAAAAAATATAAATTTCAGTCTTATAGTAATATAAAGCTAAATTAAAGATTAGGGGGAAGGGATCATATAAAGGAAAACGAGGTAAAAAAAATTAGATCTTCATTTCTTTTTTCATTTATATTCTTTTACGACTTAAATACTTCATAATTACGAATATTTGTGGTTTTCTTTCAAAAAGAAAAAAAAAAAAAAAAAACTTGTACTTGCAAATTCATTAGCGTTCTTTTTTAACGACACTACCAAGTCATCGTGTTCCGGCAAAACTAGGCCTAACAAAAGTAGAAAAAAAAATTTGAACACAACAAGAAGTCGGAAGAGGATGCCGGGAAAAAACTTCATGTTGCCACACGAAACGAGCCTAATTGGTGCTTTCTAATTAACAAGAAATTTTTAACGTGTGTCTAAAAAGCGTAAAAGGAAAAGCGCATTAAGAAAACATGATATGCATTAACATGAAGCAAATAAAAATGCAAAAAAAAATCCAACATTTCAAAACGTTTCTTTTTTTTTTATCTCCATAATTTGCTATCGAGTAACCGGTAAATAATCTAATTAAAGGATATCTTAACTTTTTCATTTTGCATTAACCTTAACTTATGATGAGATTATACTAAAAGTTTTACGATGAATATGAACATGCAAAAATAGTACATAAAAAAATCAATTAGTTCATCAGAAATGTAAAAAAGCACTCTTTCAAAATTAATGAAGATAGATAATTTCAAAGAGAAATTTCATATATACTAATATTTAATCATCGTTTTCGCTTTCATTTCGTACAGAAAAAAAAAATGCTTCAATTAAAAAAGTATGTCTTTTCCAAAGAATTTTAAGCAATGACGAAAACCATGTTTCATTAAAATCTGTTTGATTGTAATTGAATTAATGCTTTGATTTTCACGAAATCTTTGTTCCTGTAAAAATGAGAAAACTGTTTCATAAGAAATAATTAATTTTCTTTGATACTAGAATCAAATAATTAAGTTTGATATAAGTTTAAGAATGTTTGGATAAAAACAATTGATATGTTATTATATAGAAAAAAAGTTTTGCAAATCGAAAAAGCGCTTTTTAAAAGTATTAATTATATCCAATGATAAAAACTTTTTTATAAGAAACAATTATAACGTGTTTGATTGTAATTAAATTAATGCTTTGATTTTTCTCGAAACTTTTAGTATTAAACAAATAAAACTTACAATTAAACGTTATTGTTAGCTTTTTCTATAAAAGCATAAAATTAAATTGTAAGCTCTGTTTGATTTTGAAGTTCTAAGTTATGAAAAAAAGTACTTATTCCTCACTGGGTGTTAACTTATTGGGTGTTCAACTTAAAGATAGATTTTGTTTTGCTGTTCGAGGACTATAAGACTTAGACATTTGAAATTTCCAAGGATGTGTAGAAAATTGTACAGGAATTAGGATAACTGCTATACCCATTTGAACTGCTATAAGTCTCTTCAACGAATAAAATTACTTTACATTTATATCTTATTAAATTTCACAATCTGTATTCCTTAGGTTAATTTTTTTTTCAAGTACAGATAATCGTTTTTCAAATCTAGATTCTAGTCCTATTTTGTTATGATGAACACATTAAGAAAATGCTCTTACATAAAGCCATAATAACTGTATATTTCGAAACCAAACTTTTCTCTATTTTGTGGAAAATATTGACGTTTTAGGAAAAATAAACAATGAGGAATGAGAAATAGTTTCTGGTGATGCCCTGCTTTAAAGTATCATGCACCATTGTATCCTGTCATCAAGTTTAAGAAGTAGGATAATGTAGTTCATTTTAACACAATATTAAGGATGCAGAACATTTATTCGATATTATGATTAAACACGCTCCTAAACTAATAACAGCGAATATGCATAATTTCATGCTTTATTCGGTGTTTAAATCTTTATAGTAACAATTACAAAACGAGAAATAAAATGAGTCAAATTAAAATTAATTTAAAGAAAACGCTTTGCATTAATTGCGGTCTTTTTCTGTTTCAGACATTAATTGCTCTTATTCTACAGCTGTAAGATACTAGGTTGAGTAAAATAGAAAACCCTTTTTTGAAAAAAAAAAAAAAGAATGATGCTATTGTTGAATACTTCTTTCGTCTTTTTAAAACTTTTCTTTGAAAGAACACAATTTTTTCTTCGTTACATACGTTACTTCATATCTCTTGATACTTAAATTAATCTAAATTAGCTTGTTTTCTTGTAATTACATTCCTTTTAAACAATTATTATAACATATGTATGATTTATATCAATATGCAAAGCTTCAAAGCAATGCTTCAAAGTGATACAATTCAAACTAGCTACTTTCGCGAAGCTTTCTTTATGAAACTTTTTTTCAACGGCAAGGGATTAACAGTAGGGAAAATTACAAAGGGTAGGATTCAATTTCACTGTTAGAAATACATTGGAAAAAATGGCTAAAAAAAATTTTGTTAAATGTTATTTTACTACATAAAAAAAGAGTCAAATAACCATAAATTAAATGGTATTTAAACTGTGAGAAACACAGTTCATTAACTGCTTTCACTAATACAGTTAAATAACCAGAATTTTATTGCACCAACTAGGTCGACCTAATGAAGCTACATAAATCCTTGCAGCTGAGTACATGTCATAGCCGAGAGGGCCACTCAGTCAATTTCATGACCGACAGTATGGGAGTTCGAGTCCCAACGTTGACACCACAATATTTCCTCCATTACTTTTAATTTGTGAAGAGTTTCAAGTGTCCTGCTTTCTCCAACCTTGGATTACTAGAATACCATACTTTCATTCAAGCATATATGGCAGCACCGTAAAGCCGCTAAACTATCTGTAATGTCCAGTTACATTTCTTTTTTTATGGTTTTGAAACCATGCTAGTTGTAAATGGTTGAAAAACCGTTTAGTTTTGTATTCATGTTTTTTTTTAACCATACTAGTTGTAAACGGGTTCAAAACCGTTAGGGGAAAAACGCTCTTTACCGTGAACTTTACGGGTAATTGGATGGACAGACAACTGTTTTTAATTTTACCATGATTTTCGAAAGAAAAATTTAACCGTGCTAGTGCGAAAGTGCAACGGAAGAGTTCACTTTTAATAGGTGAGAAAAGTTAGAGCGTATATGAGCTATAGAAGATGATATGATATGAGTTAAAGAAATATGAGCATATTTCATTTGGCGAGGATATCGAATCAGCTTATCGTTCCGATTCTTTAGTTCATTACGATAGAAAAATGCCAAATATGTTGTCTATATTTACTTTCCTCTTATTTTCCGCTTCCCCTTCGTTTCCACATTCTTTGCCTTTTTACCCTAAATCGTTAGAGTAAACTCTTCCGATCCGCTTTAAACTCACTTTTCCCTCGCCAACTTGTCGTGGTTGAATAGTACTATATTCAGTTCAGGGAGAAGTTATAGCGGTTTTGGTTTGATATTTTTCGTCAACACATAAACCCCATTCTTTTTTAGAATGACTGCTAGCAAAACCAGTGCTAGTAGTCATAACTACGGCTCTAATTAGCCAAATGTTGCTGAGTGTTAGGTTAATTTATTTATTTTTGCAACCAGTTCTCGTTGAACAGGCTTTGGAACACAACTGTAAAAGCAAGTCATTTTCTCTTTCGCCTTTTTCTCCTGACTGTAGCAGGTGGTAAAACAGTGTGTATAAGAAGTCAAAGAGGATGAACTGGATCTCATGGTGTGGCCAGTGTAGTTATTCCTGAAACTACTTATAGAACTGAAAGAGCCGTGGTGGCTCAGGGGATAGAGCGCTCGCCTCCCAAAGAGGTGAACCAGGTTCGGAACCAGGCAATGGCTGATTGATTCGAATTCCACACCCAGCTCGCACCAATCACAAAGCTGACGTAAAATATCATCAGTGGTAGACAGATCATGGATTAGTGTCCCTTGCCGTCAGGCTAGCCATGAGAGGTTTTCCTCCCCAAGTAACGCAAATGCGGGCTAGTTTTATCAAAAAGTCCTTCATGAAGGCGAATTTCTCTCAATACTTGATCCAGGAGTTCCTTTGTCTTCTGGATTGGGTTCAAAATTACAAGGTTACGGAGTTGAACATTGTTAGTCGTAAACTGAAAATTCGGTCGGCTGTTCAATGACGGTCACAAAATATAAAACTTAAAAACCTGTCTCAGTGAATCATCTCACTGAATAATGTCTTTATAAAACTGATTGTTGTTGAAGGAAATATGTTTGTATGCGTTTTGTTTAGGAAGTATTTTTTAGATTTTCTGCATGAAGAAAAAACATCTTTGTATGAAATTAATTATATTTTATCCAAACGTCTTTCATGAAAGGTTTTGTAAATATATATTATACAAGGTTTTTGTAAATGAAATATCCGTTATATTTTTGACGAGAACCTCCCCCGAAGTCAGAAATAAAATTTGTATAAAGGTATATAATGGAAACATAAAAAAAAAGGAAAAAGAAAATTCAAATCTGTAGCATATAAATCTTTTTTGTGCAAATTTTAAGGAAGTAGGATTTATGAAAGTTTTTAAGCGGAATTATTTTAATTGTACTCTGAATGGAACGCACTTAAATTTAAGAAAATTAGTTAAAAAAATACACTTTTATAAATATTAAAATTTTATTTTTTTATATTTCGATTCAATTTATTCATTTTGAACACAAAAAATTACTTTAAGATTACTTCTTTTATAAAGAATTTACGCTTATTTCTTTGAACTTTTAATTAATATTCCTATAATTCATTAGAAGTCTGAAGTAAAAAAAATATCTTTTATAAAAAAAACAACATAAAAATTAAAAAAAAGTTACATTTAAAGAAACATATAAATATCTTTTGTTCGAAGAAATTAAATAAATTGGTTAATCAAATGAAACAAATAATAAATTCTGATTGATTATTTAACGCGAAAAAAAGATTTTTTTTTTCAATTCCTTTTTCGAACCATGGGAGAAAACTCCAGATTAACTTACATATTAATTATACGGATGAAATATATTACTAATGCTGGTAGCTCAAAGTTTGCTTCATAGAAAAAAATATTAATTATTCATGGAGTTTAAAACCACTTACTTAGGGTTTTATCTTGAATACTTTTTTCTGTAGAAACTTATTTTAAAGTTATAATTTATATTTCTTTTATATCATACTTTTTTCAGCAGCCCTGTTTCATTAAAAAAAGACTAACATTTAATTCCCGACAACAGTTTTTATTAGAAGATGAAATTTTTTTTTATTAAAGGCTATTCATTATTAAAAGTGAAATTTACTTAAAATCTTTTTCATTATATTTTTTACAAAATACAGTAGGAGCTTGCTTTGATTTATATTAATCACTTCATTTAACTGAATTTTAAAGGATTTTTAATAATTCATCCAGAGGATAAAAATTCTTTGAATATTTCTTAAAACCTTATACTGACTTTTTTTAAACCTTATTTAATAATGATTTTTGAGTTTTTTTCTTCATCAACTTTTAAAATTCGAAAAATTCCGTATCTAATTACGGTATAAACACTTTGGATGCATCATCCGTAAAATCTATTTTTACCGTAAAATATTATACCGTAATTTTTACAGTAATATTTATTTAATTGGAGAATGATTTATGGATTGATAGCAAAATAATAATAATAATATTATTTAATATTTAAAAATGACAATAAAATAATATATATAAATATAGAATATAGGGAAAACTTCTTGAAATAAATGTTTTTCGATTTTTTGCTTGGGTAAATAACCTTAGTGGATTTTATGATATTGCTTAGGGTATGGGATAAAAAAATATTGATGTGTTTTGTCAATGATATATTATTTTTGGAATTCTTAAATGATAAATTAATTATTACCAAAGAATAAAAAGATATAATGAGTACTAAATGATGATAAAATGATAATAGAATGTAATAATTGTGAAATAATAATAAAATAATACTGATTATAATAAAATAATAACAATTATAAAATAAAATAATTATGAGATAATAATGAAATAATTATTTTAAATAGAATGAATAATCTTTGTAAATGGAATAGAATATACGAATAGTATACTTTTTTCTACAACAATGTAAAAAATTCCGGATTAAATTACTGTATTATGTACCGGCACTTTGAGTGCATCATCCGTAAGATCCATTTTAACAGTATAACATTATACCATAATTTTGACAGTATTTTTTTTTTTAATTAGAGTGATTCAGCAATTTTACTGTAATTATTACCAAAAAAATTTCGATATATCAGATTTTTTGTATCGTAGCATGTTCCAATGAAAATGGTTTTTACCATGATTTGATCCTAAATTTTTTACAGTGTAGTGAATGAAAATACTATAAAAATTTAAATCGGGATACATTCTTTAGAAACAATATTAAAACGTTGTAAAAATGAAATTGTAATAGTAAATTCCAAGTTACGTGAGCGGCCCCCATTTTTAACTAACTATAGCCTTAGATACGAGGGTTGCTATTTGTATTTCTGGCCTTGGCAACAGTAAGTGTTGCTAGGCGACCGCAGACGATTTTAATCGAAAGTTTGATATTTTTAAACATAAATTCAGCAGACGATTTACCATTATAGCTTCATTTGTGTTGTTGACAGTAAATTGAAAAGTTCTTCTCTTTCAAAAAATGGAATTGAATCGTGAACATTTTCGTGCCATTATTTTTCATAACTTTCGACGTGGATTGTCAAGACAAGAGTGCTTCGATGAACTTAATTCTTTATTCAGCGATAAAGCGCCATCCTACAGCACTGTAAAAAATTGGTATAACGAATTTAATCGTAGTTGATGTTCGATCCAGGACGAATCCCGTGCAGGTCGTCCAAAATCCGTTGTTGTGCCAGAAAAGATCGATGCTGTGCGTGAACTGATAAAGCAAGATCGTCATGTGACATACCGTGAGATAGAGGCGTCTTTGGACATTAGTATGACTAGTATCAATTAAATATTGCATGAACATTTCAACCTCGAACAACCCTCGTAAAATACAGCCGCTTCCGTTAAAAATTAGTATCCCCTTATTTCGATAAGTTACAAAATCCGTGATTCTTTTAATTGCAATTTATATAAATAATATATAAAAATCTAATGATGGTGTCGCAATTTCGTGAGTTTTTATTGGCCGCAAAATCACGTGATAGGATCCAGTGTTTCCTCATTCATTTAAATATTGTTTTGGTTGTCATCAGCATAAAATTAATAATAGTCGTAAAGGTATTGTTTTTCTTTAAATATTTTTGTATCCCTAATTTAAACTTATTTTCCAGTACTGCTATTATTAGCGAGAATATTAAATTATGGTAGTGAACTCATCAAATTTGTTTGAACAATATAATGTTATAAGAATATAAATGTTATTTTAAAAAATGATTACTTCGAAAAATCACTTCCGTTCATCAAGAGATCCAAATGTTTATAATACCAATAAATAGTAATATTTGGACTTGGGAAGTAGAGGCACAAGAGTAAGCAAACAGAATTCCTTTTAGTACATATATCTTAAGTGAATAATTTTAACTTATGTAGAAAAACTGTTTTCTGCCAAGAAAAGACAATTATTGCGAAGCAATCATCGGGGTTGGTGAGCGGCAGCGAACAGGGGGTTTAGCCCCCTAGTATAAATATAAAAAGTCTTCATACATTTTGCAATTTTGAAATTGTTATTAGTAATCTTTGTCTTTTTTATTAACGCTGAGATAAAAAAAAAAAAGTCTGGTTGAAATTAGAGGAATACGGAAAACTTCACCTTGTTTCTGGCTCTAATGTTTCTGTGGCTCTATTGTTTTTAGCTCTAATGACTCCGCGTTTCTTCTCTCTGAATAAATAACTCTTTTATATGGAAAGTTAATCTGCTTTTAAGAAACAAGGCTAGAAAAGCAACGAGAATAAATTATAAGTCGAAAATCAGGAGTAGAAAACGTTCTCAATCAGAAGATAAATTCCTCTTCTCAAGGTTTTTTGTTTTCTTCAGATTTTGACCAACACTGAAACAAGGTGGATTTGAGCATGCTTTTACCTACTTTCCTTCACGTAGGTTGGCCTAATCATTAAATTTTAAACTAACGCATTTGAGAGTCTAGATGAAGATAGAATAAAAAAAAGCCGAAAACAACATTTACAGTGAAAGCTAAAAAAATGAGATTTTTTTACAAAGTTTTTTTAATGCTTTTATTCAATCTTTAAAGAAAGAAGCTTGGAATGCTAATTTTTTTACTTAAGTTTAAAAAAGGACTGAGTAGTCAACCTTTTTATGCCAACCAAATGAAAATGAAAATACAATGTGTGCCGTAAGGTTGCCTGGGAGGTATTCAAAGTAGTTCTCCGTAAATCTCTTAACCATTAGTCTTGATGTCTTTATTTATTCATATAAAAGAATCGTATGTGGTCTTTTTATACAATATGTACCTGGGAGGTATTCAAAATGATTCTCCGTAAATCTCATAATCATTAGTCTTGATATCTTTATTTATTTATATAAAAGAATCGTATGTAGTTCTTTTTCACACAATGTGTACCTGGAAGTTGTTGAAAATTATTCTCCGTAAATCTCATAATCATTAGTCTTGATATCTTTATTTATTTATATAAAAGAATCGTATGTAGTTCTTTTTCACACAATGTGTACCTGGAAATTATTGAAAATTATTCTCCGTAAATCTCATAATCATTAGTCTTGATATCTTTATTTATTTATATAAAAGAATCGTATGTAGTTCTTTTTCACACAATGTGTACCTGGAAGTTGTTGAAAATTATTCTCCGTAAATCTCATAATCATTAGTCTTGATATCTTTATTTATTCATATAAAAGAATCTTAGGTGGTTTTTTTTTATACAATGTGTACCTGGAAGATATTCAGAAAATTATCATAAATGTCATAATCATTAGTCTTGATATCTTTATTTATTCATATAAAAGAATAATATGTGGTTCTTTTTTATACAATGCGTACCTGGAAAGTATTCAAAATAATTTTCCGTAAATCTCATAATCGTTAGTCTTGATATCTTTATTTATTCATATAAAAGAATCGTATGTGGTTCTTTTTTTATACAATGTGTACCTGGGAGGTATTCAAAATAATTCTCCGCAAATCTCATAATCATTAGTCTTGATATCTTTATTTATTCATATAAAAGAATCATATGTAGTTCTTTTTTATACAATGTGTACCTGGAAAGTATTCAAAATAATTTTCCGCAAATCTCATAAACATTAGTCTTGATATCTTTATTTATTCATATAAAAGAATCATATGTGGTTCTTTTTTATACAATGTGTACCTGGAAAGTACTCAAAATAATTCTCCGCAAATATCATAATCATTAGTCTTGATGTCTTTATTTATTCATATAAAAGAATCATATATGGTTCTTTTTTACACTCCAGTTACTGTTTTAAATTGCAAAATAGGGAGGAAAAAAAATCTTTCAATTTTCCAGTTTGCTTCTTGAAACACATGCCGAAATAATGACTTATGCATATGAAATGCAAAGGCGAATAAGCATTTGATTTCAAACATTATGTGTCCCACTGACATTTATTCCTGTCAGGGCTTTTGTTTACAGAACTATACCGACTTTCTTATTCAAAATTCCTAGAAACAGATAAATGGAGAAAAGGGGATAAAAGGAAACAGGTCTTTTTCATTGTCACTGAATTTCAAATTTTCTTTTCTGTTACGGGTGTCACTAAATCGGAATAAAACTCGGGGGTTATTTTATTTTCTTGTGACACAGTGGCACCGTCGTCAGTCCAGATACAGTATTCTAAGATGTCGTCGGCAAAACTTGTGCTACGTCAAATTTTTGAGAAATTCTTTCTTGTAAAAGTCATTTCGTAGTCTGCCTAAACTTTATTCGCCTTTTCTGTGATTTTTTTTATACTTTATTTAGATTCTCGTCTGATTTTTATTTTATTTTTTTTATTTTTATTTTTTTTGTATTTTGTAATCTTCTGCTTTTATTTTCCGACTCAAAGGTTTTTTTTTATCGTTTTTTTTTTTTTTTTTTTTTTTTTTTTTTTTTTTTTTTTTTTAAAGTTTTCTTTATCTAAAATAGAATTTCTGTAAGATCGAAAAACTTTTTGTTTTCTTTCTGAATACAATTTTTTATTCTAGTTTTTGCTTCAAAAGGTGATTTAAATTTTCGAATGCTTCTCTAAAAAAGAAATTTCATATCTTGATAGAGACTGGATATTGCGATTTTTTTAAAAAAAAAACTTTTATCCGACTTAAAAGTGAAAGTTGAAGTTCTTTTTCGAAATACGATTTATTTATTTATTTTTTCCCAAGAGAAGCATTTCAAATATCCGTACATTGCCTGGATATTTTACATACCACTTTCAATCATGTAAAAGTATGGATTTAAATAAAAATAAACTATTTTCAGAAAAAAAATTACTGTAAAAAATACTTTTCTTACAAATCGTCTTCTTCAGTAGTTACGTTTTTATACGTAAATTTGAAGGTTAAGATCATTGGGAATAAAGTGCTAATATTTCAATTTTAAAAACATTCTTTTGTGCGGCATTTGAGCTAATCTGCAAATTACCAAACAGAAATAAAACATACTTTTGGTTAATAAAACCAAAATATACTATGTTTATACATTTGATAATTTTTCCATTCGTATTGCAAGTTTTTCCCAGAAATTCTGGTTTTCAAAATTATACTTCTTATTACCACACATCTAGTAAAAAATACAAAATTGAAACGGAAATTTAACTGACACAAATTTAACTAATTTTAAACCAGGCTTTAAGGTATCTTGATAAAATTACAAAATTTTACGAAATTTTATCATGCATTATGTTATAGTTATATATAGCAAAATCATATGTTATGAATAGTAAAACCATATGTTATAGTTCATTTTACTAAAATCATCACCAAGGCGCTTTAGTAAAAATTACCGAGATTTTCAGTGTTCCCATGATTTGTTGGATAAAACTAATAGAAGTTGGTGTCACCAACTTCTGTTAGTTTTGTCCATATTTTTCTTATCGGTGTGGTTATCTTATAAGACAAACAGTTTGAAAAATCAGTCAATGGAAAACAGAAGGAGATACAGAAATGTAAATTTTGCTTCATTCTGCTTATGAAATAAATTAATTTGTTCTTATTAAGTTTCAAAAGTAGTTACAAACTTTCGTCAGAGATGGCGTTGTCGACTAGAAGAGATCTATTAAAAACTGTATTAAGAAATAACCACCATTTACGGTAATAATGCAGCCTGATGACAAAATTAACTATTGCTGTTGGATTTCAGAACCAAGTTGCGCTCCTCGGTTATATGTTAGGGAAAATCTTGCAAAGTAAATCCGTAAAATGTTTCAATTTAGGGAAAATGGGAAATCTTAGAAATTACTATTGGTTAATTAAATAGATCACGCGATTCCCACGAAGCTTAAAGGGAGTAATGTTTTTATTTAAATTTATGCATAGTTGGGCCAAAAATAAGATTTAGAAACAGGATGTGGCTTCTTAAAAGTATGATAAAGTGTTTCGATTTGAAATTAATTAGTAATAAATTAGGAGTTGTTTTATAACGAAGAAACTAACATAAAAAGATTAATAGAAGCTTTTTATGATACATATATATATATATATATATACAGTTTAAAATTTGAAAAATTTAATAAGAAAAATGTATTTATTTTTTAGTAAAAGTCAAAATGATAGATTAGTTAATACTCATATATCTCTCTAATAAAAACTAAAAATTCCAAAATTTGTTAATATATTTAATAATTTGCTTCTATTAGCACACGACAGAAATTAAAAATAAATGAAATAATTTACAAAATAAATAATAATAGTTATTTCTAAATTAGGTTTGTTTAGTTTGAATAAATTATTAATGCAAATTGACTAACATTTCTAGAATTTCATTTTGAATGCAAATTAATAGATATTTTGTTTAGTAACTTATTTATTCGTGAAAGCTTTCCTCTTTGTTTGGTCTAAGCTATCCGGATTTTCGAAATTCTTCCTCAAGAAATTCAGAATAAAATTGGAAAGAAATTATTCGAAGAATCCCTGGAGATTCAGTAGGTGGTATTAAATAGAACACAAATATTCGATATCACATGGCATCTTATTTTCGATACAGTAATAATTTGTTTTTCCTTTTTATTCCACAGGGAATCTGCTTTCGGGATTATGCTCTGCGTTTCATTAGTTTGGAAATGTTTATACGTATTTATTTTATTGTCCATGCATAAAAAAAAAATTTTCTTCGAAATAATTTTTCATAATTTTTGTATTAAGATTTATATTAAAGAAAAATTTTAATAGTTTTAATATCTATGAAACCTGCAGCAAATATTAACGCTACGCGCAATATACTTAATAATGCTATAAAAATATTTTTCTCCTAATTTCATGGCTATGTTTGTACTTATTTCACTCAATTCTCGATACAAGCAAAATATTTTTTATTCTTTTTATAAATTTTTCATTATTTTAATATTGAAAAAATTAATGCTTTTTTATATTGATAAAACTGCAGCATTAAATTCTTATTTTACAAATGTACTATGTACTATATTTTTCTATGTAAATGTACTATTTTTTTCTCACTTTATTTGACTTCTCACAACCAAAATATATTTAAAAAGTTTCCACTCTAATGTTTGAGAATGTAAAAAAGCAATGTATCATTTATTTCTGAGGAAAAAAAAATAACAAAACAACTTCTATACTTAACGTATATAGCGCCCCTCTGTGGCAACAAGTTTTACTAATCTTTGGCGACGTGTTTATTCTATAGAATAGATAGCTGAATAATTATACATATTTATATTATTGGTATTGTAACAGAACTATACTACTATAAAACTAAATTACCACCACGCCATCTTGTGGCGAAACTAGTGAGTTGAACTGCGGCAACCGAATGGAGAACATCTCCAAAATAATCTCTCCGTTTTGTTATGTGAGTTTCGTTTTGCTAATTTGTGTTTTATTAATAATTTGTAACTGTTTCCTGTGCTCTGCTAGTACATAAGTAAATAAATAATTTCAGAGCTAGCCCGGTGTTTTTTTTTGTTTTTCTTAATTTTCTTGGAAAATGGTTACAAATTTTGGCGCCCAACGTGGGGCCACGAACAGCAATTTTGTTTAAAGTATCCGCTTTCAAAATTTTAGTGTTGGTTGCTGGGGATCAACTCCATTTTTTTTAGGTTAAGACTGCTAGTCTTTACATCTGACGTGTGTGGCGTAATAAAACACAGTGGATGATAACCACGAGCAATGCTGCTAGCATTTCTGAAAGCTTCTTCCTAAGGAGTTAAGATAAGTGTTAAAATTTTTATTATTCTTGAGATAAATTTTGAAATAAATTGCTGCTTGTAGCAAATGTTTTTACAATTAAAAGATTTAAAATTGAGAATATCAAAAGCGAAACAGCTTTCGTCAGAGTCAAAGTGAGAATATCGAAAGCGAAACAGCTTTCCTTGAAAGAACAAGTTCCATTTTTTAAATTAATTTTAAATGTGTTATGGTGTAAAATTAACACAATTTTGCTTCTATTAGCAATTAGAATGCCCATTTTATGAATAGTATCTAAAGAAGTTTGTTATTTCTGAGGTGCGATTTATTCGCCTAATTCTTAGTCTATACTAAAAGATCATAAGATAGTTTCATCAAATCTATTTTATATTCAAATGCCAATTGCAATTTCTTGTGTTATTGGAAAATATCTTATTTATGCTGTGTGAAAGGTAAATATTTCTACTTGTGTAGAAACTTAAGATACTGTTTCAAAATATGTGTTGTGAACTTATAAATATTGCTTAAAATATATTATTTGTTAAATGGAATTTAAGGGAGAATATTTAAGTGTTTTGAGTGAAAATACAATTTATTCATTGAACTTTGGTTAATCTTTTATAATAAGAGCAAGCAGCTCTGTTAAATATTAAGTTGAAGGTCACTCATTTAAGTGGCAGCGATAAATCAGTAAATAACGCATCACGGGAAAGTTTTAGTACTTATTAGTCATACATGTTTTAAAAAGTAATTTGATGTGGGGAAGAGAAATATTTTATGTCAAAAGTTTTCATTTCACTCTGTTATTGAAATAAGAGATATATTTATTCTGGCGCCGATGTTATTTTTGATTTTCAAGCCAGACTTATATTTTGAACACATTCTTAATACTTAATGGTTTTGATGATAATAATTTATGGAATTGATTTAGTCATGAAGGAATTCTCATTAATTTGATGAAAGATAAACATAAAGTTTGTTTTTTTCAATATTTATTTTTCTAGTGATTAGTTGGTACACCATGTATGTAAGTTAACATAAGGAATGATATCGGGTTAAAATTAATGATATCCGCTTGTTTTGATTTAGGAATATTAATTTACTTATGCTGTATTGATAAGTGAAAGTAAAGAAAAGTGTTGTATGTGCTCATGTTTATTGTTAAAATCAAAATTTAAAAAATTAAAACATATTGCAAAAGGGGGTAATTTCTACATGTGTATAATAAAAATTGTTTGATTTATTATTATGTAGTGGTTTCACATGTTGTATTTCAAAAGTAGTTGTGATTACAATGCTACAATTGTAGGGGTTATTATTATTTTTTTTTAAAAAAAAGTATTTTATTATTTGATTGGGTAAATTTACAAAATATAATAATTTTGAAAAAGACAGTAGTAATTGCAAAGACTAAAAACTGAGTAATAGTAAAACAATATCTGAACAATAAATAAAAATTTATTGCATCGTTTTCCCTCCCCCCTGACTCCACAAATAACAATGACTTACTTAGCCAAGGCCCGTAAAGACGATTTAAAAACTTTATCCATAGAATTGGGCTTGGAGGTAAATGATACCATGCGGATTATTGACTTAAAAGAACTTATCGTAAAATCTGATACTTACGATGAAGAATTCACTAAAACCCTTCTTGATACCATAATGGAAACTAGGCATCAAACAGAAAGTGATAACAGAGAATTAGAGGAACGTAAGCGACAAGAAAGTGAACAGTTGTTGGAGATCGAACGTTTGAAGTTAAACTTGGCAGCCGCTGGCTCAAACCCTACCTTTGGCACAGCTGCTTCAAAAGCAACTGCTGAAATAAATTTACAACATTTAATTCCCGAGTTTAAAGAAACTTCTGATATTGCAGGCTATCTGCAAATTTTCGAAAGACAATGTCAAAAATTGAAGGTAAATGAAACAGATTACCTAACTCACCTTCTACCTCTCCTACCTTTAGACATCTCACAAATTATTTTACGTGAACCAAAAGACAAGTTGGAAGACTATCCGTACATAAAGAAAATCCTGCTCCAGAGATTTAAACTGAACGCAGAATCTTTTCGAATAAAACTTACCACTCACCAGAGACTGCCTGGGACTTTATGGAAAGATTTTGGATATCAATTAAATAATTATTTGGAAGAATGGCTACATAGCTTAAATGTTACTGACTTCGAATCCCTCAAAGATCTGATGCTTACGGACCAACTTAAAAGAAGAGTGAGTAATGATGTTAAAGAACATTTCGTTGATTCTTGGGGTGCGATAAAAAGTTCAAGCGAATTGATGCAGAAACTAGATGATTACGAATCTGTACGCTTTCAGAATAAGACTCATAAAGTTCAAACATATGCAAGGCGGAATTATTCTCCCAAGCAAAATTATACACCCAGAAGTAGAACAGACTATCACCCCAGTGACATTCATAGAAACAATAAGACTTTTTCAAGTCATGGGGAGCAGCGAAGACAAGAAGACCGTTCTCTAGTATGCTATGGATGTGGCACGCCAGGTGTCATTAAACCTAAATGTAAAACTTGTAAAGGAAATGACCAAAAAAACCATGGTACCCTCAGCAGTGCTATTTTTCAATCGTTATCTAGTCCATCAAGACAGTTGGCAACCCTCCAAGTGACTATTAATGGATACATGGGTACTGCTTGCGCAGACACTGCCGCAACCCATTCAATTGCTGGTGAAACCCTTTACAATTTATTGAAAAATCAAAGAACACCCTTCGCAACTAGTTCGCTTGTCATGTTTTTGGCAGACGGTAGCAAGATAGAGAAAGAAATCTATACCACCTGTGTGAATATTCGTCTCGGAGGTCGTACATTGCCTCTAAACCTTATTGCAATACCTGGAGCAAAGAAGAACAACACTCTTTTGGGTGTTGATTTTCTAGAATCATCCGGAATTGTTATCAACATCAAAAGGAAAACCTGGTTTTTTAATGATCAGCCTAAACGTCAATTTCATTTTGTAGAACAGCTTCAACAGTACTGTAATGCTGAAGATTCGAATGTCTCCCGAACGGCTGCACCGTTAACCGTAAAAGAAACTGATCACCCTGATCACTTGCATGAAGATGAAGATACTCATCTGACTTCCATTCAGCAGTTCGAACTGAAAGATCATCCTGAACAGTTACGTGAAGATGAAGGTTCCAACCTAACTGCTATCCAGAAGAAGAAATTGAACGAAATTTTATTTAAATGTAAAAGTAGTTTCCGTCTAGGTGGAGAGGCAACTCCTTTTATTGAACATCACATTGATACACAAAACCATCCACCTGTATCTGTACCTCCTTATCGAGTGTCCCCAGCAAGAAAAGAAATCATGAAGCATGAAATTGAAAGACTCTTAGATGAAAATATTATAGAACCATGTGAATCACCATACGCAGCACCTGTTGTGCTCATAATTAAACCAAATGGTAGTGTTAGATTTTGCGTGGATTATAGAAAACTGAATGCCATCACCAAAACAGATTCCTATCCCCTCCCACGCACTGACGACCTACTTCATGATGCCAAGCACACTCGTTATATGTCCACAATCGACTTGAAAGCTGGCTATCATCAGGTGAATGTAGCTGCTGTGGACCGAGACAAGACAGCTTTTACTTGTCCGTTTGGAACCTACCGCTTCGTAAGAATGCCTTTTGGATTAAAGAACGCACCAGCGACTTTCCAGAGACTCATCGATAATTTCAGAAATGGTCTGAAAGATATTTTTATATTATCTTACCTTGATGATATAATAGTTCTATCAGAAACTTTTGAAGAACACTTAGAAAATTTGGAAGAAGTTTTTCAAAGACTTTCTTTATTCAAACTATCCGCTAATCGAGAAAAGTGCCACTTCTGTTGTGAAAAAGTTAAATATTTAGGCCATTATATAACCAAGGAGGGTATTTCTGTCGATCCTCAGAAGACTGCTGCCATAGCAGACATGCCATCACCAAAGACTGTCAAACAGGTGCAGTCATTTGTACAGACATGCTCCTGGTATCGGCGTTATATTCCAAATTTCTCGCAAATAGCTAAACCCCTGACCGATTTAACAAAGAAAGCATTGTGGAAGTGGGAGGCCGAACAAGAGAATGCCTTCCAAGATCTAAAAATGAAATTAACAAGCCCTCCTATTCTTAAGCAAGCTGATGGTACAAAACCTTTCGTTATTCGGACAGATGCTAGCAATGTAGCTATTGGAGCAGTGTTGCTTCAAGGGGAAAAGAATGAAGAACATCCCATAGAATATGCCAGTCGATTGCTGACCTCTTCAGAACGAAACTACTCTACGATAGAGAAAGAAGCACTAGCAGTAGTGTGGGCACTTAGCAAGTTTAGAGGGTACGTTGAAGGCCAGTCCATCACAATCACTTCTGACCACCAACCATTGAAGTGGTTGATGACGCTAAAGTCACCGACCGGTAGACTCGCAAGATGGGCCTTACTAATCCAATCTTACAACCTGGAAATCAATTACATTCCCGGACGTTCCAACTTTATTGCTGACTTGCTCTCTCGACCCATTTGTGAACATTCAAGTACAGATTCCTGCCAAATCTGTGCTGTATCAATTGAAATCCCCACTACTACTCCAGCCGAATTACGTCAATCACAGCTGGAAGATAATGAGCTTCGAAAAATCATTGAAACTTTTGAGAAACCTGAGAAATCAGTAGACTTTGCCACCTGGACCGGCCGTGGTTATATCATGAACAGAGGAGTGCTATACCGGTACTCGCCAGATTCAGACGAAGAAGAGGCCCAACTTGTCATACCCCAACAAAGAAAAACAGAAATCCTTAAAGAATACCACGATTCGCCAATGTCAGGTCACTTTGGATCTGAAGGAACATTTCATCGTATCGCAAAAAGATACTACTGGGTTGGAATGAGAAAAGATATAGCGGATTATGTTAAAAGCTGTGTTGAGTGCTGTCGCTATAAACCATCTAATCAAAAGCCTTCTGGGTTACTTCAAACTCCTATATATGCTCAACGCTTTGAGACCTTTTCGGTCCTCTTCCCGAAACACCAACTGGTGAGAAATGGATTTTTATTGTCCAAGACTGTGCTACAAAGTGGACAGAACTATTTGCTTTAAGGGAAGCAACCGCCAGAGAGTGTGCCACAACTCTCATGGAAGAAGTCTTACTTCGATTTGGGTTACCCAGAAAAATAATAAGTGACAATGGTGCTCAGTTTACAAGTGCTGTCATGCAACAGCTATGCTATATCCTGAATATTGACCAATGTCTGACTCCTGTCTATCATCCTCAGTCTAACCCAGTTGAACGAAAGAACAGAGATTTAAAAACTCGTTTGTCTATACTTGTTGGTAATAACCATCAGTCATGGAAAGAAAAGTTGTCATTCATAAGGTTTTCCCTAAACACAGCCAAATGTGAATCAACAGGACAATCTGCCGCCTATCTCCAATTTGCACGAGAATTACGAACACTTGATGATGTTAAACATGACGTAAAAGCAGTTATTGAGAATGATAATTTCGTTCCGGAAATAACTCCTTATTTGAAACGTTTTGCCAGAACTGTACACCAAGTTCAGGAAAGAGTTGAGAAACATCAGGATAAACAAAAGAAATATGCTGATATGAGTCGCCGAGAAAATCCTATATTCAACTGTGGAGACAAAGTTTGGGTTAGCCTCCACCCTGTTAGCAAGGGGCATCTAAAGAAAACTAGTAAATTCATGCCAAAGAGAGATGGTCCTTACGTCATTGTTGCTATAAGATCTCCTACAACGTTTGATATTGCTGATCCCAATGAACCAGATAAGATTCTCGGCAAATATCATGTATCAGCCCTAACCCCATTTCAAGAACAGAATAAGTTTCGTGCTTCACATCAGATAACTCCAGTGGCTCCCTTGCGGAAAAGAGGGCGCCCAAAACGTATACAAGATGTTCAAATAGCAACAGGTATTCCAACGATATCTCCACCTTCTGCACTAAATAGACATAAAAATGTTCCTGACTCCTTGCCGAGACGTCTAAGAAGTCAGAGGGGGAGGTTGTAACAGAACTATACTACTATAAAACTAAATTACCACCACGCCATCTTGTGGCGAAACTAGTGAGTTGAACTGCGGCAACCGAATGGAGAACATCTCCAAAATAATCTCTCCGTTTTGTTATGTGAGTTTCGTTTTGCTAATTTGTGTTTTATTAATAATTTGTAACTGTTTCCTGTGCTCTGCTAGTACATAAGTAAATAAATAATTTCAGAGCTAGCCCGGTGTTTTTTTTTGTTTTTCTTAATTTTCTTGGAAAATGGTTACAGTATAACATAACATATAGTCAAGCATCTTTATCTTGATTTAAAAGTTGTTAGTGAACTGTAGTAAAAAAATTAATTTTAGGTCAGTAAATATAATTGTTAAACTGTTAGAAAATAACGAGCTTATACAAGCTTAGTAATATGTTAATAAAAAGATCAAATCCATCACTACAAAATATCCACTTTAATATATTTCCTTACCTTAATATCATGAAAATTGACTTTTATATCTATTTTAATGTGTGTTTTCATATTTCATATGTTTTTAATTTTTGAAAACAAATAGTCATGCAATTGTACCATTTTTGAATATTTCTTTACATTTTAAAATCGTATTTTTATAATTTGTTTTCTCAGGAACTATTTCTTTTAAATTTTGCATTTTGCCATGAAAAATGTCATTCTTTAAAATGATGCAGGAAATTATATACGTTAAAATTCGTTTTTTTTAATATTCATATTTAAAATAAAAAATAATAAAACTTATAAATACTTATTAAAAGTTATTTTTTACATGAAATTACCTTTCGATAAACGAATTTCATAATTGTGTGCAAAAATGTTTCAATTCTCTTGAAAAATTCTCGAGATATGGCAAAATATGCAGATTACCTTAAGGAGTCTGGACTTTAGACAACTCTAATTATAAAGCTTCTGGGAAAATATTTCCCAGATTTCAACTCCCCTCTGTATTTTGGGAGTCAGAAAACAAAATTTGAAAAAGGCATGTAGAAAGGCATGTAGAGAAGGCATGTTTACGCAGAATCCGAAAAAGGAACGTTCATACAGAGAAACTGAGTTTTTGCATCTGATTTCGTAATTTAAATTATCGTTTGTTTATTAGAACTATTTGATAACCTTTGAACAATTAAGTTTGAGTCTTAAAACGTGTGGATTCCATCATTAGATCAAAAGTTATTAAAATTGGTCCGTTTTTTGTTTTGCGTACTGCACATGAGGTTTTCAAATTCAGCTATATTTGTTTCGTAGCTATTTTGATACAATTAGGCTCCGTTTTTAAGAAACCCTTTTCTGTGTTGAAATAATTTTCGTAATTTTTTTTACACTGATACTTTGCATCATTTACTACATCAATTCTATCACTATACTTAAAATCATTTATAAGGAGCAACAATTAAGTAAGTTAATACAATTATTTTTGAAATCTTTATAGTGATCTTTCAATCTGATAATCTCTATCTATATCTAGATTTTATCTATATCTATTCTATATCTCATATAAATCTTTATATTAATTCGTCTCTTCGGATATTACTTGGGCTCTTCGGATAAATTTTGAATTAATTTCAAGGAAACTTTCATTTTTTAATTACAATAATATTTTGAATACTTTTTTCCATCAACTTTATCACTAAATTAATATAATTTATAAGGAACACCAATTAAGTAAGTTAATAATAATTATTTTTGAAAATTTTATAGTGATCTTTCGCTACGAAGAATCTATATCTTATATCAAGCTTTATAGTGATATATTAATTCGTCTCTTCGGATAAATTTTGAATTAATTTCCAGAACACTTTCATTTTTTAATTACAATGATATTTTGAATACTTTTTTCCATCAAATTTATCACTATATTAATATAATTTATAAGGAACACCAATTAAGTAAGTCAATAATAATTATTTTTGAAAATTTTATAGTGATCTTTCGCTACGAAGAATCTATATCTTATATCGAGCTTTATAGTGATATATTAATTCGGCTCTTCGGATAAATTTTGAATTATTTTCCAGAAAACTTTCATTTTTTAATTACATTTACATTTTTTATCATTTTTTCCATAATCTCTATCACTATATTAAAATAATTTGTAAGGAATAAAAATTAAATAAGTTGTTACTAATTATCTTGGAAATCTTCATAGTGAATTAGTATACTAATTTGGCTCTTCGGCTTAGTTTTGAAAAATCGATTTTAATTTGCTGAATTCTTTCATTCCTTCAACTTGTATTGCAATTATAATCGGATTCACAAAGAAAGGGATACATTTTATTAATGCATACATTTTGAGCTTAGGTAAAATTAGCTCATTTCGAATTGGAAGCAATTTCATTTTCCTTATAAACCTGCTTGCCGTTTTTCTTGGTTTGAAGAAAGAAACTAATTACTTTATATGACAATTATCAGAAATGAATTATCATTTCTTTTAATGCTATTTATTAAATAAAGTATATTTTAACGAATCAAATATTTATTATTTTTATTTCTCATCATTTTAGGGGATTTATTTATTTCTTTTAAATTAATTAAAAAAATGCAATCCTTATTTTGAGATATTCATTTTTAATCAAAATAATACTTTTGCAATTTTAGATAATATTTTTCATAAGTTAAAAAAAGGTATTTTTTCTGCATAATAAAGACAGGTTTAAATAACGAAAATCTTTATTTTATAAAAAATTGTTTTTGTCTTTTTTTGTTTACTGAATGATATTATTAAGTGACATATTTTTTTGAGAAGCAGAAAGTTAATTTTCTCTCATATTAAAATTGCAGAATGTTTTTTTCTGTTTATTATATCATATCAACATGTAAAAAAATTATTACAACGATATAAAAAAATATTGCTATATAACCATTTTTATATCGATACGATAAACGTCTATTAATCACTTTGATATAGGGCTTTCTAATAGTTATAACAATTTTATTGTTAGTGTAAGTTGGGGCATCGTTATGTCCCGAAATGGTAATTTTTTAATGAATTGTCTTTTGAAAATCTTAGCAATAAACATGCCTCAATCCTTTTTGGACATATGGTCTAGCTATCATATAAAAATAGCATTTTTAAGGGAGGTTAAGACATGAATAGGTTCCAAAGGTGCCATTTTGTTTTGTTATTTGACATTTATAACTCTTAGCTATAAATGCATATAGATCATTTGGATAAAAAGGCTTGTTGCTTGCATTAAAACTTCCACTGTTTGGCAGATTGGAATATCAAAACTGGTATTTTTTAAAACTAAGCAAAAGAATTGCATTGGAATAAACTTTATTTGCATAAAAGTATCGAAAAAGCGCGCAATTTTTTTTTTTTTATTATATCTTTAAAATTAAAAAACAACAACATATTCTTATCAAAACTCAGACGATATTAATGGAGTAGCAAATATAAGAAACAAAAACAAAAATTGGGTGTTGTTTAAAAGTAAATAATTAAGTAATATAATGAATTAAATGTTTCTAACAATATATATATATATATATATATATATACATATATATATATATATATAGAAGATTAGCAATGAAATATCATATAATAGTCTGCTGTTGTAAAGTAAATTAATTAATTAAACTAAGAAAGCGTTTTCATTTGTGATCAGGAAAAAACTGAATTAAATATTTATCTGCATCTAATAATATAGGGAATGTAATTCATAAAATAGGTCATAACCAAAAACACCGGATTCATTAGAAACTTAAAAGTAATGAAAAAGCGCTGTATTCATTATAAGATGAAAATTTTTAAAAAAAAAATCCCTTTTAAAACTCAGACGATTAGTAATAGAAAAACATAATATGAAACTTAAAAATCGTTTGCAGTTTCAAAATCACTGAGTCAGCCGAATGAATTTTTTTTTTAGCTTTTTTTTATACTTTCAACTCCCAATCAAACTATTAAATGGAATAAAGTGTCCCGCCGTTGCCAATCGCTGCTCAAAATCGATAACATTAAGCAAAAAGGGGTGGTCGAGGAAAGAGAGGAAGGGGGTAATTCTAATAAAAGTTTAGCTACAAGAAATTGCCTCGTTATCTTGATAGCTCGGGCGCCATAAGTATCCTCTTTATTTTTCGTTCCTTTTCTTCTATTTAGTGAAGACTACCATAACTGCAGCTGACCTCAGCGTTTACTTTACTTTTTCCCATTCACTCATCTGAAGTACGGGTCAGCCCATTTTTGTCCTTCATTACATCGTCTTGATAACTGAAAGATGCTTCCCTCCCCCCTTTGACTAAAAATAACATATGCTTCTGACCGTGTATCGCTTTTCTTTTCCTTTTTAATATTTTGTTGAGATTTGTTGTTTAATCTTTATTTCTATGATATAAATTACTGCAGTTAAGAGTGTCGATAGTCCGAGATGCGGACTTTTCCTTTTATTTGTTTTTTTTTTTTGTTGTTTGTTTGTGTGTTAGGACGGATGTTAAGAGAGTGGTTGAGAAATATTGAAGAGGTAGTATGTACGGAATGGTTCTCTTAAGATAATTTTTTTTTCTTTCTTTTTTTTTTTCTTTCGATTCCCGCTTGGGTTGACTTTCAGAACTAGGCTTAGCGGATTTTATGGGTTTGCTTTGGGCTTGTGATAGAAAATATTGATGAGTTTCGGCTACTAATATATTCCAGTTGGATCGCTGAAACGATAAATTAATTATGAAATAGCTACCGAAAAATGATAAAATTATTAAGTGATGAAAAATAATAATAGAATAAAATAATAATGAAATGATAATATTAAAGTAATAATAATAAAATATAATAATTGTGAAATGATAATGAAATAATAAAAATGAAATATAATAATTCGGAAATGATAGTGAAATAATAACAATAAAATATAATATTTTGGAAATGACGATAAAATAATAATTATAAATGTCGAAAAAAGTCAAAATTTCTTGAAATAAATGTTTTTTGATTTTTGCTTGGGTAAATAACCTTAGTGGATTTTATGAGTTATGTGATAAAATACATTGATGTGTTTTGTCAATGATATATTCTTTTTGGAATGCTTAAATGATAAATTAAATATGAAATTATTACCAAAGAATGAAAAGATATAATGAGTAATAAATGATGATAAAATAATAATTAAGTGAGGATAATAATAAAATAACATTAAAATGATATTAATAAAATAATAATAATAAAATACAATAATTATGAGATAGAAATTATCAGATTGGAAAACTGAATAATTATTATAAATAAAATGTAGGATGGAATGCGCAATAGAATGAATAATTATTGCAAATAGAATAGAATATACAAATGGAACTTTTTTCAACAACACTGAAAAAAATTCCGGATTAAATTACATTATAAAGTATCGACCTTTTGGGTGCATCATCCGTAAAATATTATACCGTAATTTTTACAGTGATATTTATTTAATTACAGTGACTCAGTGATTTTAAGGTAATTTTTACTGAAAAAAATACGGACAGTGTATCAGATTTTTGCTCCGTATCATGTTCCGGTAAATTTGGATTTTACGTTAAAAAGTTCCGGTACCCTGAGTGTCTGTATTTTTTACCGTACTTTGATCCGGGATTTTTAACAGTGCAGTTATTTTAATGGTATACATTTTTTAACAAAATGTATTACGTTAAAATACTTGATCATTTTTGTTAATATTTTTTAGCTTATCAAACGAGATACTGTTAGTTGATAAATTATTTATAACAATACCTAAGCATATAATAGAGTTGTATTTACAATTAAAAAGTATACAAATATTAAACGTTACTCTCTGTCAAATTTAGCATTTTGTCTTATAATTTTTTTAAACAAAAATCTAATTAAGTTAAAATAGGTATTCAATTACATTAAATTCATATCAACACCCTAAATTGAGCTAGAGGTTAAATTTAAATAAAAGTTAATAAAAGGTTTATTCCCGTATTTTTTCCCTGGTACTTTTCTTCCGGTGCTTGATTGTGCTAAGCTGAATGCATTCTATTTTGTTTATTTCGGTTTATCAACGCAGATTGCGGCTGCCCCCGATATTTTGGAGGGTCAGAAATCCAAATCCGTTGAAAAAAGAAAGAGAATGTTCAGTCAGAGAAAGTACGTTTTTGTGTCTGATTTCGTAACTTGAATTATCGTCTGGTCTAATTAATTAACATATTTGAGGTTGATCGATATCCATTAAGATTGAGTTATAGAGCGTGAAGATCCGATCATTAAATTAAAAGTTATTCAGGTTGGTCCATTTTCTTGACACACTGTACCTCAGATTTCATATGGCAGAACAATTTGCATGAGAACATTCAAAGTGAATGTAGAGTTGTGCTTAAGTGCCCGGCATCTAGAATAGAACAACGCGCAGTACTACGATTTTTAGCATGAACTTTATGAAGGTTATAAAATAATAAATAATGTGGTTCAGAATAGTGTAATGAATATTTAGAAGACAATAAATATCAAAGTTTTAAAAAAGTGAATACAGTAATTCAAAACAGATAACATGAATAACAATAATGCTTTAAATATTTAAAAATAAGTAAGGCAATAGTTTAAGAATAATGAAAATATTTCTGAAAAACTATTCCGATTTCCTTAATTGACTTAAATTAAATACTTAACAGCGATTACTTACATTGAAGTATAAATCTTTAAGCTCTTTAAAACACTTGTTCGAGGAACCGGAAGATTTTAAATAATAATCGACTCTATTTGTAAGAGTTCCTACTTTTTTTTATTTATTATAAATGGCAACCATATCTTTCGTAGAAATGCACATTTGTTATCGCCGTGTTTTCATTATTTTGCGATTTTGTTCGTAAACTCCCAAACAACCACCGCTGCATCATTTTTCACTTGGCTTCCATTGTTTTGCAACAAAGTTTCAGTTGGAAGTCCGCCATTTTTCTTTCTACCTTCTCTCAAATGTCATAACTCTTTTTTGTTTCCACTCTTTTTGTTTATTCTCTTTTTAACATCGCTAGTAGCTTGAAAATATTATTTTGTTGTTTTATTCGCGAGATTATATCTCTTAATGCGAGTAATAAATTCGCCGCAACTTCTTAAAAGGAGGTAGTTGACTTGTTGAGGGGAAATTCGAAATGCTTAAATTGTTTCATTAAAATTATAGAAATTCTCTTATATAGGGAATTCTGTTAAGTCCATTCTTAGGTGGTCTCATACCCACACCATCTTTTATTTTTGGTTAAATTTCAGGTTTGTGTTCTCTAGATATTTTTTGTACTTAACTTTTAATGATATTCCACAGTCAAACAACTTTTAAAAAAGGTTTAAAAAAAACTTACTTTTATTTTATTACAAAGTAAACAGATAAAAACTGATTTCGATGGCTCTAAAAAAATTTTTTAAACGTTAATTACGCAAAAACAAAGATACTTACAAAACAAAGATATACTAGATAAAAACAAAGATACATCAGTATAGTATTAACTACTTTTAAAAGCTACTCATTCAAAATTTCAATAAAAGCACACTTTCAGAAATAAATTTGATGAGTGGAACTCTATTTTAAGAAAATACCATTTAAATTTTGCTTTTCCGTTCGAACGCGCGTGAACGATTTGCACTCTCAGAAATATAACTCGCACTTTTGTCGATTCAGCATTACTCGATCTGGTATTTCGTTAATTTTGAGAATCATTTCGCCACGTAATCACATGATTTCTAACGAAACGTGGACTTTCAAATATAGGGCGAAAATGTTTCCTCAATAACAAATCTCACCGTGAAGCATAGTAGGGGATTGTTAACTAGAATGACGAAACTAGGAAGAAGACTAAACGATCGAAAATAAAGTGACAAAATAGGCCGGCTGGACGGTGGTCACGGAATTAGCCTCTCACCAGGAAGATCCTGTCTTCGAATCCAACACGGGCGTAGGTGTAATTTATCACTCTATCAGTCTTTCTTGTGCCATAGAGTGACATTGATCCACCTATATGGTGCCCACGATTAAGTGATTAGTAGAAAGGTTAGATATATTAAATATATTATTATTTTCCGAAAAATAGGGAAGGACGAAATATTTCTTTACTGCTGACGAAATTCGTTTCTTCGAAGAAGTGATGATAGTTATTTCATCAATGATGAAGTTTTTGTATGGAGCATCGGACGTCAGTGTAGTTTATATCTCTGTTCTATCAGTCTTTCTTGTGCCATAGAGTGACATTTATCCACCTATATGGTGCCCACGATTAAGTGATTAGTAGAAAGGTTAGATATATTAAATATATTATTATTTTCAGAAAAAAATATAAGGACGAAATATTTCTTTATTATTGGCGAAATTCGTTTTCTCGAAGAAGTGATGATAGTTATTTCGTCACTGATGAAGTTTTTGTATGGAGCATCGGACGTCGGTGTAATTTATATGTCTGTTCTATCAGTCTTTCTTGTGCCATAGAGAGACATTTATCCGCCTATATGGTGCCCACGATTAAGTGATTAGTAGAAAGGTTAGATATATTAAATATATTATTATTTTCAGAAAAAAATATAAGGACGAAATATTTCTTTACTATTGGCGAAATTCGTTTTCTCGAAGAAGTGATGATAGTTATTTCGTCACTGATGAAGTTTTTGTATGGAGCATCGGACGTCGGTGTAATTTATATGTCTGTTCTATCAGTCTTTCTTGTGCCATAGAGTGACATTTATCCACCTATATGGTGCCCACGATTAAGTGATTAGTAGAAAGGTTAGATATATTAAATATATTATTATTTTCAGAAAAAAATATAAGGACGAAATATTTCTTTACTATTGGCGAAATTCGTTTTCTCGAAGAAGTGATGATAGTTATTTCGTCACTGATGAAGTTTTTGTATGGAGCATCGGACGTCGGTGTAATTTATATGTCTGTTCTATCAGTCTTTCTTGTGCCATAGAGTGACATTTATCCACCTATATGTTGCCCACGATTAAGTGATTAGTAGAAAGGTTAGATATATTAAATATATTATTATTTTCAGAAAAAAATATAAGGACGAAATATTTCTTTACTATTGGCGAAATTCGTTTTCTCGAAGAAGTGATGATAGTTATTTCGTCACTGATGAAGTTTTTGTATGGAGCATCGGACGTCGGTGTAATTTATATGTCTGTTCTATCAGTCTTTCTTGTGCCATAGAGTGACATTTATCCACCTATATGGTGCCCACGATTAAGTGATTAGTAGAAAGGTTAGATATATTAAATATATTATTATTTTCAGAAAAAAATATAAGGACGAAATATTTCTTTACTATTGGCGAAATTCGTTTTCTCGAAGAAGTGATGATAGTTATTTCGTCACTGATGAAGTTTTTGTATGGAGCATCGGACGTCGGTGTAATTTATATGTCTGTTCTATCAGTCTTTCTTGTGCCATAGAGTGACATTTATCCACCTATATGGTGCCCACGATTAAGGGATTAGTAGAAAGGAAGGTTAGATATATTAAATATATTACTATTTTCAGAAAAAAAGTATAAGGACTAAATATTTTTTAACTATTGACGAAATTCGTTTCCTCGCGGTTATTTCGATAGTTATTTCGTCATTTTGATACCAGAAAGCGATTTCATTAAAAACGAAGATTTGATTTAATAAATTTGAGCAGCCATTTTTTAAATTGTATTGCTACAATTTAACCAGAAAAAGTTAATAGAGAATTTGTAATACCGCATGCTATTCTAAAAAAAACTCTGATTAGATGTCGGTTATAGATTGACACATACTGACAAATAGAGTAAATATCCACCATCATTTTATTTTGATGTTAAAAAGCATATTTATAATTTTCAATAATGAAGCATATTTAGATGATAAGAAGCATATTTATCATAAAATATATTTCACTTATTTAACTTTGCACCTTATAAAATTTTTAAAAAATAAACTGGTTGCTATGTAACTAATGTACTTTTAATATGCCAAAAATTAAAAATGTTATTATTTTGTTGACAATCCAGTTATTACGGTCTATAATATTAACAAAACGAATAAAACTTACAAGTATCAAAAAATAATGTCACTGTTGTGAACATAGTAATTTATTATTAACATTTTTGTAAATAATATATCTATTTAAAAATGACTTTGTTTCTTTTGAATTAACATTAGAAACATTTTAGAATAATTTTTTCTTAATTATAAGAGAAAGTTCTAGAGTAGTGTGCAATAGCATTACAGACTATGTTAGACAAGTAAAAATATGAAGAAGAAAAGTGAATAAAAGGCACTTATATAATTTTCTGTTTTTATTAGGGAGGTTTTTATGCACTCTATTCTAAAAGAACACAATTAAAAATACTTCAGATTCTTAAATTTCTTAGTTAAAAAATATAATAAGCTAATATTTTTAAAGGAGTTAGAATTTTAATAATTGAAGTCCCCGCTGATATTTATTTCTGTATAGTTTTACATTGATGAGCGAGTTATGAGAATTATGTAATTAGTGTAATGAAGTTAAAAATACATTTCCAATTTAAAAAATTTGATAACAATTCAAGTATCTTGAGTAGGATCAAATTATTTGTATTTACTGATTCAAATCACTGATTTTATATGAACATAATCACTTCTGCTTCAAAGTATGAATATTTTAGTTTCAAATTTATGCGTTTAATCTATCGGGTCACAAAGTCCTCCATGTGTTCATAACAAATCAATACCTCTGAGACTACCGATCCAGGAGTTTCCCTGTCTTCTGGAGTTGAACATTAGTAGTCGTAAACCCAAAAATTTGGGTCGGCTGTTCTACGGCGGTATAAAATCAAATAAAATATATATGATAATTATCCCAGATAGCAGGTAACCTTACGACAAACGATGTATTTTTATTTTCAATCGGTTGGCTTAGAAAAGGTTGACTAATTAATCTTTTTTTAAACTAAGTATTAATGTTAGTATGACAAGCTTGTTTCCTTAAACAATGAATAAAGAGAAGCAAAAAAACTTTTTAGCTTTTACTGCAAATCATGTTTTTAGCTTTTTTTCAGTCTAGTTTTATACAAACTCGCGAATCGGTTTTCATTAAACTAGAAGTGCACCATAAAAAATTTATAAGTTGACGAAATTTCTGAGAGCAAAAAAAAAAAAAAAAAATCAGATAATTTTTTTCAAAACTTTTCAAAAGATTAAATAAATAGTATTTGGAACATTCTCATTAGAATAGTCAAGTGAACATGAAATATGTATAATTAGTGCAAATAAAATATAAATTAAAGGCACTATTTCGGTTAATGAAAAAAAAATATTTTCATTTAACTAGAAGAGTCTAATAACTGATAAGAGACTGATAAACTTATATAAAATGCATAAACTGACTACATTTCTGAGAGTGAAAAAATTAGTGAGAGTTTCGATTAGTGAGAAAAATTAGTTAGAATTAGTTTCTGAGAGTGAAACAATTTTTTCAAACCTTTCCAGAAGGTTAAATAAAATAATTTCATCTATAGAATGGACTACTCACCAGGAATATTTGCATTTATCAAGAGCACAAAGGTATCTTAATGTACTAGAAGTATCTTCTGATACTCATCGTTTTGATCAAATTAACGTGGAATGTGTATAAATAGTACAAATAAAATATAAATTAAATTATTCCTATTCATGAACTATTCCCTAACGAAAGAAAAAAATATTTTTTTCCCCGTTAAGTTAGAAATATTCCATAAAAAAAATGTACAATAAAACAAAATTTTTAAGAGTGAAAGAAAAAAAAAAAGTTAAACAACTGTTTCTAACCCCTCAAAAGATTAAAGACTTTAATATCTGGAAAAGACTGTTCACCAATACGTTCATTTATCGAAAGCACAAAGGTTATAACCTGTCATCGAAGAGAACATACAAAGAGCAATACATTTCAGCGGACTTAAAATAAATCTTTGCCAGACAAACACATTTTCTGGCGGAAAAAGACTTTATTTACGACAAATATCAGTTCTCCACACTCAACGTTGAAAGAACAGTAGCAGGCACAGACTTAATCAATCAAAGATGGCGGAGGGAAAAATAGGGACCAAAAACTTATCTGTTTAAAAGGAAAATTGGTAGGCCGACGCTTTAGCCTCAACTTCCATAAGATGTAAGTCATCATCGTTGAAATGTTTATGGTATAAGCAGTGGGGTGAAGAAATGATATGACCAGGCCCCTGACATAGATGATTTTTGAGCACTCTATATAAATAACTGGAGACTGGGATGTAATGATTTTTTAAAAAGGGAGAATTACGCCTAAATATTATCACATTTCTGTCATCGTTTTTTAAAAGTGTTCTGTAGGGGACGGTAGTGAAGTTTTCCGCGTGTTGGTTTTAGATTTCGAATAAAATAGTTTTGTTTGTGTAATCTTTTTCAGCGGTATACTCGAAAAAAAAAATCGATTTTAGGTTAGTAAAGTTTTTCGCAGAATTTGCCAGAGAAGTTTAGAACTTAAAATTACTTTTTGATATTTGTGAGAAAAGTTTTTAAGTTTTAGAATATAAAATTTGAGTGACAAGATTTCACTTTATATGGAAATCGAATTATATTCTTTATTGCAAGTTGGTTTTTATTTTTAAAAATCCAAATTCAGAAGTTTTTTTATTATACCCAAAAAAATATTTCTTAATAATTTTAGCTTAATTTTAATTCTTCACTCGAGTGTAATATTTTGTTAATTTGATAAAATTGATTTTAGCATCAGTTTAATAAATCACGACATCTTTAAAAAAACGTAAGTTTTAAACATAAAACTATCTTATAGAATAATTTTGAAGTATGCATTAATATGCTTTAACTTGCTTGTGAAATGGGGAATTCAAGAGCGTTTAATATTTAATTTAACGAATTCTTCTACTTAGAACTTCAAATATCTTCGTCTAAAAATACCTCCTAACAGAAAGAAGATAGCTATAAATTATTTAGAGGACATGGTGGCCCCTAAATAATTCGCTAGCCTCAAAATGAGGTTAACCGGTTTTGAATCCCAACGATGACTGGTTGATTCGAATTCCACACCCGGTTCGCACTGACGACAGTGCTGACGTAAAATATCTTCGGTGATAGACGGATTGCGGGTTAGAGTCCCCTTCCCGCCAGGCTAACCGTGGCAGGTTTTCGTTTATTTCCTCTTAATGTTACACAAATGCGGGTTAGTACCATCAAAAATTTCTCTACGAATCAAACGAATCTCTACGAATCTCCCAAGACTTGATCCAGGCGCTCTCTTGTCTTCTGGATTGGGTTCAAAATTACAAGGCAGCGGAGTTGAAAATTCGTAAACTCAATAGTGGGTCGGCTGTTTTTCTTTTATTTTTAATAAAAAAAAATGTGTCTTTTTATTTGCATAAGCAATTTAAATTAAATTCTATACATCTAATTAGATAAACTCTATAGAGAGACGTTTTTTTAATTATATATCATCACACAGTTTATCATCTTCGACATTGTATTTCGTTTCACTGATTTTCCTTTATGAAGTTCGTTCTGTTTTTCGACACCGTAAAATATCAGTGAATATTAGTTTCTGCATCTCATACCGAAGAATGCCATATTGAAAATATTCAAATCACGCTGATTTAATACCAGTTTTGACAACGTTATTCTGTTTTAACACAGACAAATGTTCTTGTTTCTTTAAAAAAATCGAAACTAAGTAGTATGTCTTTTTGTACCTGAGTTTGTGCTTTATCCAGGTTGCTTAGCTTTATTCATAGGAAGCGCAAAGCATAATATATATTTTCATTTGGATACTCAACCTACCTTTAACTACGTTATTCTACGTTACCTTACGCTATGTTATGCTTTGTAAACAAGTGGTAAATTGCAAAATTTTTCTATTATCAACAAAGTAGTTTCGAAACCATATATTAAAACGCAAAAATGAACCAATAACGTGCAAACGTGGTCAGCATATTGGAATTTAATTTGATTACAATAAAAAATAAAATAAAATAAAAACTATTTTTATTTCACAACAAGCTTAGTTTTCGATACAACCCAGTTTTTATGTGCATTTTTTTTTTAAAGTAACGTGTGTAACCAACCAAAGTCTGAACGAAGTTACTAACAACTGTGTATCCAGAAAATAATCATCTATTTTCGAATTTACAAAAACATATCTCTGCTTAATCAAATAAAGTTACGATTGTAATATACTAAAAAAAAAAGAAAGAACACATGCTGATCCTTAGTTTACTTTCAAAAATATATTTTACAAAATTATCATTTAAATAAATGGTGAAACATAAAATTTTGCATATATTTCCTTTAAAAAAATTAAATATATATTTCTCCCTTAGAATAAATCTTTCTTTCAACACCCACTACTCTTAATAAAAGCTATTTTCCTTCAAAAGGAATAAAAATTATAAATTGAATTTTCAAATTTTATTTTCAGTTAAAAGTCTAAATTTTTATAGAGAAAGCTTTTAAGATCAGAAAATGACCTTTAAAAAGATTCATAATCTAATAAAAATCTAAGTTCGCCTGATTTAACTTTTTATCGTTCCTTTATTCTAGTGTATTTCTTCTCGTATATATAATTTCTAAAGTGGAATTACAGAAATGAAAGTATTTAAGTGTAGAGAGATTTCAATTAATATAAAATGCATAATAACTATACTTTGTTTCAATTCATATAAAATGCATCATAACTATACTTTGTTTCAATTCATATCAAATGCATAATAAGATTTGCGAATTTAATTGCAATTATGCTAACCTGCAACAATGCTGCATTCGAAGATCAATTTTCACGTAGCAATAGAAATATTTTTCATTGCTTTCAAGAGTCATAGTGATAATTTTCCTGGATTTTCCGTAGTAATGGTTGCAAAAAGGTGAAGAAAAAAAAGGAATTGTCTTAATTCCTAAAAAGTACCACAATTGATGATTTGGTGTTGTCCGATTATAAAAAAAATAGACTTTGAACTTATGATATATTTTTGTAAAAATATGTTTGCAGTAGAATGATGCATGGTGCAAATTCGCCTTTTTATTTCAGACTTTCACACTGCAAAAAATATTTTGGTGCATAGTTACAATAATTTTTGGTGATGAGGTAAACTAAGTACATTTTTAAGTAAAAAACTGTAGTTATCACCTAAACAATTAAATAAAGTTGCCAAATTAATATTGTTTGAAAGAATTAGTGCGAAAATTTTATTAAAAATGGGCCTGTTTTTTAAACGAAATTATTTTGCAATGAAGTCATTCTAATCCGCATAAAAACATGTGTTGCAAGTATACAAACAATAAATAAATAAGACTATAACAGTTAAAAAAAGTAAATACAAAGTGTACCTACATGCACTGGAAAAAATTTTAGTTTACCTCAGCACCAAAAGTGGTGGCAATTATACACTAAAGTTTTTTACGGTATACTTATGAAACATTTTATGTAGGGAACATTTATATTACTGAATTAAAATGATTTAAGATCAAGTAAAGGTTTAATTATGAAATAATGATTAGGAGATTGATAATTAAATTTAATAAGGAATCAAGGACTAAGAGCTCCATACATAGCTCCAAATCTTCTTCAGAATTTGTATTTAGTGAAAACTGTAGGAAAGTTGCTTTTCTGCTCATGAATCAAATTTTTGATATTTAAGTAGACACTTTTTCATAGTTTATGGTAGTGATATTTTTCCTAAAAATTCAATTTGAATTTAATTTCATTGCCCATTAAATTAATCCATTGACCATTAGACCATTAAAATAAACCTTTTCCATAAACCATTAAAATAAAATAAAAATTATTTTATTTTAAATATTTGAAAAAAATTCTTCACAAAAATCTGAAATTTCGAAGTGGAGCGAATTTTTTCTATTAAGTCTCCCAAAGTCTAGGAGTAAATATTTCCTCATCTCAAAATTTTTGTTGTTCTAAAATTTCATTCAAAAGTTTAGTTTCCTATCCGTCAAATCCTACAGTTTTTAAAAAATTTAAGATTATTTTTCCTAAACTACGTCAATGGGACATTTTTATCTCACACTGTGAAAAATTCCGGTACTCTAAAATACTGAAAAATTTTAAAATTTAATTTTTACAGTATTGTTTATTTAATTAGAATGATACAGTGATTTTACGGTAATTATTACTGCAAAAACTACGGTATATCTGACTTTTGTTCCGTGACATGTAAAAATGTAACCGGTAAAAATGGAATACGGTAAAAAGTAGTGGCAATCTTAGTGTCGATACTTTTTACCGTAATTTGATCCGTAATCTATTACAGTGCATGTTCTATTTTATAAGCAGGGAAAAAGTTTAACGATTCCTGTATTAATTTATTATTGTCCAAAAGGCATTAAAATTTGAATTAATTTAGTTAAATTAATTAAATTAAAATTTGAAACATTAACATTAAATGTTGCAACCTGAACTAAAAAATTTTGTCTTGAAACATTTTAATTTAACTTGATAAAGATGAGAAATTTGTAAAATAAAACGTAATTTAAAATACAATAAATAGAAAAATATCTTAAAATTATGTGATATTGCAAAAAAAAAAAAGAAAAAAAAAGAAGAGTTTTTATATTTTAATTACTAAAATATTTTCTAAGCATAAACAAATTAACAATTAACTTTTTTTTTCTATGAAATTTTTTTCTGAAAATATTAATGAGATTTTTTTTCTGTTTGTATGCCTGTACAAAAAGTTTGTCTTGATAAAATTATAATTGGATTTATCTTTAATGGTTGGATATTTTAATGACAATGAAAAATCATAAAAAAGGTAAAAAACTTGATTCAAATAACCTTTTGGTCCGTTTTAGGCATTTAAATACCTTAATATTTGAGCCTAGATTGGTTCGAAATTTATAAAAATATCCTGCAATATAAAAAACTGCTGAGGTAATAATTAAAATGCTATAATGTTATAATTAAAAATATTAAAAAACTTATTTAGTTTAATAAATTTAATTTATTTACAGCATTTTATCGTACTTATGAATTAACATTTTTCAAAGCTGCCTATTTTGAATTAAAAATGGCATTTTCTGATATTATTTAAAGCTCAAGTCTGAGGAATCACAATTCTTGCAAATATTTCTATACATATATTATTATCAGTATGGTTACATACATTTCTTATATCTCAACAAAAGGCTGATTTATATTTCTTACATTTTAAAAACAGGACGATTACAAATTTTCTAAAACTCTCAACATCGAATTATGGATAAGGCAATAAATATTAGAAGTATACTATTTTGTTGAAATGAGGTGTATTTAAAATTAATATTTGCAGTATATCCTCGTGTTTCTCAAAGAATGAGACAAAATATTTCAAAATATGCTGAATTAAGTATGAAGTATAATGATTTATTTTATTAAACTCAATATTTTTTTCGTTCTTATTATTATAAAAATAAACATTTATCAAATAGTTAATTCAGTTTACCACATTTATTAAACTGACGATTATCAATTGCTTTTTAATATTTTTATGTGCTGTCTAGACTTAAGTTTTTGTAATTCTAACACTCATACATAACTTCAGTAAAGAATAATTAGTTTTATATACTGTATTCGACAAAAAATTGTTTTACGTATCCGATTTATCTGAGCGAACACTCGAACTTTTTTATTTTAAATAAAGGCAAATACTTCTTTTTTATAAAGCAACTTTAATTATTTTTACCTAACGAACAATAAATATTATAAAAACAAACCCAAATACCGATTCATTAAAACTTTTTTGCTCGCTCCGTATACATTAATGTAGTTTACAAAACAAATACGCATTTGAAATATCGATTCATTATTCCATAATCAGCATGATAAATTAGAACAAACTTTTAAGAAGAGAAAAAAAATGATGCATTTATCCAAATTAATTCACGAAATCAATATGGAGGAAAAACATAATGCAAATAAATGGCCGCAATTATTTTTAGCGGGAATTATTATTTTTTTCTTTCATTGACTATCTTCCTATTATGAAACGCGGAATGCTGATATAAATCAGAAAAAAAAAGGGGGGAAATTCTTATAAGGCGCATCGAACCTTCTTTTGTTTACATCATCATTTATCTCTCAATCTATCAAAACCGTTAACAAGTAACATCTCCTTGCATCGGAAAAAAATATTTCCCGCAAAAAATCCCTTTTCCATATAAAACTTCCCTCTATTCCCCAATCTAATTCAACCCCAGGACTGTGAAAACGTTTCTATTCGTCAGCCGGAGGGAATGGGGAAAAAGAAGAAACCCATTTCCAGCGGTGGCCATACGGTTCTCTTTATTGGAATTGGGAAAGGGAAAAAAGCGAATGTGATAAGATATATCCGATGAGAGTGGGCTATCAAATCACTCAACGGATAGTGATAAGATACTCTGAAGAGGGAGTGAGGGGGGTAGGTATCTCTTTATCATCAATGGAAGGAAATTTGACAAGAGAAAAAGATTTGATTCTTAAAGTTGTTCGATAATTTGATGGCAATGGCTCTGATACGGAATCGTTTGAGTTTAACGCTACTTTGCGATTCTGACTTTTGCTTCGAGGAATGATGCAAATGAGCTGTTAATTTTTTTTATTAATCGAGTCATTATTTTAACACACTTAAAGGGGAACATCTCTGGAATAGTCTTGGAAAAGGGCTTATTTTATTAAGCAAATTTAATAATCAAATAATACATAAAAATGAGCATCTATATTATTCGGAAAAAAAGATGCCTATGAAAACTTATATATTTATATTATTTTATCCACGTGTTTTGAAATATATTTATAAATCTAAATGAATTAAGCTTTGTGAAAATTTTTTTTTTTAAATCATTCATATTTTTTTTAAAATTATTCTATCCACATATTTTTGAAATGTATTCATAAACATTCACGAATTAAATTCTGTGAAAATAAACGCCTATAAAAACCGACATATTTAGTTTTGCCTCCTTTTAATATCATTATAAAAAAAAAATAATGAATTTAATTCCGTGAAAATTTACGCACGAAAAAACCAAAATTTTTATTTTTATGCTATCCTATCCACGCGTCTTTAAACATAATTATCAAAATTAATGAATAAAATTCGGTGAATATTAACTCGTATAAAAACTTACAGATTTATTTTTATGTTATTCTATTTACTTGTTTTTAAATATATTTATAAAAATTAATGAATTAAATTCTGAAAGAAAAAAAACGCATATTAAAACCTACAAATTTTTTTTAATGTTATTCTATCCCTGGGTCTTGTTGTATATTTATATAAATCAGTTAATTAAATTCTGTACAAATGAATTCGTTTATGTAAATGACGTAAGGTTTTGAAATAGCGATGTTATTTTTCTGCAAACTGCATGCAGATTTAATATTACACTTTCATGACTTATTATACATACTATATGTACAATGTATATGGTATGTATAATATCAAGAATATAGTGCATATAAAGTCACTGTATTTACGTTGATGGCATAGATCATGTCATTAAACGTAGGATGTAAAAAAAAACTGCTTTTAACAAAATAGTGGCACATTAAACGAAATATGCTATGAAAGTCACCATAAAATACGCGCAACTGAAAATATGTCATAAATCACCTGTTCAAAGGCAGAAATTTCGACAACTTCTTCGATTTTTTTCCGTCGATTTACTTAAAAAATTCTAAGGCATGTGCGCAAAATTCACTAAACATTGTTATAAATAATACACTATGTATACATTATGTCGCGTATACCCTGTAAAACACTTATTCTCTTGCAAGTAGATTTCTTTTAAAAGAATTGCTTTTAACGAAATAAAACAGGAAAAGCGAAACATATTTTTTAAATTATAATAAAATCATATGCATGCAGTTAATTATACATATTACATTTATTTACAATTACTATGTTGTCAATATCAACATAATAATTCATTATAAACTCTTGTATAGTTATTTCATTATGTATATGAGTCAGAAGTGTAATACCACATACAGATTAGGTTCCGTATAATGTATTTATATTTCCTTGTATGACAAAAAATATACATAAAAATAGTGGCATATTGAAAGAAAACATGCATTAAAAATCGTAATTAAAAAATTAAATGTGGGACAGAAATTATAACTTAACAGTCCAATCTGAAAGCAACGGGCTCCAAACTTTCTTTAAAGTACACCCAAATTACTTTTAAAAAATTGTGCCATGTTACTATATTTCATTATGCTATATTATGCATATTATATTTCATTAACATGATGTGTATAGTTATTTTATTAGAACAATTACATTCAATGGCCTTTAAAATTTTTTGGTACCAATTTTAAGAAAATAATGGCATATTGGACAAAAAATGATTTCAAAGTTACGATAAAATTTGATGGGGCTACTTGATGACGATTACTTGGAAAAGTGTTGATTAACCTGTATTTAAAATTCGAGCAAAATTGTAGGAATTATCAAAAACACTGTTTCTGAAAGGAAAAAAAAAAAACATTTATTCTAGTTTATGAAAGTTTATATTTTTTCGGAAAATATTTTTAACTATTAAAACTGTTGAATTTCGTAAACAAAAAATTCACTTTTTTAAAATTGTAGAATTGTGTTTTTGGATTAAGAAAAAGTAGTATATACATTTGTTACGTCACTCTACTCCCGCATTAAAAATAGTTGCAATAATTTTTAAATACATTAAAAAATGCATTTTGTTTTAAATCTTATCGATACGCGATTTTTTTTTACTCTTTCCTGTATTTCTTTATTCCGAGCAAAAAAATCTAGGGCATATTCTAAAATTCAAGAAATTAAACTGAAAGTAACTAGTTCTATTAAAAAGTTTAACTTAACTGCAACTAGAATTATCGAATGAGACTACATATGATTTCCTCATTATTTTTTCTAAACTGTCGAAGGAGGAGATTATTAATGCTGTAGATATGTAATTATAATTCAGAAAAATAAAATTTTCGGAAACCCGCTACCATTTAATGGAAAAATTTCCAAATGAATGGTTTAAATACCGTGTATTTTGGTTTTATTAACCAGAATGATGATTTTTTTTTTTACTAGAATTGTCATTACCATACAATACGGTAAATTTACCAGAATATTTTTCTCTGTGTATCTTGGAACATTTTGCAAACTGTTTTGTATATTTTAAACAAACTCTTTTTTTTAAAACTTTTACAAACAAATTGCCATTTTGTAACAATTTTAAATTAATTGAGTTAGTGCAATCCAAATATGACAGCAAAAACAAATCATAGATAAAAAAAAAATGAAAGTCGGTAAAAAATAGATGTTTTTCTTTCAACCCTCAGTGTTTAAAAAACCAGATGTTTGGGTGTTGAATTATCATTAGAATTCGTTAGCAATTATACATACATTCGAAAAGTTAATAATATGAAAATCACCGTCACTCGAGTTTTTTTTAGGTCGATAGCGATGCCACTCTGATATGCAAACTTTTGCATTTAATTATATACTACGGCTTACTCATTATCGTCTGATACTTCCGACAACTATGCAAACGATTTATTAATGTCAAATCAACAATAAATAAATTTAGAATTTTTTGAAAGATATATGTGTTATCATCACAGAAATCAATTAAAGTACTTCCCGCTAGATAATTTATAGGTTTTACAGCTAAAGAAAAAACTTCAGTTTCCGAAGTGATTCTACGATAAGCGAGAGTTTCAAATTATGGCAAATGTAATTGATAGTTTTCTTTATCGAACAAGTTTAGCATCGATTATTATTGTCGGTTAGTGTTAAATTACGGGAAATACTTATTTACCATTTCAACGCGAAGTGTTCTGAAATTAACTTTCAGTCTCTCCACTTGGAGATTTTAAAATTTTTTTTAATTTTTTTATGTTTACACATTTTGACAGTATGCACATTCAAAAAAATTGTTCTCGGAGTATTACTTTAAGTTTATATAAACGAGTAAGACACACTAACCAAAAAGTATACTCAAACATCACGAAACTTTCCTTGTTTTTTTTTACGAAATCGTTTCTTGGTATACGCTCCGAGAAAA
Source organism: Parasteatoda lunata (assembly GCA_949128135.1). Classification (NCBI taxonomy): domain Eukaryota; kingdom Metazoa; phylum Arthropoda; class Arachnida; order Araneae; family Theridiidae; genus Parasteatoda; species Parasteatoda lunata. The sequence goes on from OX421977.1 coordinate 80,434,531, forward strand.
AATTTCGTCGAAATGGCGAAATAACTATCGACACTTCTTCCAGGAAACGAATATCGACAAAATTAAAAAGTTTTTTTTTTTTTTTTTTTTGTAAAAAATTTAAAAAAAACAACAACCTTGTAGTGCCTAATGTATATAAAATTTCTAATAATCACTTAATCGTGGGTGCCATATAGGTGAATTAAAGTCACCCCAACAACATAAGCATACGAAGGACAGATAAACGGAGAGATAAATTACATCCATGCCCGAAGCGGGACTTAAACCCTTGATCTTCTTGATACGAGTTCAACTCCTTGACCACCATACAGTCTAGTCGACTTATTTCGTCACTTAATTTCGACCGTCTAATCTTCATTCTAGTTTCGTCACTCTAGTTAATAACCTCCTCCCATAATGCACTAGGATAAATGTGCGTGCTGTTAAAAAATATCATATTTTCTGAATATTCCGTGTTTGTGTGGATAGAATACATTGTTTTAAAATGACGCTATTTTTTAGTATTCTTCTCATTTATATGAGTTTTAACTTATGCTTTCTGAACAATGTCCATAAAATGCATACTAGCGAATTGTGTCTATATTGTCAAATGCGTACACTGGTAAAAAATATATTTTCTGAAAATTCCGTGTTTGTGTGGATAGAATATATTGTTTTAAAATGACACTAATTTTTGGTATTCTTCTCATTTATATGAGTTTCAATTTATGCTTTCTGAACAATGTCCGTAAAATGCATACTAGCGAATTGTGTCTATATTGTCAAATGCGTACACTGGTAAAAAATATATTTTCTGAAAATTCCGTTTTTGTGTGGATAGAATATATTGTTTTAAAATGACACAATTTTTTTGATATTCTTCTCATTTATATGAGTTTCAACTTATGCTTTCTGAACAATGTCCGTAAAATGCATACTAGCGAATTGTGTCTATATTGTCAAATGCGTACACTGTTAAAAAATATATTTTCTGAAAATTCCGTGTTTGTGTGGATAGAATATATTGTTTTAAAATGACACAATTTTTTTGATATTCTTCTCATTTATATGAGTTTCAATTTATGCTTTCTGAACAATGTCCGTAAAATGCATACTAGCGAATTGTGTCTATATTGTCAAATGCGTACACTGGTAAAAAAATATATTTTCTGAAAATTCCGTGTTTGTGTGGATAGAATATATTGTTTTAAAATGACACAATTTTTTTGATATTCTTCTCATTTATATGAGTTTCAACTTATGCTTTCTGAACAATGTCAGTAATATCAATACTAACGAATTGTGTGTATATCGTCAAATCAAATGTGTACACTGTTAAAAAGTATATTTTCTGAAAATTCCGTGTTTGTGTGGATAGAATATATTGTTTTAAAATGACACTATTTTTTGGTATTCTTCTCATTTATATGAGTTTCAATTTATGCTTTCTGAACAATGTCCGTAAAATGCATACTAGCGAATTGTGTCTATATTGTCAAATGCGTACACTGGTAAAAAATATATTTTCTGAAAATTCCGTGTTTGTGTGGATAGAATATATTGTTTTAAAATGACACAATTTTTTTTGATATTCTTCTCATTTATATGAGTTTCAATTTATGCTTTCTGAACAATGTCCGTAAAATGCATACTAGCGAATTGTGTGTATATCGTCAAATCAAATGTGTACACTGTTAAAAAATATATTTTCTGTAAATTCCGTGTTTGTGTGGATAGAATGCACTGGTTTAAAATGACACTATTGCTTAGTACCCCTCTGATTTATATGAGTTTTAACTTAGACTTTCGGATCAATGTCCGCAGAATGCATACTAGCGAATTGGGTGTATATTGACAAATCACAAAAATCATGTTTTCAGAAAATTTCATTGCGTTGTTTATAATTAAATTTTTTATACTTAAATGATCTACAGATAAAATAACTTTGTCACTAAATATAATATTTAATAATTTATATTATTTTTGTGGATTTTGGACTATAAGAGTGACATTTTGTCTTGCATTGTTGCTAGTATAAGGAATACATTATCTCATATATGAAGCGTGCTTTTCTCAAATTCTGGACTGATTCTTAAATACTAAAGATTGTCTATTCTACAGAGAAAATACTTTTTCTTTGAAACAATTCTAAAATCAAATCTTTATGCAATTTTCTATAACTACACTCTTAACCAAAACAAACCAAGAAATATAAAAAAAAAGAAAAAATGAAAACAAATTCCCGCCATACCGTAACATTTTATCGACACTTTCCTTTAAGCTGAATTGGATTGAGATTGAAAAATATGTATAAAAAGTTCCGGACTCCTGCATGGGAGAAAGGGTCAGAAAATTGGTCGAACCTGTCCAGCTTTAAATGGCAGCATATATATCACGCCATGGCTATAAATTGCGCTATCATTTCCATTACCTGCTATTTTTTTCCCTCTGCCGTACCTATTGCGCCAGAAAGGCGGAAGGAATAGCCGGACACCTTTAAAGAGTTAGGATGGGTTTTTTTGAAATACGATTCGAATTTCGTAAGCGGCTTAAAATGTTGCTACCACTATAGTAGATCGCGATTCTAAAAGTATGTAATGCCGTTAAAAAAAGAAGATTTGGATGGCATAAAATAAATTTATTTTTAATTTGTGTCTTTTATGTAGTATTCTATATTTAATGCTCGAAAAAAAAAATAGGAATGGTTTATTAAAGCGGTGTTTACATTCTACAACTATACAGTCCTTCGACAAATTATTCGACGCACTATAAGATACTATGTATAATCTTAATCATCGGGTGATACTATACAGCTTTATTGTTTTTACGCGGCAGAAACTGATTTGCACTTTTTTACGTTCGTGTACATTGTAATACAATACGTTAAAAATAAATACAAACAGGAAGTATATAAAAAAAACTCCTCAATAAAACCCATTACATGTGTGTTTAAATATAAAAGTATTACATATAAACTCGTGCAAAACATGTAGGGGAGAGTCGGGTAGCCCCGCCCACTTAAGGAGTATTGCTTATATTTCTGTATAATATTGAGTAATAATCAATATTTTTGTATGTTTCTATTGTTTTATCATCTAATTAAATAATGCAAAAAGAATAAACCAAAAAAAGAATAGTTTAACTTAAAAAAAATAGAAAATTAAAAAATTTGACTACTGTATTCAACATATTTTCAAAACTATTGTTTACCATGTTACCAGCTGCATAAATACTTGAAACTTTGAAAATAATCTTTTTTTAATATAACAATTAATGTCCGATGGCCCATTGACTGGAAAAAATATTCTATACATATGAAATTGACAGTGGGCGGGGGTACCCGACACTCCCCTAATTATTAATAAACCACAGTGCGTCTAATAATTTGGTCTAATTATTATAATATACTAATATAATGCCTGATATAATAAATATTCTATATTTAGATAATATATCGTCTTATTTATCCAATCGTTGAATTTATTTTATACATCGTCTAATTTAACCAATTGTTATACGAACGTAAACAAGTGCAAACCGGTTTCAGTCTCGTAAAAACAATAAAGCTGTCACCTGATAATTGAGTTTTTACATAGAATCTTATAGTGCATCTAATAATTAGGCCAGGGACTGTATAGTATTCTATATTTCATGCTTAGGAAAAAAAAGGATGCGTTTATTAAAACGTTGTTTACATTAGCATGGTATGAAAACCAGTTGAATTAACTTTTCAGCGTTTTAAGAACTATAATTTTAAAAACCAGAATTTCCGATAATTCATTCCTATAACGAACGGAAAATTTCCAAATAAATTATATAGATAACGTAAACTTTGTTTTAATAACTAGAATTTTTTTTTTTTCCTTTCTTACTAGATATGTCTTTAACACACAAGTATGGTATATTTTCTTCGTACACAAACAAAGAAAACAAAAACATTCGCAACATTCAAAGACAGTTATTGTTACTATTCTTTACTTGTTTTTACGTACTAGTGTTACTTGTTATTTTGCTTTTTTATTTTGCTTTTTTGCAAACATTTTTATTCTTACTAAAGTAAATACTTGCAATTATTTCTCTTTACTTGTTAAGATAATGCATTTTTTTTTTCAAAAAAATAATATCGTTACTGTAATTCGAAGTTCTTGTAAAAGTATTTAGTTTTTTAAACTTTTCCTCCCATGTATACAAACCAATGTTGAAATCCGATTTATTACAAATATTCGTTTACAATCATGAGCAAATCCCCTGTTTAAAATCCCACAAAAATTGAACTTGTTTTAACCACACTTTCACAGAGCATCCATTACTGCAACACGTAAATAATAAATGTTGAAACCGCAGTTGGAATTATTACCTTCTCAAATAAAATTATGAAAAAATATACACTTAAGCTCCACTATAAAATGATTATTTGTAAAAATTCTATATTTATTTCGATTTCATATGCTTTGAATGCGCGATTATTTTCCAAATCGTTAATATTTTGCTTAAATTACACATAAAATATAATTTTTTTTTTTTTACTTTCATATGAATTAAACATTTGTTTCACGACAATATGAATTGATTAGATTTCTAATTTTTCATTTTATTTTGAATATTTAAAAAATAAGAAAAAGAATTACAATTGAGTATTATTGAACTTTTAAAAAGATTTCTCAAAGTATGTTATAATATGGGGAGTCTGGTAAATTTAAATAAACAAATAAATAGTATAATTACATTTCAAGATAGACTTTCATGATTTCATGAATTATTTTTCCTCTTATTTTTTTTAAATTTCTTATTCATATCATATAATACACAGTTAGAAATTTCATTCTAAAATTAAAGTAAAATCAACGGTAACAGTATGTCCATCCGAATAACCGTAAAGTATACAGTTCGGAACGGTTCTTTGCGTTCGCAGTTTTAAGACCGTTTACACAATTGATGGTAAAAAAAATCGTGACAACAAAACAACACGCTTTTGTTACCATTTACAACTAGCATGATTTCAAAGCCATAAAAACGAAGTTTAACTGGACATAGCAGTTTGATAGGCTTCTTGTTATCTAATGGGCATTATAGTTAGGTTGTGGTTGAATTGTGTTTTGTCAAATGAACCGTAAAATGTTGCTTAATTGGTTTATCTAATAGTGCCAACTATGGTGAGAGAGGGGAAATAATAGACTTTTTGGGTTAAGCGGTTATGCGTGACCGATAGTTTCGTATTTCAATAGTCCAGGGTTACCAATCGAGATGTGTGGGTCATTGGAACCTCTTCGTCTGTAGAAGGAATTTAAAAAAGAATTATTGTTATCTTAGCTGGGATTCAAACCCCCGTTTAGCCGGTCACTATATTGACAAATTATGCTTCACGTCTACAGCATGTACCTAGCTGCAAAAAACTAAGTGGCTTCACAAGAGTGGTCAATTTTGCAAGGGTGAAATTCTGATTGTTTGATCATATTCAGTGGAAACAGACAATAAATGCTTTTTCTCTTATTTAACTGTTTGAATGCCATCTTTTTTATGTTTGTTTGACTGTTTTGGTTGATTATGGTAAAATACAATCAAACAAATTGCTATTTAACCATTTTTTTCCAAGAAATTTCTTACATTGCTAATATTTTGATAATTTTTTTATTATAGTCCATAGAAAATTTACTTACTCATTAAAATAAATGAAAATTTCCATGCAAATTTCTTTTTATTCGAAAATTTGCAATTTAGTTTCAAAATATAGTTGTACTGCGTTTAATATTCAAACAATATTCATAGGAGCATATTTATGAATATAATTCAAAATTCTAAGAAGCAGCAAAAATATTATTCATATTTTTTTACTAAAAGCAAAAAGGGAAGTCTTTTTATTTCTTCCATTTTCAGAATTTTATTTTACTTTTAAGAGCATCCCAGGAAAACTTTAGATTTGCTTTAGCTCCAGTGGTATACAGGGGTTTGGCATGCCTCTAAGTTATATTTTCTTCCTTACTCAAAAAAAAGAAAGAAAATACGAAACCAAAGTAAAGATTCTAATACTAAGAAATGTGAGGAGTTAAGGAAAAATGAAGATAATAGGAAGAGAGTAGAAAAATACGAGACATGTGAAATTTTCAAAGCAGTTATTTCTTCATTTGTGCCCGTAATTTTATACATTAAAAAAAAAGCAAATTATTTTTTAGGAGTAATATTCAGATTACCAAAAAAATCTTTTCCGAGAAATATATGTAGCATAAAGAAAATTATTTTCAAAATAATGCTCACATAAGTAAAAGAAAGTAAATTATTTTTAAAATTGTTAATGTTCAGAGAATTGAAGTAATTGTCTACGTGCGAGTAAAAGCTTCAAAAATCAAATAAAGTAAATTATTTTTGAAAGAAATAAAGAACTCAGATGAAAAATTATAAACAATATTATGTAATGGTCATAACAGCAAAATTAAATAAACTTTGTTTAATAATAGTAGTGTTCACACAAATGAAATAAACTATTTTTTTAATAAGTAATAGAGGCCGTGGTAAAATATGGGGCATATTTAAAGAAATCAAACTCCGGTCCGGAGGGCCTGGGTTTGATTCTCAGTTCCGCATCGAGCACATGCAATATACTTGCTCGTAAAATCTGTCCTAAAAATGTATCTTAAGATTTCACATAAAAACGTTTTTAAATTTGATTTTGATGAACTATTAAAAAAAGTTTCAGACTAATTGCAAATTATTAAATTTGTCATATTTATCCACATCAATGGCTCCCAATTTTTTACAACGACGAGCATCTTTTTAGGGCGAACCCCAAGTATGTAAGCAAAATTTATTAGCAGCGGTGAATGCGCTAACCAAAAGGAACTACAAATTATTTTGATAATATTTAATCGGAAGAATGATTATTTTATCAACGAAACTCTTAAAATAAGCAGTTTTCTGTTAAACAGAGCAGGCCAGCCAACCGAGCAGTCAGCGCGCCTGACTGTGAAGCCAGTGATTACGGGTTCGAAACACGCTCAGGGCTTGGATGTTTCTCCAAGCGCTGTTCTGTGAATGTGTCCCACTCTAGAAACGGGCATCTGTAGCACTGTGGTGTTTGGAATACTGCTCGCCTTCGTGGTCCCGCAGTGGACTGATCGTTGGGACACGGTTCCCAGTAGAACACAGAAGTCAAGCATCACTGGTTGCAGTCAGAGTGCGGGTAGGTGACCACTTGGATCAGTCTATGAAGAGACTAATGCTGTGCTGTATTGGTCTTCGTTAAACTGTTCTACCGTAAAGGCCTTTTCAAAGGATCAAAACCCCTCCTCTCTGCAGAGGATCAAAATTGTGATGGCATGTCTTCGGATCAATCTTAGGGATGTTTCCTAGACCGTTGCCAATAGCCCATTGTGCTTCTGTAGTGCGACGTTAATAGACTACAACAACAACAGCTCGCCTATGTGACTTAGTGGCAGCTTAAAAAACAGAAGAATGGTTATCAGAAAAACATAGTTCGTTATTCATGAATTTGGATAATTTTATTTTGAATTGAAAAAAATCAACGCGAAATACTGATATTGAATAAATTTTCTCATTTTTTTACTGGCATTTTACTCAAAAAAATAACCAAACTGTCAAAGAAATTATGGTTTATTGTTTTTATATAAATATAATTAAAAGTTTCGAAAACCATAACTGGTTTAAAAAATAATAACCAAACTATCAAAGAAATTATCGTTTATTGTTTTTATATAAATATAATTAAAAGTTTCAAAAACCATAACTGGTTTAACAAAATAATAACCAAACTATCAAAGAAATTATCGTTTATTGTTTTTATATAAATATAATTAAAAGTTTCAAAAAACATAACTGGTTTAAATAAATAATAACCAAACTATCAAAGAAATTATGGTTTATTGTTTTTATAAAAACGTAATTAAAAGCTTCAAAAACCATAACTGGTTTAAATAAATACTAACTAAACTATCAAAGAAATTATGGTTTAATGTTTTTATATAAATATAATTAAAAGCTGCAGAAACCCTAACTGGTTTTAAAAAAATTTTGACTTTTGGAACCTCTGAAACAGTTTCTTGGAACTCCAGGGTTCCGCGGAACACTATTTGATACCAGCTGATCTATATCACTACTCGTAGATATAGTTAATTTTTGTGCCCAACGTAACAGTATATTTATACAGTTTGCACTATTTATAAACTACTAAATTATTTGGCTTCTACATTTTATAGTCAAATAAAAGCTATCGTAAAATCAAACAATCTAAAAGCGCGGTCTCTTTTAAACATTTTAAAATATTGAAACAACCGCAACATCGTAATATATTTGTTTACTCATGTCTAATACACTTTTTAAGTCTGTATCTAATCTTGAAAGCTCACAAAAGCTAAGAAAAGAAATGCAAAGCCTTTCAAAGACGGTCTCAAAAAATAAAGCTCAAAAAAACAGACGAAAGGGAAAAAAAGTTCTCATTTTTTATTTGATGCAGAAGATGCAACAATATTTTTGCATCCCTTTCCATTTAAGGATATATGCAAGAGGATGATTTATGGAGTTACTTGTATAAATGTTCAACGATAAAGTTATATTCTAAGATACTTTTGGAGGAAATAATTTATGAGATATTTGAAGGGAAAAAAAAAAACAGATTCGCAAGCAGTTAAAAATGAAATAAATATTCAGTTTCACTTTACTTCTTTTTGATTCGAAACGATTAAATAAAATAAAAAATTTCACAATACTTGAATTAAATCTCACCATAATCTGTGTTAACTTAAAATTAATTTGAAACTTGAAAATGATAACTGTATAAAACATTAACACGTTGAATGGCCACGCTAATCTTACACGACTTCTCCGTCTGATGGACAAAATGATTTTCTCAGTATGTGTTGTATTAATTTCTTCAAACCATTTTAGTAACGATAATAATATAAAAAAAATTAAAAGCATTAAAAATTCAATCGAATTATGTGTTTCTAATAATCTTGGCTTCACCGTCCACCGGTGACCCCCGTGGCGCTAAGAACAAACTCAGTTCAGGTCACCGGTGACCCCATGGCATTCAACGTGTTAAATGTATCTCTCTATATTTAAAAAAACTATTAAAAACCGACACCGCCACTTTTTTGGGTGTTCAACTTGTTGTTACATTATATAAGAATTAGAAACTAGAAACTAAGAAGATGATTAGAAAAATATACAGGAATTACAATGGACTAAATAAATTAAAAATCGATTATTAGTTCTTTTTAACTTGTAAAATAAATACCGAACGGGCTGTTTATGGTGACTCCAGAATTGCAACTGCAGAATTTTGACGTGATGAAAGCTTCCTTATCGAAAGTTGATTTTTTAGAAATTTCCATTTCGTCAAAAAGTAGTTAAAAATTTAAATGCTACTGTTAAAGTATCAAAACGCCTTTAACCTTCTTTCTGTTCCATCTGCCAATTTATGTATGTTCTTGATGTCTTCCATCCCGCCTTCATCACTAGTGGTTTGTAAAATTTCAATTTTGTTTTTATTTCCTCACTTGAATATTAAATTGCGACATACAGTATTATTTAGTTTTTTTCACTTCATTTTTGACAAAAATTCAAAAATTAAATATCTGCGACTTTTACAAACGGCGACTGTATCAAAGTAAGAAGAAAGTATTTCATTTCAAAATTTATTCTTTTTCTTTCTAATCTTAAACTTTCATTTATTAAAAATGAAGTAATTATTTTTTTTATATCATTCATTGCTTAATTACAAGGTAATTATGCGATATAATTATTTTTCAGTTTAGCTATGATCACTTTTAAAAATGAATTTAACGATGCACGTTTTCAATGCGTTTTATCTAATTAACTTTTCAATTATTTAATACAATTTACATTGACAAAAAAAAACTGATTAACTTCTGATTAACGAAAAAGATTTGCTTTGCAAATAAATTAAGATTTTTTTTTATTTTAGATAAGGAAGCTGGTTCGGCAATACCCAGAACTCCTTTTCTCCGAAACTCAAAATTTCACAAAAAAATGTTCCTGAAAAAGAGGCTTTTGGCAAAATGCCAAAAGGCACATTTAATAGAGTTCCATTTTGTTAATCAAAACAATTGGAATAATTTAATTTTCGTTCAATGTGTGAGCTAAAGAGTTTTCCCACTGCACCAATTTCGCTAGCAATTACTTCGAGCATTTCGTTAAGAAGAGCAGCGACAATAAAACAATTAATATTCATTTTTAACATTTGTGTAATTTCATTAATAGATCGGAGGGAATTTTCTCAATAATTATTTCAGAATTACTTTGGGGAAAATGATTGAAATAAACTTTATGGTTCGTATATGCTTATAAATTCAGAAATATTTCAACGAGTGCGAAATAAATTATTTAAATTTTTTTAATACAAGTTTTTTTTTAAGATGTTTACAAATGTCATCATATTTTTATCACGTATATGTTGGCGAATATAATTAAGTGCCAAAGTTCTGGCAGAAAAGATAAATGAGTTTTTAATTTTTCTGTTCTTAAACTCTCTCATAATTAAATTTTCTCCGTTCACCTTAAATGTTCTGAATAAGTAAGACATTAATTTAAAGAGCAGACATTGTTATTCAGTACTTAGACTTAAGTTACGTCTTTTACTTCAGTTTTAACTAAATTACACGACATTGTTTGAAATTTTATTATGCAAATATAATTTCTATAACTATATTTTCTAAAGGATTTCTTCTTTAAAACTTTCCAAGGAAAAAAATGAAATAAGCTGAGAAATTTTTATGTATGTGTTCAGATTGGAGACTTAATTTTAATGTCACACCGTAACAACTTACAAGCAAAGGAAAGGCACTCTAACTGACAGTGTTACTGTTACCATTCAAGAGAAAAAAAATTTCCGATAATGTTAAAAGTTTTTCTATTTCCTATGAGCTGCACAATCAGTCTTCCCGATGAGCAGACCTAGTGCGTTCTCCAGAAGTGGTATCCACTCTTTCAGGACCACCACAATGGATGAGATACCGTTTGCCATGTTAATTTGGACGTCTAGTTTCTGCCACAATAATGTTAAAAGTACTAGATTTTATTTTTTTGCTATTGAAATACATGTAAGCTAGAAGCTAGATCTTGATTTATTTGTTATTTGAGTATATGTAAGCTGTAAGTTAGCAGTTTGGAGACTTAATTTTAATGTCACACCGTAACAACTTACAAGCAAAGGAAAGGCACTCTACCTGACAGTGTTAATGTTACCATTCAAGAGACAATTTTTTGCGATAATGTTAAAAGTACTAGATTTATATTTTTTTGTATTTAAATACATGTGAGCTATAAGCTAGATCTTGATTTATTTGTAATTTGAGTAAATGTAAGCTGTAAGTTAGAGTTTGTAACATCGTTTGCTATGGGGATATTATGGAACAGTATCGATATTTTGTGTTAAAATAAAGTGTTAGTTTTCTTGTTTTTTGTAAAAATGGAGTTTGGTAGTTTATGTGATTTTAAGAAGAATTAATATAATGGATGGAATTTAGAAATATACTCAAGTAACAAATAAATCGAAATCTAGCTTACAACTTACATATACTTAAATAGAAAATAAATATAATCTAGTACTTTTCACAATAAAAGCTCTATCGAACGTACCAAAATTTATAAACTCTATATGTATTAGGAAGCGAGATATCGAGAATTCGCTGGGTCAATAAGGCGTAATGAAAAGTTTGTAGAACAATTTGGCGTTCTTAACAATTTTGGAGACATTCTTAGCAATAAAAATTTTGGTTACCTATTCGAAGTTTTTAAAAGTTCTAGCTTTGCTAGGAAGCGCGATACGGTAGGCAGGTACTTTATTTACATCACACTAGAGCTGCACATTGGGCTATTGGCGACGGTCTGGGATACATCCTTGAGGATGATCCGAAGACATCAGGGAAGCAAATTAGAGTTTCCAATTTAATGCTAGAGCATGAGATAAACAATGCCTTTTTTTTCTAGGCATTGATGAGAGCCAATTATCTTTGTCCTAACAGATACAGCACCCCTCACATGCTATGAGCTTAAATAGTTGGAAGATAATTTATATCTTAGTAATACTAAAAAAAATACTTTATTAAAAGTAATTTCTACTCAAATTCCGACTCCTGCAAAATTTTTTTTGACTACAACTATGAATCCGCAGTTCTATAACTAAACTTGTATTTTAAAATTTTTTTTTTTTTTTGCATTTAAATTATTCTCCATACCTTTGACCACTTTCCTTATTTTATTGAAGTATTAAAAGAATTGTTTTTTATAAACTTCCATTAAATCAAGAAAATATTACATTACGTTCTATTTTCACAACATCCTGGCTCTTTAAAATTTTTTTCCAGACTTCTGTTTTTATGCTTACTCTTTGGCATTATCATTTTTACAGGATTTGGTAGAGTTTGATACTGTTACGAATTTGTAAATATTTGTATAATTTTGTGAATATTTTCTTTTCAGCCGCGATGACTCAGGGAATAGGGCGCTCGCCTTTCTATGAGGTGAACCGGGTTCGAATCCCAGCGATGGCTGTTCGATATGAATTCCACATCCTGCTTGCACCAACCACAATGCTGTCGTAAAATATCCTCAGTGTTCGACGGATCATGGGTTAGAGTCCCTCTGCCCTCAGGCTAACCGTGGGTACAGTACACATTCAAACAAATATATTTTAAGCAGATATTATTTCTTTTCTAAATCCAATATGAATATTAAAATTTAGCAGAACCAGCGTGTTTGAATTTCTATCGCAAGTCATTGCCTTAGACTTCATTGCAAATCGAAAGATTATCATTCTTTATTCTTTGCGAGATAAAAATATTGTAAGAATTTTATTTTTATCATGCCTTAGATAACAAATATTAAATCTAACGTAGAAGCATGATTAATAAAGTACATAAAATATTTCATTTTTACTTGATATATAAGAGTAAAGAGAAACTGAATTTAAAATCGCAGAAAATAAGAAAAAAATCTAATCAAAAGTTACAAAATATGGAAATTTAAGAATTTATTCGCTTATTTCTGTGTTAGCTGATTTCTAAAATTATTGTGATTTTCAAATACTTGATTTATATTTCCTTTTAAAAAGACACATTTATTTAAAAAAAATTTCGCTGAATAAATATTTAATAGTATATTTCAAAAATAATTAGCCGAAATCGAGTTTGTATGTTTCATTTAGAAAATATATTATTCATTTCTTCCATCAATTGCATTAACTTTAGTAAAAGCAACTATAAGTTTAAGGACAGCGGAAAATCAGTAACAACCTTATTTTTAAATCAAATTTCCAAAAAATTTACAATTGTGTTTAGTAATAATTTCTATTTTGAACTTCTCAATGTTACGCCTTTATCGACTAAAAATCCGTATTCTCCGTTATTTTGTTCGAAAACTAGCTTTTCTTCCTTATTTAATGTCTCGTGAAAAATAAATTCTACATGATAATATAGAGTTATAAATTTGACAATATGAAGGATGTTTAGTTTATTTGTAAAATAAAGCTGGTCAAAATAACACAATTGCAACGATAAAAGTAGATTTAATAGTAAAAAAAATATTTTTAAAAAAGCACTAATTCTACTTGATTTCAAATACTACTTGTTGATACAAAGTTATACATTTGACAATATGAGAGGTATTTAGTTCATTTGTGAAATAAAACTGGCCAAAATGACACAATTGCAACTATAAAAGTTGATTTAATAGTAAACAAAAAGACCTTAAAAAAATCAGCTACCTTACGCTTATACGTATGTATGTGGTTCGTAAGAAACTTGACGTAAGAAACAAAATTTTCTTACGTTGGCAACGAAAAAATAGGACGAAACCACATTTCAAAAGCTTAGTAGAAATGGAAAGCTTAAAGTGGATTATTTATACAAATATAAAAAATCCGCTCTATTTTTGTTTTATTTATACTTATTAATTTACTCTTGTTACACAATATTTATAGTTTTATTTCAGTTTTAATGATGCTTAATAATTTTCGCAGAAAGAAGCACACAGGTAAATTCTCTGGTGTACTTTCTCTCTGAGTTCGGTGTAGAACAATCCAAAAAATTGCGCCAAAGAACACTTTTGTTTAAGTTAACACCAAATCGAGCTTTCACATTTAATTTGGAAGGTGTGAATGAATCTTAAACTCTTATAATTCAAAAAAATTTGAGCCAAACCCACGCGCTGAATATTTTCGCTCCCGAAAACTAATGACAGAGTAATTTTGATAACGTCTGCAAATAGTTCACATTTGAATAGAAGTTTTGGCAGGAGTTTGTTATTGTCTTTCCCGTTTCAGAAAATTTCCCGTTTGAAAATATGTATATACATTTTTAGTTATGTAATAAGGATGTTTATATTTTAGTTTCAAAGTCCCTGTATAATGTATTTTATTTTATAAAAATCGTTGAACACCCGACCCAATTTTTTGGGTTCACGAATGTCCAATTCATTAGCCTTGTAATTTTGAACCTAATCCAGAAGACACGGAAACTCCTGGATGAAGTATTGAAGAAAATTTTGCCTACGTGGAGGACTTTTTTAGGGAACTAATCCGGATTTGCAACACATGGAGAGAAAAACCACGAAAACCTCCCACAGATGGCGAGGAAAATCTTATCCATGATCCATCCATCACTAAGGATATTTCACGTCAGCACTGTTTTCGGTGCAATTCGTATCGAAAAGTCATCGCTGAGATTCGAACCCGGTTCACCACATTGGAAGAAAATTCGTTTCAATATTCTCCTTGCGCTACGTGTATGTTTGACTCATAAACTAATTTTAGTTCAAAAATTATCATATATATGTATCCTAAATCAATGCATATTGCTTTATATTGTCTCGTAAAAATAACTTTACTGATTTTTATGAATTTCTTATTGAAATTACAAATACTTTTGTTACTAAATAGCAAACATTCTGGTTGTTTCTCCACACCATGCGTTTGGTTCTTCACCGTTTTTGTGTAAAGTAGTTGGCACCATTTTTAGAGTTAAGATACACTAAAGTTTTGACAGTACAGAAGAAAAGAATCAACGTTGATGGACTATATATTCTATCAAAGGAGAATTTGCTAGGAAGGAGAGTGTAGATCCTTTTTATTGCTACGTTTTTTTTTCTTCTTCTTAATCTTACATTTTTCTTCAATCCTCATACAATTTACTTGATAAAAAATTAGCTTAAAATTTCTACGTCTCAAAACACTGAAATTTATAATTATGAAAGCAAAGAGGTTTCTGTAATTATACTTTTCTGTTATTATTGAAATATATACTCTGAGGTGATTAAAGTCATGGAATAGAAATCTGCAAACATACAGTTGTCAGCAGTATCGTGTACAAAGTGTACATAACTGTAGTGCACTGGCAAGACTTTTATTTGTGTAATCAGTTATTCATCTAAGAATATTTCTGATGTATTTATGACAATGACGCGAGAGTTAGCAGACTTCGAACATGGAATGCTAGTTGGAGCTAGACGTATTGAACGTTCTGTTGGAAGAAAATTCAACATTCCTATATCTACAGTGTCAAGAGTGTGCCTTGAATATTAGTTTCAGGCATAAATTCCCCATGGACAACAGGGTGGCTGACCGCCCGCACTTAATGTCCGAGACAGCCCACGTGTGAATAAAATTTTCTCTGTGTTAACAGGCAAGTAACATGGTGTGAAACAACCGCAATCATCATTGTGGAACGTGAAATGGACGAACTTCTTGGGACAGAGCAGCAAAATTGGTCTGCAATAGGATATGGCAGCAGACGACCGACTCGACTGCCTTTACTAACATAATGACATCACGCCCAGCGCCTTTCTTGGGGTAGTGATCGCATTGATTGGTCCCTAGACGACTGGAAAAACTTAACTTGGACAGATGATTCGTGATTTCAGATAGGCAGAGCTGATAGGAGAGTTCAAATGTGAAGCAGACCCCATGATGCCAACAAGGCATTGTGCAATCTGGTGATGCATCCATAATGGTGTGGACTGCTATTCCATAACATGGACTGGGTCCTATGGTAGGAGTGCGTTGATCATTGATTGGAAATGATTATGTTTAGCTACCTGGAGACCATTTGCAGCCATTCATGTATTTAAACAACGATGACATTTTTTATGAATGACAATGCGTAATGTCACCTTGCCTTAATTCTCCTCGACTGGTTTAAGGAACATTCTGGAATGGTGTTGGATTCAGTGAATGATTTTTCAATCTTGACATGAATTCCATCGGGCATTTATCGGGATATAATACAGAGGTCAAATCCTGCACCCGCAACAATTTCGCAATTTTGGACATCTACTGAGGGAGCATTGCTTAAATTTCTTGCAAGAAACTTCCAACTACTTGTTAAACCCATGTCATGTCCACTTCATATCGGTAGAGAAGATTCTACACGCTTTTAAGAGGCATCCCATAACTTTTGTAAAATACAGTATATTACTATGAAAGATGGAAATCAGTTATTGTTGACTTTACCGGTGAATGTCCGAAATCGTTTTAGTAAATGCCAAAAATGTATGTTAGATGTGAACTGATATTAATTTATTCATTAATATTCAAATATTTATTCCATATTTTAATATCTGATTAGAACATATTTGGAAAAATATCCGTGTTAGGAATACCGGGGAGGTATGAGGATAATAACCGGTATTATCAACACTTAATGTTTTACGTATTAGAAATTTTTTCCCGATAAACACTTGCCCTATAAACACTACAGTTTTACTTAATCTATATTATTCAAATATTAAAATGTCGAGTAAATATTAAAATAATATAGATCGAATCAGACATAACAAATATTTCTGATGTTCACTTGAGTGACTTTGTGATTGTTGATATTCATCGAATGAAGTCAATATTCTTCAGATTTAAATTATTCCACAATGTTAGGGATTTCCTGGAAAAATAGTTAATTTATAATTTATTTAATTGCTATTTTACCGTATTCAAACAAAACAGTCAAATAACCATAGATAAGATAGCAATCAAACTGTTAACCGTAAGAAAAACCGTTTGTTAACTGCTTTCACGTAATACGGTTAAACAACCTGGATTTGAAATACACTTAATTGAGCTCCTTAGATCCTTGCAACTGCGTACATATCATAGCTTAGAGGGCTAATCTGTATATATCATAACCGACAGAACTGAGGTTCAAGTCTCAGCGTTGACACCACAACATTTCTTTCATTCCCTTCAACACATGAGTTTCTACTATCCTGTCCTCCCAAATTTATATCCTGCACTCTCCAATTTGTATCCTGTCCTCCCCTATTTGTATCATGCACTCTCCAATTTGTATCCTGTCCTCCCCAATTTGTATCCTCCAGTCTCCAATTTGTATCCTGTCCTCTCCAATTTATATCCTACACTCTCCAATGCCCATTACCTAACAGCGCTTCTATGTTCAGTTAAATTTCTTTTCTGTGATTTTGAAACCATGATTGTTGTAAATAACTAATAAACCATATAGTTTTGGACTCATGATTTTATAACCATGCTAACCATGTAAACGGTTTAAAAACAGTAAAAATAAAAAATGCTCATAACCGTAAAATTTACGTTTAATCGGATGGACAGATTGTTTTATCATAAATTTAGAATGAAAAATCGAACAGTGAAGGCAACATATACAAATCAAAGCTTTCGCCGGCTTTGTATAGATTGCATGCTTTTAGAAACTTATTCAAAAAATTTCATTACTATTTATCCAAAACTAGTATAAAATATGCCTACAGAATATAAATTAAACCTATATAAAATATATCAAACAGGGACTCGGATTGATTAGGAATCCGAAAAGAGCTGTGAAATTCTGGGAAGTGCAGCTATTAGGGATAGGGGCCTGCCAGGGATAAAGAATATGGGAATAAAAAAAAAATATTGCTTTTAATCTATACAACTTAAAACATGTATTTAAAAAAAAAAAACATCAAAAGACTGAAAGGTATGTTTAAAAAATATAATCACGAAAATTTGAGCATATTTTTTTTTTAATTAAAAACTTGAAAAAGATTAATTTTACGAAATCAAAGCTCTCTTTAAATTATTTTTTTCTCTTTTTCTTCTACACAATCAAAATTAATACTAGAATTTTAAAAAAATAAAGGTTTTGTTCCTTTTTTTATTTCTTGGAATTTTAAAAATGTAGTAAAAAGATCCTTTCTTGAATAGTTTTACAGTAAAAAAAAAATCACGATTAAAAAACTTTAAATGTCAACTAAAGAATTTTAATAGAAAAAGGAAATACACTTCGAGCAATTTCTTGACTCTAAGTCTTTTACATTTTTCTATTTTCTGTAACACATTTTCTTAGGGAAAATATTATTACAAATATAGGACCGTTTATTTAAACGTTTATTTAAATATAGGTACGTTTTTTAAGGAATTTTTTTTTTTCATAATTCATTAAAATCAGACGAAAATAATAATTTAATAATTCAATATATATAATAAAAATAATATATATATATATATATATATATATATATATATATATATATATATATATATATATATATATATATATATATATATATATATATATATATTAGAAAACTTTTATTACAATTATAAATATTTGTGAATGATTAGGCCAAATATTTACTTATTCCTAAAAATATGAATTTTAAGTGGGACAATTTCTAAAAAAGATGCTTTCATAATTAATAAATAAAAAAATAATGCTGATGTTAGCAATAATTAAAAACTTTAAGTTGCTTCTGAGTAATATACATTTCTGCTTCGTGTAATTCATTACATTAAAGCAATTACGTTATGAGTTTAGAGCAAGAATAACTTCATTTAGTTCCTACTAAATCTTCTTTCTCATTTATCATAAAATAAAGAAAACATTAATATAAAAGAAGCTGCAAAATAACAGCTTGAAATATGGATGAAGATCTCACACAAATCCGAAAGTAAAATCTTATCCTTTTGAAATATGTTTTCGCTTTTTTTTTAAGCCGGAAAGAAGAACGCTGAGAAATATTTCTTGTTTTTCTGCAATTGTATGGTGTTTCATGAGACTTTTTTGTTATTTTTAGTCTATTGGGAAAATGAATAATTTCATGAATAAAATGTAATTGTGTTTGGGATTTTAAGTTTTTCATGCTCTAATATTTAAGTAGGTGGTTAAGTTTAGATTCATCAGTGTTAAAGTAATATTATAAAAACCATTTTTGAAAAGAACGGGATAGTTTCAATCACACGGGATAATGGATCATACAGGATTCAATTATACAGGGTAGTATGATTGAATTCTCCTTCTAGTATAAACAGGTTGAATAGGTGGATTACGGCAAAAGTAAGTGTTTAAAACACAATAACACATGATGACATACATTCCATTCGCTTTATGGTTTTTAAATATAGCGAAACGAGCAAAAAGAGATATTAAAATTGCCAAATTCTTGATTAAGCAATTGAGACCATATATTTCGAATTGCAACCCTTTGTACCATTGTAATTGGAAATTAGCACATTATGATGTGTCTCTGCGGTTCCCACTATATAAAGCTTCCTAACTCATCCAGAACTTAGGTTTGTAAGTATAGTGGTTAGATTATCCTACTACAATCCCTAAAGTAATTGGTTCGAATTCTGCGGGGGCCAATGAACATCTCTCTCACACATTCCTCCCTTCACATCACTTTTGGGAGTGCATTTTGTCAGAAATATGAATATGCAGTTTCAATTTTAAATACGTTGGTTTTTCAAATTTGACTATTATTTATTTCGAAGCTATTTTGACACATTTTTGCTCAATTTTGAGAAACTCATTTTTTATATTGTGCAGTTTAAAAACTTCTCATAATAAAGCAGTTTAGCGGATGAACATGTTAAGTGATATTATGTAAATCAACTAAGGGTTTCGGTTGTATTTTTAGGAAATATTATGGGCATCTTTGACATTTTTGAGTCTTAGAGCTTAAATGGCATTTTAGAAAGAAAAAAAAAAAAAAACTTTTGAGATTTGTTGAATGTTGAGACAGCATAATGAGAAAATGTTGAGGATTGTTTAGTAACATTTTGAAAACATTAAAACTTTCGATATTTTTTCTTTCGGAAAAAATCCATGGACATCTTACGAAACACCAACATTTTTGAATCTCAAAAACACCGTCGGAAAAAACCGGTTTTGCGTTAGTTTCGGAAAATGTTAATAGGCATTAATAAAAAAAAAAAAAAAAAAAAAAAAAAAAATTTTGAAGAACATGTTAAGTAACATTTAGAAACATCAAAAGTTTTGAGATTTTGAAAATATTAAAATGATATATTTTTTAAAGTACAGTAACATCTAAGGATTTCAGAATATGTTAAGGGACATCTTTGAAAATACTACAATTTTAATGATTGTTTTTTTTTTCTTTAGATAATTTCAATTGTTATCTTTAACCTCTTCATTACCTTGGTTCATATAACTTTGCTTCTTAGCTTATAAAAACAGGCTACAAGAAAATATATAGTTTTCTCTCACTGAAACATTCGTGGGCGTTCAAATCTTTCTAGGGATTCCAATAGATGTAGAGCATGTAAGTTATTTGGGTAAAATTCCGTATGAACAGAAGTGATTTTCGAAAAATGACGCTAAATCCACATGCTCGAAAACATAAGTAATTTTAAATGGTATATAATTTAGTTATTCTAAATATATAAATATTTCTTTTTGATTTAGAAGTTCTGTGATCTGTATGAAGTTATTAAATTTATATTTACTTAATATTTAAAATTAATACAGTCAAGAACGTGTGTGTATACCTTGGTATCAATTGGCGAAATTTATGATAGCATAGTAGTTAAGTGAAATCTAATAATATTATGAGTATTTAATTTCATATCCATTTAAAAACATTTCTACGTGTATTTTTTCATAATTTTAAAATTTCACCCCAAGAATTAAATATTTTTTTACGCTTAATGTTAGATTATTTTTCAATAGTTATTTATTTTGCGTAGTTTCTATAATTACAATTTCCATAATAGTTTTAAAACTGATATTTAATGCAATATTGGATTGTACTTAGATAAAATGTATTATTTATTAAAATTTATTTATCATATTTTATAAAAATAAAAAAAATTCAAATAATTATTTAATCTATTCATCATTTTATTTAAATAAATAATAATATAGCAGTATGCATGTTTGTTCCTACTTCAGGTGCTATTTAACATTTGAAATATTTAAATTCTTTTCCTTAGTTAAAACCTGGGGTCCAGCTATCTGTAGCTAAAAGTATTAGCCCCCTGGCAGTATAATTCATATTTTGTTTAACTTATTATAAACTATGTCAGTAATATAAAAAATCGGAACTGTAAAATACTTTTTGCTATATTTCTTTATACTTCAGCAGTGAAGAGGGAAAAAATAATGAATATTCTTAGTTTCAGAATGCATTAATTGACATTTAAAAACATCAAATTTAAACTTTTGAGGATTTGAATAATAAGCATTTATAGACCATAAAATTTTTAAATAATTTAAGTTATTAATCATTTTAAATATTGTTAATACAACCATTTTTTAATAAAATATTTATTTTAATAATATAAAAATCGAAATTCAAGCACTTGAAGTTGTGTCCGAGAAAATATAAAATTAGATATTAATTTCTTTCCTTTTAACTTCAGCAAAAAAAAAATTGTGACAGTGATATTTTTTAATATGGATAATATTTGAAAGCTAGTTTTAATACATTTTCTTATAGTAAAGAATAAAAACAAATTTTCTAGAAATATTTCTTATGGAATATTACTAATGCCTATACTTTAAGATTAAGAGATAAAATTCTTAAATAGCCATCAAAAATGAGCTAAGAAAAACTGAAAGTAAAAACAGTGCTGCCTAAAAAACATATAATAATAACATTTATCTTTGTTTATATTCCGTTAAGGGTGTCACTGATTTTAATGTTTTTTTCAAGAAAATTATGATCTGATAAAAAAAATAACAAACGCGAAGAAACATTTTCTTTTTTATTGATAAATATGAAGTTTATAGATAAACAAAGATAGAGAATTTTTTTAGTGTTTTAGATTTTATCAAAAGGTTTATTTACTTAGCAAGAGGATTAAAATTTATTGAGAGGTATCCATCATTTTTTTTCCTTGAGATTAAACGTAATTAACGCAACGTAAAGAAATGCTAAAACGTTAAAAATAATTATGAATTATGTTTGGTCTAAGATTTGGGTTTTTCAATATTTTTAGACAAAAAAAAAGGATTTTAAAGTATTTAACACGAGTGTTTGTTTTCAAATAGTTATGGATTTACATAATATTTAAAACTTCAAAATTCAATCCTAATGTTCTGCTAATTTCAACTTATCGAAAGACTAACTATTAAAATATTGAAAAAACAACGAGAATAAAGACGAAATAAAGATATAGCAGAATAAACCAAAAACAAAACAACGTGATAAGCTTAGAATAGAATACACGTTGCTCTTAATTCGTGTTATTTTTGCTATATTTTAGGCAGCACTAAGTATACCCTATCCTATTTTTGGGCGAATATAACACGCTGTTCAATTTGAAGCATATTATTCATTTTAAAGGCTCTCCTTAATGATATGGTATTACATTTTATAGATAATAACAACACATTTAACAACGAAAATGTCTTTGTACGCTTTATTTTATCTTTAAAAATATGTGAAATATTCATATATTTTAATTCTAAACGAAGATAAACAGTTTCAGAAAAGGATTACAGCGAAATTGCTGTTGTTCCTTTAAATTTTCTTTAAAAAAATAAAAAAAAAAGTTTTTTTTTTTTTTTTTTTGAATAATCAATGAGCAAACTTTGTATTTTAAACATTATTCAGGATATGATTACGCTATTATGATGCATATTAACAAGTAAACTAGATAACAAATTTTAAAATAATAACTTGATAAAAAGCTAAAAATGATTATAGCTTCATGGCGATGTTTAACTTCTTTTTGTATCACATATTTGGCACACTATTTTTTAATGTTTGCGACGATAACTTGAAAGTATTTATTTTTTCTAAACTAAACAAAAACAAGCAAAAACTTTCTCAATTTAATTTCTAATCTTGAATTCTCTATAATGTAGGAATGATTTTTACGCAATCGACGATTGTTGTTTTTTTTATGAGTGATAATTGTTTTGATTTATTTTTTATTATGTTGTTAGATTTTATGTTTTTAGATTCACTGATTCACTTACATTCCGATTCACTGATTTGCTCATTCATTATGTGATTCATTTATTCACCAATAAGATATTTTTAAATCTGATTCAAAACTAAAATTCACACAATCGCTTTATATGTTGGCTGTTTTAAACAAGTGATTAAAAATAATTAAGATTCACATAAAAATGTTTGGAAGTGCGTCGTAATATGTTTAATAACTAAACAAACTTAAACATAAATTTCAGTAACAATCTAATAAAAAAACATCAGAAATAAAACATTATCAGATATAAAATTATCATCTCTCATGAAGTTTAATGTAAATGATATGAGAGATAATGATAATTTTAATTCTTGAACCAAGAGATAATTACTGTTTACTCAATAATTTCGAGTCATAAGGAATAAAAAAGTTATTATTTCATTTTAATAAGCATATGTATTATACAGAAAAAATGACTTTATTAAGATTTCATTTCATTTTTTAAATACATGTATATAGTTAAAAATAATTAGCCTTTAAAGAAAATAATTCCTTTTGATAAAGTAATGATAAAATACAAAAATTTCACTTAAACATAATTGTATTTTATATTCTTCTTATAGGATTTATTTTCATTTTATTTTTATGATTTTTTAATTGTTTGCAAAGATTACTTTTTTGTTTGCATTCAATTAATTTTAAAAGTAAACCAATTTATATATCATAAGTATAGTAAAAAGATTTTCTTTCGAATTTAATTTAAATGCTTTATTTGTGTATATTAGAAAGATTAGGAAGGTCATATGTCATTTTATAATTTAATTTAAAATTTTAGTTTTTTTTCTACATGAATTCAGCCCACTTTGTCAAATTTTAAGAGTTTCGTAATTTTTCCTCAACCAATAGTTTACTTTTATTTTCACTAAACTATAAATTTTAAAGTATTTTCAAAAACTGTAATCAGCGTTTTTAGAATTACACATGATAGATTTCAAGCACTTCTTTTTGTTTATTTACAACCTGTTTTACTGTTTAGTGAATAACTTGCAGAATATTTGTCTTTCGGCACTAATGATGATGATTGTTTACAGTAACAAAACAACTGCGTTTCGGCACTGATGATAGTACTTCTTTATAGTCCAGAATCTGCTGTTTCGATTTAAAAATATTTAATTTGTACTTATGCTGTTTATCTACTGAAATTCAAAGCTGAGGATAGTTCTTTTTTATAGTATTAAAACAACGGCTTGTCTCTTAACAATAAATTTGAACGACGTTTTTTGTGTTTCGACACTGATAGTGAATGTTTATAGTACCAAAACTAATTTTTAATTTGCTCTTATTACGTTAACTATGCGTTTTATCACTGATGATAGTACTTTTTTATAGAACTAAACTAACTGCTTTTTTCTTAACAATCAATTTGAAAGTCGTTTTATTTGTTTTGACTTTGGTAATAGTGATTGTTTATAGTACAGAAACAAATTTTTATTTTCTCTTATTACGTTAACTATGTGTTTTATCACTGATGATAGTACTTGATCAGAGTACAGAAACAGCAACTTGTCTTTTAACTTTTTTATGCTGCGCTTATCACGCTGTTTATGCGTTTCAGTACTGATGATAGTACTTCTTTATAGTCCAGAAACTGCTTTTACGATGTAAAAATATTTAATTTGTACGTTTGTTTATGCAATTCGGAACTGATGATAGTACTTTTTTATAGAATTAAACTAACTACTTGTCTCTTAACAATTAATTTGAAAGTCGTTTTATTTCGACATTGGTAATAGTGATTGTTTATAGTACAGAAATTTTTTATTTATTTTTTTTCTTATTACGTTAACTATGTGTTTTATCACTGATGATAGTACCTGTTTAAAGTACAGAAATAGCAACTTATCTTTAAGC
The DNA here is from genome assembly GCA_949128135.1 of Parasteatoda lunata. NCBI lineage: Eukaryota > Metazoa > Arthropoda > Arachnida > Araneae > Theridiidae > Parasteatoda > Parasteatoda lunata. The sequence continues at coordinate 80,459,576 of OX421977.1, forward strand.
TTTTTTAGGCAGTGCTTATCACTTTGTTCAGACATATCTGGTTAGATGATAATACTCGCTTACAGTAACGAAACATTCGTAAGTGTTTTTTCGTTTAGCTTCTAAAATTGGCTTTCACGTTGCCGATAAAAATTACCGCACTTGAATGGTATGATAATAACATTTCTGGTCTTAAAAAAATAATCCTTATTATAATATCAAAGTATACGATATTTACAATATTCATTTGTAAATATTCGTATGGTGACAACTGTTTACCGGAAAATGCAGTTTTTAAAATTATAGTTCTTATTACAGCAAATTCAGTAAAAATACAAAACCGAAAAGCAAATTTGACCGAATAAATATTTTTTTTTTATGACATGATAAAATAACCAAATTCCACAGCATGGTAATAAAACCAAACTTCAATGTTTATTTTATCAAAAGTCATTTCCAAAGAGTTTCGGTAAAAATTACCGGGCTTTTGGGTGTTCCGATACAGCCAGAAACACAGTAAATTTTACTATGTTTCAAAATAATATTGTATTTTTGTTATATCACACTATATGTAATATTGTGACAACATTCATATATATCTTATAAAAATATTTAAATTCACAATTTGAATATTTTACTCTAAATAAAAAGCGACAATCCTTATAGTATTACTACATATTTCCTCTTGAATGCAAGAATGTAAATATAATCAAAATTTAGAGGAAAAAGAGTTCCAGCCTACATTAAAATGCAATTTCGCTGCAATAAATAAAGTAAATGCATCTTGAAACCACTTTTTAAATCCACTCAAGTCAAAAATGGCTTATAGAATAAAACACTAAGAAGAAAAACCTTCAATATTTAAATTTTTTTTTCTTGACTTCGACCTGTATCCCTCTTCCAAAACTAAATAGAAAAATCATAGTTCCAAAATTGGTTTCAAACTCATTCCAACTAGTTACGGGCAAATAAAATAACTGAAAACCATCCTGACGTTCAATAATGACGGTCTATGCAAATTTATTTCTTCGGAATGGAAAATTGGTAGTGTGTGAAAGAGAAAACATTCCTCTATATTGTCTGATAAAATATATTCTTTTTATTGTTCCGAATATATTTGTTGTCTAAATAGTTGCCTCGTTTATTTCTGAAACATGGGAGGAAATCGAGTTTATCCTAAACAGCAAATCAGCAAAAGCTCCAGACATTTCGAACTGTTGCCGTTGTAAACGAATAAAGAAAGGAAACTCGTCGGTTCGAAATGTTTTCTTTACTTTCATCCAAATTAATCGCCCTAAATCGATGTAACAGTATTCTATTACCCGAAAAGACTTGGCGAGTAATGCGATATTCTAAACGATTTTCATACAAACCCTGTAAGCAGGGTAAAAAAAATATATTTATTTACCCTAACTGACATTTGTGCCCCGTTTGTCGGTCTAAGATTATATTTTATTGTGACTACATTTGCATTCTTTTCATATTCATTTTCTTGTTCAGATTTAAATGAAGCAGTTCGTAAAATAGAAATGCAAACGACTTTTTTCTCAATTCTTTGTGTAATGAAATGAAGTAAATAAGCTTTTTTAGAAATCTGAAATTTTGAAGCTCACACTTGATTAACAATTGAATTTAGGAATGTAAATTAACAATTTATAATTGGAATGCATTATATATATACATATGTATATAATGACGTTCGTGAAAATTTTTTTAGTATAGCTCATTAAAAACAAAAAATGGTGAAAATTCCCTATTTTTCCCAGTCATTTATTGCCAAAAGTGAGAGAAAGTTTTTAGTATGACTCATTAAAAAAAAACTTTCTTAGTTTCTCCATTTTAATCCACACGTCAATGTTGCTGAAATTAATATGAGAATTTCTACCTCTGCTTTACGTAGCCGTACTTTTTCAGCGATTATGTCATTGCGTTTGCCTTTCAGGCATATTGGTATGCATAATAATCAATATAGAGTAATATAAAATAATTTTTAAAAAATTTTAAAAATCGGTGACTTTCAAACAAACTTTGCCAAAACGGGTGGGGGCGAAGCTAGTTTCAAGAATTAATTTTTGCTTTATTTAAGTATTGCGATATTTAAGAGTTAATTATAACTGCTTGGAGAAAGTATTTTTAATTAAAATTTTGTGTTCGCGGAAAGTTTCCCATTTTTTAGTGAGAAGTATTTATTAAACTAACATTATTCACTAGCATTCTTTAAAAAAATAATCATTCCCAATGCTGGTGGCCATCATGGATTAATTAAGAAAAAAGTACAATTCTGGGGCTATTATGACATGTTCCAAAATGTATGGATAACTATAATACTCACTCCACTATAGATACCTATGTTATGGAAGATATCTATAAAAAAAATTAAAATAGCTAGAATTTCGTTTCATTATATATCACAAAATGTTTCAGATTTAAGATATTTTTACATTATCTTAATATTAAAGTGAAATATTTTTTTGCTATGCTGTTTATTCGATCACAGTAGTAAGATTAATTTTGAAATTCAAATTTACAGTTAATTGATAGTTAATATTTAGTTAACAATTAATTGTTTTGTTTTTTTTTAATATTTCATAAACATATGTTTATTCTTACAAATAAATGATTGGAAGACACATAGTTTACCAACTAGCTCATAATTAATTCTTTCTTCTGCATAATTAGAATCCGAACCATAAAATCAGGATTATTTTTTTAAAGTATATTCTTTGTATAACGAAAAAAAATTTATCGAAAATTTCCTTCACGTCTTTAAAAGTGATGTGTCTTATGCTTTTTATTTTAAACGTGACAGATGTAAAATAGTTTTCTCCTTTTTATTATACTCAAATAATTCCAATTTTTTTTTTTTTAGTTTCTTGTTTTTATTTTTATAGTGTTTCTTAAATTTTTAAGAAACGTTAATAAAATATTGGGTAGTTCGGAAAGCTGTTTTATATTTTCCTTTCAAGGCCAGCCATGTGGCCGTACGGTTAGCGTGCCTGACTGCGAAGACAATCGCTGCGGGTTCGAATCCCGCTCTGGGCATGGATGTTTCTGGAGGAGAAAAGTGTTTTGCCCTCTGTACCAAGTGCTCTTCGGCCCTGAACATCTACTGGACTGCATCGGTCTTTCAAAACAAGACCTTATAGAAAGACCCTTGCTTGTTTTAGACTTTTTGAAGGTGAACAAACTCATGGACCTTGTCTAGCTAGGCTAGAAATGGGGATTTGAAAGAAGAAGAAAAAAAATCCCTTCAAGGAACCTAATTATATTTGTTCACACCCAACTTATAATTATTATATATCCCAACCCAAGTCGTATAATTATTATATATTTTCACAGCAAGTCTTGCTTGTGGAAAAATTCGATTGTTCCAACGCGGTAATTTTTGGTTGGTACCTATTCAAGTACAGAAGGTGAAAAACAGAATTTCCGGCATATTTTACTATTGAAAAAGTAAAAATGCTGTTCAAGTGTGGAGAAAAAAGTTCGATGTGAGTGAAAAAGATGTTTTGGCAGTACGCCCCAAAGTGTTGAAACTGGTTTGTAAAATTTTTATCCGTAAAAATTTCGATTAAGATGCACCACGCTTATTGAAGCTGATGATGGTACAATAAAAGCATTAATTAATGCAAACCATCGCATAACAACTTGCGAGATCGCTGAGCCATTAAATTTATCGAATTCGAAAGTTCATGACCATTCGAAAAGTCTAGGGTTTACTCTCAACGCTTGCCATAAGGGCTCCATGTGTTCTTAAGGAAAGGAAATTTGTGCCGTCGCGTTCACGTCTATGATTTGATTCCCAAACGTCAAGAAAATGATTCATTTTTGAAGCACATTAACACTGCAGACAATAAATGGATTGTCTACAGCAATTTCACGGTTTCTAGAAAATTGCTTAGACGTTTAAAACATTTACTTCAAATAAGGAGGTGAAAACTCATCTCGATCTCGACTACTACTAATGTACGACTACTAATGTAATGTATGTAACTTTGAAGCCAATGCAGAAGACAAGGGAACTCCTGGATCGAGTATTGGGGGAAATTTGCCTTCGTGGAGGAATTTTTTAATGAAGCTAACCCACATTTGTGTTACATGGAGAGGAAGACCACGAGTACCCCCCACTGTTAGCCTGACGGTAAGGAGGATCTAACCCATGATCCGTCTACCACTGAGGATATTTCAAGTCAGCACTGTGGTCGGTGCAAGCCGGATGTGGAATTGTGCTTTTGATGTAGAGATGGCAACAGATATTAGCCTCGTAAGAGCAATTTATGATTCAATGAAATATTTATTCACTATAAAAAAATCGCCTTTCAGTTTCATGGGGAAAAAACAAAATAACTTTCCGAACAGCCCAATGAAATAAAATCTTTTGCTTCGTAATTTCTTTATTGTAATCAACATTTATCCCTGGAATTTAAAGCTTAATTAACATTTAGACCGGGAGCTGCCTTAAACTTACTCAGGTGGGAAATAAACACCATAATCACAAATGTAAGTTTCTAGGACTGTAAATTTAATTGTCTGGCAGGCCCATGGGCGTAGGCTTTAATGGAGGAAAGGTTTAAATCGGGAAGACCAACCCCTTTTCCCATGTTTTCAGTGGTATACCGAGAATTGATTGATGCATCGCAGACGATTCGTTTGATTAATACATCACAATAAGTCAACTGAAACACTTAACGCAATCCGAATATTCGTTGTATTCGGGTTAAGTATCTTGAATTGAAAACCTGAAATGAGTTTCAGATAAAATACATGAGGTGAATCCAATAGTGTTACTATAGTATGGTTTACTTAAATCGATTTCATCGTAATCGTAAGTAACGAATTGCCACAAATTTAAATAAACAATTAAATAAATATGTAATCAATTTGATTGTCATGAAAAAACATTTAAGCAAATTGCCATTAGAGTAGTAATAAACGTCGTTTAAGTAAATCAACTATTTTATTTGTGACTGAAATATATGAAGAGGCTTCAGTAGATTTATTTATTTAGCTATTTTTTTAAAATAATAACAACAAAAATGAAATATTTTGGCCCGAAATGAATGTTTTGTCGTAATCATAAATAACGAATTGCTGCAAAAGTAAATAAACAGTTGAAATGAAAGCATAATCAAACTGATTGTGATAAAAATGCATTTAAACAAATTGATGTAAAAATAGTAAAAAAAACGGCATTTAAGTAAATCAAGACTTTTATTTTCGACTGAATTATACGAGAAGGCTTCAGTAGATTTATTTATTTAGCATTCTTTTTTTTAAAAAAAATAACAAAAATTAAATATGTTCGCGCGAAATGAATATTTTGTCGTAATCGTAAATAACGAATTGCTGCAAAAGTAAATAAACAATTGAAATAAAAGCATAATCAAACTGATTGTGATAAAAATGCATTTAAACAAATTGAAGTAAAAATAGTATAAAAAAAAACGGCATTTAAGTAAATCACCAATTTTATTTTCGACTGAAATATGTGAGGAGGCTTTAGTAGATTTATTTATTTAGCTCTTTTTAAAAAAATAATAACAAAACTGAAATATTTTAGCATGAAATGACTACTTCGTTGGAATCATAAGTAACGAATTACTGGAAAAGAAAACAAATAATTAAAATAAAAGTATAATCAAATTGATTGCCATAAAAGTACACTTAAACAAATTGATATAAAATTAGTAAAAAGCGGCATTTAAGTAAATTAAAAATTTTATTTTCGACTGAAATATATATGAGGAGGCTTAGCTCCTTTAAAAAAAAAAAAAAAAAAAAAAAAAAAAAATTAAATTTACGACCAATCTAAAACAAAAATCATACATTTAGGATGTACACATACACTAGTGTTTTTAATAAACTTAATTTGTTAATCAAACATAATGCGTAGCAGAGAGAGAATATTAAGACGAATTAGAGATAGGCTTAACAGAGCAGAAAAGAATAGAAATTATACATTACACAATTATTTAATAGAATTATACATTGTAAAATTATTAAATTATTATTACTGTTTACAGATATTTGAAAATTAAAATATAATTATAAATGTTAGCATAAAATATAACAATATACAACTTTATTATATAACAAACATACACATTTTCACTTCGAACTTAAGTTTTAGTAGATTTTCCATAGTGGCGCGAAAGAAAACATGCCATATCTTACTCGATGTAAACAAATTATCGGCGATGTGAAAAATTTAAGTAAATAAAATTTAGGTGGTTGGGTATAACTATACTTATTAAAATTGTATATGAAAACTGTATTTAGTGCTAACTTGTTAAAGTGCTCCTTTACGCAATTTCTTTTTGTTGCTCAACATCAAATTCGAAAAGTTATTGCATCACAATTATTATAGTGTTGTCTTTATTAACGAAATGTCATAACTGTAAATGAACGTAAGTAAACGAATCGATCTAAAATAACTTAACTGACAAAAAATAAACAAGCCTATTACCATATTAGTAAAACAGTTATCAAATTAATAAAAGGGTTGTTATGAAAGCTAATACAAGAATGGGTATTTATATATTGCTTGCTTTAAATCATAAACAACTTGGCAAACACTATCGCTCTATCTTCCCCGATGGGTAGTAACTAAATAAAACTATTTCAATTTGATATAATATTCGATTATTTCTGACATTATGAAATGCCGTTTTGAAATTGCAGTGTATTTAATCAAATTCAATGTGCAAATGGTGTTTAATTAATAGTTATATATAAACCTAAACACAATAAACTAACAGTAAATGTTAACTTTAAAATTGATTTTTGTATTTAGAATTATTCAAAACACCTAACAGCATTTGCCTTTGCGAATCTTAAAACGGCGTATGATTTGGTATTGTATTTAACAAATATGATGTTATTGATAAATATGTACTAATAAAATATCCGTATATTTCAATTATTTTAGCACTAGATTGCCCAAGGAAATCATTTTGTCTACTTTTTAACTGCTCTTTCATTTGCAAAAATGGTACAAATAATAATGCATAATTTTTTTTTTCTCCAGTGAAGTAAATTTATTTATTGTTAATATTTACTAATAACTTGTTATATAACTGTAAATAATATTAAAAATTATAATTAAACAAATTTCTTTACACATTAGTTATTCTTTCACAATGTAGTCATTTTGACTGCTTTTGGGCAATATAGGTATATACAAAGTTTCAGTCTTTCTAGTGTTAAATCATGAATTTTCGATCATGTGTAGCATAAAAACTAGTTCTTTATCATGCGTAGTAATTTCAAAGTAGGATTCAATGTCAAAAATAAAAATAATGAACACACAAAATTTTAAAGTTTGAGACACAAAATATAGAGTCCACAAAAATTTAAAATATAGAATATAAAAAATCTATAAGAAAAAAATGGAGGAGATATAAAAAACAGAATATATTTATATATATTATATTATATATATATTTATAGATATATAAAACAGAATATATAAAAAAAATGCTGGATCTCTTCAGAAAACGTTTTAAGAATCTGTTAAAAACTTCACTTTAGTTATACTACGCTTTGCTGGAAAGATCTTTATGATAAAATAATATCCTTCGCACTATTACATTAAACGAATGCAAAATTAGAAGTTTATGCTTAATTTAATAAAAAAAAAAAAAAACACAATTCAAAAATCAATAAAAACATTAAGAAAAGTGTTAGTATTTTTTCTTTATAATTCACATTTTTACCATGATTTTTTAAGATTTATTCCCCTTTCGATGGTTCCACGTTATTAATTATTATATTTATTATTATATTTATTTTTATAAGAAAGATAAGTAAATGGGAAATAAAAAAGAATTGAAAACATATCGTGAAATAATGAAATAACAAAAACACTTTTAAACTTCTTTTAATTTTTAGGAATTTAACTAATAACAGTATGATTAAGCCTTTTTAAAAACACTTTATAGATGCAAGGTATTTTAGCTTCTCAATTAAGTTTTAAAAAGTATTTTCTAAGAAAATTAACTCTTCTTTCAAACATGAATTAATAAAAATAGTAACTTTGAAAATACCTAATGATGTCTAGTAAACTATTATATTTGTTGTTTCGTAATTTAGTATTTTACTAATACGAAGGAATAAATTGTACTGGGTCTTTTTCTTCTAATTCTTGCTATTGTATTCAATTTCTTTACATTAAGTATGGTCCTTTTAATCAAACAGATGAATTTGTGCTCAACCATTATAGTGCTCCAGTAGTGTATGATCTGAAGAAATACAATCTCATTAAAAATAAATAATCAAAGTTATCACCGAAAAATAAAATCACAACACAATTACCAGCATGTGCAGCAAGGAACTGCTAATATTTTACGAGTTTAAGAACACCGATATGTATGAACAAAAAGAGAAAAAATTGGTTTTCAGAAAGAAGAACACAGATAATGTAGCAACAACAGGAAAAAACTAGAATATAACAGGAAATAAAACTGGCTGAAAAAATAAATTACTCCGATAGTGTATCAATAACAGGAAAGAACTGGTTGATAACAAGAACAGTGAATAGATCATAAAGTAAAGAACTCCTATAGTGTATTTTTAACACGAAAGAACAGGTTGATATCAGAAAAATTAGCTGGAGGACGAAATGAAAGACCAAAATAGTGCATTAACAACAGAAAAAAACTGATTGGAAATAGGAAAAGTAAATGGGAGGCAAAATGAGGGACACCAATGGCATATCAACAACAGGAAAGAAATGGTTTAGAACAGGAAAAGGGAATAGACGACAAAATGAAGAACACTAATTGCGTATCCAGAACATAAAATACAGGTATTCAAAAATGATATCGATAGTGTATCAACAGCAGTAAAGAACTGGTAAATCACAGGAAAAGTGAATGGCTGACAAAATGAAGGACATCCATAGTGCATCAACAGCAGGAAAGGTCCGTTTGATAACAGGAAGTACGCCGATGGTGAAACAACCGATGTGATAGTGTATCAACAACAGTAAAGAAATGGTAAATAACAAGAAAAGTGAATGGATGACAGTATGAAGGGCATCCATAATGTATCAACAACAAGAAAGAACCGTTTGATAAGAGGAAATACGCAGATGGGGAATCAACCGATGTGATAGTGTATCAACAACAGTGAAGAACTGGTAAATAGCAAGAAAATTGAAGGGATGACAATATGAAGGGCATCCATAGTGTATCAACAACAGGAAAGATCCGTTTGATAACAGGAAGTACGCCGATGGTGAAACAACCGATGTGATAGTGTATCAACAACAGTAAAGAAATGGTAAATAACAAGAAAAGTGAATGGATGACAGTATGAAGGGCATCCATAATGTATCAACAGCAAGAAAGAACCGTTTGATAAGAGGAAATACGCCGATGGTGAATCAACCGATGGGATAGTGTATCAACAACAGTGAAGAACTGGTAAATAGCAAGAAAATTGAAGGGATGACAATATGAAGGGCATCCATAGTGTATCAAAAACGGGAAAGGCCCGTTTGATAACAGGAAATACGCCGATGGTGAATCAACCGATGTGATAGTGTATCAACAACAGTAAAGAACTGGTAAATAGCAAGAAAAATCAACAACGGGAAAGGACCGTTTGATAACAGGAAACACGCCAATGGTGAATCAACAACAGAAAAAGATCTTGATAGCATAATAAGATTAGAAGGCGATGATCCTTATAGTGCCCATCAACAGTATGAAAAAAAATAAAAAGACAGTGACAAGAATAGTTACACAGATTAAGTATTCTCATCAAAATATGAACTAGTATTTTATTATTGGTGATTCAAGTTAACTTACATGTTAAGTAACTTAACTGGTAACTATAAAACTGAAAACACTTAAAAAGAATGGATAACATCTTTACTGATATAAATTCAAATTTTATTTAGTCTAATTTTTTTGAATTTCGGGGCCTTATATTTGCGTTGATGTTCATATTGTCAATTTTATTGACTTATTTTGTTTATTTTTTAGATGTTAATCATAACTAGTGCAATGTCAAAGTCAAATCTATCTGATTAGAAAAAAGTTAAAGTATTAAAAAACAATTTCGCTACTTTTTATCAGTTTTTTTAAAGTTTTTTTAAAGATAAATTCTTAAACTGTAGTGGCTTATGAGCTCATTTAATTGAAAGATCATTTAAGGTATCTGAAATTCATTTCAAGAACGTTATAAAAATTGTAAACAAATTTCTTATTTTTAAGTATCTACCGCTTTGATAGCTTAGCTATCTTTCTTCTGATGAGCCATTAACTTGATGGGATTAAAAAGAAGAAGAAAAAAAAACTTTGTTCAACTATTATTGTAGCAGAATTTAATCACTCTGCCTAAGCGTATCAATCCACTAAGTTGACGCTCATTAAAGAGCATAAAATTCCTTTAAAAAATATTTTCGAAATTGTTTGATAACATATTTCTCAAACCGAACCATTATTTAGTATATCTTTCGTATCTTGCATCCTCTATCTTCTCGCTACTGATATTAAATATGTCGAGTACAACGAAAACATTTCTGATTATGAACAAAATCTGATACGACTAAAAATTCTCTCTATGCTATTAAAGAAGGAAACCTCATTATTTTAAACATGATACTGTTGAAACATTAAGAAAATGACATTTGAATTAAAAAAAAGGGAAAATAAAGAGCATAAAAGTTTGATATTTATTTACTGCCTATTTTACGATCGTGCTTATACGTGTAAGGCTTCAAGCTGTACTTATCAAATGAACAACATATCACATTTTTTTAAAAAGTAAAATAAGATTGACTTTTAAAATTGAAAAATATTTTCCGTTCTGATTTATAAGAGGCACTAAACTTTCATGTGCACTGCATTAGCAGTCATGGAAACTAAGTATGATATCCGTTTATTTAAAATGTATTTAACATTTCTTTTGAATGTTAGAATAAGTCCTGAAAATATATTGTGGATCTGAATTATCGTTTGTAAGTATTCAACTTTAATTTATCTAATAATATTCGTAATTTACTTATTATTTAATGTACCCAGGTTATTTTTATCTCCGTGAAGGGGAATTCCTGCACTGTAAAGATTTTTTTTTTGTGTATTTAAACATAAAAAATGATGGCAACTACTTAACACTAAATTGGTGTTCAACTAAGTGTTCGTCTACACTAAGAACCAAGGCTAGTTTCTAGTGTAACGAAAAGCCAAGAATTTTTCTTTTGCGCAATTTGGCGTAAACTATGAGCCACCATTTTTTGCATGGGGTCATACTAAAATTTATAATTTCAGTAAGATATGATACACAGTAATGATAAGAGTCAGTAAAACTATTTTTACAATCGAATATAAAGCAAGAATGATGACACCATTTTATGCATGGAGTCATACTAAAATTTATAATCTCAGCAAGATATGATACACAGTAGAGATAAGAGTCAGTAAAGTTATTTTTACGATAGAATATAAAGCAGGAATGATAAACATGGGATGCATGTACACAATATTTGTTAAAATAAAATTAGTTTCTTAATCAAACCTACACACAGCACAGGGAGGATATTAATATGAATTCGAACTAGGCCTAACAAAACCACAGCTGATAAAAATTAAATATCATAAACTTATGTAATTCTGTTCACAGGTATTTAAAAATAAAAATAATATTATCCTTATTATACAACTGAATACACATATACATAATTTAGCAAGCATACATCTATACACTGATACTCAAAATAAAACTAGTCTGTGAATCAAACATGCACACTAAATAGAGAGAATATTAAGATGAATTCGAACTAGGGTTAACAACGCAGAGCTGGGATCAACAGAGCAAATGTGGATAGAAATTCATTCTTATAAAATTATTCAATGCAATTGATAGATATTTAAAATATAAATATCCTTATTACACAACTAAAAACGTACATATATTTTAAAACGGAGAGCTTTTCTGTCGATATAGTATAGAATCTAAGATAACACGCAAAACTGCTGGAACTAACTGTTGGCGATATTAAAAATATGCCGAAATTAGCGCTTTCGGAACTTGTAAATTCACGAACGTTGTGAATGGTTCGCAATTTCTCCATTGTTGGTGTTTATGCATACTCTCTATATACTACGTCCTTTAAGTGTGTATGAATAGGTAATAACTTGAATTAAAGTGTTGCCCCTGGACACATTTTTTGGACAGTTCGACTCCAAATTCGAAGAGCCGTTACACCACACTTTTTATAGTATTTCCGACTTTTTATAGTATTTCTTCTGAGATTATGACTTATAAATTATGCAGTATGTTGTAAGCCAGAGAGAGATGGAGGATAAGGTTCCAGAAATTTTTGAAAAACGATATGATTGTGGCAATGTGGTCGACAATATGGCAATGCAATTAAACAATCATGTTTTATGCAGAATTAGAAATTAAAGTACTTTATTTTAAGTTATACTTTATATTATAACATCAATTTAAAAATCAATTAATACTAATAGGTTTGTACAATTAATTGAAATCATGCTAAAACATTCAAAGTAAAGAATTAGTTATCAATATCTGTTTTGACACACTTGCACGTATGTATAAAAGTTTTTCAAAAAGAAGATCTCTCAGTGAATATTCATGAGTCAAGAGACTATTGCAAATGGTACATTAGATTCATTTGCTGTTATTTTTAAGTAAAAAATAATCTTCAAAGAATATTCATGAACTATGAAACTATTTCGTATGACTAAATTCATTTTTACACTAAATTCATTTGCATTATTTTAATTCCAAACTTAAATTTAAAATTTATGGATATGAAAACAGTCATTTGTAAATATGTTTCAATATTTGTCTGTGCCCTTTTTCAATAGCTCAATTAATTATAATCTCAAAAACATTCAACAGACGAATATCAATTTTATGATAAATAAAATTTCAAATAGATACAAAATATTAATTAATTTAAATAATTAATTAAATTTAGTCATATTTATTCTAGCAGTATCTTTGTTCACAAAATTATTTATATTTTTCTTAAGAATTTCCATAAGATCAAAGACTTTTTATTTTATTTTCACCCATTTCTTCTTTTAACATCCATTAAGTAGAATTCGTGTCGAATAAACATTTGTGACTAATGCAATTTTCATAGAAATTTAATAAATTTTATACTTATTCGAAATTTTTTCTGATTCCGATTACATAGTCATGATAAAAAATGCCGTGTTTTTGTTTTCTGAAGTATAGTTTGAAAGATTTCATTTAATTTTGCATTTTGTCATTTAAAATTGCATGAAAAATTGTAAACAATAGTATGAAAAAAAAATTTGTTTATCAATGTATAAAAGAAGAATTAAAAAAAAACTTTTTATACAGAAAAACGAATTTTACGAACGAATTATATATATATATATATATATATATATATATATATATATATATATATATATATATATATATATATATATATATTTCGTTTTTGTGCCTGATTTCGTAACGTAAATTAGCGCATGCAATAATTAATTCGCATACTTGAAATCGTGTCTGGCATTAATAAAATTAAAATTATCACTTAGTTCACGAAAATCCGATTATTAGAACAAAATTTAGTCAAGGTAATTATTTTTGCTGAACGCTGTAAAATTTTCTTTATGTAATCCTTTAAAATTTCAACTACAGAACGATGCTTTACAAAACTGCAAACTTTTACATAAATTCTGGGAAAATTAAAGAATAAATCAAACAAATTTGATACTTTTTAAAAATGGAACAAATATGTGAATGTCTATTACATTTTCATTATACAGCGTTCAAAACAAATGTGAAGTTGTTGAATAGAGTAAAGTGAAGTAATCGAGGCTCACACTGTAAAAGTTTTACACTGTAACTTAGTTGTTGCACACTGTAAAATATTTTTTATGCAACCCTTCAGAATTTACAACTCCAAAAAGATCAACAACTTATGCTTTACAAAATTGCAAACTTTCAAATAACCTCTGAGGAAAATAAAGAATAAACAAAAAGTTTTGATACATTTTAAGAATAGAATAAATACATAAATGGATACTGCATTTTCAACATGCAGCTTTCAAAACAAAAAGGAGTAAAGTAAAATGTTCTAAACAAGTTTACTTTATCCTGTACTACAACAACTCTATTTATTTTATATATAGTCGTTCGGTAAACAGAACTACATTTAAAATATTTTGGATTGATAACAATAAAACTTATTCTAATCTATTACATTATTTCAGGTTTAATAATTAATTTCATTCGAGGATATGTCTCATTTCTCCCAAGATGGCTTATTTAAGAGCATGTATTAATTAATAATCATGTTTGTAAGATCATACAAAATTTCAAATACTTTTAAAATTCCTGACTTGAATTTATAATCCAAAACATATCGATATTAAATGAAAGTAAAGGGATGCTTTTATCTGATCTGAAGTCGATGTTGTATGGTGCCCAAAGACATGCCATGAAATACTTTTAATCCGCTTAAAACTGTAACAACAGATTAAAATATAAATTTCTGAAACGTACAGTTATCATTTTTGAATTATTAAATTTATTTGAAATATTAATAATTCATTTTATGCATTATACACGAGCATGTATATTTTTAGTCAAGGATAAAACTTGGATGGCTTTTATATATCCATAGATAATACTTTTGGTTTAACCCCATAAAAGAATGGACTTTTTTTTACTATCTTAACTGGCGGATGATAGAATCACGTGAATATGACTGTATATCATTTAAAAGACGCTATAGCTTTTTAAAATGTGAAATGGTCACTCATGATGTCGTCACATTTTGACTTCACTGTAAAAATCATGAATGAGAAAGCGCCCGCACAAAGATTTAGGGTGTTTTTGAGGTGTTAAAGTTGATTTGAGGTTTATTTGATGTTGACTTCAAAAACAACCTCCCAAGGTTTATAATCAAGGTGTATGAAGTTATTTTATTAACATGTGATGTTATTTTGTGATTGATAGAAATCGACCTTACAGCAACCAGCTTATAGAGGTTGTTTTTAGGTTTACGTGTTATTTTTTTTACACTTCAAGCAAATAAGTCTATTTCGGGTTTTAAATAATTTCCCTAAACTAAAAGCATTGCTGAATTATATATGAGGTTGATTTTATGAGGTGTGAAGGAGGTTGAAATTGAGGTTTTTTGATGAAGTTCATTTTCTACCTCAGGTGCCTTTTTTCTACCTCAAAAATATACTTTTCAACCTCAAAATTATTTCAAAAATACCTTATTTTTTTAAGGGTGACTTTGAAAGTATGAAAAAATAACTACAAAGATACCAAAATTGCAATAAATAGTCAGTGAGACTTTTTTTGTGAGGTCACAAATTAAAACAAAATCCAAATCACAACGATACGTCTTCAGGAATCACCATTTGTGACTTCTTTGTAATGCTTCTTCTAAAATACGTTAAAGATAAAATGTATTTTAGAAGCAATTTCGATTTTTGCAGGGTAAAGTAATTCTTGTAATTGTAATCAGGAAAATTATTATTAATATTTTTTTTATAATTATAAATAAAACATTACTTGAAAAAACGAAGTTTACAAAAATTATATTTTTGTGTTGATTTATTAGTTGAGTGTTGTTTAAAATTTAATATTAAGTAATATTTCAGTTGTTATAAATGCATAAATACTCGTTTCTATTCGTCAATCTAGATGTTTCTAGAAATGGATTCACGGTATTCATAAATTGATTTCAGAAATGAACACGCAAGTTACCTAAGTTATATGGTGTATTGATTAGAATAGCGTGAGAATTCAACTATTTCATACTACTTTATAAATCGCTGAAGGTGAAGCTAAAGGATTTAGAAATAAAACTTCATCATCCTCTATATGGGTGTATACTTTGATTATTAAAATGGCTCCTTATATTTGTAAGCTATCAACCAATTTTGTATTTTCCCCTGACAAATGCAATGTATATCGCTCTGTCCAAATACCAAATAATTCTTCGGAGTACAAGACTCCTAAAAAAGTACGTTTTGCCTTCTCAGACACTTCGTGCGATTTCCCTTAATAACTACATTGATATATATATATATATATATATATATATATATATATATATATATATATATATATCTTTGTGTGTGTGTGTGTGTGTGTGTGTGATATCAAAAATATAATGCTGTTTGTACTGGCGGTTGGTGGCTTAAGATTGAAAACATAAACAAAAATAATGTGATAAAATGTTCACTAAATATAGTAACCGATATATAAATAAAGATCATAACACTTCAACCGGTAGTAAGTTATTTGCGTCTAAATAATGAAATGGTTCATAAATTGTACCATATGTCATTCTCGTATTGAAGTTTTGTTGCCATAGTCATTATAGTTGGCCAGGCAGCTCAATGAGGGCCAATGCCTTCCTCTGAAGTTTTCTCCATAACGACTTTTGATTTATCTTAAGAAAGCCAAAAAAAAACTTTAAAGTTATTAAAAATATGCATTTATGTTTGCATATTTTTAATAATTTGCACTGAGAAAAAATGATTGGTCAAAATTAGAATACTTCTGTGGGAACACCCAGAAGATAGGTAAATTTTAATAAAACTTAACGATGGTGACGATTTTGGTAAAATTAAATACAAAATTGGGATGTGATAAAATTTGGCAATCTTATCATGATACCTGTGGGCAAGGAATAAAAACCATTTATTTGGTTAAATTTAATTTTCAGTTTTGTAATTTTCGCTAAATCTGTGGTAATAATGACAACAATTTAGAAAACCAGAATTTCCAGTTAACCGTTAGCATATGAATAGAAAAATTTCCAAATGAATAGTTTAAAAGCTGTATATTTTGGTTTTATTAAGCAAAATAAAGTTGTTGTTTTTTTTTTTTTTTTACAAGAAATGCCACTACCATACAGTTCGGTAATTTTATCAGAATTATTTTCTCCGTGTGTAAGAAGTTATTTTTTAATTAATCTTAACATTTAGTAGAACTCGAAAAAAAAATATTGCAGTAAAAATCTGTTCTAATAAAAACTTTTTCGGAAATTTTATTTTATTCAAACGATTTTCTTTACACAACGATTTTTCTTTTATTCCAAACTATTAAATTTACTATTAAAACTATTTTACAGATAACCTATATAAGCTGCAAAACTGCAACAATCAAGCTCTTGTCGAATAAAAAAAAATTCCATTACAATCGATTTTCTAGAGTAAGAACAAGGCATCTGAATTAAATAATAAGTTAGCTAAATCGAAGAATATTCTTCCCCAAATCGATACGAATCTTTTTCCAATATCCTTAAAAAAAAAGTACCGACCAACTATTTAAATTAACTTTTAAATTTATTTAACTTTGCGAACTTTAAAAATATTAGAATAGCGTTAGTTATTAAACATACTGAATTGAAATATAAATATACGATGTAATAAATTTAAATTGCTTTTGTTCCATCAATTTATTATTCTTCAAAAGTATTATTTTTCAGGAAATAAAGAATACTTATTGAGTTTTCAATCTTGATTTAAATTAATTGTTTCTTTTTTTTAACTTAATTTTTAAGACATAACTTACTTATTTATACTTATACATAAAATAACTTACTTATATATAAAATTATTTAATTATGATGTAATTAGATATTAAAGCTTATAGTGCCAATTAAACATTAATAAAATATGTATTTTATGCATATGATCAATTAATTTATTGTTGAATAATTAATAAAATTCACTACATGAAAAGAATAAATTAATGTTTGTTTAATATATTTCTATTTAAAGTTTATCCAAGCATTATTTTATTTTTTGATATATAAGTTTAAAGTTCATTATTTTTAAATATATTTTTTTGTTATTGAGTTTTCTTTGTAGTGATCAGTTTTCAAATTAACTAAAAAATTCTCTCAATCAGTTTCAAAAGTCTTTTATTACTTCTTTTTTTTTAAAAAAAAAACGTCTATTTATTCATTAGTGTTCTTGATGTTCTGAACTCTCAAATATTTAAGAGAAAAAGTTTCATTCTCATACATTTAACTGAACAATGAAATAAATCTATCATTATTCAGATCATGTTGACAACATTTTTGGTTTTGGTTCAGTATATTTAACAACAAAACATTTTTGGTTTTTATCAATTATTTAAGTTTCTATATTCAGATCATGTTGACAACATTTTTGGTTTTGGTTCAGTATATTTAACAACAAAACATTTTTGGTTTTTATCAATTATTTAAGTTTCTACAGATGGTATCAAAATTTTTTTAAACGAATTATAACTCCCATTTTAATTCAAAAGATAAATATTTTTAAGCAATTCGAAAATTCGCACTGCCGGATTTGTCGCAAATGTTAATTAGGAACAATTCCGAATAATTCGCAGCAAATGTTTTTATTAAAAAAAAATTCTTAGTTACACAATTATTTACCAAAATATTTTATTGCTTATCCTATATATAAGATAAAATTATTTCACAAAACGTAAACAGAAATAATATTTTTATTAGATACATTCTTAAAATAAGTTCAACGTCAAAGTCATACAATAATGGTGTTCAAATTAAATGTAAAATGAGGTGTTAAATTGGACCATGTCTCTATTCAAGAACCAAGAATTGAAATAACCCAAATATGAGTATGAGGTTAATTTTAATGTCAGCAACAGCCTTTATCACAATGCCCAACAAGGTTTATAAATGATTAGCAAATAAGCCATGCAAGCTTGTAGCATTGATAAATTTAACTATGCTAGTTTACACGATTAAGCTTGCAAAAACAACCATTTTATATCGATTTTGAATCTGCCTTTACAAAAGAAGACTAGAAAAACCTTCAGGAGGGGAGGGTGAATCATCATTCGAGAATCAAAATTTGATAGAGTTCCCAAACCAAAATTAAATTCTCCTTCTCAAGGTTAATATCAGATTTTATGATCATTACTGAAACAAGGTTTACTTGCAATGGCTTTCATTACTTTTGGTCTGACCACGCAAACAAAATGTTGCATTTCAGAGCCTTGACAAACCAAGAGTAAAAAAAGTCGAAAACTAAGTTTACAGTAAAAGCTAAAAAAATGAGTTTTTTTTTTTATTTATTTATTTTTTTATTTTTACAGTAAAAGCTAAAAAATGAGTTTTTTATTTTTATTTATTTATTTATTTTTTTTTTTTACGGTAAAAGTTATTAAGGAAAAATAATGATATACAAATATACAAATACGTCTACTAACTTTAAAACAGAATTAATTATGGAACCTTTCTATGATAACCAAATAAAAATGAATATACAATGTGTGCCGTAAGGTTGTCTGTTATCTGGGTTTCATATTGTAGTATTACGTTCTAGGATAATGTGGTTCATCTAAAGGTTGCAGAATATATGAATTGCATTATGGTTCAATACGGCACTTTTTATTTCTTATTTATACAGTCTTATTTAAGGCAGTTTTCAAAAACCCAAATTATAAAAAAAAACATATATTTGTTGTATACAACAGAATGAAGCTAAAAGAAACTATTAATTTTAATATAACTGAGAAATTGTATAATAACACAAGGTGCGTAACTTTTCCTGGCAGATGAATAAAGTTTAAAATTTGTAACAATTTGTTTTCTTTTTTATGACAACGCAATGCTTTTTCAATATAATACTAATCCATTCCCTTGTGCATTAAGCTATAACTAACTAATGTTTGAAAAATATTTCTACTATAAAAAAAAGGTTAATGCAACTATTTTCTGAACTACGAAGATAGAATTTCATCACAAAATTCATATTTTATTATTATTTTCTTATTAGAAATTTTAATAAAACAATAATAAAATAAAACTTTTTGATAAAATATTTTATTATAAATTTTAATAGAATAAAATGTAAGTAAATGTGAATTGTTTTTATACAAATTAAAAAAAATCGAAAGGATTTAATAATTTTTTATAATGTATATTTAGTCGCCATAACCCAAAAATGCTTATAGCTATACTACAAATAATAAACAAAACATTTCTATATATCAATGTTTTTTTTGTAGTACACAAGTAGAGCTTGGATAAAGAAGCATATGCACCAATTGCTTTATTTTTAATAAAATTATGTTCTTTGTTATTATAAGCTTAAAGGTCAAATTTTACTAACGCATATGGTAAACCTATCGAAAACACATATGGTAAACTATAGAATAAGAATATTATGCAAATTTGTTGCATCTTTATTAAGGCTTCTACCATGTCTCGATTTAAGTCATATAATAGTATCATGCGAATTAGAAGGAAGAAATTATTGATATTATTTTTCCACTTCCCAATGGGGAAAAAATTGCATTGAATTTGAACAATATTCTTGTTCCATACGTTTTAATTATTCTAATACTAAACATAATTTTTTATAAAATCAAATATCTGTTTGTATTTTCATTTCAATCATCTAACTGATTTATATATAATGATTATTTTCTATCCAATGAACTTTTTAAATGAATAATAAATAAATTTCCATAATTATTTAATTTGCTTTCAATATTCAAAATAATTCAATTTAAACTAACAAAAAAACATTTTTCTGCAATTGCTGAATTTAAAAAATTAATTTTTAAAGACCTAAATTTTTTAAAATTCAACTTTACACAAAATTTTCAAAATTGCTTCTGTTAATTTGCATTCTAAAATAATTATCACTTATTAAATAATATCATAAATAAATCCTGTCAAAATATTTTTCTTAAAAATGAGTAGTTTATAAAACAATCCCTTAATTAATGCATAAAAATAAATTGCTTAAACTCGTAACACAAAATTTCTTAAACACTTTTGTTCCAAAACATTAAATTTGTTTTGTATTTTCTTTCTTTTTCATAAATTAAACTAAAGCTAATTTTTCTTATAAATAATAATTTTTACACAAATTTTGGAACCTCTACACATTTTACAAGTCAACTGAATACAACGAGATCATAAACTTCTATTCTTGCAGTATTACTTTTAATAAATATAACACAAATATGATCATTTTTATAATAACAACTTTTATGTTCTTAAAATACTCTCCATTGATCCTAATAATTTAAACAATCATCTAACTAATAGATAAAAATAAGTTACTTAAATTAGCACCTAATTTCTAAATGATTTGCCAACAAATCATATTTGTTTTAATTAGTTTGTTTCGTAATATTCTCCTAAATAAAACTTTTTCTAAAATTCTTTATGCTTAGAAAAAGTAATGTTTGATAATTATAAGAATTTCTCAAAAGTAAACTAAGTACATTTTTATCATAAACGCTTGATAATTTCCTCTCTCAAAATTTTATTTCTTAATAAATAATAATTCAAATAAAGACATATTTTTCTATAATTTTGTAACAATCGTTTAACCAACGCTTAGGAATAAATTGTCTAAATGCTAAACAACAAGTTTCTTAGTATACTCAGAACCGAAATATTTAAATTGTTGAAACCATTTCAACTTGTGCGCATTGTATCATTTTCATTAATGAAACCGTTTCTCTAATTCGCTATATTTATAAAAAAAAAAAGATGATACAAATAAATAATCACCTACCTTGACCCCAGGTAAATCTAACACAAGTCACTAAACACAAGCCAATCACGAAACACGTGTTAATTTCCATTCTCACTGTATTATCTCTTAATAAATAAATTATAATGCCAATCAAAAAAAAAAAACTGAAGAATAACTAAAAATTCATTATATTCTTCATGAAACAGTTACGTAAGGTTCTTCAAATTAAACATATTTTTATTCCACCCTTTATTTATATAGTATCTTCCTTTATGTAACTAACGAACAGACTTCTAAGACACTCCCGACCGCCAACAAAGAATATCGGATCTTCTTGTGATGAAGACTGTAGGAAGCGGGGATTTGTATCGTTGTTTGGTTTCGCGCCGCGCTTGCTCTTAGTCAGATGCGCCAAGGTCGCCAAACGGAACAGTCAAACAATTCCCTTTATTCGATTTATTTCCTTTTAGCAGCAATTGATTTCTAAAGATTCACGCTGCGTTTAATTTTGTATTGATGTGTGAATGAAGAGCTCTGTTGGGTTAATGATAATTTAGATGTAATTTTTGGTGAGTAGTTTTTCAGGTCAGGTGATGCATAGCTCGGTTTTCGAAAAGAGTTCAGTTTTCATTTCGGCAATTATCAATATATCCGGTTGCTATTGTTATTTCAGATACATATATTAATTTATCTTCTTCAATTTGGGCTATTGTGGCATTTAAAAAAAAATTAAAAAACATTTCTGAAATTAAAACTGCATATTTTTATTTTAAGCAATTGTAAAACAAAATATCAAAAATATTTTACGGATTTCTTAAAAATATCTAAGTAAAATAACTGAAATATGTAAAGTGAAGAGCGCTGTATTTTCAGATATTAAATTTTAATTCTAGCAGTACTGATTGGATATAAAATTTAGAGACAAAATTTAATTACAAAAACGTTTTCCTGTTAAAAAATTTTTTTAAACCCGAATGATTTGAGAAAAAAAATTAAGCCATTAAAATTTACAACTACAATATGCAGAACAAAATGCTTCCATAACTTGCAAAGAAATTTAAAATATTCCTTAAAGATTTATTAAATTCATATTCATATAAAGATTCATATCTAGAGATAAAATTCGTAAAATTTAATATTAAATATTCTTGTTGCAGAATATTCGACAAGTGCATGAAAATGAATATTGATGAATAGAAAAATGATACATTACATCATAATATATATATATATATATGTTAATAGCAAACTTGATTAAAATACAAATAATTTGTAATCATGTTTTTCAATGATATGCATATAAGGTACGTAGCTAACGCGCATTGCCACATGCGGATACAATAACATTGGTTTTATTCGACAAGTTTGAAGTGGAAGTGATTAATAGTAAAAAAGTTTTTTTAAACAACTTCTGGTTTTAAAAGTTGATTTTGTATCAAATTCATTGAGATATTCTTCATCGCGCATGTTCTTTATCTCTTTTTAAATATCTTATTTTAGCACATTCAATCGTGTACCAAATAACTTCGATAAAAACATTTAAACATTAAAACAGACGATTTCTGCGTAACCTTAATCCTGCCGTTGGTCTCGAAATTGAGGCGAATTTTTACCTCAAATTCTTTTCACACACACCGTCCGTTCTTTACACATCTATTGTATTATTTTATGGACAGTATCCATTCTTTTACTAGGGATATTTTACGTAGTTGTTTTATGGGATATGGAGCAAATTTTCAGCATCGAAAACAACAATTTAAAAGAAGTTTAAAAATTGTGTTCGTAAATATTTCTCATTATATGCACGCAATTAATTTTTCTTGTTTTCTTAAATTATTGAAGGTAAAAGTGAAAAATATTTTTTTTATCATTTACCTTCAAACATTACTTATAAAATTTTGATTTTAGTTGGATCAAAATTTAGTTAGATTTGAATGTAGTTAGAATAGATGTAGTTGGTTATGAATAGATTTATGATTTTAATTAGATCAAATTTGTTTTATATTTTAAATTTTTTATTGTCTAATAGAGGATTTTTCGAATATTCTTGTTATAACTGTTTAAAAAACATTTTCTAGGCCAGTTAAGAGTTTCTCGTTATTTGCTTAAGATTAAATGATTTATTTACCTTAAATTTACTAAAATTTGATAATATTTAAAAACCCGTTAGGCATCCCTATTTCGAATTATGACATATGTCGAATGAATAAATATAATCTTGATTTTTTTAATAAATTATTCAAAGAAATTAATTAGTTTAGTTTCTAATTTATTCTTTCCGCCAAAGCTCCCTTATCGCAACTGTTGAACAGTGACATTATTTTCAAAGACCCGAAATCATTTTTTTAATCATCTCTTAGCAGGTTGTGATAATGACTAACTTTTAAAGATTTTCTACAGTTGTAGTAAAAATTAATTTTAAGGACTGTCTTCAAAAAAATAATGTCAATGAAGTCACTAATTTTTCTCAATATGTCTAATTTTAGATTTGAAAATTTAATAAATATTTTCTCTTCTCATAAAAATTAATAAAAGATAATATTATCATTATGATATATCATTAAAATTTAAATCAATCAATAAAGTGCACTTGTTCCCCTAGAGGGAGCTTTAGCGCCTAATAGGTAAATGAAATATTGATTATTTTACATATTACATAAATTACTCTTTTTAAATTTTCAAATTTTTCTTTGTTAATTATCTTGAAAAAGATTTATGAATATTTCTTGTGCAGTTTAAACAGAAGTTTAAATATCATCTTTGGTATCTCCATAGTGTTTCACTTTATGTGTAAATTATTAATTAATTTATTGTACTAAATCAACTTCCAAAAAGTTATTAAAATAGATAACAAAAATACTAATAATTCCTGATTTATATCTTCTCGCATAGAAAATGAAAGTTTCCCTTTGCATTAATTAAACGAATTAACTTCTCCTAATACATAATTCAGTTTTATTTCTTTAATTATTAAAATTATTACGTATGACTTATATTTAATTAGTTATTTAAATTAATTAATTTCCACAAACGCCCTAGGGTAAAAGCCCCCTAAACACCACACTTTGATATCTTAAAAGCTTTCTTATTCCTGTTGGCAAAAAAACAAACATTTTCTATGATAAAACATTAACATCTATGGTAATGGGATTTAAAAGAACTTCCCAAAAACTGCATTCTTTGCGTCAAGATGTTTTAATTAGCAAACTTAATTAAAAGTCTGAAAAATTGAATTATTTACCCACAAGGAATAAAACACATTTATGTGCTTCGATTGATGCAAGCAAGTAGTGAGAAATTCTCGCTTAGAGCTTGATGATGGATATACTTAATTTCAAACTGAACTCTTTTAATTTTTCGCTTGATTTCACTTGAGATGGAGTATAATTTGAATTAAAACCTAAATTAATTCTTCCATTAAGTTCGTACTCGGATTGTAAATGCCGTAGTTATAAAAATTAATTTATTATTTCGTAAACATTATGCAAGATGTAGTTATGGATGAATTTTACTTAACATTAAACAGGAGGAAAAAATGATTAAAATAAATAATGATATTTATCAAAGGGCAAGAATGACACGCAAAATCAAAAAGGCCTTTCATATTATACTTTGAGCTGCGATGTCACAATGGATAAGATACTGAGCTTCCGAGCTGATACTGAGCTTGTAAAAGATCATGATTTTTATCCTCAGTTGCGGTTCGAAGTCCTCTCAACTTTAGATTGTCAAGTTAGTAAATGTAGCAGGTGCGCAATACTATTATTGTACGTTACCTGTTGGTGTCCAATTTGTGAAACCGCATACATACATGGGTTTTTATTAGTTACGTAATTCAAAACTTTACATCTGGTGATAATAAAATTTCATTTAATCATTTATATCAACATTAAATTATAATCAATATTAAAAGATTATCTTTTTATCACCTATCTCAGATAATCATTGAATTATCATTAAATCAACGCTCTCATGGAAATATCTTTCTCAGATTATCATCGAATCACCTATCTTAGATTATTGTTGAATCATCTCTGTTAGATTATCATTGAATCATCTCTTTAAGACTATCATTACATTATCATTAAAACTACTCTCTCAGACTATCATGGAAATGTCTCTCAGATTGTCATTGATGCACCTTTCTTATGATATCATTGAACCACCTCTGATTATCACTATCTCATCTCTCACACATTATCATCGAATCACCTATCTTAGATTATTGTTGAAATACGTGTCTTAGATTATCATCGAATCACCTCTCCTAGATTATCATTGAATCATTTCTCTCAGATGATTCATCTTTCTTTTGTAATAATTATATCTCAGATGAACTAGAAAATTTATATCACAAAATGTGAATTTTAGTAACATATACCATTAAAATGACCCAAGCTTAGCTCTACATTTTTAAGTAACGTTCTGAAACTAATTTTCACTCTTTTTAGATTTAAAATTTGATACATGATATATGACTACACTGCAATTACGTTAAAAAATACTGGCACTCTGATAGCCGGTACTTTTAGCCATAATATTTTTTTAACAAAATATCTGATATGCAGAATTTTTTACAGTAATATTTACTGTAAAATAACTCAACTATTGTATTTAAATAAAAGTCATTGTAAAAATTACTGTTATAAATTTCTACGGTAAACTGATTCTGATTTTACTGATTCTGCACTCAAAGGGCCAGTACTTTTTACAGTAATTCAATACTGAAGTTCTAAATTGTAGAAATAGTTTCGCAAGTTTGCATTAAACTGTCGTATTTTGCATTCTGCTGATGATAGGTCAAACGAAAGTAGGAGTGTATTAAAATTGTGTAAATATAATACAGGAGAGGGTATATATAATACAGGAGAAGATTTAAAAATAATACAGGATAGGGTAAACATAATACAGAAGAGGATTTAAATATAATACAGGAGAGGGTATATATAATACAGGAGAAGATTTAAAAATAATACAGGATAGGGTAAACATAATACAGAAGAGGATTTAAATATAATACAGGAGAGGGATGATTTATAATAACAAATAATTTATAAAAACAATCTGAGATAAATGACTTTAACAAGCTGTATTAGATAATTTTAAATTTATTAGAAAATCCTAAATTTTATAAACAGTCTGATTGTGTTCAAGTTTATAAATTTAGTCAGTTCTAATCAACTCAGTGGTTTTAATTGCCATCAAATCAGTCATTACAAATGAAGTTAGAGCCATTTATTCAGATTTATCAAGCATTAACGAAGTTTAAACCAATACGTCATACAAATTTAAACAGATTTGAAAATCACCTAGTTTTAATATTTTAACCAAGCGTTCTTATGTTACCAAAAAGAAACTTACAAATCGATTAAAAATTGTTTTTTCTCTTAGCATAATTTCATACATTGTAAGAAATTCCGAATCAAATTACTGTAAAAAGTACTAGCACCCAGGGTGGTGGTACTCTTCACTGTTATCTATTTTTACCGGGACAATTATGGAACAACAATCTGATATACCGTAATTTTTATAGTAATAATTACCGTAAAAGCACTGAAACACTCTAATTAAATAAATATTACTTTTAAAAATTACGGTTTAACATTTTACGGTAAAAATGAGTTTTACTGCTGATGCATCAAAGATGCCGGTTCCTGAACTTGATGCGGAATTTCTTACAGTGTAACTAAAATATTTATAGGATCAATTTTTTCTAAATATCTGTTTTCATATTTTTTATTCAAAACCAAAGCACCCAACAACTTTTTTTAAAGTTTTCTTAATTCACTACATTGTTTCTTCATATTTTTTTTTATCAACAAATATGTATCAGGGACAAACTTTCAGAGAATATTACTTTACTTTTTTTTTTAATGAAATCCGAAATTTTTCAATAAAAATTGTTTTTAAACATTTGACAAACTAAAAAAACTAAACGAAAGTTTAATAATCAAAATTAACTAAATAAGTTGTGAAAAATTGGATTTAGAAAAATTATATTTCTAGATCATGTTTAGAATATTGAAGCAATTTTTATGTTAATACTCTTACTACATTTACAATTTGTACATATTTCAATATATTTTTCTTCAAAAAACTGTTTGAAAATTGCCGATTTTGTTGCAACGTTTCGGATAAATATCAACCGAAATTTAAAATCAGATTGTTTTCAAATAATCATGGATGTAAATAGCAGTTAAAAACATATTCGAAAGCGATGAAATATCACCTTTTCCCTCTAACCTTGAATTTTGATAAAGATCGCTATTTCTTAATTCTTCTGTTCTGAATTAGATTTCTTTATCAAATATATTTGTCTCACCCTATCTCTCATTTTTTTTTACTACAAAATTTGCTTACTTATCACGTGATGTTGCTCAACTCATTCATAACAATTTTAATATCATATTTCGTATGAGATGAAAAAAAGTATTTTTAAGAATAAATTGCTAGTTAAATCATTTAAGTGTAGTAAGATAAGCGACATTAGTCAGTCTACACTACAAATACTTAACGATACGATCATATCAGCTTTTGTAACATATTGTAACTTTTTACAATGATAAAAAATTTTCGAAAAGAAGGATTAAATAACAAATTATTTAAATGTTATTTTACCATATCATGCTAAAACAGTCAAGTAACCGTAAAACATTATGGTGTCTGTTAACCGTGTGGAAAATCTTTTATTAACTGTTTTCATCTAATACTTTTAAACAACCAGAATCAAGCAACCAAGCCAACCTTATGAAACTACTTAGTTTCTTGCAGCTGGGTACATACTTCAGACAGAGGGCTAATCTGTAAATCTCTTGACCGGCTGAACCTGAAGTCCGAATCCCAACATTGACACCAAAATATTCCTCCAATACTTTGACCACATGATGACTTTCCAATGTCCTGCACTGATAATCTTGGAATATTTGGAATACGATACTGTCATTTACGCATAGATATAAGTAACACATAGCTGTATAACAATCCAGTTTTCTCATTTCCATAGATAAAGAACATTTCGTGGTTTTTATTTAACAAAACATAACTCAACCACAACCTAACTCTAAAGTCCACAATCTAACACTTAATCCGCGCCGACTAGACTAATCTCATGAAGCCTTTTAGTTTCTTACAGCAAGTTACATACTGTAGCAATTAAAGTAAGAAAGATGCTATCTAGGTCATCTATAACACTTCTGTTTAATATTAAATGTATTTCCACATAATATTCTAACAAACAAAACATTTTTAAGGCACTTTTTGAAGCACCGATACTCTCATCTTTCACCAAACCACTACGCGTACAAGTTCGCAATCCCGTCTGATGCAATCTCGACAGAAAAGACGACTACGGCCTGTTTCCATAATGTTCTGGAAACAGTCCTAACTATCATTATTCCGTTAAATAGCTTAAACTCACTAGATGCAATTTCTGTAATTACATAAACTAATGCTCGCAGAAGCATTGAAATGTCTATCTGTAGAATAAAGATAACTCAAAAATTACCAAAACCAGGAAGTCAAAACTAATTCGATCCGACAGCAAATTGATAAGTAATGAATAGAAGGAGATTGATCAAAATGGTGAGTAGAAGGAGGTGAATAGAAGGCAATTGAAGGTGAGGTGAATAGAAGGAGATAGATCAAAATGATGAGACTATGCTTACGGTAAACTTAACCTGTAAGCATTGTAAATATAACTATATGTAATGTCCACTAAGAATAAAATCGCTCACGTTATTATTGTTCACAATCTTATCAAAATTAGGAGTAACAAACAAATGCACAATCTATTGAAGAGAATTATACTATTTAGGACGAATTTTAATTTAAATAATATGAAAGCTCCTTAATTCTGATGTGAAAAAAATATTAAAAATGCACACTGGAAAAATAAGAAACAAACAATAGTTTAATACGAGTGCAATGCCACAGGGGGAGATAAAATTGTGATAAAATTATAATAAGGACAATTCTAGTATTAGCAAGTTTCTAGTTTTATTACGTTTTATAAAACCATATTTTATTGTTAATTTCACCAAAATCATTACCATAGCGTTTCGGTAAGTATTTTCCGAGCTATTAGGTGATTCCCTAGAGTCAGAAACACGGCAAATTTTACCATATTTTGCTAGTTTTGATCATACTGTTATTTTCCTCAGTGTAATAATAGTAATACAAGTTGTAACCTAACATGGTACTTACGTATTAACGCAACCAGGCCAAAATTCGCATAAATCGCCAAATTTGGCGACCCTACTTACGGCAACCCTAAGTGATTTATATTATTTTTCTTCACACATCTTGAATAAATGTATACCGGGCAGTGGCACTTGACCTTAAAAAAACATCAGTGTAGGATAGACCGGGCAAATGTATACCGGGCAGTGGCACTTGACCTTAAAAAAACATCAGTGTAGGATAAACCGGGCAAATGTATACCGGGCAGTGACACTTGAACTTTAAAAAACATCAGTGCAAATCGCATACATACAAAAAGCATAACATACAAATTGCGCCAACCTGGTTGCGATAATACGTAAGAACCCATAACATAAATGCACTTTCATTGCTATCTTAGTAAGATGTAAAATCAAGTCATATTACTTCTCAAATTTATCCTTTTTATTTTCTAATAAAGTGATGCAAGTTGACCCAGTACTAAGTATGTTACAAATTTTATACGAATAAAGCAAGATACAAAAAATTATTTTACAAAACAATTTATGGCATCGGAAACAACAGCATTTCAGAAAAAATAATATGCTGCACCACAACATCATACAGTTTAGTAGTGTTTGTGTTTAAACCAGCCCAGCATGTTTGTCATTTCATTCTCATAACCTTATGTATAGCCTTATGGTAATGCGATTTAAAATGCTTGTTAAATAAATTATACTCATTTAAAGTGATTATAATTTACAATCATTGTTATTTTTAAATTATGAATATCCATTATTCTTTCCCCCAATGAAAGAATTTTACATCACTGTACACAGAGAAAAAAAAATATGATGCAAACTACCAGAATATGATAAAATTTACCGTGTTTTTGGCACCTTGGGAACACTAAAAAACTCGGTAAATTTAACCAAAGTGCTTTGGTAATGATTTTGTTGAAAACTAGCAATAAAATATGGTTTTATAATGTGTGATAAAATTTGAAAAATGTGGTAAAATTTTGTAATTTATCGTTATATCTTAGAACAAGACATAAAAACCATTTGTTTGGTTAAATTTACTTTTCGGTTTTATATTTGTAACTAAATGTGTGGTAATAAGAACAATAATTAAGAAAACGGAAATTTCCATATGAAAAGAAAAATTAACAATTAATCAGAATTATGCTTTTTTAATCAGAAATGTCATTGCCAGATTTTTATGTATAACCAGAATATTTTTCTCTCCAAATAAAAATACTTATTGGTTGAATCTTCATTAATGAATATTTTCTTTTATTTCAATAATGAATATTTCTTCTGTAATGAATTTTCTAATAAATATATAAAAAGTTTAATGCATTTAAGTTAATGATTACTTTCTAGGAATAAATATAAGTATATTCAATACGTTAAATTTTACGTTCACGAAATATTATTAATCATTTAGGAAAGAACTTGGTGTGTCAAGCTAAGTTTAATAAAATATTTACTCAAAACATGTTTTCATGTGCTTGAATTTTTTTAAATAAACTATTCAAATTTTTTTTTAATATATATCTTGCATATCTACAACAAGAGTAATATATTTAATATTTGATGCCTAGCAGCAAAAAAGGCTAAATACCAAAGCAAATACTTCATTTTGATTAAATCGCGTAACCATATTATATATTTACTATTCGGCGCATTTTAGAAAATAATAATGAAATGCAAATGGTAGTTTCGTTTCAAATAAAAATATTTATGTTTTATTTCCAAGCACCGCTTACACAGTTAATAAAACACTATATTATCTCAGTAGAGCAAATTTAATGACAACTAAAACAAAGTTTAGGTACTCAGTTTAATTTTAAACTTCTTTCTTGTACACAATCCTGTTTTATTTTGCAACTAATTAAAATTGCATGGTTAATTTGCTACGAAGACGAATTCTGCAATACATTTTATAAAAAAAACAAACACAAATCCTACCCGTATTTGTAATCTTTTTAAATGAATAAATATCATTACAGTTTCGAATAAACTTTTGGAAAATGAATGAGAATAAAATTACTGAAATTTTGCCATTTGGTGAGATAAATATTTGTTTTTAGTAAGAGCATTTTAAGTATAAATTTGTTTTTTTGGTTTTAAATAAAAGTTTAAAACAAAGAGTAATACTTTTATAATGATTTAAAAGTGTAAAGAATACTTAAGAATTATTGTAAGCGTAGGAGATTAAATTAGAAGTTGTCAAAAATATAGAACAAAACAAGAGTTTGATTTCATAACTCTTAAAAAATAACGGTTGAATTTTCTCTAAATCGCATGCAAAAAGAGAATCAAATTTAAATTATTAAATTTAGCAGGTTCAAATCATATGTTCACTTAGAAGACTCAATTCCTCATTCTTAAAAGTTCTCAATTTAAACATCTTTGTCTTAATAATTTAAAAACGTTAGACATTTTATTCACATTGAAAATAAAAGTAATAAAAAAAATCCAATACGAAAAAAACTGAATTGATTTTTTTTCTTTTTCAATTTAAGACTTAAAATGAACAGTTACAACAAAAAGAATGGCATAAGATAATTCTTAGATATCTAAAGGTCATAAAGATTTTAGAACTAGATGTTTCTGCATTAAATTTTTTTTCTTTTAAATACAAATAGTTTAATGTTAACTTGAACTTAACTTTTAATGATAAAATCGTTTGCCGCAATAGTGTTTTAGAATGAAATCAACGAGCATCTTTTTAATGGGAGCAAGTTCTCGGTGCTTCTGGGACGAACGTCTTAACAACATGTGCCCCCTGGGTTATCACACTGTAAAAAAAAGGGAACTCAAATTTCACCGAACTTTCTTCATTTTGGACAAAACCGTTTCCTGGTATATGCTACGAGCAAAGATTTTGTCAAAATGACAAAATAACTCTCGCCACTTATTCAAAGAAACAAATTTCGTTAAAATTAATTAATTATTTAATTATAATATTTCGTCATTTTATTTTTTTAACCTCCCCCCCCAAAAAAAAACCCTCTTGTAGCCCCTAACGTAGCTAACTTTTCCAATAATAACTTTGTCAGGACCCCCATATAGATGGATCAATGTCCCTCAAACAACTTAAGAAGGACAAATAGAACAGAGAGATAAATAACATCCATGCCCGAAGCGGGATTCGAACCCGTAAACTTCCTGGAACGAGGACAACCTCCTTGACCACCATGCACATCGTTTGACTTCTTCTGTCACTTTATTTTTGATTATGTAGTTCTCCAGTTCTAGTTAACAATATTCATTCCAGTTAACAATGTTCCCCAGTGCACTACGATGAGGTTTCGAGTTAAGGAAGCATTTTCACCATATGTTCGCGTTTCTTCGCGAATCACTTGATTTTGAGACGAAAAGATTCTCAAATTTAACGAAATGCAGGTCAGGAATTGCTGAATCAGGATAGGTGAGACTTTTGTTGCTGAAAGTTCGGGGGTTCGTGTTCCTGGCTATGGACTGAACACTACGTAGTACCATATAGTTTTTTATTCACTGTTTTTTAACTGTAGCAGCTGTAAATGGTTTCAAAACCCCGAAGGTAACGAAATGCTCCTAACCATAAACTTTATGGTTAATCTGATGAACAAACTTCTGCCGATTATTTTACCGTCATTTCAGAAGGATAATTCTAACAGTGGGCATTAAAAGTAATATAGTTCAAATTTACCATTACAATAGATATAATGAATCAACAATTATCAAATTTTTCAGCATCTCAAAATAACATTGTAATATTTTTAGCAAATTTTCGCGTATGTTTTTATAATTTATGCATCAGAACTTCAATAATTCATGCACCATGTTCAATGTGTGATTTCTATCACTTAAATTTTCTCTTCACGAACTTAGAAGAATACTTTAGACTGCGTCTAATATTTCAATTTTAATTTAATAGTCTAAAA
The DNA here is from genome assembly GCA_949128135.1 of Parasteatoda lunata. Lineage (NCBI taxonomy): Eukaryota > Metazoa > Arthropoda > Arachnida > Araneae > Theridiidae > Parasteatoda > Parasteatoda lunata. Next base: position 80,493,140 of record OX421977.1, read on the forward strand.
AAATTTAAAATTTTCTGTAATTTTCATTCGATCTTGTTACTGTTAAAATTCATCGCTGACAAAAAAAAAGTATGGTCAAAACTACCAGATAATAGTTAAATTTACCGTGTTTCTGCCTCTATGGGAATATTTAAAAGCTCGGTAATTTTTAATGGAGTGCTTTGTCAATGTTTTGGTAAAAATAACACTAAAATATGGTTTTGAAATGTGTGATAAAATTTGGTAAATGTGTACGAAATTTAGCAATTTTGTCATGATACCTTTAAGCATGGCGCAAAAACCATTTTTTTTTTCGGTTAAATTTATTTGTCAGTTTTCTATTTTTTACTGAATGTATGGTAATACGGACTATAACTTTGAAAACCAGAATTTTTTGTAAACAGTTTCTACACTGGTGGACAAAATTAAGAGAAAATCAGAAATTAATCAGAATTGGACACAGCTTCAATGGGCTAATGTTTTCTTCACCGATGAGTCTAGATTCAGTCTACAACCTGATTCTGGACGGTTAATGATATGGAGGGAACCTGTAACCCGATACCATCCCAGCAACATTATCGAAAGGGACCATTATGCTGGTGGAGGACTCATGGTTTGGGCAGGGATCATGCAAGATACCCGAACACCCCTCCATGTGTTTGACAATGGTTCCGTGAATGCCCAGAGGTACAGACAGGAGGTTCCAGAGCCCTATGTGCGTCTTTTCAGGGGCGCTGTTGACCCTGAGTTCATTTTTGTGGACGACAATGCGCAACCACGTAGGGCTCTCATGGTTGATGAGTATCTGGAAAGCGAGGATATTCAATGAATGGAAATCCCCTGACCTGAATCCTATTGAACATGCTTGGGATGCTCTTGGGAGAGCTATTGCGATGCGCCAACCTCCTCCCAGAACCATTCTGGAGTTAAAAATTGCTCTGGTGGAAGAATGGGAGGGTCTTCCACAAGTCCTCCTTAACTCCCTTATTAACAGCATGCATACTCGTTGTGCATGCTGTCTGTCTGTCAGGGGTGACAGACAGACTCCATACTAGAGGCAACACACACTGTACAAGCCTCACTTTTATTGTCATCTTTTATCCTTAAGTTCAGACTACATTGGATTTATTGGCAATAGGTCTTGCCAGTAAATGGCACTTTCATTTTTCTTTTGCATACTTTATTATCATGGTATAAGCTATATTCATACAAAATTTCATTTATTTGTATTCAGTATTTTTTGAGATATTTTGGAAAATGTCTTCCATCTCTTAATTTTGTCCACCAGTGTATATGAACGATGAAATCACCAAATGAATGGTTTAACTGTAGCATATTTTGGCTTTATTAACCAGAACTATTATTCTTTTTACCAGGAATGTCATTACAATACAACATGGTAGTTTTAACCGAATTTTTTTCTACGTGTGAGCTTTTAAGTAGGCGTTACAATTTTGTAGCTTATAAAATGCTATAAATGCAGCTAATAACATATTCTTCACCATATGCCTTATGTTACATTATTTAAAAAACATATACAGCAGAACCTCGATCTATCGTTTCAGCATATTTCGTTTTCCTGCATGTATCCTCCTGTTTGAACTGTCCCGTTACAAATGCTATTCTAATAATGTTAATAATACCCGTTCAGGTCGTTTTTGAAACCAGGGAGATCCCACACCTATCGTTCAGAAACTTTACTGATATTTTTCAAAAATGTGTTCGTTTTGTAAGGAAAAACAGTACCTCTTGATGCTAATGAAGAAGCAAATGAGGTTTATTGCAAAACGCCTCAAGCATGATGGTTGATGTTTATGCATCTGTTGATGAAAATGTTCAAACTTGTGTTGTTGTCGCTTCAAGAAATAGTTTTGCTGAAGTGCAATGTGATACCGATGGAGAACAATGCTGACAATATCCACGATACCATACGAACATGTAAGAGGCAAAAATTAAATCCTCTCTTAATTGAGCATTTTGAGTTTACTATGCTTAAACATATTGTCCTAATTTTTGACACAATGATTTAAAATCTTGAAATACTTCATACTATTTAAGAAGACGAACCAGCCGGATAATATAACATATAGACGAATACTGAAATGCATTTCTTATTTAGTTTAAGACTAAAGGTTTAAAAAACAAAATTTGCTGTTTACTAATCGTTAGCTCAAAATTTTTTATTATTTCTAATTTTTGAAGAATATAGAAAATTTAAATAATATAGAAAAGTTCTTCCTTTTTTGTTTAATAATAAAGTCTTCAAGCAAAATTTGCTATTGAAAAAATAGTTTGCTAAAACATTTTTATTATTTCCCCTATTTTGAAAGATTATTTTTACCATAATGGGATATTATGGATAGATTTTTATCAAAAAATTTGCACCCACAGCATTATTTGTGTTTTTAATTATTTGACTGTCTTAAAGTTGTATTTCGAGCAAATCGAAACTTTAAAATAATAAACTTAAATACGATTCTAACAATTATAGGAGCATAACTTTTATGATGCTTTAATGTTTTAGAAAAAGAACATGTAAAAAAGCAAACGATGTTTCCTGGCTCTGAGAGTTTCATAGAAGGGAATAGAAAAGTACCATTAGGCAAACAGAACATTAACAGCCAGTCATCTACTCTCTAGATAATTATAGCCACAATCTTGGAACTTAACTATGCTCATTTTTTTTGTATTATTGCTTAGTCAATATTCTCTTTCCTAAGAAAATAAAATAAAACAAAGAGTACGAGTCTAAGAATACCTTATTCATTTCTTCCTTTCTACTTTGAGATACTTACTAACAAACTAATAGAGAAAATATCAGTAGCTTCCTTATGGAACTCAGACGATGTTGGTTGATTTTACGAGTAAAATCGCTTAATTCATTTTCATCTGTAGTCTCTAATTATCAAACTTTATTTTGACTTGCAGACTGATTTTGCCATTTTTGTAAGGATGCGAGTAAGTATTTTATATTTTCTTAATAAAAACAAGAGTATAATTAGAGATAAGGTTATGAAATATAACATGCACTGTTAGAAATTTATTGGCAAATATGGTTGAACAACAATTTATTTAATTATTGTGTCCCCATATTCTACCAAAACAATCAAATAACCGTAAAAAAGATGATATTCAAAGTGTTAATTGAGAGAAAAAACACTTATTTATTGTTTTTTCCTAATACTATTAAACAACCAGAATTCTATCACCGCCTTTATAAAGCCATTTTGTTCCGTGCAGCTGAGTAGGGGAGAGTGGGGTCAATTATAACAGGGTACGATTGTAACAGAGCAAAAATTTCGAGTGTCGGGTTCTAGATTTTGTTCCTAGGTGGCGCACAAAGTGTATTTAATAAATCTACATGTACACCCCTGCTGGCAACCATTTTTATGTACTTTTGAAAGAGTTACATCGCAAAAGATATTTTCACTCTACGTAAGTACTTTTTCTGGTATTAGAATATTATATTGTAGCAAAGTAATTTTGTTTAAACAAATAAAAATTATTAACCGAATATGTCAGTGGACACCTTAATTAACATTTAAAAAAAAAAGATTAGTTTTGTTAATTAACTAGCATTGTTTTTAACAAATGAAGCTGAAATGGCGTCCTGGGGACGATTGTAACAATAAGTAAAGGGACGAATGTAACATCTGAAAATAAATAATCTTATGTTTACAAACCATTACTTCACTCTTTAAGAACCACCAATAGTTTCCTATATCATTTATATTATGTTGCATGTGCATTGTTTTATTTGTCACCTTTCACAGCATAAACTAAAATTTTTAACCCTTTAAAGTTAAAAGTTTAACCCTTTAGGTCTCTGCTCATTATTATTTTTACTCTTAAAATATCACTACTATTTTGAACAATAAAAAAATTTATCACAACTATGATAATATGTATCAAACTATGATTTAGTTGAATTTATGAACTGTTACAATTGACCCCATAAGTGGGGACAATTGTAACAAGTGCACGACTGTCAAAAATTGTTAATAACTAATATAATAACATTTCAAATAAGGTATTTTTTTTCTAGTAGAGGATAGTCTACTTTACTCGTCTGTCAATTAATACTAATAATATGTTGGATTTTTTGTTAGTTAAAAATAGTTCAGTAAAAAATGTTACAATTGACCCCACTCTCCCCTATACACTGTAGTTGATAACGCTAATCAGTCATACTAATGACCGGCAGAACAGTGGTTCAAATTCCAGCGTTGATACTACAATATTTCTTTCATTCCTTCAATACTTGATGAGTTTCCAGAGACCTGCACTCCTTAATGAGTGACCTTGGAATATAAGAATACGAGATCATTTCCGCATAAATGGTGCAGTTTTCACAGAGCTCCTACGACCGCTTAAGACTCATTTTTATGGTTTGGAAACATTTTATTTCCAATGAGCTGCACAATCAGTCTTCCCGATGAGCAGACCTAGTGCGTTCTCCAGAAGTGGTATCCACTCTTTCAGGACCACCACAATGGGTGAGATACCGTTGGCCATGTCAATTTGAACGTCTAGTTTCTGCCACACTAGATGGCAGCACCGAGACTCTATTTGGATGGTAAAGTGCACTGGGAATTTAATTTTGCCGGAAATGCCAAGAGCCAATAAGATACTCCAGGGATCTTTTACATGGTTTGGAAACTATGCTAGTCGTAAATAATGGTAAAACCATTTGGTTTTATATTCTTGGTTTTTTAACCGTACCATTTGTAAAAAGTTTAAAAACCGTAAAGGTAACAAAAAAAATTTCTAACCATAAACTTTATGGTTGATCAGACGGACAGACTGCTGATGTTTATTTTACCATAATTTCAGAATGAAAATTCTGTCAGCTTACTATGTCATTGAAATATTTTTTAATTACATTTATTACATTTTAGGCTTCAAATTTTTCTTCTACAATTGATTATAAATTGAACAAATTGATAATAATAATTTTAACTTTATTTCTATGAACATTTTTATATGAATGCAAATTCTATTTCTTTAAAAAAATAAATCTAATATTTATTCGAGAGTAACTTTTTTGTCACTTCAATGTTGTAAAAAAAAAGAGAACTTGTAAAAAAGCAAACGACTTTTCATAGCCCTGAGAATTTCAAAAAAAGGGGGACAGAAAAGAACCATTAGGCAAACAGAACATTAACAGCCAATCATCTACTCTCTAGATAATTATAGCCACAACTCGGGAGCTTAACTATCCTGTATTTTTTTGGACTATTGCTTAGTCAATTCTCTTTTCTAAGGAAAGAAAATAAAGGAAAAAAATATAATTCTAAAGATTAGTTTCTTCATTTCTTCCTATGCGCTGCTTACTTAAACTAATAGAGAAAATATCAGTTGCTTCCTCAGGGAAATCAGACGATATTGATTGATTTTTCGAAATAAGATCGTTTAGCTCGTTTTTGCAGATCGTTCTAAATGATGAAACTTTATTTTTGCTTTAATACAGACTGATTTTACTGCTTCTGTAATGAAGAAGATAAGTATTCTATAATTGTTTTTTGAAACATGGGTATTACTTGAGATAAGGTTTCGAAAGAAGGTACCTACTTTTGATATAATTCCAAGTTTCTGTTAGATAAGAACTAAGTGACGAAATAGTTTTATAATACTAGTAATTATTATTAATTAATATTATGGAAACTACATTTTTATACTGGTTAATTATTTTTTTTCTTCGAACTAATTTCATTTATAGCTTAAAACGTTGTAGATTTATTTTAAAATATTTTAATTTCTCAAACTTAATAAGTAATAATACTTATACATAGTCTTAAAAATATTTCTATAGTATGATGCTAAAAATATAAACATTTGACGATATAGCTTGAATTTTTTATTACTTAATCTTGAAAATGGAATGATTTGATGGTAACGAATATTTATAAAATATAATCTTTAGTATAATAAAATTGAATTTCCCAACGTAATAAGTAATAATACCTATATGTATAGTCTTAAAAATATTTATAGAGTATAATGCTAACAATATAAAAATTTGAAGATATAGCTTGAGTTTTCTATAACTTAATCTTGAAAATATAATGATTTGGTGGTAACTAATATTTATAAAATATAATCTTCAGTATAATAAAATTGAATTTCCCAACGTAATAAGTAATAATACCTATATGTATAGTCTTATAAATAGTTATAGAGTATAATGCTAACAATATAAAAATTTGAAGATATAGCTTGAGTTTTCTATAACTTAATCTTGAAAATATAATGATTTGGTGGTAACTAATATTTATAAAATATAATCTTTAGTATAATTAAATTGAATTTCCTAACCTAATAAGTAATAATAAGTATATATAGTCTTAAAAATATTTATAGAGTATAATCCATTGAAAAAAACAAGAAAATATCAGCAACTTAGAATAGTTGGAATTTGGAAGATCTTCCAATATCTTCTTTTTCTTTGAATTTTTGATCAATTATTTTACCCACTGTTTTTTTTCCATCTCCAGTTATATTTTATTAAAATATGAATTCATTAATAGATTATCATAGAGCACTAAATAGAATAAATCAAGCAAATAATTAAGTAGAGCTAATAGATTAGTATATAGCAAAAAATAATGCTGAAGTTTTAAATATTCTACGAATTTCTTAAAGCAAAGCGCAATTGCATTCATTATAAAAAAAAGTGTATAATTTGAAATATATATAAATTCTAGTTCAATATTATGATATATTGTTTGTCTTGATAAATGTATTTATGGAATTACATTCAATTACTATTACATAAAAAAAAAAAAAATACTTACAATTTAGTTTTCAATATATTATTATAGCATTGTTATTACGTTGTTGGAATGTTGTTGTTGTTTTCTATTCCTTTTATGTATACTTCTTATGTAACTTCTTTTGAAATTATCGAATGTAGTCATTTTTAAATTCATTAGCAATATTTCAAAAAGATGTTTATTTACGACTTACTTTTACTTTTTTTTATCGTGCATCTTTTCATTACATTACAGCTCTAGCTTAAAAGCAAATTAGTATTTTTGTTTGTTTCTCCGTTTTAGAATTCATAACAACTTAAGGCAATAAAAGGAAAGAAAGCTATCTTCAGTAATTTTACGGCTTGAATTTTTAATTTTTAACGTATCAAATGTTGACATGTTATTGCTTGAAAAAAAACTCCTAACATTTTGAACACAGAGAATAATTTTAAAAAATTCTACTCCAATGCTAGAGCATGCAAAAAAGTGACTCGTTTTTCTAAATGAAGCAAATGGCCTTACCAACCTTTACGTATACAATGCTCGACTGTGGAAATAATCTTAAATGCTGATTGATCTTAATCTTAAATGGACAGCAAGTTTACCGTTTTCCATTATTATTTTTAATTTAATTTATAAAATTGTCTTTAACTGCTTGTTTCTTTGTTTTTTATTTTCTTTTTTATTTTATAACCGTCGTTGAACAGCCGACCCAATTTCATGGGTTTACGACTACTAATGTTCAACTCCGTAGCCTTGTAGTTTTGAACCAATCCAGAAGACAAGGAAACTCCTGGATCAGTACCCCCACAGGTATTGATTTGTTATGGGAACAGGGAGGACTTTGAGACTCGACAGATTTAACGTGCATCAGTCACCATTTACTACACGGGGAGTCTTCGGCCGGCGAGGATCGAATCCACGACCTCTTGGACATGGGCCCAGCGCCCTACCGACCAGGCTATCCCGGCCCTTGTTTCTTTGTTTGATGTTATTTCCATAAAATATTTGGATGTATTTTTCGTGGATGACAAGTTTTAATGAAGACAAAGTTAGCAACTTCATTCTTTGCGCACAAAGTAAATTACAATTTTATATAAATGATTTAAATTCTCTTTATTTTTCTTGTTATTAAATTCATTTCTATGCCAAATATAAAACTTTTTTATATGTTTGTCAAGTCTTTTTATTAATCCCTTTAGACATAGAAGAACAAGTATGAATAGGTGCTTTTTTTTATAAATTTAATGATTTTTTACAAATCTACATTATTCTTTTTCGATCAATTATGACGACGGAGATTTCTTTTATCTGTTTGGAGTATAATTTATCATAGAGAAGATTTAAAGAAAGATAAAAGAAATTAAAAGCAATGAGTAAAAATACAGTTGTTTTTAAATTATAAATTGTTTATACAGAAAATCTAAAACTAATAGCTTCTAGGGAGATTCATTATCACGTGACAGAAACAATTGCGTAGCGATATAAGATCTTAAAATAATATTTGCTCATGATTTTTAACAAATAGTATATCGATGAAACAAAAAAGGGCGAATTGTTTTTAAACATCTAATTATTTACTGTATCAGCTTATAATTATTTGACGTAAGAAGCATTTAAACGCATTATATTTTCTATTATTTATTTATTTTATGAAATGAATAATAATTTTTTTTGTTCTTGGAAATAATTTATTTGAATTTATTTACTTTTTAATTTTATGAAAAAATTACAATGCTGATAAAAAAAAAAGATGTTTATCATAAATATTTTCTTATAAATTGTTTGGAAACTTTAAATAAAAATAAGAAACTAATGAAGAGCTAAATGTAAATTTTTTAAGTTTGAGAGCAATCCATGACAAATTTAGAGTTTTTAGAGATAATGTCAATTTTCGGTATTTATATTACTTCTATTTTATGGATATTATGTCTTGTGCGGATATAATATCGATTTTGAGTTGTATGGATATTAGGTTATGTTTTGAATGGTTATTGTATCTTCTGGGGATATTTTAAATTTAATGTCCTCTTAATAATTTCAAAAAATTAACTTGTTGACAATAGGGGAGAGTGGGGTCAATTGTAACCGGGTACAATTGTAACAGAGCAAAAATTTCGAGTGTCGGGTTCTTGATTTGGTTCCTAGGTGGCGCACAAGGTGTATTTAATAAATCTACATGTACGCCCCTGCTGGCAACCATTGTTATGTACTTTTGAAAGAGTTACATCACAAAAGATATTTTTACGCTACGTAAGTACTTTTTTTGGTATTAGAATATTATATTGTAACAAAGTAATTTTGTTCAAACAAATAAAAATTATTAACCGAATATGTAAATGGGCACCTTAATTAACATTTCAAAAAAAAAAGACTAGTTTTGTTAATTAACCAGCATTGTTTTTAACAAATGAAGCTGGAATGGCGTCTTGGGGACGATTGTAACAATAAGTAAAGGGACGAATGTACTAGCTGAAAATAAATAATCTTATGTTTACAAACCATTACTTAACTCTTTAAGAACCACCGATAGTTTCCTATATCATTTATATTCTGTTGCATGTGCATTATTTTATTTGTCACCTTTCACAGCATAAACTAAAATTTTTAACCCCTTAAAGTTAAAAGTTTAACCCTTTAGGTCTCTGCTCATTATTATTTTTACTCCTAAAATATCACTACTATTTTGATCAATAAAAAAATATATCACAACTATGATAATATGTATAATTAACTACGTTTTAGTTGAATTTATGAACTGTTACAATTGACCCCGTAAGTGGGGACAATTGTAACAAGTGTACGACTGTCAAAAATTGTTAATAACTAATATAATAACATTTAAAATAAGGTATTTATTTTTTTTTCTAGTAGAGGATAGTCTACTTTACTCGTCTGTCAATTAATACTAATAATATATTGGATTTTTTGTTAGTTAAAAATAGTTAAGTAAAAAATGTTACAATTGACCCCACTCTCCCCTACTGTATATGTTACAGAAATTTACATACTTTTTGGAGAGAAACCTTAAGCTCGCTTTTCCTTAAAAATCAATAAACAACGAATAAATTTAAATTCTTCTTCCCACCTCTCATTTACCAATCATTCACGAATTTTGAAAACTCTTACATTTTCCTCTTCATAAATCTTAATTCGATATATTCTTTTCCTTAAGACCATACATTTTAACTTTTAAAGGGAATTTTTCGAACATTTAAGGAAGATTTTAGAATTTTTAGAAACGTAATTTATACGTATTGCTTATTTAGTCACTTTATGAATATGATTACTGAAAAAAACATGGTCTAGAAATTACTTATCTAAATATAAATTTTTTTTATTTTCAAAAAATGCATTGTCAGAAGCTAAAGAAATTAAAAATATGCTTAACATTTATAATGTATAAAATTTGTATAACATTCGTTACAATTCGAGTCGTGTTGTATTTCTAAAGAATTCATAGATCATAACTGTAAGATAAATATAAATGTAATTAGATGCATTTAATTAGCACAAAACGCATAATATTTTAATTAATTACTTTAATTTTTAAATATTAAATGGGAATAACTGATTTTTTTTTATATATCCCATTACGAAACTAATTAATAATGATTTTCATTCAGTTCGTTCCTTTGAATATTTTTCATTGCCAGCTTCTCTTAAATAACTTATAAGTCGAATAATAATTTAATTTTTATAAATTAGAAATCTTTTCAAAAACGCGGAGAAAAATAATAAATATAGGAAAACAAAAGTTTTCTGATTAAACTATTCCCAAGAACTTGATCATCATCAAAAGAACGAAATATTCTTTGATTAAGGAAAAGTTGGTGTTCTTTATAGTCTTAAAATTTGTTGTTGTAAAGTTTATCAAAAAACAATAAACTTTTGATGTCTTTAAAATTTCCCTTCATTTTAGTTGAAAGCTTTTTGTGCCTTAAACATAAAAAATCTAAGTACAATAGACTTCAATTTGCAGTTCCTTGAGAATTTCATTGTGTGAAGATTCCTTTTTCTTTCCCATAAAAAAAAATGTTCAATCTTTAAATTTATGATGTTTTCCCGTTATTAAAATTTTCTTGTATCCAAGAATAAACTTGTATACAGTTTTTAAAAGCTTTAATTCTAATCACAGTAATTAAAACGTCTCATAATTAACAGCACGTTATTTTAAGCTATAAACTGTTAAAAATTTCTCAGAAAGAAATGGTTAACTAACAATTTATTTAATTGTTATTTTACCATATCCAAACAAAACAGCCAAATCTTCTTAAATAAGGTGGTTTTCTAGCTGTTATCTGTGGAAAAACCGTTTATAAGCTTTTACGGTAAAACAACCGGGATTTTATAGCAAAAGTTAAGCATACTTAATCAAGCCACTTAGTTCCTTAAAGAAAAGAAATGACGAGGATTTAAAACGTTTTAACCACGAAAGAAGTCCTATACAATTGTGTTATTTGTGGGATAATAAGAAAACATATAAAAAGTGTCAGTAAGATATTTTATTTTGTTACCAGCACCTAACCTTTGTGGGGGACTTTTTAATGAAAATAACCCACATTTACGTTACATAGAGAGGGAAACACGAAAAAACCTCTTACGGTTAGTAAGATGGCAAGAGGATTCTAACCCATGATCCATCTACCACTGATGATATTTGCGAGCTGGGTGCAAAATTCGTATTGACCAGCCACCACTGAGATATAAACCCGAGGAAGGTGAGCGCTCTATCCCCTGTAATTATCGAGATGAATATCCTGATGAACAGTAATACATACATACATACTAAATCGTTTTTACCAAGAGTACAAAGTGGTAATTACGAATAGGTCGACCAACATGGGTAGTTTAATATAAATGCTTACTAATCTATATTTAGTTTACTAGCAAAATTATTATTATATCAAATCTTTTAAATAATTTTTTTTTAAAATTTAGCTCAGGTCGATTAACGGTTAGGTCAACCGTAACCGATTACGTGTTGGTCGAGCAACACGGGTAGTTTAATATAAATGGTTAGTTAATATAAATTTAGTTCACTAGCAAAATTATTATTATTTCAAATACTTTAAATTTAAAAAAAAAACATTATTTTTAAAATTTAGTCCCCATGCAATATTTTTTATTTAAAATAACTGCTTATTATCATTAATTTCATTTAAGCTGTTATTTCTTTTTGAAATAACTGTTTCAATAAAATTAACACTTCATCAAAACAATCTTAAAAATTACTCATAAAAATTACTCACTATTTCTTTCAGCGAATAAAATGGGAAGGACGGTTATAAGAAAATGGTCAAGTCATAGTTTACAATTTGAAATAAAACCTACTATTCTCTTAATAAAAAATTCTTTTAATTCCAAAATATGGTTTCATTTAATTGATCATTATTGATTTGATTCCATTAACTCTAAAAACTTTTTTGTAGTTTCATTAACAAATAAACTTAAATTATTTCTCGATTATTGCTTTATAATTCGAAATCATTCATCATTACATTCAGTTAAGGTCTAAATTAATATTCAAGCTGTAATGAAATTTTTTAAGTCACGTTTTTCAATTTTGAATAAGCCCTTTAATTTTGTTAATCAAATACTCTATCGGTTTCATTAATAAATAACGTTAATATTTCTTCATTTCTCTACTAGTCCTTTATAGTTCGAAATTATTCATCATTTCATTTAGTTTAGGTCTAAATTAATATTAAAGCTGTAATGAAAATGTTTAAGTCACGTTTCTTAATTTGGAATAAGCCCTTCAATTCCATTAATCAAATACTCTATTGGTTTCTGAACAATATGATCCAACACTTAACTGCTACAGATTTGCAGAATGATATTACAGAATTATGGTGTCATCATATACTTGAACATAGATTGATCAGAGCTAAATGCAATCACACTGAATAATTATCATTCTGTATCCTATGACATTGCATCAGTACTTCCTGGAATATATGAATCTAAACCTTATAATACATAGTCATAACATCTGTTCAAAGCATATTTAATTAATTAGTCTATAAGTTTATAAAAGGTGAGAAGCTTAGAAAGTAAAATTTTTGTGCAATTCAACAAAAGTTTTTATCCGAAATTCTACAATGAAAAATAGGGAATTTTTAACCAGGAATTCTAAAAATAAAAATTTTGATTTTTTTTTTTTTTATCGGGAATTCAATAATGAAAAATGCGGAATTTTTAATCTGGAATTTTATAATGAAGAGTTTTAAATCTGGAATTCAATAATGAAAAATGTGGAATTTTTCATCTGAAACACTGTAATGAATTTTATAATGATGACAAATTTGTCGAATTGTTGTCAAATTGATGACAAATTTGTCTTTCAAATTTTGTCATTAATTGAATGTTTCATTAAACTGCCTTTCAAAGAATGACTACACGTGCTTTTAAGGATAATCTTTTGTTTGTTAACAATAGTACCTAACAAAAAGTAAATAAAAACCTTAGGAGAATTTTAGATTTCTAAAAAAAATCATAGGAGTAAATGTAAAATTATAAAATAAAATTCCAGTTTTTTTTTTCAAATTTTGTTTATAAATACATTATACTCTTGATAGTTGTAAAATAGATTATTGATGCTCAACTTGTACTTAAAATTTTTTAAAAGAAAAACTTCAATCAGATTATAGTTTTTTTATCTCCCACGGAAAAATAGAAATTTCAATTTTTTTGATAGATATCTCAACCTTGGAAAAACGTTTTAAGTGGTTTCAAATGCAATGGCATTGATGATATAATTTTATACGATTAAATTTTTTTTGTTTCGTTCTAATGAATATGTTTTAACCCTTTATCGCAAAATTGGACCCTTTATGTATATATATATATATATATATATATATATATATATATATATATATATATATATATATATATATATATATATGTGCTGGGCTCCAGCCCCGTTCTTTTTGGATGATTATTAATCAAATTAGGAGAATTCAGAAGGCCATACTTCTTTACAAGCTTTTATTGAATTGTTGGATGGTAAAAGCAGAAGTCTCACCCACTCTCCCAGATGGAGAAGGGTGGACCAATATCAAGACAGTAGCGGCGAAGGTTACATTGGCAACATCATACAGCAAAAGACACGCAAAACAATTGCTCTTGCATTATATACTAATAGAAAGAAGGTGAAAAGGCTCAAATCGTACCCTACGCATTAAGGAAAATCATTTAATGCTTCCTAATATGGAAGTGAAAGAGGGACAAGATTCTAAAAATAACTCTTCCTTTAAAATATAAATCTAATTATAATTCAATGGTAAGTTTTCAGCCTTGAAGTCCCAAAATAGAATTTCTACACCTATTCTTTACCAAAGACATTTTATGAAAACAAAAGAGTTTTAATGCTTTTATATTAATACAAAAGTATTTATAATTTTTGTATTACATCCCCCCAAAAAAATATTTTTGGTAAGCCAAAATAAAAATAATTCGGAATACTTTAAATTTATAAAATTTTGGTTGGTACGACTGTCCTTTTCCCTACTACAAATAACATTTTTCCAATTATGTGTAAAATAAACAACTATTTACAATGACAACAATAAAAACATGATATTGCAATTTATCTGTTTAGTCAACTAAACAGAAGGAAAAATTAAACATATTTATGTAACTATTCTACTAAAATTTTCAAAAATTTTCACACAAAAATATACATAATTTTTATTGTAACGAAATGGACACTATTCATGACTTACTTTCAACATTTGTGGGCTGTGATACTTCCTAAGCATTGATACATGTACTATTTCGAAATTTTGTTTACTTAAACTATTCTTTTTATTTATTCGTCGATATTGACCTGATAATGTACGTGTCCATTACCTAGATCTATCTTCGAATTTTTTGAAATTTTTGAACATTCTTACTTTTTGATATTTTTCCTTTTATTTTTGTTACCCTTTACATTATTTTTTTTTCAATGTTTACTTTTACTGAAACATCTTTAACTTTAATTTCTTCACAATTTTTAACCTTAACATTTTGAGAATTTTGCTGTCTAATGTGCAAAGATAAGTTGTATGAGAATTAGCAGAGGTGATCAGTCTCTTACCAAATTGAGTAACAACTGGCCCGACACAGTCAATAAACAAACAAAAATCTTTGCAAGTCTGCAACCCTAGTAAAGCATATGGTAAATCAGTATGAATTATAAAAAACTTAGCTGAGTTAACAATTTCGCCTATCTTAAGGGGAAATTCACAGATTTTGTTAATTGTCCTTTCGTTCAATTCCTCACATTTTTTAATAGGAATATTTAATTTTGACACAAAATTTTTTGGCATTATATTTAATGTTGACCCGGTATCAACATTCAATAATATCTCTTTGTTTACCTTCTCATTTTTATTTTGTTTTGGACGTCCATTTAGGTATTTATTTTCCACTTTATATCCGGATATTATTAATTGCTATTGTTTATTTGTCATATTTTGGATGTCTACATTAACAATATTGTTAGGGTTGTTTACACACGAGGAGCCCATGTGAAATTGATTGAAAAGTCCTTTCTTCGAGCAATATTTACATTGATTTATTGGGATCTCCTGTGTTGTATGATGTATTTAGGGTTTTGTCACATTCGGGGTTACATTTTTATTTTTAGGACAAGCCGGGGCTTTATGTCCTGGTGCATTACACTTAAAGCACTTAATGTCATATTTTGGGTTTTCTATTTTCTTCATATATGGTCCCTTATTAGTTTGAAATTTATTTTTGTCTAAGTCACTTTTAATTTTTTCATAAATTTTAAGTTTTTGTTTAAATTCAAAAAGATTATTGACTCCATAAAGAAATGACTTATTATTTGTTTGGTCTGGTATCCCTTGAATTATGTAAGTGATTAGAGCTAAGTTATCAATATCACTTTGAGAAACAATTTCTTTCATTTTAAGGAAATACTCTTGAAGAGTTTCATTAAACCTTTGTTTTCTTTTTTGCATCATTGCATGTACTTCTGCACTATTACAATTAAGTCCAAATTCTTCAAGCAACAGATTTTTAAATTTTTCATATGAATTTAAAGAAGTTTCACTTCTAATTAATGTTAATGCATTACCTTTTAAACATCTTTTTGCAAATAAAAATGTTTGCATATCAAGACAGTTTAAATAAATTTGCATGGGTTTCAAAATTATCAAACCAAGAATTAATATTTTCATGTTTGTCTCCTTTAAAAATAGGAGTCACTGATCCAACATCAGAAAAATTTACTATTAATTTTGTTTCTGATTCTCTATTATTTACATCAGTATTAGAACTTTGACTATAGGATACCATATCTTTATCAACACAACTTTTTGTACAGATAGAATTTAAATTAACTTGTGTAAATTGATTTACACAAGTTTCAGTTGGTAAATGTGGTTCAAAATCAGTTTGAGTCAGTTTGCATTCAAACTAACTATTTTCATCCTCATCTTCAGAGGGATTTTCAATTACTATAGAATTTTTAAAAAAATTAAAATCACATAAACAAGTTAAAATATGTTTTGCAGGTCATTTCACACGCACACGTCACTGTTGTTTACAGTAACTTTCTTATGAAAGGAACTTTTACTAAAGGAGCAAAAAGTTCCTCTATACATTCAATATCATTCTTGAGCACTAGGTACAAAATTACTACCATGGATGATGTTTCTTATTCACCACTTTTTTCAAGAACAACTCTTGAGCAGGACTCAGATGAAAGCCACATCGGTCGGTCCATCTCATGCCTCCAGCCAACATCAGCAGCGAGCGTACATGTAGTAGAAAAGACTGGGTGGAATCCTCCTTCCTTCTTTCGACTCCGATCAGGCAACTCCCCCCCCCCCCCTGCGTGTGTGATGGGGATTGGGAAATTTCAACGTAGTCAGACAATAGGCCTAAGATTCAAATGTATAAACACTGGTTTTCTTCAAAAGGTTTCCTCCATGAACACTATCCTGTCGACTTGTGATAACTGGGCTCCAGCTCCGTTATTTTTGGATGATTATTAGTCAAATTAGGAGAATTCAGAAGACCATACTTCTTTACAAGCTTTTATTGAATTGTTCGATGGTAGAAGCAGAAGTCTCACCCACTCTCCCAGATGGAGAAGGGTGGACCAATATCAAGACAGTAGCGGAGAAGGTTAGATTGGCAACATCATGCAGCAAAAGACTCGCAAAAACAATTGCTCTTGCATTATACACTAATAGAAAGCAGGTGAAAAGGCTCAAGTAGTACATACTTTGTAACCCTAGGCATTAAGGAAAATCATTTAATGCTTCCTAATATGGAAGTGAAAGAGGGACAAGATTCCAAAAATAACTCTTCCTTTGAAATATAAATCTAATTATAATTCAGTGGTATGTTTTCAGCCTTGAAGTCCCAAAATAGAATTTCTACACCTCTTCTTTACCAAAGACATTTTATGAAAACGAAAGAGTTTTAATGCTTTTATTAGTACAAAAGAAAGTATTTATAATATATATATATATATATATATATATATATATATTTAACTTATCGTATAAGGCTTTTTTGAAAAAAAATGAACATAACGTATCAATGTCTACGAAATTCGAAGTTTTCAGTATGATGTTGAGAATTACTAACTAATTAATGATATTCAAACTATACTTTGTTTCATCATATTGTAAAATGTAATTTACTTCGAGCTTAACTCCGGGCTGCGTATGCGATATTAACTACAATCTGTTGTAAGTAAACATTCACTGATTGCAAATATATATTGATTATGTATTGTAAATTAGAAAATCAGTGGCAGAATATTTTAATAAAGTGATAAGTGTGAGTTCTGTTTGTGACACGTAAAATATCCAATCTATATTCAGTTTCTCATTATCGTTTGATTACCATTTCCGGTTGACTTCCATAGCTTCCTAATGACTTCCGTTACTTCAACAGCGAGTGCGTTCTTAAATTGTAGTGTATATTCCTATACATACTTTATATACTTGTAATTAAAGGGGATACTGGTTTTACTCAGAGGGATATCCTGTTTTGGAAATAAATGTAGAAGCAGAATGCGGAATTATTCAATAATACTCATAAATTAATTATTTAGGGAAATATTGTTTAGGATGCCGTTATTCGATCTTATTTGATAAACTCTTCAATGTAAGACGTCTGCCGTTTCGAGAGCATTTACTTAAATTCTTGAGACCCGAGTCAGAAAATGTGATTATTATTTAGAAGTATGTAGCCTAGTAGAATGTAAACTCGTAAATGTGATAAAATTCAATTAAGTAAGTCTAACTAACTGTCTTAAGTTATTTATAATTATTGTACTAAAAAATTTTAATACTAAAATGCATATATTTATAGTGTACTTCTTTAGCGTTTTTTTTTTTTTCCTGAAACAAAAGTCACAAGAGGAAAAGAAATTTTCTAATAGCTCCATAATTGAATTTAATTCTCTGGAGGTAAAGATACTCAACTACATTTTACCCAATGTGGCTTAAGTAATACTAATTAATATTATAATTTAAATATTATAATTTAAAAATTATAATTATTATAACCGGTGTCAAGCACCCGACCTAATTCTGAGTTTATGACAATCAATGTTGAATCCCGGTGCCTTGTAATTTTGTTCCCAACCCAGAAGTCAAAGGAACTCCTGGATCAAGCGTTGGGACAAATTAGGCTTCGTGAAGGAACCCATGTTTGAGTTACACGGAGGGGAAAAACACGAAAATCTCTCATTGTTAGCACGATTGCTAGGAAATTCTAACCGAAGATTCGTTTACGACAGAAATATTTTACGTCAGAGCTGCAGTCAGTGCATTGAATTCAAAGTGCAGAGTTACAAAACTCAACGTCCAAAATTTAAGCACCAAAAGTTTTATAGAAACCCCAGATCGCTTATGTAACCTTGATTGATATTATAATTAAAATATTATAATTACTTTTACCGATGATGAACAGCCAAGCTAAATCTGAGATTATAACTATCAATAGCCAATTCCATGGCCTTGTAATTTTATACCCTACCCAGATGACAAACGAACTCCTTAATAGTGAGGAAGGGAGGAGTGAAAAACCATGGAAACCTTTCACGGTTAGACCGACTGCAAGGTTATTTTAACTCATGATCTGTCTACCACTAAGGATATTTTACGTCAGCACAGTGTTGGGTGCTAGCCGGAAGTAGAATTCGTATCAACCAGCCATCGCTTTGATTCGAACCGGGGTAACCTCATTGGGAGGGGAGCACTCTATTCTCTGTGCCACTTTGGCTCAACGTTCATTTATAATAGTAGTCTAACTGTTTTAGATATTTTTACGTCTCACCTTCTTCATTAGTGATTCCACAGATGTCGATATTTGGTTCGTTTCTTCTTCGCTTAATAACAAGTTTACGAACTTGAGTGCGCATATTTTCTTTTATTTCAGCTTAAATGAAGATTCTAACAGTATGTATTGAAAGTGGTTTTCATGAACATGGTGCAAATATAAAATTAATTTAAGCTAATTAAAATTAATTATTTAAGCCTTTATTGCTATTACATCTTATTTTGCAATTTGACCGAATAATAAATAAAAACAACGTTTAATTGAGTTTTTTTATTTTTTTTTTATTTTTTTATTATTATTATTTTTTTTTTTTTTTGCATTAAGCTACCATAGTTAATAAAATTGAAAACGTCTTTTTATCACTGATGATTTCAATTAAGAATTTTATTGTTGTGTTTATAGCGTAACATTTTTGCAGCTAACTTTGAAGCTCTGCCAAATAAATGATTCAAATAAATAAATGTTATAAATGAAACAGTTTAATTTATCATATTTAAAAATGTATATCTACAAACCACCTACATATTCTATGAAATCAAAATCGAATACAATTTCTGTGTTTTTAATGGTCACCTTTTAATAAAAAGCATTATTAGAAATTTCTTATTTTTAAATTTTTATTTCCTAAATTTAATTAGTTTTAGAAGTCACGAAATTATTTTGTGATTACATTATCTGTTATTTATTTACTTAATATAGTGTTAAGTTTTCTTTTATATTTCATCCATTATTCATTGACATTTTTATAGTTATCTCACAATTTATTACAACGCTCAATAATCGCCTTTTCTAGAGATTTTGAGATGCTTTTATCGTTTATATTGAAAACTATTTATTCTCTTGGAAAATATATTTATTTCTTTTCTTACTGAAAGGCATAAATTGTTTTGTAAAAAGAAAAACCTTTAAAATCGTATGTCCTAAAGTAATTGTGGCATAAAATATATAACTTTAAGTAGTTTACATACTAGAAGTAAGTTAGACTAGAAATTAAAAAAATATGTATTTAAGTATATAAATTTTTTATACAATTATAATTTTATTTTAAATTATTTATGGAATAAAGAACTAGATTTTTTTTTAGAAAATATTTGTAGACGGAATTCGTGGTTTTTATTAGCAATGCTAAAAGATAGTTGTTTTTGTGTTTTGTTTCGATTCATATTTATTTTATTTATTTTCATCGATTAAAATTTTTGCACGAGTTTTTATATACTTGGGGTACGTTATATATGGGGCTCCAGCCCCAGCTCGCTGACCCCGTCAATTACATCTCATTCATCATTGTTTGCTTCTTCTTAAACTGAAATATTTCCAAGTAAAATAATAAACATTTTGTATCAAAATATACTCTTAAAGCAGCTTCATGTAAAAATATTTTGTTAAGTGTTTATCATAATGAAATAGACACCTGGATTTGAAAAATAATCATCTGCACTTGAAAAACATTTACCAATGGAATATAGATTATGAGACTAAGAAGAAATAAATACGAAGTAATTCCTATATTAACTATAACTCGTAATATGTATGTATTAACTATAAATATTATGATTTATATTTGGCAACAATTCTCTCTCTCTTTTTTGCTGCTTATGATTGATAGCTACTCCAACGCGAGCTTATAAAATTTTAAAAAAATGATCCAATGGGGGAAAAAAAATTTAAAACAAAGGATAAATATATTTGAAGAAAAAGTACTGAATATTTTCAGGAAATAACGCTTAAATTTACAATAATTTTCAAACTTATAGAGATTTTTTTAAAAAATTACTCAATAAAATTATACAAAACGTTCCTATCAGCACGTCAAATTTCAAATCTGTTGTTGGATTTCAGCGGACAATATATCAGGTTATCATTTTTTTTTTACTACTATTCTTACTACAACATATTCTTTTTACTGCAAGTTTAAAAGCCGATAATTCTCAAACTACTTGTTGAGTCTGAATACTTTTTTCCTACACATCTACTACACATTTTCTACACATCTTCGTAATATTAAGTTTCTAAGTTCAATAGATTTTGAGCACCAAAGCATAATGTAACGTAAAAAGAAAAAAGAAAGTTAGAAAAAATTCGCAATAACTTTTGAACAATTTAGAATTTTGAAACAAAAAGTTCGAAAAAAAGTTAAGTTCGTAAATAAATATGGTCCATTAAGCATGAAAAATTGTAACTTAGCAGCTGCAATTCCGCTGCCCGTAAAATATTTAACAGTTCATAATCCTAGAACAAATTATCGAATTGTTGCGTATTTTTTATTCCATCTTATTTCTTATGCATTTTTCTACACATCTTAGTTATTTCAAGTTTCTATATCTTACCGATTTTTTCAACAAAACAAAACCTAATGTTAAGTTGTACACCCAATAGCGGCGGCGTTGGCGGCCCTTACGATTTTTTAATCTTGAGAGATATTATTAGGTACACTGTAAAACATTCCAGATCAGATTACAGTAAAAAATACCGGCAACTCAAGGTGATAGGAGCCGTGATTGCTCAGGGGATAGAGCATGCGCCTTCCAATGAGGTGAACCGGGTTCGAATTCCAGCAATGGCTGGTTGAGACGAATTATGCATCCTGCTTGCACCGACCATAATGCTGACTTAAAATATATTCTCAGTGATAAACGGATCATGGGTTATAGACCCCTGGCCGTCAGGCTAAGCGTGGGAGGTTTTCGGGATTTTCCTCTCCGTGTAACTCAAATGCGGATTAGTTCCCTCAAACAGTCCTCTATTAACGCAAATTTCTCCCAATACTTGATCCAGGAGTTCCCTTGTCTTCCGGATCGGGTTCAAAATAACAATACTACAGTGTTGAACATCAGTAGTCGTAAAATTGGGCTGGTACGATTTACCATAATATCCATTTTCACTGGAACATGTTACGAAACAAAAATTCTGATAAATCAAAAATTCTGATAAAAAAAAATTCTGATTTTCACAGTAATACAGTAAAATCATTAAATCATTCTAATTAAATAAATGTTACTTTAAAAATTACGGTATAATATTTCACTATAAAAATTTATTTTACGGTAAAATGGACTTAATCAATGATGTACACAAAGTACCGGTAGTTTATACTTTACAGTACTTTGTACTTTATTTGGTTAAGAATTTTTTAGTATGTGCAATTTAGGACATTTGTTTTAATCTTATTTCCCTCTTAAACAATTTGATAATCAATTAATAAAAAAGTTGATTGCATTCGATGATAAAACGGCGATAAAAATTCTGTTTATGATTCAGGAACCAATTTCCACAGTTATCTAGTTCAGTTTGAAATACTTTAACAAATCAGAAAGTTGTCAAAATTTTGATTGCCTAAAAATTTCCTGTGGTGATAATATGGTAATTAATTTCGCTTGTAGCGATAAATTAGCAGAAAATGCTAAATTTTGCTTTAAAATAGCTATTATAAATGTTTTATTGAGAATTCAAAATTTAAATGAAATTTAATCAATTAAATGAAACTTAATCAATCTTCAAATTCCACCGATTGATGGAACAATAAAGGTCACTAACAAATGATATATTTAAACTGTATATGAAATATTAAGTGAAATTTTATTTCACATCTCTAAAAAAAGTGTTGTGTCACACAACATTTTCCACTTTTACTACCATAGGCAGTTTTCAAACGCAATTTAAATTGACAACGCTATTTTTAAACTGAATTTGAATAACTAACACATCAGTTTTAAAAGTTATATATGTTTTATAGGAGCACGTAGCGCTCCAAAATATTTAAATTATATTTTGAATTATTTGAAAAAATTGTGTAATATTTTTATTATCTTTGATCTGTCATGATATGAAAATAGTTTTTGTTCTTTTAATTTCAGTTTTAAGAAAAACTATTTTTAGATTATTGTATTTTGTATAGATATGCATTTAAAAACATGTGTTTTAACAAAAGTTATGAAAATAGTTTTTTTTCTTTTAATTTCAGTTTTAAGAAAAACTATTTTCAGATTATTGTATTTTGTATAGATATGCATTTAAAAACATGTATGTTAAAAACATGTGTTTTAACAAAAGTTTGTATTTGAAAAAACATGTAAATTAAAAAATACAATAAGAAAAATCATGAAATAATTAATTTCAGCTTTAATAAACTTACCCTATTTATGAATTATGCAACTTTAATAAGCTTATCTCAACCAGTTAATTTGCAATGATTAAAAAACCGAGTTTTTTGTGTGAAAAAAAATTATATTAGATTTTTGTTAAAATTAGTTGGATGTTTTCTTCTACTAGCTACCCCTTTAGTTTAAATATATTACAAAATCATCATTTAAATTTCAAATAAAATTTATATATTTTATCATAATTAATATATTTTAGTTCTAAAATAATATTTTTTTTTAAAAATTAATATTAATAATGAAGCAATTACGGAATGATTTCCCACTATTTAAAAAAATCAAATACTAAACACCAATAAAATTAAATTATATTCATGAAAATTTTCTGAAAAAGCTGTAGATTTTTAATAATTGCATTATAACATGTTTTTACTGAGAAACCATCTTTTATACAGTTTAAATCTCCTCTGAAAAAAGATATAAAATTTCAATAATTTAACTACAGCATGATTTTACGGGTAAACTATCTTTAAAATAGTTTTAACCAAATCTGAAAAGTTATAGAATTTCAATAGTTTGACTACAACATGGTTTTATGGGTCAACTATCTTTTAAATAGTTTTAATCTATTCTGAACAGTTATAGAATTTCAATAGTTTGATTACAACATGATTTTAAGGGTAAACTATCTTTTAAATAGTTTTAATCTAATCTGAAAAGTTATAGAATTTCAATAGTTTGACTACAACATGATTTTACGGGTAAACTATTTTTTAAATAGTTTTAATCTAATCTGAAAAGTTATAGAATTTCAATAGTTTGACTACAACATGATTTTACGGGTAAACTATCTTTTAAATAGTTTTAATCTAATCTGAAAAAGTTAAAGAATTTCAATAGTTTGATTACAACATGATTTTGGGGGTAAACTTTTTTGAACAGTTTAAATCTCTTCTGAAAAAGCTATAGAATTTCAATAAGTTGACTACAACATGATTTTACGGTTAAACTTTTTTTTAACAGTTTAAATCTCCTCTCAAAAACCTATATAATTTCAATAATTTGACTACAACATGATTTTACGGGTAAAATATCTTTTAAACAGTTTAAATCTCCTTCATTCTACAAAAACTGTATTACAAAAAAGATAAAAATGCATATATTTTAATCAAAAATAAGAATATTTTCAAATTTTCCTCAAAAACTTCTTTTCAACTTTCAAGGGATCTATTAAAACATGAAAAAAAAATCCATTAGGCGGACATAACATTAACAGGCGATCACCAATTCCCAGGATAGCAGTAACCACAACTGGGATGCTTAAGTACTCCATTTTTTTTTTCTCCCTCTTCTCTCTGGTTTAGATATCCCTATTCCAAGCAGTGATAATAAAACAAAATAATCCCAAAGATTACTTTTCTTACTTCTTTTTAGAGATACTGTTACGCGTATGTTACTTAAACTAATTGACAAACTATCACTATCTTATACTCCGGTATCAAGAGATTGTTTGATTTTAAGAATCGGATCGTTTATCTTCGATTTTTTTTTTTGAAGAGTGACAGAGATGGGAGAACAAAACAACTTCCGGTCTATGTATTTTGTTTTGTTTTACAAAGAGATAGGATAGCAGATCTATATAGTAGATACGCAATGGAAGAACTATTGATACTAGAAGATTTCTGTCTGATTTTGTAACTTAATATGTCATCGTCTTAATTAATAAAGCATATTTACAACTAAGAAAACAAATATGGTCAAAACTACCGAAATATGTTAAAATATACCGTGTTTCTGCCTCTATGGAAACAACAAAAAAATCATTAATTTTTACCGAAGATCTTTGGTAATGATTTTGGTAAAATTAGCGAAAAAATATGTTTTTATTACCTTTGATAAAATTCAGTAAATGGGGGCAAATCTGGTAACTTTTTCATGATACCTAAGAACATGGTACAAAAACCATTAATGCTGTTGAATTTACTGTTCAGTTTTGATTTTTTTTTTATATGTGTAGTTTTAAAAACTACTAAAAACCAGAAAACCATTACCATATCAAGGAAAATTTACCAAATCAATGAATAAAATATCATATATTTTGATTTTATTAACTGAAATTATGGAGTGTGTTTTTTACTAGAAATGTCTTTGCCCTACAGTACGGTAATTTTACCAGTATTTTTCCCCGTGTAAAATTAGGCTCTTGAAATTTTAAGATTGAGTTCTAGAACAGTTCCAGAAAAATTATAGTTCTAGAAATATAGTTCTGAGTTCTAGAAAAATTATATTAGTTATTCAGGATGTTCACTTTTTTGCGCACTGTACGTCAGATATTGAGTTTATTTGGAATTTTCATTTATTTGGAATTTAAGAATGTTATCAAAATTTAATTTTTTATGATACACTCTAGCATGCTAGATACCGGGCTTTGTGAACCAGATATGTAGTATTGTTGCCTTGGAGGCGATCAGCATAAGTCCAAAAATAAATAAACTGCGAAAACTATTAGACTCTATAATAGATTAAATCAGGATATAGACGTAAACTCTTGATCAACATTAGAAAAATGCCTGGATTTTTGTTGTTGCTATATCTACTGAAAAAATAACTTACTAAAAGTATTGAGTCTTTCTGTTTTTTCATAAATTGATACAATTTAAGAGCCAATTTAATCATTCATGTGTTAGCCTCATAGGAACGTATAAATAGAATCTTTTAACTAAACGGAGAAAAGTTCTGTCAAAATTACTACACTGTGTGGTAATGACAGAAGAAAAAGATAATTCTATATAAAAAATCAAAATTTGCGGTATTAAAGCCATTCATTTAGTAATTTTTCCGTTTATATGGTAACGGCTTACATGAAATCAGGATTTTCAAAATTATAATTCCTATTGCCATATATTTAATGAAAAATACAAAACTGAAAAAAATAAATTTAACCAAATAATTTTATTTGCCATACTTTAAGGTATCATGACAATATACCTTAATAGGGATAAAATTTCTACATTTACCAAGTTTTTTTTTTTCCATATTATAAAACCATATTTCATTGTTAATTTAACCAAACTCTTTACCACAGTGCTTCGGTGAAAATTTCCTGAGCTATTTGGTGTTTCCATAGAGACAGAAACACGGTAAATTTTACCATATTCTGTTAGTTTTGGTCATACTCAGTGTAATAATAGTAATAGTTTTTAATATAATAGTAATATAATATATTAGTAACATATATATTTTAATATAATAATAATAGTTTGTAATAATAGTTTTTTCTCGGTGTAATAATAGTAAAACACGCTGTAACATGAAATAAATGCATTTTTGCTGCAATCCCAAGAAAATAATCTAACGTTATCTTTTCACAATTTTCTAATATTAGAAAAATACATAAGTTCGCTGTTTTATCTGCATTATATATAACTAATGTTATCTAGCGTTCGCCATAACATTATTTCGAATTGATTTTGATGCTTTATATAATATTAGATTTTGTATTTTCCTATATTATCTTGTGATGCATTTTATTTTTGGAGTAAACAAGGGGAAGATATGGATATAGTTGAATAATTAGGCAATATCGTTTTACTTAATTCCCTGTATAGTTTTGAAGCAGTAAAACATGGAAATTTTACCATATTCGGGAAGTTTTGTGCATATTTTTTCCGAATGTAGAATTACGGGAGAGGCAAGAGTAGCCCCTAAGTTATTTTTGTAGGCTTTGAGTACCCCATAATCCCATATAGGCTTAGATATAACATACTTTTTAGTAGGTATAAAGTACCCCAGTTTCATTAAAAAAAAAGAATATTTCAACATATCTTCAATTATCATTTGTTGAGAAAAAGTAACTCAATTATCTAAGAAAGCAATTAAGTTTATTTAAAAAGTCAGCGTTCCGTTTCATGAAATATTTTCATTATTCAAATCGAATATAATGCCATAGAATTTTGCTGACAGAGTCTCTTATTATTTCTTATTAAATTAATTATGATTACATTTTAAGATTTTGGATGTCCAATCGATCTACACACATTTGATGAATCTAATCGAGATAAATATTTGTTTCGATATTACTATAAAACAAAGAGCTGCTATAAGCGTTTAAAATGTTAGGGAATCATATTTTAATAATTCTTTTTTTAAAAATTACGTTTATTTTTTGTTAATCATATCAAATATAATGCAATTAATTATGATTATATTTCGTTTCGATTATATTTTTATTCGGAAACATATTTCAGTATTAAAGAATTTATTAATTTCATAATATAATTTCATTTCATTAAGGCAATTGGAATAATAAGTAAATAATGGATTATTGATTAGATCTAAATATAATTACGGATTTGAAAAATGATATTAAAAAAATTTACTCTCGGATTCCTAACTCTTACTCAAAACTACTTGGTACAGTAAAACTTGTGTAAGTTGACCACTTGTGGTGCATTGTTTTAGTGGTCAACTTAGACAAGTGATCAACTTATAGAGGGGGCGGGTCATTGTTTACTTTTTGATTTCCTATATCATGTTGCTATATATTTAAATTTTTTTTTTACTTGACTTAAACATTTTATTTAGCAAATAACCAAATGAATATCTTAAGAAATGTGCTTAAACCTGAATGAACTTCAATTTGTTACATATACATAATTCTAATATTTAACTAACTTTTTTTTAAAAATTATTTCGTTAGTTATACATGTGAAGTGTTTAATAAAAATAATTTCTTAAAATATCAGAACACGAAGACATGTAATTTGAAAACTTTAACAAAACATAATTATTTGAACACTTTAAAATTTATTCTGTTATTACTACACTTACATACCTATCTGCTCACTATTGCAACTGGAAGAGCAACTTTTCAACTAACACACCTATTTTCAATGAATGAATGAAAGAAATGGTCAAAAGCTGACCACCCCCCCTACAGTTTCCCCCAGATGGTCAGCTCACAAAAGGGTTTAGATTAGATTTTTACACTATTTCACCAAAGTGAAATTTTAGCATACATTGTAAAATGACAGAACATTTTCTGAATTTTTTTTTCTGGTCAACTTATGAGGGCTTTAGAATAGAATTTCATAATACTCCTAGACAAAATTGACTTATTTCAGTGGTCAACATACAAGATCGACAGGTGGTCAAGTTACAAAGGTTTTGCTTCTTTATATTATATAGGAAAAATTCCGTTCTTGGTAATTGAGGTCAACTTATGCAGGTGCCCAACTTACAAGGTGGTCAACTTGGCAGGTTTCACTGTAGTAAGAAAAGTGTGAGAATATAGTCTAATTAATTATCTTCTTCGCATATTAGTGCAGGTTGCCATATTTTAAATCCAATTATATTCTTATCCTTATATTCTTTCCTAAAATAATTCGCAATAAAAACTTAAATGTAAATAAGTTTAAAACACAAAAAATATGAACAATTTGAATTTGTTTAAATATTTAAGATCAATCACGTTTCCATAAATAATTAATATGAACAGAGACTCTTAAAACCCAGAAGAAATTTCACTTCATTTGATATGTGTCATATTTAAATTAGTGCTTAATTTTAATTCTAATTTAAATTCATTTACCCGATTCATTAAAAATGATTGTTCGCGTCAAATAAAGTACATTGAAACAAAATTAAGAAAATTAAATCAAGCATTTCCTTCTCATTGCTTTATTTTAACTTGGCAGGTTTCACTGTATATAACAATGTTCAGTCTTTCTAGGGTTAAATAAATATTTATTGGGCAAAACTCCTCAAAAACCAAGCAGTAACATTGTAATAATTGTATAGATTTTATGAGCATGAAATTTCGTTCAATACGAAATCTCTTCTTGCATTTTGTAAACGAAAATTTTTGTTTACAAACTATACTTTTTTTATCTCACACTATTTCATGAGCCATTTTGTTAAAATATAAAATTCTCTCATAATCAGCAATAAGAATGAAACAAGATTAAAATGATTTTTCTCAGATTCAAATTATCATTTAACTTTATGTTTCAATTAAACTAAACTCATCTCTCCCAAATTTAAAGACCCCCGTTACTGCGCTTTAAAGAGTAAGAAATAATGTCTTCAGCTTTTCATGCAAAGCCAGGTCCTTTGTGGATAATTGCTTCTAAAGCAGGCGGTGAAAAGAAGCCGCAATTATCCACAAACAAAAGGTTAAAATCACGCTTTTAAGTACAGAGTAATATCTTTCGTGAAAAGTTTAATTACTAGTTTCAAGACCGACAGTGTGGAAAGAACCTTGCTAAATGTTGTTCATTGTCTGGCGGACAATAGCTGGAGAACAGATAGCAAAGTACAAATTATTCAAAAGAATCCTCTTTTCCGGCGATGCTCAAATTTGAGAGTATTTTCTTCCAGCTAATAATAATTTGGTTATTTTCAGATCGGTTTGCAATGAATTCGTGATATTGTTACTTTTTAATGCTTGGGATGAAAAGAAGAATGAGAAAACCCTTATGTCACAAATGAGTCAACAAAAATAATATTCTTAGTTTCGAAAAAAATACTTTTTCATTTGATAATTGGTTTGAACAGTCTAATAATTCAGTGTAATTTTTAACTTGATCCAGAAGACAAGAGAATTTCTGAATAAGGAATTAGGACAAATTAGCCTTCGTCGAGAACATTTTTATGAAACTTACCCGCACTTGCGTTACATAAGGATTAAAACCACGAAAACATTCCACGGTTAGTCCGATGGCAAGATTATTCCAACCCAAAATCCGTCTACCAGTTAGGGTATTATGCGCCGTCAACACTGTTGTCAATGAGAATACCGAGTAGAATTTCAGTTGAATTTCAATTTTACTGCTTTGAAACCATGCTAGTTGTAAATGGTTAAAAACCGTATAGTTTTGTATTCGTGTTTTTATAAACATATTAGTTTTAAACGGTTTCAAAACCATTAAAATGTCCTTTACCGTACACTGTTTAATACCCATTACCTAATAAAAATCTAGCTGCAATATCCAATTAATTACGGTTTTGAAACCATAATAGTTGCATGTGGTTTCAAAACCGTAAAGGTGAAATTTGTTCTTTACCGTAAACTTTACGATTAATTCGATTGACAGACTGCTTCCGATTATTTGTTCGTAATTTTAGAATAAAAATTTAGGATAGTTTTTAATTACCACCCCTGATTTTAAAACGTAGGCTCACAATCCATGATATGTGTCTTATATTTAGAAATTGCTTGCAAGATTAGCATAAAAAAAACTAGCATTAAAAAACTAAAAATGAATTTTGCAAAAATAATGTTTCTTGCATTCACTATGGTTATAAAATGTTTTCATTACTCACTGTTAAATTCAAATGAACTAACTATACTGAGATTCGAACGTGGGGCACCTCATCAGAAAGTGGACACTCTCTCCTCCGAGGCAACGTAGTTCATTTTAAGAATAAATTCCTTTGGCGTAATAAATTAAAGTATACTGATTCATTTCTTTTGTGATTTATAATAGATCCATGATGGCTGAAGGGAAAGAGCGTTCTCCTTCCTATGAGGTAAACTGGGTTCGAATCCCAGCGTGGGTGGTCATTACGAATTCCACATCCGGCTTTCATCAACCACAGTGCTGACGCAAAATACCTTCAGTGGCAGACGCAACATGGATTAAAGTCCGCTTGGCGTCAGTCTAACCATGGAAGCTTTTCCTGGTTTTCCTTACTATGTAACGAAAGTCCGCCACGAAAGGAAAAATTTCTCCCAATACTTGATCCAGGAGTTCTCTTGTCTTCTGAATTGGATTCAAAATTAGAAGGCTATAGAGTTGAACATTAGTAGTCGTTACCTAAAAAGTTGCGTCGGTTGTTCAACGATGGTTATAAATAAAATACCAAACATAAAATTCGTAATAAATTTCCTTTTTTCGCCAGCACGCCGAATAGGGAGAAGGGGCTAGTACTGGTATTAAACTGAAATGGAATATCAGTGAACGATTCTGTATACTCTTTTGTGACTTGTTTCCAAAGCCATGCACTCTGTGTGCTGTCCATTCGGATCAATTCCTCAAGTTAAAACTATGGCTCTTAAAGTTGATTCAAATTTAATTTGGTTCCGAGCTCTAAATTAATCAAATTGAATAATGATTATTAAATGTATTGATTTAAGTTCAAAATTTCTTTCTTAATATAGTGAAATGCTCTATTATTCATTAGCATTTTAATTAAAGGATATGTCAATATTTATTCTCTAATAAAGCTTAGATTGGAATTGATTTCAATTTGGCTTTAGCTATACATTTCTGAGTTTTAACAAATGACTCTTTAACAAATGACCAAGTTTGTTCGCAATAAAAAAACAATATTTTTTTGAAAAAAAAAAAAAAATATTGGGGGGAAACTAAACAACTTCGTAACTCCAGATATAAATGAAAATTTAAATAATTGTTCAAATTATAGTTAAAAGGCTTTTTTATGAGTTAAAAATTGTAAGCTTGGTTTTTTGACAAATTTGTAAAAAAAAATTTTAATCATTAGCAACCCCCTCCCCTACGTAGAAACATAATTTTAAAAAAATGTGTCGAACACATCGGAGGCAATGTTGAAGTTAAAAATCATCACGTAAAATATATTAAAAAGTAGACGGATTATGGGTTAGAGTCTTGCCGTCAAGCTAACCGTGGGAGAATACCGTAGTTTTCTTCTTGGTGTAAATCAAAAGTGAATTAGTTCCATCAAAAAATTCTCCACGATAGCAAATTTCTCCCAATCCTTGATTTAGCTCCCTTGTCTTCCTGAATGAATTCAAAATCACAAGGATACGGAGTTGAGCAATGGTAGTCATAAACTGAAAATTCGGTAGGGTGCTGAACAACGACGATAAAAAATATAAATAAAAAAATCTGTTGGGTCACAAAGTCCTCCATGTTCCTTTAACAAATCATACCTCTGGGGTACTGAATTAAAAATGAGCTGTGACGTATGTGTGTGGCGAAAGTCGAATTCTTTATCATTAATGGCGCAACTGAAAACAAAAAAGAAGTTCACCCCTTTTTCTTTAATGACATAAGACTGCAACAAGAAGACCTTCAGCGTATCAAAAAATTTCACTGAATGTCGTCCTGAGTGATATAAATTTATTTAAAGCATGTTGTTCAGAAGAAGCACTAATATTTAGATTTGAAAAACTTTTTTAAATCGTGCATGGAAATTTAGTCAGTGAGGAATCAAAATTTAAGCATCGGAAATTCGATTTCTCAAAAATAATTTGTCCACTTCCCTCAAATGTTGCATTTTGCCATGTGCAATTGCATTCAGTAAAATGATGTGAAAAATGCATGCCTTAACAGTTTTCCCTTTTTTTTAACTCTTATTAAATAAAATAATAATAATAAACAATTACTAAAAGTTACTAATTACATGGATGAAAAAATTTTATAATGGTGTGCAAATATTTTTTAATTCGCTTAAAATGTTAAAAATAAAAAAATAAAGAAAAACGTAAAATTAAGATTAAGGGATCCAAACTTTGAACCGTTCTCCTGACCAAGCTGTAGAAACCATATTTTCCAGATTGTTTATTTAGGGAAAGTATGTTTTTATGTCTGGTTCCGTAATTTTAGATATCGTCTGTACTAATAAACTAGCATATTTGAGGTCATCCCCTCGAACTACTAGAATTGAGTCTTTGAACGAAAAGATCCGATCGTTAGATCAAACGTTATTCAAAATAATCCATTTTCAATTTTTTTTCTTTTCTTTTCTTTATTTTTTTGCGCACAGTTTAGGCAAAATTAATGTTTTTCAAACATTCTCAAAATAGTTGTAGTTTATCTAATATGTAGAAATGAATAATATGGATGTCTCAAAAAAATTAAAACTATTTCTTATACACAACATACTTGGGTACTATAACGAAAAAAACGAAGAAAATTAAGATTTATCGATATATATTGATACAATATTAGAAAGCACACCTTTTTGCTGATATAATCGTGTGAGTTGATGAAGAGATTATATCTTTGAATTTCTTTTGTTTTCAGGTTGGTTTTTTGCTTCATTTTTTTTTTTTTTTGTTTACAGATTCACCAAATTTGCCTGATTTTATTAATCAATGCATCAAGCATAATCAAGGCAACGATCTATTTTAAGAGTGTATAATCACTGAACCGATACCATGACTCACTAATATTCATTAAGGTATCGAATTATTAATGATATCTAATTGAAAGTAAGTTCGTGAATATATATATATATATATATATATATATATATATATATATATATATATATATATATATATATATATTCATCATTTCACAAAAAGTTCTCACACTGGGCGTTATCGCGACTGTTTGAATATAATATTTTTCTTCATTGTTTAATAACGAAAGAAAGTGCTTGACTTATCAATAAAAATCCTGGAGTCAAAACATTTTAATTTAATTTGTAAACAGTGTTCATTTTCAAAAGACTTATAACTGTTATAAACAGAATTTGTAAAAGTATTAACTTAAAGAGGTAACAAATCATTTTATTTTTCTTATAATAAAATTTTATTGGAACTAAATTCCGAAATCTATTTCTTTTTTAATGTTTTCATTTTATCTCTATTCCATACTTTAAATCAATGTCTCACTTCTGGACAGTTTTTTGTTTCACAAACAAAATTTAATAAACTTCACAAAATATAAATTGGTAGAAAATAAGTGTTTTCTACTATACTTACTATTAAGTGATATATGATATTGGAACTACGTAAGACGTTGTCGAAAAGTAAAGTAAAAATTTTGCGAAAAATTTTTTCATCAAAAAGAAGAGCTGAATCAATTTCATTTTTTTAGAGAAACAAAGATTGAACTTATAAAGGAAGAATTATTTCATAACTTTAACATTAGTTTAAGTTTTTTCCATGCTATTTCTTTCAATTTAAACCATTTTGTAAACTATTTGAAAAATATCATATTGTTTTATCAAACTATTTAAGACTTTTTTAGTACTTAAAACATTGATTTTTTGCTTGTGTTACCGTTAAAAAGCAGATACCTAGAGAATATATTGGTAATGTGCAGAATTACTAGGTTGTCAGCTTAAAGTTCCAAAAACAGTTTCATTTCTCAAATTACTGTGGTAATCTGCACATAACATACTACGCTCGTAGAATTACTATGTTGACAGCTTAAAGTTCCAAAAACTGTTACATTTATCAAATTACTTTGGTAATCTGCACATTACATACAACGCTCGTAGAATTATTAGGTTAACAGCTTAAAGTTCCAAAAACTGTTTCATTTCTCAAATTACTTTGGTAATCTGCACTTAACATACAACGCTCGTAGAATTACTAGGTTGACAGCTTAAAGTTCCAAAAACTGTTTTATTTCTCAAATTACTTTGGTAATCTGCACATAACATACTACGCTCGTAGAATTACTAGGTTGACAGCTTAAAGTTCCGAAAACTGTTTTATTTCTCAAATTACTTTGGTAACCTGCACATAACATACTACGCTCGTAGAATTACTACGTTGACAGCTTAAAGTTCCAAAAACTGTTTTATTTCTCAAATTACTTTGGTAATCTGCACTTAACATACAACGCTCGTAGAATTACTAGGTTGACAGCTTAAAGTTCCAAAAACTGTTTTATTTCTCAAATTACTTTGGTAATCTGCACATAACATACTACGCTCGTAGAATTACTAGGTTGACAGCTTAAAGTTCCAAAAACTGTTTTATTTCTCAAATTACTTTGGTAATCTGCACATAACATACTACGCTCGTAGAATTACTAGGTTGACAGCTTAAAGTTCCGAAAACTGTTTTATTTCTCAAATTACTTTGGTAACCTGCACATAACATACTACGCTCGTAGAATTACTAGGTTGACAGCTTAAAGTTCCAAAAACTGTTTCCTTTCTCAAATTACTTTGGTAATCTGCACATAACGTACTACGCACCAGTACAAGTGAAAATAAAATA
Source organism: Parasteatoda lunata (assembly GCA_949128135.1). Taxonomy (NCBI): domain Eukaryota; kingdom Metazoa; phylum Arthropoda; class Arachnida; order Araneae; family Theridiidae; genus Parasteatoda; species Parasteatoda lunata. The sequence continues at coordinate 80,528,233 of OX421977.1, forward strand.
GTTGCTGAAACAGCAGCAATGTTCGCAGCAAAACTAACATTATTTCTATAAAGAGGCAAGTTAATGTTATCCACAAATTGGTCTTTCACTAATTAGTTGTCTACACAAAATAGATAATTTAGTTTAGAGGATCAATTATAAGTAACTGTAATATAAATAATCAAACGGTATAAAATATCCCTAAAAACTATTGACAATTATGAAAACGTCATTTAAATGCGAATTAATTACTAACAATGAGAGAAACATATTTTTAAATTTTAATGATACGGAAACCGTTAATGTACACATTGCATAGATAAAATGCAGAAAAAAATCTTCATTCCACTTTTTAAATATTGTTAGAATATTGCTGCAAAACATTGTTAGAAACTATTGCTAAAATATTGTTAGAAATTAATGACAATTATGAAAATGACATGAAATGCGAATCAGTTAATAACAATGAGAGAAACATATTTTTAAATTTTAATGATACGGAAACCGTTAATGTACATATTGCATATGTAAAATGCAGAAAAATATCTCCATTCCACTCTTTAAATATTGTTAGAATATTGTTGCGAAATATTGTTAGAAACTATTGCAAAAATATTTTTCGAAATTAATGACAATTATGAAAATGACATGAAATGAAAATTAATTACTAACAATGAGAGAAGCATATTTTTAAATTGGTTTTTCACTAATTAGTTGTCTTCTAAATGAATTAGATAATTTAGCTTAGCGGATTAATTAAGTAACTATAATATAAATAATCAAACGTTTTAAAATATTCCAAGCAATGGATGGCAATTATGAAAATGTCATTAAATGCGAATTAATTACGAACAATGAGAGAAGCATGTTTTTGAATTTTAAAGATACGGAAACCGTTAATGTACACATTGCATAGATAAAATGCAGAAAAAAATCTTCATTCCACTTTTTAAATATTGTTAGAATATTGCTGCAAAATATTGTTAGAAACTATTGCTAAAATATTGTTAGAAATTAATGACAATTATGAAAATGACATGAAATGCGAATCAGTTAATAACAATGAGAGAAACATATTTTTAAATTTTAATGATACGGAAACCGTTAATGTACATATTGCATATGTAAAATGCAGAAAAAAATCTCCATTCCACTCTTTAAATATTGTTAGAATATTGTTGCGAAATATTGTTAGAAACTATTGCAAAAATATTTTTCGAAATTAATGACAATTATGAAAATGACATGAAATGAAAATTAATTACTAACAATGAGAGAAGCATATTTTTAAATTGGTTTTTCACTAATTAGTTGTCTTCTAAGTGAATTAGATAATTTAGCTTAGCGGATTAATTAAGTAACTATAATATAAATAATCAAACGTTTTAAAATATTCCAAGCAATGGATGGCAATTATGAAAATGTCATTAAATGCGAATTAATTACGAACAATGAGAGAAGCATGTTTTTGAATTTTAAAGATACGGAAACCGTTAATGTACACATTGCATAGATAAAATGCAGAAAAAAATCTTCATTCCACTTTTTAAATATTGTTAGAATATTGCTGCAAAATATTGTTAGAAACTATTGCTAAAATATTGTTAGAAATTAATGACAATTATGAAAATGACATGAAATGCGAATCAGTTAATAACAATGAGAGAAACATATTTTTAAATTTTAATGATACGGAAACCGTTAATGTACATATTGCATATGTAAAATGCAGAAAAAAATCTCCATTCCACTCTTTAAATATTGTTAGAATATTGTTGCGAAATATTGTTAGAAACTATTGCAAAAATATTTTTCGAAATTAATGACAATTATGAAAATGACATGAAATGAAAATTAATTACTAACAATGAGAGAAGCATATTTTTAAATTGGTTTTTCACTAATTAGTTGTCTTCTAAATGAATTAGATAATTTAGCTTAGCGGATTAATTAAGTAACTATAATATAAATAATCAAACGTTTTAAAATATTCCAAGCAATGGATGGCAATTATGAAAATGTCATTAAATGCGAATTAATTACGAACAATGAGAGAAGCATGTTTTTGAATTTTAAAGATACGGAAACCGTTAATGTACACATTGCATAGATAAAATGCAGAAAAAAATCTTCATTCCACTTTTTAAATATTGTTAGAATATTGCTGCAAAATATTGTTAGAAACTATTGCTAAAATATTGTTAGAAATTAATGACAATTATGAAAATGACATGAAATGCGAATCAGTTAATAACAATGAGAGAAACATATTTTTAAATTTTAATGATACGGAAACCGTTAATGTACATATTGCATATGTAAAATGCAGAAAAAAATCTCCATTCCACTCTTTAAATATTGTTAGAATATTGTTGCGAAATATTGTTAGAAACTATTGCAAAAATATTTTTCGAAATTAATGACAATTATGAAAATGACATGAAATGAAAATTAATTACTAACAATGAGAGAAGCATATTTTTAAATTGGTTTTTCACTAATTAGTTGTCTTCTAAATGAATTAGATAATTTAGCTTAGCGGATTAATTAAGTAACTATAATATAAATAATCAAACGTTTTAAAATATTCCAAGCAATGGATGGCAATTATGAAAATGTCATTAAATGCGAATTAATTACGAACAATGAGAGAAGCATGTTTTTGAATTTTAAAGATACGGAAACCGTTAATGTACACATTGCATAGATAAAATACAGAAAAAAATCTTCATTCCACTTTTTAAATATTGTTAGAATATTGCTGCAAAATATTGTTAGAAACTATTGCTAAAATATTGTTAGAAATTAATGACAATTATGAAAATGACATGAAATGCGAATCAGTTAATAACAATGAGAGAAACATATTTTTAAATTTTAATGATACGGAAACCGTTAATGTACATATTGCATATGTAAAATGCAGAAAAAAATCTCCATTCCACTCTTTAAATATTGTTAGAATATTGTTGCGAAATATTGTTAGAAACTATTGCAAAAATATTTTTCGAAATTAATGACAATTATGAAAATGACATGAAATGAAAATTAATTACTAACAATGAGAGAAGCATATTTTTAAATTGGTTTTTCACTAATTAGTTGTCTTCTAAATGAATTAGATAATTTAGCTTAGCGGATTAATTAAGTAACTATAATATAAATAATCAAACGTTTTAAAATATTCCAAGCAATGGATGGCAATTATGAAAATGTCATTAAATGCGAATTAATTACGAACAATGAGAGAAGCATGTTTTTGAATTTTAAAGATACGGAAACCGTTAATGTACACATTGCATAGATAAAATGCAGAAAAAAATCTTCATTCCACTTTTTAAATATTGTTAGAATATTGCTGCAAAATATTGTTAGAAACTATTGCTAAAATATTGTTAGAAATTAATGACAATTATGAAAATGACATGAAATGCGAATCAGTTAATAACAATGAGAGAAACATATTTTTAAATTTTAATGATACGGAAACCGTTAATGTACATATTGCATATGTAAAATGCAGAAAAAAATCTCCATTCCACTCTTTAAATATTGTTAGAATATTGTTGCGAAATATTGTTAGAAACTATTGCAAAAATATTTTTCGAAATTAATGACAATTATGAAAATGACATGAAATGAAAATTAATTACTAACAATGAGAGAAGCATATTTTTAAATTGGTTTTTCACTAATTAGTTGTCTTCTAAATGAATTAGATAATTTAGCTTAGCGGATTAATTAAGTAACTGTAATATAAATAATCAAACGTTTTAAAATATTCCAAGCAATGGATGGCAATTATGAAAATGTCATTAAATGCGAATTAATTACGAACAATGAGAGAAGCATGTTTTTGAATTTTAAAGATACGGAAACCGTTAATGTACACATTGCATAGATAAAATGCAGAAAAAAATCTTCATTCCACTTTTTAAATATTGTTAGAATATTGCTGCAAAATATTGTTAGAAACTATTGCTAAAATATTGTTAGAAATTAATGACAATTATGAAAATGACATGAAATGCGAATCAGTTAATAACAATGAGAGAAACATATTTTTAAATTTTAATGATACGGAAACCGTTAATGTACATATTGCATATGTAAAATGCAGAAAAAAATATCCATTCCACTCTTTAAATATTGTTAGAATATTGTTGCGAAATATTGTTAGAAACTATTGCAAAAATATTTTTCGAAATTAATGACAATTATGAAAATGACATGAAATGAAAATTAATTACTAACAATGAGAGAAGCATATTTTTAAATTGGTTTTTCACTAATTAGTTGTCTTCTAAATGAATTAGATAATTTAGCTTAGCGGATTAATTAAGTAACTATAATATAAATAATCAAACGTTTTAAAATATTCCAAGCAATGGATGGCAATTATGAAAATGTCATTAAATGCGAATTAATTACGAACAATGAGAGAAGCATGTTTTTGAATTTTAAAGATACGGAAACCGTAAATGTACATATTACATAGGTAAAATGCAAAAGAAGTCTTCATTCCACTCTTTAAAATTGCAAAAACGTTATTCTGCTATAGGTAATATTTAAATTAACAAGCTTTCGAACTTTTGTGGTAAAATTTATACTAATAATTCGGAATTTTAATTGAATACAGAACGATTAAAGTAAATGAAATGGATATAGGTTCCATCACTCTTACATAGATAAAAAAGTACGGTCAAAACTACCAGAGCATAGTAAAATTTTACGCACTACTGGCTTTAAGGGAACACCAAAAGCTGAGTAATTTTTACCAAAGTGTAATTTTTGCTTTTTAGTTTTATGTCATTACCATACAGTACGGTAATTTTACTAGATTGTTTTTCATCGTGAAAGAAATTATTTTAAATAATTTTACAAAAATTATTTTTGGATCAATCATAGGAGGCCATTTATCGCTGATAGCGAATGAAAATGTTTTTTGCGCATTATTTTCATCACATCTTGAAAAAAAAATGTAAGCAATCACCAGTCTTACTATTTTGAACATTTTTCAAATCAAAAAAAGTATTTATTGTGAATATCTCAAATTAATTTTCAAGCGAATAGAAATCAAAACTCTTTTGAACTACACTGAAAGTGAGAATTTTCATCCTTGTAGGGATTCATATTTAAGACATTAAAGATGTCCCTCATCCCCGGAGGTGTGGGTTTAAGATCGAGTTTGGTATCCTTAGATAGCTTCTAAATAATATTGAATGTGTCGAGTTTAACATTTCGATCCGTTGTATATTTCTCAAGATATTTGACCGCTGCCAAACTTTTGCACACCCCGTATAATAAGGTTTCTAAGATTTCTCATAAAATTATTCCAAAGTTTTTGGGCATATAATACTATATTTTTTTTACCAGTGATAAAAATAATTAGTTCGTCTTAAAGATGTTTCCATAAATCACTAAAAAGAAAAATTTCAGAAACACAGTATTATAAATAATCGCTGTTAAATAGTGTTACGATTTTTTAGCTTTTAAAATCATTCTACTATTGTTTCTGTATACAATAAATGATTCGAAATAAAACATATCCAAACTCCATTACTAAAATATAAATAATCTAGTTTTTTGCGCTTGTTCCGTGCTACAAATTATAGTTTCAAATAAATTACAGCCTAATTTGTCACCAAAATTACTTTAAAATTTGACTAAGATACAATACCCAATAAAGCCATGCTTTTATTTTTCTAAACAAAACATTTACCAAATATTTTGCCTTTGAAAACACTCTTTAGTGATATCAATCAAATTTTTGTTTATTTAAAACGAAAAACCCATGCTTGGTGAAAATTTATTATAATTACGCCATTAAAGCCATTGCTTCAGCATTAAAGGGTTTCCATACTTTTAAATGTTATCGTAAAACTTCCAGTTCCAAAGTGATAACAACTAAATAATAGACCTATTAACTGGCTGAGAACAATCTTTTTATTACTTCACTTCGAATCATGCTCGCTCGAGCAGACGACTTATTCCGTCCTTTTTTTTTTTTTTATTTCCTCCTTTATTCCTCCACAAGATGGAACGTCCTTTTCTGGGAGTGATTGCCGATTCATCACCCGGCCTTTTTAACAGGAACATTTTGATAGGTTGAACGTGATAAGTTAGATGCAATTCTTTACATGACAGTAAGGAATATTCTAAAGGAGTTCCGAAGAATTTTTTGAACTGAAAAATATTCACAGCGAAAATATCGTCCGGTAGATGCTTATTTAAATTGTCGTCTGCGAAGAATTTTTCAAGCGAAAAAAGTAAAACCTTAAGCTCAAGTGAGAAAATATTTTAAAGGGATTTATTGCAGAATAATACGTTGTTTAGAAAATTCCCTCAAAAATATTGTCAATAGATAAACATTAAACTAACATTCAAATTCTACTAATGGCAAAGCTATAATTAGTTTACTAGTTGTGTAACGATTCGGAAAAAAGTTTATGAATGCTTACAAATTGCATGGCCTACTTTTTTTTAGCAGAAGTTGTTTAAATCATTTCAATGTTGCCTGAATGAAAATAACCGCTTTAAGCAACATTTTAAAGAATTAAAGTTAATTAGCTTTAAATTTTATACGTTGACAGTAAAAAATAAAAATTACGCCTTGCTATTATTTTTCTTCACAAGCCTATGAGTAGCTGCATTTATAAAACTGCAACATTCATTTAACTTGTATGCATCATAGCGGTCTTACAATTTTCTGCCAAAATAGAAGCTATTCAAACTCTTTGTTCACTGTTTGATGCGCACAGTACAGTAGGAAAATTTTTCAACTATGAAAGCACTTATAGACTTTCACTTACGTCCTACATCCACTAAAATTAGCGAAACTTAAAGATTTGTTTCAATAAAATAATTTTAGTAAAACTAAAACTAGATCTCATTTCTTTCAAAAAATTATACTATTAGGGGAAAGATCTAGTTTTAGAAAGTCTAGAACATTGATTTTCAACCTTTTTAACGTTGCCGCCCCCCTAAAGAGCGTAAAAACATTTCCACGCCAACCTTTGTGAAAATCCAGTTATATAGAGCATTAGGACGGAGGGGGTGTGCTGAATTGTAAGAGGCAACATTTTTAAGAAATTTTTTACGCGTTAAAATTGTTTGTTCTTTTTTTAAAAAAAATTGATGTATACGTTAACTCGATACTTTTCTCCCAGCAGGTAATCGCAGTCTATTTGTCACAATCAAAACAAATACGATAATGAAAAAATTACAAAGAAAACTATGCTTAAAATGAGTCATTTGTTCTCATTTAGATAATTAAAAAAACACCCAAAAATAGTTTTCTACACTAAAAGTAGTATCAACAAAAAACAATAAAGTAACTATGTTAGTGGGATGATTGTACTCGGTGGTTCTATGCCATTTTCTTAACGTTCGGTTCAATATTTTTAGCGAGGTGAAGACGCAAAACCCCTCGTTGCAAGATTTCGAATCGATTTCTCTTTTTTGTGACTAGATCCGTAACAGTACTTAATACACGTTCGACAAGGTAGGAGAAAGAGAATTAAATTTTGCCATTAAATTTTGCAAATGAATCCACCATCTTAAAACTTTGGCAAGCCAGCGAATCTTGGTGTGTAATAGTCGTCGATATTCTTCATCGTTTTTCTTGCACAACTGAATCAATCATTGAAAGCATTACTGTGAATTTTGTTCACAGCAGATGTGACATATTGCAGTGACTGAAGCAAACGGTCTTTCTTCTTTTTTCCTGCTGAATGCTGTCTGTGAACAGCTGAAATACCTCCCTCTTCAAAACAGCGATAAACCCACCATGTCGACCCACTATTATAAGAGTTTCATCAGTGATAACAGACATATTGTTCGCAAGAAGAATGGTTTTCTCTTTAAAATAATCTTTGACAATGTTGAAAATAGATTCACCTTTGGTAATTACAATCTAGCAAAATGCATCTCCTCAATAATTTTTCTTTCCTTCTCAAACCGGACGTAAGCCAGCAGTAAAGCTTACATTACTTGGCAAGGTTGATTCATCAACTTGAAGGGAAAATTCGTTGGATATCAAAAGCTTCATAAGGAAACTTCAACGGCTTCAGCCATCTCATCAATTCGTCGCCGCACTGTATCGTTGCGTAATGCAGTGTTTCCCAAAGTGTGGTACGCGTACCCCCAGGGGTACGGGGACAGTGTAGCGGGGGTACGCGTTCTTGGTTGGGGTACGAAATATCTTGCAGTAAATGAAAATTTCAAAAAATTTTATTTAAAAAGAAAGCTAGCCATGAAAATTTACGATTACGTATCTTTCTATTGGTTATTTTTGGCAGAGTTAACAGTTATTAATTAGTGGTATCAACAGCCAGTTGTAATTTTTTACTTTTGTGCGATATTTTTATAGTAAAAAATACATTCACTTTTTTATTAGTGGTACACAGCGTTACGAAAAATTTAGAAAGGGTACACAAAAGTCATAAGTTTGGGAAACACTGGCGTAATGGAATATTTTTGATTAAATGGGCTGAGGCTGGATGGTGTAAAACTTTTTCTAAAACTTCCTTGACAGCCGGCAGTATCAACTCTTTGCCGATGGTATGAGTTTTCCCAAATATAGCAATTAATTTTGATATATTATAAGAGGCAATCAAACCATCGTCGCATTTTTGTGATGAGGTTGCTAGTAAGCCTGATACAGTAGGTGACTTCAGAAACTTGTCTTTGATGTTCGTGAAAAATGACAAATTTTTATTTTGTTTGTCAGGATGAAATTTTTTTGCAAATACTCATGCTAACGGGAAGGTTCTATTGCCTTATTAGATAAAATTTTGTCACAAAATAAGCACGTGGGTAGTTGAGAGTTCGACAGCGATCAAAACTTCAAGTACATGGCACTGTATTGACGACACTTCTTTATGTTAACTGACATTGTTGGCGGCAGCAAAATGCAAAGAAAATCAACTATTTCTACAAATTAATAAATAATTTACGATAAAGAACTAATTCGCCCGCGTACCTGGCTAAATAAACAATGAAATCGAATCAAAACTGGGGAAAAAGCAAACGAAAACCATCATAAGAAACACGGGTTCAAGCAAACATCCATACTAAAGGCGGATTCACTTCAATTTCCACTAAATGGCTTGAATGAGTCAGAGGAAAAAACTACTTACTCAAACGCTGCGCTGTGCTGGTTCGGATCAGAGAATAGGTGTCGCATGAGTTTGTTTTATTGCTGGTAAAAATGGTGTATTAGATAATCTCAATTTATTATATTAATTTATTCTTTTTTTCTTTATTATAATATTAATTTCTTATAAAATTAATATTAATTCTTAATATTAATTTTAGAATAATTTTATTTATTAAATTATTCTTAATTTAATAATTTTATTTGGAAGTTTTAAAATTAAATTTGAATGACAAAACATGCTCAACGCCCCCTACCACCCAAAACATACCCAAGACCCTCCCACAAGTCCACCGCCCCTCAGCATACTCCCATCGTCCCCGTTGAGAAACAATGCTCTAGAAGATAAAGTTTGAAAGTTCTATCGGAATTTGGAACCCGTAACATTTTTATTTCTCACTGAACGATAATGAAATGGTCACTACATTTAAAAATTGAGGTACAACAAACAACTGTTTCATCAAGAGATAAATAATTTTTTTTTAGTCAATTATGCTGTTGTTTTCCTAAATAGCCTTGCAATAAATTGATTTATTTGTATAACGCAGAACTAATCGAAGTCACACTGAAAGAAAGTTCAATAAATGCACCGACTGCTAAAAAAGAAATCAAAAACTTTTTCTTCCTAATGAATAATTATTTTTTCTCACAAAAGTCAAATTGATCATGCATACTGCATCTGAATTATGCTTTTAATAATAGTTACATTAGCATCAAAACTTGAGATCTTATTTTCAAGAATCTTTAAACAAAAGTTAAGCAAACATTATAGCGTTTGTTTTTATAATCACATTATTCACAGAATAAGAAAAATTTTTAATTGTTTAAAATATTTAAAAAATTTTAAAGATTATTCTTATCTAATTAGAAAAATAAAAGAATTAAGACGGCAGTACAATCGCGACTACATACATTATATCCTTTAGCATATAATGTATGTAGTCGCAATTGTTCTGTTGTCTTAATTCTTTTAATTTAAGAAAAAATAAATAAAATTTACCTATATACCTGCATTACAAGACTTCCCAACTTCGAGTAATATTTAAGTACATCGCTTTTTTTTTATTTTCGCTCAATGGATCTCACTTGCTACTTGCATATTTATTTTTTCACAAGTTCCATCATTTTTTATGTAAACTTAACAATACCAGTAGTCGACCAGTTATTATCACAAATTATCGTTTGCTTTATGTTAATTGATTGATATATTTTCAACAAACAATTAAAAATTATTACAAAAAAATATGTCGTGATTTTTAATTTGCAAAAATATTATCTGCCACTACTTAAAAATTGTTCGATGCATATTTGTTTACTACAAAAACATTTATTAGAATCTGGTGAAAAATAATATTGAAATAAATAATTATTCTAACTTTCCCCATGTACGGAAATCCTTCTTATAAAATATGGGTTATTTTAAATACTTTGTTTTAATAATTTCGTTTAAAAAAATATCGTTTGCAGTTTTTTTAGTTTAAAAGCAAATAAGATCATCTGACGAGACAAAAAGTCTGCTCCGATTTCGGACGTGTGGAACAAGCTTCCAAAAGTTCAAACTCGTCTCTGAGTTTAACGTTCGTAACCATAAATTTTAAACGATTCGGTTTTGTTGTTCTAAAACAAGACTAAACTAGATCGTCACTTAGGGTGTTTTAAAAGGATAGTTCTGTTAGCTTATGCTGAAACAATGAAGCTAATAATCTTTTGATAAATGTTAAAAAGTCACTTTATTTTGGTGGAACGAATTAAACTTAATAGTTTTAAAGAACTGATTTCAGAAATAAGACGATTTCAGCGCCACGCTATCATAAAAAACTTAATTACTATTAGTTTGATGAAATTATCGTTTTCTTTTATTATTTCTAACTTAATTTGTGAAGTTCTTTGAAATCATTAGTTTGTTTGTTTTATTTTTGTTCTGTAAAATGCTTAGATGTCAACTTTTAAAATATGTCGTGTGTTATTGAAATAAAAAGAACATTTACATTTTGTAAAGTAAATTACGATGAATTTTAAACATTTTAGTTTTTCATATTTATTTTTGTTCTTAATGCTGACTAAAATGCATATATTATGGAAGACGTCCTGCATTTAATCCTTTTAAACTGAAGAATAAATTTGGGAACGTTTTATTAATGCAAAACTTTTTCTTTCATCATTATATTATAGTTAGACTTATCATATGGCAGATTGAAATAACTATTCTAAATTATGCCAAATATCTGGAAAATTACATTTGTTTTTATCTTCAATGTGTGACGTTACAGAACGAAATGATTTTCAGATACGGAATCAGCATTACAAATTATATTAAAATAGGTAAGTACTATATTTATAGTTTATTTACGAGTGTAATAAGGACTCCTAATAAACTATTCCCTTGTTCGTAATCCATCAAATACTCCTAATTTATGTTTAAAAATATTTAGTATTTTAATTTTTAAGATTTTTATTATTTAAACTCTAATGTGGAATACACTTTTTAAAAATAACACAGAAAATAAATATAGCTTACCAAAGATACAAAAAAAAACTACACTGTATAACGAACTCTTTTTAAATGCTTCCGGGATATGCACAGATTGTCACAGTGACGTCACAATAAAATCAAAAACAGTCGGGGTTGTCACAGTCACAGGGGAGACCGTTTTAAATTGTCCCATAAAGGTCATGATGTGACTTTGACGTTTCTTTATTTTGTGATATCACATGAAAGTCCCACTGACTATTTATTGTGACTTCAGACACTCAGTAGTCACAACTATACATGACTGTGACTTTGATCCCTTGAAAGTCACATCAGAACCATTTCACGACTTGTCTCACTAAAGTCACTGGGGTATTTTTTGCGACCCGTCTCATTCTGTTTTCATTCACTTTTTAGCAAATTTGTTTCATTGTCACGTGTTTCACGTCACGTGTATACTTTAATGTGATTTGTCTCATTAAAGCTACGTTTCACTCTACACTCACTTGAAAGATTTATTAGCAGTTTTTAGCGACCATAATCCCTTAAAATTATCAATAGAATAATCTCATTCGAGTCGCAGATGGTCACAACAACTGCATTCACGGGTGTGACCTGTTTAAATAGTTTGGAAGACCCCTGAATAAGATTTTAACGAACAATTTGTTCCCGTAAACGTATTTATTAGAAGGGAAAAAAAATTCCCATACAATATTGCTCCACTGTCTAACACTCACAGTGTCAGAAAAAAGATATTAAATGTAAATAGATCCTTTTTCTAAATTACCCAACTGTAAATTTATTTTAATATCTATTTTAAGAAAAAATTTAAAGACTGAAAAAGAAGATCGGTCTATGTCTATTTTTTTCATAAAAAATGATTATTGAATCTGTTTTTCTGTTTGATTTTGAAAATTGCTAGCTTTGAAAAATCAATAACATGACAAATTGGTCTCCCCGAGGGTTATTACAATGTGAAGATGAGCTGTACTGTGAAAAACCTTTCTTTTCTGCCCTCAAAATATATTTTCTCCGAATCAGCTTTTATGGACATAAAAAGTTCTTACCCCGTTGTCTTCATTTGGATGTCTTTTCCTTCTCTTTTTAAAATAGATGTATATGTTTCCATTTTCCTTAGCAATCATGTTAAATTTCCAAATTATGAACAACTTTTATAGCCACAAACAATCTAGAAAAGATTTATTCCATTCATAAAAATTATTAAACAGAAAGAAAAACCATACTATTTTTTAATGAACAATTCAGAAACTAAGCATTTTTGTATTTTTTTCTTCTAATTTTGAATAAAATGCTTCACTCTATTTGCGTACAGTTTGATTAATATTATGTTTGCACAATAAAGCTTTGTCTCCAGGAGCAAATATTGATAAATTTTCAATAGAATATGAAGCAGTTTTCATTTAAGTATTGTTCAGGCACTTTTAGGCTTTGTTGAATCATCAATAGTTTGAATGCATTTATTAATTTGTGAAAATTTTTTAATTTTATTAAAAAAACAGAAATTGAGAGATAGTCAATACGATAGTGAAAAAATATTTAAAAAAAAGAAACATTAAATCTATATTTCATCGAAAAAAGCAAACGATTTTAAAACAGAAAACTCGAATAACAACTTCATTTGCTGCCATCAGGTTTTTATTATTATTATTAATTTAGCGTCATCTGAAGTATGCCTCAAAAGTTTAGAACAGTTGATTTTAAACCTCCTAGAATTTAATTCTAGTCTTCCGCAAAAGAATTTTTGCGACTTTACAATTCTTCGATTTACGTTCAAAAGCGTTGAAAATGTTGCTTTATTCCTCTGCGCTCTAATATCTTCTTCATATACGTTGAAAACTTTAGTTCGATGAAAGCTTTGTGCGAGAAATTTTGTATCCATTGTTTCGCAACTTTAACATTTAAGAAAAATCGTGCATTCAACGTTTTTCATTTATTCATTATCTCAAAAATTTAAAAGCATTATAACAAATGAAAAGTTCATCGTGAACTGATACAGCTCAGAATTTTATGTCTAAGTTTTGTATTCATTTTCCGCCTTATTCCTTATGATGTTAAGAATATGATATTCCCTCCCTATAAATTTTAAATAAAATGCTTAAAATGTCATTGATAATTACCAGATTGTAACAAAAATACCGTAACCGTATAACAACAAATCAATCGTTACCAGATTGCAACAAAAACACCGCTACCAGATTGCAACAAAAATGCGACAGTCACGGAGACTCAATTGTGAAGTCACACATGACTCCCGCGACGTCGATGCGTGGCTCTAAAAAGGTTACTATGTTCGCATTTGGTGAGGTCACATTTTGAATTCCCCCAGGCGTCAACATGAAACAACCCTTTAATTGTCGATGTAACGTCACAATGTGACGAAGATGTGACATAGTCACACGGAGACCCTGTTAATACCAAAATGTCGAAATTTTCGTCACTCTGTGACCCTGTGTGACTTGAAAATATCACATCTTTCTCTCACAGTGGCCAAATTGAGACGTGAATGTTTCACGTTTTCGTCACGTGGTAACCGTGTTGAGGCATAAATACTTCGTAGTTTCGTCGCACCATGATCTTGTTGAGACGGGAATATGTCACGTTTTCACTATACAATGACGTCACTTCGACTAGTAAATGTATCGTTGCAGTCTCAATTTGACGCTTGGATGACGTTAAAATGTGACGTCACAGAAGTCATATATGATTTAACAAATGAATCTCCATGATTGCTGTATTTTCGTTTAAGTCTGGTAACGGTGTCTTCTGGGATCGCTCTTCAGTACACAATTTATATCACGTATAAAATAGAAAATTTAAAATCGGATTTAGATTGCAAAAAGTTGAAATAAATTGGTCGAATAGTAACTGGGATAAGAAATTTAAAAAAAAAACGAATTCTTACATTTTCATTTTTCAAAAACTGTTTGATAGTTTTTTTTTCTCCAAAGTCTTAATTTCATGATATAAAACTGTATCGCTGGAAATAATGTAATATTTGTATTCTCTACGTTTCAATTTTTTCAACCACTATCAAAAAAATAATAAATAACTATTAAAAATTTTTTTTTGCATACAATTATCTTTGGATAAAAAAAAAACTTTATAACTGTTAGCAAACAATCTTCAATTTGCTGAAAGTTGATAAACATAAGTACCAAAATTAATCATTCTTTTCATGTTAGTGTAGAAAATAAAATAAAAAATATCTTTTTTAATAACTGAATATTATATTTTTATTTTATTTTAATTCAATCTGTTAAAGCATTTATCAATTTTCAATATAATAAAATTTTAAAATACCGTTTCTAAGAAATTATTCATTGTAAATTTTTAATGTTCAACAGTTCCCTGATTTCTCTTACGAATCATCTTAAATTAATTTGTAGGAATTATTTTTGGCATTCTTTAAAAAAGCATAAATTATTTTCAAAGCAAATATTTTTCTAGGTTCAAGATTGCAGGGGAAAATGATAAAGAAAAATACAAAATACATATTCACGAAAAAGCATTTTTATTTTTTAGTGATAAAATTTAAGCATGAGAAACTTCATTTATATCTAATTTAAAAATAGGAACTCGCAGAAAAGAAAATTTATGTAGGCTTTCATACATAATAGGATTACGTTTTAGCAAAAGTTGATAATACTTTTATCTAATATATTTATTGCAAAATTAAATAAATATTTTAAATATGAAAATATTCTGCATCGGAAATAAAACAGCTTAATTTAAATATCAAGAAAAATTGTTTCTTATTCAGTTTAGAAATCAAATACACTGTAAAACACTACGATAAAAATACTGGCTCTCAGGGTTCCAGTATTTTTAACAATAAAATCCATACTTGACGGAGCATGTTACGGAACAAAAAATTTGATATACCGTAATTTCCCCAGTAATAATTACCCAGTAGTAAAATAATTAAATATTCCTTTAAAAATTAATGGTATAATATTTTACGGTTAAAACGGATTTTACAGATGATGCACCCAAAGTGTCCGTACTTTATATCGTAATTTCATCTAGAGTTTTTTACAGCGTATGTTATAGCTTATATTTTGACACGAAAATCATTGACTTATTTTTATCTGGAGCATTTAATTATTTAATTGTTAATTTTTGGGAAGGGAATCCCAATTAAACATCGTTTAATTGAATAATTCTAATTAATTATGCTTTACAGTAAAACCTTTTTTTGTGGATAGGGACCGCATAAAAGAAATCGCACAAAAAAAATTCGAAAATTTTATAAATTCTTACATGTAATAAACAAGTTTGTACGATATACTACCTAAAACTTTTTTTATGCGGTGGATAGGGACCGCATGAAAAAAGTCGATCTTAGAAAATACATCAATGATTTATGAAATAGATGAGAGAATGCTTTCAATTGAATGAAATAATTAAATTAGACCTAAAGAAATTGTAAAAATATTTAATTCTTCATTGTACATATACCTGGAGAAGTTTTCAAATTATGCATTAAATAGTGGAATTGTCTACATTTTTACTTTCTTTTGGCTATAATTATTCATTTTAAGGGAGTACTTATGTCTAAAAATGAAATAAAAATCATTAAAACTACATATAAATAGAAACAAAAGTGACTAATTTATTTATCTTAAATATCACTATAAAATGAATCCTTAATCACGTGAATCGTGTATAAAACTCTGAATACGAAGCGTATACTGTTCTCGCGTCGAGCGACAATATGTACGTAACTGACTCTGCCTTGTCAGGAGATTGTTTGAAATAAATGAACAGAGCATCGCGAAGTCCAGATACATCGTTGTCAAGGAAGCCACGTAAACAGAGTTCGTCCACAACATGCATATGTACATTGACAGTAAACATAAACTGATGGTAACGCCGCTAAGATTCGTATACCGCATAAAAAAAATCGCACAAAAATAAAATCGCACAAAACCAATCGCACAAAAACAAAATCGCATAAAAAAGGACCGCACAAAAAGAGGTTTTACTGTATTTATGATTTTCACTCATTATGATGAAGGAGGTGAATTTATATTAGATTTAGATCATTCATTTTATTCTCCGTAAAGGGGAAGCATTGCAACCCATAAAATCATATACCCAAGGAAACTGAAACGGATTCTAAGTTAAGTTAGGTCTAACAACACCCTGATAATTTTTGTCATGAAACATTTCGAAGTTTCTTTACCTCCGTGTCGATTCTAATCACCCTTACTGCCAAAATATTTCTGTCATTTCCATTAATCCAAACAGTAAAATAGTTAATATATTACTTCTCAATAGCATTTGCTAGAAAATTGCTTACATTTTTTCTTGTTTTGATTTTAAGTTCATTTTAATGAGTATTCAATGAAACTCGTATCACTGCTGATAATCGCTGAGGCATTCACCACATGCCTAATGAATTCAAAATAGGCTATATTCAACAAACCAGACGCGTATTAAATTAAAAGATGCCTATTGCTTCCTATTGTTAGGACTTTGAACAAAAATATAACTTTTATCATGACAAAATTCATACTACGACTATTACGTCATCTCATCTTGATTCTCTGGAATCTTGTTTCATTCGTATGATTGGTGATTCTTTAACTAGTGTCATGAGATCTACACCGACCGTACGTTTCAAATGAAAAGGAAATCTGCACTAATTAGCATCATTCTACCACCGTCATTCCCATCGACTACCGAGGATTTTTGTATTTCTTTTTTTAACATTATATTTGCTTCTTTTTTTTTTTTTTTTGACTTAGTGTTTTTATTTTTAAATTTATTTAGTTTTCTATCTTGGAGATGAGTATTGCTTTGGTTTTCAAAAAAAGATTAGTTTTTTTCTACTTTAATATTAAAACAAACGAAGTTTTCCTTTTACAAGTCGAAACTTCTTTCAAATTTAACCTTTTTAAACATTGCTTTATTCGACTTTTAATATGACCATTTTCGATACAGGTGAAGTGTGTATCAATTGCTTAAAAAAATATCGTGATTGTTAATTTTGGTAAGTAATTTCCAAATGAGGATTCTTAAACTCGAAATTTTTAAAATCACGATGCTTTGGTTTTTGGTTCTTTTCTTTTGGAAGATGAAGTCTAGTTTATAATAGATTTGGCTTTTATTATAACTTATCTTTAGTTTATAAAGATCTTAAAACGAGCATTATCGATGGAAACGAATTTTTTATTTATAGACCTTGTCCTTGTCGTTAGTTTTTTTGAAATAATTTCTAATGAAACATCGTTGAATTTAAAAAAGTATAGTCCATGATAATTTTATTCTTAGTTTTTTTTTCTTTCCTGAAATTATAAAAAGCTGATTTTAAGATAATTTTCCAAAGAGCTATCATAAAAATAATGAAATCTAGTGAATAGTTTGGTCAGGACAAACTATTTATTTAACAGGGAAATTAATAATGAATAGTTTGGTCAGGACAGTTTGAACCCGGGATAGTTTGAACCCAGGATAGTTTGGATCCAAATCGCGGGTACCCCTAATTCCTAGGGGGCTGGAAATCAGAATCCGTCGAGAAAAAGATATGTTTATTCAGAGAAAGTTCGTGTTTGTGACTGATTTCGTAACTTAAAATATCGTCTGCACTAATTAATTAGCATATTTGAATTACCCTCTTGAACCCTTAAGATTGTTTCTTAACACTTGAAGATACGATCATTACATCAAAAGTTATTCTGGATGGTCACTTTATTCCAAAGTTTTCTATTGCAAACTGTAAAAATTCTGTAACAATGCATATATATATATATATATATATATATATATATATATATATATATATATATATATATATATATATATATATATATATATATATATATATATATAAATCAAAAATTACGCAGCTGATTTGTTACAAAATAAATATTCTTTAAGAACAATTTCATCGGCTTACAAGGTTTCGTGGATTTTATGTATTATAATATTTTTGCATGGTTTAGACTTCTTCTGTATTTGTAATACATTCACTGCTTACATTGCAGTTTTCGCCATCAAATCTACGTACTATCGTCACGTTCCATCTCGACACGAAATATTTTAAAGACAATCCCGTCAAACGATGGTGATGAAGTGACAGTTTTGGATGACGTATCTTCTTATGTTGAAATGAAAAAAAAACACGAATTTTCAGAAAAAGTTGACGTTAAAGGTATTACTAGGAAAGAGTTCTGGTGCGCTTGAATTCACTTCATTTCAAAGTTATTCCATCATCGTCACGTTTATGGAATCAGTCCTTGTTCCGTAGTTTCATTTCTTGAGAAAAATTAACTGTAACGTTTTTCAAACAAAAATGAATAAGTTATTGCTGGTTGAGAATTCAAAACATAATGTTAATTTTTGAATAAATATTTCTTCATAATAGGCTTACATAAATGAATAAACACAACAGAGAAAGATAATCAGAGATATTTCCGTTTTCTATACTATAGAACAATTGTTTCAAACAGGGAATAGCCTGGTTGGTAGAACATTTGGAATTCGTATCACGCCAGCCGAAGAATATCCGTGTAGTAAAAGATGACTGGAGCATGTTAAATCTGTTGGGGTCACAAAGTCCTCCAAGTTCCCATAACAAATCGATACCTCTTTGGATACTGAATTAAAGATTAATCGATAGCTGGTTCAGGTTGAGATTACGATCTGTGGATAAATAAATAGAGTACGAAAGGGTTTTCCCTGTAAAGCCGGCTGTGACGTGTTTGTGCAACTAAAGTCGTATTCTTGGCCATAGATGGCGCCAAGAACAAGAGAAGTAAGGCACCCTCCTTTTTAAACATTTGCTTGGATTCCCATAACAGGCTTGCTGATATTGTCAAGTGGTATTAGTTATAGCAACAACATTGTTGGAAGCACAATTCCCCTTTTTTTACAGAATCGAAGAGGTAAATGTAAAAAGGAGCTAAGTGATATTTTTTTAAAAAATCAAAATGCGAATTCATGGAAAAGGTTATTATTTAAGTCTTATTTAATTATTCAACATAGATTTTTTTATGCTACATCAGTAAATATATAAGAGCAATTAATAATATATAAGAGCAATTAATAATATATAATAGCAATTAACAGAAAACAGTCAAAAAGTCTCTTCTGAGAACAAATGAAAATACAAAGTCAGTCTGTAAAAGCTAAAAGCTTAAATATGCAAATGATTTAAAAATTTTGACAATTAGAAATTTTCAGACCAGAAATTAAAAACAATACATTATCTTTATTTCCTTTATTCATCAAAAATACAAGCTTAAAGTTAATTACCCGAAACAAAATTCGAGATCTTAGTGACTAAAATGTCACTAAGTACTGAATTATGCAATCACGTGAGTTTAATGCCAAAATCTAAGTCACTTTGTTGACGGTATTTTATTTTTTCATCGATACGTCAATGATGTTTGCCACTGTAGGGGTATTCATATAATTTAACCGATCAATGCGATCACTGTTGGTAGCCCAGTGGTTAGAGAATCGTACTCCGGTTCAGAATGGCCGGGGTTCGATCTTCAGCTCCACTGAGACCCACCGAGTATATGCGACATACGTGTTCTCAAAATTTGTGGAATTGAAAGTCCTGAGCTTGGTTGCTGAGCAGTCCCATGGGTACAGGGATCTGGAGAAAATTACCTTCCGCGATATATTTATGCCTAAATTGAAAACAGTTGCCTCATGAATGAGGGATGCTGCCATCTATTCGTGTGGTCCTGAGCTATGACGTACTTTTCCCTTTGTGGTACTCTCTTGTCAAGTGAAAGGCGCACCTTCTTGAATTAATACGTATAAAGTCAATGACTGGTGAGCACTGCTCGTTGCAGCGTCATTAGAAACAATAACGATAAAAGTATCAATACAAAATTGTATATGATACTGAGGATGGTTAGATTGAAGTTGAAAGATCAACAAAAATTATTTTTATTACCTGAGATACTATTTATTAATCATTATTAAAATTTAAAATCAAAAAAAAATGTAATATCCCGCCTGAGGTCTCAAACAAGAGACACTCACAAATAGTCTTGAAATCAATTATAAGGTTATATCCCTCTAATAGCTATAAGTAATTGCTTATTTTTAATTATAACCAATTGAACAGATTTCTTAATGAATTAAATCATGTTATAAATTCTATCATACCTTACACTTTTATACTATTTTTTTTACACAAACGTCATTTAAAAAAACAATGGAAATTTAAATGAGTTTTTACTCCGGCGTGGAAAAAATTTATTAATGTAGTGTCAACTATTAAATAAAATATTAGATCCGCAGTTGTTCAAGTGAGCGAGAGTTCTGCATCCAATGAGGTGAACCAGGTTCGAATCCCAGTGGCCACTACTCAGTTCAGGCCACGTAGAATATCCTCAGTGGTTACAACCTCCTTACCGCCAGAATAATGTGGGAGTTTTTCGAGGTTTTCCTCTCCATGTAACGCAAGCGTGGATAAGATCCATAAAAAATCCTCCAAAAAAACTAGTTTGATCCAGAAGTTTTATTGTCTTCTACGTTGTGTCCAAAATTAAAAAGTTACGGAGTTGAACTTTTGATTGTCGTAAACTCAGAATTGGATCAGCTGTTCATCGTCTGTTCATGTTATAAAATAAAATGTTAAGGAACTATTTCAATTTAATCTGAGCGGAATAAAGCTAAATTTTTAATATAGATATACCCGGAACCTCCACTTTATTTTTGAGCCAGGATGGCTCAGGGGTTAGAGCATTCACCTTCCAATGAGGTGAACTGGGTTCGAATCTCAGCTATGGCTGGCCGATACGAATTCGCATTCGGCTTGCATCGACCACAGTGCTGACGTGAAATATTCTCAGTGGTAGACGGATCATGGGCTAGAGTCCCTTCACAGTCAGGTTAATCGTGGTGTGTTCTCGTGGTCTTCCACTCCATGTAGCGCAAATGTTAGTTTATTCCATCAAAAAGTCCTCCACGAAGTCAAATTTCTCCCAATACTTGATCCAAGAGTTCTGATATATATATATATATATATATATATATATATATATATATATATATATATATATATATATTAAAATTATTAAAAAGTTAAAAACATAGAGAAAACATGGGAAAAGATATAAAGATTATTTTAAAGAAGAAGAAAAAAATGGAAAGAAAATATTCAAAAATTTAAAAATTTGCCAATAGGATGACTTTTATTCATCAAGTCTAATTGGTACAATAGAAATTTAGAAATTCACAATACCCATATCTCTTTTCAAAAATATAAATGGAAGTGAGCTGGAATTAAATCAAAACCGGGAAAAATTTCGTTTTCTAAGTGCTCCTTTTAATTGAAAATCGGCAGCGTGATCTTAAATTGAATTGATGAAATTGAGCGAAATACGAAAGAATAATTGATTAAAAACCCTAGTCACATTTCTTACAAAGTTAAACACCTCCTCTCCGAACTAAATAATTAAAGCCTTAAAAATCATCCTGAGGAGAATTTCTGTGATTAATGAAACCTGAAAACAGTTGAAAAACATTCCTCGGCGTTCTTTGTTAATAGATAACTCAGAAGCAGAAACACCGAAGATCGAACCAAAATCAAGAAGTTCTCATTTGTTTACCCCCCTTCATTCCCACACACGCTACCCCAAAAGGGGAAGGAAACAAATAAGGGTGGGAGAAAATTTAGCGAATTGTTTAATGAAGGAAAATTTTGTAAAATGTGTTGTTTTAAAAGGAAGTTAACATAGTGCTAAATCAGATCCAGCTGGCGGGCGAGATGAGAAGTTGGCGAGAAAAAGACAGAAAAGGAGCAATCTTTTTCCGACAGCTTGATGTATGCAGCCGCGCAATAAATAATTGTAGAGATGGAGTTAAGTTTGTAATAAGAGCCACGATTATCTGTTTGCTTGTTTCAAAGAGTTAAAAGATGTATTTAGTTGAAAAATTAAGATTAATGACATTTGTTCCAATGTTTAAGTGGCATGAAATGGCACAAAGTGTGAACAAAGGGATATTTTCCGTTTATCACCGGCACCTGCGTTTTTGACTGCTGTTGATAAATAATCCAAACTACTATATGCTTAGTTATTGAGTGTTGTGATTATTAATTGTAAAGATTTTAATTTATCAATAATGTGCTGAATTTTATATGTCTGATAACTTTTGATTAGTTTCTGCTTTTCTGTGTAGATCTGATTCAGAGAATGTTATGCGATTCTAATTTAAGAATAAAAATGATTGTTCAAATGAAAAATGTGTGAAATGCAGTACCCCTCCTTGTTCGAAAACGTACATAGATGTTTGATTTAACGTTATGGACCATTTAGAATTACCATACTGCTATTGAGGCTAATGATTCTTAATTAACTTTGGAGATATTTTCTTGTTGAAATTTTAAAATAAGCAATCTTAAAAGCAAAATTAATTGAGAAACGGTACTTATTTGTTTAAAAAATTCGAAAGGAATAGTCAAATTATGATTGAAACATAATATACTTAAATAAATTTGATTATTAGTACTAATAGAAATTTAAAAAAAAGCTTTGTACTAAAAAGCAATAAATACAATGTTCTAACAAGAGAAATTAATTGAGCGAAAGTATTTATTCGTTTAGGGGAACTGTAAAGTACTTATTGAAAATATTATTGAATTCAACGCCGCTTAATTTATTTTGTTAATCTGTACTATTGATACAAATGATTGGTGCACTGTAACATAGGTAACAACTGTAATAATGTGCGCAAAATAAAAAAAATTCCACCCTCAATAACTTTTGATCTAATGATCACGTTCTAGGACTTAATTTTAAATTCTCGACGAGGGACTTCTAATATGCAAAATAATAAGGGCAGACGATATTTTCAGTTATGAAATCAGACACAAAAATTAAGTTTCTCTGAATAAACATTCCCTTTTTTACGGATTATGATTGCTGACTACCAAAATATAGAACGAAGCAGCAATCAGGGAAATATGATTCCAATATTTTGGTAAGGAGAGCTGTCCAAAGTTTAGAACCCTTAATGTTAATTTTACTTCCTGCGTATTTCGCCATGTCTCGAGAACTTAGTCGACTAAATCCTGAAAATTCGAATTTTAAAAAAGTCGTGCGCTTAAAATTTGTACCTTTTGAACTATTTGAAAGATATGTTAGTACTATCACAAATAAAATAAGAAGTAAATTTTAAAATTTACTTTATTAGAATAAAAGAAACATTTTATTTTTCAAAAATTTTTGTAAAGACAAAATTTCTAAAAACACAATTTCTAGATTTACATATTTTTTAAAATATATTTTTCCATAATTTGCTTTAAATGCTTCATTGATTCTTATAAAACATTGCTTGTAATTTCCATCACTGTAAAATAAAAGAAAGTTCTTGAGCTATTTTCAAAGTTTGTGTCAAAGCAATTTGTTAAAAAAGTAGCAGTTTATTTCTTTACACAAACACAAGTAAGATCAAAACATAAATAATTTTTTTCAGGCTTTCATTTTTATGAAAATAAAAATAAACATTAAAATAAAGATGGAGAAAATGTTTTCGTAAGAAGTTCCTAATATATGAGAATCGTGTTAGGGGTATAGATTTTCAGTTTCTATTCTCCAAAGATATTTTAAAAATATGTACTCAGAATATTGTTATCTACTTTCCATGCATTTTTCTTTTCTGTTTTATTCTTAACCCTCGTATTCTTTCTTTGTTTATTTAACATTTCGTTTTTCAAATTTTTACATCTCCCCCTGGGGTTCGGCGGATTGGAGCTGATAACATTTCTTTGGGAAAAAAATTGTTTCAATGTATTTTCCCTTTTTTTTCCCTCTTGTGCATTTGTATCAGTTTTTAAGAGTTGGGTAAAAGAAAATTTTCCCTGCAGGAAATCTATTTTATCGCATAATTCAACCTTTTTTTCTTCCTTACCAAATTTTACTAGCTAACTATTCTGTATTACTAGCTAACTATAGACCACGATAAAATAAAATTAGAATTCAGAAATAAAATAATGACCCTTTTATTTTTATTGTTGTGTTTTTGTAAATTCCATCTGCTTAATTCCATCTTACTATCATATGATTAATAAAATTAATGATATATTTGATATATTTGCTATACATTATTTTATATTTACTATGAATGATTTAATACATATTTATATTTTTTAACTTTATTTATATTAAAAACACTCTTTAAGTCCAGTGTCGTATTCTAGATCCGAGAAACTACTAAATGAATTTTTGAAAACATTTTTTGTTTTAATTTTACTTTGTTTTATTATAGAGCAGATTACAATGCATTTTTTTCTTTATTTCTTTTCTGTTAGTATTCAGTTTCTTATATTTTTCTTACCATTTTTTAAAAAGTTGATTTAATTATAAAGTCAATTTATAAAGTTGGTCATAAAAACTTACCTTACTGTAATTTTGTCAAACACTACTGATTTATGATAATTATTTTAAATGACAATATCGTAATGCACTATACACTATTTTATATTTACGATTAAGGATTTAAATAGCATTTCAACTATTTACTTGATTTAAAATTGCAGACAATATATTGAACTAGCGTTCTATTTCGAGTTTAGACATAAAACATTGAGGCTCTGGCAACCCTTTTTCATGGATTCAAATTGCAGAAGCTGTTTATGAGACCTTCGGTCCCATTTAAAATTATTGACTGTCCATGAAACGACACCAACCAACCTACATAAAACATTGTTGAACTATAACAAACATTAAATTTCGAAATCAATACCATTTTTAAAACTAATATATTCCTGTTTCTTAATATCAATACAAAATAAAGGTAAAGGTTTGTTCCTCTCAAATTTTCTGTGAGCCGCCGCTTTTACTTTCTTCAGTTAAAATATATAGAGATGAAAAATAGGGTATTTATTAAATAATATAGGGTATAGGTATAGGGTAAAAATCCCATTAAATGTTAGTTAACATTTATTATTGCTATTCTACAATATATAAAAATGACGATGCATAAATTTCGTTTATTTGCAAAGTGATGAATTTTAACAGTTAATTGCTCATCTTAATCACAATTTCAAGTTATTTAAAAGTTATGAGAAGAACAAAAATTTCTCAGCGCTCGTACTGCCATCTGCTGACAGATTTTATTATGAGGGCTTGGTACAACCATAATGTATTATTTGCTATGCACTATATTATATTTACTATGAATGATTTAAAGCATATTTCTTGATACATTTTTATAACAAATCTTTAAAACTAGTATTCTATACCGAGAAACTACTGAATCAATTTTCAAATTTTTTTTTTTTTTTTTTTTTTTTTTTGTGGTGCCGATTTTAATATTTTTTTTAATGTTTAGGCGTTAATTTTTTTGCATGTTTTGAACATATAATAATCAATTTCAAATATTGATTAAAATTGTAGAGCTGGTCATAAAAATTTACAGTTGGTCAGAAGAATCAAATTTTAAATCAAATAACATTTCTTTATGAAGGCGTTTAATGAATGGTGCCATCTTTTTATAAACTACACACTAATGCAGATTGCAATAATATAAAGCCAACTGCACACTAATGCAGTTTGAAGTGTGAAACAGGCTTGCATCGAATGTATCAGTTTAAGCAGTCTCAAGCGGCAGGAGGATCGAACACTGGTCCTCAGGTTTAAAAGTATATTAATCTCCTGGTGACGGGTAATCTCTGCCACCGGGCTATTAATACCTGGTCTTGAATAGATTAAGTAAACATAAAACGCAGTTTAAAAGTACAAAAATAATTATTTTCGAAAACAATACGGTAATGAATCGTTTGCTATGCATTACTGTATTTACTATGAGTAATTTAAAACATATTTAGATTTAACTTGATTCATATTTATAACCGATCTCTAAAACAAGAGTTTAACAGGCTTAACCGATCTCTTAACAGCTTGAATCGAATCTGGCTTGTATCGAATATATCAGATTAAGCAGTCGTGGCAAGCAGGAGGATCGAACACTTGTCCTCGGGTTCAAAAGCATATTAATCCCCGAAAACAGGTAAGACTCGGTCTCCGAGCTATTAATAGCGGATCTTAAACAAATTAAATGAACATAAAAGGCTGTTAAACATAAATACATAATTATTTTCTAAAACAATACCTTAACTAATCATTTGCTATGTATTATTATATTTACTATTAATGTTTTAAAACGTATTTACATCAAACTTGAATCGTATTTATAAACAATCTCTAAAACTAGAGTTCTATTACAAGTCCTGGAAATTACGGAATCAATTTTCTGAAAATAATTTTTACCTTAATTTATCTATAAACTTATTTTGTTTCTTAGTGCTGCAGATTTTAAATATTTTTTAAATATTTAGTAATTTAATTTTTTTTTAACTTGTTAAGTTGCTAATAAATAATAAATTTTATATGAAAGAAGAAATTTATGAAGAAATTTTTACTCATGGTTCCATTTTCTCGTAAAACCTACTAATCTAATGTAGCTTAACGTGTGGAACAGCCTTGTTTTGATTGAATCAGTTGAAGTATTCTTGGCCAGCAGGAGGATCGAACACTGGTCCTCAGATTTAAAAGCAAATCAACTACCCGGTGTCAGGCAAGACACTGCCACCGAGCCATTGACTGCTGGTTTGGAAAGGATTGAATTTATATAAAACGCTGTTAAACGTTAATAATAATTATTCAACAAAATACCGTGATGATTTAAAACATATTTATTTATTTATTTTACATTCAAAACACTCTTTAAATCCAGTGTTCCATTCCATATCCGAGAAACTACTGAATCGATTTTCCAAAAATAATTTTATGTTTTAATTTCATTTCGGTTTGTTATAGGGCAGATTATAATACATTTTTTTTTCTTTCTTTTTTGTTAATATTCAGCTTCTATTTTTTTCTCATTATTTTTTATAAAGTTAGTTTAACTATAAAGTTAACTTAGAGCGTTGATCATAAAAATTAACCTTTGTGTAGTTTTGTCAAAAACTACTGATTTAGTTTTTGAAACTTTTATCGTTCTGTTTCGTCTCGTTTGTAATCTTGTTTTTAATCTTGATTAGTTTTTGTTTTTTTTTAATTGATTGTTCGACTTAAACAATTCTTACATTTTAATTCTGTACATTAAAAAAAGTATTTTAATATTTTAACTACCCTTTTATAGTATATTAGAAAATAAATCGAAAAACAAATGTTTTTTATTTTAAATTTGCAACTGTAATTCATGGGATTTTCAGTTTTTGGAATTTATCAAACTTCAAAATACTTTAATAATTACTTTATTAGTATAAAAATGTTTAGGTCAATTGAGATCAGCAGGAGGATCGAACACTGGTCCTCGTGCTTAAAAATCATTAATGCCTCAGGAGTAGGTAAGACTCTACCACCGAGCCACTAATAACTGGTCTTGGAAAAATTAAATGAACATAAAACTCTGTTACACGTAAATAAATCATTATATCCGATAACAATACAGTAATGAATAATTTGCTATGCATTACTATATTTATTTTGAGAGATTTAAAATATATAGATTTAATTTGATTCATATTTAAAACCAATCTCTAAGACTAGTGTTCCATTCCAAGTCCAAAAATTCATTGAATCAAATTTATAAGAAAAAATATTTCCATAATTTACTATACACTCATTATCGTTGTGGTAATGATTTTAACTCTTTTTTTTAATGTTTAGCCATTAAATAATTTTTTTAACCTGTAAAGTTGGTAAGAAAAATACCAAACTTTATATAAACTAATTTATTGATAAAGGAATTTTTACTCATGGGGCCATCTTCTTGTAACGCCTACTGGGATAATGCAGCTTGTCCCAGTAGGCGTTAAAAGAAGATGGCCTCAGCTTGCTGCTAATTTTTACCCTTTTTTAATGTTCAACCTTTTAATTGTTTTAAATTTGTTTAACCTATAAAATCTTTTACAAAATTTAAATTAAATAACATTTTTTATAAAGACATTTTTACTTATGGGGCCATTTTCTTTCAAAAGTTACTACACTAACACAGCTTGCATTGTGGAATAGGCTTTTATCGAATATATCAGTTCAAGCACTCCTGGCCAGCAAGAGGATCGAACACTGATCCTTCGGTTTAAAAGCAACTAAACGACCCGGTGTCAGGCGAGACACTGCCACCGAGTCATTCATTGCTGGTTTGAAAAGGATTAAAGGATATTAAAAAGCTGTTAAACGTTAAAAAATAAATTTTTCCAGTAACAATAACGTAATTCACTATACGCTATTTCATATTTACTATTAATGATTTAAAAAGCATTTACAGCTATTTGCATGATTCGTATTTACAAACATTCTTTTAAACTAGCGTAGTAATAGTAGTTATAATAGTAATAATAGTAGTAATAATAGTTGTTATAGTAGTCATAATAGTAATAACAGTAGTAATAGTAGTAGTAATAGTAGTAATAGCAGTAGTAATAGTAGTCATAATAGTAATAATAGTTTTAATAGTTGTAGTAATAGTAGTAATAACAGTAATAATGGTAGCAATAGTAGTAATAATAGTAGTAATGGTAGTGATAATAGTAGTAATAGTAGTTATAATAGTAATAATAGTAGTAATAGTGAAACTACAGAACTTCAAAACCTGTTGTTGTTTTTTTTGCTTTATTTTAATTTTATTTATTTTGTAATGCGGATTTTAGCCCTTTTTCTATTGTTCAGCCATTCAAATTTTTTTTCATTTATTTAACCTTTAAAATTGTTTACAAAAATCAAATTAAAAACCATTTTTTCTGAAGATATTTTTACTTATGGCGCCATTTTTTTCAACACTTACTACACTGACGCAGCTTTGTGGAATAGGCTAATATAGCGAATGTATCAGTTTAAACAGTCTTGGGCAATATGAGGATCGAACACTGGTCCTTCGGTTTAAAAGCAAATGAACGAATTGGCGTCAGAGGAGACACTGCCACCCAGCCATTCATTGCTGGTTCGAAAAGGATTAAATGATCTTAAAACGCTTATAAACGTTAATAAATAGTTGTTTTCAATAAAATGCTGAGAGGAATTATTTGCTATACATTATATTCATAATGAATGATTTAAAAAATTTTGACATTTATTAACTTTATTTTAATTCAGAACACCTTTTGAAACTAAAATTCTATTTTAGATCCAATAAACTATTGAATCGATTTTATAAACTAAACTCTTTGCACAAAATTATAAAAATCGATTTACACAAAGATAAATCCATGGGAAGAAAAATACATTTTAGCAAATATTTATTATATGTTTATTATTTTATTTTGTGTTGGTTGAAAAAATTTCAAATTGTAAGGTATAATTTTTTTTTACATCATTTTAAAGAATCTAACTTTACTAGGCAAAATACAAATTTCGGTGAAATCAACTTGGTTTACAAAATTTTGAGCAGTTATTGCACTTGTTAAACAAAGTTACAAGCTTTTGACCATATTTTCTGGCACAGGGGGTTTAAATATCCAATTTTTTCGTTCGCAATTTATTGCCGATTCTTTAAGCCCCTGAAAACTTTATTCATAAGTTAAAAAATGGCATGACACCTCCTAGACTCTTCCAAAATTGTAAACAAATTCCTCAAGTTTTTCTTCAGAAATTTGATAATATGCTTAACAAAATATAAGTGTCTCTTTCATGATTGTAAGTTAGTGAATACCGCTCCAAAAATAACCGGCCACCCTGAATAACTTTTGAACTAATGATCAGATCTTCACGTTCCAGGACAACACCTTAATGGTTCGAGGGGGCTATCTCAAATATACTATTAACAAGCGCAGATCATATTTTAAGTTACGAATTCAGACACAA
This sequence comes from Parasteatoda lunata, assembly GCA_949128135.1. Lineage (NCBI taxonomy): Eukaryota > Metazoa > Arthropoda > Arachnida > Araneae > Theridiidae > Parasteatoda > Parasteatoda lunata. The sequence continues at coordinate 80,558,636 of OX421977.1, forward strand.
AAACATATCTTCTCTGAATAAACATACCTTTTTTCCGGCGGATTCCGATTTTTGACACCCAAAATGTAGGGAGTAGCCGAAATCTGAGAAATATGGTCCCAATAGTTCGATCAGGAGAGTCATTCAAAGTTTGGAACCCCTCATGTTAATTTTAATTTTTAGGTGTTTTTTTATATCTCAACCACTTTATAAGCGAGCTGAAAAATTTCTGCACACATAAAATTAGTTTATCTAAAGTTAATTCCATGCGAAAAATATGTTTCACAAAATATTTACTGTTTTTTTATCATTTTATTCGAAAACCGGTCGAAACACTTTTGAATAGTAAGGTTTATAAATTTGAGCGAAATCGGTTGAATAGTTCCTGTGAGAAATTGAATTTTAAATATACGGCGTTTTTAACAGCCGATATCTCTAGAACTATTCAACCGATTTCCGTCAAATTTTGCATTTTGCCATGCAAAATCAGATAATTTAAAATGATGTAAAATATTTTATACCTGATTAATTTCTTTGACTAACACAAAATAAAATAATAAACATATAATAAATATTTAGTCAAATTTTTTTTCATGGATTTATCTTTGAATAAAAGGAATTTTATAATTATGTCCAAAGATTTAACCTTCAAAAATGCTCAAATTTTAATTTGCATAAAATTTTTTATAAAGACATTTTTACTTATGGTGCCATTTTCTTTTAAGGTCTTTTACACAAAAAAAACTGACAATTCGAAATAGTCTTATATCGAATGTTAAAGATTGAGCAGTCACGGGCAGCAGGAGGATCGAACACTGGTCCTCGGGTTTAAAAGCATAACCTGCTGACAGGCGAAACATTACCACTGATCCATTAAACATTTGTCCGAGAAGGATTAAATTTTCTTAAAACGCTAGTAAACGGTAATAAATAATTATTTTCAGTAACAATATCGTAGAGAATTATTTACTCAGCCCTATTTTATATTTCCCATTAATAACTTAAAGCATAGTAAATACTTTTAATTTGAACTTTAACAACCAGTGTAATAATAATCAATCTTTAAGACCAATGATCTATTCGAAGTCCAAGGAACTACTGAATAAATTATCAAAAACTTTTTTTTTGTTTCATTTTTATTTTATCTCGTATTAGTAGAGTTTTTTTTCCCCTTAAGTTTACCCTTCAATTTTTTTCCTTCATATTTTTAACCTATAAATTTAGTCACAAAAATTAAACCTTAATTCATATTTTTAAAAAATTGACGAAATTGTTACTTATGGTAGTTATTCTTTTGTAAATCGAACAAAATTAACACAGATTGCAGAGTAGAGCAGGCTTGTATTGTTTTTGATGTATTAGTTTAAGCAGTCTCAATCGGCATTAGGGTCGAACACAGGTTCTCAAATTTAAAAGCATATTAACCACCCAGAGAAGGGTAATCCTCTTTCACCGAGCCATTAATAGCTGGTCTTGAAAAGATTAGATGAACATAAAAGGCTGTTAAACATAAATATACAATTATTTTCAAAAACAATACCGTAATGAATCATTTCCCATGCGTTATTATATTTACTGTGAATGATTTAAAACATATTTATATTTAACTTGAATCATATTTATAAACAATCTCTAAAACTAGAATTCTATTCCATGTCCGAGAAATTATGGAATCAACCATTGAAGAAAAATTTTATATAATTTATTATACACTAATTTTGTTTTGTAGATTTATATATTTTAACTCCTTTTTTTAATGTTTAGCCATTTAATATTTTTTAACCTGTGAAGTTGGAAGGAAATATTAAATTTTCTATAAAATAATATATTTATGAAGAAACTTTTACTCGTGGTGCCATCTTCTTGTAACACCTACTACACTAACACAGCTTTTCGTGTGGAACAGCCTTGGTTTGATTGTATCAGTTGAAGAACTTCTGGCCAGCAAGAGGATCAAACCCTAGACTTTAGATTGAAAAGCATATTAAGCACCTTTCAACAGGAAAGACATAGATAGTCCGATAAACTACGAAATCTATCTCCCAAAACCAGTTTTTTCTTTAGTATAATTTCATTTTATTTTTTGTGCTGCTGATTTTTACCCTTTTTTAATGTTCAACCTTTTAATTGTTTTAAATTTTTTTTAACCTATAAAATCTTTCACAAAATTTTAATTAAATAACATTTTTTATAAAGACATTTTTACTTATGGTGCCTTTTTCTATCAAAGTTTGCTACACTAACACAGCTTGCATTGTGGAACAGGCTTATATCGAATATATCAGTTTAAACAGTCTTGGGCAACATGAGGATCGAACACTGATCCTTCGGTTTAAAAGCAAATGAACGAATCGGCGACAGGCGAGACCCTACCACCGAGCCATTCACTGCTGGTTTGAGAAGGATTAAATGATCTTAAAACGCTTATAAACGTTAATAAATAATTGTTTTCAATAAAATGCCGAGAGGAGTTGTTTGCTATAAATTATATTTACTATGAATGATTTAAAATATATTTATTTATTAGCTTTATTTATATTCAAAACACTCTTCAAATTCAGTGTTCCATTCTAGATCCGAGAAATTACTAAATCGGTTTTCGAAAAATAATTTTATGTTTCAATTTCATTTTGATTTGTTATAGAGGCAGATTATAATACTTTTTTTTTCTTTCTTTTTTGTTAATATTCACTTTCTTATTTTTAATTATTATTTTTTATAAAGTCAATTTAATTATAAAGTTAATTTATAATATTAATTTATAAAGTTGTTCATGAAAACCTTACTGTAGTTTTGTCCAAAACTTCTGATTTAGTTTTCGAAATTTTTTTTCGTTCTGTTTTTCCCCGCTTTTAATCTCATTTAGATTTTTTAATCGTAAACGGAATCTTTTTAAAACGTATTTTAATATTTAAAAAAAAAAGTTTTAGAGTATTTTTGAACAGTTTCTTAATGTTTATGATTCTTAATGTTTATGTTTCTTAATGTTTATTCTAAATATGTTTCTTAAAATCTGAAACTGTTAATCTTGGGATTTTTCGTTTTGGGCATTTCTCAAATTTCAAAATACTTTGATAATTATTTTATAATTATAGAGATGTTTAGGTCATACAATTTCTCATCTTTATCAATATAGTTTACAGCTTTCATAAGTTGGAGGGACTAACAATAAATTGCGAACGAAAAAGAGTGTTTTTAAACTCCATTAAGTCAAAAGGTATAGCAAAAAGCTTGTAACTTGTATCAATTTGTTTGCTTATCTTATCCATTAACAGCATAAAATTTTGTATACCAAGCTTGAATATTCATAAAAATTTCGATATTTTTAAAAACAACTATTTTTTTCTTACATTTTTTTTTCTATAACTCTATAAATATTAAATTAAATTAAAAAAATTTATATTAAACAAAATTAATTTTAAAAATTTATTTTATTATTCAATAAATTAAAAATTGATTAATAATAAAAAAGAAATATTATTTTAAAATTTGCAACAAAAAAAAAAAAGAAACTTAAAAACTGTGCAAGACATGAGTATTTAAAAATAGATCTATCCATACTGCGCAAGCGCGAGAAGCATTTAAAAATATTTTTACATATTTCTATTTTTGAGATGTATTAGGTAACTTCGATTAGGTAACTTTAGGTAGTTCGATTTTAATACCTAGGAAATATGAAAAGCTTCTAACAGAAATATCTAAATGATAAGGAGCTTTCCACAAATTACATTTTGCAACATGAAATGAAAGTTAATAGCAAATGATAATACTCTGCAATGATTGCCTGGACTGTAAAATGGAATAAAATTAGGGGGAAAAAATATGTGACATAAATTATGTGAAATAAACCATCTTCATTAGGGAATGGTACCCTGCAATGCCAGTTTTATTTTCCAAAATATTGTTTAATTATTCAAAATAAAGTTTGTGGAAATCCTATGAATATTGAAAGTTTTTTTTTTTTTTTCAAAACTTACAAGAACTGCTTCCCTCTTAGCCAGAAGGCAAGGGGACTCTAACCCTTGATCCGTCGACCAGTGAGGATATTTTACTTCAGCACTGGAATCGGTGCCAGTTTGGCGTGGAATTCGTATAGTCCAGCCTTCGCTGGGATTTGAACCCTGCTCACTTCATTAGAAGACAAATGCTCTATCTCCTGAGCCACCACGGCTCAAAAGTTATTGTTAACTATTATTTAGTTATTTGTAATTTCACTTGTAACTGCTTACTATTATTCAATTACTTTTGAATATCAATAAGCATTAAAAAACAGTTTGTTTGTTTTTTAGTAGATCTTTAATGAGTAAGATCTTCGGACTAACATATTTTTGCCGTGTATACAGCTGAGTTTTATAGACGAAATTTTATTGTTCACTACAATTCAGTTATTTGTAATTTCACTTGTAACTACTTACTATTATTCAATTAGTTTTGAATATCAATAAGCATTAAAAAACAGGGTTTTTTTTGTAGATCCTTAATGAGTAAGATCTTCGGACTAACATATTTTTGCCGTGTATACAACTGAGTTTTATAGACGAAATATTATTGTTCACTACAATTCAGTTACTTGTAATTTCACTTGTAACTACTTACTATTATTCAATTACTTTTGAATATCAATAAGCATTAAAAAACAGGGTTTTTTTTGTAGATCCTTAATGAGTAAGATCTTCGGACTAACATATTTTTGCCGTGTATACAACTGAGTTTTATAGACGAAATTTTATTTTTTACTACAATTCAGTTACTTGTAATTTCACTTGTAACTACTTACTATTATTCAATTAGTTTTGAATAACAATAAGCATTAAAAAACAGGTTTTTTTTGTAGATCCTTAATGAGAAAGATCTTCGGACTAACATATTTTTGTCGTGTATACAACTGAGTTTCATAGACGAAATTTTATTGTTTACTACAATTCAGTTACTTGTAATTTCACTTGTAACTGCTTGTTATTATTCACTTACTTTTCAATATCAGATAAGCATATATAAATAGCACTTTGTAGATCCTCAATGACGAAGAACTTCTTATCAACATGTTCTTGCCATATTCACGGCAAAGTTGCACGGAAGAAATGTTATTGTTCATTACTGCTCAGTAAACTACAAATTATGTATAATAAATTATTTATAACAAATTTATATATTATAAATAATATAATTTTTTGTCTTATAAAACTTTTAATTAATTGATGCGAATAAAAATTATTATAATTAATTATATAATTTATATATGATTATTATAATTAATTATAAATAATTATCATAATAATTCATTATCATAATTGTTTTTACATTCTTGTAACTAATTATTATTATAATTAATTTAGTTTTGGAAAAACTCCAAAAATTTGCCTCCAAAATTATGGATGCAGTGCTTTTGGTTCGAATAGAAATAATTTGTTTTTACATTATTCATTAGCTAGAACAATGTAAAAACAAACTATAACAAGTAGAATAATTTTAACATGTAGAATAATTCTAAAATAAATATAAATGGTTTTATTTATTATGCTATCCTGAAACTTCCTAGGAAAATACAACTCTACATGCCTTTACTATTTTGAAAATCAACTTCCTTAAAAAGAACAATGCTCGTAGAAAATAATCGCTCATTCACATTCTATTGAACTTCAACAAAATTATGTTTTTACAAAAAAAAAATATCGCTTTCTACTTCATTTCGTTCATTAAAATGCTTTTACGCGGTGATGCTCACTCTCAGACGATATTCTTCTTTTTTTTTGTAGCGCCATTAATTATCACAGAACGCTAGATGAAGTAACACACGAATTCCTTAATTTTTATGAAGCACAAAATTAAAGTAAACAGTTTAAGTACTATCTATCTAGTGAATTGAGCTAAATTTATTTTTACGGTGTTTTAAGTTTTCAATGGCAATTTATAGCATTCTTTTGTTCTTAATCGTTTGACTTCAATTGAGTGTTCAATTAAAACAACATCCCAATTAGGTTCTAAATGTAAGTATTATTATAATTAGTTCGGGTTTTTTTGTCATTTAACATTTAATTGATTAATAAAGCGTATAAAAATAGTTTTTTTATATTGTTCATTAATCAGAACGAGGTAAACACAAAATCCCAGTACTCTGTTTACGTATTATCAATTAAATGATTGAAGCGAAATTTATTTTTGCACCATTCATGAATTTCAAACGGCAATTTATAATAATATTTTAATCTTAATCGTTTGACTTTAATATAGTGTTCAATTAAAAGAGCATCCTAATAAGGTGTTTTAAATATAAGAATTTTTATAACTTTTTTTTTGTTTTTCTAAATTTTTTTTTTAGCTGATTAATAAAGCAAATGAAAATATCTTTTTTACGTTATTCATTAATCAAAATGAGGTAAATACAAAATTCAAGCAAACTATTTTAGTATTTTCAATCGAAGCGAAATAAATTTAAATTTGTTGAAATATAATTCTTCCTCGTCTACACCTTTTATTTAACTTAGATTTATTATTTATGTATTTTATTGTTACCGTGATATATTTTTGTTTGTGTACCTGGCAACTTTCCTGCATAATTAATTTGTTTATTATTAATTTGTTTGTTTGTTATTCCACATGGCTTCGTGCCTGTCTTTGTGTTATGTCTCTATGTAAATATTTAGCGAAAGAATTGAGATCTTTGATCTTTGTGTTAAGTCTCTATGTAAATATTTAGCGAAAGAATTGAGATCTTTGAGAAAGAATTTAGAATGTGTCACTTAAGAGAATAGATACTTGACGGGCTTGGCTTACTCGAAATAGAATGGAAAGAACAGTTGCTAACGTAAACTAAGGCCATGTTTCAACAACCAATCAAGATCGAGATACCGATTCTACGTCACTTGCAGGTATCTTAATGTAATTTTGTCAAGTTCATATAATTTTTTGCGCGATCACTACAGTTCTGTACTTAAAAATGCAATTAATTACAGAACTGTACTTAATTGCAATAATTGCTCCTTATATTGTATCGTAAAAATTACTACACTATTTTTGTGTGTATCTTATCTTACCATAATTTTAAATTTTAATGTTTCTGAATAACAAAAATGGTAAAGAATACTTAACATCAAGTAGTGTAAAAGAACATTATTGATTCAGTGGAACACCTTGAGTTAAGTATGGTGTTTCACTAAGTCACGTTGTTCCCCCTCCTTTTGACGTTGAGATTCACTAGAAATTTTAATATTGTATAATTAATTTAGTTCTCTATTTTTTAAAACTTTTGATTATTAATAAAACGAATAAAAATCCTTTTTTATGTTTATCATTAATCTAAATAAGAGAAGAATTATGAGCGTTGGTAAAAACTAGCTTTGAGCTATTTAATTCATTGGCAACATATAAATGTTTATTAGACAACAAAAAAAAAACGTGCAATATTTAGAAGTACGGTTATTACTGCATATGTTAATTATTGTTAAGTTGATCGCAAAAAATTACTGTTTCAGAACACGTATAAATGCTCATTTGCCTAGATAATATTATCCACGTGATGGTTCAGGAATAAAGGTCTTGAACTGTCATTGTAAAGTACTGGGGTTTGATCCCTAGTGGCGGCTTGAGAACCACATAGCTCTAGGTCGATGGGTAGCAGATTGTCTGGGAAGTGAAGACGGTCTGTTCGTATTGCTGACCACATTACGATAAACCTGTCGTTGGTCGTGAAATTGTGCAGCCTTCACCTTCCCCCTGGCCCATAACGAGCTGTAGTGGCAATACTTTACTTCATTTTAAGATATTTAAATCAATTGCTGTTTAATAATTTTGTTGAATAATTGATATAAATGCGTCAAAAATTTGCACGCACTCTAACTTGATTGCTATTAGCATCTTAAAATGCCTGAAACCAAATACAAAAACAGAAATTTCGTATGAATACCCTTTGATAAGTGATTTCTTATAATTTATAGGTCTTTTACCCCATATTATTGGGAATTACTTTTAACTTTTTTATATATATATATATATATATATATATATATATATATATATATATATATATATATATATATATATATATATATATCCTGAATAACTTATTCATTGGATTTTCACGTATTATGATACGATCTTAGGACTGGTTCGGGAACATCATTTTAGATATGTTACTTAATTAGTGCAAAAGCTAGAAATCAGTTACAAAAATATACTTTCTCTGGGTAAACATAAAATTTTTTATGAATTCGGTCGCAATTTGAAAGTTATTTCCTCCATAGTTTGATCAGAACACCGGTCGAAATTTTAGTCAGTTTTTTTCTATTTAATAATAGTCAAAAAAAATTTGAATTGTAAAGAAAAAAATTACATCATTTTTAAGTATGTAATTTTGCTTGGCAAAATATAAAATTTGTGCGAAATCGGTCAAATAGTTTCTGAGAAATAAAATTTTAAAATAGTCGTTTATAAAATTTGATTTTTCAGGAACTATACAGCCGATTTTGCTCAAATTTCATATATTTTCCATGTAAACTTACATACTTTAAAATAATGGAAAAAATTGTATACCTTATATTTCAAACATTTTCTGACTATTATTAAGTATAACAATAAAGAATAATAAATATTTATTAAAATTTATTTTTTGCATGAAATTATCTTTTTATAAACAACTTTTATAATTGTTTATCTATTAAGTTTGAGTCCGGGAACGTGAAGACCTGATCTTAAGATCAAAACTTATTCAGGGTGCTCCGTTTTTTTTCTTTTTTTTTTTTTTTTTTTTTTCTTTCCACTTTTTCGCTTGTTTGCTTTGCTTAAGGCACTTCGATAAATCACCGTCCTGGTTTTATGTTCTTTCAAAAAATAAACGAATGAATAAAATAAGTAATTTATTAATTCATTAAAATACACAAATCTATAATAATATTTATTTCATGGCTACAGCACAACTTTCTCTAAATTTCTCTTTGATTCAAACATAAATTAATTAAAATTAATAAAAAAGCACCGTTATTATGATACGTATTCTTAACCCACGATGCACACCGGAAATTCTTCTTAGAATTAAATGATAAACTCTGACAAACGTAAACCATAATAAACTGCAACAACTTCTTTTTGAGGGGAAATTGCTTTCGTTAAAATATTATTATTTTTACCAACCGCTATTACTTATGCTTTCGTTAAAATACAATTATTTTTTTCCAACCTTTATTACTTATGGAATTAAAAGAACTGCCATTCTATGTAATTGTATGCATTTAAAGTCAAACACCAAGTACATAGATTTATTTTATTTAAACCTTCCTAAGATAAATAACATTGTCAGAGTAAAAACTTGGTAATTGAATATTTTCATTTAAAATTGTGTGAGTCTTAGTTTTTTTTATTTTTTTTTTATACCAAATTTGACTTTGTTTGGAGTAGTAAAGCGAAGAGAACTGCTAGAGAGAAAATAGAATAATGAGAATACAGCAAGAAAAAAGAACATATCATTTAAACAAAAAAGAAGGAAAATATTCACTTTTTTTTAATTATAATTATCACACGCAAATACCTTTTTTTAATTCTTGAACATGCTTATTAAAAGTAACTAATTTTATCTAATTTCCATTAAACATCAAAAGCCTAATGTTTTTTATTTTATATATACTTTTTTGTTAAAATTTTACATTTTTGCAATATTGTAGTTTCAATATTGTTACCACAATCTTAAATATTTACATTTTTAAAAAAATTGCTAAGCATGGTTGAATAAATATTTAGTCACGAAAATTCAATGACATTAAATCTGCAAATATTTAATCAAAATATTATTTCCTTTCCTTTACAGTGTGTAAGGAAATAAATTTATTCTTATTGTGGTTAAATGGAGCTCACTTTCAACTAAACCTGCACGTTCCTAACGCTTTAAGTAAAAAAACTAAAAATATTAATGCTCTTTGCGTTAAATAACGTAAAAAGTAAAAATATGTTTTTTAGTCGTTTGTACCCCTTATTTTCTGGAGGCGTTCGTAATGTAATAAAATAAACTGTAATAAAATAAGTTTTTTACTAATGTGGATAAAATATCTCAATCAATCTTAAAGCAATTTTAATCGCTTCTTAAAATACGCATACTTTTATTTTTTAAACCTTTTCGGAACAGAATATTTTTTTAGTGTTTAAATTTAAATTCTGAGATAAAAAGTTCTTATATTCATTTTTACTTTTATTAATTCTCAAAACAAATAAAACGTTCAAAATAAATCTCAAAATAAAAACTATTTTTTTCTTGCTCTTTACTTGTTTATCTCTCATTTTTTATTTTTTTTTTTTTGCCTTTGAATTTTGAATCTGAATATAAAATGATGAATTTTGTTTCCTCTTTACTTTTGAATTTAAAATTATATTTATGATAACAACTTTTTATTCAGTAGTAATTTTTGTATAACAAATTTATCATATTTGTATTTCGTAAATAAATATAATCTTCTTAATTTTAAAAACTTTTGAAATGTTGCCGCACAACAAGTAGTAACTAAAACTGAAAGAATGAATAATAATCCAAAATGTATGAATAATAATCCAAAGTGAATGAAAGAATAATAATCCAAAATGAATCTTTAAATGAATAATAATCCAAAATGAACCTTTAAATGAATAATAATCCAAAATGAACGTTTAAATGAATTATAATCCAAAATGAACGAAAGAATAATAATCCAAAATGAATGAAAGAATAATAATCCAAAATGAATCTTTAAATGAATAATAATCCAAAATGAACCTTTAAATGAATAATAATCCAAAATGAACCTTTAAATGAATAATAATCCAAAATGAACCTTTAAATGAATTATAATCCAAAATGAAAGAAAGAATAATAATCCAAAATGAATGAAAGAATAATAATCCAAAATGAATCTTTAAATGAATAATAATCCAAAATGAATCTTTAAATGAATAATAATCCAAAATGAACCTTTAAATGAATAATAATCCAAAATGAACCTTTAAATGAATAATAATCCAAAATGAACCTTTGAATGAATAATAATCCAAAATGAATGAAAGAATAATAATCCAAAATGAACCTTTAAATGAATTATAATCCAAAACTAACCTTTAAATGAATAATAATCTAAAATGAACCTTTGAATGAATATTAATCCAAAATGAATGAATGAATAACAATCCAAAATGAAAATTTCTATATTTTATTCTGTTTGATAGCAAAAGTAGAAAATTCAAAAGAGTTAACGATTATAGAAATTCGAAATCGAAATGAGTGTAAAAATTATTCTTTTTCTCATTTTATTGGCTGCTACTTTTGAATCAAATAAGACGAATTATGAATAATTTTAAAATATTGTACAATTTATAACCAAACATAAAATGCTTTTTGTAACTGAAAAATTCTTCGTCAAAGAAAAAATAGAAAACTAAAAATGGTTGTAAAAATGGATCACTAAAATGAACGTTTATTGAATAAATTTTTATTCTTTTCGACACTTTGAAAAGTTATTTCTGTAAGAAAAATAACTTTCCAAAATAATGTATCTATTGCACAATTGTAAAAAGTTATTTAAGAATTATAATAATACTTTAATAGAATCTGGAATGGTAATTGCAAATTCTAATACATTTAACGAAAAATTCCTTAGTTCTTAATGTATTGAGACCAACTAAGACTTGTAAAATTTGGAAAGCTAAGATAAGTATTGAAAACAAAAATAAGATTTGAAATACCATACACTTTATTTACCAGATTTTTTTACCGTAAGTTTTACTTACCAGATCTTTTTTACCATAAATGTCATTACCATACATTACGGTAATTTTAGCAAAATTTTTCCCTATGTTTCTATGCAAATAAATGGTCAGAATACATTTTATTTAAAATATAAAATTTAAAAAAATAGGATAGAATTGTTAAAAACTTTATATAAAAATTTGCGTAAAAACTTAATTTGGAAACATCATAGAATTTATAGTTTTAAACCGGAGGGGGGAATGTCATTCTCAGGAAGGAAATTTTTTTTTTACTAAAATCCATATAAACTAAATTCCAACAATTGATTGCTTAAAAATCAGAAATAATAAGTGTAAAAATTTTATTTTGAATGTAAACAAAATTCTATGTGCTATCGAAAGTGTAATGCCATAATTATATTATTATAGATAAACATATAGGTAATTAAATTTATTTTAAAGAGGAGGTAATGTCATATTAAAGATATATGAAATATATTTATTCATTACTGTCATTTTTATTCGTTTCAATGGACTTTTATTCATTACGCCACTACTTTCAACATTTAAATGCTTGAAAAAAATGCGATAAAAAATATTATTTAGTACATGTCTTAAAATTATGATTTTATGGGAAGGAGAGGATTAGTGTCCTCTTCAAGGAATGTGAATTACTTGCTTAAAAACAAAAATAAAACATGCATTAAATGGTAAAGAACCTTACAATTATAGTTTTAGGGGAGAAAAAATGGTAAAGTGTCTTTTCAGTAACTAGGAACTTTTCTCCTTTTCTAATGATAGACCCCATATGAGTATATTCCCAGAGTTTCAAAACTTTATAAATTTTCCTCATTAGTTTTCCTGATTTATTTATTACATTCGAAGAAAAGTACCTTAGTTTTTAACATAAATACAAAATAAAAACAAAAAATATTAACAATTGGCACTAAAATGTCACTTAAACTAATGCTATTTTTTTATTCCTCAAATAGCATGACCAAAAAGATGCGAGTTCAGAAAGCCGTTGGCATTAACTGAATTCAAACGATAAAAGTTGTCAAAGTTCTAAATGTAAAATCTTAATGAATGTTAAAATATACTTTGACGCAAACGATAATTATACTTTTATTTCTATCTTGCATTCTGAGGCTTCTTTTAAATCGAAGTTAACCGACCTTTAAATCTCTGTTTACTTCTCCAAAGAGGAATCGTTACGTGGATTGAATTAACATCCTGAGCAGTCGAGTTTTGCATTTCCCATTTTAAATTTAATTGAACGTGAATGGAACGACTTAGATCAAATATTTACAGTCACATGCTGGCAACGATTGGGTTTCCAGGCTAAAATGTCAAATGCCGATTAGTTTTCGCTTCACATTTTTATGCTATTATTGTCTTCAAATTTGTATCGTTCGAAATCTTAAATTTACTGTTAGTCTTTTATGATGGATGCTAAGAACTGGAAAAGAAGTTTTGTTTGAAGAAATGATTTATATGAATTGCTTTTAAATTGTATTTTAAAGAATGTTCTTGACTGTTTTTAGTTGACATTAAAAGTATTTCCAAATTGAATTATTTCTTACTTTTCATTTATTGACAAGTTTCCTTTACAAGATAAGTAAATATATATATATATAGATAAATTTTACTAGAGGAAGTACAGAAAAGTAAATTGACGAGATTTTTGGATCTGATTTAAATCGAAGGTGGGTTGTTGCAATTAAAACTATAAAAGAATCTAACTGTGACGGTTTTGTTTGCTACCTCAAACAAATAACCTGATATACAGAGTTCCGTAATAAGCATCTCTAATTTTCAAGGTGTTCCGTTAATGGCTGCCCTTGATATATTTAAAATGGCAGCAGATATCGTTTTCAATAATCCTTGCCAAACATGAAGTCGAAATGGTATATAAATAAGGATCTCAAACCTTTGCTAAAGCGTGGGAAGACAAATACGCTATAGAGCTTCAACGAATCGCCATCGAGAAGGCGGAACAGGAAATATAAAAGTGTGTTTGATTACCGGAGAAAGACGAGAGGGGTCAAAAGATGATTATACGGTAATCAAACTGAGTCCTATATTTTCAGTCCCACTTTCCTCATTGGCAATTTGTTAGCTCTCGATAGCGAATTGTTTTCTTCGCTTAAAAACTTCGTAATGTGTGTACTGTTTCGATTTATTTCTTATTTTACTTTATTTTATTTTATTGCAGTGTTCAACAGCCGTCCCAATTTTGAGTTTAAAACTATCAACGGTGAAATCCGTGGACTTGTAATTTTGAAGATAATGAAAGAGTCCTTTCTTTAACGCATATGTAAATCAAAATCATACATAATCACTTTTTTTAAAAAAATATTTTATTATTCCTTTGCGTTTTAATCTCTTTAATTTCACTTGCATTTCAAAAGTATTTTTACTTTGAAAAATAAATTAATTTTAGACTTTAAGATTAAACCTATCTAATAATATTACTACAAATAGACAGTTTACTGCATATAAACAGTGAGTAATAAAAACTTTATTACTTTCATAATTACATTTACGGTACTTCAAGTAGATTTTGAAAAGAATAATTGAAAATGAAATAAGCCTGTTTAAGAAGCATTCTATTGAAAATAATCAGTTTACTGGAGCTTTAAAGAAAAAACATTATAATATCATGTTTTTAATTTGTCTAAATGGCGAATTAACTTCATTTTGTAAAACAAAAAGGATTACTTTTCTAAAAAAAACTAGACAAACCAATTAAAAAGGTCTATTTTAAAATTGATTTTATACCTGCCTAAATCCGAAAGCCATATTTTTAATTTTTCATTTTGCATTTAATAATTAAATCAGTATACTCAAACAATATCGGAATTATGCAACGCATAATTTAAACTTCACAATAATTCAAATATTTATATAAAAGAAAAATTAATTATGTTAACTGAAGACTTTTATATTTCTAATTTGCCGTACTCTGAATTTAAAAAAAGGCAATTTTAATCTGAAGATATGTAAAGTGGTGTTGGTAGCTTATTTAACAGTTATTTATATACTTATATATTAATACTTTTATATTTAATAAGGGCTTGTAGTTGTTTTAAATAACTGCAAAATGAAAAAGGTATGTGTCAATAGCTGTATCCAAAGAATCAATAATCGTATGCTATGTGTTCCCAGATAATCGGCAAATTTTGCATTTTCATATTCATTAGGTTGATTTAGAAAGATCGACTAATTAATTCTTTTTTAAACTTAGTAGAAGTATTAAAATGACAAATTTGTTTACTTAAAGAATGAGTAAAGAAATACAAAAAAAATTTACCAAATTAATCCAATTTTTTAGCTTTTACTGCAAACCTAGATTTTCCCTTTTTTTTTTATTCTCTCAGATAACAAAATTAAGTTTATTTTCACTCAGTAAAAACCCTTAAAGGAAACCTAAAAAGGTTTGTTATGCGGTTTACGTGTAAACCTTCTAACCTTAAAAAGAGATATGTGACAATCTGCTCTATTCTACGCACATTACCCAAAAGGCCTGTTTTCACGGTCCAAGTTCTTGAATCCGAGAAATTGGAGGGATTTCTCTGCCCAAGAAATTGGATGATTCGTCAACACTATCCAAGTTCTTGAATGTCACTGATTCGTCAAAAGAAAAGCTTAAAATAAATTCAAATAAAATCATAATAACACAAATAAACCGCAACAGATCAATTTATTTGGACTAAAATATATGAAAACAGACAACAAAATGACATAATTTGCTGCCTGCTTGTTGACGTCACAAAACCTAAGACGCTGATTGGTTAAGGGAGAAAAAACTTGGATGGAAAGTAAAACATGCTCTACCATCGTCCAAGAAGTTGGACCAAGTACTTGGATGATTGTTTACACGATCCAAGCTCAAAGCAAAACAAGTTTCCATCAATATCAATCAATCTCTGTCCAAGAAATTGGATCGTCTTAACAGGCCTTAATTCAAAACCTAGGAAAACAACCTTCTAACTATATAAAAACCTTAAATCGAGGCTGACTTAGGGTTTTCAAACATGAAAAAATCCTTTAAAACCCACTGGCGGTTTAGCAAATGGGCGAAATTGGGAAAAGGTTTCTCCCCAATACACCACTTTTCTATCTAATAACGTGGGAAAACCAGTTTTGCTGTGCGGAGAAGACTGCAGGTTAAAATACGACTTTTTACCTGCAGAACCGTCAGTGGGTTAATAAAGCTAGTCTCAAGGTGAAAATAATCTTAAATCTAGATAATTATAAGGTTTCTTTTCGCAACGGCTTCTATGCTCAGCTAGAATCTACCTCGTCACGAAATTTTAATGGACAATGCAATTGATCCTGTCGCTAGTATGACGTCAGCTAAAACGTCATTATAAACCTAAGTGACAATACTTTTAAAAAAAAAAATCTTTAAAAATAATTTTTAATTCTTTTAGGATGAAAGGTTTGAAACTGCAATAATTTTGCTTTATTGAAAAAAGGTTTTTAGTATAAACATTTTCGTGACAATAAAAAGAAAGTTCCGATGCAAGGTTGCCGTAAGGCTGCATGCTTTCTAGATCTAGCTTTATCCAAACTCTCAAATGCAACATTCTGTTTAGAATGAAAACTTAATGATCAAGTTTCACTTTAAACTTTTAAGTGTTTAAAAAGGCCCGGTCAAATATTCCATCTTTGAGTGGTGGTCATAAAATCTAAAATAAACCGCGAGAAAGTGAATTTATCCTAGGTTGGAGAACACTTTCTACTCTTGATTTGCGAATAACAATTCATCCTGGATTTTAGAAGGTCTTTCTAATCTTGTTTCGAAAAGACCGATTCAATCTCGATATAAACGAGGCGTATGTTATCGACAATACCAACCTCCAATCGACATCGACAGTAACAATAACGATGTTATCGACAATAGCAATCTATGAAAAGCTACCCCGACATGGAATCAAGTTAACGTGTCTTTTATACTAGTGAATTTGAATTGTATTTTTTTAGTGGTAGATACACTACAGGTTGTTTATGCAAGATTAATGTGAGCCCCACAGCACGTGAACTAGCATTGTTAAAATTAACAGTGTTTCAAGCTTGCATGGTTTATTTGCTAAACGCTTATAAACCTTGTGGTAAGGTTGTTGCTGACATTAAAATCAACCTTAGATTGCTATTTGGGATCCATTTTTGACATTGGAATGTTGATTTTACAAACTTGAGTCAGCTGTTAACTCCATGTTTTTTAATTATAAATAAATTCACGTTTCCTCGAAACTACACTGAGAAAAATTATGATCAAAACTACCAGAATAGGGAAATATTTACCATGTTACTGGATCTAAAGGGAACACCAAAACGCTTGGTATTTTATAACGAAGCGTTTGATTTGGATTTTGGTAAAATTAATTACAAAATATTGTTTTATAATATGAGATAAAATTTGCTAATTTATCATGATACCTTAGATCATGGCATGAAAACCATTTATTACCATATGAACAAAACAATTATCATATTAATGGTTTAAATATTACATATTTTGGTTTTATTAACCAGAATTATGTTCCTTTTTATCAGAAATGTCGTTACTATACAGTACGGTAATTTTACCAGACTTTCTTTCTCCGTGTGCAGTCGTCATTTTACAATCAATCATCGATAAACAAACATTCAAAAAAAGAAAAACAAATGTCACAATTTTTGGACAAATAGAAGGAGCGAAAAAGTGTGATTTTCTGATTCAAGTTTCCAAAAACAAATTGAATTGTGATTGGTTTTTTAAAGGAGTTAATCATTGGGGTTTGGACGTAAACACCAATACTATTTATCATGCTACAGACATTTGGTAAGAATGAAGAAATAATATTAAAGAAAGGTGAGCCATTGGAATATTTAGAAAGATTTTTATGGAACAAAATTGTGTAGTGCCACAAAATTTTTCGCTTGTTTTCTCGGAGTTAAAAAAAAAACTCGCGTACTATAAAGTAATGAAATTTTTGGTAAAAAAAATTATAGTACTGTATGCTAATGAAATTTTAGGCAAAAAAAAACGGAATTCTAGTTGATACAAACTAAATATACAATACTTAAACCATTCATTCGGTACTTCGTTCGGTTCATATGGAGACGATTTACCAAAAATTCTGGTTTTCAAAATTATAGTTTTTATTACCTTATATTTAGTAAAACAAAAAAAAAACTGAAAGTAAATTTAATCGAATAAATGGCTTTTATGCCATGTTCTATCGTATCATGATAAAAAAAAAATAACAAAATTTTCTTTTTGATCACATTTTCAAAATTTTTTTGTATATTATAAAATTATATTTCTTTACTAATTTCATCAAAATAATTTCAAAAGCGTTTCGGTAGAATTTACTGGGCTTTCTGGTGTTTCCATAGAGCCAGAAACATGGTAAATTTTGCCATATTCTAGTAATTTTAACCGTACATTTTTTCTCGGCGCTCTGATAAAAGCGAAATTAACCGTCATGATGGTGAGAGACAATCTTTAAAAAATAAGATATCAATTTATCAGTCAGCAATCAAGCAGGTTTTGGTGTTGCATGCACCTGCCTTCCTATATGGTGATTGTTTAATTCCCATAAGGTTTTTAATTTTTCCTCTTTTAAATACTCATTTGAGAGATCAATTTCCAGCCTTTTCTCCTTGAATTTCGATATTAACATATTCGATACGATATCAATATTATATAATTACAAACCTATTTACACCGATATTATTAATTCGATATTATTATCGATTCAAGCATTAATTCGTGATTACATAATCGTTTGGACATATTTCTTTCGTAATATCTGAATAACATATTTAAAAGAGACAAAAACAATTCGGTTTGTGAACATTCCTTTTGTATGCGGAATTAACATAATAACAATCGTTAGTAAGTTGCGTAAAATTTCAAAGATAATATTAACATGTTTACACTAATATTAAAATTCAAACATTGATTATACAATCTTATTAACATTATATTTCTTTTGAAGTATTGAACTTTTTCAATGCAACAAAAACAATATGATTAATGTACGAGCACAAAATAAAATACGAACCACTCTGAATAACTTTTAATCTAATAATCGGATCTTCACGTTCTAGTACTCAATCTTAATGGTTCAAGGGGATGACCTCAAATATGCTAATTAATTAGTACAAACTATATTTTAAGTCATGAAGACACAAAAACGCACTTTATTTGAATAAAGTTTTTTCCCAGACGAATTCGGATTTCTGAACCACAAAATATAGGGGGTTGCTGCATTGAGAAATTCTCGGATACATGGAAATACGCAAAAAGTAAAATTCACATTAAAGTGTCCACGTTTCGGACCGCTCTCCTGACCAAACATTTGAGCCATATTCCCAAATTTTGGTTATCCCCTATATTTTGGGGGTCAGAAATCCGAATCCATCAAAAAAAAAGGTATGTTTATTCATAGAAAATACATTTTTGTGTCTGATTTCGTAACTTAAAATATCGTCTACACTAATTTATTTTAGGTCACTCTCTTCAACCATTGAAATCAAGTTCTAGAACCTGAATATCTAATAATTAAATCAAAAGTTATCTAATGTGATCCGTTCATTTTTTTGGAAGAAATAAAATTATAGTAATCGCTTGTAAGTTTTGTGAAATTTAAAAGCCAAAATTAACATATTTACGCCCAAATTTATGTATATATATTTGCATTACTATTTAAATACAAACATCAATTTATTATTATATAGAATAAATTAAAATATTTTTTCAGAGCAATTGAATAACATGTGATTAAAACAATCTGAATTTTAAAAGTTTTTTCTAAGCAGAAATAAAATTTCATCTGTAATTTATAAGTTTTGTAAAATTTGAAAACTAATATTCGTGCATAATTTTAGAACATTTAAATATGTAACTTAGCAAATACCTTCATATTTATGCTCGATAATCTTAAGTACTTCATACAGATGTAAATACTATATTTTTACTCAAAGATAATCCAGCGTAACTCATATTTTAATATTGCAAGTGCAAAACTTCATTATTTGCGATTCCTTTTAACCTTTTAGCTGACAATTTTACAAATGACTCTTAGAATTCCAATAAAATCGCTACCATCTAGACTCTAGGCGAGACGAATATATTAGTTCCAGAAAAATGCAGGACTCGAAAGTGGCATCCATTAAGACTTGCGCCTATTAAGTGGTATTACTGTCTGGTTAATAATTTATTAATGTTTGGTAGAACCCTTGGGAGTGATGAAAAAAAACTGAAGTCTTAAATCCTCTAAAGTGCTCAGCTATTGTATGTATCATCATAAAATTTCAAAATCAGACCTGATTTCGATGAATTTTTCTTTCCTTTTTGGGAAATTAAATTTGTTTGTGGCAATTGTAATTAGTTGATCTGTCTGCTGGTACTTTTTTTAATGTCTTAGGGGTCATAAGAAATAATCCATTATTCCAAGTCTTTTCGCATGAAATTGGAAGTTACAACAAAAATTTTAAAAAGTAATATCCTTACTTTCGGAAATTTGGGTTAATATCCCTACTGATGTCACTTTTATAAAGGGTGGTAACTGTTAGCACTGCAATTTGTAACATAAAAGTAATTTGCACTTATAAAACTGCATTGCAGAAAACATACGTTAGCCCTGTAGTTATTCAACATAAAATAAAATATTTTAGTGCTAACAATATTTGATACTTAAATTACTTTGACCACAGCAAAACTTTTAAGATAATATCTAAAAAGATATTTATGTCATTTTATTCGGAAAAAGCCATACAAAAAAAGTCAGAAGATTGGAAAAATAACAATTAAATAAAAGTAGAAAAAGATATACGATTTGTAGTGCCAAAGCTAGGTGTTAATTTTTCCTAGTATCCAAAGCTAGGTATATATTATACCGAAATCTGGTCATTATTTTCGAAGCTGTTAATTCAAAAAACAATATAAAAATATCTTTTGCTTCATGTCAGGCCTTTATAACTGAAATATTTGCACTGGTGCCTGTAAAATTTGTTCTCAAACTGCATTACGTTGTAATTTGAGAACAAAATACAATACTTTATAAAATTGCTTCTATGGTGGTGCCATTTGTTGACGATCTCATAATTAATTTCGAAATTAACGAGAATGAATAGCTAGTCTTCTACGCACTGTGCAGCTAACCATGGTTTTATTAATTTTACTTTTCAAATCACCAGTCCTTTTTCCTTTCCCGTTAGTAGGTACATTAGAAAATACCTTAACAGATACTTAAGAAAAAACTCATGTAAAGGAAAAATATTCAGTTAACTATTTGCGTTAACACGCATTTGGCTGATTACGTATTTTTTAAAGGTTGTCTTAGGAAATAAATTTTTCTATTCTTACTGACACACTAAATTCCATAATTTTAATCCAATTCACTTAAAATCAAGGCTGCCAACTACTACGATTTTTACAAAATATTTTATAGAGTGGAAGACAATTAATAACTAAAGCTTTCATAATTTTTGGCCATTTTGCTGACATTTTAAAAGTCTCCCCAAGAGTGTGCTAGGACAAAAGGTAGCGTTTCATATGAACTTTTGAATCATTTCTTTAAATCAAATTTACAAAACAAAGAATCATACATAAAGGCATGTATTTAGCTACCACTGGATTGAATTTTTCTCATCATGTATACAACATGTATATAGTTTAAGTTGCACGTAGGATTGTTTTTCCATTAACTTTCTACTTTTATATCAATTAAATATTATACTTTATTAAATATGAAACGATTAAAATTAAAATAGCCGTTTAAGATATTGTTTGCTCAAAATGCCACTAGTTTGAAGAAGAAGAAAAACATCTTTTAAATGTTTTATTGTTGCTTACATGAAATATTCGTTTATTACATTGTTTACATGAAATTTTGTATATACATATTGACCAAGTGTTTATAAGAAAAATTGATGTTTCTTAGATGTCTTTTTTTATGTTCTAACACACGGTGTTTAAATGAAACTGCTATGCATAATGTTTATAAGAAAATACGTTATACACAAGAGCATGAAAATTATATTGATGGGCATACCCGAAGCCTATAAAAATTCCGATGGGGCATTATTTTTTGATCTCACATATCTGAAAGAGCCTGTGAGATTAAAATCATTTAAATAGAATATATTTAAATAGAAATACCGTGAATACCGACTTAAGCACACCTTTCAAATTTTGACGAAAAGCAGCAAGCTATCGGATGAGGAAAATAAACGGTTCCAAATATGGAAGGGAAAAAAGGGGAAATATATTACATTTGATTGGACCTTAATTATACTGGATTTAATTATGTAAAGAGGAATTTATAAATCCATGTAAGTTTAATCTTTTTATCTTCCAGTCATGCTTTTTACCACGTTTATATTAACTTGCCTTCGTGTATGTCTGTCTGTCCGGGTGGAATTTTGTAATCGATTTTAAACTAACTTCCCGACTAGCTACAGACTTCAAATTTGGCACATAGCTCAGAATTGGATGACAATGCATGAAAATGAAGAGAAAGAAGACATACAAAGTAGAAAATAAAATTAAAGAAAATTTAGTATTTTCGTGATTGTCTTTTGTTGTCGATTCGATTATTTCAAGTTAGTGTCACATGTCAATTGAAAAGTTTTGTGTACACTGAGTAAAAAAATTGAGATTTTGGAAGTGAGTACAAAAAAAAGTCAAAATAAAATAATTTTTTTAAAAACTACGTTTTTGTAGTGGAGAATAATAATTAAAAAATAAAAATTTGAAAAACGAAAAACGTGGGGCGCATGAAATACATAACAGTGCATATACACATACATATACATATACACATTTTCTTACTCATACGCATGCACAGCCACATCCACATATACATCCACATACACATGCATATACACAAACATATTCTACATACACATCCACATACAATTACAGATATACATACACATATTCTTATGAGCACACTAATATAACATTATTGTTATGTATTTCATGCGATGCGCCCCACGTTTTTCGTTTTTCAAATTTTCATTTTTTAATTATTATTCTCCACTACAAAAACGCGGTTTTTAAAAATATTATTTTTATTTTTAAATTAAATTAAGTTTTCCTCAATTATTGTGCAATTTAAGAACGAATATTAGAGCAATATCTACATCTTCACATAACTCTAAAAGTTTGCTTCAAGCCTTAATGAAATTCAACAATACCAGAGCAGGAATTACCTTTATATAACGATTGTTTTATTGTTTTGCATACTAAAAATGCATACTAACTATAGTGTTGCGAATAGAGAAATGCCCGAGTTAATGGTGTCATACAACAGAAATATATATATATATATATATATATATATATATATATATATATATATATATATATATATATATATATATATATATATATATATATATATATATATATATATTATTATACATGTAAAACAAACATATTAACCTTATTTCATAATTACCCTTATTTTCAAAAATTTGCCAAATTATTTTTTTAAAATTAAAATGAAGGCTTTTGAACTTCAAAACCATTGCATTATAATGCAGGAAAATGAAACAAAATGCAAAGGGTTGGTAAAAAAAATAAATATATAACTGAATAAAACTAATTCTTCCGTAAAAAATCTAATCTCAAATTAAATTATGAGATAAACTTTTCGGATTAAATTTATTGGAAATAATTTCTTCTTTTCCATGCTTTTCATAGTTAAAATATCTTCTTACTGATTTAAAAACAGTCTCTCAGCTATGCAGCTTATTATTAAATATTAGCGAAGCAATATGGCATTTTTCGAGAAAATAATTCTGAAATATATGAAACCAAATATTTTGTATATTGCTTTAAATTTTTTTCATTCTAATACATGTTAAATTAATTTAATTCAAATATTTATTTCCTAATTTTCATAAGATAAATTAAAAGTAATATATTTAAATATAAAACCAGATATTTCTTAGTCTCATTTTGGACATGATATGAAGCGATTAAATATTTTTTTTAATTAATTAATTATAAATCTGATTGAAGCATATTAATGTGTTTTTGTTTATTGTTTTAGTACAAATGACCAGAAGATTGCCTATAATGTCATTAGTATTCTAATCCCTCACTATTTCTAAACTCAAGAAAGAAAATTAAACGTTGCAGAACAGTCGACCCGATTTTTGGGTTAACAACTACTAAAGTTCAACTCTGTATCCTTGTAATTTTGAACCCAATACAGAAGACAAGGAAACTCCTGGATCAAGTATAAAGAGAAAATTGCCATCGTGGAGTACTTTTTGATGGAACTAGCCCGCACTTGCGTTAAATGGAGAGAGAACCCACGAGAACCTCCCATGGTTAGCCTGACGACAAGGGGACTTACCCATGATCCGTCTACTACTGTGGATATTTCACGTCAGTACTATGGTCCGTACAAGCGGATGCGGAATTCGTATCGACCAGTCATCGCTGGGATTCGAACCCTGGTTCACCTCATAGGAAGGCGGACGCTCTATTCTCTGAGCCATCGCGGCTCGAAATGGTCTGAATATTAATATCACTGTGTTTTTTCTCAGGTAAATTATTTTACCTCTGTACTTTCTCTGCACATCATAAAACTGTAAACGCAAGAGTCGCGGTGGCTCAGGGAATATAGCGTCCGCCTTTTCAATGCGGTGACCAAGGTAAGAATCTTAGCGGTCTAGTTTATACGAATACGACTTTTTTTTCCATGAAGCATCAGATTGCCCCGGTGTTTCAAACACTTTCGGTAAAAAGTGGAACTAAACCCAGGTAAAACTCAGAACATATTGGTAAATATCACGCGATTGTGTTAAATTGGAATACTGTTTTTCATTCCAAACACAAATCCTAGTCAGTTTTAAAACGTTTCAATTATAGCGTAACACACGGTCTGCATAACGTATTCTCTGCACACTTCAATCAGCATTCCTTATTTGAATCGAAATAGGTTTTACTTCTCTTCTAAGCCGATATTTAGTATAGAAAATGCATAAAACAAACAGATTTCTTTAACATTTTGCCTTCAAGAACAATTTTGCTTCCATTTTTCTTCAGAACGATTCAACCAAAGGAGAAAAGTAGTCGGGTTTTTCTTCTAAAAAAGAATTCCACAGAAGAACATCAGAATCTTTTTTTAAATTAATAAGAAATAATATTAAAAAATTTAGATTGCTTTATTGCTACTGTAATTAATTTACTCACATATATAAATTGTATGAGAAGCGAATTGCATAACTTTGCGCCATTTCTCTTAACCAATAGTAAATGTCTAATCTGCAATTTTGAAACTGTAATAATAGTCATAATTTGCAACAAAATAAAACTAGATTAATCAGATCATATTGACAAATATCAAGTTACCGTATTAAATTGAAATACTACTGTTCATAACTCAAACGTGAAAGAATAAATCAGATTCAATTTTAAGACGTTTTCAGTTACAGGATAATCGCACTTTAACCAATATACTTTATATGAAACTAAATCGGTATTACTTCTCATTCTAAACAGGTATTGAACAAGAAAAATGCATAAAACAAACTGATTTCTTTAACATTTAATCTACAAGAACAGTTTTACTTCGTTCGAACCAAACGAGAGAAAAAAGAAATCCTACCAAACGAGAAAAGAAGTAATGTTTTATATATAAAAGAATTCCAAAGAAAAACACCAAAAACCTTATTAAAAGTAAGAAGAAATAGTATAAAAAGTTTTAGACCACTTTATTACTATGTCATTATTTTACTCATGTATAAAAATTATATGTAGCTTTTTGTTGGATCATAGCGGATTGCAATTACTTTACGCCATGGGTCTTGGCCAACAATAAAGGCCTAATCTGCAATTTAAAATGCAATGAGACTACTATAGAACTCATAATTTACATTTTTAAAAAAATCGATTAATCAAAACCTATTGATAAACATCAAGCGATCGTATTAAACTGTAATGTTGTTCATCACTCAAACATAAAGAAATAAATCCCAGTCAATTTAAAACGTTTTCAATTACAGGGTATGCGCACTCTAACCAATACACTTTATTTGAAACTAAATCGATTTTACTTTCTCTTCTAAATCGATATTGAATAAGAAAACTGCATAAAACAAACAGATTTCTTTAACATTTTGCCTTCAAGAACAGTTTTGCTTCGTTTCTTCGTTCAGAATTATTCAACCAAAGGAGAAAAGAACAGACTTCTTTTTTTTTTCCATGAAGGAATTCCGAAGAGGAGCATCAGATTGCATCGGTGTTTCAAACACTTTCGGTAAAAAGTGGAACTCGAAATGATTTCCGTAAAGTGGAAAGTTTTTCAAATAAAACTTCGAAATTCAAGTTAAATCAAGATGTTTCTGATGTGAGAAACGAAAGAATATATCTAAGTTTGGCTTGAATGGATTTTCGAGAACGCTATATTTCAAATTTGTTTTTTTAAGTCAATATTCACAAATAGTTTGGCAGTTTCTGCATTTTTACCTTAATATTATATTCCTCGTGTATATTCTTATAAGTTATTATATTACTTTTATTCAGTAAGTTTACTAATAGATTGATATTTTTTCTTTGCAATCGTCTATTATTTAATATTATTTAATATTATTTAATATTATTTTATAACCGTTGTTGAAGATCCAACCCAATTTTTGGGTTTACGACAGCTAATGTTCAACTCTGTAGCCTTGTAATTTTGAACCCAATCCAGAAGACAAGGGGACTCCAGGATCAAATATTGGGAGATATTTACCTTCACGGAGAACTTTTTTTGATGGAACTAACCCGCATCAGCGTTGCATGGAGAGGAAGATCGCAAAAACCTCCCACGGTTAGCTTGACGACAAGGAGACTCTAACCCAGTATCCACTGAGGGTAATTCATGTCAGCACTGTAGTCGGTGCAAGCCGGATGCGGAATTCGTATCGACCAGCCACAGCCGAGATTCCAACCCAGTTCACCTCATTGGAAGGCAAACGCTCTATTCCATGAGCAATCGAGGCTCCACTATTTAATATTTATTTATTTCTCTATTTTATCCGTCGTTGAACAGCCAAAACAGTTTTGGGCTTACGACTACTAATGTTACACTCCGAGCCTTGTAGTTTTGAACCAATCCAGAAGACAAGGAAAA
The DNA here is from genome assembly GCA_949128135.1 of Parasteatoda lunata. Classification (NCBI taxonomy): domain Eukaryota; kingdom Metazoa; phylum Arthropoda; class Arachnida; order Araneae; family Theridiidae; genus Parasteatoda; species Parasteatoda lunata. Next base: position 80,585,446 of record OX421977.1, read on the forward strand.
TTCTGGATCAGTACCCCCAGAGGTATTGATTTGATTATTTAATATTATTATAATTTGTAAGATTATAATTGGGTACTTGCACTTCAAGAAGAAGACCTCCCATACCCACACATGTGACCATTAATATTTATCAGCAAAATGGCGTATTAAAATTGAGCTAAGTTTCTCTACATAAGTTAGATTGAATTTGTTGTATCGCATATTGAATTTGTTAAAAAATAATTTTTCCTAGACTACATCTTTTACTTAACTTAGTTTTATTATTTGTTTATGCATTTTAATGTAACTGTGATATATTTTGTTTTGTATGCCTGGCAACTTCTATGCATAATTAGTTTGTTCATGGATTATACTAATGGATTAATATACTATATGGATTCGTACCTGTTTTAGTGTTAAGTTGTGTAAATATATAGTGAAAGAATTGAAATCTTAGTGAAAGAATTTAGAATGTGTCACTTAAGAAAATTGATACTTGATGGGCTTAGCTTACGTGAAATAGAATGGAAAGAACAATTGCTGACGTAAACAAATGCCACGTTTCGACAACCAATCACGATCCACACTACGTAACCGTTGAGGAGAAGATTTTACATTCTTTTTCTTTACTCCGGTATGCTACAATTTATTTTTGTAGTTTTATTTTGACTAAGATTATAATGGTTGGAAAGATCTTAAACATATTCTTAAATATTACATATTATAATTTATTATTGTTATTTTTTGGTTATTTTTGCAAATGGTAAAAATGGCAGTGGTGCTCGAAACATTTTAATAAGGTTTTTGGTTATTCTCGCTCTATTAATAGAAAATTAATTGCTAAATTTATAATCGCTCTATATTAATAACTTATTTATTCCCGCTCTATTAATTTCTAAATTTATAATCGCTCTATTAATAACTTATTTATTCTCGCTCTATTAATAACTTATTTATTCTCGCTCTATTAATAGGAAATATCTTGCTCTATTAATTTTTAAATTTATAATCGCTCTATTAATAATTTGTTTATTCTCGCTCTATTAATAGGAAATATCTCGCTCTATTAGTTTTTAAATTTATAATCGCTCTATTAATAACTTATTTATTCCCGCTCTATTAATTTCTAAATTTATAATCGCTCTATTAATAACTTATTTATTCTCGCTCTATTAATTTTTAAATTTATAATCGCTCTATTAATAATTTGTTTATTCTCACTCTATTAATAGGAAATATCTCGCTCTATTAATTTTTAAATTTATAATCGCTCTATTAATAATTTGTTTATTCTCGCTCTATTAATAGGAAATATCTCGCTCTATTAATTTTTAAATTTATAATCGCTCTATTAATAATTTGTTTATTCTCGCTCTATTAATAGGAAATATCTCGCTCTATTAATTTTTAAATTTATAATCGCTCTATTAATAACTTATTTATTCTCGCTCTATTAATTTTTAAATTTATAATCGCTCTATTAATAACTTATTTATTCTCGCTCTATGAATAGGAAATATCTTGCTCTATTAATTTTTAAATTTATAATCGCTCTATTAATAATTTGTTTATTCTCGCTCTATTAATAGGAAATATCTCGCTCTATTAATTTCTAAATTTATAATCGCTCTATTAATAACTTATTTATTCCCGCTCTATTAATTTCTAAATTTATAATCGCTCTATTAATAACTTATTTATTCTCGCTCTATTAATAACTTATTTATTCTCGCTCTATTAATTTTTAAATTTATAATCGCTCTATTAATAACTTATTTATTCCCGCTCTATTAATTTCTAAATTTATAATCGCTCTATTAATAACTTATTTATTCTCACTCTATTAATTTTTAAATTTATAATCGCTCTATTAATAATTTGTTTATTCTCACTCTATTAATAGGAAATATCTCGCTCTATTAATTTTTAAATTTATAATCGCTCTATTAATAATTTGTTTATTCTCGCTCTATTAATAGGAAATATCTCGCTCAATTAATTTTTAAATTTATAATCGCTCTATTAATAATTTGTTTATTCTCGCTCTATTAATAGGAAATATCTCGCTCTATTAATTTTTAAATTTATAATCGCTCTATTAATAACTTATTTATTCTCGCTCTATTAATAACTTATTTATTCTCGCTCTATTAATAGGAAATATCTTGCTCTATTAATTTTTAAATTTATAATCGCTCTATTAATAATTTGTTTATTCTCGCTCTATTAATAGGAAATATCTCGCTCTATTAATTTCTGAATTTATAATCGCTCTATTAATAATCTGTTTATTCCCTCTGTATTAATCTCGTTCTATAAATAGAAAGATCATTCCTAAATTTATAATTGCTCTATTAATAATATTTTTATTCACGCTCCAAAAATAGTACAAGAATAATATTATTATTTTCTCGCTCTGTTAATAATAAAACTCTAAAATAGTTCTTGACTATTTTACTTAAGTTTTTTTAACATTAAACATGCATTTTTTATATGTTCTGTTATATATTTTAAAACTTTAAAAAAAAATTAACAAAGTGAAGATGCCATAATACTTATAAAATTCATTTTCACTTATTATTATACACATATATTTTGTCAAAACTCTCGTATATTTTGTCCCAAAATCCTCCAAAGTTCTTTATTAAATTTTTAATCCACACTTAAGATAATATACTTTGTATTAGATGATGATGATACAATAGAACAATTTAATAAAAACGATCATTTTTCAAATCCTAAGCTGTAATTATAAGTTTCAAGATTAAATTAAACTTAAACTAAGTTTGAAATTACACTTTTTTGCTATATGAGAATTTGAACGAATTGCGTTAGCATTTACCTAATTTGTTTCTAAAAAAGAATTCAGGAGAAAATTGGATAAAAGTTTCTTTTAACTCAAAATATCTCTCTTATGAGAATACACTTTCTTTAATCCAGTTTTTTCCCTCCATTATCATAATAGGATATTTAAACACGGAACCATTTAAACGAAAGTGGAATTTTTCTCGTATTTTCAGATGTTTCATTTAATTATTGTAGCTCGAATTATATTCGTTTTTATTTTTCTCGTTTCGCAGAAATACTGCAGTTTAGTAGTGTTACTTTCCTACACTAGCAATTCTATTACACTTATTATTAGTGTGTGATTGGAGTTTTATCAACATTGTGTGAAATTCTCAACTTCGATTTATAGAATAAGGCTGTCTAAAAACTACACTGAGTCCATCCTAAATGTACGAGTATATTTTTAAAATCCTTATCAAAAGTGAAGTACAAAAGTTTACACATAATTGGTCACTAATTATCGTTCGTGAAAGGAAAAAACTGAAAAACTATCAAATTCTTACGACTCATAACTGAGGAATGCTGGATTTTAAACATAAAAAAGTGGAGATGTTGGGTGATTATTAGTTTCATCTGTTTGTCAAATTGTTCTTGGATTTTCATTTTTTCTCATTCGTTCCTTTCTGACTAGTGGTTTGAAAGATTTCGATAGCATTTTGTTACAACTTAATTAGTGTTCTTGAACTAAAATATGATGTAAATTTTTAACGGTATAAATCGTACCATATCCCTATTCAAAATTAAACATAATATCATGAAACCATTTGTGCAACAGATTAACAAGTACATAATAAGGTGCAATATGTACATACAAGTACAGTTATAAGATGCAATGTGACACCTTACCATGGTTGCAAAACAATTTCTCGGTATAAAGATCCAACCATACCTGCAAAATTTTAATGGTATAAATTCAACCATATTCCTACTCAAAATAAAATAAAATATCATGAAACCATTTGTTCGACTGATTAAACTGCAGAGTGATATGGTACCACCTGACACCTTACTACGGTTGCAAAAAAATTTCCCTATATACCATGGTCCAACATGCATATAAATTTTTAACTATGTAAATTGAACCATATTCCCATTCGAAATAAAACGTAATACTGTGTAACCATTTGTTTGACGAACTAACTTGCATAATGGTATGGTGTAGTCAGATAACTTACTACAGTTGCCAAAAAAATTACATGATTACATGCAAGAAAGTGTTTAACGGTGTTAGTTTAAATATATTCCCGTTTAACATGAAACACAATATCTGGTAACCATGTATACAACAGATTAAATTGCACAGCAGTATGGAGCAACTTGACTCCTCACTATGGTTGCACCAAACTTACGTGATATCATGGTCCAAGCTGCATCAAATTTTAAACTGTGTAAGAAGAAATATATCCCCGTTTAAAATGAAACATATTATCTGTAAACGGATTAACATGCATGGTAATGGTTGGGTGATGCTCACGTGATATCATGGTTCAACACGCATCAAAATTTTTAACAGAATAAATTGAACTATATTCCCATTTAAAATAATACATGATATCGAGTAACCATATGTACGTCAGATTAACTTAATGCACAATCCGACATTTTATAATGTTTAAACCAAACTTGCCCGACACTACTGCAACCTTAAGCAGGCAATAAATTGGGCCATAACCTTGTTCAAATAAAACCATAATATGGTTTCATCATGTGTACGATGGATTAACACTTGCATTATGCATTACATGTCAGGTTTTTTTTTTTTTTTTTATGGGGATTGCAGGTTTATGTCAATTAGTTGTATTATCCATTCAACATATTTTATAACAGCTCATTTATTACAGTTAACACACCAAAACAAAATAAGAATGCGACCATATGTGTATAATGGATTAACTTGTATTATGATATGGTACTTGCGGGGTGTTGCTTCTTTTATGGGGATTGCATGTTTTTGTCAATTAGTTGTTTTATCCATTCAACATATTTTATAACAGCGCTTTTATTGCAAATAGCACACCAAAACAATTAGGAATCGCCATCAATCAGATCTTATACAACCTCTGGCATACTTTATCATATCACACCCAACGTAATTAAACATCGCTGACCACCATCTGTGAGTGTAAAAGAATATTGCTTACTATCCCAGGTAGCAAAATAAGGTTTATTTTCAGTCGGAAAAACCTTTCAATGTAAACCTAAATTTTTTTTTATGCGGTTTATGTGTAAACCTTCTAACCTTAAAACGACATCTGTAACAGTCCGCTCTATTCTACGCACATGACCCTAATCCAAAACCTTAAAAAACAGCCTTCTATATAAAAACCTTATATCGAGGTTGTCTTAGACAACACACAAGGTTGTCTGACACAAGGTTGCCGTAAGGTTACATGCTTTTTGGGTATGATTCATACACTATAGTACTGACTGTCACCTTATAAGGAATACGCGATACATATAGAAAACAGTGGAGCAGTACAACTTGCGCGGCAATAAACAAAGTCATTTTAAACACGTAAGTTGTAACACTTCTTCTCAAAACCTTTTCATTTTATTACCCCATTTTTAACAGACCATTTAAACTGCGATAAACATCTATAGCTATCGATATCCACTGGTTTGCCTCTTTCTAAAGTATTTCTCGTTTATTCAATTTCAAATTAAACTGTTCGAAAAGTTTAAAGCCTCAGTCAACGTGCTTTGAATTTCTTATTTTTAAGCTCATTTTGCAAACGTTGAAAAATATTTACTTTGTGACACTTTTAAGCTTTCGAAATGGTCAATGCAAAGTCAATGCAATCAAACATTTAAAGACATTTCAACTTAAAGATTTTACAAATAGTGTCTAATTTACATTTATAAAGATCTGATCGAGTATAAATTTAAATTTTAATTCATAATTAGTTTAGTCATCACTGAGTTTAATATATTTTAATTTTATATTCGATATGCTTTAATATTATTCGTTATTCATTATGCTTAATTCGATATGTTTTAATATGTTTTATTGCTTATTTGTTAAAATAAAGTCTAAAAACTAAAGTCTAAAGCTTTTCTGAATATATTTAAATATTCTTTAATCACAGTTAGCAGTTTTGGAGAGTGTTAAATCACAATATTGCTCAAATTAGCAAATTAACCGAAACCGTAATGACATGCAAGTTGAATTACCATGTTAAATTATAAACTAAACCATATTATCCAGCAAGCTAAACCTTCTTTAAATTCATTACATGATATTATGGTTTAACAAAAAGGAACAAATGCACGCTTTTATCACACTATCAAGGTTTCAGGATATTTGCTCAATATTATGGTTCAAAATACTTACACTGCGATTCAATGTAGAACTAAATAGGGTTAATTAGGTCTCGTTATTTACGCTAAGAAATTTTGGAGGTGGAATCTTGATATTCTTATTTTGTCCATCAATCTTAATTTAGTGCTAATTTTAATTAGTGCTAATATTAATTTTAATTAGTAATTTTAATTGAGTGCTAATTTTTAATTTTAATTTAATTTTAATTGAGTGCTAATTTTTAATTTAATTTTAATTTAATTTTAATTTAATTTTAATTTAATTTTAATTCAATTTTAATTTAATTTTAATTTAATTTAATTTTAATTTAATTTTAATTTAATTTTAATTTAATTTTAATTTAAATTTAATTTAAATTTAATTTAAATTTAATTTAAATTTAATTTAAATTTAATTTAAATTTAATTTAAATTTAAATTTAATTTAAATTTAATTTTAATTTAATTTAATTTAATTTAAATTTAATTTAATTTAATTTAATTTTAATTTAATTTCAATTTAATTTTAATTTATTTTAATTTTAATTTAATTTTAATTTTAATTTTAATTTTAATTTAATTTAATTTTAATTTAATTTTAATTTAATTTTAATTTAATTTTAATTTAATTTTAATTTAATTTTAATTTAATTTAATTTTAATTTAATTTTAATTTAATTTTAATCTAATTTTAATTTAATTTTGTGCTAAATTGAATTATAAGGTTTAACTTCGTCATTTTGAAAACAAGGTAATTTGGCACTATTTGCTTCAAATGGAACGAGAGTATCGGAAGAAACAGAGAGCAACAAACCATATAAAGGAAGACGCGAATTTGTTTCATAATCCAGGTTTGCGTTACATAGAAACAAAAACCACTAAACCTTCTATGATTAGCACAACATCGAGGGAGCCTTAACTTATGACTTGTCTACCATTACTGAATAGACAGAAAAATATTTCCAGAAAATTTCTTAGAAAAAATTTTATTTTGTCCCATTCTCTCAATATCTATACTGTTGATATTGATGGGGATACTTATAAAAAGACAAACACTAAAACAATAAACTAATTGAAGAAACCTGTAAAAATATGAAACCAATCTGAGAATAAATACTGTTAAAAAAATGATACGGTAGTTATAACAACGAAAAACTGTTTTCAACTTCTTGTTGTTATTTTCGTAAGCCAGTATGGCATCGGCTGTGATTGTTCTTGTGTTCCAGTGGCACCATCTTTGGCCGAGAATACCCCACCCATACGTCACACCCGTTTATATGGCGTACCCATTCATACATCCATTCATTCATCCACAGATCGCAATTTTAACCTGAACCAGAAAATTATCAATATCCAATTCATTATCAACAGAGTTATAATTTGTTATGGTAACATGGAGGACTTTGTGACCCGCCAGATTAAACGTGCACCGGTTACCATTTAATACGTGGAAAATCTTCAGCCGGCCAGATTCGAACTCCCGTTCTCACGAACGTGAATCCAGCGCTCTGCCAACCAGGCTATCCTGGTTCGCTTTCAACTTGTGAATATATATATATATATATATATATATATATATATATATATATATATATATATATATATATATATATATATATATATATATATATAAAAATTGGGTCTTTAAAATGCTCAGAAAAGTTAAGCCTATAATCTAGTACATAGTATGTTTAAAATCTTCATTTCTTAATGGTCGGACAGTTTATTTGCTTAGTATATTACAAATTAAAAATTATCGAAATGAAAAAGTTAAAATATGAAGCAGTTTAAAAATTTTACAACTCGCGCAAAGCAAAGTTAACATAAAAAGCATCATTTAAATATTAAAACTAAACCGATCAATTTTCGGATAGTTAGTTGATTTATCTATATAATTTAAAGCTAGAAAAGTATCTCCCTAATAGTCTAGACAGTTTTTCTTTTGTTTTATTTTTAGAGTAATTTATTATAGTTAGAAAAATAGTAAAACACATACATTTCAACGTTTTATAATTGCATTTGAATAGTTCGCCATTTGGGTTTGTTCGTTTTAAACCAATTTTGATATAAATTTAGATAATTTGATTTCGAAGTAACATATTTTGAAGAGGCATTCACTATTTTTTGATTAAACAAATTTTTAAATTACCATGAAGAGATTTAGGACAATCAGCTTATAAATGTTTCAGATTAGGGTTGCAAAAGATAAGGATAGGGAAATCAGTTACTGCACTTGGCGAAGATTCTCTCAAATTTCACTTTTTTACTCCGCATCAAAATCGTGTTTGCTATATCGAGCTAAAAGTTTCGTTTCTTACCAGACAAGAAACACACTTCTAACCTGCTTAAATTGTTGATTAACAGAGTCATCACTTTAAATATTAAAATATACCTATAATTTATGATTTTCCGCAAAATATTATATTATGAATAATTTTTTAGCAAAAAAAAGTAGTGTTTTATAAAAATTTTGTTGATTTTTTTATATTTTGTTTATTTTTTTGCATAGAATAACATAAATAACTTGATTGGCAAGTAAGTTTGTGTACTATATTTTTGAAAAACTTTCATTTCCTAGAATATATGGATATTGAACACTATTTTAAAATAATAAAAGCAAGGCTAATACCATTTAAACTAAGGATCTTAAAATTTTGACAACTGGTGCAAGAAGCTGCAGCCTCAATCTTTCAAAACGTTCAAAAAATTTAAATCAGTTTTTTCGGAAAAAATAAGTTTTAAAAAAAATTTCTCATATGTTAAGCATTGTTGCGAATCGAACTGTTTACGTTTTTATTTTCCAATTATTCGAAAAATAACATCAGTGATTCTTAACCTTTCGGCTCTATTTAATTAAAAACGAGTTACAGTGAGAGTTTTTTGCGTATTCTCTAATTATTTCTTTACTGAGTGTACCAGGAAATACAATTAAAAAATGTAGATGTCATTTGAAAGTGACATCCCACAATTAGCATTTTTAATACTATCAGAATCCACAAGCTCAAAATTTGTTTACAGTTACACTGATTGGCTATCTGTAAGTAACGTCACGATAGGTAAATCGTTTCATTTGTCGATTCAGAAGCCAAACAGGTTCGTCACGTGACATCACTTACAGGTATCCAATTAAATATTATTTAAATCACGTGGTTAGATATAATCACTTCACGAGTTGCAAGTACTCAATTGAAACGTGTTTCTACGAACCTAAATAATGTTTTTTATTAATGGTGGGCACTTGGAACTATTTTCCATTGGCCACAGAAAGTGCCAGCACTGCTAACTCTCTTTTCGTTACCCAGTGGGCACCTGTGGCGAAACCACTGCGGTGGAGCAGCGTCGCCCATGTCACACTACCACAACCCGTTTATAGGGCGGGTCATATTCACACACAAAGGAGAAAGGACATAGAACACAGATAGAGAGAAAGAAACATCCATGCCTTGCCCGGCATTCGAACCCAGAACCTTTCTGATGCAAGGACAGTTCCCTGCACCCTACACAGGCCGGTCGGGCCGTAATTTAAAATCAACGGTAGTTGAACTATGTAAGAACTTAAGTAAATCGTGATTGGCTGCAAATAATGACAAAGAGAAGTTGAAATCATTTTAACTGCTTTAATTCTGTCGGTATATAACTCATGATTACATTAAGGTCGATTAATATCGGTTTATAAATTTTTGGCATTTTTTTTCACCCGAACGAAATACGGATGTTCAGGTGGTATTAAAATAAAACAAGCAACGTGAACAGGTAATAAGAAGTTTGAATAAGATCAGCCTTTGATATGGATGTCTCAAGAAAAATGTTTGCTTGCAATCGTGTCAGTTTCCATAGCAACGTAAAATGCTTTAGTGGATTTCGGCTTGACTGAAAATCATCTAAAAAAAAAAAAAAAAAGAGCGGTTGAAACAGCTGCATATGAGTACGACATAAAATCAGAAGCTGTTCCTGCCTACTTTGCCGGAAAGCTGGAGAAAAAAAAGCACAACATTTTTATCTGTTATTTCTTATTCTTACAGAAAAATAGTAAAGGTCTTTTTACAGGATTGCTATCTCGTGTTTGTTTTTTTTTCACCATATTTTCATCAGTTTTATAGTTTTCTTTGAATTTGTTCATTAATAGGCACGCATTTTACCTTTTTTTTTTCTGAAAAAAAGGTGAAATGTTTTCAAATCTTCTGCTGCAGTATTAGAATAAATCGAGAGATGAAAAAATTTAATCTTTTTATAGTCCGTGAAGAAGAATCATAAACAAGCGAGCCATTTTAATATCTACATATATATTTCTCTTACACGGCACCAAAAAAAAGCCTCATTACAACTCCCCGAATGGCAACGTTAGAAAATCAACCAATGATTGCATCTAAAAATGTCACATGCCAAATCTAGCTGAGGTGGCTCAACATATAGCTCTTTTAAAAACGGAAACAATGACCAGAGTGAGCATTATCAGGTTGTTCAATTCAACTGCGGCAAAAATAAAAATAAACAACTTAAAAAATAAAAATGCTGTTGCCAGCCATAGAATTTTTTGAAACTTAGCAACATAAATCAAAATGACATAGAAGCGCAACTAGATCAAAATTATGATACCTGAACGCTTGACGTTACAAATCCTTCAATTCTATAAGTGTTGTATCGCTAAATGGCCAAATTAACAATTGTGTTTTTAAAGAAATTCTCTCTATAAAGTATACAAAAGCTAGACGTTAAGAACGTATCCAATCAGCGAGCAAAGCGAGCATTGGATTGCGAAGCAATCCGAAATAAGTTCTGGGGGTTGGCAAGCGCCAGCGAGCAGGGGGCGAAGCCTCCTAGTTCCTATAAATGTTTTGAGTAAACAGTGTGTTCCATAATGGTATATTTATCAATATTTTTAAAAGAGCCGCGATGGCTCAGGGGATAGAGCGTTCGCCTTCCAATGAGGCGAACCGGGTTCGAATCCCAGTCGATACGAATTCCGCATCCGGCTTGCACTGACCACAGTGCTGACGTGAAATTTCCTCAGTGGTAGACGGATCATGGGTTAGAGTCCCCTTGCCGTCAGGCTAACCGTGGGAGGTTCTCGTGGTCTTCCTCTCCATGTAACGCAAATGCGGGTTAGCTCCATCAAAAAGTCCTCCACGAAGGCAAATTTCTCCCAATACTTGATCCAGGAGTTCCCTTGTCTTCTGGATTGGGTTCAAAATTACAAGGCTACGGAGTTGAACATTAGTAGCCGTAAACCCATTAAGTTGGGTCGGCTGTTCAACGACGGTTATAAAATAAAAAAAAAATATTTTTAAAATTCTGGTCAAAACTGAAGTCAAAAAAAGTATACACGAAAATTAATATTTAGAGCGAAAATTAATATTTAAATTAATTAAATTAATATTTAAAATGCTAAATTTAGTTGCTAATTAATTGCACACTGACAGAATTTTTATTCTAAAATTACTGGGGAAAATAACCTGCAACACTCTGTCCATCGGATTAACATTAAAGCTTACAGCTTGGAACAAGGCTTTACCTTCATAGTTTAGACAACGTTTACAACGAGTATGGTTAAGAAACCGTAAAAACAAAATTATACCGTTTCGTTCACAAACTATCATGGTTTCAAAACCGCAAGAGTGAAATTTGGAGATAGGTTATGTTTGTATTTTCGTTAACAATAGACATAAGAGTTAGGTTGTAGTCGAGTGATTGTTTTGTCGAATGTGGCTTAAATAGATTATCTGGTCATGCCATCGATCATGGGAAATTTGTGATAAGCAGCTTTCTCGTGCTATCGACTATGCGTGAATGAGAGTTTCATATTCTATTCGTCCAGGGTCACCAATTGGGGTGGCCGGGACACTGAAACTGTTGAAGGAATGAAAGAAACATTGTGGTGTCAACGCTGATATTCGAATCTCCGTTCAGCTGACCATGAGATTGACTGATTAGTATGTACCCAGATGCAAGAAACTTAGTGACTTCATAAGAGGGGCCTAGTTGCCACGGATAAAATTCTAGTTGTTTTAACGTATCAGGTGAAAACATTCAAAAATATATATAGTTCTAAAAATATAAGTTATTTAACTTGTTGCTACACAGGGAAAATAAGTATAGTTAAAACTGCCACAATATGATAATATTTACCGTGTTTCTGGCGGTATGGGAAAGTTCGATAACTTTTACCGGGGCACTTCGGTAATGAATTTGGTATAATTCACAATGAAATATGGTTTTATAATATTTGATAAGTGTGGTAAAATTTGATAATTGCACCATGATAGAGTAGAGCATGGCATAAAAACTATTTATTCGGTTAAGTTTATTTTTTAATTTTATATCTTTTACTAAATGTGTTAAGAGCTATGTTTTTGAAAACCAGAAGTTTTAAAAATGTTATCATATAAACGGAAAAATAACCAAATGAATTATTTAAATGTATCATTTTGGTTTTTAATACATACCAGCATTATGTTGCTGATTTTTTTTTTTTTTTTTTTTTTAATACAAGAAATGTAGTTACGACCATACAGCTCGGTAATTTTACCAGAATTCTTTTCTCCGAGTAAATACTCTGCATGTGTGGACTATATATTGATAGTTGTTTCTCTGTTTGATCACTGAGCATTCAGGGTTAATACTCTAAGTTTCAAAATCATTTACTAACCTTTTTCTTTAGTTTTGAAACAATTTGCTAGTTTATGCTAGAATCCAGTGGTTTGTAATACAAAAAAAAAATCATAATGAAATGAAAAAAATAAGTTACATTCAGATCTAACAAGAGTTGAGGGTACTGGTAACAGCACCACCTAGCGGTTTTCAAAGATTGCAATTGAAAACTGAATAGCTTACCATAATATATTTGTGAACTGTTGGAGAGTTTATTAGAGTATAAAAAACGATTCAAATCAAAGTTAAAATACTGTTCTCCTTTTTAATCCGAATAAGTAGACAATAAGTAATGTTATTTTTTTAATCAATGCTCAGTAATAAAATGTTTAAATTATATATGACTGTGCAATATAAATTTAAACATTTATTCATAAAGTTTAATTTAAGATTTTGAAAAAAAATTTTACATTTATGCCGCAATAGGGTATTTGCAACTCAAGAAGAAGAAGATCACTGATACACAAACACCTGCCTTATCACCTCAGCGCGAGCTGATTGTTTATAAACACTATGGCTTGTTAAGATTCTGGATATTGTTGGCAAATGTCTAGTAAGTTTATCCACATAAGTTAGAATGTTAATTAACGTGAATGTTAATTAACGTAAATATAACGCCGTATCGTACATAAAATTAGCCAAAATATAATTCTTTCTTGTCTACGTTTTTTGTTAAAATTAGGTTTAGTATTTAATAATGTATTTTATTGAAATCGTGATTATTTTTGTTTTGCGTATCTGTTATTCCATTGCATAATTAGTTTGCTTATCATCTACATGATTTCGTCCCATGTCTTTGTGTTATGTAAGAAATAAACGTAATCTTTCCTTGCGAAACAATATAAAATGTGTCACTTAAGATATTTCATATTTAACGGGCTAGGCTTACTCAAAGTGCAATGGAAAGAACAACTACTAACATGAACAAATGCCACGTTTTACAAATAATCAGGATCGATAGACACGGTGACGTCACTTGCAGGTATCTAACTAACAAATAAATATTTAGCTTTTTATAAGGTTATGAACTATATTTTCATTTTCCTTCCAAGTAGAGTATAAAAAATACAATTTTAAGACTTATATATACTTTTAGAATCCTTGATAAAACCTATTGATTTTAGAAAAAAGTTGAGTGAAAATCTGAACACTAAACTTTAAAAATCAGTTCTAGTTTTTCTTTTAAAAAAATATTTACTTCATTTTTCTCTTTTTGCGATTTAGCATTATATATTTTAATATTTCTTTTTTATATTTTTCAACATTGCATGTTTTATAGGCAAAAATAACTAACTTTTAACAAGTAAACTTGTAACACAGAAATTGCATTTAATGCGGTTGGTAATTAGTCTTAATATTCAAAGTTTTTCTCGTTTCTCCATTTCAAATGAAATTCCATTTTGGATCAAATTAAAATCTCCAAAGACCATGTTTTGCATTCCTCATTTTAAGCCTAATTGAGCATAAATTGAGCTATAGCGAGTAAATATTTGCTTCTACTATCTGGTAACGGTCAGGTTTTAGGACATAAACTTCTGATGCCAGATAGTTCTATTTAATTTTTTCTTTCTTTATTATCTCTGATGTCTCGGTTGGATCATTTGAGGCTCATTCGATAGCACGGCATTAATTTTCATTCCTTCTCCGCTAGAACGCAGGCTCTTTATAACATATTATTTTTAATTTACGACTCTAGAGAGGGCTGTTTACGATTCGGATTTTCAAGGAACACGTATGGTTTTTCCTGGCTTAGGAGAGCTGGAAGCTGGGAGAGGGTTATGTTCCGAACATCGTTAACATTTTTAAAGACCCTGTTGTTAACGATTTTTTAACGATAAATAAAACGAAGCTGAATTTGTTTTAGAGTACGGCTTAGAGAATAATGAAACGGCATAGTAAAATTCGATATCTTTTCCTAGATTCCAAAGTGACTGTAGAAAAAAATTAGTTGCAGAAGTTGTTAAAGAATATTTTCTAGGAGTTAATTCTTACTGCTAGCCAGGATGTAGTAAAGTACAATTAAGTATATTTCCGAGTTAATATTTGTTATTTTTTACAATCTTTTTTTTTTTTATAAGTAACTTAAGATTAGTATATTTTTTTAAAACTTTCATTTTCACTTTTTTTTAAATTCCGAACATTTTTTTAAAAGCTAGTTTGTTTAATAAAAACTAAATATATATATATATATCATTCATAATGAAATAATGAAAATATTCACTAATAATGTATTTATTTCGGTTTTACACTTTATTTGTTTTAATGCTACGCTACAATATTTTTTTCTTATCAAATAAGATTATTGATAAGAAAAAAAGATTGATTGATGAATGATTGATAAGAAGAAAAGATCATAAGATATAAGATTGATCGACCTCATCTAACCAGCTATGTTTCTGCAGTTCTTTCCATAACACCGGAGAACCCAATCTTTGCGTACCTAACCATTGTGTGCATTAAATCTCAACCTTTGAGTACCTAAAGTTTGTGCACCTACCCTATATGTATCTAAGGTGTTCAAACTTTGTGTGCTTAATTTTTGTGCACTTAAGGTCCCCAACAATTGTGTGCCTGGAATAGTGGTCGGACAGGGGAACGGTTCTATGCAAATTTACAGTTGGAATTTTCATTTTTTATAATTGAAAACTAAAATATTTTTATCATGGTTGCATAGCGACGGGAACACGTGGCACAATAGGCGTGCGCCCAAAATCATAAGATTAGTGACTCCAGTCCTAATCCCAGATAGCAAAATAATGTTTATTTTCACTGGGCAAAAACCTTTTAACGTAAACCTAAAAAGGTTTGTTATATGGTTTACGTGTAAACCTTCTAACCTGAAAACGAAATCTGTGACAATCTGCTCTACTCTACGCACATTACCCTAATACAAAACCTTGTAAAAACAACCTTAAATTGAGGTTGACTTAGGGTTTTCAAATAAGAAAACATCCTTTAATAAAGCTAGTCTCAAGGTGAAAATAATCTTAAATCTAGGTAATTATAAGGTTTCTTTTCGCAAAGTTTTGTATGCTGAACTAAAATCCACCTTGTCTTGAAATTTTAACGAACAATTTAATTTGATCCTATCGCTAGTGTAACGTCAGCTAAAACGTCAGTGTGGACCTAAATGACCATTTTACCTAAGTGACAATACTTTTAAAAAAAAGCTTTAAAAAATAATTTTTTTATCCTTTTAGGATGAAAGGGTTAGAAACTGTAATATTTTTGCTTTATAAGAAAAAAATTTTTAGTATAAACATTTTCATGATAATAAAAGAAAATTCCGACACAAGGTTGCCGTAAAGTTTCATACTTTCTGGGAATATTTTTATGTACAGTTTAAATTCAGCATTATTTACATTGTATGATACATTTTTTTCTGCTCATATTTAATCTAACAGACGTTTTTTTTTACCAAACTAATATCAAAGCTTTAAGTTTCTAAACACCTGACGATATTTTAGAAACATTCTATATCTGAAAAATAAAATGGAAAAGAGGAACGTGTTATAACACATAACTCAAAAAGTACTCTCCTATAAAATAAAAAAATAAAAAACAATGTTATTCTTAAATTGCAGCAACGAACATTTCAGAAGGCGAAGTATAATTTATTTAAAATCATCAGAATCGTGCAACGTCAACAGGTGAGATAAAACTTCTTTGTTCTTATTCCTCCCACTTCCATCAATGGCGAAATGTTGGCTATCATACTTGTTGCCATAGCAACTCAAGCAAAAAAAGTTGAGTAGATTTCAGCATTGGCAATCGTCTGCAGAAAAGTGTGGCTGCGGCAGGTGCAAATGATGGCTACATAAAATCAAGAACTATTCCCACTTACTTCAACGGAAATAAGGAAACAAAAGAGATTTTTTTTTATCCCTTCCCGTTCCGTTAAAATAAAAAATAAAATAAAAACTCCTGAATCTCATCCTTTCAACATAGCCTATTTCGGATTCAAATAACTGCGTTTTTTTTTTTCTGTTACTTTTATATCCTCCGTTCAAATTTGTCTTATCAAAATATGCATAACTTTTATACATTCCACTTTGCTTTTCATTTTTGTACTGAAAAAGCGAAAAATCTCTAAAACACCTGTTACCGAAATATTTTCAGTTTAGTGCTTTAGGAATGTTAAAATAAAGCAATGAAAAGGAAATGCTTGATTTAATTTTCCTAATTTTGTTTCAAAGTACTTTATTTGATGCGAACAATCATTTTTAATGACTCGGGTAAATGAATTTAAATTAGAATTAAAATTAAGCACTAATTTAAATATGACACATATCAAATACAGTGAAATTTCTTCTGGGTGTTAAGAGTCTCTGTTCATATTAATTATTTAAGGAGGCGTGATTGATATTAAATATTTAAATAAATTCAAATTGTTCATAATGTTTGCGTTTTAAGCCTATTTACATTTAAGTTTTTATTGTGAATTATTTTAGGAAAGAATATAAGGATAAGAATATAATTGGATTTAAAATATGGCAACCTACACTAATATGCGAAGAAGATAATTAGACTATATTCTCACACTTTTCTTATTTATTTATAAAAATTGCTCTATTAATTTATTATGAACCTAAAAATGTCGCATTTAAACTTTTACCACACAGAAGAAGAAAAATATTAATTCTTTTCTTCTTATGCCAGTTTAGTGCATAAGCATGTGAAATCAAAGTAATAAAAAGTGAAATAGTCCAGACAAATTATCATGAATCGTTACAAAATGGGAAGTCGTTTTGATTTCTTGATTTTTTGTATCGGTTGTATTAGTTTTCCAATTCTTCTAACCAACTCGTGCGCCTCTATTTTTTTTTAAAAAAAAAAGACTACTAAATCATTTTCCCTTTTTTCCAAATATCATCTGAAGTATTGATCTTGAGTGGAATATATAATTTGCTATTTTTTAATTAACTAAATTATCTGCAATCTGAGAAAAATATAGAGCTTGTAACTTTATTGCTTTCCAAGAAAGAGTTCTTGGAATATTTAGAATTTTTCATAAATATATGAATTTTTGTAGGTATTGCTCGATTTCGCCTAAAAGGTGAATTTTACAGCAAAGTTCGATTGCTTATCATTCGATGTTAACTAAAAGGTTAACTATACGATAAAGTTCGTCAGAACAACAATTTTAGTAGAGATATCTAGATGATTATAGATTCTAGAATACACTATATTAGAACACTTTCAAAGATGATATTTATTTTTTTAAAAAAAAATACATTAAGAATGATGCATACTTAATATGCCACTAGTAATAATTTTTGTCAAAGCTGAATTTATATGCGTTTTTAAAAGGTCTTGAAAATATTTTTCATTATTAGAATGCTACCCAGTTCGCACTTGCGTCCAAATAGATGAGACCACGACACCGGGGGGAGCTTTAGCCCCTTTACATTTTGTAAACGAAGGGACAAAGCCCCTTCTAAGATTAAAATTTTTCACTCAATATTTGTGTAATTAAATTTACGATTAAAAAACAGATAATTTACCTGTTTTAAAATCTTGACTAATATATATATATATATATATATATATATATATATATATATATATATATATATATATATATATACGAGGGTTGCTATTTATATTTCTGGCCTTGGCAACAGTAAGTGTGTTGCTAGGCGATCGCAGACGATTTTAATCGAAAGTTTGATACTTTTAAACATAAATTCTGCAGACGATTTACCATTATAGCTTCATTTGTGTTGTTGACAGTAAATTGAAAAGTTCTTCTCTTTCAAAAAATGGAATTGAATCGTGAACATTTTCGTGCCATTATTTTTCATAACTTTCGACGTGGATTGTCAAGACAAGAGTGCTTCGATGAACTTAATTCTTTATTCAGCGATAAAGCGCCATCCTACAGCACTGTAAAAAATTGGTATAACGAATTTAATCGTGGTCGATGTTTGATCCAGGACGAATCCCATGCAGGTCGTCCAAAATCCGTTGTTGTGCCAGAAAAGATCGATGCTGTGCCTGAACTGATAAAGCAAGATCGTCATGTGACATACCGTGAGATAGAGGCGTCTTTGGACATTAGTATGACTAGCATCAATAAAATATTGCATGAACATTTGAGCGTAAAAAAAATTTGTTCGCGTTGGATCCCGCATAATCTGACAAACGCTCAAAAAAAGGCTCGTGTCGATTGGTGAAAGGAAATGTTGGAAAAATACGTTCAAGGTACATCAAAGGCTGTGTATAACATCTACACAGGTGACGAATCATGGATCTATGCATATGAGCCGGAAACAAAACAGCAATCAACTGTATGGGTCTTCCAAGACTAGGCAAAACCAACAAAAGTTGTTCGAGGAAGAAGCACATCGAAACAAATGATTGCCTGTTTCTTCGGCATTAACGGTCATGTGGCAACAGTGGCGTTAGAGCAACGCAAGACGGTCAATTCTGAATGGTACACGACCATTTGTTAGCCAGAAGTCATCGGAGAAATTCGAAAAAATCAGAAGAACAGGCGAATCATTCTTCATCATGACAATGCGAGCTCTCACACATCGACTCAAACAAAGGTATTTCTGACGGAGCGAAAGATCGAACTGATGGGTCATCCGCCGTACAGCCCTGATTTGGCACACAATGACTTCTTCTTATTCCCACACATCAAAAATAAATTACGTGGACAACGATTTTCGACCCCCGAAGAAGCGGTTGATGCATTCAAAACGCATGTTTTGGAGTTACCTCAATCGGACTGGAAAAAGTGCTTTGAAAATTGGTTCAAACGCATGCAAAAGTGGAGAATATTTTGAAAAACAATAAAACCAATTTCGATCCTGCATATTTGTTTTTTCATTATTAGGCCAGAAATATAAATAGCAACCCTCGTATATATATATATATATATATATATATATATATATATATATATATATATATATATATATATATATATATATATATATATATATATATATATATATATATATATATATATATATATATATATATATATATGTATATATATATGTATATATATATATGTATATATATATATATGTATATATGTTAACCACCAAGAGTCATCCTTAGAGAACCGGACCACAGATCTGAAACCCGAGGATGGTCTGGGATGGTTTCGAAACGTTTTTCTTATCATGGATTGAAGCCCGTCCACTAACGTGAGCCACCATGTTTATCTTTACATTCTGAATGCTAGCCTATCAAGTCAATATAGTCATTGTGAGTATACTGTTGTTATACTGTCCTCTATTTTTCGAGAAGACAAACTTCATCAGGTTTGAAGAATGTGAGACTTTATATGTTCCTAATACATCCGGCCTGCAAAATCACGTGACTTGAACCATGCAGAACATCTGTTCAACAATGTTGGAACAGCAATTAAAACGCCAATCGCTAGTTGATTTACACATCCGATCCTGAGTGAGTGAGTGAAACTGAGTGCCTTGTGGGCACGTTTTCCTTCTAAATCAAAGTGGTTATCCAGAGTTACGACGCATTAAATAATGGTTAAATAATGAATCACTAATTTTTGGTAGTATTGATAACTTTTCATAAGATATGTATAACCAAATAAAGAACGTTTTCTGTGTTTTGTTCAGTAAATTGTTCTTTTTTTCTTTTGCTTTATGGAATTCTATTCTATTTGTTGAAGAGTTAATAAAATAGAATTTATTAAACATTAAAATTTAAAATACTATCTTAAAAAAAGTATAAAACGCTTCATTTCAATTTTTTTAACATAACCATATGTATTGAAATATTTTAAAAATACAAAATACCCTTTTTTGGTATAAAACATATTCTGAATATATCCAAAAAAAGAGAAGATTTCAACCGAAGGAGATAAAAAAAAATTGCCCTTTAATCCGCTTATATTTTTTCCTTATCAAATTTCCCATCAAAGATAACGAATACTCGAAATCTAAAAGAGGTATAACTCTAGATTGAGGAAAAAAAAGAACTGAAAAAAAGTCCTAGTTTCTTTTTTTTTTCTTTTTTTCGTTATAAAAATAAATCGTTATCTGGTAATAAAGGTAATACTAATAAAGGAATAAACGGTGAACTGCATACAAAAATTTAATATTTCTTCATAACTTTTTTTTATATTGGTATAACCAAAAAGGTCTTAAATATCGATCTTTTTTGTTTCCTCTCTTCTAACATCATTTTTACTTAAGTAGTTTGGAAATAAATTTGAACTTTTTGCTACGGGATTAAAAAATTTATTTTTAATTTCTTTTTCATTAAGTTTGTTTAAAAGGTAATATCAATGTAAAATTTTCAGATAAAAATTAGTTTTATTATTCAGATAGTACCATAATCAATGTCCTTACTAATCTGACAAACTTGATCAGGTAAGTAGTCACAAACATTAAAAACAATTTCCTACAATAATTACAGGAAAACATAAAATTAAGTAAATTTAGATTAATATAAGTATCAGTTAAAATTAGCAATGAGCTCTTAAATTTTCGTTTATTTCAGTTCATTAATTTCACGTCAAGTAATGAAATGAGAGTCCATTTCAATGACTCAAAAGTAACGTCTCCAATCTACACACGCAGTTATTTTATTGTTTATTGAAATTACATACATTTGCTGACTTGTGTGCTCAATATAGGCTTATAAGTCATACACACGCAGTTGAAATAATTAAAGCTTAAAGTTACTTTTGTATTAATGTCGTTTCGGGATTAGAGCAAAGTTAGTTGAACTGCATAAAGAATTATTTTGAGAAACAAGCATGGTACGCACTGGTGGTTCAATGGTAGAATGCTCGCCTCCCAAGCGGGTGATCCGGGTTCGATTCCCGGCCAGAGCACAGTAGTTTAATGTTATAATTGTTGGGAATTCAGAGATACATTAAATAAGAAAGAAAGTTTCGATTTTCGTTTAATTCAGTTCTTTAATTTCTCATCAAGCAATGAAATGAGAGTCCATGTCAAATAATGACTCAAACGTAATATATGAAATATAAACACGCAGTTGAAATATTTAAAGCTTAAAATTACTTTTGTATTAATGTCGTTTCAGGATTAGTGCAAAAATAGTTGGACTGGATAGAGAATTATTTTGAGAATTAAGCATGGTACGCACTGGTGGTTCAATGGTAGAATGCTCGCCTCCCAGGCGGGTGATCCAGGTTCGATTCCCGGCCAGTGCACAGTGTTTTAATGTTTTATCCTGAAATTGTAGAGAATTCAGAGATACATTAAATGAGAAAGAACGCTTCAATTTTCATTTAATTCAGTTCTTTAATTTAACATAAAGCAATGAAATGAGAGTTTATCTCAAACAATGACTCAAACGTAATGTCTCCAATCTACACACGCATTTGAAATATTAAAATCTTAAAATTACTTTTGTATTAATGTCGTTTCAGGATTAGTGCAAAAATAGTTGGACTGGATAGAGAAATATTTTGAGAATTAAGCATGGTACGCACTGGTGGTTCAATGGTAGAATGCTCGCCTCCCAAGCGGGTGATCCGGGTTCGATTCCCGGCCAGTGCACAGTGTTTTAATGTTTTATCCTGAAATTGTAGAGAATTCAGAGATACATTAAATGAGAAAGAACGCTTCAATTTTCATTTAATTCAGTTCTTTAATTTAACATAAAGCAATGAAATGAGAGTTTATCTCAAACAATGACTCAAACGTAATGTCTCCAATCTACACACGCATTTGAAATATTAAAATCTTAAAATTACTTTTGTATTAATGTCGTTTCAGGATTAGTGCAAAAATAGTTGGACTGGATAGAGAAATATTTTGAGAATTAAGCATGGTACGCACTGGTGGTTCAATGGTAGAATGCTCGCCTCCCAAGCGGGTGATCCGGGTTCGATTCCCGGCCAGGGCACAGTGTTTTAATGTTTTATCCTGAAATTGTAGAGAATTCAGAGATACATTAAATGAGAAAGAACGCTTCAATTTTCATTTAATTCAGTTCTTTAATTTAACATAAAGCAATGAAATGAGAGTTTATCTCAAACAATGACTCAAACGTAATGTCTCCAATCTACACACGCATTTGAAATATTAAAATCTTAAAATTACTTTTGTATTAATGTCGTTTCAGGATTAGTGCAAAAATAGTTGGACTGGATAGAGAAATATTTTGAGAATTAAGCATGGTACGCACTGGTGGTTCAATGGTAGAATGCTCGCCTCCCAAGCGGGTGATCCGGGTTCGATTCCCGGCCAGTGCACAGTGTTTTAATGTTTTATCCTGAAATTGTAGAGAATTCAGAGATACATTAAATGAGAAAGAACGCTTCAATTTTCATTTAATTCAGTTCTTTAATTTAACATAAAGCAATGAAATGAGAGTTTATCTCAAACAATGACTCAAACGTAATGTCTCCAATCTACACACGCATTTGAAATATTAAAATCTTAAAATTACTTTTGTATTAATGTCGTTTCAGGATTAGTGCAATAATAGTTGGACTGGATAGAGAAATATTTTGAGAATTAAGCATGGTACGCACTGGTGGTTCAATGGTAGAATGCTCGCCTCCCAAGCGGGTGATCCGGGTTCGATTCCCGGCCAGGGCATAGTGTTTTAATGTTTTATCCTGAAATTGTAGAGAATTCAGAGATACATTAAATGAGAAAGAACGCTTCAATTTTCATTTAATTCAGTTCTTTAATTTAACATAAAGCAATGAAATGAGAGTTTATCTCAAACAATGACTCAAACGTAATGTCTCCAATCTACACACGCAGTTGAAATATTAAAATCTTAAAAATACTTTTGTATTAATGTCGTTTCAGGATTAGTGCAAAAATAGTTGGACTGGATAGAGAATTATTTTGAGAATTAAGCATGGTACGCACTGGTGGTTCAATGGTAGAATGCTCGCCTCCCAAGCGGGTGATCCGGGTTCGATTCCCGGCCAGGGCACAGTGTTTTAATGTTTTATCCTGAAATTGTAGAGAATTCAGAGATACATTAAATGAGAAAGAACGCTTCAATTTTCATTTAATTCAGTTCTTTAATTTAACATAAAGCAATGAAATGAGAGTTTATCTCAAACAATGACTCAAACGTAATGTCTCCAATCTACACACGCATTTGAAATATTAAAATCTTAAAATTACTTTTGTATTAATGTCGTTTCAGGATTAGTGCAAAAATAGTTGGACTGGATAGAGAAATATTTTGAGAATTAAGCATGGTACGCACTGGTGGTTCAATGGTAGAATGCTCGCCTCCCAAGCGGGTGATCCGGGTTCGATTCCCGGCCAGTGCACAGTGTTTTAATGTTTTATCCTGAAATTGTAGAGAATTCAGAGATACATTAAATGAGAAAGAACGCTTCAATTTTCATTTAATTCAGTTCTTTAATTTAACATAAAGCAATGAAATGAGAGTTTATCTCAAACAATGACTCAAACGTAATGTCTCCAATCTACACACGCATTTGAAATATTAAAATCTTAAAATTACTTTTGTATTAATGTCGTTTCAGGATTAGTGCAAAAATAGTTGGACTGGATAGAGAAATATTTTGAGAATTAAGCATGGTACGCACTGGTGGTTCAATGGTAGAATGCTCGCCTCCCAAGCGGGTGATCCGGGTTCGATTCCCGGCCAGTGCACAGTGTTTTAATGTTTTATCCTGAAATTGTAGAGAATTCAGAGATACATTAAATGAGAAAGAACGCTTCAATTTTCATTTAATTCAGTTCTTTAATTTAACATAAAGCAATGAAATGAGAGTTTATCTCAAACAATGACTCAAACGTAATGTCTCCAATCTACACACGCATTTGAAATATTAAAATCTTAAAATTACTTTTGCATTAATGTCGTTTCAGGATTAGTGCAAAAATAGTTGGACTGGATAGAGAAATATTTTGAGAATTAAGCATGGTACGCACTGGTGGTTCAATGGTAGAATGCTCATCTCCCAAGCGGGTGATCCGGGATCGATTCCCGGCCAAAGCACAGTATTTTAATGTTTTAATAGTTGGGAATTCAGAGATACATTAAATGAGAAAGAAAGTTTCGATTTTCGTTTAATTCAGTTGTTTAATTTCACATCAAGCAATGAAATAAGAGTCCATGTCAAATAATGACTCAAACGTAATATATCCAATCTACACACGCAGTTGAAATATTTAAAGCTTAAAATTACTTTTGTATTAATGTCGTTTCAGGATTAGTGCAAAAATAGTTGGACTGGATGGAGAATTATTTTGAGAATTCAGCATGGCACGCACTGGTGGTTCAATGGTAGAATGCTCGCCTCCCAAGCGGGTGATCCGGGTTCGATTCCCGGCCAGAGCACAGTATTTTAATGTTTTAATAGTTGGGAATTCAGAGATACATTAAATGAGAAAGAAAGTTTCGATTTTCGTTTAATTCAGTTGTTTAATTTCACATCAAGCAATGAAATAAGAGTCCATGTCAAATAATGACTCAAACGTAATATATCCAATCTACACACGCAGTTGAAATATTTAAAGCTTAAAATTACTTTTGTATTAATGTCGTTTCAGGATTAGTGCAAAAATAGTTGGACTGGATAGAGAATTATTTTGAGAATTCAGCATGGCACGCACTGGTGGTTCAATGGTAGAATGCTCATCTCCCAAGCGGGTGATACGGGTTCGATTCCCGGCCAGAGCACAGTATTTTAATGTTTTAATAGTAGGGAATTCAGAGATACATTAAATGAGAAAAAACGCTTCAATTTTCGTTTAATTCAGTTCTTTAATTTCACATCAAGCAAAGAAATGAGAGTTCATCTCAAACAATGACTCAAACGTAATGTCTCCAATCTACACACGCAGTTGAAATATTAAAATCTTAAAATTACTTTTGTATTAATGTCGTTTAGGGATTAGTGCAAAAATAGTTGGACTGGATAGAGAATTATTTTGACAATTAAGCATGATACGCACTGGTGGTTCAATGGTAGAATGCTCGCCTCCCAAGCGGGTGATCCGGGTTCGATTCCCGGCGAGTGCACAGTGTTTAAATGTTTTATCCTGAAATTGTAGAGAATTCAGAGATACATTAAATGAGAAAAAACGCTTCAATTTTCGTTTAATTCAGTTCTTTAATTTCACATCAAGCAATGAAATGAGAGTTCATCTCAAGCAATGACTCAAACGTAATGTCTCCAATCTACACACGCAGTTGAAATATTTAAAGCTTAAAATTACTTTTGTATTAATGTTGTTTCAGGATTAGTGCAAAAATAGTTGGACTGGATAGAGAATTATTTTGAGAATTAAGCATGGTACGCACTGGTGGATCAATGGTAGAATGCTCGTCTCCCAAGCGGGTGATCCGGGTTCGATTCCCGGCCAGAGCACAGTATTTTAATGTTTTAATTGTTGGGAATTCAGAGATACATTTAATGAGAAAGAAAGTTTCGATTTTCGTTTAATTCAGTTGTTTAATTTCACATCAAGCAATGAAATGAGAGTCCATGTCAAATAATGACTCAAACGTAATATATCCAATATACACACGCAGTTGAAATATTTAAAGCTTAAAAGTACTTTTGTGTGAATGTCGTTTTAGAATTAGTGCAAAGTTAGTTGAACTGGATAAAGAATTATTTTGGGTATTAATCATAGTACGCACTGGTGGTTCAATGGTAGAATGCTCACCTCCTAAGCGGGTGATCCGGGTTCGATTCCCGGCGAGTGCACAGTGTTTTAATGTTTTATCCTGAAATTGTAGAGAATTCAGAGATACATTAAATGAGAAAGAACGCATCAATTTTCATTTAATTCAGTTCTTTTATTTCACATAAAGCAATGAAATGAGAGTTTATCTCAAACAATGACTCAAACGTAATGTCTCCAATCTACACACGCATTTGAAATATTAAAATCTTAAAATTACTTTAGTATTAATATCGTTTCAGGATTAGTGCAAAAATAGTTGGACTGGATAGAGAATTATTTTGAGAATTAAGCATGGTACGCACTGGTGGTTCAATGGTAGAATGCTCGCCTCCCAAGCGGGTGATCCGGGTTCGATTCCCGGCCAGTGCACAGTGTTTTAATGTTTTATCCTGAAATTGTAGAGAATTCAGAGATACATTAAATGAGAAAGAACGCTTCAATTTTCGTTTAATTCAATTCTTTAATTTCACATCAAGCAATGAAATGAGAGTTCATCTCAAGCAATGACTCAAACGTAATGTCTCCAATCTACACACGCAGTTGAAATATTTAAAGCTTAAAATTACTTTTGTATTAATGTCGTTTCAGGATTAGTGCAAAAATAGTTGGACTGGATAGAGAATTATTTTGAGAATTAAGCATGGTACGCACTGTTGGTTCAAAGGTAGAATGCTCGCCTCCCAAGCGGGTGATCCGGGTTCGATTCCGGGCCAGTGCACAGTGTTTCAATGTTTTATCCTGAAATTGTAGAGAATTCAGAGATACATTAAATGAGAAAGAACGCTTCAATTTTCGTTTAATTCAGTTCTTTAATTTCACATAAAGCAATGAAATGAGAGTTCATCTCAAACAATGACTCAAACGTAATGTCTCCAATCTACACACGCAGTTGAAATATTTAAAGCTTAAAATTACTTTTGTATTAATGTCGTTTCAGGATTAGTGCAAAAATAGTTGGACTGGATAGAGAATTATTTTGAGAATTCAACATGGCACGCACTGGTGGTTCAATGGTAGAATGCTCGCCTCCCAAGCGGGTGATCCGGGTTCGATTCCCGGCCAGAGCACAGTATTTTAATGTTTTAATTGCTGGGAATTCAGAGATACATTAAATGAGAAAAAACGCTTCAATTTTCGTTTAATTCCGTTCTTTAATTTCACATCAAGCAATGAAATGAGAGTTCATCTCAAACAATGACTCAAACGTAATGTCTCCAATCTACACACGCAGTTGAAATATAAAAATCTTAAAAATACTTTTGTATTAATGTCGTTTCAGGATTAGTGCAAAAATAGTTGGACTGGATAGAGAATTATTTTGAGAATTAAGCATGGTACGCACTGGTGGTTCAATGGTAGAATGCTCGCCTCCCAAGCGGGTGATCCGGGTTCGATTCCCGGCCAGTGCACAGTGTTTTAATGTTTTAATTGCTGGGAATTCAGAGATACATTAAATGAGAAAAAACGCTTCAATTTTCGTTTAATTCAGTTCTTTAATTTCACATCAAGCAATGAAATGAGAGTTCATCTCAAACAATGACTCAAACGTAATGTCTCCAATCTACACACGCAGTTGAAATATTAAAATCTTAAAAATACTTTTGTATTAATGTCGTTTCAGGATTAGTGCAAAAATAGTTGGACTGGATAGAGAATTATTTTGAGAATTAAGCATGGTACGCACTGGTGGTTCAATGGTAGAATGCTCGCCTCCCAAGCGGGTGATCCGGGTTCGATTCCCGGCCAGTGCACAGTGTTTTAATGTTTTAATTGCTGGGAATTCAGAGATACATTAAATGAGAAAAAACGCTTCAATTTTCGTTTAATTCAGTTCTTTAATTTCACATCAAGCAATGAAATGAGAGTTCATCTCAAACAATGACTCAAACGTAATGTCTCCAATCTACACACGCAGTTGAAATATTAAAATCTTAAAAATACTTTTGTATTAATGTCGTTTCAGGATTAGTGCAAAAATAGTTGGACTGGATAGAGAATTATTTTGAGAATTAAGCATGGTACGCACTGGTGGTTCAATGGTAGAATGCTCGCCTCCCAAGCGGGTGATCCGGGTTCGATTCCCGGCCAGTGCACAGTGTTTTAATGTTTTAATTGCTGGGAATTCAGAGATACATTAAATGAGAAAAAGCGCTTCAATTTTCGTTTAATTCAGTTCTTTAATTTCACATCAAGCAATGAAATGAGAGTTCATCTCAAACAATGACTCAAACGTAATGTCTCCAATCTACACACGCAGTTGAAATATTAAAATCTTAAAAATACTTTTGTATTAATGTCGTTTCAGGATTAGTGCAAAAATAGTTGGACTGGATAGAGAATTATTTTGAGAATTAAGTATGGTACGCACTGGTGGTTCAATGGTAGAATGCTCGCCTCCCAAGCGGGTGATCCGGGTTCGATTCCCGGCCAGTGCACAGTGTTTTAATGTTTTAATTGCTGGGAATTCAGAGATACATTAAATGAGAAAAAACGCTTCAATTTTCGTTTAATTCAGTTCTTTAATTTCACATCAAGCAATGAAATGAGAGTTCATCTCAAACAATGACTCAAACGTAATGTCTCCAATCTACACACGCAGTTGAAATATTAAAATCTTAAAAATACTTTTGTATTAATGTCGTTTCAGGATTAGTGCAAAAATAGTTGGACTGGATAGAGAATTATTTTGAGAATTAAGCATGGTACGCACTGGTGGTTCAATGGTAGAATGCTCGCCTCCCAAGCGGGTGATCCGGGTTCGATTCCCGGCCAGAGCACAGTGTTTTAATGTTTTAATTGCTGGGAATTCAGAGATACATTAAATGAGAAAAAACGCTTCAATTTTCGTTTAATTCAGTTCTTTAATTTCACATCAAGCAATGAAATGAGAGTTCATCTCAAACAATGACTCAAACGTAATGTCTCCAATCTACACACGCAGTTGAAATATTAAAATCTTAAAAATACTTTTGTATTAATGTCGTTTCAGGATTAGTGCAAAAATAGTTGGACTGGATAGAGAATTATTTTGAGAATTAAGCATGGTACGCACTGGTGGTTCAATGGTAGAATGCTCGCCTCCCAAGCGGGTGATCCGGGTTCGATTCCCGGCCAGGGCACAGTGTTTTAATGTTTTATCCTGAAATTGTAGAGAATTCAGAGATACATTAAATGAGAAAGAACGCTTCAATTTTCATTTAATTCAGTTCTTTAATTTAACATAAAGCAATGAAATGAGAGTTTATCTCAAACAATGACTCAAACGTAATGTCTCCAATCTACACACGCATTTGAAATATTAAAATCTTAAAATTACTTTTGTATTAATGTCGTTTCAGGATTAGTGCAAAAATAGTTGGACTGGATAGAGAAATATTTTGAGAATTAAGCATGGTACGCACTGGTGGTTCAATGGTAGAATGCTCGCCTCCCAAGCGGGTGATCCGGGTTCGATTCCCGGCCAGTGCACAGTGTTTTAATGTTTTATCCTGAAATTGTAGAGAATTCAGAGATACATTAAATGAGAAAGAACGCTTCAATTTTCATTTAATTCAGTTCTTTAATTTAACATAAAGCAATGAAATGAGAGTTTATCTCAAACAATGACTCAAACGTAATGTCTCCAATCTACACACGCATTTGAAATATTAAAATCTTAAAATTACTTTTGTATTAATGTCGTTTCAGGATTAGTGCAAAAATAGTTGGACTGGATAGAGAAATATTTTGAGAATTAAGCATGGTACGCACTGGTGGTTCAATGGTAGAATGCTCGCCTCCCAAGCGGGTGATCCGGGTTCGATTCCCGGCCAGTGCACAGTGTTTTAATGTTTTATCCTGAAATTGTAGAGAATTCAGAGATACATTAAATGAGAAAGAACGCTTCAATTTTCATTTAATTCAGTTCTTTAATTTAACATAAAGCAATGAAATGAGAGTTTATCTCAAACAATGACTCAAACGTAATGTCTCCAATCTACACACGCATTTGAAATATTAAAATCTTAAAATTACTTTTGTATTAATGTCGTTTCAGGATTAGTGCAAAAATAGTTGGACTGGATAGAGAAATATTTTGAGAATTAAGCATGGTACGCACTGGTGGATCAATGGTAGAATGCTCGCCTCCCAAGCGGGTGATCCGGGTTCGATTCCCGGCCAGTGCACAGTGTTTTAATGTTTTATCCTGAAATTGTAGAGAATTCAGAGATACATTAAATGAGAAAGAACGCTTCAATTTTCATTTAATTCAGTTCTTTAATTTAACATAAAGCAATGAAATGAGAGTTTATCTCAAACAATGACTCAAACGTAATGTCTCCAATCTACACACGCATTTGAAATATTAAAATCTTAAAATTACTTTTGTATTAATGTCGTTTCAGGATTAGTGCAAAAATAGTTGGACTGGATAGAGAAATATTTTGAGAATTAAGCATGGTACGCACTGGTGGTTCAATGGTAGAATGCTCATCTCCCAAGCGGGTGATCCGGGTTCGATTCCCGGCCAGAGCACAGTATTTTAATGTTTTAATAGTTGGGAATTCAGAGATACATTAAATGAGAAAGAAAGTTTCGATTTTCGTTTAATTCAGTTGTTTAATTTCACATCAAGCAATGAAATAAGAGTCCATGTCAAATAATGACTCAAACGTAATATATCCAATCTACACACGCAGTTGAAATATTTAAAGCTTAAAATTACTTTTGTATTAATGTCGTTTCAGGATTAGTGCAAAAATAGTTGGACTGGATGGAGAATTATTTTGAGAATTCAGCATGGCACGCACTGGTGGTTCAATGGTAGAATACTCATCTCCCAAGCGGGTGATCCGGGTTCAATTCCCGGCCAGAGCACAGTATTTTAATGTTTTAATAGTTGGGAATTCAGAGATACATTAAATGAGAAAGAAAGTTTCGATTTTCGTTTAATTCAGTTGTTTAATTTCACATCAAGCAATGAAATAAGAGTCCATGTCAAATAATGACTCAAACGTAATATATCCAATCTACACACGCAGTTGAAATATTTAAAGCTTAAAATTACTTTTGTATTAATGTCGTTTCAGGATTAGTGCAAAAATAGTTGGACTGGATAGAGAATTATTTTGAGAATTCAGCATGGCACGCACTGGTGGTTCAATGGTAGAATGCTCATCTCCCAAGCGGGTGATCCGGGTTCGATTCCCGGCCAGAGCACAGTATTTTAATGTTTTAATAGTTGGGAATTCAGAGATACATTAAATGAGAAAGAAAGTTTCGATTTTCGTTTAATTCAGTTGTTTAATTTCACATCAAGCAATGAAATAAGAGTCCATGTCAAATAATGACTCAAACGTAATATATCCAATCTACACACGCAGTTGAAATATTTAAAGCTTAAAATTACTTTTGTATTAATGTCGTTTCAGGATTAGTGCAAAAATAGTTGGACTGGATGGAGAATTATTTTGAGAATTCAGCATGGCACGCACTGGTGGTTCAATGGTAGAATGCTCGCCTCCCAAGCGGGTGATCCGGGTTCGATTCCCGGCCAGAGCACAGTATTTTAATGTTTTAATAGTTGGGAATTCAGAGATACATTAAATGAGAAAGAAAGTTTCGATTTTCGTTTAATTCAGTTGTTTAATTTCACATCAAGCAATGAAATAAGAGTCCATGTCAAATAATGACTCAAACGTAATATATCCAATCTACACACGCAGTTGAAATATTTAAAGCTTAAAATTACTTTTGTATTAATGTCGTTTCAGGATTAGTGCAAAAATAGTTGGACTGGATAGAGAATTATTTTGAGAATTCAGCATGGCACGCACTGGTGGTTCAATGGTAGAATGCTCATCTCCCAAGCGGGTGATACGGGTTCGATTCCCGGCCAGAGCACAGTATTTTAATGTTTTAATAGTAGGGAATTCAGAGATACATTAAATGAGAAAAAACGCTTCAATTTTCGTTTAATTCAGTTCTTTAATTTCACATCAAGCAAAGAAATGAGAGTTCATCTCAAACAATGACTCAAACGTAATGTCTCCAATCTACACACGCAGTTGAAATATTAAAATCTTAAAATTACTTTTGTATTAATGTCGTTTAGGGATTAGTGCAAAAATAGTTGGACTGGATAGAGAATTATTTTGACAATTAAGCATGATACGCACTGGTGGTTCAATGGTAGAATGCTCGCCTCCCAAGCGGGTGATCCGGGTTCGATTCCCGGCGAGTGCACAGTGTTTAAATGTTTTATCCTGAAATTGTAGAGAATTCAGAGATACATTAAATGAGAAAAAACGCTTCAATTTTCGTTTAATTCAGTTCTTTAATTTCACATCAAGCAATGAAATGAGAGTTCATCTCAAGCAATGACTCAAACGTAATGTCTCCAATCTACACACGCAGTTGAAATATTTAAAGCTTAAAATTACTTTTGTATTAATGTTGTTTCAGGATTAGTGCAAAAATAGTTGGACTGGATAGAGAATTATTTTGAGAATTAAGCATGGTACGCACTGGTGGATCAATGGTAGAATGCTCGTCTCCCAAGCGGGTGATCCGGGTTCGATTCCCGGCCAGAGCACAGTATTTTAATGTTTTAATTGTTGGGAATTCAGAGATACATTTAATGAGAAAGAAAGTTTCGATTTTCGTTTAATTCAGTTGTTTAATTTCACATCAAGCAATGAAATGAGAGTCCATGTCAAATAATGACTCAAACGTAATATATCCAATATACACACGCAGTTGAAATATTTAAAGCTTAAAAGTACTTTTGTGTGAATGTCGTTTTAGAATTAGTGCAAAGTTAGTTGAACTGGATAAAGAATTATTTTGGGTATTAATCATAGTACGCACTGGTGGTTCAATGGTAGAATGCTCACCTCCTAAGCGGGTGATCCGGGTTCGATTCCCGGCGAGTGCACAGTGTTTTAATGTTTTATCCTGAAATTGTAGAGAATTCAGAGATACATTAAATGAGAAAGAACGCATCAATTTTCATTTAATTCAGTTCTTTTATTTCACATAAAGCAATGAAATGAGAGTTTATCTCAAACAATGACTCAAACGTAATGTCTCCAATCTACACACGCATTTGAAATATTAAAATCTTAAAATTACTTTAGTATTAATATCGTTTCAGGATTAGTGCAAAAATAGTTGGACTGGATAGAGAATTATTTTGAGAATTAAGCATGGTACGCACTGGTGGTTCAATGGTAGAATGCTCGCCTCCCAAGCGGGTGATCCGGGTTCGATTCCCGGCCAGTGCACAGTGTTTTAATGTTTTATCCTGAAATTGTAGAGAATTCAGAGATACATTAAATGAGAAAGAACGCTTCAATTTTCGTTTAATTCAATTCTTTAATTTCACATCAAGCAATGAAATGAGAGTTCATCTCAAGCAATGACTCAAACGTAATGTCTCCAATCTACACACGCAGTTGAAATATTTAAAGCTTAAAATTACTTTTGTATTAATGTCGTTTCAGGATTAGTGCAAAAATAGTTGGACTGGATAGAGAATTATTTTGAGAATTAAGCATGGTACGCACTGTTGGTTCAAAGGTAGAATGCTCGCCTCCCAAGCGGGTGATCCGGGTTCGATTCCGGGCCAGTGCACAGTGTTTCAATGTTTTATCCTGAAATTGTAGAGAATTCAGAGATACATTAAATGAGAAAGAACGCTTCAATTTTCGTTTAATTCAGTTCTTTAATTTCACATAAAGCAATGAAATGAGAGTTCATCTCAAACAATGACTCAAACGTAATGTCTCCAATCTACACACGCAGTTGAAATATTTAAAGCTTAAAATTACTTTTGTATTAATGTCGTTTCAGGATTAGTGCAAAAATAGTTGGACTGGATAGAGAATTATTTTGAGAATTCAACATGGCACGCACTGGTGGTTCAATGGTAGAATGCTCGCCTCCCAAGCGGGTGATCCGGGTTCGATTCCCGGCCAGAGCACAGTATTTTAATGTTTTAATTGCTGGGAATTCAGAGATACATTAAATGAGAAAAAACGCTTCAATTTTCGTTTAATTCCGTTCTTTAATTTCACATCAAGCAATGAAATGAGAGTTCATCTCAAACAATGACTCAAACGTAATGTCTCCAATCTACACACGCAGTTGAAATATAAAAATCTTAAAAATACTTTTGTATTAATGTCGTTTCAGGATTAGTGCAAAAATAGTTGGACTGGATAGAGAATTATTTTGAGAATTAAGCATGGTACGCACTGGTGGTTCAATGGTAGAATGCTCGCCTCCCAAGCGGGTGATCCGGGTTCGATTCCCGGCCAGTGCACAGTGTTTTAATGTTTTAATTGCTGGGAATTCAGAGATACATTAAATGAGAAAAAACGCTTCAATTTTCGTTTAATTCAGTTCTTTAATTTCACATCAAGCAATGAAATGAGAGTTCATCTCAAACAATGACTCAAACGTAATGTCTCCAATCTACACACGCAGTTGAAATATTAAAATCTTAAAAATACTTTTGTATTAATGTCGTTTCAGGATTAGTGCAAAAATAGTTGGACTGGATAGAGAATTATTTTGAGAATTAAGCATGGTACGCACTGGTGGTTCAATGGTAGAATGCTCGCCTCCCAAGCGGGTGATCCGGGTTCGATTCCCGGCCAGTGCACAGTGTTTTAATGTTTTAATTGCTGGGAATTCAGAGATACATTAAATGAGAAAAAACGCTTCAATTTTCGTTTAATTCAGTTCTTTAATTTCACATCAAGCAATGAAATGAGAGTTCATCTCAAACAATGACTCAAACGTAATGTCTCCAATCTACACACGCAGTTGAAATATTAAAATCTTAAAAATACTTTTGTATTAATGTCGTTTCAGGATTAGTGCAAAAATAGTTGGACTGGATAGAGAATTATTTTGAGAATTAAGCATGGTACGCACTGGTGGTTCAATGGTAGAATGCTCGCCTCCCAAGCGGGTGATCCGGGTTCGATTCCCGGCCAGTGCACAGTGTTTTAATGTTTTAATTGCTGGGAATTCAGAGATACATTAAATGAGAAAAAACGCTTCAATTTTCGTTTAATTCAGTTCTTTAATTTCACATCAAGCAATGAAATGAGAGTTCATCTCAAACAATGACTCAAACGTAATGTCTCCAATCTACACACGCAGTTGAAATATTAAAATCTTAAAAATACTTTTGTATTAATGTCGTTTCAGGATTAGTGCAAAAATAGTTGGACTGGATAGAGAATTATTTTGAGAATTAAGCATGGTACGCACTGGTGGTTCAATGGTAGAATGCTCGCCTCCCAAGCGGGTGATCCGGGTTCGATTCCCGGCCAGTGCACAGTGTTTTAATGTTTTAATTGCTGGGAATTCAGAGATACATTAAATGAGAAAAAGCGCTTCAATTTTCGTTTAATTCAGTTCTTTAATTTCACATCAAGCAATGAAATGAGAGTTCATCTCAAACAATGACTCAAACGTAATGTCTCCAATCTACACACGCAGTTGAAATATTAAAATCTTAAAAATACTTTTGTATTAATGTCGTTTCAGGATTAGTGCAAAAATAGTTGGACTGGATAGAGAATTATTTTGAGAATTAAGTATGGTACGCACTGGTGGTTCAATGGTAGAATGCTCGCCTCCCAAGCGGGTGATCCGGGTTCGATTCCCGGCCAGTGCACAGTGTTTTAATGTTTTAATTGCTGGGAATTCAGAGATACATTAAATGAGAAAAAACGCTTCAATTTTCGTTTAATTCAGTTCTTTAATTTCACATCAAGCAATGAAATGAGAGTTCATCTCAAACAATGACTCAAACGTAATGTCTCCAATCTACACACGCAGTTGAAATATTAAAATCTTAAAAATACTTTTGTATTAATGTCGTTTCAGGATTAGTGCAAAAATAGTTGGACTGGATAGAGAATTATTTTGAGAATTAAGCATGGTACGCACTGGTGGTTCAATGGTAGAATGCTCGCCTCCCAAGCGGGTGATCCGGGTTCGATTCCCGGCCAGAGCACAGTGTTTTAATGTTTTAATTGCTGGGAATTCAGAGATACATTAAATGAGAAAAAACGCTTCAATTTTCGTTTAATTCAGTTCTTTAATTTCACATCAAGCAATGAAATGAGAGTTCATCTCAAACAATGACTCAAACGTAATGTCTCCAATCTACACACGCAGTTGAAATATTAAAATCTTAAAAATACTTTTGTATTAATGTCGTTTCAGGATTAGTGCAAAAATAGTTGGACTGGATAGAGAATTATTTTGAGAATTAAGCATGGTACGCACTGGTGGTTCAATGGTAGAATGCTCGCCTCCCAAGCGGGTGATCCGGGTTCGATTCCCGGCCAGGGCACAGTGTTTTAATGTTTTATCCTGAAATTGTAGAGAATTCAGAGATACATTAAATGAGAAAGAACGCTTCAATTTTCATTTAATTCAGTTCTTTAATTTAACATAAAGCAATGAAATGAGAGTTTATCTCAAACAATGACTCAAACGTAATGTCTCCAATCTACACACGCATTTGAAATATTAAAATCTTAAAATTACTTTTGTATTAATGTCGTTTCAGGATTAGTGCAAAAATAGTTGGACTGGATAGAGAAATATTTTGAGAATTAAGCATGGTACGCACTGGTGGTTCAATGGTAGAATGCTCGCCTCCCAAGCGGGTGATCCGGGTTCGATTCCCGGCCAGTGCACAGTGTTTTAATGTTTTATCCTGAAATTGTAGAGAATTCAGAGATACATTAAATGAGAAAGAACGCTTCAATTTTCATTTAATTCAGTTCTTTAATTTAACATAAAGCAATGAAATGAGAGTTTATCTCAAACAATGACTCAAACGTAATGTCTCCAATCTACACACGCATTTGAAATATTAAAATCTTAAAATTACTTTTGTATTAATGTCGTTTCAGGATTAGTGCAAAAATAGTTGGACTGGATAGAGAAATATTTTGAGAATTAAGCATGGTACGCACTGGTGGTTCAATGGTAGAATGCTCATCTCCCAAGCGGGTGATCCGGGTTCGATTCCCGGCCAGAGCACAGTATTTTAATGTTTTAATAGTTGGGAATTCAGAGATACATTAAATGAGAAAGAAAGTTTCGATTTTCGTTTAATTCAGTTGTTTAATTTCACATCAAGCAATGAAATAAGAGTCCATGTCAAATAATGACTCAAACGTAATATATCCAATCTACACACGCAGTTGAAATATTTAAAGCTTAAAATTACTTTTGTATTAATGTCGTTTCAGGATTAGTGCAAAAATAGTTGGACTGGATGGAGAATTATTTTGAGAATTCAGCATGGCACGCACTGGTGGTTCAATGGTAGAATACTCATCTCCCAAGCGGGTGATCCGGGTTCAATTCCCGGCCAGAGCACAGTATTTTAATGTTTTAATAGTTGGGAATTCAGAGATACATTAAATGAGAAAGAAAGTTTCGATTTTCGTTTAATTCAGTTGTTTAATTTCACATCAAGCAATGAAATAAGAGTCCATGTCAAATAATGACTCAAACGTAATATATCCAATCTACACACGCAGTTGAAATATTTAAAGCTTAAAATTACTTTTGTATTAATGTCGTTTCAGGATTAGTGCAAAAATAGTTGGACTGGATAGAGAATTATTTTGAGAATTCAGCATGGCACGCACTGGTGGTTCAATGGTAGAATGCTCATCTCCCAAGCGGGTGATCCGGGTTCGATTCCCGGCCAGAGCACAGTATTTTAATGTTTTAATAGTTGGGAATTCAGAGATACATTAAATGAGAAAAAACGCTTCAATTTTCGTTTAATTCAGTTCTTTAATTTCACATCAAGCAAAGAAATGAGAGTTCATCTCAAACAATGACTCAAACGTAATGTCTCCAATCTACACACGCAGTTGAAATATTAAAATCTTAAAATTACTTTTGTATTAATGTCGTTTAGGGATTAGTGCAAAAATAGTTGGACTGGATAGAGAATTATTTTGACAATTAAGCATGATACGCACTGGTGGTTCAATGGTAGAATGCTCGCCTCCCAAGCGGGTGATCCGGGTTCGATTCCCGGCGAGTGCACAGTGTTTAAATGTTTTATCCTGAAATTGTAGAGAATTCAGAGATACATTAAATGAGAAAAAACGCTTCAATTTTCGTTTAATTCAAGTCTTTAATTTCACATCAAGCAATGAAATGAGAGTTCATCTCAAGCAATGACTCAAACGTAATGTCTCCAATCTACACACGCAGTTGAAATATTTAAAGCTTAAAATTACTTTTGTATTAATGTTGTTTCAGGATTAGTGCAAAAATAGTTGGACTGGATAGAGAATTATTTTGAGAATTAAGCGTGGTACGCACTGGTGGATCAATGGTAGAATGCTCGTCTCCCAAGCGGGTGATCCGGGTTCGATTCCCGGCCAGAGCACAGTATTTTAATGTTTTAATTGTTGGGAATTCAGAGATACATTTAATGAGAAAGAAAGTTTCGATTTTCGTTTAATTCAGTTGTTTAATTTCACATCAAGCAATGAAATGAGAGTCCATGTCAAATAATGACTCAAACGTAATATATCCAATATACACACGCAGTTGAAATATTTAAAGCTTAAAAGTACTTTTGTGTGAATGTCGTTTTAGAATTAGTGCAAAGTTAGTTGAACTGGATAAAGAATTATTTTGGGTATTAATCATAGTACGCACTGGTGGTTCAATGGTAGAATGCTCACCTCCTAAGCGGGTGATCCGGGTTCGATTCCCGGCGAGTGCACAGTGTTTTAATGTTTTATCCTGAAATTGTAGAGAATTCAGAGATACATTAAATGAGAAAGAACGCATCAATTTTCATTTAATTCAGTTCTTTTATTTCACATAAAGCAATGAAATGAGAGTTTATCTCAAACAATGACTCAAACGTAATGTCTCCAATCTACACACGCATTTGAAATATTAAAATCTTAAAATTACTTTAGTATTAATATCGTTTCAGGATTAGTGCAAAAATAGTTGGACTGGATAGAGAATTATTTTGAGAATTAAGCATGGTACGCACTGGTGGTTCAATGGTAGAATGCTCGCCTCCCAAGCGGGTGATCCGGGTTCGATTCCCGGCCAGTGCACAGTGTTTTAATGTTTTATCCTGAAATTGTAGAGAATTCAGAGATACATTAAATGAGAAAGAACGCTTCAATTTTCGTTTAATTCAATTCTTTAATTTCACATCAAGCAATGAAATGAGAGTTCATCTCAAGCAATGACTCAAACGTAATGTCTCCAATCTACACACGCAGTTGAAATATTTAAAGCTTAAAATTACTTTTGTATTAATGTCGTTTCAGGATTAGTGCAAAAATAGTTGGACTGGATAGAGAATTATTTTGAGAATTAAGCATGGTACGCACTGTTGGTTCAAAGGTAGAATGCTCGCCTCCCAAGCGGGTGATCCGGGTTCGATTCCGGGCCAGTGCACAGTGTTTTAATGTTTTATCCTGAAATTGTAGAGAATTCAGAGATACATTAAATGAGAAAGAACGCTTCAATTTTCGTTTAATTCAGTTCTTTAATTTCACATAAAGCAATGAAATGAGAGTTCATCTCAAACAATGACTCAAACGTAATGTCTCCAATCTACACACGCAGTTGAAATATTTAAAGCTTAAAATTACTTTTGTATTAATGTCGTTTCAGGATTAGTGCAAAAATAGTTGGACTGGATAGAGAATTATTTTGAGAATTCAACATGGCACGCACTGGTGGTTCAATGGTAGAATGCTCGCCTCCCAAGCGGGTGATCCGGGTTCGATTCCCGGCCAGAGCACAGTATTTTAATGTTTTAATTGCTGGGAATTCAGAGATACATTAAATGAGAAAAAACGCTTCAATTTTCGTTTAATTCCGTTCTTTAATTTCACATCAAGCAATGAAATGAGAGTTCATCTCAAACAATGACTCAAACGTAATGTCTCCAATCTACACACGCAGTTGAAATATAAAAATCTTAAAAATACTTTTGTATTAATGTCGTTTCAGGATTAGTGCAAAAATAGTTGGACTGGATAGAGAATTATTTTGAGAATTAAGCATGGTACGCACTGGTGGTTCAATGGTAGAATGCTCGCCTCCCAAGCGGGTGATCCGGGTTCGATTCCCGACCAGTGCACAGTGTTTTAATGTTTTAATTGCTGGGAATTCAGAGATACATTAAATGAGAAAAAACGCTTCAATTTTCGTTTAATTCAGTTCTTTAATTTCACATCAAGCAATGAAATGAGAGTTCATCTCAAACAATGACTCAAACGTAATGTCTCCAATCTACACACGCAGTTGAAATATTAAAATCTTAAAAATACTTTTGTATTAATGTCGTTTCAGGATTAGTGCAAAAATAGTTGGACTGGATAGAGAATTATTTTGAGAATTAAGCATGGTACGCACTGGTGGTTCAATGGTAGAATGCTCGCCTCCCAAGCGGGTGATCCGGGTTCGATTCCCGGCCAGTGCACAGTGTTTTAATGTTTTAATTGCTGGGAATTCAGAGATACATTAAATGAGAAAAAACGCTTCAATTTTCGTTTAATTCAGTTCTTTAATTTCACATCAAGCAATGAAATGAGAGTTCATCTCAAACAATGACTCAAACGTAATGTCTCCAATCTACACACGCAGTTGAAATATTAAAATCTTAAAAATACTTTTGTATTAATGTCGTTTCAGGATTAGTGCAAAAATAGTTGGACTGGATAGAGAATTATTTTGAGAATTAAGCATGGTACGCACTGGTGGTTCAATGGTAGAATGCTCGCCTCCCAAGCGGGTGATCCGGGTTCGATTCCCGGCCAGTGCACAGTGTTTTAATGTTTTAATTGCTGGGAATTCAGAGATACATTAAATGAGAAAAAACGCTTCAATTTTCGTTTAATTCAGTTCTTTAATTTCACATCAAGCAATGAAATGAGAGTTCATCTCAAACAATGACTCAAACGTAATGTCTCCAATCTACACACGCAGTTGAAATATTAAAATCTTAAAAATACTTTTGTATTAATGTCGTTTCAGGATTAGTGCAAAAATAGTTGGACTGGATAGAGAATTATTTTGAGAATTAAGCATGGTACGCACTGGTGGTTCAATGGTAGAATGCTCGCCTCCCAAGCGGGTGATCCGGGTTCGATTCCCGGCCAGTGCACAGTGTTTTAATGTTTTAATTGCTGGGAATTCAGAGATACATTAAATGAGAAAAAACGCTTCAATTTTCGTTTAATTCAGTTCTTTAATTTCACATCAAGCAATGAAATGAGAGTTCATCTCAAACAATGACTCAAACGTAATGTCTCCAATCTACACACGCAGTTGAAATATTAAAATCTTAAAAATACTTTTGTATTAATGTCGTTTCAGGA
Source organism: Parasteatoda lunata (assembly GCA_949128135.1). NCBI lineage: Eukaryota > Metazoa > Arthropoda > Arachnida > Araneae > Theridiidae > Parasteatoda > Parasteatoda lunata. The sequence goes on from OX421977.1 coordinate 80,627,273, forward strand.
TTAGTGCAAAAATAGTTGGACTGGATAGAGAATTATTTTGAGAATTAAGCATGGTACGCACTGGTGGTTCAATGGTAGAATGCTCGCCTCCCAAGCGGGTGATCCGGGTTCGATTCCCGGCCAGTGCACAGTGTTTTAATGTTTTAATTGCTGGGAATTCAGAGATACATTAAATGAGAAAAAACGCTTCAATTTTCGTTTAATTCAGTTCTTTAATTTCACATCAAGCAATGAAATGAGAGTTCATCTCAAACAATGACTCAAACGTAATGTCTCCAATCTACACACGCAGTTGAAATATTAAAATCTTAAAAATACTTTTGTATTAATGTTGTTTCAGGATTAGTGCAAAAATAGTTGGACTGGATAGAGAATTATTTTGAGAATTAAGCATGGTACGCACTGGTGGTTCAATGGTAGAATGCTCGCCTCCCAAGCGGGTGATCCGGGTTCGATTCCCGGCCAGTGCACAGTGTTTTAATGTTTTAATTGCTGGGAATTCAGAGATACATTAAATGAGAAAAAACGCTTAAATTTTCGTTTAATTCAGTTCTTTAATTTCACATCAAGCAATGAAATGAGAGTTCATCTCAAACAATGACTCAAACGTAATGTCTCCAATCTACACACGCAGTTGAAATATTAAAATCTTAAAAATACTTTTGTATTAATGTCGTTTCAGGATTAGTGCAAAAATAGTTGGACTGGATAGAGAATTATTTTGAGAATTAAGCATGGTACGCACTGGTGGTTCAATGGTAGAATGCTCGCCTCCCAAGCGGGTGATCCGGGTTCGATTCCCGGCCAGTGCACAGTGTTTTAATGTTTTAATTGCTGGGAATTCAGAGATACATTAAATGAGAAAAAACGCTTCAATTTTCGTTTAATTCAGTTCTTTAATTTCACATCAAGCAATGAAATGAGAGTTCATCTCAAACAATGACTCAAACGTAATGTCTCCAATCTACACACGCAGTTGAAATATTAAAATCTTAAAAATACTTTTGTATTAATGTTGTTTCAGGATTAGTGCAAAAATAGTTGGACTGGATAGAGAATTATTTTGAGAATTAAGCATGGTACGCACTGGTGGTTCAATGGTAGAATGCTCGCCTCCCAAGCGGGTGATCCGGGTTCGATTCCCGGCCAGTGCACAGTGTTTTAATGTTTTAATTGCTGGGAATTCAGAGATACATTAAATGAGAAAAAACGCTTCAATTTTCGTTTAATTCAGTTCTTTAATTTCACATCAAGCAATGAAATGAGAGTTCATCTCAAACAATGACTCAAACGTAATGTCTCCAATCTACACACGCAGTTGAAATATTAAAATCTTAAAAATACTTTTGTATTAATGTCGTTTCAGGATTAGTGCAAAAATAGTTGGACTGGATAGAGAATTATTTTGAGAATTAAGCATGGTACGCACTGGTGGTTCAATGGTAGAATGCTCGCCTCCCAAGCGGGTGATCCGGGTTCGATTCCCGGCCAGTGCACAGTGTTTTAATGTTTTAATTGCTGGGAATTCAGAGATACATTAAATGAGAAAAAACGCTTAAATTTTCGTTTAATTCAGTTCTTTAATTTCACATCAAGCAATGAAATGAGAGTTCATCTCAAACAATGACTCAAACGTAATGTCTCCAATCTACACACGCAGTTGAAATATTAAAATCTTAAAAATACTTTTGTATTAATGTCGTTTCAGGATTAGTGCAAAAATAGTTGGACTGGATAGAGAATTATTTTGAGAATTAAGCATGGTACGCACTGGTGGTTCAATGGTAGAATGCTCGCCTCCCAAGCGGGTGATCCGGGTTCGATTCCCGGCCAGTGCACAGTGTTTTAATGTTTTAATTGCTGGGAATTCAGAGATACATTAAATGAGAAAAAACGCTTCAATTTTCGTTTAATTCAGTTCTTTAATTTCACATCAAGCAATGAAATGAGAGTTCATCTCAAACAATGACTCAAACGTAATGTCTCCAATCTACACACGCAGTTGAAATATGAAAATCTTAAAAATACTTTTGTATTAATGTCGTTTCAGGATTAGTGCAAAAATAGTTGGACTGGATAGAGAATTATTTTGAGAATTAAGCATGGTACGCACTGGTGGTTCAATGGTAGAATGCTCGCCTCCCAAGCGGGTGATCCGGGTTCGATTCCCGGCCAGTGCACAGTGTTTTAATGTTTTAATTGCTGGGAATTCAGAGATACATTAAATGAGAAAAAACGCTTCATTTTTCGTTTAATTCAGTTCTTTAATTTCACATCAAGCAATGAAATGAGAGTTCATCTCAAACAATGACTCAAACGTAATGTCTCCAATCTACACACGCAGTTGAAATATTAAAATCTTAAAAATACTTTTGTATTAATGTCGTTTCAGGATTAGTGCAAAAATAGTTGGACTGGATAGAGAATTATTTTGAGAATTAAGCATGGTACGCACTGGTGGTTCAATGGTAGAATGCTCGCCTCCCAAGCGGGTGATCCGGGTTCGATTCCCGGCCAGTGCACAGTGTTTTAATGTTTTAATTGCTGGGAATTCAGAGATACATTAAATGAGAAAAAACGCTTCAATTTTCGTTTAATTCAGTTCTTTAATTTCACATCAAGCAATGAAATGAGAGTTCATCTCAAACAATGACTCAAACGTAATGTCTCCAATCTACACACGCAGTTGAAATATTAAAATGTTAAAAATACTTTTGTATTAATGTCGTTTCAGGATTAGTGCAAAAATAGTTGGACTGGATAGAGAATTATTTTGAGAATTCAACATGGCACGCACTGGTGGTTCAATGGTAGAATGCTCGCCTCCCAAGCGGGTGATCCGGGTTCGATTCCCGGCCAGTGCACAGTATTTTAATGTTTTAATTGCTGGGAATTCAGAGATACATTAAATGAGAAAAAACGCTTCAATTTTCGTTTAATTCAGTTCTTTAATTTCACATCAAGCAATGAAATGAGAGTTCATCTCAAACAATGACTCAAACGTAATGTCTCCAATCTACACACGCAGTTGAAATATAAAAATCTTAAAAATACTTTTGTATTAATGTCGTTTCAGGATTAGTGCAAAAATAGTTGGACTGGATAGAGATTTATTTTGAGAATTAAGCATGGTACGCACTGGTGGTTCAATGGTAGAATGCTCGCCTCCCAAGCGGGTGATCCGGGTTCGATTCCCGGCCAGTGCACAGTGTTTTAATGTTTTAATTGCTGGGAATTCAGAGATACATTAAATGAGAAAAAACGCTTCAATTTTCGTTTAATTCAGTTCTTTAATTTCACATCAAGCAATGAAATGAGAGTTCATCTCAAACAATGACTCAAACGTAATGTCTCCAATCTACACACGCAGTTGAAATATTAAAATGTTAAAAATACTTTTGTATTAATGTCGTTTCAGGATTAGTGCAAAAATAGTTGGACTGGATAGAGAATTATTTTGAGAATTCAACATGGCACGCACTGGTGGTTCAATGGTAGAATGCTCGCCTCCCAAGCGGGTGATCCGGGTTCGATTCCCGGCCAGTGCACAGTATTTTAATGTTTTAATTGCTGGGAATTCAGAGATACATTAAATGAGAAAAAACGCTTCAATTTTCGTTTAATTCAGTTCTTTAATTTCACATCAAGCAATGAAATGAGAGTTCATCTCAAACAATGACTCAAACGTAATGTCTCCAATCTACACACGCAGTTGAAATATAAAAATCTTAAAAATACTTTTGTATTAATGTCGTTTCAGGATTAGTGCAAAAATAGTTGGACTGGATAGAGATTTATTTTGAGAATTAAGCATGGTACGCACTGGTGGTTCAATGGTAGAATGCTCGCCTCCCAAGCGGGTGATCCGGGTTCGATTCCCGGCCAGTGCACAGTGTTTTAATGTTTTAATTGCTGGGAATTCAGAGATACATTAAATGAGAAAAAACGCTTCAATTTTCGTTTAATTCATTTCTTTAATTTCACATCAAGCAATGAAATGAGAGTTCATCTCAAACAATGACTCAAACGTAATGTCTCCAATCTACACACGCAGTTGAAATATTAAAATCTTAAAAATACTTTTGTATTAATGTCGTTTCAGGATTAGTGCAAAAATAGTTGGACCGGATAGAGAATTATTTTGAGAATTAAGCATGGTACGCACTGGTGGTTCAATGGTAGAATGCTCGCCTCCCAAGCGGGCGATCCGGGTTCGATTCCCGGCCAGTGCACAGTGTTTTAATGTTTTAATTGCTGGGAATTCAGAGATACATTAAATGAGAAAAAACGCTTCAATTTTCGTTTAATTCAGTTCTTTAATTTCACATCAAGCAATGAAATGAGAGTTCATCTCAAACAATGACTCAAACGTAATGTCTCCAATCTACACACGCAGTTGAAATATTAAAATCTTAAAAATACTTTTGTATTAATGTCGTTTCAGGATTAGTGCAAAAATAGTTGGACTGGATAGAGAATTATTTTGAGAATTAAGCATGGTACGCACTGGTGGTTCAATGGTAGAATGCTCGCCTCCCAAGCGGGTGATCCGGGTTCGATTCCCGGCCAGTGCACAGTGTTTTAATGTTTTAATTGCTGGGAATTCAGAGATACATTAAATGTGAAAAAACGCTTCAATTTTCGTTTAATTCAGTTCTTTAATTTCACATCAAGCAATGAAATGAGAGTTCATCTCAAACAATGACTCAAACGTAATGTCTCCAATCTACACACGCAGTTGAAATATAAAAATCTTAAAAATACTTTTGTATTAATGTCGTTTCAGGATTAGTACAAAAATAGTTGGACTGGATAGAGAATTATTTTCAGAATTAAGCATGGTACGCACTGGTGGTTCAATGGTAGAATGCTCGCCTCCCAAGCGGGTGATCCGGGTTCGATTCCCGGCCAGTGCACAGTGTTTTAATGTTTTAATTGCTGGGAATTCAGAGATACATTAAATGAGAAAAAACGCTTCAATTTTCGTTTAATTCAGTTCTTTAATTTCACATCAAGCAATGAAATGAGAGTTCATCTCAAACAATGACTCAAACGTAATGTCTCCAATCTACACACGCAGTTGAAATATTAAAATCTTAAAAATACTTTTGTATTAATGTCGTTTCAGGATTAGTGCAAAAATAGTTGGACCGGATAGAGAATTATTTTGAGAATTAAGCATGGTACGCACTGGTGGTTCAATGGTAGAATGCTCGCCTCCCAAGCGGGTGATCCGGGTTCGATTCCCGGCCAGTGCACAGTGTTTTAATGTTTTAATTGCTGGGAATTCAGAGATACATTAAATGAGAAAAAACGCTTCAATTTTCGTTTAATTCAGTTCTTTAATTTCACATCAAGCAATGAAATGAGAGTTCATCTCAAACAATGACTCAAACGTAATGTCTCCAATCTACACACGCAGTTGAAATATTAAAATCTTAAAAATACTTTTGTATTAATGTCGTTTCAGGATTAGTGCAAAAATAGTTGGACTGGATAGAGAATTATTTTGAGAATTCAACATGGCACGCACTGGTGGTTCAATGGTAGAATGCTCGCCTCCCAAGCGGGTGATCCGGGTTCGATTCCCCGCCAGTGCACAGTATTTTAATGTTTTAATTGCTGGGAATTCAGAGATACATTAAATGAGAAAAAACGCTTCAATTTTCGTTTAATTCAGTTCTTTAATTTCACATCAAGCAATGAAATGAGAGTTCATCTCAAACAATGACTCAAACGTAATGTCTCCAATCTACACACGCAGTTGAAATATAAAAATCTTAAAAATACTTTTGTATTAATGTCGTTTCAGGATTAGTGCAAAAATAGTTGGACTGGATAGAGAATTATTTTGAGAATTAAGCATGGTACGCACTGGTGGTTCAATGGTAGAATGCTCGCCTCCCAAGCGGGTGATCCGGGTTCGATTCCCGGCCAGTGCACAGTGTTTTAATGTTTTAATTGCTGGGAATTCAGAGATACATTAAATGAGAAAAAACGCTTCAATTTTCGTTTAATTCAGTTCTTTAATTTCACATCAAGCAATGAAATGAGAGTTCATCTCAAACAATGACTCAAACGTAATGTCTCCAATCTACACACGCAGTTGAAATATTAAAATCTTAAAAATACTTTTGTATTAATGTCGTTTCAGGATTAGTGCAAAAATAGTTGGACCGGATAGAGAATTATTTTGAGAATTAAGCATGGTACGCACTGGTGGTTCAATGGTAGAATGCTCGCCTCCCAAGCGGGCGATCCGGGTTCGATTCCCGGCCAGTGCACAGTGTTTTAATGTTTTAATTGCTGGGAATTCAGAGATACATTAAATGAGAAAAAACGCTTCAATTTTCGTTTAATTCAGTTCTTTAATTTCACATCAAGCAATGAAATGAGAGTTCATCTCAAACAATGACTCAAACGTAATGTCTCCAATCTACACACGCAGTTGAAATATAAAAATCTTAAAAATACTTTTGTATTAATGTCGTTTCAGGATTAGTGCAAAAATAGTTGGACTGGATAGAGAATTATTTTGAGAATTAAGCATGGTACGCACTGGTGGTTCAATGGTAGAATGCTCGCCTCCCAAGCGGGTGATCCGGGTTCGATTCCCGGCCAGTGCACAGTGTTTTAATGTTTTAATTGCTGGGAATTCAGAGATACATTAAATGAGAAAAAACGCTTCAATTTTCGTTTAATTCAGTTCTTTAATTTCACATCAAGCAATGAAATGAGAGTTCATCTCAAACAATGACTCAAACGTAATGTCTCCAATCTACACACGCAGTTGAAATATTTAAAGCTAAAAATTACTTCTGTATTAATGTCGTTTCAGGATTAGTGCAAAAATAGTTGGACTGGATAGAGAATTATTTTGAGAATTAACCATGGTACGCACTGGTGGTTCAATGGTAGAATGCTCGCCTCCCAAGCGGGTGATCCGGGTTCGATTCCCGGCCAGTGCACAGTGTTTTAATGTTTTATCCTGAAATTGTAGAGAATTCAGAGATACATTAAATGAGAAAGAACGCTTCAATTTTCGTTTAATTCAGTTCTTTAATTTCACATCAAGCAATGAAATGAGAGTTCATCTCAAACAATGACTCAAACGTAATGTCTCCAATCTACACACGCAGTTGAAATATTAAAATCTTAAAATTACTTCTGTATTAATGTCGTTTCAGGATTAGTGCAAAAATAGTTGGACTGGATAGAGAATTATTTTGAGAATTAAGCATGGTACGCACTGGTGGTTCAATGGTAGAATGCTCGCCTCCCAAGCGGTTGATCCTGGTTCGATTCCCGGCCAGTGCACAGTGTTTTAATGTTTTAATTGCTGGGAATTCAGAGGTACATTAAATGAGAAAAAACGCTTCAATTTTCGTTTAATTCAGTTCTTTAATTTCACATCAAGCAATGAAATGAGAGTTCATCTCAAACAATGACTCAAACGTAATGTCTCCAATCTACACACGCAGTTGAAATATTAAAATCTTAAAAATACTTTTGTATTAATGTCGTTTCAGGATTAGTGCAAAAATAGTTGGACTGGATAGAGAATTATTTTGAGAATTAAGCATGGTACGCACTGGTGGTTCAATGGTAGAATGCTCGCCTCCCAAGCGGGTGATCCGGGTTCGATTCCAGGCCAGTGCACAGTGTTTTAATGTTTTAATTGCTGGGAATTCAGAGATACATTAAATGAGAAAAAACGCTTCAATTTTCGTTTAATTCAGTTCTTTAATTTCACATTAGGCAATGAAATGAGAGTTCATCTCAAACAATGACTCAAACGTAATGTCTCCAATCTACACACGCAGTTGAAATATTAAAATCTTAAAAATACTTTTGTATTAATGTCGTTTCAGGATTAGTGCAAAAATAGTTGGACTGGATAGAGAATTAATTTGAGAATTAAGCATGGTACGCACTGGTGGTTCAATGGTAGAATGCTCGCCTCCCAAGCGGGCGATCCGGGTTCGATTCCCGGCCAGTGCACAGTGTTTTAATGTTTTAATTGCTGGGAATTCAGAGATACATTAAATGAGAAAAAACGCTTCAATTTTCGTTTAATTCAGTTCTTTAATTTCACATCAAGCAATGAAATGAGAGTTCATCTCAAACAATGACTCAAACGTAATGTCTCCAATCTACACATGCAGTTGAAATATTAAAATCTTAAAAATACTTTTGTATTAATGTCGTTTCAGGATTAGTGCAAAAATAGTTGGACTGGATAGAGAATTATTTTGAGAATTAAGCATGGTACGCACTGGTGGTTCAATGGTAGAATGCTCGCCTCCCAAGCGGGTGATCCGGGTTCGATTCCCGGCCAGTGCACAGTGTTTTAATGTTTTAATTGCTGGGAATTCAGAGATACATTAAATGTGAAAAAACGCTTCAATTTTCGTTTAATTCAGTTCTTTAATTTCACATCAAGCAATGAAATGAGAGTTCATCTCAAACAATGACTCAAACGTAATGTCTCCAATCTACACACGCAGTTGAAATATAAAAATCTTAAAAATACTTTTGTATTAATGTCGTTTCAGGATTAGTGCAAAAATAGTTGGACTGGATAGAGAATTATTTTGAGAATTAAGCATGGTACGCACTGGTGGTTCAATGGTAGAATGCTCGCCTCCCAAGCGGGTGATCCGGGTTCGATTCCCGGCCAGTGCACAGTGTTTTAATGTTTTAATTGCTGGGAATTCAGAGATACATTAAATGAGAAAAAACGCTTCAATTTTCGTTTAATTCAGTTCTTTAATTTCACATCAAGCAATGAAATGAGAGTTCATCTCAAACAATGACTCAAACGTAATGTCTCCAATCTACACACGCAGTTGAAATATTAAAATCTTAAAAATACTTTTGTATTAATGTCGTTTCAGGATTAGTGCAAAAATAGTTGGACCGGATAGAGAATTATTTTGAGAATTAAGCATGGTACGCACTGGTGGTTCAATGGTAGAATGCTCGCCTCCCAAGCGGGTGATCCGGGTTCGATTCCCGGCCAGTGCACAGTGTTTTAATGTTTTAATTGCTGGGAATTCAGAGGTACATTAAATGAGAAAAAACGCTTCAATTTTCGTTTAATTCAGTTCTTTAATTTCACATCAAGCAATGAAATGAGAGTTCATCTCAAACAATGACTCAAACGTAATGTCTCCAATCTACACACGCAGTTGAAATATTAAAATCTTAAAAATACTTTTGTATTAATGTCGTTTCAGGATTAGTGCAAAAATAGTTGGACTGGATAGAGAATTATTTTGAGAATTCAACATGGCACGCACTGGTGGTTCAATGGTAGAATGCTCGCCTCCCAAGCGGGTGATCCGGGTTCGATTCCCGGCCAGTGCACAGTATTTTAATGTTTTAATTGCTGGGAATTCAGAGATACATTAAATGAGAAAAAACGCTTCAATTTTCGTTTAATTCAGTTCTTTAATTTCACATCAAGCAATGAAATGAGAGTTCATCTCAAACAATGACTCAAACGTAATGTCTCCAATCTACACACGCAGTTGAAATATAAAAATCTTAAAAATACTTTTGTATTAATGTCGTTTCAGGATTAGTGCAAAAATAGTTGGACTGGATAGAGAATTATTTTGAGAATTAAGCATGGTACGCACTGGTGGTTCAATGGTAGAATGCTCGCCTCCCAAGCGGGCGATCCGGGTTCGATTCCCGGCCAGTGCACAGTGTTTTAATGTTTTAATTGCTGGGAATTCAGAGATACATTAAATGAGAAAAAACGCTTCAATTTTCGTTTAATTCAGTTCTTTAATTTCACATCAAGCAATGAAATGAGAGTTCATCTCAAACAATGACTCAAACGTAATGTCTCCAATCTACACACGCAGTTGAAATATTAAAATCTTAAAAATACTTTTGTATTAATGTCGTTTCAGGATTAGTGCAAAAATAGTTGGACTGGATAGAGAATTATTTTGAGAATTAACCATGGTACGCACTGGTGGTTCAATGGTAGAATGCTCGCCTCCCAAGCGGGTGATCCGGGTTCGATTCCCGGCCAGTGCACAGTGTTTTAATGTTTTAATTGCTGGGAATTCAGAGATACATTAAATGAGAAAAAACGCTTCAATTTTCGTTTAATTCAGTTCTTTAATTTCACATCAAGCAATGAAATGAGAGTTCATCTCAAACAATGACTCAAACGTAATGTCTCCAATCTACACACGCAGTTGAAATATTAAAATCTTAAAAATACTTTTGTATTAATGTCGTTTCAGGATTAGTGCAAAAATAGTTGGACCGGATAGAGAATTATTTTGAGAATTAAGCATGGTACGCACTGGTGGTTCAATGGTAGAATGCTCGCCTCCCAAGCGGGCGATCCGGGTTCGATTCCCGGCCAGTGCACAGTGTTTTAATGTTTTAATTGCTGGGAATTCAGAGATACATTAAATGAGAAAAAACGCTTCAATTTTCGTTTAATTCAGTTCTTTAATTTCACATCAAGCAATGAAATGAGAGTTCATCTCAAACAATGACTCAAACGTAATGTCTCCAATCTACACACGCAGTTGAAATATAAAAATCTTAAAAATACTTTTGTATTAATGTCGTTTCAGGATTAGTGCAAAAATAGTTGGACTGGATAGAGAATTATTTTGAGAATTAAGCATGGTACGCACTGGTGGTTCAATGGTAGAATGCTCGCCTCCCAAGCGGGTGATCCGGGTTCGATTCCCGGCCAGTGCACAGTGTTTTAATGTTTTAATTGCTGGGAATTCAGAGATACATTAAATGAGAAAAAACGCTTCAATTTTCGTTTAATTCAGTTCTTTAATTTCACATCAAGCAATGAAATGAGAGTTCATCTCAAACAATGACTCAAACGTAATGTCTCCAATCTACACACGCAGTTGAAATATTTAAAGCTAAAAATTACTTCTGTATTAATGTCGTTTCAGGATTAGTGCAAAAATAGTTGGACTGGATAGAGAATTATTTTGAGAATTAACCATGGTACGCACTGGTGGTTCAATGGTAGAATGCTCGCCTCCCAAGCGGGTGATCCGGGTTCGATTCCCGGCCAGTGCACAGTGTTTTAATGTTTTATCCTGAAATTGTAGAGAATTCAGAGATACATTAAATGAGAAAGAACGCTTCAATTTTCGTTTAATTCAGTTCTTTAATTTCACATCAAGCAATGAAATGAGAGTTCATCTCAAACAATGACTCAAACGTAATGTCTCCAATCTACACACGCAGTTGAAATATTAAAATCTTAAAATTACTTCTGTATTAATGTCGTTTCAGGATTAGTGCAAAAATAGTTGGACTGGATAGAGAATTATTTTGAGAATTAAGCATGGTACGCACTGGTGGTTCAATGGTAGAATGCTCGCCTCCCAAGCGGTTGATCCTGGTTCGATTCCCGGCCAGTGCACAGTGTTTTAATGTTTTAATTGCTGGGAATTCAGAGGTACATTAAATGAGAAAAAACGCTTCAATTTTCGTTTAATTCAGTTCTTTAATTTCACATCAAGCAATGAAATGAGAGTTCATCTCAAACAATGACTCAAACGTAATGTCTCCAATCTACACACGCAGTTGAAATATTAAAATCTTAAAAATACTTTTGTATTAATGTCGTTTCAGGATTAGTGCAAAAATAGTTGGACTGGATAGAGAATTATTTTGAGAATTAAGCATGGTACGCACTGGTGGTTCAATGGTAGAATGCTCGCCTCCCAAGCGGGTGATCCGGGTTCGATTCCAGGCCAGTGCACAGTGTTTTAATGTTTTAATTGCTGGGAATTCAGAGATACATTAAATGAGAAAAAACGCTTCAATTTTCGTTTAATTCAGTTCTTTAATTTCACATCAAGCAATGAAATGAGAGTTCATCTCAAACAATGACTCAAACGTAATGTCTCCAATCTACACACGCAGTTGAAATATTAAAATCTTAAAAATACTTTTGTATTAATGTCGTTTCAGGATTAGTGCAAAAATAGTTGGACTGGATAGAGAATTAATTTGAGAATTAAGCATGGTACGCACTGGTGGTTCAATGGTAGAATGCTCGCCTCCCAAGCGGGCGATCCGGGTTCGATTCCCGGCCAGTGCACAGTGTTTTAATGTTTTAATTGCTGGGAATTCAGAGATACATTAAATGAGAAAAAACGCTTCAATTTTCGTTTAATTCAGTTCTTTAATTTCACATCAAGCAATGAAATGAGAGTTCATCTCAAACAATGACTCAAACGTAATGTCTCCAATCTACACATGCAGTTGAAATATTAAAATCTTAAAAATACTTTTGTATTAATGTCGTTTCAGGATTAGTGCAAAAATAGTTGGACTGGATAGAGAATTATTTTGAGAATTAAGCATGGTACGCACTGGTGGTTCAATGGTAGAATGCTCGCCTCCCAAGCGGGTGATCCGGGTTCGATTCCCGGCCAGTGCACAGTGTTTTAATGTTTTAATTGCTGGGAATTCAGAGATACATTAAATGTGAAAAAACGCTTCAATTTTCGTTTAATTCAGTTCTTTAATTTCACATCAAGCAATGAAATGAGAGTTCATCTCAAACAATGACTCAAACGTAATGTCTCCAATCTACACACGCAGTTGAAATATAAAAATCTTAAAAATACTTTTGTATTAATGTCGTTTCAGGATTAGTGCAAAAATAGTTGGACTGGATAGAGAATTATTTTGAGAATTAAGCATGGTACGCACTGGTGGTTCAATGGTAGAATGCTCGCCTCCCAAGCGGGTGATCCGGGTTCGATTCCCGGCCAGTGCACAGTGTTTTAATGTTTTAATTGCTGGGAATTCAGAGATACATTAAATGAGAAAAAACGCTTCAATTTTCGTTTAATTCAGTTCTTTAATTTCACATCAAGCAATGAAATGAGAGTTCATCTCAAACAATGACTCAAACGTAATGTCTCCAATCTACACACGCAGTTGAAATATTAAAATCTTAAAAATACTTTTGTATTAATGTCGTTTCAGGATTAGTGCAAAAATAGTTGGACCGGATAGAGAATTATTTTGAGAATTAAGCATGGTACGCACTGGTGGTTCAATGGTAGAATGCTCGCCTCCCAAGCGGGTGATCCGGGTTCGATTCCCGGCCAGTGCACAGTATTTTAATGTTTTAATTGCTGGGAATTCAGAGATACATTAAATGAGAAAAAACGCTTCAATTTTCGTTTAATTCAGTTCTTTAATTTCACATCAAGCAATGAAATGAGAGTTCATCTCAAACAATGACTCAAACGTAATGTCTCCAATCTACACACGCAGTTGAAATATAAAAATCTTAAAAATACTTTTGTATTAATGTCGTTTCAGGATTAGTGCAAAAATAGTTGGACTGGATAGAGAATTATTTTGAGAATTAAGCATGGTACGCACTGGTGGTTCAATGGTAGAATGCTCGCCTCCCAAGCGGGTGATCCGGGTTCGATTCCCGGCCAGTGCACAGTGTTTTAATGTTTTAATTGCTGGGAATTCAGAGATACATTAAATGAGAAAAAACGCTTCAATTTTCGTTTAATTCAGTTCTTTAATTTCACATCAAGCAATGAAATGAGAGTTCATCTCAAACAATGACTCAAACGTAATGTCTCCAATCTACACACGCAGTTGAAATATTAAAATCTTAAAAATACTTTTGTATTAATGTCGTTTCAGGATTAGTGCAAAAATAGTTGGACCGGATAGAGAATTATTTTGAGAATTAAGCATGGTACGCACTGGTGGTTCAATGGTAGAATGCTCGCCTCCCAAGCGGGCGATCCGGGTTCGATTCCCGGCCAGTGCACAGTGTTTTAATGTTTTAATTGCTGGGAATTCAGAGATACATTAAATGAGAAAAAACGCTTCAATTTTCGTTTAATTCAGTTCTTTAATTTCACATCAAGCAATGAAATGAGAGTTCATCTCAAACAATGACTCAAACGTAATGTCTCCAATCTACACACGCAGTTGAAATATTAAAATCTTAAAAATACTTTTGTATTAATGTCGTTTCAGGATTAGTGCAAAAATAGTTGGACTGGATAGAGAATTATTTTGAGAATTAACCATGGTACGCACTGGTGGTTCAATGGTAGAATGCTCGCCTCCCAAGCGGGTGATCCGGGTTCGATTCCCGGCCAGTGCACAGTGTTTTAATGTTTTAATTGCTGGGAATTCAGAGATACATTAAATGAGAAAAAACGCTTCAATTTTCGTTTAATTCAGTTCTTTAATTTCACATCAAGCAATGAAATGAGAGTTCATCTCAAACAATGACTCAAACGTAATGTCTCCAATCTACACACGCAGTTGAAATATTAAAATCTTAAAAATACTTTTGTATTAATGTCGTTTCAGGATTAGTGCAAAAATAGTTGGACTGGATAGAGAATTATTTTGAGAATAAGCATGGTACGCACTGGTGGTTCAATGGTAGAATGCTCGCCTCCCAAGCGGTTGATCCTGGTTCGATTCCCGGCCAGTGCACAGTGTTTTAATGTTTTAATTGCTGGGAATTCAGAGGTACATTAAATGAGAAAAAACGCTTCAATTTTCGTTTAATTCAGTTCTTTAATTTCACATCAAGCAATGAAATGAGAGTTCATCTCAAACAATGACTCAAACGTAATGTCTCCAATCTACACACGCAGTTGAAATATTAAAATCTTAAAAATACTTTTGTATTAATGTCGTTTCAGGATTAGTGCAAAAATAGTTGGACTGGATAGAGAATTATTTTGAGAATTAAGCATGGTACGCACTGGTGGTTCAATGGTAGAATGCTCGCCTCCCAAGCGGGTGATCCGGGTTCGATTCCCGGCCAGTGCACAGTGTTTTAATGTTTTAATTGCTGGGAATTCAGAGATACATTAAATGAGAAAAAACGCTTCAATTTTCGTTTAATTCAGTTCTTTAATTTCACATCAAGCAATGAAATGAGAGTTCATCTCAAACAATGACTCAAACGTAATGTCTCCAATCTACACACGCAGTTGAAATATTAAAATCTTAAAAATACTTTTGTATTAATGTCGTTTCAGGATTAGTGCAAAAATAGTTGGACTGGATAGAGAATTAATTTGAGAATTAAGCATGGTACGCACTGGTGGTTCAATGGTAGAATGCTCGCCTCCCAAGCGGGCGATCCGGGTTCGATTCCCGGCCAGTGCACAGTGTTTTAATGTTTTAATTGCTGGGAATTCAGAGATACATTAAATGAGAAAAAACGCTTCAATTTTCGTTTAATTCAGTTCTTTAATTTCGCATCAAGCAATGAAATGAGAGTTCATCTCAAACAATGACTCAAACGTAATGTCTCCAATCTACACACGCAGTTGAAATATTAAAATCTTAAAAATACTTTTGTATTAATGTCGTTTCAGGATTAGTGCAAAAATAGTTGGACTGGATAGAGAATTATTTTGAGAATTAAGCATGGTACGCACTGGTGGTTCAATGGTAGAATGCTCGCCTCCCAAGCGGGTGATCCGGGTTCGATTCCCGGCCAGTGCACAGTGTTTTAATGTTTTAATTGCTGGGAATTCAGAGATACATTAAATGAGAAAAAACGCTTCAATTTTCGTTTAATTCAGTTCTTTAATTTCACATCAAGCAATGAAATGAGAGTTCATCTCAAACAATGACTCAAACGTAATGTCTCCAATCTACACACGCAGTTGAAATATAAAAATCTTAAAAATACTTTTGTATTAATGTCGTTTCAGGATTAGTGCAAAAATAGTTGGACTGGATAGAGAATTATTTTGAGAATTAAGCATGGTACGCACTGGTGGTTCAATGGTAGAATGCTCGCCTCCCAAGCGGGTGATCCGGGTTCGATTCCCGGCCAGTGCACAGTGTTTTAATGTTTTAATTGCTGGGAATTCAGAGATACATTAAATGAGAAAAAACGCTTCAATTTTCGTTTAATTCAGTTCTTTAATTTCACATCAAGCAATGAAATGAGAGTTCATCTCAAACAATGACTCAAACGTAATGTCTCCAATCTACACACGCAGTTGAAATATTAAAATCTTAAAAATACTTTTGTATTAATGTCGTTTCAGGATTAGTGCAAAAATAGTTGGACTGGATAGAGAATTATTTTGAGAATTAAGCATGGTACGCACTGGTGGTTCAATGGTAGAATGCTCGCCTCCCAAGCGGGTGATCCGGGTTCGATTCCCGGCCAGTGCACAGTGTTTTAATGTTTTAATTGCTGGGAATTCAGAGATACATTAAATGAGAAAAAACGCTTCAATTTTCGTTTAATTCAGTTCTTTAATTTCACATCAAGCAATGAAATGAGAGTTCATCTCAAACAATGACTCAAACGTAATGTCTCCAATCTACACACGCAGTTGAAATATTAAAATCTTAAAAATACTTTTGTATTAATGTCGTTTCAGGATTAGTGCAAAAATAGTTGGACTGGATAGAGAATTATTTTGAGAATTAAGCATGGTACGCACTGGTGGTTCAATGGTAGAATGCTCGCCTCCCAAGCGGTTGATCCGGGTTCGATTCCCGGCCAGTGCACAGTGTTTTAATGTTTTAATTGCTGGGAATTCAGAGGTACATTAAATGAGAAAAAACGCTTCAATTTTCGTTTAATTCAGTTCTTTAACTTCACATCAAGCAATGAAATGAGAGTTCATCTCAAACAATGACTCAAACGTAATGTCTCCAATCTACACACGCAGTTGAAATATTAAAATCTTAAAAATACTTTTGTATTAATGTCGTTTCAGGATTAGTGCAAAAATAGTTGAACTGGATAGAGAATTATTTTGAGAATTAAGCATGGTATGCACTGGTGGTTCAATGGTAGAATGCTCGCCTCCCAAGCGGGTGATCCGGGTTCGATTCCCGGCCAGTGCACAGTGTTTTAATGTTTTAATTGCTGGGAATTCAGAGATACATTAAATGAGAAAAAACGCTTCAATTTTCGTTTAATTCCGTTCTTTAATTTCACATCAAGCAATGAAATGAGAGTTCATCTCAAACAATGACTCAAACGTAATGTCTCCAATCTACACACGCAGTTGAAATATAAAAATCTTAAAAATACTTTTGTATTAATGTCGTTTCAGGATTAGTGCAAAAATAGTTGGACTGGATAGAGAATTATTTTGAGAATTAAGCATGGTACGCACTGGTGGTTCAATGGTAGAATGCTCGCCTCCCAAGCGGGTGATCCGGGTTCGATTCCCGGCCAGTGCACAGTGTTTTAATGTTTTAATTGCTGGGAATTCAGAGATACATTAAATGAGAAAAAACGCTTCAATTTTCGTTTAATTCAGTTCTTTAATTTCACATCAAGCAATGAAATGAGAGTTCATCTCAAACAATGACTCAAACGTAATGTCTCCAATCTACACACGCAGTTGAAATATTAAAATCTTAAAAATACTTTTGTATTAATGTCGTTTCAGGATTAGTGCAAAAATAGTTGTACTGGATAGAGAATTATTTTGAGAATTAAGCATGGTACGCACTGGTGGTTCAATGGTAGAATGCTCGCCTCCCAAGCGGGTGATCCGGGTTCGATTCCCGGCCAGTGCACAGTGTTTTAATGTTTTAATTGCTGGGAATTCAGAGATACATTAAATGAGAAAAAACGCTTCAATTTTCGTTTAATTCAGTTCTTTAATTTCACATCAAGCAATGAAATGAGAGTTCATCTCAAACAATGACTCAAACGTAATGTCTCCAATCTACACACGCAGTTGAAATATTAAAATCTTAAAAATACTTTTGTATTAATGTCGTTTCAGGATTAGTGCAAAAATAGTTGGACTGGATAGAGAATTATTTTGAGAATTAAGCATGGTACGCACTGGTGGTTCAATGGTAGAATGCTCGCCTCCCAAGCGGGTGATCCGGGTTCGATTCCCGGCCAGTGCACAGTGTTTTAATGTTTTAATTGCTGGGAATTCAGAGATACATTAAATGAGAAAAAACGCTTCAATTTTCGTTTAATTCCGTTCTTTAATTTCACATCAAGCAATGAAATGAGAGTTCATCTAAAACAATGACTCAAACGTAATGTCTCCAATCTACACACGCAGTTGAAATATAAAAATCTTAAAAATACTTTTGTATTAATGTCGTTTCAGGATTAGTGCAAAAATAGTTGGACTGGATAGAGAATTATTTTGAGAATTAAGCATGGTACGCACTGGTGGTTCAATGGTAGAAAGCTCGCCTCCCAAGCGGGTGATCCGGGTTCGATTCCCGGCCACTGCACAGTGTTTTAATGTTTTAATTGCTGGGAATTCAGAGATACATTAAATGAGAAAAAACGCTTCAATTTTCGTTTAATTCCGTTCTTTAATTTCACATCAAGCAATGAAATGAGAGTTCATCTCAAACAATTACTCAAACGTAATGTCTCCAATCTACACACGCAGTTGAAATATTAAAATCTTAAAAATACTTTTGTATTAATGTCGTTTCAGGATAAGTGCAAAAATAGTTGGACTGGATAGAGAATTATTTTGAGAATTCAACATGGCACGCACTGGTGGTTCAATGTTAGAATGCTCGCCTCCCAAGCGGGTGATCCGGGTTCGATTCCCGGCCAGAGCACAGTATTTTAATGTTTTAATTGCTGGGAATTCAGAGATACATTAAATGAGAAAAAACGCTTCAATTTTCGTTTAATTCAGTTCTTTAATTTCACATCAAGCAATGAAATGAGAGTTCATCTCAAACAATGACTCAAAAGTAACTTCTCCAATGTACACACGCAGTTAAAAATATTTAAAGCTTAAAATTAGTTTTGTATTAATGTCGTTTCAGGATTAGTGCAAAAATAGTTGGACTGGATAGAGAATTATTTTGAGAATTAAGCATGGTACGCACTGGTGGTTCAATGGTAGAATGCTCGCCTCCCAAGCGGGTGATCCGGGTTCGATTCCCGGGCAGAGCACAGTATTTTAATGTTTTAATTGCTGGGAATTCAGAGATACATTAAATGAGAAAAAACGCTTCAATTTTCGTTTAATTCAGTTCTTTAATTTCACATCAAGCAATGAAATGAGAGTCCATGTCAAATAATGACTCAAAAGTAACTTCTCCAATGTACACACGCAGTTAAAAATATTTAAAGCTTAAAATTAGTTTTGTATTAATGTCGTTTCAGGATTAGTGCCAAGTTAGTTGAACTGGATAGAGAATTATTTTGAGAATTAAGCATGGTACGCACCGGTGGTTCAATGGTAAAATGCTTGCCTCCCAAGCAGGGTGATCCGGGTTCGATTACCTGCCAGTGCACAGTGTTTTAAAGTTTTATCCTGAAATTGTAGAGAATTCAGAGATATATTAAATAAGAAATAACGCTTCAATTTTCGTTTAATTCAGTTCTTTAATTTCACATCAAGCAATGAAAGGAGAGTTCATCTCAAACAATGACTTAAACGTAATGTCTCCAATCTACACACGCAGTTGAAATATTTAAAGCTTATAATTACTTTTGTATTAATGTCGTTTCAGGATTAGTGCAAAAATAAATGGACTGGATAGAGAATTATTTTAAGAATTAAGCATGGTACGCACTGGTGGTTCAATGGTAGAATGCTCCTCTCCCAAGCGGGTGATCCGGGTTCGATTCCCGGCCAGAGCACAGTAGTTTAATGTTTTAATTGTTGGGAATTCAGAGATACATTTAATGAGAAAGAAAGTTTCGATTTTCGTTTAATTCAGTTGTTTAATTTCACATCAAGCAATGAAATGAGAGTCCATGTCAAATAATGACTCAAACGTAATATATCCAATATACACACGCAGTTGAAATATTTAAAGCTTAAAAGTACTTTTGTGTGAATGTCGTTTTAGAATTAGTGCAAAGTTAGTTGAACTGGATAAAGAATTATTTTGGGTATTAAGAATGGTACGCACTGGTGGTTTAATGGTAGATTGCTCGCCTCCCAAGCGGGTGATCCGGGTTCGATTCCCGGGCAGAGCACAGTATTTTAATGTTTTAATTGCTGGGAATTCAGAGATACATTAAATGAGAAAAAACGCTTCAATTTTCGTTTAATTCAGTTCTTTAATTTCACATCAAGCAATGAAATGAGAGTCCATGTCAAATAATGACTCAAAAGTAACTTCTCCAATGTACACACGCAGTTAAAAATATTTAAAGCTTAAAATTAGTTTTGTATTAATGTCGTTTCAGGATTAGTGCCAAGTTAGTTGAACTGGATAGAGAATTATTTTGAGAATTAAGCATGGTACGCACCGGTGGTTCAATGGTAAAATGCTTGCCTCCCAAGCAGGGTGATCCGGGTTCGATTACCTGCCAGTGCACAGTGTTTTAAAGTTTTATCCTGAAATTGTAGAGAATTCAGAGATATATTAAATAAGAAATAACGCTTCAATTTTCGTTTAATTCAGTTCTTTAATTTCACATCAAGCAATGAAAGGAGAGTTCATCTCAAACAATGACTTAAACGTAATGTCTCCAATCTACACACGCAGTTGAAATATTTAAAGCTTATAATTACTTTTGTATTAATGTCGTTTCAGGATTAGTGCAAAAATAAATGGACTGGATAGAGAATTATTTTAAGAATTAAGCATGGTACGCACTGGTGGTTCAATGGTAGAATGCTCCTCTCCCAAGCGGGTGATCCGGGTTCGATTCCCGGCCAGAGCACAGTAGTTTAATGTTTTAATTGTTGGGAATTCAGAGATACATTTAATGAGAAAGAAAGTTTCGATTTTCGTTTATTTCAGTTGTTTAATTTCACATCAAGCAATGAAATGAGAGTCCATGTCAAATAATGACTCAAACGTAATATATCCAATATACACACGCAGTTGAAATATTTAAAGCTTAAAAGTACTTTTGTGTGAATGTCGTTTTAGAATTAGTGCAAAGTTAGTTGAACTGGATAAAGAATTATTTTGGGTATTAAGAATGGTACGCACTGGTGGTTTAATGGTAGATTGCTTGCCTTCCAAGCGGGTGATCCGGGTTCGATTCCCGGCCAGAGCACAGTATTTTAATGTTTTAATTGCTGGGAATTCAGAGATACATTAAATGAGAAAGAAAGTTTCGATTTTCGTTTAATTCAGTTCTTTAATTTCACATCAAGCAATGAAATGAGAGTCCATGTCAAATAATGACTCAAACGTAATATATCCAATATACACACGTAGTTGAAATATTTAAAGCTTAAAAGTACTTTTGTGTTAATGTCGTTTTAGAATTAATGCAAAGTAAGTTGAACTGGATAAAGAATTTTTTTGGGTATTAAGAATGGTACGCACTGGTGGTTTAATGGTAGAATGCTCGCCTTACATGCGGGTGATCCGGGTTCGAGTCCCGGCCAGAGCACAGTATTTTAATGTTTTAATAGTTGGGAATTCAGAGATACATTAAATGAGAAAGAAAGTTTCGATTTTCGTTTCATTCAGTTGTTTAATTTCACATCAAGCAATGAAATGAGAGTCCATGTCAAATAATGACTCAAACGTAATATATCCAATATACACACGCAGTTGAAATATTTAAAGCTTAAAATTACTTTTGTATTAATGTCGTTTCAGGATTAGTGCAAAAATAGTTGGACTGGATAGAGAATTATTTTGAGAATTAAGCATGGTACGCACTGGTGGTTCAATGGTAGAATGCTCGCCTCCCAAGCGGGTGATCCGGGTTTGATTCCCGGCCAGTGCACAGTGTTTAAATGTTTTATCCTGAAATTGTAGAGAATTCAGAGATACATTAAATGAGAAAGAACGCTTCAATTTTCGTTTAATTCAGTTCTTTAATTTCACATCAAGCAAAGAAATGAGAGTTCATCTCAAACAATGACTCAAACGTAATGTCTCCAATCTACACACGCAGTTGAAATATTAAAATCTTAAAATTACTTTTGTATTAATGTCGTTTAGGGATTAGTGCAAAAATAGTTGGAATGGATAGAGAATTATTTTGAGAATTAAGCATGATACGCACTGGTGGTTCAATGGTAGAATGCTCGCCTCCCAAGCGGGTGATCCGGGTTCGATTCCCGGCGAGTGCACAGTGTTTAAATGTTTTATCCTAATATTGTAGAGAATTCAGAGATACATTAAATGAGAAAAAAAGCTTCAATTTTCGTTTAATTCAAGTCTTTAATTTCACATCAAGCAATGAAATGAGAGTCCATGTCAAATAATGACTCAAACGTAATATATCCAATATACACACGCAGTTGAAATATTAAAATCTTAAAAATACTTTTGTGTTAATGTCGTTTCAGGATTAGTGCAAAGTTAGTTGGACTGGATAAAGAATTATTTTGAGAATTAAGCATGGTACGCACTTGTGGTTCAATGGTAGAATGCTCGCCTCCCAAGCGGGTGATCCGGGTTCGATTCCCGGCCAGAGCACAGTGTTTTAATGTTTTAATTGCTGGGAATTCAGAGATACATTAAATGAGAAAAAACGCTTCAATTTTCGTTTAATTCAGTTCTTTAATTTCACATCAAGCAATGAAATGAGAGTTCATCTCAAACAATGACTCAAACGTAATATATCCAATATACACACGCAGTTGAAATATTAAAATCTTAAAAATACTTTTGTATTAATGTCGTTTCAGGATTAGTGCAAAAATAGATGGACTGGATAGAGAATTATTTTGAGAATTAAGCATGGTACGCACTGGTGGTTCAATGGTAGAATGCTCGCCTCCCAAACGGGTGATCCGGGTTCGATTCCCGGCCAGTGCACAGTGTTTTAATTGCTGGGAATTCAGAGATACATTAAATGAGAAAAAACGCTTCAATTTTCGTTTAATTCAGTTCTTTAATTTCACATCAAGCAATGAAATGAGAGTTCATCTCAAACAATGACTCAAACGTAATATATCCAATATACACACGCAGTTGAAATATTAAAATCTTAAAAATACTTTTGTATTAACGTCGTTTCAGGATTGGTGCAAAAATAGATGGACTGGATAGAGAATTATTTTGAGAATTAAGCATGGTACGCACTGGTGGTTCAATGGTAGAATGCTCGCCTCCCAAGCGGGTGATCCGGGTTCGATTCCCGGCCAGTGCACAGTGTTTTAATGTTTTAATTGCTGGGAATTCAGAGATACATTAAATGAGAAAAAACGCTTCAATTTTCGTTTAATTCAGTTCTTTAATTTCACATCAAGCAATGAAATGAGAGTTCATCTCAAACAATGACTCAAACGTAATATATCCAATATACACACGCAGTTGAAATATTTAAAGCTTAAAATTACTTTTGTATTAATGTCGTTTCAGGATTAGTGCAAAAATAGTTGGACTGGATAGAGAATTATTTTGAGAATTAAGCATGGTACGCACTGGTGGTTCAATGGTAGAATGCTCGCCTCCCAAGCGGGTGATCCGGGTTTGATTCCCGGCAGTGCACAGTGTTTAAATGTTTTATCCTGAAATTGTAGAGAATTCAGAGATACATTAAATGAGAAAGAACGCTTCAATTTTCGTTTAATTCAGTTCTTTAATTTCACATCAAGCAATGAAATGAGAGTCCATGTCAAATAATGACTCAAACGTAATATATCCAATATACACACGCAGTTGAAATATTAAAATCTTAAAAATACTTTTGTGTTAATGTCGTTTCAGGATTAGAGCAAAGTTAGTTGGACTGGATAAAGAATTATTTTGAGAATTAAGCATGGTACGCACTGGTGGTTCAATGGTAGAATGCTCGCCTCCCAAGCGGGTGATCCGGGTTCGATTCCCGGCCAGAGCACAGTGTTTTAATGTTTTAATTGCTGGGAATTCAGAGATACATTAAATGAGAAAAAACGCTTCAATTTTCGTTTAATTCAGTTCTTTAATTTCACATCAAGCAATGAAATGAGAGTTCATCTCAAACAATGACTCAAACGTAATATATCCAATATACACACGCAGTTGAAATATTAAAATCTTAAAAATACTTTTGTATTAATGTCGTTTCAGGATTAGTGCAAAAATAGATGGACTGGATAGAGAATTATTTTGAGAATTAAGCATGGTACGCACTGGTGGTTCAATGGTAGAATGCTCGCCTCCCAAACGGGTGATCCGGGTTCGATTCCCGGCCAGTGCACAGTGTTTTAATTGCTGGGAATTCAGAGATACATTAAATGAGAAAAAACGCTTCAATTTTCGTTTAATTCAGTTCTTTAATTTCACATCAAGCAATGAAATGAGAGTTCATCTCAAACAATGACTCAAACGTAATATATCCAATATACACACGCAGTTGAAATATTAAAATCTTAAAAATACTTTTGTATTAATGTCGTTTCAGGATTAGTGCAAAAATAGTTGGACTGGATAGAGAATTATTTTGAGAATTAAGCATGGTACGCACTGGTGGTTCAATGGTAGAATGCTCGCCTCCCAAGCGGGTGATCCGAGTTCGATTCCCGGCCAGTGCACAGTGTTTTAATGTTTTAATTGCTGGTAATTCAGAGATACATTAAATGAGAAAAAACGCTTCAATTTTCGTTTAATTCAGTTCTTTAATTTCACATCAAGCAATGAAATGAGAGTTCATCTCAAACAATGACTCAAACGTAATATATCCAATATACACACGCAGTTGAAATATTAAAATCTTAAAAATACTTTTGTATTAATGTCGTTTCAGGATTAGTGCAAAAATAGTTGGACTGGATAGAGAATTATTTTGAGAATTAAGCATGGTACGCACTGGTGGTTCAATGGTAGAATGCTCGCCTCCCAAGCGGGCGATCCGGTTTCGATTCCCGGCCAGTGCACAGTGTTTTAATGTTTTAATTGCTGGGAATTCAGAGATACATTAAATGAGAAAAAACGCTTCAATTTTCGTTTAATTCAGTTCTTTAATTTCACATCAAGCAATGAAATGAGAGTTCATCTCAAACAATGACTCAAACGTAATATATCCAATATACACACGCAGTTGAAATATTAAAATCTTAAAAATACTTTTGTATTAATGTCGTTTCAGGATTAGTGCAAAAATAGTTGGACTGGATAGAGAATTATTTTGAGAATTAAGCATGGTACGCACTGGTGGTTCAATGGTAGAATGCTCGCCTCCCAAGCGGGTGATCCGGGTTCGATTCCCGGCCAGTGCACAGTGTTTTAATGTTTTAATTGCTGGGAATTCAGAGATACATTAAATGAGAAAAAACGCTTCAATTTTCGTTTAATTCAGTTCTTTAATTTCACATCAAGCAATGAAATGAGAGTTCATCTCAAACAATGACTCAACGTAATATATCCAATATACACACGCAGTTGAAATATTAAAATCTTAAAAATACTTTTGTATTAATGTCGTTTCAGGATTAGTGCAAAAATAGTTGAACTGGATAGAGAATTATTTTGAGAATTAAGCATGGTACGCACTGGTGGTTCAATGGTAGAATGCTCGCCTCCCAAGCGGATGATCTGGGTTCGATTCCCGGCCAGTGCACAGTGTTTTAATGTTTTAATTGCTGGGAATTCAGAGATACATTAAATGAGAAAAAACGCTTCAATTTTCGTTTAATTCAGTTCTTTAATTTCACATCAAGCAATGAAATGAGAGTTCATCTCAAACAATGACTCAAACGTAATATATCCAATATACACACGCAGTTGAAATATTAAAATCTTAAAAATACTTTTGTATTAATGTCTTTTCAGGATTAGTGCAAAAATAGTTGGACTGGATAGAGAATTATTTTGAGAATTAAGCATGGTACGCACCGGTGGTTCAATGGTAGAATGCTCGCCTCCCAAGCGGGTGATCCGGGTTCGATTCCCGGCCAGTGCACAGTGTTTTAATGTTTTAATTGCTGGGAATTCAGAGATACATTAAATGAGAAAAAACGCTTCAATTTTCGTTTAATTCAGTTCTTTAATTTCACATCAAGCAATGAAATGAGAGTTCATCTCAAACAATGACTCAAACGTAATATATCCAATATACACACGCAGTTGAAATATTAAAATCTTAAAAATACTTTTGTATTAATGTCGTTTCAGGATTAGTGCAAAAATAGTTGGACTGGATAGAGAATTATTTTGAGAATTAAGCATGGTACGCACTGGTGGTTCAATGGTAGAATGCTCGCCTCCCAAGCGGGTGATCCGGGTTCGATTCCCGGCCAGTGCACAGTGTTTTAATGTTTTAATTGCTGGGAATTCAGAGATACATTAAATGAGAAAAAACGCTTCAATTTTCGTTTAATTCAGTTCTTTAATTTCACATCAAG
Organism: Parasteatoda lunata; assembly: GCA_949128135.1. NCBI lineage: Eukaryota > Metazoa > Arthropoda > Arachnida > Araneae > Theridiidae > Parasteatoda > Parasteatoda lunata. The sequence continues at coordinate 80,653,528 of OX421977.1, forward strand.
CAATGAAATGAGAGTTCATCTCAAACAATGACTCAAACGTAATATATCCAATATACACACGCAGTTGAAATATTAAAATCTTAAAAATACTTTTGTATTAATGTCGTTTCAGGATTAGTGCAAAAATAGTTGGACTGGATAGAGAATTATTTTGAGAATTAAGCATGGTACGCACTGGTGGTTCAATGGTAGAATGCTCGCCTCCCAAGCGGGTGATCCGGGTTCGATTCCCGGCCAGTGCACAGTGTTTTAATGTTTTAATTGCAGGGAATTCAGAGATACATTAAATGAGAAAAAACGCTTCAATTTTCGTTTAATTCAGTTCTTTAATTTCACATCAAGCAATGAAATGAGAGTTCATCTCAAACAATGACTCAAACGTAATATATCCAATATACACACGCAGTTGAAATATTAAAATCTTAAAAATACTTTTGTATTAATGTCGTTTCAGGATTAGTGCCAAGTTAGTTGAACTGGATAGAGAATTATTTTGAGAATTAAGCATGGTACGCACTGGTGGTTCAATGGTAGAATGCTCGCCTCCCAAGCGGGTGATCCGGGTTCGATTCCCGGCCAGTGCACAGTGTTTTAATGTTTTAATTGCTGGGAATTCAGAGATACATTAAATGAGAAAAAACGCTTCAATTTTCGTTTAATTCAGTTCTTTAATTTCACATCAAGCAATGAAATGAGAGTTCATCTCAAACAATGACTCAAACGTAATATATCCAATATACACACGGAGTTGAAATATTAAAATCTTAAAAATACTTTTGTATTAATGTCGTTTCAGGATTAGTGCAAAAATAGTTGGACTGGATAGAGAATTATTTTGAGAATTAAGCATGGTACGCACTGGTGGTTCAATGGTAGAATGCTCGCCTCCCAAGCGGGTGATCCGGGTTCGATTCCCGGCCAGTGCACAGTGTTTTAATGTTTTAATTGCTGGGAATTCAGAGATACATTAAATGAGAAAAAACGCTTCAATTTTCGTTTAATTCAGTTCTTTAATTTCACATCAAGCAATGAAATGAGAGTTCATCTCAAACAATGACTCAAACGTAATATATCCAATATACACACGCAGTTGAAATATTAAAATCTTAAAAATACTTTTGTATTAATGTCGTTTCAGGATTAGTGCAAAAATAGTTGGACTGGATAGAGAATTATTTTGAGAATTAAGCATGGTACGCACTGGTGGTTCAATGGTAGAATGCTCGCCTCCCAAGCGGGTGATCCGGGTTCGATTCCCGGCCAGTGCACAGTGTTTTAATGTTTTAATTGCTGGGAATTCAGAGATACATTAAATGAGAAAAATCGCTTCAATTTTCGTTTAATTCAGTTCTTTAATTTCACATCAAGCAATGAAATGAGAGTTCATCTCAAACAATGACTCAAACGTAATATATCCAATATACACACGCAGTTGAAATATTAAAATCTTAAAAACACTTTTGTATTAATGTCGTTTCAGGATTAGTGCAAAAATAGTTGGACTGGATAGAGAATTATTTTGAGAATTAAGCATGGTACGCACTGGTGGTTCAATGGTAGAATGCTCGCCTCCCAAGCGGGTGATCCGGGTTCGATTCCCGGCCAGTGCACAGTGTTATAATGTTTTAATTGCTGGGAATTCAGAGATACATTAAATGAGAAAAAACGCTTCAATTTTCGTTTAATTCAGTTCTTTAATTTCACATCAAGCAATGAAATGAGAGTTCATCTCAAACAATGACTCAAACGTAATATATCCAATATACACACGCAGTTGAAATATTAAAATCTTAAAAATACTTTTGTATTAATGTCGTTTCAGGATTAGTGCAAAAATAGTTGGACTGGATAGAGAATTATTTTGAGAATTAAGCATGGTACGCACTGGTGGTTCAATGGTAGAGTGCTCGCCTCCCAAGCGGGTGATCCGGGTTCGATTCCCGGCCAGTGCACAGTGTTTTAATGTTTTAATTGCTGGGAATTCAGAGATACATTAAATGAGAAAAAACGCTTCAATTTTCGTTTAATTCAGTTCTTTAATTTCACATCAAGCAATGAAATGAGAGTTCATCTCAAACAATGACTCAAACGTAATATATCCAATATACACACGCAGTTGAAATATTAAAATCTTAAAAATACTTTTGTATTAATGTCGTTTCAGGATTAGTGCAAAAATAGTTGGACTGGATAGAGAATTATTTTGAGAATTAAGCATGGTACGCACTGGTGGTTCAATGGTAGAATGCTCGCCTCCCAAGCGGGTGATCCGGGTTCGATTCCCGGCCAGTGCACAGTGTTTTAATGTTTTAATTGCTGGGAATTCAGAGATACATTAAATGAGAAAAAACGCTTCAATTTTCGTTTAATTCAGTTCTTTAATTTCACATCAAGCAATGAAATGAGAGTTCATCTCAAACAATGACTCAAACGTAATATATCCAATATACACACGCAGTTGAAATATTAAAATCTTAAAAATACTTTTGTATTAATGTCGTTTCAGGATTAGTGCAAAAATAGTTGGACTGGATAGAGAATTATTTTGAGAATTAAGCATGGTACGCACTGGTTGTTCAATGGTAGAATGCTCGCCTCCCAAGCGGGTGATCCGGGTTCGATTCCCGGCCAGTGCACAGTGTTTTAATGTTTTAATTGCAGGGAATTCAGAGATACATTAAATGAGAAAAAACGCTTCAATTTTCGTTTAATTCAGTTCTTTAATTTCACATCAAGCAATGAAATGAGAGTTCATCTCAAACAATGACTCAAACGTAATATATCCAATATACACACGCAGTTGAAATATTAAAATCTTAAAAATACTTTTGTATTAATGTCGTTTCAGGATTAGTGCAAAAATAGTTGGACTGGATAGAGAATTATTTTGAGAATTAAGCATGGTACGCACTGGTGGTTCAATGGTAGAATGCTCGCCTCCCAAGCGGGTGATCCGGGTTCGATTCCCGGCCAGTGCACAGTGTTTTAATGTTTTAATTGCTGGGAATTCAGAGATACATTAAATGAGAAAAAACGCTTCAATTTTCGTTTAATTCAGTTCTTTAATTTCACATCAAGCAATGAAATGAGAGTTCATCTCAAACAATGACTCAAACGTAATATATCCAATATACACACGCAGTTGAAATATTAAAATCTTAAAAATACTTTTGTATTAATGTCGTTTCAGGATTAGTGCAAAAATAGTTGGACTGGATAGAGAATTATTTTGAGAATTAAGCATGGTACGCACTGGTGGTTCAATGGTAGAATGCTCGCCTCCCAAGCGGGTGATCCGGGTTCGATTCCCGGCCAGTGCACAGTGTTTTAATGTTTTAATTGCTGGGAATTCAGAGATACATTAAATGAGAAAAAACGCTTCAATTTTCGTTTAATTCAGTTCTTTAATTTCACATCAAGCAATGAAATGAGAGTTCATCTCAAACAATGACTCAAACGTAATATATCCAATATACACACGCAGTTGAAATATTAAAATCTTAAAAATACTTTTTTATTAATGTCGTTTCAGGATTAGTGCAAAAATAGTTGGACTGGATAGAGAATTATTTTTAGAATTAAGCATGGTACGCACTGGTGGTTCAATGGTAGAATGCTCGCCTCCCAAGCGGGTGATCCGGGTTCGATTCCCGGCCAGTGCACAGTGTTTTAATGTTTTAATTGCTGGGAATTCAGAGATACATTAAATGAGAAAAAACGCTTCAATTTTCGTTTAATTCAGTTCTTTAATTTCACATCAAGCAATGAAATGAGAGTTCATCTCAAACAATGACTCAAACGTAATATATCCAATATACACACGCAGTTGAAATATTAAAATCTTAAAAATACTTTTGTATTAATGTCGTTTCAGGATTAGTGCAAAAATAGTTGGACTGGATAGAGAATTATTTTGAGAATTAAGCATGGTACGGACTGGTGGTTCAATGGTAGAATGCTCGCCTCCCAAGCGGGTGATCCGGGTTCGATTCCCGGCCAGTGCACAGTGTTTTAATGTTTTAATAGCTGGGAATTCAGAGATACATTAAATGAGAAAAAACGCTTCAATTTTCGTTTAATTCAGTTCTTTAATTTCACATCAAGCAATGAAATGAGAGTTCATCTCAAACAATGACTCAAACGTAATATATCCAATATACACACGCAGTTGAAATATTAAAATCTTAAAAATACTTTTGTATTAATGTCGTTTCAGGATTAGTGCAAAAATAGTTGGACTGGATAGAGAATTATTTTGAGAATTAAGCATGGTACGCACTGGTGGTTCAATGGTAGAATGCTCGCCTCCCAAGCGGGTGATCCGGGTTCGATTCCCGGCCAGTGCACAGTGTTTTAATGTTTTAATTGCTGGGAATTCAGAGATACATTAAATGAGAAAAAACGCTTCAATTTTCGTTTAATTCAGTTCTTTAATTTCACATCAAGCAATGAAATGAGAGTTCATCTCAAACAATGACTCAAACGTAATATATCCAATATACACACGCAGTTGAAATATTAAAATCTTAAAAATACTTTTGTATTAATGTCGTTTCAGGATTAGTGCAAAAATAGTTGGACTGGATAGAGAATTATTTTGAGAATTAAGCATGGTACGCACTGGTGGTTCAATGGTAAAATGCTCGCCTCCCAAGCGGGTGATCCGGGTTCGATTCCCGGCCAGTGCACAGTGTTTTAATGTTTTAATTGCTGGGAATTCAGAGATACATTAAATGAGAAAAAACGCTTCAATTTTCGTTTAATTCAGTTCTTTAATTTCACATCAAGCAATGAAATGAGAGTTCATCTCAAACAATGACTCAAACGTAATATATCCAATATACACACACAGTTGAAATATTAAAATCTTAAAAATACTTTTGTATTAATGTCGTTTCAGGATTAGTGCAAAAATAGTTGGACTGGATAGAGAATTATTTTGAGAATTAAGCATGGTACGCACTGGTGGTTCAATGGTAGAATGCTCGCCTCCCAAGCGGGTGATCCGGGTTCGATTCCCGGCCAGTGCACAGTGTTTTAATGTTTTAATTGCTGGGAATTCAGAGATACATTAAATGAGAAAAAACGCTTCAATTTTCGTTTAATTCAGTTCTTTAATTTCACATCAAGCAATGAAATGAGAGTTCATCTCAAACAATGACTCAAACGTAATATATCCAATATACACACGCAGTTGAAATATTAAAATCTTAAAAATACTTTTGTATTAATGTCGTTTCAGGATTAGTGCAAAAATAGTTGGACTAGATAGAGAATTATTTTGAGAATTAAGCATGGTACGCACTGGTGGTTCAATGGTAGAATGCTCGCCTCCCAAGCGGGTGATCCGGGTTCGATTCCCGGCCAGTGCACAGTGTTTTAATGTTTTAATTGCTGGGAATTCAGAGATACATTAAATGAGAAAAAACGCTTCAATTTTCGTTTAATTCAGTTCTTTAATTTCACATCAAGCAATGAAATGAGAGTTCATCTCAAACAATGACTCAAACGTAATATATCCAATATACACACGCAGTTGAAATATTAAAATCTTAAAAATACTTTTGTATTAATGTCGTTTCAGGATTAGTGCAAAAATAGTTGGACTGGATAGAGAATTATTTTGAGAATTAAGCATGGTACGCACTGGTGGTTCAATGGTAGAATGCTCGCCTCCCAAGCGGGTGATCCGGGTTCGATTCCCGGCCAGTGCACAGTGTTTTAATGTTTTAATTGCTGGGAATTCAGAGATACATTAAATGAGAAAAAACGCTTCAATTTTCGTTAATTCAGTTCTTTAATTTCACATCAAGCAATGAAATGAGAGTTCATCTCAAACAATGACTCAAACGTAATATATCCAATATACACACGCAGTTGAAATATTAAAATCTTAAAAATACTTTTGTATTAATGTCGTTTCAGGATTAGTGCAAAAATAGTTGGACTGGATAGAGAATTATTTTGAGAATTAAGCATGGTACGCACTGGTGGTTCAATGGTAGAATGCTCGCCTCCCAAGCGGGTGATCCGGGTTCGATTCCCGGCCGGTGCACAGTGTTTTAATGTTTTAATTGCTGGGAATTCAGAGATACATTAAATGAGAAAAAACGCTTCAATTTTCGTTTAATTCAGTTCTTTAATTTCACATCAAGCAATGAAATGAGAGTTCATCTCAAATAATGACTCAAACGTAATATAACCAATATACACACGCAGTTGAAATATTAAAATCTTAAAAATACTTTTGTATTAATGTCGTTTCAGGATTAGTGCAAAAATAGTTGGACTGGATAGAGAATTATTTTGAGAATTAAGCATGGTACGCACTGGTGGTTCAATGGTAGAATGCTCGCCTCCCAAGCGGGTGATCCGGGTTCGATTCCCGGCCAGTGCACAGTGTTTTAATGTTTTAATTGCTAGGAATTCAGAGATACATTAAATGAGAAAAAACGCTTCAATTTTCGTTTAATTCAGTTCTTTAATTTCACATCAAGCAATGAAATGAGAGTTCATCTCAAACAATGACTCAAACGTAATGTCTCCAATCTACACACGCAGTTGAAATATTAAAATCTTAAAAATACTTTTGTATTAATGTCGTTTCAGGATTAGTGCAAAAATAGTTGGACTGGATAGAGAATTATTTTGAGAATTAAGCATGGTACGCACTGGTGGTTCAATGGTAGAATGCTCGCCTCCCAAGCGGGTGATCCGGGTTCGATTCCCGGCCAGTGCACAGTGTTTTAATGTTTTAATTGCTGGGAATTCAGAGATACATTAAATGAGAAAAAACGCTTCAATTTTCGTTTAATTCCGTTCTTTAATTTCACATCAAGCAATGAAATGAGAGTTCATCTCAAACAATGACTCAAACGTAATGTCTCCAATCTACAAACGCAGTTGAAATATTAAAATCTTAAAAATACTTTTGTATTAATGTCGTTTCAGGATTAGTGCAAAAATAGTTGGACTGGATAGAGAATTATTTTGAGAATTCAACATGGCACGCACTGGTGGTTCAATGGTAGAATGCTCGCCTCCCAAGCGGGTGATCCGGGTTCGATTCCCGGCCAGTGCACAGTGTTTTAATGTTTTAATTGCTGGGAATTCAGAGATACATTAAATGAGAAAAAACGCTTCAATTTTCGTTTAATTCAGTTCTTTAATTTCACATCAAGCAATGAAACAATGACATCTCATCTCAAACAATGACTCAAACGTAATATATCCAATATACACACGCAGTTGAAATATTAAAATCTTAAAAATACTTTTGTATTAATGTCGTTTCAGGATTAGTGCAAAAATAGTTGGACTGGATAGAGAATTATTTTGAGAATTAAGCATGGTACGCACTGGTGGTTCAATGGTAGAATGCTCGCCTCCCAAGCGGGTGATCCGGGTTCGATTCCCGGCCAGTGCACAGTGTTTTAATGTTTTAATTGCTGGGAATTCAGAGATACATTAAATGAGAAAAAACGCTTCAATTTTCGTTTAATTCAGTTCTTTAATTTCACATCAAGCAATGAAATGAGAGTTCATCTCAAACAATGACTCAAACGTAATGTCTCCAATCTACACACGCAGTTGAAATATTAAAATCTTAAAAATACTTTTGTATTAATGTCGTTTCAGGATTAGTGCAAAAATAGTTGGACTGGATAGAGAATTATTTTGAGAATTAAGCATGGTACGCACTGGTGGTTCAATGGTAGAATGCTCGCCTCCCAAGCGGGTGATCCGGGTTCGATTCCCGGCCAGTGCACAGTGTTTTAATGTTTTAATTGCTGGGAAATCAGAGATACATTAAATGAGAAAAAACGCTTCAATTTTCGTTTAATTCAGTTCTTTAATTTCACATCAAGCAATGAAATGAGAGTTCATCTCAAACAATGACTCAAACGTAATATATCCAATATACACACGCAGTTGAAATATTAAAATCTTAAAAATACTTTTGTATTAATGTCGTTTCAGGATTAGTGCAAAAATAGTTGGACTGGATAGAGAATTATTTTGAGAATTAAGCATGGTACGCACTGGTGGTTCAATGGTAGAATGCTCGCCTCCCAAGCGGGTGATCCGGGTTCGATTCCCGGCCAGTGCACAGTGTTTTAATGTTTTAATTGCTGGGAATTCAGAGATACATTAAATGAGAAAAAACGCTTCAATTTTCGTTTAATTCAGTTCTTTAATTTCACATCAAGCAATGAAATGAGAGTTCATCTCAAACAATGACTCAAACGTAATATATCCAATATACACACGCAGTTGAAATATTAAAATCTTAAAAATACTTTTGTATTAATGTCGTTTCAGGATTAGTGCAAAAATAGTTGGACTGGATAGAGAATTATTTTGAGAATTAAGCATGGTACGCACTGGTGGTTCAATGGTAGAATGCTCGCCTCCCAAGCGGGTGATCCGGGTTCGATTCCCGGCCAGTGCACAGTGTTTTAATGTTTTAATTGCTGGGAATTCAGAGATACATTAAATGAGAAAAAACGCTTCAATTTTCGTTTAATTCAGTTCTTTAATTTCACATCAAGCAATGAAATGAGAGTTCATCTCAAATAATGACTCAAACGTAATATAACCAATATACACACGCAGTTGAAATATTAAAATCTTAAAAATACTTTTGTATTAATGTCGTTTCAGGATTAGTGCAAAAATAGTTGGACTGGATAGAGAATTATTTTGAGAATTAAGCATGGTACGCACTGGTGGTTCAATGGTAGAATGCTCGCCTCCCAAGCGGGTGATCCGGGTTCGATTCCCGGCCAGTGCACAGTGTTTTAATGTTTTAATTGCTGGGAATTCAGAGATACATTAAATGAGAAAAAACGCTTCAATTTTCGTTTAATTCAGTTCTTTAATTTCACATCAAGCAATGAAATGAGAGTTCATCTCAAACAATGACTCAAACGTAATGTCTCCAATCTACACACGCAGTTGAAATATTAAAATCTTAAAAATACTTTTGTATTAATGTCGTTTCAGGATTAGTGCAAAAATAGTTGGACTGGATAGAGAATTATTTTGAGAATTAAGCATGGTACGCACTGGTGGTTCAATGGTAGAATGCTCGCCTCCCAAGCGGGTGATCCGGGTTCGATTCCCGGCCAGTGCACAGTGTTTTAATGTTTTAATTGCTGGGAATTCAGAGATACATTAAATGAGAAAAAACGCTTCAATTTTCGTTTAATTCCGTTCTTTAATTTCACATCAAGCAATGAAATGAGAGTTCATCTCAAACAATGACTCAAACGTAATGTCTCCAATCTACACACGCAGTTGAAATATTAAAATCTTAAAAATACTTTTGTATTAATGTCGTTTCAGGATTAGTGCAAAAATAGTTGGACTGGATAGAGAATTATTTTGAGAATTCAACATGGCACGCACTGGTGGTTCAATGGTAGAATGCTCGCCTCCCAAGCGGGTGATCCGGGTTCGATTCCCGGCCAGAGCACAGTATTTTAATGTTTTAATTGCTGGGAATTCAGAGATACATTAAATGAGAAAAAACGCTTTAATTTTCGTTTAATTCAGTTCTTTAATTTCACATCAAGCAATGAAATGAGAGTTCATCTCAAACAATGACTCAAACGTAATGTCTCCAATCTACAAACGCAGTTGAAATATTAAAATCTTAAAAATACTTTTGTATTAATGTCGTTTCAGGATTAGTGCAAAAATAGTTGGACTGGATAGAGAATTATTTTGAGAATTCAACATGGCACGCACTGGTGGTTCAATGGTAGAATGCTCGCCTCCCAAGCGGGTGATCCGGGTTCGATTCCCGGCCAGTGCACAGTGTTTTAATGTTTTAATTGCTGGGAATTCAGAGATACATTAAATGAGAAAAAACGCTTCAATTTTCGTTTAATTCAGTTCTTTAATTTCACATCAAGCAATGAAATGAGAGTTCATCTCAAACAATGACTCAAACGTAATGTCTCCAATCTACACACGCAGTTGAAATATTAAAATCTTAAAAATACTTTTGTATTAATGTCGTTTCAGGATTAGTGCAAAAATAGTTGGACTGGATAGAGAATTATTTTGAGAATTAAGCATGGTACGCACTGGTGGTTCAATGGTAGAATGCTCGCCTCCCAAGCGGGTGATCCGGGTTCGATTCCCGGCCAGTGCACAGTGTTTTAATGTTTTAATTGCTGGGAATTCAGAGATACATTAAATGAGAAAAAACGCTTCAATTTTCGTTTAATTCCGTTCTTTAATTTCACATCAAGCAATGAAATGAGAGTTCATCTCAAACAATGACTCAAACGTAATGTCTCCAATCTACACACGCAGTTGAAATATTAAAATCTTAAAAATACTTTTGTATTAATGTCGTTTCAGGATTAGTGCAAAAATAGTTGGACTGGATAGAGAATTATTTTGAGAATTCAACATGGCACGCACTGGTGGTTCAATGGTAGAATGCTCGCCTCCCAAGCGGGTGATCCGGGTTCGATTCCCGGCCAGAGCACAGTATTTTAATGTTTTAATTGCTGGGAATTCAGAGATACATTAAATGAGAAAAAACGCTTTAATTTTCGTTTAATTCAGTTCTTTAATTTCACATCAAGCAATGAAATGAGAGTTCATCTCAAACAATGACTCAAACGTAATGTCTCCAATCTACAAACGCAGTTGAAATATTAAAATCTTAAAAATACTTTTGTATTAATGTCGTTTCAGGATTAGTGCAAAAATAGTTGGACTGGATAGAGAATTATTTTGAGAATTCAACATGGCACGCACTGGTGGTTCAATGGTAGAATGCTCGCCTCCCAAGCGGGTGATCCGGGTTCGATTCCCGGCCAGTGCACAGTGTTTTAATGTTTTAATTGCTGGGAATTCAGAGATACATTAAATGAGAAAAAACGCTTCAATTTTCGTTTAATTCAGTTCTTTAATTTCACATCAAGCAATGAAATGAGAGTTCATCTCAAACAATGACTCAAACGTAATATATCCAATATACACACGCAGTTGAAATATTAAAATCTTAAAAATACTTTTGTATTAATGTCGTTTCAGGATTAGTGCAAAAATAGTTGGACTGGATAGAGAATTATTTTGAGAATTAAGCATGGTACGCACTGGTGGTTCAATGGTAGAATGCTCGCCTCCCAAGCGGGTGATCCGGGTTCGATTCCCGGCCAGTGCACAGTGTTTTAATTTTTTAATTGCTGGGAATTCAGAGATACATTAAATGAGAAAAAACGCTTCAATTTTCGTTTAATTCAGTTCTTTAATTTCACATCAAGCAATGAAATGAGAGTTCATCTCAAACAATGACTCAAACGTAATGTCTCCAATCTACACACGCAGTTGAAATATTAAAATCTTAAAAATACTTTTGTATTAATGTCGTTTCAGGATTAGTGCAAAAATAGTTGGACTGGATAGAGAATTATTTTGAGAATTAAGCATGGTACGCACTGGTGGTTCAATGGTAGAATGCTCGCCTCCCAAGCGGGTGATCCGGGTTCGATTCCCGGCCAGTGCACTGTGTTTTTATGTTTTAATTGCTGGGAATTCAGAGATACATTAAATGAGAAAAAACGCTTCAATTTTCGTTTAATTCCGTTCTTTAATTTCACATCAAGCAATGAAATGAGAGTTCATCTCAAACAATGACTCAAACGTAATGTCTCCAATCTACACACGCAGTTGAAATATTAAAATCTTAAAAATACTTTTGTATTAATGTCGTTTCAGGATTAGTGCAAAAATAGTTGGACTGGATAGAGAATTATTTTGAGAATTCAACATGGCACGCACTGGTGGTTCAATGGTAGAATGCTCGCCTCCCAAGCGGGTGATCCGGGTTCGATTCCCGGCCAGAGCACAGTATTTTAATGTTTTAATTGCTGGGAATTCAGAGATACATTAAATGAGAAAAAACGCTTCAATTTTCGTTTAATTCAGTTCTTTAATTTCACATCAAGCAATGAAATGAGAGTTCATCTCAAACAATGACTCAAACGTAATGTCTCCAATCTACACACGCAGTTGAAATATTAAAATCTTAAAAATACTTTTGTATTAATGTCGTTTCAGGATTAGTGCAAAAATAGTTGGACTGGATAGAGAATTATTTTGAGAATTCAACAGGGCACGCACTGGTGGTTCAATGGTAGAATGCTCGCCTCCCAAGCGGGTGATCCGGGTTCGATTCCCGGCCAGTGCACAGTGTTTTAATGTTTTAATTGCTGGGAATTCAGAGATACATTAAATGAGAAAAAACGCTTCAATTTTCGTTTAATTCAGTTCTTTAATTTCACATCAAGCAATGAAATGAGAGTTCATCTCAAACAATGACTCAAACGTAATGTCTCCAATCTACACACGCAGTTGAAATATTAAAATCTTAAAAATACTTTTGTATTAATGTCGTTTCAGGATTAGTGCAAAAATAGTCGGACTGGATAGAGAATTATTTTGAGAATTAAGCATGGTACGCACTGGTGGTTCAATGGTAGAATGCTCGCCTCCCAAGCGGGTGATCCGGGTTCGATTCCCGGCCGGAGCACAGTATTTTAATGTTTAAATTGCTGGGAATTCAGAGATACATTAAATGAGAAAAAACGCTTCAATTTTCGTTTAATTCAGTTCTTTAATTTCACATCAAGCAATGAAATGAGAGTTCATCTCAAACAATGACTCAAACGTAATATATCCAATATACACACGCAGTTGAAATATTTAAAGCTTAAAAGTACTTTTGTGTTAATGTCGTTTTAGAATTAGTGTAAAGTTAGTTGAAGTGGATAAAGAATTATTTTGGGTATTAAGCATGGTACGCACTGGTGGTTCAATGGTAGAATGCTCGTCTCCCAAGCGGGTGATCCGGGTTCGATTCCCGGCCAGAGCACAGTATTTTAATGTTTTAATTGATGGGAATTCAGAGATACATTTAATGAGAAAGAAAGTTTCGATTTTCGTTTAATTCAGTTGTTTAATTTCACATCAAGCAATGAAATGAGAGTCCATGTCAAATAATGACTCAAACGTAATATATCCAATATACACACGCAGTTGAAATATTTAAAGCTTAAAAGTACTTTTGTGTGAATGTCGTTTTAGAATTAGTGCAAAGTTAGTTGAACTGGATAAAGAATTATTTTGGGTATTAAGAATGGTACGCACTGGTGGTTTAATGGTAGATTGCTCGCCTTCCAAGCGGGTGATCCGGGTTCGATTCCCGGCCAGAGCACAGTATTTTAATGTTTTAATTGCTGGGAATTCAGAGATACATTAAATGAGAAAGAAAGTTTCGATTTTCGTTTAATTCAGTTCTTTAATTTCACATCAAGCAATGAAATGAGAGTCCGTGTCAAATAATGACTCAAACGTAATATATCCAATATACACACGTAGTTGAAATATTTAAAGCTGAAAAGTACTTTTGTGTTAATGTCGTTTTAGAATTAATGCAAAGTTAGTTGAACTGGATAAAGAATTTTTTTGGGTATTAAGAAAGGTACGCACTGGTGGTTTAATGGTAGAATGCTCGCCTTACAAGCGGGTGATCCGGGTTCGATTCCCGGCCAGAGCACAGTATTTTAATGTTTTAATAGTTGGGAATTCAGAGATACATTAAATGAGAAAGAAAGTTTCGATTTTCGTTTCATTCAGTTGTTTAATTTCACATCAAGCAATGAAATGAGAGTCCATGTCAAATAATGACTCAAACGTAATATATCCAATATACACACGTAGTTGAAATATTTAAAGCTTAAAATTACTTTTGTATTAATGTCGTTTCAGGATTAGTGCAAAAATAGTTGGACTGGATAGAGAATTATTTTGAGAATTAAGCATGGTACGCACTGGTGGTTCAATGGTAGAATGCTCGCCTCCCAAGCGGGTGATCCGGGTTTGATTCCCGGCCAGTGCACAGTGTTTAAATGTTTTATCCTGAAATTGTAGAGAATTCAGAGATACATTAAATGAGAAAGAACGCTTCAATTTTCGTTTAATTCAGTTCTTTAATTTCACATCAAGCAATGAAATGAGAGTTCATCTCAAACAATGATTCAAACGTAATGTCTCCAATCTACACACGCAGTTGAAATATTAAAATCTTAAAAATACTTTTGTATTAATGTCGTTTCAGGATTAGTGCAAAAATAGTTGGACTGGATAGAGAATTATTTTGAGAATTCAACATGGCACGCACTGGTGGTTCAATGGTAGAATGCTCGCCTCCCAAGCGGGTGATCCGGGTTCGATTCCCGGCCAGAGCACAGTATTTTAATGTTTTAATTGCTGGGAATTCAGAGATACATTAAATGAGAAAAAACGCTTCAATTTTCGTTTAATTCAGTTCTTTAATTTCACATCAAGCAATGAAATGAGAGTTCATCTCAAACAATGACTCAAACGTAATGTCTCCAATCTACACACGCAGTTGAAATATTAAAATCTTAAAAATACTTTTGTATTAATGTCGTTTCAGGATTAGTGCAAAAATAGTTGGACTGGATAGAGAATTATTTTGAGAATTCAACAGGGCACGCACTGGTGGTTCAATGGTAGAATGCTCGCCTCCCAAGCGGGTGATCCGGGTTCGATTCCCGGCCAGTGCACAGTGTTTTAATGTTTTAATTGCTGGGAATTCAGAGATACATTAAATGAGAAAAAACGCTTCAATTTTCGTTTAATTCAGTTCTTTAATTTCACATCAAGCAATGAAATGAGAGTTCATCTCAAACAATGACTCAAACGTAATGTCTCCAATCTACACACGCAGTTGAAATATTAAAATCTTAAAAATACTTTTGTATTAATGTCGTTTCAGGATTAGTGCAAAAATAGTCGGACTGGATAGAGAATTATTTTGAGAATTAAGCATGGTACGCACTGGTGGTTCAATGGTAGAATGCTCGCCTCCCAAGCGGGTGATCCGGGTTCGATTCCCGGCCGGAGCACAGTATTTTAATGTTTAAATTGCTGGGAATTCAGAGATACATTAAATGAGAAAAAACGCTTCAATTTTCGTTTAATTCAGTTCTTTAATTTCACATCAAGCAATGAAATGAGAGTTCATCTCAAACAATGACTCAAACGTAATATATCCAATATACACACGCAGTTGAAATATTTAAAGCTTAAAAGTACTTTTGTGTTAATGTCGTTTTAGAATTAGTGTAAAGTTAGTTGAAGTGGATAAAGAATTATTTTGGGTATTAAGCATGGTACGCACTGGTGGTTCAATGGTAGAATGCTCGTCTCCCAAGCGGGTGATCCGGGTTCGATTCCCGGCCAGAGCACAGTATTTTAATGTTTTAATTGATGGGAATTCAGAGATACATTTAATGAGAAAGAAAGTTTCGATTTTCGTTTAATTCAGTTGTTTAATTTCACATCAAGCAATGAAATGAGAGTCCATGTCAAATAATGACTCAAACGTAATATATCCAATATACACACGCAGTTGAAATATTTAAAGCTTAAAAGTACTTTTGTGTGAATGTCGTTTTAGAATTAGTGCAAAGTTAGTTGAACTGGATAAAGAATTATTTTGGGTATTAAGAATGGTACGCACTGGTGGTTTAATGGTAGATTGCTCGCCTTCCAAGCGGGTGATCCGGGTTCGATTCCCGGCCAGAGCACAGTATTTTAATGTTTTAATTGCTGGGAATTCAGAGATACATTAAATGAGAAAGAAAGTTTCGATTTTCGTTTAATTCAGTTCTTTAATTTCACATCAAGCAATGAAATGAGAGTCCGTGTCAAATAATGACTCAAACGTAATATATCCAATATACACACGTAGTTGAAATATTTAAAGCTGAAAAGTACTTTTGTGTTAATGTCGTTTTAGAATTAATGCAAAGTTAGTTGAACTGGATAAAGAATTTTTTTGGGTATTAAGAAAGGTACGCACTGGTGGTTTAATGGTAGAATGCTCGCCTTACTAGCGGGTGATCCGGGTTCGATTCCCGGCCAGAGCACAGTATTTTAATGTTTTAATAGTTGGGAATTCAGAGATACATTAAATGAGAAAGAAAGTTTCGATTTTCGTTTCATTCAGTTGTTTAATTTCACATCAAGCAATGAAATGAGAGTCCATGTCAAATAATGACTCAAACGTAATATATCCAATATACACACGTAGTTGAAATATTTAAAGCTTAAAATTACTTTTGTATTAATGTCGTTTCAGGATTAGTGCAAAAATAGTTGGACTGGATAGAGAATTATTTTGAGAATTAAGCATGGTACGCACTGGTGGTTCAATGGTAGAATGCTCGCCTCCCAAGCGGGTGATCCGGGTTTGATTCCCGGCCAGTGCACAGTGTTTAAATGTTTTATCCTGAAATTGTAGAGAATTCAGAGATACATTAAATGAGAAAGAACGCTTCAATTTTCGTTTAATTCAGTTCTTTAATTTCACATCAAGCAAAGAAATGAGAGTTCATCTCAAACAATGACTCAAACGTAATGTCTCCAATCTACACACGCAGTTAAAATATTAAAATCTTAAAATTACTTTTGTATTAATGTCGTTTAGGGATTAGTGCAAAAATAGTTGGAATGGATAGAGAATTATTTTGAGAATTAAGCATGATACGCACTGGTGGTTCAATGGTAGAATGCTCGCCTCCCAAGCGGGTGATCCGGGTTCGATTCCCGGCGAGTGCACAGTGTTTAAATGTTTTATCCTGAAATTGTAGAGAATTCAGAGATACATTAAATGAGAAAAAAAGCTTCAATTTTCGTTTAATTCAGTTCTTTAATTTCACATCAAGCAATGAAATGAGAGTTCATCTCAAACAATGACTCAAACGTAATGTCTCCAATCTACACACGCAGTTGAAATATTAAAATCTTAAAAATACTTTTGTATTAATGTCGTTTCAGGATTAGTGCAAAAATAGTTGGACTGGATAGAGAATTATTTTGAGAATTAAGCATGGTACGCACTGGTGGTTCAATGGTAGAATGCTCGCCTCCCAAGCGGGTGATCCGGGTTCGATTCCCGGCCAGTGCACAGTGTTTTAATGTTTTAATTGCTGGGAATTCAGAGATACATTAAATGAGAAAAAACGCTTCAATTTTCGTTTAATTCCGTTCTTTAATTTCACATCAAGCAATGAAATGAGAGTTCATCTCAAACAATGACTCAAACGTAATGTCTCCAATCTACACACGCAGTTGAAATATTAAAATCTTAAAAATACTTTTGTATTAATGTCGTTTCAGGATTAGTGCAAAAATAGTTGGACTGGATAGAGAATTATTTTGAGAATTCAACATGGCACGCACTGGTGGTTCAATGGTAGAATGCTCGCCTCCCAAGCGGGTGATCCGGGTTCGATTCCCGGCCAGAGCACAGTATTTTAATGTTTTAATTGCTGGGAATTCAGAGATACATTAAATGAGAAAAAACGCTTTAATTTTCGTTTAATTCAGTTCTTTAATTTCACATCAAGCAATGAAATGAGAGTTCATCTCAAACAATGACTCAAACGTAATGTCTCCAATCTACAAACGCAGTTGAAATATTAAAATCTTAAAAATACTTTTGTATTAATGTCGTTTCAGGATTAGTGCAAAAATAGTTGGACTGGATAGAGAATTATTTTGAGAATTCAACATGGCACGCACTGGTGGTTCAATGGTAGAATGCTCGCCTCCCAAGCGGGTGATCCGGGTTCGATTCCCGGCCAGTGCACAGTGTTTTAATGTTTTAATTGCTGGGAATTCAGAGATACATTAAATGAGAAAAAACGCTTCAATTTTCGTTTAATTCAGTTCTTTAATTTCACATCAAGCAATGAAATGAGAGTTCATCTCAAACAATGACTCAAACGTAATATATCCAATATACACACGCAGTTGAAATATTAAAATCTTAAAAATACTTTTGTATTAATGTCGTTTCAGGATTAGTGCAAAAATAGTTGGACTGGATAGAGAATTATTTTGAGAATTAAGCATGGTACGCACTGGTGGTTCAATGGTAGAATGCTCGCCTCCCAAGCGGGTGATCCGGGTTCGATTCCCGGCCAGTGCACAGTGTTTTAATGTTTTAATTGCTGGGAATTCAGAGATACATTAAATGAGAAAAAACGCTTCAATTTTCGTTTAATTCCGTTCTTTAATTTCACATCAAGCAATGAAATGAGAGTTCATCTCAAACAATGACTCAAACGTAATGTCTCCAATCTACACACGCAGTTGAAATATTAAAATCTTAAAAATACTTTTGTATTAATGTCGTTTCAGGATTAGTGCAAAAATAGTTGGACTGGATAGAGAATTATTTTGAGAATTCAACATGGCACGCACTGGTGGTTCAATGGTAGAATGCTCGCCTCCCAAGCGGGTGATCCGGGTTCGATTCCCGGCCAGAGCACAGTATTTTAATGTTTTAATTGCTGGGAATTCAGAGATACATTAAATGAGAAAAAACGCTTTAATTTTCGTTTAATTCAGTTCTTTAATTTCACATCAAGCAATGAAATGAGAGTTCATCTCAAACAATGACTCAAACGTAATGTCTCCAATCTACAAACGCAGTTGAAATATTAAAATCTTAAAAATACTTTTGTATTAATGTCGTTTCAGGATTAGTGCAAAAATAGTTGGACTGGATAGAGAATTATTTTGAGAATTCAACATGGCACGCACTGGTGGTTCAATGGTAGAATGCTCGCCTCCCAAGCGGGTGATCCGGGTTCGATTCCCGGCCAGTGCACAGTGTTTTAATGTTTTAATTGCTGGGAATTCAGAGATACATTAAATGAGAAAAAACGCTTCAATTTTCGTTTAATTCAGTTCTTTAATTTCACATCAAGCAATGAAATGAGAGTTCATCTCAAACAATGACTCAAACGTAATATATCCAATATACACACGCAGTTGAAATATTAAAATCTTAAAAATACTTTTGTATTAATGTCGTTTCAGGATTAGTGCAAAAATAGTTGGACTGGATAGAGAATTATTTTGAGAATTAAGCATGGTACGCACTGGTGGTTCAATGGTAGAATGCTCGCCTCCCAAGCGGGTGATCCGGGTTCGATTCCCGGCCAGTGCACAGTGTTTTAATTTTTTAATTGCTGGGAATTCAGAGATACATTAAATGAGAAAAAACGCTTCAATTTTCGTTTAATTCAGTTCTTTAATTTCACATCAAGCAATGAAATGAGAGTTCATCTCAAACAATGACTCAAACGTAATGTCTCCAATCTACACACGCAGTTGAAATATTAAAATCTTAAAAATACTTTTGTATTAATGTCGTTTCAGGATTAGTGCAAAAATAGTTGGACTGGATAGAGAATTATTTTGAGAATTAAGCATGGTACGCACTGGTGGTTCAATGGTAGAATGCTCGCCTCCCAAGCGGGTGATCCGGGTTCGATTCCCGGCCAGTGCACTGTGTTTTTATGTTTTAATTGCTGGGAATTCAGAGATACATTAAATGAGAAAAAACGCTTCAATTTTCGTTTAATTCCGTTCTTTAATTTCACATCAAGCAATGAAATGAGAGTTCATCTCAAACAATGACTCAAACGTAATGTCTCCAATCTACACACGCAGTTGAAATATTAAAATCTTAAAAATACTTTTGTATTAATGTCGTTTCAGGATTAGTGCAAAAATAGTTGGACTGGATAGAGAATTATTTTGAGAATTCAACATGGCACGCACTGGTGGTTCAATGGTAGAATGCTCGCCTCCCAAGCGGGTGATCCGGGTTCGATTCCCGGCCAGAGCACAGTATTTTAATGTTTTAATTGCTGGGAATTCAGAGATACATTAAATGAGAAAAAACGCTTCAATTTTCGTTTAATTCAGTTCTTTAATTTCACATCAAGCAATGAAATGAGAGTTCATCTCAAACAATGACTCAAACGTAATGTCTCCAATCTACACACGCAGTTGAAATATTAAAATCTTAAAAATACTTTTGTATTAATGTCGTTTCAGGATTAGTGCAAAAATAGTTGGACTGGATAGAGAATTATTTTGAGAATTCAACAGGGCACGCACTGGTGGTTCAATGGTAGAATGCTCGCCTCCCAAGCGGGTGATCCGGGTTCGATTCCCGGCCAGTGCACAGTGTTTTAATGTTTTAATTGCTGGGAATTCAGAGATACATTAAATGAGAAAAAACGCTTCAATTTTCGTTTAATTCAGTTCTTTAATTTCACATCAAGCAATGAAATGAGAGTTCATCTCAAACAATGACTCAAACGTAATGTCTCCAATCTACACACGCAGTTGAAATATTAAAATCTTAAAAATACTTTTGTATTAATGTCGTTTCAGGATTAGTGCAAAAATAGTCGGACTGGATAGAGAATTATTTTGAGAATTAAGCATGGTACGCACTGGTGGTTCAATGGTAGAATGCTCGCCTCCCAAGCGGGTGATCCGGGTTCGATTCCCGGCCGGAGCACAGTATTTTAATGTTTAAATTGCTGGGAATTCAGAGATACATTAAATGAGAAAAAACGCTTCAATTTTCGTTTAATTCAGTTCTTTAATTTCACATCAAGCAATGAAATGAGAGTTCATCTCAAACAATGACTCAAACGTAATATATCCAATATACACACGCAGTTGAAATATTTAAAGCTTAAAAGTACTTTTGTGTTAATGTCGTTTTAGAATTAGTGTAAAGTTAGTTGAAGTGGATAAAGAATTATTTTGGGTATTAAGCATGGTACGCACTGGTGGTTCAATGGTAGAATGCTCGTCTCCCAAGCGGGTGATCCGGGTTCGATTCCCGGCCAGAGCACAGTATTTTAATGTTTTAATTGATGGGAATTCAGAGATACATTTAATGAGAAAGAAAGTTTCGATTTTCGTTTAATTCAGTTGTTTAATTTCACATCAAGCAATGAAATGAGAGTCCATGTCAAATAATGACTCAAACGTAATATATCCAATATACACACGCAGTTGAAATATTTAAAGCTTAAAAGTACTTTTGTGTGAATGTCGTTTTAGAATTAGTGCAAAGTTAGTTGAACTGGATAAAGAATTATTTTGGGTATTAAGAATGGTACGCACTGGTGGTTTAATGGTAGATTGCTCGCCTTCCAAGCGGGTGATCCGGGTTCGATTCCCGGCCAGAGCACAGTATTTTAATGTTTTAATTGCTGGGAATTCAGAGATACATTAAATGAGAAAGAAAGTTTCGATTTTCGTTTAATTCAGTTCTTTAATTTCACATCAAGCAATGAAATGAGAGTCCGTGTCAAATAATGACTCAAACGTAATATATCCAATATACACACGTAGTTGAAATATTTAAAGCTGAAAAGTACTTTTGTGTTAATGTCGTTTTAGAATTAATGCAAAGTTAGTTGAACTGGATAAAGAATTTTTTTGGGTATTAAGAAAGGTACGCACTGGTGGTTTAATGGTAGAATGCTCGCCTTACAAGCGGGTGATCCGGGTTCGATTCCCGGCCAGAGCACAGTATTTTAATGTTTTAATAGTTGGGAATTCAGAGATACATTAAATGAGAAAGAAAGTTTCGATTTTCGTTTCATTCAGTTGTTTAATTTCACATCAAGCAATGAAATGAGAGTCCATGTCAAATAATGACTCAAACGTAATATATCCAATATACACACGTAGTTGAAATATTTAAAGCTTAAAATTACTTTTGTATTAATGTCGTTTCAGGATTAGTGCAAAAATAGTTGGACTGGATAGAGAATTATTTTGAGAATTAAGCATGGTACGCACTGGTGGTTCAATGGTAGAATGCTCGCCTCCCAAGCGGGTGATCCGGGTTTGATTCCCGGCCAGTGCACAGTGTTTAAATGTTTTATCCTGAAATTGTAGAGAATTCAGAGATACATTAAATGAGAAAGAACGCTTCAATTTTCGTTTAATTCAGTTCTTTAATTTCACATCAAGCAATGAAATGAGAGTTCATCTCAAACAATGATTCAAACGTAATGTCTCCAATCTACACACGCAGTTGAAATATTAAAATCTTAAAAATACTTTTGTATTAATGTCGTTTCAGGATTAGTGCAAAAATAGTTGGACTGGATAGAGAATTATTTTGAGAATTCAACATGGCACGCACTGGTGGTTCAATGGTAGAATGCTCGCCTCCCAAGCGGGTGATCCGGGTTCGATTCCCGGCCAGAGCACAGTATTTTAATGTTTTAATTGCTGGGAATTCAGAGATACATTAAATGAGAAAAAACGCTTCAATTTTCGTTTAATTCAGTTCTTTAATTTCACATCAAGCAATGAAATGAGAGTTCATCTCAAACAATGACTCAAACGTAATGTCTCCAATCTACACACGCAGTTGAAATATTAAAATCTTAAAAATACTTTTGTATTAATGTCGTTTCAGGATTAGTGCAAAAATAGTTGGACTGGATAGAGAATTATTTTGAGAATTCAACAGGGCACGCACTGGTGGTTCAATGGTAGAATGCTCGCCTCCCAAGCGGGTGATCCGGGTTCGATTCCCGGCCAGTGCACAGTGTTTTAATGTTTTAATTGCTGGGAATTCAGAGATACATTAAATGAGAAAAAACGCTTCAATTTTCGTTTAATTCAGTTCTTTAATTTCACATCAAGCAATGAAATGAGAGTTCATCTCAAACAATGACTCAAACGTAATGTCTCCAATCTACACACGCAGTTGAAATATTAAAATCTTAAAAATACTTTTGTATTAATGTCGTTTCAGGATTAGTGCAAAAATAGTCGGACTGGATAGAGAATTATTTTGAGAATTAAGCATGGTACGCACTGGTGGTTCAATGGTAGAATGCTCGCCTCCCAAGCGGGTGATCCGGGTTCGATTCCCGGCCGGAGCACAGTATTTTAATGTTTAAATTGCTGGGAATTCAGAGATACATTAAATGAGAAAAAACGCTTCAATTTTCGTTTAATTCAGTTCTTTAATTTCACATCAAGCAATGAAATGAGAGTTCATCTCAAACAATGACTCAAACGTAATATATCCAATATACACACGCAGTTGAAATATTTAAAGCTTAAAAGTACTTTTGTGTTAATGTCGTTTTAGAATTAGTGTAAAGTTAGTTGAAGTGGATAAAGAATTATTTTGGGTATTAAGCATGGTACGCACTGGTGGTTCAATGGTAGAATGCTCGTCTCCCAAGCGGGTGATCCGGGTTCGATTCCCGGCCAGAGCACAGTATTTTAATGTTTTAATTGATGGGAATTCAGAGATACATTTAATGAGAAAGAAAGTTTCGATTTTCGTTTAATTCAGTTGTTTAATTTCACATCAAGCAATGAAATGAGAGTCCATGTCAAATAATGACTCAAACGTAATATATCCAATATACACACGCAGTTGAAATATTTAAAGCTTAAAAGTACTTTTGTGTGAATGTCGTTTTAGAATTAGTGCAAAGTTAGTTGAACTGGATAAAGAATTATTTTGGGTATTAAGAATGGTACGCACTGGTGGTTTAATGGTAGATTGCTCGCCTTCCAAGCGGGTGATCCGGGTTCGATTCCCGGCCAGAGCACAGTATTTTAATGTTTTAATTGCTGGGAATTCAGAGATACATTAAATGAGAAAGAAAGTTTCGATTTTCGTTTAATTCAGTTCTTTAATTTCACATCAAGCAATGAAATGAGAGTCCGTGTCAAATAATGACTCAAACGTAATATATCCAATATACACACGTAGTTGAAATATTTAAAGCTGAAAAGTACTTTTGTGTTAATGTCGTTTTAGAATTAATGCAAAGTTAGTTGAACTGGATAAAGAATTTTTTTGGGTATTAAGAAAGGTACGCACTGGTGGTTTAATGGTAGAATGCTCGCCTTACTAGCGGGTGATCCGGGTTCGATTCCCGGCCAGAGCACAGTATTTTAATGTTTTAATAGTTGGGAATTCAGAGATACATTAAATGAGAAAGAAAGTTTCGATTTTCGTTTCATTCAGTTGTTTAATTTCACATCAAGCAATGAAATGAGAGTCCATGTCAAATAATGACTCAAACGTAATATATCCAATATACACACGTAGTTGAAATATTTAAAGCTTAAAATTACTTTTGTATTAATGTCGTTTCAGGATTAGTGCAAAAATAGTTGGACTGGATAGAGAATTATTTTGAGAATTAAGCATGGTACGCACTGGTGGTTCAATGGTAGAATGCTCGCCTCCCAAGCGGGTGATCCGGGTTTGATTCCCGGCCAGTGCACAGTGTTTAAATGTTTTATCCTGAAATTGTAGAGAATTCAGAGATACATTAAATGAGAAAGAACGCTTCAATTTTCGTTTAATTCAGTTCTTTAATTTCACATCAAGCAAAGAAATGAGAGTTCATCTCAAACAATGACTCAAACGTAATGTCTCCAATCTACACACGCAGTTAAAATATTAAAATATTAAAATTACTTTTGTATTAATGTCGTTTAGGGATTAGTGCAAAAATAGTTGGAATGGATAGAGAATTATTTTGAGAATTAAGCATGATACGCACTGGTGGTTCAATGGTAGAATGCTCGCCTCCCAAGCGGGTGATCCGGGTTCGATTCCCGGCGAGTGCACAGTGTTTAAATGTTTTATCCTGAAATTGTAGAGAATTCAGAGATACATTAAATGAGAAAAAAAGCTTCAATTTTCGTTTAATTCAAGTCTTTAATTTCACATCAAGCAATGAAATGAGAGTTCATCTCAAGCAAAGACTCAAACGTAATGTCTCCAATCTACACACGCAGTTGAAATATTAAAATCTTAAAATTACTTTTGTATTAATGTCGTTTCAGGAATAGTGTAAAAATAGTTGGACTGGATAGAGAATTATTTTGAGAATTAAGCATGATACGCACTGGTGGTTCAATGGTAGAATGCTCGCCTCCCAAGCGGGTGATCCGGGTTCGATTCCCGGCCGGAGCACAGTATTTTAATGTTTTAATAGTTGGGAATTCAGAGATACATTAAATGAGAAAGAAAGTTTCGATTTTCGTTTCATTCAGTTGTTTAATTTCACATCAAGCAATGAAATGAGAGTCCATGTCAAATAAGGACTCAAACGTAATATATCCAATATGCACACGCAGTTGAAATATTTAAAGCTTAAAATTACTTTTGTATTAATGTCGTTTCAGGATTAGTGCAAAATAGTTGGACTGGATAGAGAATTATTTTGAGAATTAAGCATGGTACGCACTGGTGGTTCAATGGTAGAATGCTCGCCTCCCAAGCGGGTGATCCAGGTTCGATTCCCGGCAAGAGCACAGTATTTTAATGTTTTAATTGCTGGGAATTCAGAGATACATTAAATGAGAAAGAAAGTTTCGATTTTCGTTTAATTCAGTTCTTTAATTTCACATCAAGCAATGAAATGAGAGTCCATCTCAAATAATGACTCAAACGTAATATATCCAATATACACACGTAGTTGAAATATTTAAAGCTTAAAAGTACTTTTGTGTTAATGTCGTTTTAGAATTAATGCAAAGTTAGTTGAACTGGATAAAGAATTATTTTGGGTATTAAGAATGGTACGCACTGGTGGTTCAATGGTAGAATGCTCGCCTCCCAAGCGGGTGATCCGGGTTCGATACTCGGCCAGAGCACAGTGTTTTAATGTTTTAATTGCTGGGAATTCAGAGATACATTAAATGAGAAAGAAAGTTTCGATTTTCGTTTAATTCAGTTCTTTAATTTCACATCGAGCAATGAAAGGAGAGTTCATCTCAAACAATGACTCAAACGTAATGTCTCCAATCTACACACGCAGTTGAAATATTAAAATCTTAAAATTACTTTTGTATTAATGTCGTTTCAGGATTAGTGCAAAAATAGTTGGACTGGATAGAGAATTATTTCGAGAATTAAGCATGGTACGCACTGGTGGTTCAATGGTAAAATGCTCGCCTCCCAAGCGGGTGATCCGGGTTCGATTCCCGGCCAGTGCACAGTGTTTTAATGTTTTATCCTGAAATTGTAGAGAATTCAGAGATACATTAAATGAGAAAAAACGCTTCAATTTTCGTTTAATTCCGTTCTTTAATTTCACATCAAGCAATGAAATGAGAGTTCATCTCAAACAATGACTCAAACGTAATGTCTCCAATCTACACACGCAGTTGAAATATTAAAATCTTAAAAATACTTTTGTATTAATGTCGTTTCAGGATTAGTGCAAAAATAGTTGGACTGGATAGAGAATTATTTTGAGAATTCAACATGGCACGCACTGGTGGTTCAATGGTAGAATGCTCGCCTCCCAAGCGGGTGATCCGGGTTCGATTCCCGGCCAGAGCACAGTATTTTTCTGTTTTAATTGCTGGGAATTCAGAGATACATTAAATGAGAAAAAACGCTTCAATTTTCGTTTAATTCAGTTCTTTAATTTCACATCAAGCAATGAAATGAGAGTTCATCTCAAACAATGACTCAAACGTAATGTCTCCAATCTACACACGCAGTTGAAATATTAAAATCTTAAAAATACTTTTGTATTAATGTCGTTTCAGGATTAGTGCAAAAATAGTTGGACTGGATAGAGAATTATTTTGAGAATTCAACATGGCACGCACTGGTGGTTCAATGGTAGAATGCTCGCCTTCCAAGCGTGTGGTCCGGGTTTGATTCCCGGCCAGAGCACAGTATTTTAATGTTTTAATAGTTGGGAATTCAGAGATACATTAAATGAGAAAGAAAGTTTCGATTTTCGTTTAATTCAGTTGTTTAATTTCACATCAAGCAATGAAATGAGAGTCCATGTCAAATAATGACTCAAACGTAATATATCCAATATACACACGCAGTTGAAATATTTAAAGCTTAAAAGTACTTTTGTGTTAATGTCGTTTTAGAATTAGTGCAAAGTTAGTTGAACTGGATAAAGAATTATTTTGGGTATTAAGCATGGTACGAACTGGTGGCTCAATGGCAGAATGCTCGCCTCCCAAGCGGGTGATCCGTGTTCGATTCCCGGCGAGTGCACAGTGTTTGAATGTTTTATCCTGAAATTGTAGAGAATTCAGAGATACATTAAATGAGAAAAAACGCTTCAATTTTCGTTTAATTCAGTTCTTTAATTTCTCATCAAGCAATGAAATGAGAGTTCATCTCAAGCAATGACTCAAACGTAATGTCTCCAATCTACACACGCAGTTAAAATATTTAAAGCTTAAAATTACTTTTGTATTAATGTCTTTTCAGGATTAGTGCAAAAATAGTTGGACTGGATAGAGAATTATTTTGAGAATTAAGCATGGTACGCACTGGTGGTTCAATGGTAGAATGCTCGCCTCCCAAGCGGGTGATCCGGGTTCGATTCCCGGCCAGTGCACAGTGTTTTAATGTTTTATCCTGAATCTGTAGAGAATTCAGAGATACATTAAATGAGATAGAACGCTTCAATTTTCGTTTAATAAAGTTCTTTAATTTCACATCAAGCAATGAAATGAGAGTTCATCTCAAACTATGACTCAAACGTAATGTCTACAATCTACACACGCAGTTGAAATATTAAAATCTTAAAATTACTTTTGTATTAATGTCGTTTCAGGATTAGTGCAAAAATAGTTGGACTGGATAGAGAATTATTTTGAGAAACAAGCATGGTACACACTGGTGGTTCAATGGTAGAATGCTAGCCTCCTAAGCGGGTGATCCGGGTTCGATTCCCGGCCAGTGCACAGTGTTTTAAAGTTTTATCCTGAAATTGTAGAGAATTCAGAGATACATTAAATGAGAAAAAACGCTTCAATTTTCGTTTACTTCAGTTCTTTAATTTCTCATCAAGCAATGAAATGAGAGTTCATCTCAAGCAATGACTCAAACGTAATGTCTCCAATCTACACACGCAGTTGAAATATTAAAATCTTAAAATTACTTTTGTATTAATGTCGTTTCAGGATTAGTGCAAAAATAGTTGGACTGGATAGAGAATTATTTTGAGAAACAAGCATGGTACACACTGGTGGTTCAATGGTAGAATGCTTGCCTCCTAAGCGGGTGATCCGGGTTCGATTCCCGGCCAGTGCACAGTGTTTTAAAGTTTTATCCTGAAATTGTAGAGAATTCAGAGATACATTAAATGAGAAAAAACGCTTCAATTTTCGTTTAATTCAGTTTTTTAATTTCACATCAAGCAATGAAATGAGAGTTCATCTCAAACAATGACTCAAACGTAATGTCTCCAATCTACACACGCAGTTGAAATATTTAAAGCTTAAAAGTACTTTTGTGTTAATGTCGTTTTAGAATTAGTGCAAAGTTAGTTGAACTGGATAAAGAATTATTTTGGGTATTAAGCATGGTACGAACTGGTGTTTCAATGGTAGAATGCTCGGGTGAACCGGGTGATCCGGGTTCGATTCCCGGCGAGTGCACAGTGTTTAAATGTTTTATCCTGAAATTGTAGAGAATTCAGAGATACATTAAATGAGAAAAAACGCTTCAATTTTCGTTTAATTCAGTTCATTAATTTCTCATCAAGCAATGAAATGAGAGTTCATCTCAAGCAATGACTCAAACGTAATGTCTCCAATCTATACACGCAGTTGAAATATTTAAAGCTTAAAATTACTTTTGTATTAATGTCTTTTCAGGATTAGTGCAAAAATAGTTAGACTGGATAGAGAATTATTTTGAGAATTAAGCATGGTACGCACTGGTGGTTCAATGGTAGAATGCTCGCCTCCCAAGCGGGTGATCCGGGTTCGATTCCCGGCCAGAGCACAGTATTTTAATGTTTTAATAGTTGGGAATTCAGAGATACATTAAATGAGAAAGAAAGTTTCGATTTTCGTTTAATCCAGTTCTTTAATTTCACATCAAGCAATAAAATGAGAGTCCATGTCACATAATGACTCGAAAGTAACGTCTCCAATATACACACGCAGTTAAAAATATTTAAAGCTTAAAATTAGTTTTGTGTTAATGTCGTTTTATAATTAGTGCAAAGTTAGTTGAACTGGATAAAGAATTATTTTGGGTATTAAGCATGGTACGAACTGGTGGTTCAATGGTAGCATGCTCTCCTCCCAAGCGGGTGATCCGGGTTCGATTCTCGGCGAGTGCACAGTGTTTAAATGTTTTATCCTGAAATTGTACAGAATTCAGAGATACATTAAATGAGAAAAAACGCTTCAAGTTTCGTTTAATTCAGTTCTTTAATTTCTCATCAAGCAATGAAATGAGAGTTCATCTCAAGCAATGACTCAAACGTAATGTCTTCAATCTACACACGTAGTTGAAATTTTTAAAGCTTCAAATTACTTTTGTATTAATGTCGTTTCAGGATTAGTGCAAAAATAGTTGGACTGGATATAGAATTATTTTGAGAATTAAGCATGGTACGCACTGGTGGTTCAATGGTCGAATGCTCGCCTTCCAAGCGTGTGGTCCGGGTTTGATTCCCGGCCAGAGCACAGTATTTTAATGTTTTAATAGTTGGGAATTCAGAGATACATTAAATGAGAAAGAAAGTTTCGATTTTCGTTTAATTCAGTTGTTTAATTTCACATCAAGCAATGAAATGAGGGTCCATGTCAAATAATGACTCAAACGTAATATATCCAATATACACACGCAGTTGAAATATTTAAAGCTTAAAAGTACTTTTGTGTTAATGTCGTTTTAGAATTAGTGCAAAGTTAGTTGAACTGGATAAAGAATTATTTTGGGTATTAAGCATGGTACGAACTGGTGGCTCAATGGCAGAATGCTCGCCTCCCAAGCGGGTGATCCGGGTTCGATTCCCGGCGAGTGCACAGTGTTTGAATGTTTTATCCTGAAATTGTAGAGAATTCAGAGATACATTAAATGAGAAAAAACGCTTCAATTTTCGTTTAATTCAGTTCTTTAATTTCTCATCAAGCAATGAAATGAGAGTTCATCTCAAGCAATGACTCAAACGTAATGTCTCCAATCTACACACGCAGTTAAAATATTTAAAGCTTAAAATTACTTTTGTATTAATGTCTTTTCAGGATTAGTGCAAAAATAGTTGGACTGGATAGAGAATTATTTTGAGAATTAAGCATGGTACGCACTGGTGGTTCAATGGTAGAATGCTCGCCTCCCAAGCGGGTGATCCGGGTTCGATTCCCGGCCAGTGCACAGTGTTTTAATGTTTTATCCTGAATCTGTAGAGAATTCAGAAATACATTAAATGAGATAGAACGCTTCAATTTTCGTTTAATAAAGTTCTTTAATTTCACATCAAGCAATGAAATGAGAGTTCATCTCAAACTATGACTCAAACGTAATGTCTCCAATCTACACACGCAGTTGAAATATTAAAATCTTAAAATTACTTTTGTATTAATGTCGTTTCAGGATTAGTGCAAAAATAGTTGGACTGGATAGAGAATTATTTTGAGAAACAAGCATGGTACACACTGGTGGTTCAATGGTAGAATGCTAGCCTCCTAATCGGGTGATCCGGGTTCGATTCCCGGCCAGTGCACAGTGTTTTAAAGTTTTATCCTAAAATTGTAGAGAATTCAGAGATACATTAAATGAGAAAGAACGCTTCAATTTTCGTTTAATTCAGTTCTTTAATTTCACATCAAGCAATGAAATGAGAGTCCATGTCAAACAATGACTCAAACGTAATGTCTCCAATCTACACACGCAGTTGAAATATTTAAAGCTTAAAAGTACTTTTGTGTTAATGTCGTTTTAGAATTAGTGCAAAGTAAGTTGAACTGGATAAAGAATTATTTTGGGTATTAAGAATGGTGCGAACTGGTGGTTCAATGGCAGAATGCTCGCCTCCCAAGCGGGTGATCCGGGTTCGATTCCCGGCGAGTGCACAGTGTTTGAATGTTTTATCCTGAAATTGTAGAGAATTCAGAGATACATTAAATGAGAAAAAACGCTTCAATTTTCGTTTAATTCAGTTCTTTAATTTCTCATCAAGCAATGAAATGAGAGTTCATCTCAAGCAATGACTCAAACGTAATGTCTCCAAT
The DNA here is from genome assembly GCA_949128135.1 of Parasteatoda lunata. NCBI lineage: Eukaryota > Metazoa > Arthropoda > Arachnida > Araneae > Theridiidae > Parasteatoda > Parasteatoda lunata. The sequence goes on from OX421977.1 coordinate 80,684,479, forward strand.
CTACACACGCAGTTGAAATATTAAAATCTTAAAATTACTTTTGTATTAATGTCGTTTCAGGATTAGTGCAAAAATAGTTGGACTGGATAGAGAATTATTTTGAGAATTAAGCATGGTACGCACTGGTGGTTCAATGGTAGAATGCTCGCCTCCCAAGCGGGTGATCCGGGTTCGATTCCCGGCGAGTGCACAGTGTTTAAATGTTTTATCCTGAAATTGTAGAGAATTCAGAGATACATTAAATGAGAAAGAACGCTTCAATTTTCGTTTAATTCAGTTCTTTAATTTCACATCAAGCAATGAAATGAGATTTCATCTCAAACAATGACTCAAACGTAATGTCTCCAATCTACACACGCAGTTGAAATATTAAAATCTTAAAATTACTTTTGTATTAATGTCGTTTCAGGATTAGTGCAAAAATAGTTGGACTGGATAGAGAATTATTTTGAGAAACAAGCATGGTACACACTGGTGGTTCAATGGTAGAATGCTTGCCTCCTAAGCGGGTGATCCGGGTTCGATTCCCGGCCAGTGCACAGTGTTTTAAAGTTTTATCCTGAAATTGTAGAGAATTCAGAGATACATTAAATGAGAAAAAACGCTTCAATTTTCGTTTAATTCAGTTTTTTAATTTCACATCAAGCAATGAAATGAGAGTTCATCTCAAACAATGACTCAAACGTAATGTCTCCAATCTACACACGCAGTTGAAATATTTAAAGCTTAAAAGTACTTTTGTGTTAATGTCGTTTTAGAATTAGTGCAAAGTTAGTTGAACTGGATAAAGAATTATTTTGGGTATTAAGCATGGTACGAACTGGTGTTTCAATGGTAGAATGCTCGGGTGAACCGGGTGATCCGGGTTCCATTCCCGGCGAGTGCACAGTGTTTAAATGTTTTATCCTGAAATTGTAGAGAATTCAGAGATACATTAAATGAGAAAAAACGCTTCAATTTTCGTTTAATTCAGTTCATTAATTTCTCATCAAGCAATGAAATGAGAGTTCATCTCAAGCAATGACTCAAACGTAATGTCTCCAATCTACACACGCAGTTGAAATATTTAAAGCTTAAAATTACTTTTGTATTAATGTCTTTTCAGGATTAGTGCAAAAATAGTTAGACTGGATAGAGAATTATTTTGAGAATTAAGCATGGTACGCACTGGTGGTTCAATGGTAGAATGCTCGCCTCCCAAGCGGGTGATCCGGGTTCGATTCCCGGCCAGAGCACAGTATTTTAATGTTTTAATAGTTGGGAATTCAGAGATACATTAAATGAGAAAGAAAGTTTCGATTTTCGTTTAATCCAGTTCTTTAATTTCACATCAAGCAATAAAATGAGAGTCCATGTCACATAATGACTCAAAAGTAACGTCTCCAATATACACACGCAGTTAAAAATATTTAAAGCTTAAAATTAGTTTTGTGTTAATGTCGTTTTATAATTAGTGCAAAGTTAGTTGAACTGGATAAAGAATTATTTTGGGTATTAAGCATGGTACGAACTGGTGGTTCAATGGTAGAATGCTCTCCTCCCAAGCGGGTGATCCGGGTTCGATTCTCGGCGAGTGCACAGTGTTTAAATGTTTTATCCTGAAATTGTACAGAATTCAGAGATACATTAAATGAGAAAAAACGCTTCAAGTTTCGTTTAATTCAGTTCTTTAATTTCTCATCAAGCAATGAAATGAGAGTTCATCTCAAGCAATGACTCAAACGTAATGTCTTCAATCTACACACGTAGTTGAAATTTTTAAAGCTTCAAATTACTTTTGTATTAATGTCGTTTCAGGATTAGTGCAAAAATAGTTGGACTGGATATAGAATTATTTTGAGAATTAAGCATGGTACGCACTGGTGGTTCAATGGTAGAATGCTCGCCTTCCAAGCGTGTGGTCAGGGTTTGATTCCCGGCCAGAGCACAGTATTTTAATGTTTTAATAGTTGGGAATTCAGAGATACATTAAATGAGAAAGAAAGTTTCGATTTTCGTTTAATTCAGTTGTTTAATTTCACATCAAGCAATGAAATGAGAGTCCATGTCAAATAATGACTCAAACGTAATATATCCAATATACACACGCAGTTGAAATATTTAAAGCTTAAAAGTACTTTTGTGTTAATGTCGCTTTAGAATTAGTGCAAAGTTAGTTGAACTGGATAAAGAATTATTTTGGGTTTTAACCATGGTACGCACTGATGGTTCAATGGTAGAATGCTCGCCTTCCAAGCGGGTGATCCGGGTTCGATTCCCGGCGAGTGCACAGTGTTTAAATGTTTTATCCTGAAATTGTAGAGAATTCAGAGATACATTAAATGAGAAAGAACGCTTCAATTTTCGTTTAATTCAGTTCTTTAATTTCACATCAAGCAATGAAATGAGATTTCATCTCAAACAATGACTCAAACGTAATGTCTCCAATCTACACACGCAGTTGAAATATTAAAATCTTAAAATTACTTTTGTATTAATGTCGTTTCAGGATTAGTGCAAAAATAGTTGGACTGGATAGAGAATTATTTTGAGAAACAAGCATGGTACACACTAGTGGTTCAATGGTAGAATGCTCGCCTCCCAAGCGGGTGATCCGGGTTCGATTCCCGGCCAGTGCACAGTGTTTTAAAGTTTTATCCTGAAATTGTAGAGAATTCAGAGATACATTAAATGAGAAAAAACGCTTCAATTTTCGTTTAATTCAGTTCTTTAATTTCACATCAAGCAATGAAATGAGAGATCATCTCAAACAATGACTCAAACGTAATGTCTCCAATCTACACACGCAGTTGAAATATTTAAAGCTTAAAATTACTTTTGTATTAATGTCTTTTCAGGATTAGTGCAAAAATAGTTGGACTGGATAGAGAATTATTTTGAGAATTAAGCATGGTACGCACTGGTGGTTCAATGGTAGAATGCTCGCCTCCCAAGCGGGTGATCCGGGTTCGATTCCCGGCCAGAGCACAGTATTTTAATGTTTTAATAGTTGGGAATTCAGAGATACATTAAATGAGAAAGAAAGTTTCGATTTTCGTTTAATCCAGTTCTTTAATTTCACATCAAGCAATAAAATGAGAGTCCATGTCACATAATGACTCAAAAGTAACGTCTCCAATATACACACGCAGTTAAAAATATTTAAAGCTTAAAATTAGTTTTGTGTTAATGTCGTTTTATAATTAGTGCAAAGTTAGTTGAACTGGATAAAGAATTATTTTGGGTATTAAGCATGGTACGAACTGGTGGTTCAATGGTAGAATGCTCTCCTCCCAAGCGAGTGATCCGGGTTCGATTCTCGGCGAGTGCACAGTGTTTAAATGTTTTATCCTGAAATTGTACAGAATTCAGAGATACATTAAATGAGAAAAAACGCTTCAAGTTTCGTTTAATTCAGTTCTTTAATTTCTCATCAAGCAATGAAATGAGAGTTCATCTCAAGCAATGACTCAAACGTAATGTCTTCAATCTACACACGTAGTTGAAATTTTTAAAGCTTCAAATTACTTTTGTATTAATGTCGTTTCAGGATTAGTGCAAAAATAGTTGGACTGGATATAGAATTATTTTGAGAATTAAGCATGGTACGCACTGGTGGTTCAATGGTAGAATGCTCGCCTTCCAAGCGTGTGGTCAGGGTTTGATTCCCGGCCAGAGCACAGTATTTTAATGTTTTAATAGTTGGGAATTCAGAGATACATTAAATGAGAAAGAAAGTTTCGATTTTCGTTTAATTCAGTTGTTTAATTTCACATCAAGCAATGAAATGAGAGTCCATGTCAAATAATGACTCAAACGTAATATATCCAATATACACACGCAGTTGAAATATTTAAAGCTTAAAAGTACTTTTGTGTTAATGTCGCTTTAGAATTAGTGCAAAGTTAGTTGAACTGGCTAAAGAATTATTTTGGGTTTTAACCATGGTACGCACTGATGGTTCAATGGTAGAATGCTCGCCTTCCAAGCGGGTGATCCGGGTTCGATTCCCGGCGAGTGCACAGTGTTTAAATGTTTTATCCTGAAATTGTAGAGAATTCAGAGATACATTAAATGAGAAAGAACGCTTCAATTTTCGTTTAATTCAGTTCTTTAATTTCACATCAAGCAATGAAATGAGATTTCATCTCAAACAATGACTCAAACGTAATGTCTCCAATCTACACACGCAGTTGAAATATTAAAATCTTAAAATTACTTTTGTATTAATGTCGTTTCAGGATTAGTGCAAAAATAGTTGGACTGGATAGAGAATTATTTTGAGAAACAAGCATGGTACACACTAGTGGTTCAATGGTAGAATGCTCGCCTCCCAAGCGGGTGATCCGGGTTCGATTCCCGGCCAGTGCACAGTGTTTTAAAGTTTTATCCTGAAATTGTAGAGAATTCAGAGATACATTAAATGAGAAAGAACGCTTCAATTTTCGTTTAATTCAGTTCTTTAATTTCACATCAAGCAATGAAATGAGAGATCATCTCAAACAATGACTCAAACGTAATGTCTCCAATCTACACACGCAGTTGAAATATTTAAAGCTTAAAATTACTTTTGTATTAATGTCTTTTCAGGATTAGTGCAAAAATAGTTGGACTGGATAGAGAATTATTTTGAGAATTAAGCATGGTACGCACTGGTGGTTCAATGGTAGAATGCTCGCCTCCCAAGCGGGTGATCCGGGTTCGATTCCCGGCCAGTGCACAGTGTTTAAATGTTTTATCCTGAAATTTTAGAGAATTCATAGATACATTAAATGAGAAAGAACGCTTCAATTTTCGTTTAACCCAGTTCTTTAATTTCACATCAAGCAATAAAATGAGAGTCCATGTCAAATAATGACTCAAAAGTAACGTCTCCAATATACACACGCAGTTAAAAATATTTAAAGCTTAAAATTAGTTTTGTGTTAATGTCGTTTTAGAATTAGTGCAAAGTTAGTTGAACTGGATAAAGAATTATTTTGGGTATTAAGCATGGTACGAACTGGTGGTTCAATGGCAGAATGCTCGCCTCCCAAGCGGGTGATCCGGGTTCGATTCCCGGCGAGTGCACAGTGTTTGAATGTTTTATCCTGAAATTGTAGAGAATTCAGAGATACATTAAATGAGAAAAAACGCTTCAATTTTCGTTTAATTCAGTTCTTTAATTTCACATCAAGCAATAAAATGAGAGTCCATGTCAAATAATGACTCAAAAGTAACGTCTCCAATATACACACGCAGTTAAAAATATTTAAAGCTTAAAATTAGTTTTGTGTTAATGTCGTTTTAGAATTAGTGCAAAGTTAGTTGAACTGGATAAAGAATTATTTTGGGTATTAAGCATGGTACGAACTGGTGGTTCAATGGCAGAATGCTCTCCTCCCAAGCGGGTGATCCGGGTTCGATTCCCGGCGAGTGCACAGTGTTTAAATGTTTTATCCTGAAATTGTAGAGAATTCAGAGATACATTAAATTAGAAAAAACGCTTCAATTTTCGTTTAATTCAGTTCTTTAATTTCTCATCAAGCAATGAAATGAGAGTTCATCTCAAGCAATGACTCAAAAGTAACGTCTCCAATCTACACACGCAGTTGAAATTTTTAAAGCTTCAAATTACTTTTGTATTAATGTCGTTTCAGGATTAGTGCAAAAATAGTTGGACTGGATAGAGAATTATTTTGAGAATTAAGCATGGTACGCACTGGTGGTTCAATGGTAGAATGCTCGCCTTCCAAGCCTGTGGTCCGGGTTTGATTCCCGGCCAGAGCACAGTATTTTAATGTTTTAATAGTTGGGAATTCAGAGATACATTAAATGAGAAAGAAAGTTTCGATTTTCGTTTAATTCAGTAGTTTAATTTCACATCAAGCAATGAAATGAGAGTCCATGTCAAATAATGACTCAAATGTAAAATATCCAATATACACACGCAGTTGAAATATTTAAAGCTTAAAAGTACTTTTGTGTTAATGTCGTTTTAGAATTAGTGCAAAGTTAGTTGAACTGGATAAAGAATTATTTTGGGTATTAAGCATGGTACGAACTGGTGGCTCAATGGCAGAATGCTCGCCTCCCAAGCGGGTGATCCGGGTTCGATTCCCGGCGAGTGCACAGTGTTTGAATGTTTTATCCTGAAATTGTAGAGAATGCAGAGATACATTAAATGAGAAAGGAAGACTCGATTTTCGTTTAATTCAATTGTTTAATTTCACATCAAGCAATGAAATGAGAGTCCATGTCAAATAATGACTCAAACGTAATATATCCAATCTACACACGCAGTTGAAATATTTAAAGCTTAAAATTACTTCTGTATTAATGCCGTTTCAGGATTAGTGCAAAAATAGTTGGACTGGATAGAGAATTATTTTGAGAATTAAGCATCGTGCGCACTGGTGGTTCACTGGTAGAATGCTCGTCTCCCAAGCGGGAGATCCGGGTTCGATTCCCGGTCAGAGCGCAGTATTTTAATGTTTTAATTGTTGGGAATTCAGAGATACATTAAATGAGAAAGAAAGTTTCAATTTTCGTTTAATCCAGTTCTTTTATTTCACATCAAGCAATGAAATGAGAGTCCATGTCAAATAATGACTCAAAAGTAACGTCTCCAATATACACACGCAGTTAAAAATATTTAAAGCTTAAAATTAGTTTTGTATTAATGTCGTTTCAGGATTAGTGCCAAGTTAGCTGAACTGGATAGAGAATTATTTTGAGAATTAAACACGGTACGCACTGGTGGTTCAATGGTAAAATGCTTGCCTCCCAAGCAGGGTAATCCGGGTTCGATTCCCTGCCAGTGCACAGTGCTTTAAAGTTTTATCCTGAAATTGTAGAGAATTCAGAGATACATTAAATAAGAAATAACGCTTCAATTTTCGTTTAATTCACTTCTTTAATTTCACATCAAGCAATGAAATGAGAGTTCATATCAAACAATGACACAAAAGTAATGTCTCCAATCTACACACGCAGTTGAAATTTTTAAAGCTTCAAATTACTTTTGTATTAATGTCGTTTCAGGATTAGTGCAAAAATAGTTGGACTGGATAGAGAATTATTTTGAGAATTAAGCATGGTACGCACTGGTGGTTCAATGGTAGAATGCTCGCCTTCCAAGCGGGTGATCCGGGTTTGATTCCCGGCCAGAGCACAGTATTTTAATGTTTTAATAGTTGGGAATTCAGAGATACATTAAATGAGAAAGAAAGTTTCGATTTTCGTTTAATTCAGTTGTTTAATTTCACATCAAGCAATGAAATGAGAGTCCATGTCAAATAATGACTCAAAAGTAATGTCTCCAATCTACACACGCAGTTGAAATATTTAAAGCTTAAAATTACTTCTGTATTAATGTCGTTTCAGGATTAGTGCAAAAATAGTTGGACTGGATAGAGAATTATTTTGAGAATTAACCATGGTACGCACTGGTGGTTCAATGGTAGAATGCTCGCCTCCCAAGCGGGTGATCCGGGTTCGATTCCCGGCCAGTGCACAGTGTTTTAATGTTTTATCCTGAAATTGTAGAGAATTCAGAGATACATTAAATGAGAAAGAACGCTTCAATTTTCGTTTAATTCAGTTCTTTAATTTCACATCAAGCAATGAAATGAGAGTTCATCTCAAACAATGACTCAAACGTAATGTCTCCAATCTACACACGCAGTTGAAATATTAAAATCTTAAAATTACTTCTGTATTAATGTCGTTTCAGGATTAGTGCAAAAATAGTTGGACTGGATAGAGAATTATTTTGAGAATCAACCATGGTACGCACTGGTGGTTCAATGGTAGAATGCTCGCCTCCCAAGCGGGTGATCCGGGTTCGATTCCCGGCCAGTGCACAGTGTTTTAATGTTTTATCCTGAATCTGTAGAGAATTCAGAGATACATTAAATGAGATAGAAGGCTTCAATTTTCGTTTAATTCAGTTCTTTAATTTCGCATCAAGCAATGAAATGAGAGTTCATCTCAAACAATGACTCAAACGTAATGTCTCCAATCTACACACGCAGTTGAAATATTAAAATCTTAAAATTACTTTTGTATTAATGTCGTTTCAGGATTAGTGCAAAAATAGTTGGACTGGATAGAGAATTATTTTGAGATTTAAGCATGGTACGCACTGGTGGTTTAATGGTAGAATGCTCGCCTCCCAAGCGGGTGATCCGGGTTCGATTCCCGGCCAGTACACAGTGTTTTAAAGTTTTATCCTGAATATGTAGAGAATTCAGAGATACATTAAATGAGAAAGAAAGTCTCGATTTTCGTTTAATTCAGTTGTTTAATTTCACATCAAGCAATGAAATGAGAGTCCATGTCAAATAATGACTCAAACGTAATATATCCAATCTACACACGCAGTTGAAATATTTAAAGCTTAAAATTACTTTTGTATTAATGTCGTTTCAGGATTAGTGCAAAAATGGTTGGACTGGGTAGAGAATTATTTTGAGAATCAACCATGGTACGCACTGGTTGTTCAATGGTAGAATGCTCGCCTCCCAAGCGGGTGATCCGGGTTCGATTCCCGGCCAGTGCACAGTGTTTTAAAGTTTTATCCTGAATATGTAGAGAATTCAGAGATACATTAAATGAGAAAGAAAGTCTCGATTTTCGTTTAATTCAGTTGTTTAATTTCACATCAAGCAATGAAATGAGAGTTCATCTCAAACAATGACTCAAAAGTAATATATCCAATATACACACGCAGTTGAAATATTAAAATCTTAAAATTACTTTTGTGTTAATGTCGCTTTAGAATTAGTGCAAAGTTAGTTGAACTGGATAAAGAATTATTTTGGGTTTTAACCATGGTACGCACTGGTGGTTCAATGGTAGAATGCTCGCCTTCCAAGCGGGTGATCCGGGTTCGATTCCCGGCGAGTGCACAGTGTTTAAATGTTTTATCCTGAAATTGTAGAGAATTCAGAGATACATTAAATGAGAAAGAACGCTTCAATTTTCGTTTAATTCAGTTCTTTAATTTCACATCAAGCAATGACTCAAACGTAATGTCTCCAATCTACACACGCAGTTGAAATATTTAAATATTAAAATTACTTTTGTATTAATGTCGTTTCAGGATTAGTGCAAAAATAGTTGGACTGGATAGAGAATTATTTTGAGAATTAAGCATGGTACGCACTTGTGGCTCAATGGTAGAATGCTCGCCTCCCAAGCGGGTGATCCGGGTTCGATTCCCGGCCAGTGCACAGTGTTTTAATGTTTTATCCTGAAATTGTAAGAAGCACTATTGTATTAAAGTTGTTTGAGAGTCAGTGAGCCCAATGATGGTACGCACTGGTGCTTCAATGTAGAATGCTGCTCTTTCAAATGGTTTATCCGGTTTCCATCCCTAATTAGTGCACAGGCCGGAATGTTCTTTTATTTTCTTCTTAAAACTGAAGGGAATTCAGAGCTAAACTAAATGAAAATTTATTTTTAGTTTATTTTAGTTTATTGATTTCATGTCAAGTGATGAAATATATTTTGTCAAAAGAAAACAAAGTATGCTATTTTTACAATAAAATGAAATGTCTCAAATGATATGATTTATAAACAAAAGGAAAAGATCTTCATCCTGAAAAGTAACATCTGCTATCTACAATTGCAACTGAAATATTCTATATTAAGAAATATTTTTGTATTAGTGTTGTTGGACAATTAGTAGTTACAAACACTATATAACATGCAATATTGTAAGAAAAATTTATTCATTTACCGTTTCACAATTATTCAGTGGTATAATTTGACTTATTTTTATTTTGAATGTTCTACGGGTCGCCAAACTCTTTTGATCATTGACCCCTATATAATTTTTCGAAATCTCCATCGATCACCATAAAAGTACTTTTCTGTTACTTAAAATAAAACTCTATTAGATACTGTGTTTGTACATTTATTTTATGATTTTAAACATTAATTAAAGTAATAGTACATTGTGTAGCAATAGTTTTATGAAAAATATATTAATGTTTAAATTTAAATACCTTAATAAAGTAATTATAAATAAGTAGAAATAAGTAAAGTAATTACAGATTTATTGCTTCTTAATCAATGAGATGGATGTGCCTGGTGTTTTTTTGCAAGGTTCGCTATATTGGGTTCAAAATTGGTCAATTTTAATCTTAATTCCCCCCCAAACTCCACATTTAATTTATTTCTGTACTTTGTTAACAGGGAATTTACGTGACTGATACCGTGTTCAACCATATAGGAACTTAGAAATGCTAGCATAAATGGCTGGACTATTTCGTAAAGTTTTACATGTTTTTGCATTATATTTATATTTGTCCAAAATTTGCTTATTGTTAAATTTTTAAAAAGCGTCTTTGCTTCAAGATCCGATAATTATTCAGCAAGCTCATCTTGCAGGTTGATGTCCACATTTTCAATTTGAGCAGAAAATGGCACAATAATCCAATCAGGGATGTCAATGTTTTCCAAATCAACAAAGCACAGTTTAGAATCGTATCTGAATTTTTGAAGATGACCTGTATATATTTCCAAGTCTTCTTTTATTTCTAATTGTCGCAGATTTGAAAAATACTGATAATCCATACGTAGCAATGGATTATAAATTTTAAAAAAATTCACAAATTTTACATACTCAATTAGGTATTTGTGATTTGCGTATTAAGAATTGTTTTTTCTTCGACCCCAATCGACCCTTTCAATTCGAATCGACCCCCATTCGAACCCCTGGCTCAGATTGATCCCAGCGTTTGTTAAATAGACCCCTGGGGGTCTATATAGACCACTTTGCCGACCTCTGTGTTAAACTATGTCCCATCAACATATTTATTTAAAACTGAAGGGATTTTTAATTATCGACTATGTCAACCTTCATCTATCAAAAGGTACCTCAAGATGGAATTAAGTTAACATGTCTTATATATCAGTGAATAGGTATTTAATATTTATAGTGGTAGTTACACCACATTTCTCCCCTTCCAGAATTTTATCTGTGATAGAATTCGATAAATGAATGCCACTAGTTGATACATGCTGTTTTTTTTTTTTTGTTTTTTTTTTTTTGCGCTCATTATATTTCTATACATGGCCCATTATGTTTATAGCATTTCGCTCATTTATTTTTCTTTATTGACCGGAAGACTTTATTACCGGATTTTATTTTCTTTGGGCAGTATATATTTTTTTAAGCAAACCAACTTTTTTAATGTGGATCATCCATCTATATTGTCAAGTTCTTGTCACGTCCACGGGTCACCAATGAAGGGATTTTTAACTATCGACCACGTCAACCTTTCATATACCTAAAGGTACCTCAAGATGGAATTAAGTCAACATGTCTATTGTGTCTAACATGTCTATTAGTGAATTGGTATTTAATATTTATAGTGGTAGTTACGCCACAAAACTATAAACAAAAACAGAGTGTTAAAAAATAATAAAAAATATCAGGAATTATCTTTTCACACCGCTACTAAATAAACGGTTTGACGAAAGATTTTAGTGAGTTTTGATGAAAATGAAAATTAAATACAAAGCGCAGAAACTAAATTTATGAATGAAGTTTCAATAGTAAGCGAGTGAAATTATTACTTTATATTTTATCTCAACAGTATTGAGAAGATTAGTTGCAGAATAAAATCCTTTTTTCTGCTATTAAAAACTTTTCAAAACTTTTAATAAATTAATTTTTAATTTTGATGTAATAGTCTGTTTATCTTTGATGAGCTTAGAAACTGAGGTCCCTGCATTTCAAGAAGAACACTGAAATAACATGGTTGTATACATGGCGTGTTAACGATACAGCTATAAGGTTTGGTTTATTACCATGCTGAATTAATTTTCGATTCAGATTTAATTGGACGCCTGTAAGCGATGTCAGGCGTTGGACGTGATTCATGCTTAATGTTACCTTCAGGTATACAATCAGGGCTAAAGAGAAGAGAGAAGGGCTAATTCATTCCTCTCTCCTCATGACGTCACTGTGTACACAAATCTTGGAGATCGCTAGCAAAGATATTATGATGACTTTGCATCTTTCTCTCTGTAAAAATAAGTTAGACTTTTTCTGGTCATTGGATTTCAAACTTCACATAATTAATACATTATTTCCGTTCATAAACATAGTTCAGAAAAACTTTCTTGGCCATTATATTAAAAAATACCATTTTAAACTTAAAATAATTTACTAGTTGACGAAAATGACACTATAAATACTTTATTTTAAAAAGTTCAGTTTTAACTTTAATTATTAAGAAAAGCATATATCGACACTTTTTTATCTACATAATCTTTGATAACTATAAAGTGAGTTAAATTTAGAATCCTGATTTTAAAATATGCCGTTAATAGCAATTTGTTCATACTTAATCATCAGTAAACATCAACCTTAAACGCTAATTACTGAAACAAAATAATAATTTAGGTTCATAATTATATTTGAAATTTTACAATTGTTTAAGGATATTTAAATTTAAGATAAAATAATTTATAGATATTTAATTGTAAGAGAATATAATTTTTAAAAAATCATAAATATTTAGAATAACTACATTAAAAAATATGTTATGAAATTAGAAGAATTTTAACTATATACTATATACTTTATTTATACTTTCTATTTACGCTTTAATTTTCTTTGACTTTATCCATTTTTAATTTTTTCGCCTGCCTTTCTTTTTGAAGTAACGAGGTGGTTTCTATTTAGATGGTGAATTTTTATAAAAGTTCTTAACGATAGAATAAACGTATTGCTGTTTTATACTAACTGTGTCATTTCGTTTGCAATTCGTTGAATTCATTCTTTACATAGTTGTTCATTTACATTAGGGAACACGTGGAAAATTATATTTTTTCCTTTTGTGTTTCTATCAGAATTTGTGCAAGTTGCAATCGCGCAAACTGGCATTTCATTAATAGTTTTAAATTTTTGTAAATTCACTGCAATAAACTGAGGAAAATTCTTTGTCAACAAATGTCTTGGAATATGTCACAAAAAGAAATACTCCAATATTAGGTAGGGCTATTTAGACCGTTCTTGAAGTAAAAGTGCAAGCTTCGCGCCACAGTGACGTCACTGGAGAAAATCGGAGGTTTGGCGCGGCGAGAGTTTCTTCGAAGGAGTGAACCAGCCCTTCTATTCTTTTATCCCTGGTATACAATTGGATGCCTGCAAGTGACATCATCGTAGATAAGTTGTTGCATTTGAAAAGTTTAAACTTCTGTAAGCCTTTACCACAGACGAAGTCTCTACCACCACAAAACAGACCTTTTGTCTTGTCTGATTTTAAATGAAAAGAAAAACACAAACGATAATTTTCTTAACGAAATAATTAAAACAAAATAAGAAACCAACATTTTGTATTTCCATTTTTGGTGAATGTTGGAACAATTATTTATTTAAATATTATTTTTTATGTTTTCGTTATGAACTAATTTATACCGAATTATTTTAAAGTAAGAGTAGATAATATTTATGCAATTTAAATATAACGATAAGTGATTTTTTTAAATAATTATTAATAAGATACCTGCAAGTGTCGTAATCTTAGGTAAATCCATGCATGCGTCAATTCAGAAACTAATCAGGTTCGACCCACACGGATGACGTCGGTTACAAGTATCCATTTCAATCTGATTTAGTTGTAAGTACTCAACTGTGGGGAACGATAAGCAAATATTGAAGCCCTCTACTACACTCATGTCCATAAATTAAGGATAATGAAGTTCAGGCACAGAAAGAGACAGAAGCCAAACAAATTTGACTTATTTGTAAAGTCTATGTATTAAACAAAAGGTAAAGAGCAAAAAAAAATGCTATATGTTTGACATAATTAATAAAAATTGCGATTTTTACTCCCTGGAGCAAATTTTAAAAAAGAACCTATTTACAAAAAACAGTATAACATGGTTAGTATGGTGGTTAATACAGAGTATGTCTCCCGGACGATGCAATACAGGCCGTACAGCGCCTAGGCATGCTGAGTATCAAATTATCAATCTGATCTTGGGGAATATTACACCACTCATCAAGCAATGCCCTCCGAAAGTCCGGTACACAGGTGGGAGGGGGTTGACGGGCTGCAATTCGTCGGCCAAGCATATCCCACACATGCTCTATTGGATTCAAGTCTGGTGAGCATGCTGGCCAATCCATACGGGTGATATCCTCCAATTGAAGGCATTCGTCTACAATGTTTGCACGGTGAAGACGGGCGTTGTCGTCCATAAACTGAAATTCAGCACCCATGGCGCCCCGAAACAAACGAACATGTTGTTCCAGAATGACATCCCTATAGATGTGGCCTGTCATCGTTACACTCTGAACATGCAGGTCAGTTCTGGAACCAAGAATAATTTCTCCCCAGACGAGCCATCCTGCACCACCGTAACGGTGTCGTTCAATGGTGTTGTCTTGGTGGTAACGGGTACCTGGCGCTCTCCATATGAAAGTCCGGCGAGAATCAGACTGCAAACTAAACCTGGACTCGTCGGAAAACATCACACAAGACCACTGTTGCGGTGTCCACAATGCATGCTCTCTACTCCAGGCTAATCGCAGGCGACAGTGAGTTGCGGTAAGTGGAACACATCTGACAAGCCAGCGAGCATATAGACCAATGTGCAGTAAGCGTCTGTACACGGTCTGCCTTGAAACTGTCGTACCGGTAGCTGAAGAGAGCTGACGAGACAGGTCTGATGATGTGCTCCGCCTGTTTCTTTTGGCAGTAACTGCCAAATACCGGTCTTCATTCGGTGTTGTAACTCGGGGGCGACCTGTACTGTAACGTCTACTCACATTACCATCATCTTGGAATCGTTGCCAAAGCCTGGAGATGACACTCTGGGCGATTTCAAGTTCCTCGGTTACTTCCAGCTGGGTACGTCCACATTTCAGTCGTCCGATGATTCTGCCACGTAAAAAATCATCCAAATGCTTCCTTTGTGCCATAACTATGCGGTTATTGCACTGAAAGGCTTTTAAAGCGCTTGTGAACAATTTTACTTCTTTGCCACCATTCCTTATATACCATTCTCTTACACGTTCGTCATTGTGACGTACTACCAGCGTCATCTAGTGGTTTCCTGTAATTTGCATATTCTTCATCAGGATGTGTGTGATAATTCTACAGGTGAAATTTTAATTTTAGAGTTTGATTTCCGTGTGATTCTGAATTATCCTTAATTTATGGACATGAGTGTATATTATATGTAATTATGACTTGTTAATTCAAATAATAGCTAAAAACCCTTTATAAATTAAATTATATACTAAAAAATATAATTTACGATAACTTATTCGCCGTTTGGAATTGAAATACAACCTAAACTCTTAAAAAATTTAAATATGCAGCATTTAACAACTTCTAAACTATTTTTAAAAAACAAATTTCACGGTTTCTTGAACGAGAATTATTATTAAGTTAACCTTTTTAATTTACCAAACTAGATAGCATCATAAGTAACAACCCATAAAGTTTTTTTTTGTGCAATCGGTGTTTTCGACGTAGTATATGATCAATAAAAATAAGCAAAAAATAATTAACTAAGAACTTTTACGGTTTTCAACTATCATAAAAAGAACCATTCAAAACACAAGTACTATTACTTCCTGAATTAATTCTAAAAAATCGAGTTTTATGACGACATTTTGCTATTCCCTAAGCTCGTCTTGAAAATGAAGCAACCGTAGTTTTGCTAATCGCTAAAAAATCGTTAACAAGTAGTATTTAAAAAAAAGTTACTGAAAGTATATTCTAAAGACCGATTCATGATATTCCCAAATCACACACAACTTACGTTCTATAAAAATCTAAGCCAGACGATAATTCCTCTTGAGAAAGATATTTCAAAAAAGATATGTGCTATAATTTCCAAAAACTAACGTAACAAGAAAAATGAAAATTAATAGCTTAAATGAGGCAATTGGGACTTTAAAAATAATCATATATTTAAAAAGAATAAAATTTAAAACCAAGTTTCTGGCATCTAATGTTTGGATTTAAAACTCTTTCGTTGCCACTTCACGGAAGTAAATATTTACACTCCGTTGCTACATTTACGCTCAATTATGCTTGAAACGCGAAAGCATGTTATAGACTGTTCAAATTTGTTTCAGACTTGGTTTTTAAAAAAAAAAAAAAAACGCTAAAATAAATGTGTGGAAAAAAGAAAATTATTTTTTTAAAAAGGAAAAAAACAAAGTAAACTTTGTGCTTGAATCTGAAATATTATCTCATTTAGTTAACAATATTCAAACATTTGAAAACCTTGCATATTTTTTTTAAGTTCAGGATTTTTTCTTAATATTTAATTTAACGCCTGGAACTTTATATTATATTGATATTATCCTCGGCATTAAAAAGGATTTCATTGTAAACATCAAAAGAATTATATAGCTAAATATTATTCTACTTTTGCAGATTTAAAACCAACTTCTGAAATTATAAAGCGTAAATGGTATATTAATGTTTATTTTCAACTTTTAAGCATTTTTTTAAACATTCTGTTTGTTTAAACTGGGATAGACTAGAATCCACTATTTATTGTTCTTCTCTTGCATAATAAATAATTACTTTCAAATACTTTTTGCATTACAATTAGTCGATACAAATAAAATCCGTTTAAAAATATTGACACTAATTTGTAATACTGTTTTTAAAATTTTGGTAATTAGTAAGATCTAATTAGTGTAACAAATATATTAATTCCAAACAATTTATTCAAAAGAATTATTTTATAAAGTCAGCTACTTTAACTCCACCAAATGAAATCAACTTCAACAGTGTCTTCTTTTTGAAAACCCAGACTCTTGAATCATGAAACGTGGAATTCATTTTATTAGTGCCTCCTTTTTGTAAACCCTAACCCATCAATCATAAAATGTAAAATTCATTTTAATAGTGTCTCCTTTCTAAAAACCCAAACCCTTCAATCAGAAAATGGGGAATTCACTTTATTTATGTCTCTGTTTTGAAACCCTGAACTTATCAATCGGAAAATATGAACAATTAGTTTTGAAGCATATATGCAAATTTAATAGGTGATTTTTTGTCTTGTTAAATCACTTTCACGTTGTTTTGAATTAATAATTTGTATCAGTTAATTCTAATCAATAACAAATTATTTTGATAGAATCCGT
This sequence comes from Parasteatoda lunata, assembly GCA_949128135.1. NCBI lineage: Eukaryota > Metazoa > Arthropoda > Arachnida > Araneae > Theridiidae > Parasteatoda > Parasteatoda lunata. The sequence continues at coordinate 80,701,574 of OX421977.1, forward strand.
TTATCCCCACATTAAAAAGGAAATTCAGAAATTTTCCTGACAAATAATGAGTTCCTAATGCCCTTATTCCGTAAAATTTCCTGAAGAAAAATAGGAATAATTTTTTTTAAAAATTCGAAACCTTTTAACTAAAAGCTTATAACTTTTTTAAAATCTCTTTGAAGAATTCAAAAGCCTTCTTAATGAAAATCTCTAAATTCACTGAAATAAATCAACAGTTTTGAAATGTGGTTGGGTTATGTTTTTTCGAGAGACAATGAACTGTGACTTATTTATTTGACTGGCAGTGCTATCTTGCGGGAAAGATAGATAGAACTGGAATTTATCGATAGATATCCTGTGAGTTGAATGGTCATGAGTTGGAGTGTGGTGCTGCCATCTATGTCTTCTTGAGAGAGTTACGTTTTCCAGTAGTCCACGTTCACAATTTCAGGAGTATAAGAAAAGGTCGTATTTTTAAAATTTGATTTCTCAGGAACTATTCAACCTATTTCGTTCAAATTTCGCATTTTTCCTTTTAAAATTCCATTCTTTAAAATGATGAAAAAATTTAATACCTTACAATTCAAAATTTTTCCGTCTATTATTAAATAAAACAATGCCTACTAAAATTTATATTTTGTATAGAATTATTTTTTATAAACGAATTTTTAATTGTCTGCAAAAAGTGTTCAATACACTTAAGAAGTTCGAAATACGCAAAAAGTAAAAATAACATTAAGGAGTCCAAGCTTTGGACCGCTTTACTGATCAAACTATGGGGACCCTATTTCCCAGATTGTGGCTACCCCCTATATTTCATGGGTCAGAAATCCAAATACTTCGAAAAAAAGCAAGTTTATTAAGAGAAAATGCGTTTTTGTATCTGATTTCGAATCTTAAAATATCGTCTGCTGAATATGAAAAAAGAGCGCAATGTTTTTCGAAAATACCTACATATATCTCAAAATATTTAAAGAACATATTAAAAAAAACATATTTAGTAATTCTTTTTGAATATCTTAAAATAATTTAACTGCTAATCAATACCTAAATATCGACAATCATAGCCTGAGTTCTGCTAATTTTATAAAACTTAGTTAGAAAAACTATATTTTCTTTTTTAAAACGTTGTCTATGAAGATTTTTGTAAGGACTATGTAATTTCTATGGACCCTTCTAAAGATAAGAATAATTTACTCATTCCCAAGCACAAATAATTATTAAAAGATATTTTCAATTTTATAGTTTTTAGTGATCAGATCTTTGCCAGGAAATAAGATTGTAAAAGTATGTCGAGAATCTTAAAATATCTTTGAATAAACGAATTTTATAATTATGGTCAAACAATTTCTTCGATTTTCTTAAAAAGCTCTCCAGATATGGCGAAAGGCGAAAAAAAGTAAAATTAACACTAAGGGGTCAAAACTTTGGACCGCTCTCTTGACCAAAACTATGGGGACCATATTTTATGGGTGTGAAATCCGAATATGTCGAAATAAAGCATGCTTATTCAAAGAAAAAACGTTTTCTGATCGATACTGTTTTGGAATCTTAAAATATCGTCTGCTGTAATTAATAACTATATTTGAAGTTACCCTTTTAAACCATTAAGATTGAAGTCCTAGAATATGAATACCCCATCAATAGATCAAAAGTTGTCCTTTTTTTGTGCACGGGTCTTTATAATTTAGCGACTTAGAAACTGCGCTCTCGAAAACTTTAAAGCAATGGTTTATACCAGGGCTGTCCAACTGGCGGCCCGCCAACTTCTTATTCAGCATATTTCTTTTTTCGAAATTTTATGGTTACAAGAAGCATCCGAGGCTACCATTCTTCGTCAAGCCGAGATCCCCGAAGTTTCCTCTTGATCGCTCTTTCACTCCTTTCATTGTATTGGGAGAAAAAGGTACAGGACATCTACAGGTCAAGAGCAGTCCTACTCTGCACGCTGGTGTTATACAATATTGCCTCGCGTTCGATAGACAGCGAGAATCGAGTGTTCCAGGACCGCTGGGAAACCCAGTTACCCAGTATTTCATCACGAATAGAAAGGACAAACTCCAGTGCTTGATTTGTATGCAAGTTGCGACTGTGTGCAAAGAATATAATGTCAAAAGGCATTACGCGAGTCTTCACGAAGGGAGCCACAGTAAATATCAAGGAGAAGCAAGATCTCTGATAGTTTCAGAACTGAAATCAAAACTGCAAAAACAAGCTGGGTTGTTAACTCAAGTAAAATCTTATCAGTACAATGTTTTGCATGCTTCGTATGCAATTTCACTTGAGCTTGTTAAAGCGAAAAAACCTTACACTGATGGCGTCGTTGTTAAAAAGTGTGCTGCAGAAATGGCAAAAGCATTTGGTGTTAGCAAAATGGCTAAGCATTTTGATTCAGTTTCCCCATTAAAATGTAAACAAATTGTTTTATAATCCTTCTGTTTAATTGTTTTATAAATAATAATTCAACTATTAATTGTTATTGTATAAGAGGTTATTGTTCAACTTTTTCAAACTGCGGCCCGCCAGGTGATTAGTGACCGGAATTCTGGCCCGTGGGCTCTTTGCAGTTGGACAGCCCTGGTTTATACCATCACGATTATATTCCTTATAACTCGTTTGTACACTCTAAAAAACTCCGGATCAAACTACGATATAAAGTACCGGCACTTTGGGAGCATCATTCGTAAAATCCATTTTACCGTAAAATTAATTTTTACCGTAATTTTTATTTAATTAAAGTGATTCAGTGATTTTGCGGTAATAACTACTGTAAAAATTACGGAAAACAGATTTTTTTTTTTTGTTCTGTAACATGTTCCGATAAAATGTGTTTTACGGTAAAATATCCCAGTTCCCTGAGTGCAGATATTTTTATCGTAATTTGATCCAGAATTTTTCACAGTGAACTTTCGCATTTTCCTTGATATTAGAAGTTAAAAAAACAATACAGTTATTTACCTTTAAAGCACATTTTTAAATGGATAACTAAAGTGATTTATTGACGTAGTTATCTTTTGATCTTTTTCAGCTTGATTTAAATCAATTATTTGAAATAATTTAATATAACCCGTTAATTCTAATCCATTTGTACGTTTGGCATGAATTTATAGTGGTGATTTTTAGCTGTTGGTTCTAATCAATGGCATCAACATCCTTTTCTTCAAAATCAATCGCTTTATTAATGCTGCGTCTTATTTCTACAGCCCTAACCATTTCTTTCAGAAATTATGAATATTCTTTTTGTTGTTGTTTTTTTAAAACACAAGTACATGTTTTAAAACATTATAAATAATGATATTCTAACAAGTGACCAAAACAAGTTTTAAATAAATAAATAAAAACTCCTTTATAATGGATATTATAGAAGAATAAATATTTTCTTTTATTCTGTGAGCATTAGAAGTTGGGTTTACTTAAAACACAAATACATGTTTTAAAACATTATAACTAATGCTAATCTAACAAGTAACCAAAACAAATTTTAAATAAAAAAAACTCCTTTATTATGGATATTATAAAAGAATAAATATTTTCTCTCATTTTGTGAGCATTAGAAGTTGGGTTTACTTATCAAATCTTACTCCAGATTTTAGGAAAAACCACCTTTCCAAAATTTCTACTCTCTTAATTCTCGAACTAGACATTCTATTTACCTAAAACTGCATAAATTTATCTAATAAAACCTTCTTATAATTTAAGCATTATCGAATTTATACTCTTTTTTTTACTCATTCTGTCACCTAGACTCTTGACATTTGCTTTTTTTTCTAAAACAAAATCTTTTCAGAAATCAAAACTTTATAGTCTTTGTCAAAAGTTTCATTCATAATTGACTTTAAATAAAGTCTTAAGCCAAATATTAAACAAAACTTTTCTCCCTTACCTTTTCGTTTCGCTGCCATTTTAGCCTGGAGGCTAGGAAAGTTTTTACACTTTCAATTTTTTACGCTAGCATATCATATGCCTGGAAGGGTTATAAAAAATTTGAAAGAACAAATAAATCTGCGAGTAAAACTTTCCTTTGGGAACGGAAAAATCCTTTTCTTAGTTTTACAGCTGCCATTCAAATATTCCGAAGTACGAAAACCATATTTTTTATCGCATCATATTTTCTTTTCCTAAATATTCTCATGAAAAAGGAGATTTCTTTTTATTTCCTTTTTCACAACAGAACAAAATAAATACAAGAAAAAAGAAAAACTCGAATGTGATTATACTTCAAATTAGATTATACATTTTTAAAAGTTTGTAGAATAAAAGTAGTTTCATTTAAATGTTTTTACGCACTAATGTTTCATTTTCCTTCAGCTACACAACTTAATATACCAATCAAATGCGCTTTCCCAACTTAAAAAAACTCACCAGTTCGTAAATCCTTATTCCATTAAATGTAGAAATTGTCTGACAGTAATTTCCAAATCTCTTGTTATTTTTCTATCATTTGAAACCGGTTTCATATGAAAAATTAGCATAATTTTTTTCGAAAATACCTACATATATCTCGAAATATTTAAAGAACATATTAAAAAAAACATGTTTATAAATTCTTTTTTAAACATCTTAAAATAATTTAACTGCTAATAAATACCTAAATATCGACAATCATAGTCAATCTGAATTCCACTAACTATAAAACTTTGTTCGAAAAACTATATTTTCTTTTTATGAAAACATCGTCTACGAAGGTTTTGGTAAAGACAATATAATTTCCATTGACCCTCCTAAAGATATTACAGATTAATTTACTTATTTCCAAACACAAATAATTAATAAATGATGTTTTCAATTTTATAATTTTTGATAAACAGATCTTTGCCAGAAAGACAAGATCGTTAAAGTGATCTGAGAAGGAAGTCGGCCCTCATCGCCCAGAAAAATAAATTTCTAATGATTAATCAAAAGTCAAACCAATTGCTATAAAATTTGCCAAATTTAAAAGTGTTTTGCGAATGATAAATATTTAATGACGTTACGAATTATGATAAACCTATAACTGTCTAGAACATTTTCTGTGAATATAACAAGTTAAAGAATGAATATATATTTATGGAATTTGATCTGAGCTGCAAGCCTTTCTTATAAAAAGATTTAATATATTTTTTGAAAAAAATATTAATTAAAGATAATTTTAAAAATTACAAGAAATTAGAAAGCTAAGAAAGAGGTGATTCAAATATTAAGCAAACATTTAAGGAGGGTTTGAAATCTATTTATTTTTTTTAATAAAAGGGAGAAGGGGTATTAGCCACACTTACGTAAAACATTAAAATGTTTTACAATTCCCATTTTTTTTAAATAAAAAAAAAATGCGTCAAAAGAGTTTGGAGGAAAAAAAAACGTTACATATGGGGAGAAAAAAAAGTTTTAAACATTTTTAAGGATTAAGAGTATTGCCTAGATAAGAAAACACAAAAGATTGCAAAATATTACTGTACTCAAAATTTTCAAAATTGAATTACTCTGCAAATTTTGTTTTACACAAGATTACATGTTTTACATGAATTAAATCCCTAACATTTACAGTCAACGTTGAATCAAAAAACAAGGGGTGTTACGACTTCCTTACGTAAGCATGGACGGATTTTCTTTTAAATTTATTTATTTACTTATTTTTACGGACAAAGGGGAGGATGCATCCAAAAATGCCAAAAACATGTTTACGTATTATTTTAACAATCCGAAATATGCAGTCCCAATAATGGCAAAACATGGCGTTAGTTATAAATCTTTAATGTTTTCCTTTAAATCTTTATTAATTAATAGAATAATTATGTTGTATATCTTGCTGTTTCTATAAATGTTAAAGCTGATTTAAGTTCAGATTCTATCAATTATATCCTAACACGTCCTTCCGGTAATTGTATAATTAATCGCATTAATTAATAAAAATTTATTTAATAAAAAATCTTAATTATTAAATAGTTAAAATATATTATAGTAATGTTGAAATAATTTTGAAAGTTTAAAAACAAATATTTATTTCGAACACGGTTTAAGAACTTCGTTATATCTAAGCAAAATGTGTGTTTAAAAGTTTACAACTTTAAATTGGAAAAATAAACAGAACTTTTCCATCAAAATCTTCCCTTAACTTATATTCCACCATCTCAATAAATTCAGTAACATAACATGTGCCGGAAAAATTGGTGAAAAACTCCCCATTCTTCCTTTAAATTCCACTCCAGCCATATTTAACATCATATTACGTAGAATGTTTCACATAAATAAATACCCCTCTAGGCTTGGATTAAGCAGCGATTGGGGGTTGTAGGGGTGGAAGTAGTTACTCATTGGAGAATATTTCTACGTGCCCAGAATAGGGTGTTCGGTTAAATCAAACAGAGAAATTTTAAAGAAGTTCGTCCAAGCGTCGCTGTTTGCTGTCGAGATTAAACCGAGTTTAAGGTGGCCACTTTATACATACTTAATAAAGGCTTTTAAACGCAAGCCTCTGTACTACACAAATTCGGTGAAACTGCAGCCTAACTACAATCAGCACTTTCTATCAGGGATCCGGTAGCCCGTTACCTTTTAATTAGGTCTGGGGAATCTGGCAATCTTAGAAGCCGTCCCGGCGTGCTTTCCGACCCGATTCCTGAAGGACAACAGCAGATTTTCAGAGTTGAATAGATTCTGCTGGGTGAATTGAAGGCTTTTCAGACACCAAATGGACAGTGAATCATGTAGTCAGGTTCTTTAATTATATGAATAATTAAAAATTCTAACCAACCGGGTTGTTTGGATAACAGAGTTGAGGGATATATTGAATTTAGGATTGGGTTTCCATCATATAGCATTTGAGTTATTTCAGGATTGGTTGATGATTGAATTGGAGGATGGTAATTGATTGATGATTAAATTAAAAGATGTTAATTTATTGATGACTAAATTATAAGATGTTAATTTATTGATGATTAAATTGTAAGATGTTAATTGATTGATGATTGAATTGGAATATGTTAATTACTTGCTGATTAAATTAAAAGATGTAAATTTATTGATGATTAAATTATAAGATGTTAATTTATTGATGATTGAATTGGAATACGTTAATTGTTTGATGATAAATTGTAAAATGTTAATTGATTGATGTTTGAATTGGAATATGTTAATTGATCGATGATTAAATGAATTGATGATAAAATTGGAAGATATTAGTTAATTGATGGATGATGTTAATTAATTGATGATTGAATTGGTTGATGATTGAATTAGAAGGCGATAAAATGGAATGTCTTTGATTAAAAGCAACAGCACAATTCCCATTGATACATATTTTCCCAATAAATTGAAAAAATTTATCAATGAGTATACTACTATAAATCAGTATACAAAATAGTTCTAAGAAGAAAAAGTAAAGATCATTTTTTATCTGTTATTTGATAACACAGGCTTAGCTATATGGGGATTTATCTATTTATTTTATTATCATCGCATAAAATTAAACTAAAATGTAAACAACAAAATTTTTATGTATATTTTTGAGGACCATATATTTAAAAATTTTGGACGAGTGAATTTGAAAAAAAATCCATTAGAGCGCTTACCAAATAACTATGTTTTTAATACTTGTTGATTTGGTTCTCATAATATCGTAACAAAAATAGAATTACTGGAAATATGGTGTATAATTTTTATTTCTTTATCGGGACAAGAAACCTTAATTTTCTAAAAAATAATTGCATTTTAAGGAGAAGCAATCATTCAAACAAAGAAAAGGTACTCAATCGCATTGAAATATTCTTTTTGAAAATTAAGGACAGAAGATAGCGGTTGAAAAGACCACTTTGAATGCAACTATGTTATAAGAAAACATTAAATTAAAGATACTTTATATAAATGAAAATACCGATTTGTTCAAATGCACACATACAGGTAGTCTATAATAAGGAACTCCCCTAGAGGCGTAGGACGACATTTCTTGCTTTGGGTAGCAATTTTTCTCAATCCTTATAATGTGCCCTACTTTGAATGGACACAAAAATGAAAAAGTCATTCACCACAACCACAATCTAGTTGACGATAATAGAAATAACCAGGAATAAATTATGTAAAAATTAAATGGAGAATAAAAAAAAATGCAAAGCAATGCAACGAAAATAATTTTTTATGAGAAATATTCTTTTAAATTCACTTCCTTTTGAAACAGCTTTTGTATTGTTAGATTATTCAATTTTCTGGGAGTTTGCTGAATTTACTTTTGATACATACTACATAAAATTAAAATATAAAAAAATTTTTACTCAGAAAATTTAAGAAAAAAAAAAAGAACCAGCGTAGGCAGAGCAGTAATTACTCCATGTACAAATACAAGAACGAGCGTGTACGTGTACGGTACCACCGGCTGAAAACTGTCAAGCCATGCAATAACATGAAGTCAATAGGTTGGCTATGTGGAAAAGAATTCAAGCAGATATACGACCTTCTTGATGCAAAGCGTCTACGTAATTACAAAATCGAAACTTACAATTTAAAGCTAAAATTTAAACTATGTGGAAATAAACTAAAGAGAAATTAACTACATGATTTGTAATTCACAATTAAATTTAAGTCAATCCGTTAATCCGTTAAATTAGAAAAAACTATGCATGTAATCTATCTAATTACAATTTAACGATCTTATATGCTTTGTACTAAATTTAATTTTTAAAAAGTGTTCTATAAATTTTTGACTCTATCAGTATTTTCAAAACTCATGCTTTCATGGAAAACCTGTTTCAAATAAATCCTATTGATCAAAAAAATTTTTTGAATAAATAAAAAAATTTTCGTAATAGATTTCAAAAACAAGATTAAGTAAACTTATCGAGCTTACAAGAAAAGAAAACAATTTCGTGTTGAAATCCTGGAAAAGATGACTACATACTATTTTTCACATCACTCAAAAAACATTTTATAAAAAGCGATATTAGCGCCATCTGTTTTCCCGTTCTTGCATATTTTGAACTGAGTTCGATTATTTTTAAACTATTCTAAATATATTTCTCAACGTCTACAGGTATTTTTAAGAAAATGTGCTGCACATTCTTTTATAAAAATAGTTTGAAACCTGTAGATCCGAAAATTATTTTAAAAAATCGTAAATTGTCTGCCAGAGACTCCATAAACAAAATACAGCTAACTAGAGACACATATGCGAAAAATCGTTTTCGTAATATATAGCCCTATCAAGAGACATAGCATTTTTCACTTGACTAAAAATTATTTTTAAAAAAAGGGATGTTAACTCAACAAATTCTCTCAATCTTGCATCTTTTAAACTAAATTAGATGTTTTTAATAAATGTGCTAGAAACTGGTCAAATATATCTTAAGAAAAAAAGGGGGGTCGGGGTTTATGATTTGTTCGTCTTTGAAAAGAGGTCGAGGGAAATGTTTAAGTAAGATATAAAATATCCCTTATTTCAAACATTTTCTTAAAAAGCAAAATAAAAATATTTAACAAAAAACTAACTAGAGGAATAAAAATTATTAAATAAATAATTAATAAATAATTAATTTTAATAAATGATTAAATGAAAATTGTTAAATTTAAATTTTGTCGAAGTGTTTCAGAGGTCAACAGTTTTGAACACACAAACTTTCTAAAGAATATTCTTCTCAAACTTTTATAAAAGGAATTAAAATGTAAACTTTGTTCAATGTAAAGTTGCATCTTTTTATTTGAAATTAAACCAAAAACGACAAAACAAAAACAATGATCAAAGTTAAAACAAAAACCAAGGGTAAGGTGCAATTTGCTTACGTAAGAATGGCAGTGGGTTCGTGCTTTGCTTATTTTTACTGACAAGGGGGGAGGGCGAAATTTCAAATATATACTTACCTATTATTTAAACGGCCTCTAGAAAAAAATTCTCAACATATAAGGCTATTTTCGAAAAATATGACACCCGTCTTTTTTTTTTTTTTATATATATAAAACCAATTTTAAATAAATCTTGCATTGCGAAAAAAAAATTACACGGAATCTATACATTTTTCCCTTGATATAATTAATTATATCAGAAATCATTAAAAAAACTAGACAAACTTTTCCACAATATGCGAAAAAAGGATTTCCTGTAACAATCCTTAGTAACCCTAAAAAGGAAGGGAACCGAACATAATTAACATAAAAGTGCGCTATTCAGATAATTTGCAAACTCAAAATAACTACTATAATGTATTTTAAAGATTTCTTTATCATTAGAATCCGGAATACAATGATAGCCATTTAAAGAATGTGTTTATATATATATACATATATATATATATATATATATATATATATATATATATATATATATATATATATATATATATATATATATATATATATATATATATATATATATATATATATATATCTGCCTTTGCCAATAATATAGCTTAAATCAGATAATAAAGTTTAATTTTTATAACTACACCCTTTCTATAATATTAAAAAATTGATTTCAATATTAATTAATAATTCGTTATTAATTAATTTTAGTTAAAATAACCATTTATTAATTTTAATTAAAAACTAATCATTAATTAATTTTAATTAAAACCAATCATTAATTAAGTTTAAGATAATCATTAATTAATATTAATTAAGAATTAACTAATAACTTATTTTATTTATTTAACTAATTAAAATTAATAATTAATTGGGATTAATATTTTTTTAAATTATCTTTTACATTGCAAACACAAATTTGGCATTCTTGTAAGCTAAGTTATCAGTGAAATTAGAACCTCTGTCATTTGTGTTGATAGCATCAAATACAGTTGTATATTTATATCGTATATAATATTCCTTAAATGAAGCGCATGTAATTCTACTAATTCCATTTCATTGATAAAATAATTTAATAAAATTTCACAGCTTGGCTCGACTCCAGTTCAAATCAAAAATGTAAATAAAAACGTAATCGTGTAATGTCAACGAACCTTCAGAAATTGCCTGATGCTTATCGAAATTTTCAACATTCTTTTTTTTTTCTTTTAAGTTTTGCAAGTTTGACAACGCTTTCACATTTACGCCAAACAAGGAGGCGCCAAGACCGCCACTTGCCAACTAATAAGATATCGCGTCATTCTTCATAAGCGAGAGTAAACAGTTTATTTTGCAGAAGAAATGATTTGATAACAGAAGATTTATATGGCACACAAAATTCCAAGATTTTCCCCAATGGTAGCCCCAGAAATGTTTAGACATGTGCGATTTGAAGAAAAATAAAACTTCGATATTCACAAAACAAGCATGTTTTCAGAGAAATAAATGTGTAGAAAACGTATATAATAAAAACATATATTTATTTTGCGCATTATTCATTATATTTAGTACGTGTGAAATAGCTAATAAAAATAATTATATAAAACCACCTAAATGCATTCATGTATACTTCTATTTGTAGACATATAGAAATGCCAGATTAGACAATTTCATCCAATTTTATTCAATTTAAGAGAGAGGTGGCAACTTTGCACATGGGAGATTTTTTCATTGAAATTAATAATATTGTTTAAATATAGGTAAATAACTCATCTAGGCTATCGCCCCTGTTGAAGACTTCTAGGGGGCGTTGGAACTTACAGAAAGAAAAAACTTTTAAATAACGAGTACATTTCAAAATTAATAATTTTATTTTATTTTGCTTTGAAAATCCAATACGTATTGAACTTGGCATAATCTGCTATTAAAGTAAAATTCACTAACTTATTGAGAGATGGATTACCAATTTTATTGTAGAAGTAGCACTCCACTTGCTGTTCTATACATTTGGCTAATTTATCTTCCTTGGCTAATTTATCTGCACTTTCATTGCCTGTAATGTTAACGTGTGCTGGTATCCACTGAAGAGTACAGGTTCTGCTTAGGTCCTGAAGATCATGAAGATTTTAAATGATTTCTTGGGTGATAGAAGAGTCCCCTTTCAAAATTGCTTGGAGGGTAGTCTTCGAGTCGCAGAAGATAACAAGGCCCTTTGCTTGCTCAGAGGGAAGGACATCATGAAGATAATGTTTCAGTAGATTGGGAAGCTTAAACTAATTTGTTGAAATTTATTTTATGCTCTATTTCGAGTTTCGTGGCAAATATATCTTTTATTCATAAAAAAAAATTGCTAAAAAACTGGTTCAAATATAAAATCATTAATCAGTATGGATTTTTAAAAAAATTAACGATATAATTAGAAACTTTAATTAATAAATAAAGAATGTAAAACATTTTTTTTTTTTTAATTTTTCAATAATTGCTTGTCAAATTTAAGATTCTCAAATCGCTAACCGTCAAACTGAAGACTCTCAAATCGCTAACCGTCAAATTAAAGACTCTCAAATCATTAATCCTTAAATTAAAATCTCTTATGAATTCTAAGCATCAACTCGATTAAGATGTGTTCTTAAATGCATCCATAACAATTTAAATCGTTAATCATCAAATAAAGGACTCTCAAATCGTTAACCTTTAAATTAAAAAATCTTACGAATTCTAAGCATCATCTTGATCAAAATGTATCCTTAAGATCGTCATTAACGATTCAAATCATTACCCATCAAATAAAGGATTCTTAAATCGTTAATCTTTAAACAAAAGAATTTTTGTATGAATTCTAAGCATCTCCTGGATCAAAATATGCCCTTAATTTATTTATTAACCATCAAATTAAGGATTGTTAAAAATTCTAATTATTTAAAATGATAATAAACTTATAGTAAAATTATTCAAATCAATAACCATTAACTTAGAAATTCTAAGCATCATCTTGGTCATTTACTAACTGCTGCTTGCATCTAACCTCACTAATTGTCTGTTTAAACCGGCACTTTAATACCTATAGATATAAATTGCCAAGCAGGCTTCAAACAGGGCAGTCTATTGACTTTAACAATTAAATATTTAACTATCCTGTTAAGTCAGTAAAATCATGTACGAGATTATGTATACATACAGAATTTATCAATATATCCTTAAAGATACCAAATCAATTGTACACAGGTGACTGTACAAATAGTTACCCTAAATCAATAAGGAACGTGGATAACAATGTTATTTCCATATCACTTATATTGTACTAAATAGGAAATTCTATCAAATGATTTGCATTTCATTGACTAGAAATCCGTTTCCGCATCAGATGTGATCTACAAATATTGCTGCAACTGGCGGTTATTTATTCTGATGACAGAGTATCGTTTTCAAAATTCATATTGTAATGTTCTGAATTCAAACTGCTGTTTAAAATCCAACTAATGATATTGTCATGTAATGTTAAGAATATTAGGGTAAAGTATAACTTTTTTCTCATCGCTTACCATCTGAAAGTTATGGCGTACCATTTGAGCTAACAAAATTTAAATGTGATGAATAAATAGTGCGAAGTTTTTTTTTAAATATTGGAAGTTACAAGAATTTTATAGACATAAATTTGATGGCGGTCATTTATTCTGATGATAGAGCATCCTTTTTTAAATTCATATCGTAATGTTCTGAATTCAAACTGCTGTTAAAATCCAGTTAATTATATTATCACCTAATGTTAAAAATACACGAAAAAAAGTATTATATAATAGTTAATCACCTTTTTTCTCTCCGTGTACAATCTGAACATTAGCACGCATCACTTAAGTTTTCTTTTTTTCTTTTTGAATATTGGAAACCAAAAAGAAGTTTTCAGTCATAAATGATCACACGGTTATTTATTCTGATGATGGATTATCGTTTTTAAATTTATATTGCAAATTTAATTCAAACTGCTGTTAAAATTCAAGCTAATAATATTAACAGCTAATTTTGAAAATACACTAAAAAAAAGAGTATAATATTGGGGTTGATCATTTTTTTTCTCTACGCATACTATCTGAACATTATCACGTACCATTTGAACTATAATTCTTTAAATGTGATAAATAAATGATTTTTAGTTTTTTTTTTTTTTTTTTTTTTTTTCAAATATTAGAAACTGCAGGAAGTTTATAATCACAAATGAATCATTGGTCGCAGTACAAACGGGTAAACAATTAGTTAAATTGTTAAATGACTGAAAACTATTAGTTTAATAAGGGTATGAAAACTATTTGTTTAATAAGGGTATAATAATCAGCTATTGCAAATCCTCAATTTAAATATATTATAAACACACACACATGCATATAAATATATATACATATTTTTTAGTCATGTATATTAAGGAGTGTCATTACTAAATCTGCACCAGAGAGTTCATCAGGACTATGTAAAATATTTTCTTTTTCTATTAATTTAATTAAAATGCTCACTAGATTCTTATTTAAGTCTCTTTTTAACCAAAAATATGTGACTACATCGATGAAAGAGCGAATAATCGATCAGCTTGCATTAAAACGATTTTTTTTTTTAAATTATTAGTTTATATATTTTTTTTTTTAAAAAATTATATTCAAAGCATTTTTTTTTTCATGTATCACCAAGAAACTTTGTACCACGTGATTCACGTACCACCATAGAGAACTGCTGCTTTACAACTGGTAACAAATATTTGTCAACGTGTCATGTTTTGAAACTAAACAACTCAACTCACCAATAGTCTATGTCAGAATGCTAATAAAAGCTTTAAAGAAAACTAGACGCTCATTATTGGTAATAATGAGTTTTCTAGACAATTGACGTTTTTTTCTACACAATTGACATTTCATTCCATTTATTCACATTTATAATATGAATTTTTGAAAATATTTAGAAAAAATTAATGACAAAACATAATTTTACTTTTCGCAATCGATTTTAACAAAAGAAAAGAATAAGAAAACATGTGCCCTAAAAAAAAATCAATAAATTCCTAGTCCAAATAACATTATTCTTGATAATATCTCTCTAACACTTTCTTCTCTTATTCTTTCCTTCGCCTTTGCTCATCGTTAATTGAATCAACGATCGAACAAATTAAATAATGCAGAAAAAGTATTCAGTAAGAAGAATAAATGTAAATTTATCGAACTGAAAATTAGTATTTTCTTCTTTAGACGTACGTCCAACGAATATATTGACAAGTTTAACAATATGATGAAGTTATCTTTTGCCAAACGATAAAATAAAATGAAAAAACTTTTTGACGCAAGAATTCCTTTTTAGTTGACGGGTAAAAAGTAAATAAAATACAAAAAAAGGTAAGAATAACTTGACAGCAGGTCCACTAAAAGCAATAAGAAATTACGTTCAGTCGACGTCGAGTCACTGGGTAATTTGGGGGGACGGCAGTTCGAGCGTTAAAAATGCGAGTTTAAAAGAGTCGAGAATTTCCTCTATACTCTGTTATTATAACGGTGTTTGACTTTCGCCCTTGCATTTAACGTTAAAAGGGTCTTCGCTTTTATTAGAAGAGTTTCAGTCGTTTCCATTTGTTTCTGAACTGAGCTTCCTTTGTTCCCTTTGTGTTCGCTATAATATCGCTTGGCTTTTTGAATTAAAGAAGTTGAGTTGTTTTGCTTCTTCTTTTAATAAATAAATGAGATAGGACTAAAAAAAATCATTCGATATTTACTCTTTCAGATACTTTATTTTTTACTTTTAGGCGTCTGTGCAATAGAGTTAAGTAATGTTAATTAAATACATTGGTGAGCTTTACAAATGATAAAAGTTGTTCCATTATTTAAATGTCTTTTTTTTTTTCCTTTTTTGAATACGTAAAGTGAA
This sequence comes from Parasteatoda lunata, assembly GCA_949128135.1. Lineage (NCBI taxonomy): Eukaryota > Metazoa > Arthropoda > Arachnida > Araneae > Theridiidae > Parasteatoda > Parasteatoda lunata. The sequence goes on from OX421977.1 coordinate 80,717,192, forward strand.
AAGAATTTTAAAGTGATTTTATCTTAATGAAAGAAGCTTTTGAATTTGCATTCATTTATCAGTCTGAACTAGTTTACGTAATAGTATGTGGGTATTTAAAATAAATTGTAAAAAATATTTGGAGGAATACAATTTTTAAATTGGAGAAATACATTTTGACATTTACTTAACGTATACAGTATATGCATGCAGAGTGTATGTATGATCGAGGTTAGCTAAAAAAAAAAAAACGTCGATGTGCTTTTTTATGAATTAAATAAAATTTGTTCCATGTTTGAGGAGGTGGGTATAAGAAAAAATTGTAGCCTGCTATGGTGTTATTATTAAAGTTGTCTTTTTTTGTTGTTGTTTTCTTTTTAGGCTAAGGTAAACGTAAATTCAAAATTTCTGCTATTTACAATCACGTTGTAGTAGAACATCAAAACTGGCAAATGATGTTAAAAGTAATCGTAGGTGGTAGACTTTCTCTCTGAGTAAGTTGTTTAATTAAAAATTGAGAATCTTTAAGAACCTATACATTTAAAAAAATTAAGTAAATACATTCATAATTTAACACTTCTTATGCATGTTACTGACCAACCAAGAATAAATTTAGGATTTAAGTTCTTAGGTTTAGATTTACTTTGGTTTAGCCGGTTAAAGGGCGGGGGTTACTAATCCTAGTCAATTATAGCCCGGAGAATTATTAATAATTCGAATACTAGTGAATTAATACAGCTTAGGCAAAATTTGAGCATTCACCATGGGATCTCCACACTCATGCACGATGGTTATCACTGCTAAAATTAAATCTGAATTTATCACTGAATACGACCTGTTTACATTTGGTTGCAGTCCTATCCCGTTGAGAGCGTCACCACTCCAAAAGAAGGCAACGGCAGGTGGGTGTCAATCCTGCGTATGCTGCACAGCAGCACACCGCTTCTATAACTGGTGTGATGGTATGAGATGCCCTACTACTGAATAGTAGTAGATGCCATCTCATGCGACGCACGATCATTTCAGATATTGATCTGTCCCGTAGTTGACTGGTCGTAAAGACACTGTTCCCAGCAAAACACCGAAATCAAGCATCACTGGCTGCGGTCGGTAAGCATGTGTGTGACCACTTTGAATAATCTGAGTAGGAACCCAGGGTCTGCGGTATAGGTCATCGTTAAACTGTGCTCGACTTCGAAGTGCTCGAAGGGCTTCGAAAGTGCTCGACTTCGCACGCAGGTCATCGGTGCGAAAAGGAAAAGCAGGGGATCCACCCCCTCTGCAGAGGGTCAAAATCCTGATGGCATATCCTCGGATTATACTCAGGGGTGTTTCAATAACTGTCGTCAATAGCCCATTGTGCAACTCGAGTGCGACGTAAATAAAATACCTACCTACCTAATATTGATCTATGCTGTCATGACAGCCCAGTGGTAGGTCTGTGAGATTCTTCAGCCACATGCGTTGCCCCTGTGACGGGGCTCCCATGAGTCAATTTTCAATAAGCAATGCTCGACCGCACACAGCAGGGTTGTCTTCAGTAATTCTTTCGGCACATTGTCACTCTTCCCTGGCTTGCTCGTTATCCAGATTTGTGACCGAACGAGCATATCTGGAGTCTATTCGAGACGGCAAGCTGGATTAGGCTCCGAGGTTAGTCGATTTAGCGGTATTTTTACAGCAGTTGTTGAACGAGATGCCGCAGAACATCAAGAGGATCTTATACGTCTGAATGCTCAACTGTATCGCATTTGATTTAAAGATGGCCCGAAAGGGTATTAAATTTGAATTTTTTCCAGCAATAAGTGATAATTTTTCTTTGATTTTTTTTAATCACAAACTTATGTCATTGTAATGGCGCATGCGAAATTTCGTTTCAATTCACTCAATTTTCATTTTACAAATCAAGCAAGTTAAATATCGAATTGTTTTGAAGCTATAAAATAAAATACAAAAACGCGTCACCAGCACAATTTAAAAATGCTGACCTTAATTTTTTTTTCGTTAACTCGTTAATTCTTTTGGTCCGTCTCTCTTATACCAAAAAATAAAGTGTACGGCCGACGGTGGTTTGAATTTTAAGTTTCAGATTCATGTTTTCCAACGAGGTAGATGTTTTTCCATGTTTCAACGTCCGCTTTTTTTAAATTGATTTTGCATTAAAAAAAATATGTTATATTGATTTTGCATTAAAATAAAATATAAAATATGTGATTTAAGTGAGTTACCTCCCTAACAGCTTTCAGTAACGGACCCAAGTGTTGTATTCAGCAAAATAATATTAAATATGTTGTGTCTAAATATCTTCTCTTTGGTGTAGAATTGAAGTTAAAAGAAAAACTACTAACTTAGTTGACGTCCATCATCTACTCAGGTTCAGAATTACGTGTTGTTCGCGCTTAGTACCACGGGCAGAAATACACTGCTCAAAAAATTAGGGGAGCAAGCAAAGAAGATAAGAAAACTTTGCGTGATACATGGACATAAAATGAAGAATACCAGTTCAACAAAACCAAATAGAAGAGAAGCAAAAAACAATTGGATGGGAACTTTAATTATTTGGAATGGTATAAACAACATGAAGTGATGTTTCAAGACACAATATGATAACATGTAAATAACAAAAAATTGATTGTATAGAAATGATACAGGATGTTCATTATGGTGTGTGGTCTCCAAGAACTGCTAAGATTGCCGCACACCTATTTTGCATGGATCAGATGAGGTTATCAATGAGATTTGGGGGAATACTGTTCCACTCATGACGAAATACGATCTCCAAGTCTTGGGCAGTAACAAGAGGCCTTGATCTTAAATCAACACGTCGTCCGAGTGCGTCCCAAGTAGACTCAATCGGATTAAGATCATGAGAGTGTGCTGGCCACTCTATACGCTCTATTGTTTCAACTTCAAGAAAGTTCACCACATTACGAGCTATATGAGGTCTGACATTAATCTGTACTAAAAAGAAAGAAGTCACGATAGCTGCAGCGACGACCTGGTGTCTCAAGATCTTGTTTGCACACCTTTGAGCTGCCAAATTGCCTTTCCAAATGAAAAGCAGATCTGAACGTCCACCTATGCAACTTCCAGTTCATACAATCAAACCACCTCGTCTGTAATGTCATCCTTCCTGAAGGAATATAGAGTTATTTCGAGTGCACCTTCTTCACCATACCAAAAGATGTCTGTTGTCACACTCTAAACTGAATCGCGACTCGTCCGTAAACAGCACTGGACTCCAAACAGTTTGCACCAATCTCGGTGTTCAACAGTTCACTTTCCTTAGGCAGCACGGTGCCTGGCTGTCAAGGGAATACACACTATTGACCTACGTGCATACAGGTAAACACTCATGAAGCCTATTTCGAATTGTTTCGTGAGACCCTTTGTCCCGTTGCCAAGAAAAGAAACTGTTTTTGGATTAGCGTGGAGTTTGCTGTTCGGTCTCGACGAGCTGTTAACCGGAGATATCGGTCATTATTTGCTGTGGCAGGACGTTGATGACGTCAAACATGCCCTGTTGCTCGGAATTCATTCCAGTCCTACAATGACACTTCAACAGCGTCCGCTACACAGATCAGAAAGAAGTGTTTATTCGCGTTTGCTCGCATTCCAGTATCCCGATAATACGCCTCGCCATGAATTCTGATAGATGACGTTGCCGTCTCATTATTTAAGTAAATTTTCCTCAAAACAAAAGCCGAAGCACTAAATAATTGGCATATTTGAGGTCACCCCCAGGAGGCATTAAGATTGACACTTAGTACGTGAAAATCCGATCATTAGAAACAAAAAATATTCAGGGTGATATATATATATATATATTTAAATCACGAACCCTGGTTACTATAAAAAAAAGAAGAAGAAACTATCTGCAATGATTAAAATTCTTTATTCAACATTTTAAAAATGTAGTTTATTCATTGACAATTTACTATAGAATTGAAGGTTTTAAATACTGAATTAATTTACCAGACAAAAATCAAATTTTGTAGCCAGCTCATCAAATTTCATTATCACATTTCATGTTCGCCAAATTAATAATTTTGCCTGATAATCGGAATTTTATGACACGCATTTTAGTTGTTGACTTTTTATCTGTTGATATTCAAAATAAAGCGACGGTATTTTTTTTCCTTCCAAAAATTAATTAAACATAATGTCTGAGAGATATTCCCAAATTTCTGTGTCATTTAAGAAGATTCGAAATTCTAGTCTCAAAACTATTTATCGTCTGCGGTAAAGATTCAAAATTCTCACTGAAAACTATTTATCGTTCGTGAGCGAAGAAAAAAGAACTCGTCCGCTATGCGATCAACCGCGAAAATGTGTCTCAAAAATTCCATGGCTTTTCCTAGTTCCCTACAGAGCCTTTATAAAAATGATGTGAGCTTATCTTTTAAAAGGCCTAAAGTAGCGTAATTTTAATTACGAAGTTCCTCGCCCTATTTATTCAGAACATTCCATTTTTTTCCCCTCCGCCTTTTGGATTTTAAACGATTTGATAAACAACTTTAAACTGGCGATGAAAAGTTTCGGGGAATAAAAATTTGTCTCTAGGTTTTTATTCAAGGGATAAAAATAACGCCCTCCGCCATTTCGCGCATATTGCCTTTTTCGTAATTACTGTTTAACGACGAAAGATGGCGTTGTAAGCTTGTCCAAAAGATTGCTTATTTTTCATAATAGCGTTTTTGTTATTGCTCTTTTACAACCATATCTATCTTTTACAAAGTTCAGGGGAAATTTTAAAACGCCTGAAAGCATAAATAGCGATAAAATTTATCTTTAAAAGGAGTCGGATCCATTTATTATACGCTTGTGGAAGTTTCTTTGAAATTTCATGCACGTTGTAAGGATTGAGAAAAAAATGGCGTCCCTAAATATTAAAATAATGTTCACAAGGCTTTTCAACCTGTTAAAAGGAAAAGACTCATTACATCATGGTAAGCAAAAATATAGAAATAAAAAATATATAATTTCCCTGCTAAAAGGATTTTGTTTGAGGTGACAACGACAAGTTAACCTTTCATATTTTATTGAGAATGTATTCCAATTCGGAAGTCATTTCTATTATCGCCTCAAGCACTAAACTTTTAGCGCCGTGTTTAAAAAAATAGAAGAAGTCAAAATAATTACAAAATTCCTGTTTCTCTTTGAAATAAATTTCGGTGGAAATCGTTTGCTTTTGAAATAGTTTGCAAAGAGGAAACAGATTGTGCTGATAGTTTTCAAATGTTCTGCAATTATGCTTTATTTAGAAAAAAAGAAGCATATCTTTTTTTTGTAAACTTTTAATAAATTTTAATATTCTAAAAAGACTGTTTCCCAACAAACTAACATAATGTTTTTTATTTGTATGCACAAAATAGCTCCGAGCCAAGAAAAAAAAACAAAAGAGAAAAAAATAAAGAGGAGCACATACATTAATCTATTGCTGTGAATGGTTGAAAAATATAAGGTAATAAAAATGAAGAATTCTATGGCAACAAAAATTTGTGAAACTAGTTTTAAATTGAGTTTGAATATTTTCAATAAAACTCAAGCTAACACACTAAAAGCGATAAGAACATTATTTTGCTACAAAAAAAAAAAAAAAAAAGATGCTAAAAATTTATCAACGAGGATTTTTTTACTACCATAAAAACATGAAAAAAGTTTCGAAGTAAGTAAGACTATGGTTTTTAGTGCCATTAGCTACAGTAAATGTTGGAGAATTGTTAAGATAGTCGCTCTCTTATTAACTGTCCGTTAACATTTTTTATTTAAAAATAATTTACTTAACTTAATAATATTGTTTCATTGTGCACAAACTAATAAACGTTATACACTGAACGACTATTGACTTAATAACCGGACTTTTACGTACAAAATGCTATATTTTTGATTTAAGACAAAGGTTCCCAAAAGATGTTCCATGTTCCGTAAGTTTGTAAGAAAAGATTTTCGGTCTTCCTACCACATGCGATTTTGGATAAATAAAAACGAAGTAAATTGGAGACATCACAACATTTAATATACACAGTTATTTACAAGTTAATATAAAATATAGTATACATCCATTAATACTTTTACATTCCAATCTATGGAATGTCAAGAATGTAAATATTCTTGGGTCTTCTTAGCAACGCGCTGTTTTTATTTTTTTGTAAAACTAAATTTAAATGCTCTTTATTTTATTGCTCTTGCACACGATCCGAGCGAGCGATCCAATTTTTCAATAAAGCATCAGAAACTGTTTCTGCTCGAATATCAGGTAAAGGAATGGCTTCTGCCCATCAAGTGTAGCGATCAATTATCGTAAGGCAATAACGAAATCCTTCTGATGATGGCAAAGGTTCAATCAGGTCTAGATTAATTTCTTGAAACCGTTGGCCCAACTATAGGATATTCTTGTAATGGAGTATGATTATGTTTAGAAATTTTGGATTTCTGGCATTTCAAACAACTTTTGGTCCAATCGCGAATGTCTTTGTTTATTGAGGGCCAAATAAATTTTGATATAACTAATCGAACAGTTGTTTTAATTCCAGGATGTGAGAGATTGTGAACACTTTTGAATACTAATTTTCTAAAGTTAATTGGAATAAATGATCTTTTTAATTTTTGTGGTTGTATCGCAATATGATGAATGATTATAGCCAAAAATAGGAACTAGCTCAAATTTCAAAGAAGAGTTTTGAGACGTCATTAAAACTCATCGTCAATTTCTTGAGCTTTGGCTAAAGATTCAAAGTCAATTTCAGAAGTAATTCTTACTTCTTCCAGTTTTGATAGAGCGTCAGCAACCATGTTATCTTTTCCTGAAATGTGTTGAATTTCTAAAGTGAATTGGCTAATGTACTCCAGATGTCTTTGCAGTCGGGGTGATGCTTTCTCTAAGTTTTGTCAGAAGGCGTATACCAGCGGCTTGAGATCAGTGAATAACGTAAATTCTCGACCCTCCAACAAATATCGGAAATGCTTAATAGACGAATATACAGCTAGCAGTTCCCGATCATAGGTGCTATAATTCTTTTGTGTCGGTGTTAGTCGAACAGAATCATTATTGAGGAGTTGTTGCACCACTCCACCTATCGCTATATTGGAAGCGTCTACCATAAGGGCAAGTTTATCAGACGACACTGGGTGAGACAAAATTGCTGAAGATTTTAGCAATTCCTTGGATGTCGTAAAAGCATTTAAAGCTTTGTCTGACCATACGATAATTCGATTAATATTCTTTTTGGTGTTTTTTAAATAATCATATAAGCATGCTTGGTGTTGATCTGCTTGAGGAATAAATCTACTGTAGACATTTATAATTCCCAAAAATCTTCTAAGTTGTTTCACTGTTTAGGGTTTGTTGAAATCTTCAATGACTTTGACTTTTTCTTCTGTCGGGCGAATTCCTTTTAGAGAAACAGTGTAGCCAATAAAATTCACCTCAGGCTTAGCGAAGCTGCATTTACTGAGATTTAATGTTAATCCAAATTGTTGCAATCTGTTAAAAAATGTTCTGAGAAGTTGTAAATGTTCCTCTTTAGAGCGCGATGCAATTAGTATGTCATCCAGATAGACGAAACAGAATTTTAGGCCACGTAGACCGGCGTGCATAAATCTCTGGAATGTCTGCGCTACTTTACGAAGTCCAAAAGTCATCAATGGAAATTCGAACAGTCCGAATGGCGTACTAATAGCTGTTTTTTCTATATCTGATGGTTCCATGGGAATTTGATGATAAGCTCGATGAAGATCTAATGTGGAATATACCGTACAACCTTCTAATTGGCTCGTAAAATCATGCAGGTGTGGTATAGGATATCTATCAGGTAAAGTGGCTGCATTTAAAGCACGATAGTCCCCGCACGGCCTCCATTCGCCATTTTTTTTTCTTGACCAGATGTAATGGACTAGACCAAGGACTGCTTGATGGTCGGCATATGCCCCGCTCAAGCATGTAGTTAAATTCTGCTTTGGCAATTTTTAATTTTTCTGGAGCCAATCTACGCACTCTAGATGTTATGGGTGGACCTTTTGTAACAATAGCATGAGTGACATTATGGTTGACGTTAACTTCACTCAGTTCTATTTTATCTGAAGATATGTTTTTGCATTCTTGCAGTAGAGAATGAATATCAGGATCTAGATTATTACTATCGAGGGGTGTTAAAAATGAAGATGATCCTTTAATTATTTTAGTTGAGACTGTTCATGATGTTAAAGGATCAATCAAACATTTTTGTTTAATGTCAACCAAAAGTCCATGTGCCTTAAGAAAATCTGCGCCAATTAATGGCTTTGAGACGTCTACTATGATGAAATTCTATTTGAAACGTCCTCTCAAGCCTAAATCTAAACTGATAAGTTGCTTGCCGTACATTTTGATTGAACTTGAATTTGCAGCATATAGTTTCAAATCAGATGGAAACAGTTTATTTGGTTTTGGCGGTGGAATTACAGGCACGTCAGCCCCGGTATCAATAAGATAGTGCCTTTTGCTTGACTTGTCAAAAAAAGGAAGAGGCGGCAGTTTAGTTGGCCGTAGTCGTTGGCCTCTTCAATCGTCCGGCCCACTAGCTTTCCGAAGTATTGTTTGGTTTTTGAAATTCGCAAGGCTTAACAGTGATGTGCCTTGTTACCGAATTTATAATGATACCAACATAGCTTATAACCAGAAGATTGGGTTCTCGAGCGGCTACGATCTCGAGCTCTTACAGATTTATTTTGAGATCTACCCCTTGTGATGAGTATATTAAATTTCCTAGTTAATTCTGCAATACTAATCTCCAAGGAATTAATTCTTTTGCTATTAATGTTATTACGTTCAAAAGTTTTACTGGGTACTTTGCTCACTGTACATAACTCTGTTGAGCTAAATATACCAATAATTCTATCTGTCATCTCTGCAATTTTATCCAAAGAATCTGAGCTGACAGATAATATAGTTTGAACCTGTTGTGGTAACCTCTGTAGCCAAAGTGATTTCAACAATTCCTCAGCAATGGAATTTTCAGCCAAACCTTTCATTTGTCGCAACAATTCAGATGGACGCTTATCGCCAAAAATAAGTTCAGTCAATACCTTTTTTAACCTGGCTTCTTCAGTATCTGTTAATATATTTAACAATGCACTTTTTAAAGCATCGTATTTTCCATTCATTGGCGGGTTTGACAAAATATCCACTACAAAATCTAAGACATTTTCGTCCAACGGCAATGTTATACTTAGTTAAATCACGAGTAATATTGCCGTTAGCAAACTGTGCTTCAAGTTGTAAGAACCATAATTTAGGTTTATGTCGCCAAAAATTTTTTGGTTTTACTGCCAATTTGTTTACTTCTAAATTCACATTATCTTGAGTAGATGAATTTAAATTATCGTTTGCGCTTTCCTACATGTTTAATACAAAGATAAATCAGAAAATAATGGTGATGCACAAACCTTTTTTTTATCCAAATAAAATCTTCGCATTGTTAAAATGATCACGTCCGGCGGTCACCAGTTGAAAGGGAAGATTTTCGGTCTTCCTACCACATGCGATTTTGGATAAATAAAAACGAAGTAAATTGGAGACATCACAATATTTAATATACACAGTTATTTACAAGTTAATATAAAATATATACATCCATTAATACTTTTACATCCCAATCTATGCAACGTCAAGATTGTAATTATGCTTGAGTTGTCTTAGCAACGCACTGTTTTTATTTTTTTATAAAACTAAATTTAAATGCGCGTTATTTTATTAACTTTTTTTAAACCAGTAATAATTTTGAAGCTTCTAATAAGTCAACCAATAATCTATTATTTATGTAATATTTCGGTTGATTTTATAAAATAATTCATAATTCCATTAAATAAATAATCCCAAGAAAATGAGACGGTAAGATATTATTTGATTGAAAATTTCATTCACTGGAAATAACAGTAGCCAATTAATGCTGATTCCCTTGTTAATGACATTAGTTTGTCACCCTCTCTCCATAGCACATGGAAATACCTTTTACCCTGATTTGCCTTCCTCAGCCACTGTGGTTTTTGTTGTTCTGTTTTTCATATTTTTTTTCCGGCTACTACGGCTTTTCTAGTTTTGTTTCTCGCCTTTATTTTTCCATTTTTCATTGGCAATTTCATGTTTTACATTTCAAATTACTTTTGCTTCCTCTCATTTGCGTCTGGCAAGTCTTGAAAATGGGCGCCTGTTTTTGAGTACTGGGAACTTGTCGACTGTTACTTCCAATTAGTATTTTTTTGAAAGGAATGAAGATTTTTAATCAACTAATACTGGACTCATGTCATCCAGATTATGCCCTTTCTCCTGGTTGGAGCATTAAAAACCTAAATTTGTGGTAAAAAAAGGCATATTTAATCAAAAAATGCATTTTTGTGCTTAACTTCGCAATTTAAATCATGGTACTAAATTATTGTAAATGACCAGGATTTGGGAGACGTAATTGAGAAAAAAAAATATTGCAGGATTAGGAAAAAAAAAATTTAAAAAATGGAACGAGTAGAAGTTTTTGATATAAAAGAAAATATTTATACAAATATTTATAATTAAATGAACAAGAATATTATTCAAAAAACTTAATTTTTAACATTTGAACTTTTTTGCCCCTATGTTTTATTGAAGTATTGAAAAGAACTCAGAAAATTTTTGAAGAGTTTGAAATATCGATATTTATAAAGGGATTATTAATAAATAACATTTTCCATCATAAATTCCAAAACTAAGTTTGATTAGCTAAGTTGAGAAGTAAATTAAAAATACAAATGAATTTTATGCATCATTTGCAATAGTTCCCTAGTCCATGATTATTCAGAGAACTTTCTTGCAATAAAATGCTTATATGTGTGGGAGTGTGCAGGTAAGACTGATATCTAGTTCTCTTTCGTTATTACAATATTTTGCACAATTACAATGCTTTGTATAAATCAATTTCTTTAAATTTTATTCTTCAACTACTATGTTGTAATATGAGAGTATGATTTTAATGGAAATATCATTAACCGTAATCGTTCATAAAAAAATTTATGTGTATAATTTATAATTAACATTAACTTACTAATAATATTAAAACTTCCCAAGGATTTGGTAAAGCCTTTTTCGAATATAAATCAGTGTAGGAATCGAACTTTCAGAAAAGTTCAGAGTTTAATAATTCCTCCACCGACTTCACAGCTCTGATTAGCGCATATTTGGTGTTGTTTTCAAACAGAGAATTATAGAACAGAATTTGGATCGGGAAGATACATTCGTTACAGGAGGAAGTGGAGCCTGAATTTCACCCTCATTTAAACATCAGAAAACTCTAGCTGTTTTAGTTCATTCGCCAATTAGTCCATTCGCCTAGTTGTCAAATATCTACTAGATATAACAGAAGTAAATTGAATTAGTCACCAAAAGATAATCTGAGTCCATTATGCCATTCGCCTAACTCATTTTAAACACATAAATCTTCAATCAAGGGGAGTGAGGCGAATGAACAATTGGCGAATCTACCCTCAAATCGACCCAGGAGTCATTTTATATAAGAATTGTAATTGAATCAAATTTTTTATCTTTCTCATAATTTTTCATTATAATTAAGAATTACGGACAAAGAATATAAATCCAAATATATTCTTTAGTTATAGTTTTACAATTATATTTTTACATAAACAGTCGCTAGCATACGAACAGAAAAAAAAACTTTAATTATTATTTTTTAAGTAATAAAATTGTACAAAATGTTGTTCAATGCATTGGACGCCGAGCTACACTGGCTTAAATAAATATTCAGCAAAGACCATAGATTTATAACACAGGTATTATTTTTTGAGTAATAAAATTATACTCTCAGGAGATTAATTAAACGTTCTGTTAAAACAAGTTTCGTTCAGAATTTTTATAATAGAAATAGGCTTGCTTATTCGCAAACCGATTCACTCTTTAAGTAGGCTTAGCAACCAACTTTTATGACGCTACTAGCTTTCAGTTGATGAAGATGATGATTTATCTCGATTTTCGGATTGTGGAAAGATAGTTTGATTCAGCAGTTCCGGTTCAAAAATGAAAAGTTCAGAAGATGAACGTAACATTATTGCTTTAACACCATTAACGTGATAAGCTGTTCAATTGTCAGATGATAAGAGCAAAATACAAATCTTAAGGTATTATTTTTCGAGTAATAAAATTGTTCAATCAGGAGATTAAATAAATATTCAGCTAAAACAAGTTTCAGAATTTTTATAATAGAAATAGGCTTATTCACAAGTTGATTCACTATTTAAGTAGGCTTAGCAACTAACTTTTATGACACTACTAGTTGACGCTATGACGCGCTCAGTTGTTGAAAATGATGATTTGCCTCGATTTGCGGATGTAAAGAGATAGTTTGATTCAGCAGTTCTGGTTCTAAAATGGAAGGTTCAAAAGATGAACGTATGCCCCAACAATAGATGATGATTGCTCCAACACCATTAAAGTGATAAGCTGTTCAATCGACCGAAGATACTAACAGGAAAAGAAATCTTAAAGTATTATTTTTTACGTAATAAATTTGTCCCAAATTTCGTTCAATGTATTGGTCGCTGAGTCTCAGGGGATTAAATAAATATTCAGCTAAAACAAGTTTCAGTCAGAATTTCTATAATAAAAATAGGCTTAGCAACACACTTTTATGATGCTAGTTGCTTTCAGTTCTTGGAGATGATGATTCGTCTCGATTTGTGGATAATGGAGAAAAGGTATGATTCAGCAGTTCCGGTTCCAAAATGAAAGGTTCAATAGATGAATGCTTTTGCGTCAACACCATTAACATGATAAATGTTCAATCAACAGATGTAAAATAAAATAAAAGTATATCGTTCTTAAAAACAAGAGATTTATAATATTACTGTAAGCGCATTTGAAACGCAAAAAGTGCTTTACTTAAGAAAAAAAAAGTAATAAATATTTACCAGAAGTAAAAAAATTTATCGTGAATCTATTTTCAGCGATTTCAAAAATCATTGCACACTAATACACTGCAATTTATTAGAGAAAAAAATCAGAAGAATCTGATTTTTCATTTTTACTTACAAATCTACAAAAGAAGAAAAAAATAACATCTAAAAACGTATCTTAAGGCTTTAAATCTTAAAAAAAAAAAAAAATTCTGGAAAACTTTTTCTGGAGTGATGACAATAATCTCTTCATCTCAAACATTCTTAGACGGGGAAAAAAATAGACCAAAAAAAAGTTCCGTTCTGATATTCATAACCGGGCTTCCTGTCTTTTCTTTTATGATGGTGAAGATTTTTTCTTCCACCATGTCCGAAAACTGTTCTTGCTTATCTACAGAACATACCTCCAGGGCGCGCTACTTCACAAGGCAATCTTACCTTTCTTTTACGAACACGATAGTTCCAAAAAGTTGTGTGTTCCCGCGACCTGCATATTAGGTGCTTCGGGCGCTGCTGATCTCAGGGTTTTTACCTTTGAAAAATATAGTATAAAGAAAAGATTCGTCTACAAACACCTTTTTTTTATCATTTAAAGAGTAAAAGTTTAGAAGAAGAAAGCTACTTTTTTTTAAGCATTGTTTGTTATTATTCTTTAGAGTAAGTTTATGCTTGAAAATGAAAGAACTGTTCTAAAGGTTTTGATAAACTTGTGTAAGCAGAAATATCTACCGTAGATATGAAAACTATTTTTCTAAAAAAAAATTGTTCAGCATTTTCAGATAAACAGAGAATGCAGATTCAAAATATATGAAAAATTATATATATATATATATATATATATATATATATATATATATATATATATATATATATATATATATATATATATATATATATATATATATATATATATATATATATATATATATATATATATATATATATATATATATATATATTCAAAGTAGTTCATAATATTCTAGAGAATTGACTTGTGATAACAATATGAGCTGTGAATGACATTTAATATTATTTAATATTTATTTACAATATTATGTCCTTTTTTTACGAAAGCGATAGTTCCAAGACACAACAGTTTTTACGAACACGATATTTTTGTTTGTAGATCTAAAGATTTTGATAAGCTGGTGTAATCTATATATGAAAGCAATTTTTCGAAGAAAAAAAAAAGTTTTAATCATTTTCAGATAAACAGAGAATGCAGAGTCATTATATATGAAGAATTATGGTTTACAAAAGTAGCTCATGATATACTAAAGAATTGACTTGTGATAATAATATAATCTGTGATAATAATATGAGCTGTGATAATAATATGAGCTGTGAATGACATTTAATATTATTTAGTTTACAATATTTTGCTCCTTTTTGGCGAACGCGATAGTTCCAAGACACAATAGTTTTTACGAGCACGATAGTTTTGTTTGTTATTATTCTTTAGAGTAAGTTTAGGTTTGAAAATGAAAGAACAATTCTAAAGATTTTGATAAACTTGTGCAAGCAGAAATATCTACGGTAGATATGAAAACTATTTCCTAAATGAAATTGTTCCATATTTCCAGATAAACAGAGAATTCAGATTCAAAATATATAAAGAATAATAGTTCACCTGAGTAGCTTGTGATATACTAAAGAATTGACTGGTGATAACAAAATGAGCTGTAAATGACATTTAATATTACTTAATACATATTATCTTGCCTTTTTTTAAGAATACGATAGTTCCAAGAGTTGTATGTTTCCACGACTGTATATTAGGTGATACAAAAAGAATATCAAAATAAGCCAGATCTTTAGTAAGGTTAAGGGGGAATTAAGATACTAACCACTTTATTTGTCGGATAAAATTTAAATCAGTTCGTCTTTCCTTAATTCCCCTTTAGAAGAAGAAAAAAACGTGATAATGAAAATCCAGTTTTTGGAAACTGAAAAAAACTGAAATTCGTTAGTGTTACTTGAAAAAAAAAAAATCTTGACCAACAACTTTATGTTTTATTTGAAAAAAATTTTTAAAGTATGTAAAAATTAGACTTACAAAATGTCATAAGTAGTCTAAATCTGAAATTATGAAAGGTTCCAAAGAAGAAAAAAAAGTATTCCCTCAATTGATTTTACTAAAATATTTGTTGAATGCAAATAAATTGATTTATAAAACAATATCTTCTTGCCGATTCGAAAATCTTCGCTTGAGCCGAATTAGAAAATAAAAAAGAACAACCATTTTGACAGAACACTTAATACGTGCTACTATTGATAATTAAAAAGAAAAGAAATCTTAAGATTAATTAATGTCACAAATATAACAATTGCGATCTTTCAATGCATTATTAAAATCACTCAAGTGTTTAAAAGAAATGTATCCTGGCGGTCAATTTTCTTAGCCCTTATTCAGATGCTTTTCCTCATTCAGAGAAGAAAAGGAAAACCTCGTTTGGTAAGGAAAAGCCACAAACCAAACGAACATAACGTAAAGCGTAATGGCTTGAGCTACAAAAACACTAATCAATGATTTATTATTTATCCAAGTAATAAATTATAACTAATTAGAAACTTATCTGCATCAGTTAAGCAAGTATCCACTTTATTTCTAAAATTTCTATTAAAAAGGACATTTTCTTCTGAATAAATTGGCTATAATCATGAGGCTCGCAAAGGCCCAATTTTTGAGGGGGAAGTAGTCACAATAGCTTTCTAAATTTAACACATAAGAAGAAAATTTTTATGGCTGCTATATATTTGCAAAAAGATAAATGAGTTTTATATTTTTCTCGTTTTTAACTTTGAGGAATTTAAATCCATGATGATTCATAAGAAATTTCTTTATTTGTCTAAAATGTTCAGAGAGATTTTTAGAGTTTTCTAATTATCAAGGAGTACAGATACCCACCGCCCCTCTCCTGCCAAAAACGCTCGTGATTGTTATTAATTCACAACTCAGGTTAAATAATTTGTAAGTTTGAACGAGCATCCAATTCATCTTTGATTCTTCGAATTAATTAACTATTAACTACTCGAAGTCGAATAAATTATAAACAAATATATAATCTACTTCAGAAAAAAAAAATTTTAATTATCATTTAATAACTCAAGATTAATATTTTTTAAAAGTAAACAGAATTCCATTTTGTAACTGCTTTCATTAAAGTAGCTTTATTAGGAAAAAAAAAATCATAGAAAACGCACAATTTTCTTTCACTATAAACATACATTTGTTTACGGTGAAATTAACAATTTGAAAATATTAAAAAAGTTGTGATGTTAGAAAATGTATGGTTTTCATAAGAATGTGCATTTTAATATAAAATGCGACACTTTGAGGTAAAAAAAATAAATTATTTTTTCTTTTTTAAAATAAACTGTCAATGATTCTCAAAAACAAAAAATGCTACGTAGTTATCCGATTGTTTAAAAAAAAAATGTTTTATAAAATTAGATTCTTCTGAATCAAATTTCATAGAATACAATCAAAAATTGAATTCAGAATTCACGCTTCACAAACGATTTATATGAAATGAATCTGAAGAGCTGAATAAGTTTACTTAGCAATGGAAAAATTCTATTGGATTTATATTGATCTCTTTCTTGAAGTAGGTTAATTCAAGCTTGTAAGCGCATAATAGAGTCTTTAGAGCCCTTTTGGGGTATCTACTCAGCCTATTCCCAATATATTGGAAAGAAAATGCAGCAAGCCGCAATCAGAAAGACTTTTCAAAATCGTCTGCCGCTTAACGGAAAAAGGAAAAAAAATTTAAGTCGGCCATCTTGAATCGCAAAATACAATGAATGGTTTTAGTTAACGATTGATTCTATTCAGCCAATCGAGTCTTTTTTAAGCCCTCCGGTACGTTTTTGTGTCCCATTTTTTCCAGCCTTTAACTGAGTACTTCATGTCGGAAGAAAATTTCTTTATTCTATTTTTTTCTTTTTGTTTTATTTGTCGACTCTGAATTCTACTACGATCTTTTTGTTGTAATTGGTTCTCGAAGTTTTCTGTTATTTTCTTTGTAACTTTTTTTTTCTTTTTTCCCCCTTTAATTCTAACTGAAACGTATTAGCATTGCATCTTGCTTTTTTACATCAATCTCAGATTCCATGTTCAGCCTCGGTTCCGAAAGGAATATATTATTTGAAATTGAATTCTGATGGCAACGGTATAAAATTGAGCGCGCGAGCTCGCTTTTTCATTTCCCTTTTTTTCCATCAAAAGAACAAGTTTTTCCTGATTTGTCCCTCTGATTTATGGTTTGCTGGATTTTTTAGAAAACGCTGTTTTGGGGTGTTGTGGTTTTCATTTTCTAAAATTCTCTCGAGTCTAGAGGCGGATTTCGAAAGAATCTTACACACACTTTTTAATCAAACTAAAATTGGAAAATTCAATTCCATTTCACACCTGACACAAATAACGACATACCACTTTTACTTCGACGTTTTGATCAAAACATAGAGCAATAAATTTATAAAAGTACATAAATGATTCAGAGTTAAATGAAATTGTAATGAATATTTTAAATATATCTGCTCACAGGGTGTTCTATAATCACCACTCTTAATTTATAATTTTACAAAATTGAAGAAGTGAAAAAAATTTGCATATTAAAAGACGTAAATTTTAATTTTAGAAAAGAAAACGAAGAAAATTATCATTATTAAAAGTATAGTTACTTTATAAACATAATTTCATCAGGGTTTTTTATAATTACGTCTATAATACAATGGGATATCTGCAAGTGACATAATGTTGGTATCTCGATCCTGATTGGTTGTTGAAACGTGGCGTTCGTTTACGTTGCAAACTATTCATTTTATTCTATTTTGCGTAAGCCAAGTCCGTCAAGTATAAATTCTCTTAAGTGACACATACTATATTCTTTCACAAAAATTCATTCACGAAAATTTCAATTCTTTCATTTTATATTTCAAACTTAACACAAAGACCAGCAGGAAGCCATGTAGTATATAAACAAACTAATCTTGCATCAAAGTTGCCAGGTACACAAAACAAACATATATCATAGTTACAATAAAATACATAAACAATAAATCTAAGTTATGCAAAAGGTGCAGACGAGAAAGAATTATATTATAGCGATGTGCGATACGGCGCTGTTTTTAATTGATTCACTTTATATAAATGTTATATATATATTTTACTGTAATGGCAACACCTCTCTTACACTTTGTAATCTGGCAACACTATGTTGTTTACATTTTAGTTTAATTCCATTATTCATGTAGCCAAACATTATGTGTCATCTTTGTTGATTAAAGATAAACCTTTTGTTTATTTTACTTTATCAATATAACAGTTTAATCAACAAAGAAAATATCTTATCATAAGCTTATCAGCATCGTTTTTCTTTTCCCATGGAGCAATTGCTAAAGCCAGAACGTTTCGATGTAGACCCAACGTGTTCGGGTGCAGAAACCAAATGGAAACATTGGAAACGGACTTTCACGAATTGTGTTGCCAAAATACCTAATGTTAACGACGATGGTAAGCTTTCGCTCTTATGCAATTACATCTCCGCGACTGTATTTTTAAGTATCAACGATGCGAAAAGCTATGACGATGCTATATCTACCCTGGACTCTCTATATATCGTACGCCGCAACGAAATCTTTGCTAGACATTGTTTAGCCTCCAGAGGTCAACAAACGACAGAAACAGTCGGAGAATACTTACAAATCTTAAAACAACTCAGCAAGGACTGTGATTTCAAGGCTGTCACAGCAGAACAATACAAAAACGAGTACGTACGTGACACATTTATTCGGGGCCTAAAAAGCACTCGCATCAGGGAACGGCTGCTGGAAAACACAACTATAAGCTTAAATGATGCTTTTGATCAAGCTAGATCTTTGGAATTGGCAGAGCTGCACTCAGCATCCTATCTGACAGTACAGACACCAATGCACACAGCTGCAGCTGATTACGCTGAAAGAAACAGAGAAACTAGGTCCTTTTCTGAAGGAAATACTTTACAGGAGCAAGAACACCTTGCTGCCGCAACTCCATCACGATCGAATGCATGTTTTTTTTGTGGAAATGATCGCCACCAGCGAAGCATCTGTCCTGCTAAACATGTAACCTGCCGTAATTGTGGCAAGAAAGGGCACTACCAACGAGTATGCAAATCAAAACAACAACGTAATACAAGCGAAGTAGGAACATCTGCACACATCTTAGCCTCGCTTTCATGTGCTGCACCTAGTTGCCTACAAAAGTCGTTAGCTACAGTGACTGTTAATGGTGTGAAACTACAAGCTTTAATTGACACGGGTAGCTCCCTCAGTTTTATAAACTCCCGTCATATAACAACATGCCAGCTTAAAGTAGTACCATATCTTGGTAAGATCACAATGGCCAATTCTGCAATGACATCAGAAATTGCTGGACGTTGTATCGTGAGCATTGAGGTCCAAGTTCATCGCTATGAAGGAATAGAAATTCTAGTCATGAAAGACTTGTGTGCTGATCTCTTAATCGGGCATGACATCCAAAAACCTACCCTTTTCAGTCGAAGAAGTAAAGAAAGTCATTCATGCCTGTACCACATGCTAGGAACTAAAACCTCGCTTCCACAGAAGTGAAGGCATCCTCATCAAAAGTACAGCTCCTTTCGAACGATTGAATATTGATTTTAAAGGCCCGTTACCCTCTAACAACAAAAACCGCTTTCTTTTAACCATCATTGATGAGTTTTCGAGATACCCATTCGCTATACCCTGTCAAGATATTTTTTCATCTACTGTTATTTCCAGCTTACAAAATGTTTTTTCTCTGTTTGGCATGCCCACTTACATACATTCTGATAGGGGGTCTTCATTTATGTCGCGTGAACTAAAAACGTACCTAACCTCACAGGGTATAGCCACCAGTCGTACTACAGCATATAATCCTGCTGGTAATGGGCAGGTGGAAAGATACAATGGTTTAATCTGGAAAACAATTGAACTGGCACTTAAATCAAGAGGTTTAGCCATCAAACAATGGCAGCTGGTGTTGCAAACAGCCCTTCATGCAATACGCTCGCTTCTATGCACAGCAACTAATGCTACACCTCACGAAAGGATGTTCACACATATCAGAAGATCTCACAATGGGTGCTCATTGCCTACATGGCTGTCTACTCCAGGTCCCGTTCTGATGAGAAACCACATCCGAGAAAATAAATATGAACCCATTGTTCAAGAGGTTGAACTCTTGGAGGCTAATCCAGAATATGCCCATGTCAGGCTGCCTGACGGAAGAGAAACCAGCGTCTCATTGAGGCACCTTGCTCCTCGAGGGGATTCCACTGGGAACCTAGATGAAAACCATCGCCTTACCTTGGAATCTCCCCCACGGTTTGAACAAGTTCAAAACTTAGAGAGGAGTACTACAGGAATAAGAGAAAAATCACTTGAACCCACAGACGAAAATAACATGGCTGAAATGAGCTCTCAAAACCTCGTGCCACTCACAACTCAGAGGACTAGACGTCCACCGAGCTACCTCAAAGACTATGTGACTGATTAACTAAATGAAGAGGGGATGAATGTTATATATATATATTTTACTGTAATGGCAACACCTCTTACACTTTGTAATCTGGCAACACTATGTTGTTTACATTTTAGTTTAATTCCATTATTCATGTAGCCAAACATTATGTGTCATCTTTGTTGATTAAAGATAAACCTTTTCTGTTTATTTTACTTTATCAATATAACAATAACATTCTAACTTATACTAAAAAGTTTAGCTCAACACCATTTTCCTTACAAACGATCAGCTTATTATTATTTATTTCTTTTTGAGCCGCAATGGATCACGGGATACAGCGTTTGCCTTCCAATGAGGTGAACCAGCTTCGAATCCCGGCGATGGCTTGTCGTCAGGGTAACCGTGGGAGGTTCGAGTGGTCTTGCTCTCCATGTAACGCAAATGCGAGTTAGTTTCATCAAAAAATCATCCACGAAGGCAAATTTCTCCCAATACCTGGTCCGGGAGTTCCCTTGCCTTCTGGATTGGGTTCAAAATTACAAGGCTTCGGAGTTGAACATTAGAAGTCATAAACCCAAAAAAAATTGAGTAGGCAGTTCAATGACGGTTATAAAGTAAAAATAAAATAAAAACGATCAGCTGGGCCAGTCGAAGACTCCCCGTGCAGTAAATAGTGACTGGTGCAAGTTAAATCTGTCTAGTCACAAAGTCCTTCATGTTCCCATAACAAATCATACCTCTAGGGGTACTGATCCAGGAGTTTCCTTGTCTTCTGGATTGGGTTCACAATTACAAGGCTAGGGAGATGAATATTAGTAGTCGTAAACCCAAAATTGTGTCGGCTGTTCAACGACGGTTATAATATAAAATATATAACGATCAGCTGGAAGTGACGTCGTAGGTCACATGTGTGGGTGTATTTGATCATTTTCTTCTTGAAGTGCAAGTACAAAATTGGTGAGAGATCAGGATACCTGACAGTGAAGCCAATGATCGCGGGTTTGCATCCCACTCAGGGCATAGATCATTTTCTCTCTGGGAATTTGTCCTCTGTTGTGGGATATGTGTATATAGCCCAATCTATGAACGAGTATCTGTGGCAGTGTGGCATGGATAATGTTGCTCGTCTACGTGACACAAATTCACTATAGCCCACCGTGTAACGTTATATGACCAAAAGACGGCACCGAATATATCTAGCTAACTTACATAACTGAAGTAAGATTTATGGGCAGCCTCTAATGTTGCAAGTTAAGAAAAAACCATTATCTCTATGAAGAGAGTCTGCTTGCATCTAAGTGCACGCCAAATGGATGCCAAGTTCCCAACGCACACATATATCAACATCGCCAACTTTTGAAACAACACAGCCTTCTTTTTTATTAATTTCATAAATCGTGTAAAATGAGAAAAACAAAACTTATGGAGAAAAAAAAAGTTTTTTGTTTCCTGTAAAATTATAAAGTTGCATCATATTTAAATTTTATGGATATTATTTTTCTAAAAAAGAATCAGAAAGTGTATTTGAAAGAAATGAAAATTGTTATGCGTTGCACACAATTGTTAAAATGATAGATAGATATTTAGATAATAATGCATAGTTAAGCGTTCTCAATATTTAGCGAAATGTATGGTACAAAGCATAATAGTTTAAAGAAAAATTGACAATAAAAATTGAACTTACCAATCCATATTCCAGATCATTTAAATCAGTTGTCACTAAACTATTTACAGTATTATAGCTATCATCACAATCAGCTGTATTTTTAATTTTATCATATCAGTCCACACATTTTCGATTAGTTCGTCCATTTGGAGAAAAAAATTTCTTGTATTTTCATGACATAATCGATGGCGTTTATCCAATTCTCTGCCACAATGCGATATAAACCTTCTTGAGCTAATAGTTTCACGTTAGAAAATATGAATGCTTTATTTTCCCCCGCAACGTATTCTTTTACTTAGCTTCAAATCATTTTTACAGGGTTGAGTTCGATGTGATATGGTAGAGCACAATAGTTGATTTATTTATTTTTGCGATTTCATCAACTTTATATTTGTTATAGCATGTCATAAGCACAAGCAAAATTTTTGATTGTTGAATCCTGCCACTTGTACTATGAGAATAGCTGCCAACATGGATAGGAAAAAATCAGTAGATTTTACGAAATAATATAAATTTCATAATAATTGTTGCACTATGTACTAAACATTTTACACATAGGGATTTTTATAGTCATCAAAATAGTCAAAGTGCAATGTTTTCCAGTCATGATTGACATTAAACATACTTGAAATGTTATTCATAATGTTTAATCATTTCAAATATTAATAGGTATTTAATTCATCAAAGATAGTTAAAATATTTTTTAATTACTTTAAAAACAGAGTTTTGAATAAAAATAAACTGAACATTTTAGAACAAAAAAGTTTTGATCTCATTTCTATGAATGAGGTTTATTTCATAATGTATTAATACTTATTTAAATATTCCAGCAAGCAAGCAATAATCTGTACAAAAATTCTATTCAACAGGGATTTTTTTAGAAAACTTACTTAATTTTAGGGAATTTTCTTAAATGTACAAAATCCAGGAGAATTTTAATTAAACCAGTAGACCGGGAGAAACTGGCAAAATCCAGTAGTCTTCTGGAAAATCCAGTAGAGTTGGCAGCTATGTAAAATGAGCTATGATATTTTTCTCAACTCCCTGATATGGCACAATAAAGTTCGTCGCTATAGAATAATATCAGTTCGTTCTATTTGTTTTGATTTTTTCTCATCTTGAACGGAAATCCCAAATCTTGCATAATGCGATGTCTATTTAGGAATGTTTTTTTTCTTCCAAAAATGTCCTTTTCGTTATTCATTCCAGCTATAGTTTTTCCAATGTAGGAATTATATTTCTACAAAAGATATAATAAAGTAAAAGAATCAGATTTTGCAAGGCGATTAAGTTCCGACAGCACGTTCTTTATCAGGTGTATGTAGATCTCATTTCCTCTTTTTTTCATTCATGGCAAAAAAACAAAGAATTTGAAAACCCAGTTGAATCACTTTATGATCATTTTCATTAACGCTCAGTTATTTATTATCTTCTCGTAAACAAGAGAGAATAAGCATTTTAAGAAATTTTCCCGAGCTGAACTCTGGAGTGATTTCTCGAAACGAGAAGCAGAGAACAAATTGTTAGGTGAAGTAAACATTCCCAGAACAGTAATCAAATAATGCGATTTATAACAAATTCAAATCAAAAATTGTAAGCGATAACGAACAAATAACAGTGATGAACAATAATAATCAATCAACAAGTAAAACGAATTAATAATAAAGAAGTTATTTAAAAATCGTAACAAATATACGTTTTTCTTTTCGTTTTTAAAGAAATTGATAAAAGAATAATTAATATTGCTCCTCGCAGACGATTTTCTTCTACCACAAAACAGAAGAAAAAATTTTTTTAATGGTCCAATCAAATTCAATGCTCTTGCAACGAAGACTACGAAACTAAAACCGTTTTTTTTTTTTTTTTTTTTTTAATAATAATCCTATGATATATACCGTAAACGATAACACGAATTATATTTCTGTCAGACGTGTTTAATTCTTAAAAGCTTTTATATTGTTTTAAAAGCGCATTTGTATAATTTGATAACAAAATAAAACGGAACTACATGCAGTCGCGGATGATTACTTAAATCCTATACCGCAATAATCTTTTCTTAACTTGCTTGCAATGGAGCTAAGTTAATTTCTACAACTGAGGGAGAATTTATGGACGGCATCTGCTGTATCTAATTTCCAAAACTGAATAATCGGTTAACCTTCTCTTAAAAAAAGGGGGGGGAGGGGGAGTAATATATACTAATGACAGATTATTTTTAAGAACTATATTTTATTGCAGCATATGCCATGTGATAAAAACTGGTTGAATATTCGATTTTTAGACAATCGAAAAATGTGTGTATCTATGTGTACGAAAAAAATAGAGCGAATACGAAAGTTTAGCAGCCAGCAGGGGAAAAAACGTCTAATGCTAAATTTTTTAAATAGGAGACTCCGCCCCTGCTTGCTCCCGCTCACCAATCCCAGTTGATTGCTTATTTATTATTTTTCCAAAGGGGAAAAAAACGTAGGTTATTTTGTAAATAAGTCTGTAATTATTAAAATTTTATGAAAGCTCATTTTGTTATAATGTCAATCGTAACAAAATGAAAAATAAATCGTAACTAAACAAATTATCTTGAAAAAAAAAAAAAAAAAACCTATCCCATTTTCTGTACATTATTTGCATACCTTTGTAATTTCAAGTTTCTAAGTTTTACAGTTTTTGCGCAGCAAAACATAATGTAACGTTACATTTAAGAACCAAAATAGCGAAGATGGCGTCGTGCAAGTTTCTTTTTAAAAACACTACCAAGCTTTACTTGTCATTGTACGTACCTTGAATAATGTAAGCAAAAATACTTACTCTTATTTGTTAGATTTTTAATATTGTTATGAATAAAGAAATTAGAAAAATTGCTACAGTATCGCTTAACTCCAACGTAATTTAGAGAAAAAATAAAGCCTAACGTATTTCTTACGGAAGATTTGGTTTGGCGACATTTTTGCTCACTTAGCGATAATTTTGTCGCCAAAACGGTAGTTCCGGAAAATTAGCGTTTCAAAGCGATAAGACTAATATTTACGAAGTTATACGAGAATTGAATAGAATCATATCGAAAGCTTCCGACGCCAAGCTAATAAAAATAGTAGTGTGAGAGCGACCACCTTCCAATGAGGTGGACCGAGTTCGAATCCCAGTGATGGCATGTCGATAGGAATTCCACACCCGGGATTGCACAGAACACAGTGCTGACGTGAAGTATCATTCTCAGTGATAGACGGATCACGGGTTTGAGTCCCTTTGCCGTCAGGCTAATTGTGGGAGGTTCTCGTGGTCTTCCTCTCCATGTAACGCAAATGCGGGTCTGTTACATCAAAAAGTCCTTCACAAAGGCAAATTTGCCCCAATACTTGATCCATGAGTTCCCTCCCTTGTCTTCTGGAATGTGCTCAAAATTACAAGGCTACATTAGTAGTCATAAACCCAAAAATTGGATCGACTGTTCAACGACAGTTATAAAATAAAATAGGAGTGTGCCACATAGAGTAATAGTCTGATTGTGATTGTAGCAGTGTTTTGACTAGAGTCAAATCTTTTGTTTTTCTGTATTAAGCTATTATTCGAGCTGGATTTGAGTGCTCAAAGTAGCTGTATTTTCTAGAAGTTTTTGCTAATAAATTTTTGGAAACTTAAGGAGTGTTTTATTCATCTCCAATCGAAACGAACCACTGTGCTCGGTACAATATCTTAGTAGTACTTGCTTTAACTAATTTAAGAGGAATAGTATGGTTACTTATTCCTGCAGGATCTGAGTGAGTTTTTGAAGAAACATGTCAAGTGAACTGAAATAAACTTGTGTTAGTTTACCTTTTAATTGAAAGACTTGGAACAATATAATGATAAGCCACATTTCAGGAAAGTTTTTCAAGAGCTGTTGTTGATGAAAAATATCATAAATTTTAAGAAGGCTTAAAATATGATGTTTATCTAGTGGAAATTCCCGAAACTAGTAGTGTCTACCTGGAAAAATATTAAGACAGTTGGATGTAAAAAGATGACTTTTGGAAGAAAAAAATGATGCTTATCAGAATATTGCCTCAAGCACTTGAATTGAAGAATTTTGCTCATTTTTATTTTTTCATGACAAATCGAATTTCATAGTAAAAGGTTTAGAGTGAAATACAATTACTATATTATAAAATAAAGACATTTAAAATCAAATAATTTATACATTGAAATATAAAACTTTAGTTTTCTCCTCATACTTTTTAATGAAAAAGTGTGTTACTTAGCATTTTAAGTTCTATACATATGCACTTGAAAAAATATTAATTTCTCTTTTTCTGGGAAATGTTTACCTGTTACTTATCAAAACCAATTCTTCTTAAAAATCGATATTTTACTATTACTAGTCAATTTTTAAAAGCTATTTCTAATTATGTTTCTAGCAATAGGGCAGAATGCGGCAAAATTGCCTAGAAATGAAAAATTGCTAGAAATGAAAAACATAATTTTTATTTTAAAAAGGTAAAGATATAATTAAAGAATATCAAACAGTTCGTGTTAAAATCGCAACTGATTTAAAATCGCAACTGCATATTTTAAAAAACTTTTTTTAATATTTAGTCATTGATTTTTATTTTAAAGTTGATATTTTGTCCAAAAAAAATTTTTCTTTTAAAAAATTAATCAATTAAAAAAACAAATGTAAAAAATGTGTACCAAAAATTTTATCTTTTTTTTTTTAATATTTAGTCATTGATTTTCATTTTAAAGTTGATATTTTGAGGGAAAAAAAAATTTATTTTAAAAACTTAAATCAGTTAAAAAAAACAAATGTAAAAAATGTGTACCATAACAAGAAGAGCAAATAAGTTTTTTCAAAAAATATTCATTATTTTCTGAGA
Source organism: Parasteatoda lunata (assembly GCA_949128135.1). Lineage (NCBI taxonomy): Eukaryota > Metazoa > Arthropoda > Arachnida > Araneae > Theridiidae > Parasteatoda > Parasteatoda lunata. The sequence continues at coordinate 80,744,109 of OX421977.1, forward strand.
AAACGTACACTTAAGTTGCCCATTTTAACATTAGTTAGGATATGACATCCAAATCCTTTAAATTGAACAAATATAATTAAGATATTCATACTTCCACATGTTTGTTGCTGTAGTATGGTCAATGAGCATCCCCTACCGTCCAGCTTAAAAAAAGTTTGTGATAAGTGGTAAAGAATACTTTTTTTTAAAAAAAACTAAATAATAATGAAATTTCAAATTTAGAAGCCCTACTTCAAAGTATCTAGAGTTGTACATCTTTGGACTACTTCAAATTTAACAAAAATCTATAATTAAAATACGCTGAAAACAAATGTAGTGTAAGATTCAGATAAAGATTTTAGTCATTCTAGAGGAAAACAATATTAAAATTAAATTTAGTGCAAAAATTTAAATTTAACAATAATTTAAACTGCAATAATTTAATTTCATTAGCACAATAATTGAATTTAAGTGGGCAAAGCTGGTATACTATATATTTATATTTTAATTAAAACAAATCGTAGCTGTTTTAATTAAACTAAGAAATAAATTTCTCATAAATTGACATGAAAAATAAACTTTAGCAGCTCGCAAAGCCAAAACATTTTTTCTGTGGCACTCTTCAAAAAAGTTTAAGTTTCTACTGAATAGTGTTTTGTTTAAGAATTCAATAAAACTTTTAAAAATATCCAATGTTAACCACTGCAATACTCTCAAATAATATAGAAAAAAGAAAATAGAAATTACTAAATTTACTTACCAAATTGTAAGAAATAAATTCCTTTATGATTTACGATCTCTCTATTAAATAATTTCAAGCTTATATAGAGAATAGAAAGTTTCACAAATGAAAGCAAAACAAATAACAAGGGGAAAAAAACAGTTTAATATAGCAAACAAGTGAATATCTTTGTACATATAACAAGCTTGAAGTATTTACACTGACTCTAAATAAAGTATAAAATAGAAATCTGACTGTTTATTATTTATTATTAATCTATTGAAGAAGACTAAACAATAAGATTTGCCTTTATAGTGTATTAAGAGTTTCATTTTGAAAGAAACATTTTTGTATAAATGGTAAAAATGGAAAATTTAATACTAAACCTAAGCTAAATACAAATTAAAAATTATTAATCATCTTCTTCCATCATTTGTTGAATAAGACGCTTTCTTTCTTCAGCTTGTCTCAGTTTCATTAAAACTATACTTTCATAATCTCTTGAAGTCAAAGGGCTAACACTATTTTCTCCAAACTCAGGTGGTGGACCTCTGGTAGTAGATGGATTTTGGAACCGAGCATTATTTGGCAGTTGGGGCTGACCACTAAGCCATGATACAGTTAGAGGAATATCCGTATTTCCTTTCTCTAATTCAAAGGCTCTTTGCTGAAATTAAAAATCATAATCAAGTATAAACTTTTAAATTTGGTGGTTAAGAACAAATAGAAAATTTGAGTTGAAAGCAAATAATACATTGCAGATCAATGTGTAAAGCACATTTTCAAAAAGTGTAAATAAATGGAATCAAGTACAATCGTTATAGCTTTATGGATTATTAATCTATCCTATTTCTTTCACAGTATTAAATAACGAAATAATTATAGGCCAAAACAAAACAAAATTAGTGCATTTGAAAACACACAATCCAAATAAGTTTATAATCAGACTATTTTGCATGAAGTAAAATTTAATTCTATTTCTAGAAAGAAAAAGGAAATCTTTGCTGTTTCATAATATATTTAGTTGCTCCGTATAACAATTTTTTCCTAACTTGAAGACCTTGAATTTAAAAACCTGTACCAATGAGTAGAAAGCAATTTTTCCAAAAATTTTAAAAAAAATCCTTAACATAATATTAATACAAAGCAATAAATAACAAAAAAACTAAAATTTCAAGTTTGTTAAAGAAAAGTTTAAAAAAAAAAAAAAATCAAACTCACAATTCAAAATGTATCCTTCAAGTTGAGGTAAAAATTCTTTAGACTATTAGAAGTAAAACTCGACCTGATTTCGAATTTCAAAAAAATAATAATTTATATTTATTGATAAAAAAAATTTTTTATATCCATCGCATAATCATTAAAGAGCAACACAATGCAGTCTACTAGTATAAAAACTTACAACCACCATATATTTTTCTTCTTTTGTGGGATTTCATGGTAGCTGTTTTAAAACAAATTAAGAAAAACTTCCAAAACCTACTTAACAAGTAACACCAGGTCTTCTAAAATATGTGCATTTTATACTTTCCGTTCTCTGAACTTTCTGGTTTCAAATTGCTTTTCAGATCTTAAAAAGAAAATTATAACCTTAGAAATCTAAATATGAATGCTAAGGCAGTGAAAGAAATTTTAAATGTTCAATTGATTTTCGATTCAAATGCATTTGTTTATTAATTTTTAATGTACTAATAGAAAATAGATTTTCAAAAATTAAGTTTTAGTTTAACACGACTTATATTATTTTCCTGATGTAATTGTGCTAAACATTCAGAATAAAATATTTATTAAAAAAACATTCATTTATTATTGTTCCTGGTACTATTATATGATTATATGAAATATTTAAAAAATATATCATTAAAAAAAAAATCTTAATCATAGAGACAAAATTTCCCTTATTTTTATCTTAGAAGTACAAAACCACAAAAATTTTTATAAAATAGTAACTTGATGAGGTAGATGAACATAGATTACTATAAAATTAATTTTAAGCTTAATACATTTTTTGACCCATAATATTATTATACTAACTATTTTAAGCTAAAATATTAACTAACCAGTAGATTTTTAATGAATAAAAAAACTTACTTAGAGTAGAAGAATTAATGACACATTTCTTTTTCTTCAAAAAGTAAATAAATCATTGAGGTACATGATTTACCACTCATTATATTTATATAGATTGCAAGTGCAGTAATATAAAAATAATTTTAGTAATGCACACTTATAACTTAACAAATCTAAATTTCAATTAATTTAGAAAATTTTGCAAAACTAGCAATATTTACATACAAATATGCTCTGCAAAATTAAATATGAATTTATTTTCTGATACCATAATGATAAACACAAGGACAAACTAATAATAATAGTAACTCTTTTTTATAAAAACTCCTTTAAATATACTTAAGTATTTAACCTTATCTATAAAGATTTCAATTTAGTTTTTTTTTTTTTTTTTTTTACTTAAATTTAGAATGATTAAATGTTTTCAATATGTTAATAGCATGCAAGGATAAAAATGCTATTAACATTGTAAAGCAATAGTGCAATAATTATAGCAACTATTATTTATTCATTAATAGCTGTATTTCAAGGAATTAAATAATTTAACTTTTCAATAATTCTGGAAAAAAAAAATTTAAAATAAGAAATAAAATTTATTGTTAAGACAACATTTTATATTTTTCATGAATTTTCACAAGATAAACGGTACATCTATATATATTTTTTTCTTACACGGCGACAAAAGAAAGCCTCATTACAACTCCCCAAATGGCAACGCTAGAAAATCGACCAATGATTGCCGCTAAAAATGTCACATGCCAAACCTAGCTGAGGTGGCTCAACATACAGCGCTTTTAAAAACGGAAACTGAAATAATCAGAGAGAGCATTCTCACCAAATGTGATCTCTTCCGAAATTCACCCTATCAGGTTGTTCAATTCAGCTGCGGCAATCTCATACTATTAAGCTAGGCAGAAGTGAGTAGCCTTTGTCGATAGATCTCTATTTTAGTATTTTGTCGAAAGCGCTTTTTTTCACGTATTTTATTTATTCATTGAAAAATGAGTCTCAGTCGTGCTGTTACGCTTTTGTATGTCAAAGTTCTAAGACTTATACTTATGTTTTTAAAAAAGTTGTGAATCGTTCATGGTTATTATTTTTTAAAAACATAATGTTTTGTTTACGCAGGTTTTTCCATTGCAATTCACTTATTTCAATTTTTAATAGACTTAATTATAGCCAAAATTTTAACCTTTTTAAAGAGATATCAGTTTTAGAAATTTTATCTTAAGATTTTATACTATAGCACATTTCTAATAGGTTTAACAAATTACATGTCATTTATTTGAATTCAAATTTATTTTAATGACTTAGTATTTACTAAAAAGATGTAAATTTTTTTTTTTTTAAAAAGTTGTTATATGGATTTGAATGATTGTTTTGTATTCTTAAAATTTTTTGCATTTGCAATGTACCTAAGTTAATAGCAAGCGGTTGGGGTTGGCGAGCGTCAGCGAGCAGGTGGCGCAGCCCACTAGTTACAATAAATCATCTACATGTAAATTGTGTTTTTCACCAAAAATACTTTCCTGATTCATTGAAAAATATAGGTAAATTGCCACATTCAATCAACTAAATTAACTATATCCCATTCAATCAATTGTAGATTTCGGAGAAAAAAAAGTTTCTTAATTTATATAAATTACACATTTGGTAGGGGAAAAAAAGAAAGAAAAAAAAAAAAGCTGATAAAAATAACATAAACTTGATAATATATCTTAATCATCAATATTAGTAATTAACTTTTCACACTACTCTAAATGGTCTCTTTTACAAAAATCATTTAACAAATCTGATCAAAATAAAAAATTTAATAAGATTTTAACAAACAAGTTTGTGATGAAGTTTTAATAATAACAAAGTAAATAATGAGGTTTAAATTTTAATCCAAAAGTGTCAGGAACTAAACCAGGGGACGGAACCAATGAGCAAAGAACTTTTGAAATAATTGAAAACATGCCTGAATTTGAGCACGAAAAGGGTGTATATAGAAAACAAACATGTAAAGAATATTAACTTTTTTATAAAAATATATCAATGCATGTTTTTTTTTTTAAAAAATGTGATTATGAATCTTGATGCGTAGTTTTTAAATTGCATGAATACGAATCACAATGTGTAATTTTAAATCTTGTGAATGTAAGCCAAGTTTATACATAAAAGATAACAAATTTTTTTTTTTTAAAACCTGAATTTTTGATTTTTAGAAGCATAATACATTGTAAATAAATAATGCATAAATATTTTATGCATTTCTAAATGAAGTAAATAATAGATTTTAAAAGCTAATAATTAATTCAGTAAAAATGAACAATTCCAAACTTCTTTAAAACTTTGAGTTTATTTGCTACTGAAGTTTTAAAGCATAAACACACAAAGCTTTTTCAAACAAATATATAAATAATATTTCCAAATGAAACTGAAAAGTCTTACGAATCACACTGAGTTAAAAACTGAAGTAATACTTACAGCTGCTTCAAGGCTTGAGAATTCTAAAATAGCAGTGCAACGCTTTTTTGAAGGGTAACAATTCACTTGACCATACTATATTTAAAAATATATATATATAAAACAAATTAAAATGAAGAAGGTTACAAGATTTTAAAAAGAAAAAGTTTTTTCAAAAAATTTAAATAAAATTATCTGCACTTACTTTTTCAAATATTTTCTCAAGATCTTCTTTATTATATCCTCCATTAGTTACTTCAGACTTAGCACACTTCCATTTCACCTAATTTATTTTTGGAAAGAAATGTATATATTTAGATATAATAATAAATTTAGTGTTGAGAAAAAACACACATAAAATATGTAAATTTAGTAATTACTGCAAAACAAAAAAATTCATAGGATTTATATCTAAACAAAAGAGTGGAACTTGAAACTAAAAAGTAGCACAAATTTTAGTAAATCATACATATGTCATCATTTTTGTTACCATTTTAGCAAAACCATCAGCTGATAGCAAAAACCCTAGAACGGGGCAGAGGTTGCTGTTAACTATCACAGCATCTGCAGAATATTTTATACTTAAGACTTTTTAAAAAATGAACAAATGGGGGGGGGGAGGCAATTGCCAGCAGAAAAAACTTAAAAACGTATAAAACTTAAAGATCAAACAAAAACGAAAAAATTTTTCTATCTTTTATAAAAAAAATAAAGAATAGCTTTTTTTTCATAATTTGGTACCAAAAAAAAACACTTAATGTTCATTATTCTGGTTAAAGTTTTATTTTTATGCAAAGTACCTGTGATGATATTGTAATGATTTTCCTTTTAAAAATACTTTAAATTGGCACAAATCAGAAAAGTATAAATTACATTATGTTCAACTTCTTCCTTTAAAATAAAAATAATAAATTGTTTTAGTATATATTATCAACTACACTATACTACTATATACTACATTATACTACACTATACTACTCTTTTCTGATTTCTTCATTTGGGCTTAGTATTGTCATTTCATTTTTGTCATGCTTATGACAAGCAGGTCAACGTATGACAAGCAGGTAAAATGTATTTTATAACTTTATACGATTATACCAGAAATTATTTACTCCATCATGAACTAGAGTTATTTATTGAATATACATTCACATATACGGTCAAAATACTCGAGATGAAAAAGAGGATGTTATTAAGTGTTGGCATGTTTGCCAGACGAGTATCAAAGCTTAACCTCTTAACCAGCCTCTATCAGGAGGCATACTATCAGGAGGAAATACTGTAGACTCAAAGTGCACGCACGTGACTGCTGAGCAAGAAAAAAGAGGATTCAACAAGGAAGGCTTGTTGACGATACATGGCAACACGAAGGCAAGAGAGGCAAAAGCAACTACAGGGAAAACCCTGGGTGATGTAGGTTGGGCGCCAGGAGTGCAGAGCAGCACCCTCACCAAGATTCAAAGATTCCCTCACCACAACCAGAAGGCCGCAAAGAATTTAGTGAAATCTTAAAATTAACAAAAATAGTAACTCAGCAAACAGAATTTAGGAGTTTGAGTGGTCCGACATAACAGGCAAGGCATCAAACAAAGAACAATAAAAACAGTAAAAACATTAAATAAAGGTAGCAAACATATTGTGCCAGATGTGTATACAAAAACTTATACAATGGAAAATAAATTTGTTTAAACCTATAAAGCTTTCCTTTTAATATCAATGTATTTTTTAAGTTTGTATCAGGAAAATTTGTTTCTAAATGTCACAGGCAACTTTGAACAAAAAATTTTTGATATTGAAAATCTAACATAAGTTTTTTAATTAAAAATTTATGATGCATGTATAAAACAGAATGCAGGATAAGAATCTCAAAATAGGCAATTGAGAAAATATATAAATTAAATAATTGTAGTTGATACCTCGAAAGATAAGATGTAAAATATTAAAACTTTGAAAATATGTTTAAAACAAATTATGTAAAATAAAATATTGCAATGTTATTAAACATAATAAATAAATTGAACCTTTAATCTTGGTTGTTGGTCTTCATTCGTAGGCTGTTCTTTATCAACACCTAGATAGACAAAATTTGAAACATTTAAAATTTATAATTATATTAAACAATTTGAAACAATAAACACTTAAATAAACCTTTTTATTTTTGAAATTTTTTTTATACAATGTATTTATTACACATACAAGAGTAAATTTTTGTGTCAGTTTATAAAAATAAAATAAAAATTTGGACTTTGCTTTCCTGCCCAAAGACATTATCAACCTATGAATGCTTAGTAATTTGGCAATTTTTTTAATGAGCTTAACTTATTGTTATTCTAATACTGAATGTAATTTTGCATCAAATTTTAAAAAAATTTATAAGGCGAAAATGGTTTTTGTTATGAAAGGTCAAGGCAATTTGATACCTATAAATTAATAAACAAAAACCTGGCTATTTATAATTATAATTGTTCTACAATAATATGCTAACTGTGACATGAAAAAGATTGTGAATAACATACTCAAATTCTCATTTATAATTTGTTGGCGAAGAAGTTCCAACTCCTTTTCAACTATGCTCGATCCCTCCTTTCGCAATCTTTCAATCTAAAAATAAATATATCATTTAATAACATCATTTATAAACATTTAATATATTTGAATCACATCTTTAAATAAATAAACTATAAAAATTTAATGAGTATATGAACAGTATAAATAAAGTACCTTGTATAACAGTTTTAATTTTAAAAGAATTCGCTGGAACTGGATAATATTTTTAGAAAAAAATAATGAAAATAATACAAAAATTTAGAAAGAAGTTACATGGATACACAAAAATATTTCTAAAAAAAATATTTTTTTAATTATTAGTAGATAATTATAACTAATTTAATAAAAAATAATTTTTTTTTAAATATTTTAATTTTTAAAAAAAACAAACATTGCAATTGTGCTTAGTTATAGTATGTTTAGTTCTTCGCACTTACTTCTTTTTTAAGTTTCTCTGCAGATTTAAGATCATCAAACTCTTGGGCAGCTTTTTCTCTAGCTTCTAAATCTGTTTAAACACAATAATGAGCTATTAATAAATATATATCATAACTATGAGATATTAATAACAAAGGATCTTATCAATACTTAGTAACTTTCTAAAATGCAGTTAAACCTAATCTAGATATAACACCAAGGAGTGTAACAGCAAATTCTATGCAATATATGACACAGTTTGACGACAAATACAGTTGGCTTTGAAAAAAAGTATTTGACAATTACCAAAGTTGTGTGATGATGTATTTCTTTTGTTTTCGATATACTTCAACTCACAAAATCAAATATTGATAACCTCCATGAGCACCTTTTTTTTTGTTCCTTTTTCCTTTTTTTTTCAGATAAACTATCCATCTTTGTTAAGGTAGGTGGATATCAAGATGGATGGAAAAATGAGTACTGAAAGAAAAAGTTCAGAGAAAAAGCACTGGAAAATGAGAATCAGAAAGAAAAAAAATCTTCTTAATTATTCGATGGATGTAACGTTCAACTCAGTTTGGGCTGTTGAACCAAAATTTAACATAATTAAATAATTATTCGAACGAAATTAGATATTTCTTAGAAAATTAATTACTATATAAAGATTAAAGAAAAGTTTCTGAAAAAAAAAAAACTTTACTTTATTCTACTTAACTAACTGACTTCAACAGTCCACAAATTGTTCTAAAATTTCCTAATTATAGTTATTGCATTGTTATATAATAATGTATAGAAATAATACATTTTCATTAAATTATTTTTTTAAAAAGTGTCTTAAATTGAAATACTTTATAACTTTTGTTAATATTTAACTCCCTGAGTGAGTATATATAGTGTTAATTGATCCATTATTTATAACACTATTATACACAATTTATCTATATATTTAGAATGAAAAATATATAGCAAAGTATTCCTACAACAGCCTGCAGTAGAAAAAGGGATTATAGAAGTTAAGGTTCCACAATTTGGTGACCAATGGCATGATAGTGGAAATGTGGTCATAACATCTTTACTTTTTGGACAAAATGGAACCCATCAATCTAAAGCTGGGTGGATTTCCAGCCCTCACTGGGAAACGAACCCTAGTTCTTTACAACGATAGGTTCAGTTCCTTAACCTCTCAGCCATCACGACTCATAAAGTATTAAAGGTTCTGTTCAGTCAATTTCAATTTAAACTTTAAATCTTAATTGATTTTTAAAAAAATATTGACTAATGTTTAAATGATTATTTAATTGCACTAATTTGGGTTCAATGGCCTGAATTGAATCGGACATGACATTTATATAATTGTCCAGGAAATGCTTTTTTTTCTAATTTTTTTTTTTTCTTCAGGTACTCTTTTTCCATGAATTAGGTTTCAAGCCAGCATCAAGGATTGAATCAATTTCAGCTTAGCCTTAACCACTATGCAATCAAATATTAAAGTAATTAAATTTAAAAGTTAGTGATACTCTTATATTTTATAATTATAGCTGAATATTTAAATTAATCAATATCATAACAATTATTTATAAATTTATGCTAAAAATTAGTTACATATTCGTAATTTTTATAACATTTTAGTATTTTTCTGCATTTTTTTTTTTTTTTTTTAATTTTATAACTATTACGATATTGTTTTACATTTTTTTTTATCTACCTTTATAAATTAATTATAAAGGTTTTTGTTTAAAAGGGATTTACAGCAATTATTTCAATTAATCTAAGACACTTACACACCTTAAAGACAGCTGCAGTGTTTTCATACTTGAAGCTAACAAAAAACATATCCGTTTTTAAATCTAATTTCAAAGTGAGTTTGGAGTTACAGAATCTATCAATATACTGAATATCTCAGAATTCTTTTCAAAAGTGAAGTCACTGAAAGTGTTTACATATTAATTTCAAACCCTTAATGTTTATTTTTTTATTTAGATTCTAAAAATATATATTACAGGTGATTGATATGGAACACCCAGTATGCAATATGTGTAAATAAATTATTTATTTAAAATGGTGCATTATTTATTTATTCCATTTTTATATTATATTAAGAGAATTAAAGTATCTCTGATCCCCATAATAAATAAGGTACTTACAGATTTTTACTTCCATAGAATATCAAGGAATTATATCACTTTTTCAGAACAATAAAACATACTATTAAAATGCTAAATTATTATTTTGTTACTATTTTATAATTAACATATTTTTATTTCTTTGAAAATATTATTATTTCTTTGAAAATATTTCGTTTGCAAATCGGCATAAAAAAATCTTCACTATATTTTAAGAAAAAATAATACCTTGATTAAACTTAAAAACATAACCGAAACATCTTTTCTCTAATTTTTATGTAGCAATTTCCAGTTGAGTGAATGTGATATTCAAAGTACAAAGAATCATAATTCTATTGGTTAGTTAGTGCAAGAGTTAAAAAAGTGTGACTTATTCCAAACTTCTGGTAAAAAGAATATCAAAAGGTAAAAATCAAATAAAATCCATTATGATTTAACCTATCCCATTATTTATATCTGGTGAATTAAATTTAGATGATATATAAAAAACAAAATCTATTAAAGATAGTTATGCGTTTCATAAAACATAAATAACGCAATTGTAAAATGAACCAAATAATAAAGCTATTATAACACTTTGTTATTGGGATTCTATTATATTATTCTACAAAAAGAAATTAATGAGTTATTTCTATAACAATTTATACACTGCATACTTATAAATTAACTTCCAGATAAACAACAAAGCATTCTGAAAAGCAGAAGTTTCATGAATAAAAATTTTTTCATACAGGTGAAAAACAAAGTAATTTTGTTTAATTTCTAAAAGAAATAGAACGAATAACCTATTCTTATTAATTTTGACAATATTTCTAAAAAAAATTAACTTTTACCAAAAAGCGTTTCTAAGCGTTTTATATTCTATTTACTTTATTTTATTTATGAAGGGTGGATGATGAGAATAAAATATCAAATTGCAGTTTAGGTCAATATAATTTTGCTCTCCCTCCACATTTATGCGCTATCATTGCCAATCACCATGTGTCTTAACTCACGTAGGATTTGCTATTACACCTCTGGGTGAAATGTCACATTATGGACAGTAAAATATACCCCCAAATTAGGATATATATAATAATAAATTAAAAATCCCTGTTACTCTTTTATGAATAAAACATCATATACTCTATATTTCTTAAGAACAAACCCTCTTTCACCTAACCAGACACGGGCACATTCATTTTTATCTAAGAAAATTCTTTTAAATCACTTCAAGACAGACACTCCATATTTTTATTTTAAAAAATCCTTCATTTGATTAAAGCAAAAAATAGTTAATAAAGCAGAAATAATAGCAAAAAAATGGACTTGCTATAGCTTCTGTTCCATAACCAAAAACTTTCATTAGTGTCAGAAAATTAGCATTTCAAGTGTGTGAAAGGCTGTTTATTGAACTGAAAATATATTTCCATCATTTATTCCTTAAACACATTGTTTTGCTTTACTCATACTGTACTGCATTGAAGAGAACTCTTCCAAATATCAGTCGCGCCTGGTGCGAAATACTATGGTTACGAGAGTAAGTCACTTCGAATAGGGGTGTGAAGTGAATAGTTTTGTCATGATCATGGCAAGTCGATGTGTGAATATTTGCTTTGCGGACAGTCGACTCCTTCATTCCTCCAATGTACCCCCATAACAAATATGCTCTCTCTTGTTACCATAGCAGTAAACAGCCCCATACTTTAAGTCTGGAGGAGTTCTCTTCAAAGCTAAACAGTACGTAGCACAAAGTATATCTATCTTCATTTAGATATGCTTTGTATGCAATTTTTTAAGGATGAAATTTAGTGTTTGTGTTTGAAAGTTTGAGTGTTGAAAAGTGTGATTGTTTTTTATGGACAAAACAACAGAACAAAGTGAAAAATAAATTTTCATGTGAGAAGAAAGTTACAAAACAAACCTTTGTTTATGACTTTTAACCAATTACATTGTTGTAAGTTCTTTATCGTATGATAATACTGTACATTGTAAAAACTATTTATTAAAAGACTTAATAGGACTAAATGTCTTACATGTAAATATTAACAATCTTTCTGGTAATTATTTCTGGGAGGTATTTCATATTATACACTGAATTTGGAAACTTTCATTAATAAATCATTCCTAAAATTTATAATCATTCAAATATTATTGTTTGATTGGAAATACATGATTTGTAAAATGCCTAAGTTCAATGAAGAAAAAAGACATTCTTATCCCTTCAAAAATTAATGAGATTGGAGTTAAAATATAAATAAATATAAAATGCATCACTAAGTTCTCATAAGTCAAAATATTAACCCTTTACATGCCAATGCTCCAAAGATGGTACATGGTTTACATTTAATGAGCAATTAAAGTCTGAATATTATTTTTCATAGATTTAAAATTTACATTATGAAATATTTTTTGCATTTAGTTTGGTTCTGTTACCGTAATTATTTGATTATTTATGAATTTTAAAAATTTTATATAGCTCTTAAATTTTTAGCCTACTAGTAATTATAAGTTACTAAAAATCCAATTTTTATAATACGACTACAACACTTACAAAAAAGATTATAAAAGGTTAATATAATCCTCTGTTAGGCATTAAATTCAAAATTGTATATTAAACTTTTAAGAGTAGAGAGAGAGTTAAATAATTGTGTGCTCCCCCCCCCTTTTTTTGTCTCATTTTTAAATTTTGCTTGATCTTAGCATCACGAATAAGAGATGCATAGCAAAACAAGAAACAATGGCCTTGTTAAAATCATATTCTGATTCAGATTTTTTCTTCTTTTTTTTCATAACCATCCTTGAACAGCAGACCCAATGTTGGGGTTACGAGTACTAATGCTTAACTCCCTAGCCTTGTAATTTCGAACTCAATTCAGAAGACAAGGAAACTCCTTGATCAGCACCCTCATAGGTATGATCTGTTTTGGGAACATGGAGGACATTGTGACTAGACAGATTTAACATGTATCAGTCATCATTTACTACACCGGGAGTCTCCAACCGGCAATACTCGAAGACACGACCTCTTGGACACGAGCCCATTGCCCTAACAACCAGGCTATCCCGGCCTCTGATTCAGATTTGGAAGATCTAGATATATACCAGCTAGAGCCTGATGAAATAGGAGTTTTAAATAATTAGGAAAACATAAATTAAAATGACTTAGAGCCTGTTATTCTATGCTAGTAAAAAATTGTTTTCAAAAGTATTGGAGAAGATGAAGTGGAAAATCAGATATTAGAGTCAAGGGCAAATTAAAGATAAAAAGTAAAAGCCCAGCTGCAAAATTCTAATAAAGTGAAATTTGATGAGTCAACAAAATTAAAATAGTTGAAAACAATTTTGTAAAAACATTATGAATGCATATTGAGCTTCTCTTGACATAAACTTCCTGGAGAATATCTCATCAATATATAATCATTTTAAAAAATATTTAAACAACTAATATATTTCCCAAACTGATATTGGACAATTTCTTAAACTTCTTAGTAGATACCATCTTGTTCCAATTGAAGATATGAATTGGAATGCTGCTGAAGCAATTATGACCACCATCAGTAAAAAATGCTCCTTCCAAGTGCTAATGTTCCAAAAATTGAACATTGTTAAAAAAATTTATCACTCAATTTTTTGTAATTTTATGGTCTTCATATGAATTTTAGTGAGAATTCATCAAATTCCAACTAAATTAGTTTACATTTCTTAATTTGATATTCAAGCAGTTAAAAACAAGCTTCATATAGATCTTTTTTCTTGATTGGACTAATGCAAAATGCAGGGTATCTTCTTTATATCCTAAGACTTGTTTCCAATATTTTAAAATTCCAATAGAATTTTTCTTATTTCGTTTCTTGCACTTTTTTTTTATGCCACATGCTATGAGTGCTAAAGAGCTTAATTTAATAAAATACATATTATACTTCAATTTGAACATCTTACCACAAAAAAAAAAAATTACCTAAGCAATTTTCTCTTAAAAAATTTTTTCATTTATTAAGTGAAAAAATTTCAAGATATATTCAAAAAGAATATAACTTGTTCTTGTTTCTTTTTAACTTGTTCCTGCTTTTTTATTTTTTCTAAGTCTTTCCTCGCTATCTTCATCATTATATCATATAATATATTTCACTAGGTTCTCTGAATTCAAATAGCACAAAGCCCTTTATTTTTCTTTTATCACATGCTACCACTACTAAAGATTTGAATTTAATATATATTATACTTCAATTTGATTATCTTACCATTAAAAAATAACTTAAACATTTGCTCGTCAAAAATTCTTTATTTTTCATTTATTAACTAAAAAAAACTATATACTCATATTAACTACATAGTTATATATTGAATTTTGACTAGTTCCTTTTCCTTTGTGTATTGTTCCCACTCTTTATTAAAAAGTTCCTCCATCTTTTTTATTTTCACTGATATTTCACAGATTTTCTGTAAATATATAGTCTGTAAAGCTGTTTTGCTTGAAACAGTGTATAAACTTGTTAACTGTGAAAATTTTGCTAAGTACTCTAATCGATTCTCGAGAAGTCTTGCTCTGATCTGTTTCTCCCTATTCCAGGATATTGCTCGAAGATTACTTAAATATACAAACTGAATCTGTAAAGTCCAATAATCTGTAACAATGTAAAAATGTGTAATTGGATGAGCTGAGTATTCAGCAACAGTAGTTGCTTATAACATTGTTATCAAAAACTAATAAATCACTAAAACTGTAATTTTGGAAATATTTTTTATTTATTCACTGAAATATCATAAACTAAAGGATTTAAGTTAAATGTAAATAATTAAATTAATTTTCTTTGCTTTGACACATAGTTTTTTCTATCCATTTTAATAATGCGCTGTTATAATTCAGCTATACTCAGACTTATATATCGCACATCGGTAGATAGTTGACCATTTTATGGGAAAAACAACCATTTATTACGCTGGAGAAAATGGTCTTTCTGGTTTTGTTGATGAAACATGAAAGTTTTAATTTTCATCATTCCATTATTACGGAATAGTTTATCGATCACCATGGCTTCAACTTCTTCAAAAAGAAACAGTGTGTTATATTATCGATGCAAAAAAATCATAATACAGAGGTGGGAATGATGGAAGAGCTTTTTAAAGAAATATAACTCAATAAAATTAACTCCATGAACTCAGTTAACAATTCAAATTCAGAAGCTGCTTTGTACAAATGGACTATTCTAAGTAGAGAAGAGCCAATAACTGAGAGGCAATAATACACATGAATTGTTGAATAAAATATAATTATCAGAGTCTTTAGGATAAAAATAGACTAAAACACAATGTCCATCTATACTGAAGACTTCAATTATTTTATGTTATGCCCACTATCAACTTTTTCTGTTATTGTGTAAACTACCATACTATGCATGTTTCTTTCTATAACTTTCCAACCATTCAAAAATTTTCTTCAAAATCACAAGACTCAGATTGATAAAACTTCAATTAAAAAATGTATTTCAAAGTCATTTGTTTCTCATAAATAAAGGTCAAAGTTCTTTCTCATATTTCTCATTAAACTATACAGACTAATGCTAAGAAGCAAGGCATTTCTTTACCATCGCAAATCCCTATGTAAACAGCTTTATTAATAAGTTGAATTCTGACAAATAATTTTTAGTAGCTAAATACTACTTAACATATTCATAGTTTTAACCACACTCAATTTTTGCATCTAATTCTTCACTGAACATCCTCCACTTCAATTATATTTTTCCAACCACTCATTTTATGTGTCTCACAAATATGTTGAAAACTTTAAATCAGTGTTCATAGCTATAGACTATAAAATACAATGAATTATCTACAAGTTGGTAATATGTATTATCAACAACTCCCTAAGCGTTTTTCAAATAGCACCTGCCCTTTGATCCCTGTAAATGCGTCCTACTTGCCCTTTATGTAATAAAAAAAGTCGCCATCCCTTTAAGTCCTTTTTTTTTTCTTTCTGGAAAAGATTTGTTTTCTTAATAACCTGTGTTAAACAAAAGTCCATTTCTGGTTTGTTTTATTATTGATGATTATTTAACTTCAATTTTTAATTTCATTCCTTCATTTTAGTAAGATTTTTCTTATGTTGTCTGATTTTATAGCTGAAATTTGCATGAGATTTGGTCTCAGAGATATTTACATCTTTTATTTGGGAGGGGGTTATATTAATGATTTTTTAGTGATTTTAAGTTTTACCATTTAATTTAATTTTCAGTTTAAAATGTTAAAAAAAAAATTTTTTAAGTTGTTTATCAATTAATCCTTTTTTATAGTTTACTGTTTTTTAGGGAAATTTACACAGAGATTGTTTTCTATCTTGACTTTAATTATTTTTAAAAGCTTCAACTATTTCTGTTATTTTCATAATGAGTGAGAATTACTTTGTAAAATATACACATAAAACATTATAAAAGGGTAATTTAAAAATTGAAGATCAAATTCAGTTATTACAGAATATTAGATATTTTGATAAATTTTAATGGTGTTAAGTGAATGTCCTTACAAAACGCAAAGTACCCTTTTCTACAATTAAGCATCCTGCCCTTTTTTATTCCCAGGAAAACTCTGTATTATTAATATATTTTTTACAATCGCTTTTATTGTTGGTAATTTCAAGCAAAGAAAAATTTCACTGAAATTTTTTAAGAATATAAGGACTGCAAAATTGTTATAGTACAAAGCTTAAAAGAGATTAAAAAATAAAACTGTTGTATAATGATGGAATATTGCAAAAATCCTAAAATAAAACATTGGAAACTAAGACTAATCTTAATTTTCAATATTTTGTTTTAATGTGAGTCTAGTAATCAACATCATGTAGAATTTATCAATTGTTGAATATCAGTTAGATCAATATTATAAGATAACTGTATAACCAACATCTTTTCCAACTTTTTATAATTCAAAACTTTCAAATGCATATCTTTTAACTTATATTTTTTACAAAATTTTCTTGACCTTATTGTATATTAAAATTAGGGAAAAAATTTCAAATGATGCATTTTCTAAGTTTCCTTCAAAAGCAATTGTAAACCAAAACCAGCATAAGAAGTTTAAAACTTCAAGCCTAATTTAATGTGTAATAAACTTCATAGTATTTTAAGTTTTCAAAATTGAAAGCATATGATGACATATTTTTATTATCATAATTTTATTTTTCATAGAAAAATTTGTAAAGTATTATTCAACTTTTGTTTCTAACATGATAACTTTAAAAAAAAACGTAAAAGTTTTTAATGTTAAAAAAAAAAAAAACTAAAAAATTGCAATCAAGGGGCTGTATTTCGATCACTCTTATCTGTAACCAAACACGTCTTCAAATAAGGCACGTAGGAACTTTCAAGTAATGCCCTACTACATAAAACAACATCTTGGACCAGCAAGTGAACTTAAATATATAGTAAGTTCATAATCTAAAAATTCAAAAATAAACATAAATTATAACATGAGAAAGAAAGTTTTTTTACTGATGAAATCAAGAATGTAAGTAAAAAAGTAAATCAGCCGTATTTTCAAAACACAATAAATAATTTTTCATAGGAATGGAGCAAATTATTAAAATTTTCACAAAGAAAAAAAGTAAAGATCACCTTCTTTAAGTTTTTTGCGCTTGCTGTCAAGTTCTCTGTGTCGAATCTGGGCTGCTTTTCTTGCTTTTAAGACTTTATCATAAGCGGCCTATTTAGAATAAAAGAATTATACATATATATATATGCACACACACACACACACACACTGTAATAGCAATATAAAAATCAATAATAAAAAAAACAATGTTATAAATTGCAAGAAAATGGATTTTGCTACACTTTCTATCCCTTTTATATAACTATATTAAAGTCAACGTCAAGTTTTATATAACTATATTAAATCTTACAATAATTTTGAAAAATAACAATTTTTATCTTTCTTAACTTTTGCATCATTTCATGTTAGACACTGCAATCTATGTCATCAAAGTCAAATGAGATGATATTTAAAAACCAACATAAACCAAATTATATAAATTTCATAAAGTAAGTTGAATGAAGTATGGCACTATCTTGAATAACAAAATGAACTTCTTTTCATAAAATATCCATTATTCTAAACAAAAGTATTATTAATTTAAAAAAAATATTTTTAATAAGATTATTTTTTTTCAACTTTGAAGCATACCGATTTTTTTTCTTAGATACATTTTTAATGCTTTATTTAATATGGCAACAAACATCAAGCACTTCTTAATGTTATATTAGATTAAAATTATTTAAAGAATTGATTAGATAAATATAAACTCAGCAAAGTTCTTTTAAGTCAAACAAATTTTAAATGAAATGGTTGACTATATTTTAGTATGGAACATAAGTTTTTTAGAATCTAATTAATCATAAAAATAAAATAATCTATCATTGTTAGGATAAAATAGCTAGTCTAGTTCTACTTTCAAATATTATTCGATGCATTTATGCTATCAAATATTAAATTCCTCAGATAAATAAAAGGATTGAAAATTTTCTTGAATAAATGAATTAGTAAAATGAAACATAAACAGGAAAATAAATTATTCTTACCCTTGCAGACTTGTCTGTAAGTACTTCTAATGCCTTAGAGAGTTGTTGAAAAAGTTCAGCTACAAAAATAAATAATGAAATTACTTTTTAACAACAATTGGCGAATGTGTCACAAAGTGAAAACACTGAAAATTTTAAGTGCAAAAAATTTATATCAAGATTTCATTTATTTACCATATTAATACATGTCTCGTATTTAACATAATTTTTTTAAATAAGATTTATAAATAAATTACATACCAGTGAACAATATCACACCTTTATAGTAATTAATTTAAGAAAAAACTTAATTCTCACAAGAATCTCGATGTTGGATTTTTGAAATCCTGTGAATATGCATAGCGAGATTGGATTTTAAAAACATGTGAATACTGATTGCAATACATAGCTTTTAAATCATGACAAAAATACGAAAAACGATGTTTGATATTACAAATGCGCGAACACAAACGGCAATATTGCTCTTTGAAAATATGTGAATACAAATTGTGACATTGGATTTCACTTGAATACAAATAGCAAAATTGATTTTTAAAATGCATAGATACAAACAACGACAGTGGATTTTTAAACCAAGTGAATACGAATTGCCCTGAACAATTCTTAAATCACGTAAATACGAATCACAACAAGTAACTTTTAAATTAGGCAAATACGAAAATTAATTATTCATATTGAAACCATGTGAATAAGAATCGCGATATTAGCGGATTCCGGCTCAGTTCCAAATATTCAAGATGGCAAAAATCAGACTTAGAAACCAAAATAATCAAATTGGATTTCTGCCCATAGAACCACGATTTTTATTATGCAACCCTAAGGCCGTAATCTTGGCCATAAAACCACAATGATAGCAGATAAATTGTAACCGTTGATGCCGCTGAAACAATACAACAAAAACACTTAAGTAACAAAATACATACCCGCTTTAGGATTATCAGGATTTTTATCAGGGTGACAGGCTAATGCTTTTTTTCTATAAGCACTTTTTATCTGAAATCAAATAAAATGTATAATTTAACAAAAGTCTCTTTACTTTTATTAATAAAAAAATATCTAAAAGACAGAATTTATAAAATGTTAAACTACAGTTCATTACAATAAATTTAAACCACATATTCTTAGAAATTGCTTAAAATAGAAGTAAAAATTCTTAGAAATTGCTTAAATTATGGACAATGTTATTAATTAAAACAAATTTGTGGGGGAAAATGTGAATAAAGATGAGAATGAGAGTCATGTTAATGTAAACCACTTAATTGTTGGTCAAAGAACAAAAGTATTTCTAAATTAATGCCCAAAAAAATTCTGCCACAGGGGGAAGTTAAAAATTTTAATTCCCTTTTCTGCAAACATTTTCGAAAGAGTTTTTATTTTTATTTTTCTTTTATATAATAAATAGTTATTCCATGTGGAGTTTTAATCGTTTTTTCGACAGTTCTCTATGACACATTAAAAAAAAATCCTGATATTTTATTATACAGTTTATTACACAAATCAATTAATTGATTACAGTAGAGCGTCGATTATCCAAACTGCTCGGAGCTGAGCGTGGTTCGGATAATAAAAAGTTCGGATAATTGGAAAGTTGTTTAAAATCTAGTTTAAATAATTATTATTTATGCACTAACTTCCCTTCACACTTTTTCTAGGTTTAGAACTTGTAGTATTATCTAAAATAGCTCTAGCATGTTTAAAAGTTTTATTTTCAATTTTTAAATATTTTTTATTTATTTTCTTTAAACTTTTTTTTTCATTTTGAATTATTTTTTATCATATTTCAGCTTTTTATAAATTTTTTTTATCAATTACTGATTTTATCACATACCGCATTTTTCTTTATTTTCCATTGCAAAAGAAATCCAGCGAAGACTTTTGTTACAAAGAAGATGCTCTTTTTTGAGCAGCCACATCCCCTATTCTTTTTAAATAAATCCACTGAACTGGATCCATATCATTTTGACGTTTTAGCCAATTCATTGCAATATCTAATGAATTGCATGCTTCTGTATGAGAAGGTCCACTATCTTGAATTTGATCACCTACTTCTTCCTCTTCGTCTGTGGAATTCCGACTTTAATTTAAAATTTCAGCAACAATTTCATCATCATTTAAAATTCGAAATCCTGGATCGTTTTCAGTGTCTCAACACCAGTCTTCTATTTCTTCTGCTGTATAAGCAGGCATCTTTTCATCGGGATTTACTGGTTCAGAAATTTCAATTACGTTTATTTTTTTATTACGTTTATTTAAGAATTTTATTCCAAGATTTAAGTTTCCAAGCACTGTAATCACTAATCATTAACCATAAGTGACAAGTACCCATCCCCCAATTGTAGAACTTCAGCACATATCTATTCATAAACTCCTTCCTCATTTCAACCATTGTAGACTGTCAAATTAAAGCTCGCATTCTTGGAAGATAATTTTCAGTTGAAGAGGGCTAAAGGGGTATGTAGATATAACTGTATAACAATACAGTATTGTATGTATTGGCTACTATCAGAAAACTGCTAAAAAAGGTTGTAAATTAAATATGGTATTCAGGTGTAGTGGATATTATTTATTCTTCCAAATTTAGAAAAAATGTCGATAAGCTAAAAAGTATTCTAAACTTTAAAAAAAAAGAAGAAGAAAAAGCGAATTTGGACAAGGTTCAGATAATTGGATGTTCGGATAATCAGCGCTCTACTGTATTTACTTAGATTATTTTTAATGTCAAGATTTCACCGTTTTTTAGACTTTTCAGCAGTTATTGCTAGTGCTACCGATTTCCACAGGGTTAAAATCCTGGTTACAGTTGATATTATTTCTAACAAATAAAATTTGAATTGCCCATTTAAATAATCAATTTTTGACCTGCTCAATATACACTGATATAAACTCAGGTAGAGTTTCAATAGCATTTTCGGTAGTTATTACATTGATTTTAGCCTGGTATTTAAATTTTCTGATATATTTCAGACAATATGGGAAGTTCCACCCAACAGTTTAGAATTTATTTTTAAACTCAATGATTCTATTTTCTCTTTTGCATTGCTATTGATTTTCACATAGCTTTTAAAATTTGATATATTTAATACAATATTATTTATTACAACAGCCAAAACAAACCACTTATTTGAGTAACCTTTTTTTAATATTCCGATTCCCAAGATTCCTTCGTTCGATCTCTTTAAGTATTTATTTTAATGCAGATTTCACAATTTAAACATTTTTTTTAAAGGGATGATGATTTACAAAATATTGCTTATAATCGTAAAATAAAAAAACATTACATTAAAAACTACAAATGGTTTCTTCCTTTCTTTGTAAACATAACACTTTTGTTACTTTTTAAATTAGTAACACATCTATCAGTTATATTAAAAATATCTTGCAGAAAGATAACAGTGCTAAAGCGTTTTATTGCAGAAAGCTCGAAAAAATTCTGCCACAAGGTTAACAAAACAAATAAGTAGTTTAAATGTATTCAAAATATTCGTGTGAGGCACTTACTTAATGAGCACTTTTATTTTTACGATCTCTGAAAGAGATCTATAACCTTCTGTTGCAATCAGAGTGCACTGAGACAATGATTTATTTTTAGAGTTGAAAGTTAAATTAGAAAAAAAATGATTTTAGAAAAAACTAAGCATCTCAAACAAAGAAACCTCTTCACATCTTTTCAAGCTAACAAATTTTTATGATAAAAATTAAATACAAATTTAAACAAAAAACATATATTGTTTAATTATTTAAAATAGCTCTATTATTCTTTATTGGTAAATTTGTTTTTACACATAATTATAATTATTCGCTTCAAAATGTCAGTAGGGATCTTTATTACTGGCGCAAAATTTTATGCATCGATCAGGTTCTTATAACACCAACAGAAGTGTCAAATCCACACTAAGAAAATGACACAAACTGAAATTTAAAATTGTCAGTGAAAAATCATGTACCTTTGATAACAAATCCTCTATTATCATTAACAATTTTGTTTCTTAAATTTAAGGGGAGATTTCCGTATTCTGATCTGTGGCAGAATAATTGCCAAGTCTTGGCAACTTCCGGGTAGCGGCCCGCGAGAAACTAAAAAAACATCACAGAAAGAGACCAACTTGAATTGTATAACTTCTAACCCCCCCCCCCTCGGCAAACATCTACATGTTTTTTTTTTTAAATTTGCAAGTTTAAAATCTATTTGGCACCTTGGCGATTGTAGTTTGCGCAACATATCAGGATACATCCCGAAATTTAAGATGAAGGGCACTAGGGGATATTTCCATATCGTGATCTGTCTCGTCAACTGAAATCGCCAAGGTTCTAGATAGATTTTAAACTTGCAAATATTTTTTAAAAAAAAAACATGTAGATGTTTGCCCAGGGGTAGCTACGAGCTATACTTTTCACGTAGGTCCCTTTCTGCGATGTTTTTTGTTTCTCTTAGGCCACTGCCCGGACGTTTCCAAGACTTAGCGATTATTATGGCACAGATCACGATACGGACCCTGTCACAATGAAATTTAATTGTAACTGAAAAAGAAAATAGTAAAAATTTACATTAACGAGCCCCTCTTATTTTGGCGATTGTTCTGTCTGAAAACAAAGAAAATGACTGAGAAGTGAGATTTTTAAAATTACCAAGTATCCCCATCAAAATGGCAATTAAAATATTAAGAAAGTGAACGATTTTATATGTAATTAAAGCTCCAGGTTAGACTGCCAAATTCAAAGGAGACCGTATTCTACACTGTAACCAAAAAAAGTTATTTTATTGATACACACTTTTAAAACCAAAAAAAGAGTAAAAATTCATTATTAAAAGTATAAAAATAATCACTTAAAATATCATACGTATAATATTCGTTAAAAACAGCCTAGTGGCAAATATTAATAAATGCTTACTTCTTTTTCTTCGGCAGTTGAACTTATATTCAATAAATCATAAAGATCCAGTTTCATTAATTCTTCCATGTTTGAGCAGATGCAAAGTTTTAATCGAATTTGCAAAGAAACCAAATAAATTTTTATACTAAATAAATTTTTTATTTATAAAATAGAAGTTTTTTTGCCTTTTTACAATTTAATCTATTTGGAACATTTCCTGCTTTTAACTTCTGCCCGTTAATATTCTACCCAATATTTTTAACTGAATACAGATTTTAGCTTACACATAATATTTTTAACTGTTCACAATCGAAGATGGTGTATTAGTGACAAAATGTTTTAGGATGAAATTCAGCGTAAATTGCAATGCAAATTTTTTAAACTGAATCCTTGCAATCCGTTTAACATTTATGTGCTGTTTTGAGCTAGAGCAAGGACGAATTTACGAACTAAGAATTGACTTTTATATTATCAATACGCAAGAAGCTCGTTGGCAAGAAGATAAGAAAAATAAATAGATATATGATATTGAATGAATTCTAATTTTTACTTATTAAAATGCCCTACGTTGTGATATCTACACAAATAAGAGTGGTATGGAAAGGTGTTTTTTTATTAATTGTTTCTATTTTGTGAATTGGTTATGGCATGTTATTTATTTTTACTGATAACTATTACACACTGAAGGAAATAGTATTTACTATTAATACCGGAAATTTTCAGTATTCTTGATTACATTAGTTCACTTTTAGCATTTTAAGGAGAATATTTCTTCATCGTGATCTGTCTCGTAATCGCCACGGCACCCAATGAATTTTAAACTTTCAAATTTTAAAAATAAATAAAAATGAAAACATTAAAAGTAAAATAAATACATGAAACGTAATATAATAAAAACTTAAAACCGCCCACGAGAAACTGTGAGAAGAAAAAAACATCACAGGATCACAGCAAGGGACCAACTCGAAAGGTATAACTTGTAACCACTACCAGCAAACATCTACATGTTTTATTTTTTGAAAAGTTGTTAAGTTTTAAATCTGTTTGGCGATTGGAGTTGGCACGACAGATCCCAATACAGAAATATCCCCAAACTAAAGTTGGTGTAAAAGTTACAGAAATATACGCTGCTTAATAATACATTAGATTTATCATGCCTCGATAAAGCAGCACATGGATATATTTGGTTATGAAGCGATAGCATTTTTTTTTCTTTTTATTTAGAAAGAAAAAGTAAATATTTTGGCCCCTTTTTATCCTCTGCAAAACTATTTCCTCTGAAAACATTTATTAAGTATTATTATTGCAATACACATGTTTCGATTAAGTTTTTACATTCTTTTATGTTTTCGATCACCAAAAATTTCTTCGTGCTATCTAAAGTGGTTATTCGTATTTTTCATGAATGTAAAAGAGTGGTGAGGAATTATTTTGGAATGGCTAGTATCTGTCCCTTTGGGTGACATTATATCAAGGTCTGACTATATGCAAACATGTGAATGTATATACGTATATCTATCCATGATACCAAATTCATCAAAACTGTTTCACCAGAAGAATCTTTTTTCTGATTTTTATTGGAATCAACCCATAACTCAACATGGCATTTTATTACATTAGAACTTTGCTCGATTTGAAATGTTCTAGACCAGTGGTTTCCATCCGGCCTGTGAGGCCTTTTTTTTGTGGCCCCCGAACTAAATTATATTAGTTGTCATTTTTTTGCGGACAATTTTCGTAAAAAATCTATATGGGTTTAAAATACTTTTCTCGTTAATAAAATCCTAATTTCTTCGTTTCTGTGAAATTTATCATACCAGCGATGCAAATAAAAATTCCGTCTCAGGTTTTTCATCCAAGAAAATATTTATTCAAATACAAAAATAATCGTGTGTGGTGCTCTTTTTTTATTTCATTTTTTTTTGTATTTTGTGAATATAATTTAGCACGTGTGTATCAGAAATTTTCTCGAAGAAATTCTCCGATTTAACTTTTTGAAACCACTCATTTTGGACGAAAATATTCACACACACATTTGTAAATTTAAAATGTAAATATCTATTCTCTGGCGGTTGCAGCAGGCAAACCTCAATTTTTGTCATTGAACATTTTGTGTGCTACTATGTAAGTTTTAATACCAACCTTTTTAAAGTTTTATATCGTAACAATTAGATATCTGTTGCACATTAATTGTTTAATGCATGGGTGTACATTAAAGTTATTGTTGCCCGAATTTTTTAGTATGCAATTAAATATTTTTATAAATCTACTTCTTACTTTAATTTCTAATTCAATAATTTTGTTTTGTACAACTTGGTAAAAATCTGACAGTAATATTTAATGTTCCTTCAAACATAAGAGTCCTACATAAAATTTTGATAAAGTTGCGGCCCGCCATTTGATTGTGTTTTGAATTGTGGCCCCCGGCCTTATGTAAGTTGGAAATTCATGTTCTAGACAATCAAGCAGAGCTCATTCTAGGCAGAAAAAAGGGCAGGGTGCAAAAGTTTAAAAAAAGGGCATTATTATTCTAAAAAGGCAATAATTTCTTTCTATGGGCTTTACACATTCTATTAAAAAACATTGTCAATTAGTAAAATAATTTTTTTTTTTTACTTTACTAAAAGTAGCAAAGCAATCATATTAATTGGTAATTTTTATTAATAAATTAACATGTGAATCGAGTTAATGAGCTAATTAGCTTAGTAATTTATTTAAAATGCATGCATATATTAATAAAATAATAAATGTATGTTTTTAAGAGTCTGTAGTTATGTTTTAATAATTAAAATGATTAAAATAATAATTTTGATTTAATGATAGTGGAAGTAACTGCAAACTTCCAAAGACAAGTGCAACAAAGGGGTGTGATGGCTATTTTTCCTTTCCCTTATAAATCTAAATATTGACAGCAATGACAAACTAAATAAAAGGAGTTAAAAATAGCAAAAGTTTAAGAAATCCATTGTAGAGTTTGGGGGAAAAATAAAGAAGGGTTGAGGAAAGAATGGGCAAAAAGGGTATGGAATCTATTACATCAGGGCACTAATTTACTTCAGGGGCAACAAGGTGGATTCTTTGGACTAAAAGGGCAGCATGGTGCTGCACCCTGTTTACCCTGCCTAGAATGAGCTCTGCAATCAAGATCACATTTGTAACTGCTCACTTTATGAAGATATCTGAGATAGACTTTTTCTGTAGAACTGAACCCAACAAGTCATTTTTTACTTTTTCAATCGATTCAAAATCGATATTGAATTGATCGAAATTATCAAAAGAAATTACAACTTTAAAATTAAAACAAACCAGAATAAAAACAAAATAATGCTTGTGTCTACAACCAAACTCAAGAAACTCTTCAGATATTAAAGTTATATTTCCTTATGTTCGTTTTTAATTTTTCGATCTTTAAAAATAAAATGTTTTTCATTTTTTTAACCTTCAAATTCTTTTCTTTTCATAAGCTTATGAACTATTTGAGTTTTTTGGTTGGTGTCTTGGATTTTATAACTTTAATTATTTGATTGTTTTAAATATAAAAAAATTATTTTGTGGCTGAACAGCAAGGTACGCCTCTATATAAGCACATAACAGTCATTGAAGCTAAATTAAGCAAATTAATATAATTTCATTTTCAATAAGAAATCTTATTTTAAATAAGAAATCTATTTTAATTCAAATTTAATATTTATAAAGTTACATAGATTTATTCTCTTCTCTTCCTTGATTTTATATTAGTAATAAAAGTGAAAAAAACATATCACCCTAGAAAAATAATTTGTAATTTTAGTGAAAGGTAGTAGTACTTTATTTATATCAGACTAAAACACAATTGGCTATTGGCGAGGGTCTGAGAAACATCTCTGAAGATGATCTGAAGACATGTCATGACAATTTAGCTTTTCTTTGCTGAAGATGGCTCTCTCAATTTTTAAATTGTCATTGATGTCAAGTAATATAATAAAATGTCATTGATTTTAATATTTAATTAATGGTTATTGGCTCATATTGAAAATATATCAGTTTTCTAAGTTTTCAATAGGGAGAAGATTTGCCTCAACTGATAATGTAAAAAATTAATTTTACAATTTAGGAGATAGCTTACATCCAATCTGCACTTATCCAATGGTTTTCTAATATATATATTTATATGGTATTCTAATTTATTAAATATTTATTTTCTAAATATATATTTTATAAATTAATATTAGCTATAATATGGAAATAATATATATTGCTATCAGTCATAGATAACAAACCACTGTATCTGTAAATAAATAAACGTGAGTTAATAATATTGATCAGGTTTTTCTCATGGTTTTTACCATATCCCGGTAACCTGTACCCATGAGCTTCGTAATTATTTACTTTCCTCTAAGAATTTTCTTTTAATAAATTTTTATGCACCCTCTTTCATTCACCTTTGCCTTTAATTATGCTATTGTAGCATGTATTTAAAAAAGATAAAAAAATAATAAGGATAAGGCTTATATTTTTATGAGTTCCTTGGTCACACAAGCATTTTTTTATCAATATTCTTTCCCCCTTATTAATTGTTCATTCAATTGATAAATTAATACTAGAATAAATAAATTTTAATTGTATGCATTTTATATTTTGAAAATCTTTATTTTGTATCTTTTTTTTTAGTCACATTTTGTAATTTGAAAATGAAAATTCTATACATCTCTTTCTCTTATTTTAATAACTTATTTTTTTGTAAAATCATTTGTAATCTCTCTTATTTTATGTGTTTTCTTGTTAAGTTCATAGAAATATTCATTTCTCTCTCTCTCATATTTTATTTATTTATTTATTGTAAAAAATTTAGGACAAATTAACAAAAAATGTTGTCTTTATCTCTTATTTTATATATTTACTTATTGTAAAAGTTAGAGTAGTTTACACATACAGAATTGGGGGGAGAGGTTTTTCTTTTTAATATAAATACATATTTTATGTAATTAAGAGTAACTGAATATTTTTTTAGCTTTTTTTCAAAATGCTTTAGTTCAGAAATATACACTATTGTTCAATTGATTTACTAAAGTGATAATAATAATAAAATTAATTTAAATATTCCTTTATATTATTTCACAAGTCAATTTTCCATACAAATTAAACTTTTAATTACTAAAGTGCATTACTAAAGCATCACAATATTAAGACGCTTTATTATAATTTTAATATTATTATAACAGTTTTAACCAACAACAGCTTTTTTTTATTTTTTACTCTATTTATAATTATAGGATATTAAATTTATTTAAAAAAAAATTTTTTTTTTTTTTTTATCTATGTATGGGCTAAGTAAAAATTTCAAATTCAAAATATTTTTGCTTTTCCTTTAACAAATTCACATAATTTTAACTACTTCATTAAACCTTTAAATTAATTCTTGTTTAAACATAATTTAATTTTAATATTATTATAACAGTTTTAACTAACTGCAGCTTTTTTTTATTTTTTACTCTCTTTATAATTATAGGATATTAAATTTATTTAAAAAAATATTTTTTTTTTTTTTTTATCTATGTATGGGCTAAGTAAAAATTTCTAAATCAAAATATTTTTGCTATTCCTTTAACAAATTCACATAATTTTAACTACTTAATTTAAACTTTTAAATTAATTCTTGTTTAAACATAATTTATTTTAGATTTCTTTCAAAATTTTTATATTTTTTTTTATTTACAGGAAAGTGGCCCAACTATAGTGGGCGATGAGCAAGCAGATCCTGAGCTTATGAAATATTTAGGTGCTGAATTGGTTGTGCAGTTAGGAAACAATTTGTAAGCTGCTGTTTATTCAGATTCTGCTCAGATTTCAATTTGTATTTTGTTCAGACATGCATTAGGTTACAGCAAAAGAGGAACAAATCTACACTATGTTATAGAAAATTTGATTTATAGAAGATAAGAAATTTTAAGTCATTAATTAAATATATGATGTAAGATTATTAAAGTTAAAAACACTCAAATAAATTATTCGCTGTTAAAAAATTATGGAATGAAGAGATTCTACCCTGCTGAATTGAGAACTTTAATTGAAGCCATATCTAATACTGCAAGGGGAAAACAGCCCCAAGCATTCAGCTAAAGCAGTTTTTATTTATTTAACAACTAAGGATTCTAAAACTTTAAATATATTTCGAATATTTTTATTTTAAAATTAAATTTTTTAATAAATAAATGTTGAGCTTTTTCATATATTTTAAGGAGAATTACATATGATTTTCAAACAAATTTAATAATGAAGTTTTTGGCAATTAAAATCTAAATTTTCCTTACTATAAGAAAATTTTAAGAATAATTTGTTGAAAATAACATTTCTTTACTATAGAACAAATCCTACCTACATTTATATCAAAATGAATTTAAAATATGAATTTTGATAAATATGTATATTTTTTTAATCGGCTTTTCTTCTACTCCTGTAATAATACTCCATTTTTTAAGAGAATCTAAATATGAACTTGCTTAAGCATCCTAAGCAAATCTGTGTGGCCTGTGTTATTATATATCAAACAAAGACTCTGTTAAAAATAATTATTTGCTGAAATTTTTATTTAATTCTGCTTATTTAATAATTCTAAATTATTTAATTCTATCTGCATGAGTAACATTTTATTCAAAATATGCTTTATTTTATTTTTAAAAAAAACAACATATATTCCTTATTATATATAGTAGAACAATAAATTATAGTAAAAATATTTTTCATAAAATATGAAATTAAAAACAAATTTTCTTTAAATAGGAAACATTATTTTAGCCATTCAATTTTGTTACTTTAATTCATTTATCATCTTTTGTAAATAAGCCTATTTCTAAAAAATAATTTCCAAAACTTGTTTTTATTCTGTTTAATTTCAGTATTCTTCATATTTAAAGGTATGTGACATTTCAAACATTATTTAAGCATTGAAAGAATTAGTCATGTTTATCATATATTTATTTTGGAGTTTAAAAAAGTCTATTGTTATGTGTCTTAAAAAATACTATTTACCTGTAGTTATTCCATATATAAATATGACGCACTGTACATTGTTAAAGATACAACAAACACACAAAAAATTATTTATTACATTTTATTAGTCAGGTGTATCAGAGAATCATACTATTCACCGAAAATCCTGAACTATTCACTTTTCCACGTCTATCTATTATAGGAATATCTAGAGAAAATGTTCTAAGATACTCCCTAATTACATCAAAACACGTGATGTAGGGGGAAAATTAGGTATTTTGAATGGTTCTTTTTGTGGAAGTCAGCCTGCCTGAAGTATGACCTCCACTTTATACAAATGTATGTATTGATTAATTATTTTCTTGATTAAATTATGTTAATGGTTAGAATCAATCCGTTATTTTTGTGTTCTTCGCATTATTGCATTGAACCAGCCAGGGGGCTGAGCGTTCAACGTACCTGACTATGAAGCAGATAGTTGCAGGTTTAGATCCCGCTCAGGGTATGGATGTTTCTTTTTGTTGTGTGAATGTGTATTACCCTATGAACAGGCCTGTTTTGTGGCGTGGGTAATGTTGCTCGCCTCTGCAATTTAGATTCATAGGTGCCCACTGTTTAACATTAATTAAGCAACAGTTCTGGAATCGTCAGAAGCGAAGAACAAAAAGTTCAGTGTCTGCCGTTATAAAAAAAAAAAGCCTATTGTATTGATATATATTGCTTTGGTGATATTAATACAATAAAAGAACGCACTCATTTTTGCAGTTATAAGTGTGTGGGTTGAAAAAGAAATTAAATCTTTTTGTAGTTAATTTTTCTGTATTTTAATATAAATTTTAAATTCTTTTCTTCCTTTGTATTGTTTTCTTTGTGCATATATGTAGATTATGTGTGACTATTTTTTTCTCTTGTAGCCAGGAATATCGATCCGCTGATCCACCAAGAGTAATTTTAGACAAACTGGAGCTTAGAGGTTACAGAGTAGTTGCTATGGCAGGTATTGGCCAGACATGTATTTGGACATTGAACAAGCCCCCTGAGTTTGCTTAATAATACACATTATTTGAATATTGTATAAAACTATACTCTAGGCAAGGAAAAATAACTACTAATAATGATAATCAAACCGTATTTCTAGATGCATAACTATAGATGTAGGTGAAATGTTTTCTGTAGGATATACTAGTGTATTATTGTAATATTGCAAATGTATAACATGATTTATGTATTTGTTTTTATTACTTCATTGTTAGTCTATCGATTAACTAGTTTTATAATATGCTTACGGATAGAAAATGATAATTTAAAATGTGTGTAGAATTCTTTATTAATTTTATTTTTAAGCTTATTTACTGACATATACATATCTCTATAGTATTAAATTCCTTTTTTTTTTTTTAACACAAGTAAATATTTTTAGTTTGTAATTTTAAATTGCTGAGAATACTAATCTTTTGAGAGTTTTTGTTAGAAAGTATTTTATATGTGATATTTAAAAGCATTTTTATCCAGAGTAACCAGTTAGAGTGGATATTTTATTATCATTATAATTGTTTAAAGGTTACTAATGATCCATTAAAATGTATATAGTGCTGGTGAATCTGATGCTCAAAAACCTTCACTAAAATTCTATGATTTATTATTTAATTCAAAATAATTTTTTAATTAAAATTGCCAACTACTTTTTAAAAGTTTAAATTTGCTTTATCTACAGAAGAGGTTCCCAAATGGTGTTCCATGGGACCATATGATTTTGTGGAAAAGTCACTGGGGTTCCAGCAATTAAGAATTTATTTCAGAAATTATGATTTTTAAAACCTGTAATTAAATTAAAGTTGCCAATTAATAAACCTGCAATTAGGTTAAAATTGCCATTTTAGCATAATAAGTAATTCATTATTTATTTAATATTTCTGTTATTTTTATGTAATTATTTAATTGAAGTACTTGTAAAGAAAGAAATTTCCAAACAATATTTTTAACAAAAATAGCAAAATTCTATTATTATTTTGTATCAAGTTAAAATAGCCAAATTTAAGAATAAAGGAGTATGTTTTCTGATAACCATTCTCAATGTTTATTTTCTTCCTTTTTTGTTTTTATTTGATGGAAACCATATCATCAATCTTTTTCTTCTTCTTATCAATAAATGAATATTCTTCTTATCAATAAATTAAAATAAATAATTATTTTTTAAAAAAATTGGGTTTACATTTACAACCTTAGATTTTAATGATTGTTAGTTGAGGAAAGTGTAAAACACTTTGTTTCTCATTCTGTTAATAGGTATTCTTCTAAATTATGATTTAAAAAATTAATACTATATAATAAATGTCTAATTAATAATAAATGAGATTTAAGTAATATTCAATATTATTTATAGTATGTTTTAATAAATGGGATTGGTGGATATTTAATTTTATAATCAGTACAAATTTTAACCAATGATTCTTACTTTAGGCAGATATAACAAGATTTGTTTCTCACTTTTCTTATAAACATTCTTAAATTTGTTAAAAATAAGTAGTTTTTTAAAGAAATTTTGGTTGTGGCAATTTAGACTTTAATTATTGCTAGTATATATAATAATATAAAATGGTCAAAGAAATATTTTTACTATCTTATTGATTAAAGATTTAGTCATAAAATAAATAGTTTTCATAAACAATGGAAAACAAATGATTTAATTTTATTTTTTAATGTATCAAAACTTGCATATTTAATTTACAATATGGTTTCAGTAACAATAGCAAATGATTTTTTGTTTTTAGAATTGTTTATAGATATATATATGTAATACTCTCAGATTTATATTTTTTATATTCTAAGATCTCTAGTTTGAAGTATGTATATTACTGGATAAAAATGTATTCTTGTAAAATATAAACGTTTTCTGTCTGTTTATAAATATCATGCAATGTTTGTATGAAGTATGTTTTTTATAATTTAAAAATTATGTTTAAGAAATTGTTGTATCTTAGATTAATATGATTATAGCATACCTTTTAAAAAAGTGAAACAGTATAAATAGCGAAGAAATCTTATAGAATGTTACTATATTTTTATACTGTAGATATTATAAAAGAATATTACCGAAGTAGTGAAAAATTGTATTTTATACGTTTGAGATTATTTACTATACATTTTATAAATTACTATAATTTACTTTTTTATTTTTTAGATAATATACTAAAAAAATTTAAAAAAATTAATTTGCCAGTAATACAATAATTTTTTTAAATTTCAATTATCTATGCTGTCAATTGATTGGAAGATCTCTTTTAACAATCGTCCCTCCACTATAAATTCCATTTGAAATTTGCCATAGAGGGGCATTTAAATATCATTTTAATATTTTCTAAAACATGTCCCTCCCCTAATCAGTTTTTTTTTGGGAGACTTTTTAAATAGCATTTCTAAATCACTTGAATTTCCGAGCTACAGTAGAGAAATCTGGCTGTAAGAACAAACATTAGTTTAGTTTAAATATGGTGAGGGAGTTTCATTCAAATGAAAAAAGATACGGTAAAACTTCACTAATCTGATCCAAGATGCTTGTTTTGATTAATCGAAAAATTCTGATTGTAATTAATGTTTTACTCAACTTGTATCAAATAAAGTATATTATATAAAACTATATCATTACTATCATGTTTTTATGGTAATGGTTCAAGGTTAAGGTATAAACATTTGAGTTTTTTTTTTATGCTCTATTGTTTGAAAGATGAAAGCTAAATGTGATATTAGTTTATCTCTTTCCAACTAAATATGTGGTAGTTTCCCATTTAAACTACATGCTCAATGTACCCTTTTTATGCTTTTTGAAATATTCACTTGAACCAAACGAGATTATGTAAGTTTATTTTATCATCAAACTTCAGAAGATTTTCACCTTAATTAAAATTCATATTTTATCTTCCTATTGTTTTATTCAACAAGTGTTTTTTTTTTTTTTTTTTTTTTTTTTTTTTTTAAAGCTTTGAAGAATATTTTTACAAAGATTCTTTTCAGTTATGATTTTGGAGAAGTAATATCAGTTCTAATTATTTTGAATTTCCAGAATTCGGATTTTTTCGGGTTCTACTGATTCTCAAAGAATATTCTGCTTATAAGGTTTTTAATTGAACCCGTGTGGTAAGAAAAAAAATTTAAAAAAAAGAAAGATTTAATTGCAGAAATAATTTTAATAGTAGTATATATTGTGTGCAATAAATTTTCACTTTCTTATGCATGTATATCAAAACTCAAAGAAAAATTTCTCTGTTTTTTATTTATTTTTCTGTTTAGCTACCTTCATTTAAGTAGTGCATTTGTATTTTTTACTTTTTATAAGATTTTAGTTAATGCCAATTCTCATATTTACCACTTGTCTAATAATTTTTATTTTTTGTATTATAGTTAAGAAACTTTTGTAATTTTTACAAAAAAAAATTTATGTACATAAATATGATATTTAAGTGCTAAAAAAAAAAACTCATGCACATAAGCTTATTTAACAACAGAACAAATGAAACTATTAAAATTTAATAGTGAGCTTTGTGAATATAAAAAAAAATAATCTTCCGTTAATTGTTGAGCTGAATGGGTAAAATTGTACAAAAAATTACTAGTCAACCAATGTTTCTCTCCCTGCATACAGAATTTCCATACTTTGGACATGCAGGTGATAAGTAGTAGAACTTTTCCTGGTAGTAAAACTTTTGTTATAGGTTTAAAATTAGGAGACAAGTTTTAAAATCATGTGTAAACTGTTGTTCCTAAATTAGTCTTCCTTTATAAATTAAAATTTATTTTACTAAATATGTCATTTGTTTTTTACAAACTTTTTATTTACTGTAAAGAAGCTTGTTTTAACACATACACTTATTCAAATATACATGATTGGAACAGCTGCTCAAATTGCACAAAATGAAATTTCTGCACCAGCCTGCTACAAAACTCTAATAACATTCATTGTGCAAAAAGCACAAATTTGGGTCCATTTTGCACTAAATTTGTGCACAAAAATCGGTTTTGTTGCAAGCTATTTTCGTTTTTCACCTAAATGTGGATTAACATGTTTAGTTAATTGAATTTTTTTCCAACATGAAATAGAGCGTGTCAAGAAGTTCTGACTAAATTAACAAAATTCACTTGTTCCAGTGATTCCGTGTTTGTGTTAAAACACATCAAATACGCCCAAAATCGTAGAGGGAATGCAAATTTTGATCCTCTGCAGACGATCAAAATTGCGACAGCATGTCTTCGGATCTTCCTCGGGGATGTTTCACAGACCGTCGCCAATACAGGGCTGATTGTGCTCCGGAAAAATCCTGATTTCTGGATTTTTCGCCAACCGTTATCCGGAAGTTTCTGGAGATCGCAGGTTCAGACATTTCCAAAAATCATTTATTACAAAAGCTTACGGAAATCAAATTTTCAAAGGTGGAACTTAAAAACACAGTTTATTTTATTTGTTTGTAAGGGAGAGCCAGATACTTTATAAGCTTATATTCAAGATTAATATTCATTTTTTTTCAGTAAATAGTTATTATAATCATTAGAAAGAAAGACATATTTGTAAATTTTAATTACTTCTCAGGTCATCATAGGTATGTGTAAAATTTTAAATATAGTTTAAGTAAACTAACAAATATTGAGAAAAAGGAAAAATCCTTGTTTAAATTTTTTTTCTAATTTTTCGATTTAAACTTTTTTTTTTACTCGAGAAATTTTCCGGAATTTTGTCTTGGGCTCACCCCTGAGCCCATTGTCCAGCTTTAGTGTGACGTAAATAAAATACCTACCCACCTACCTTCCGCATATTTTACAAAACTGTTAAATATGATGTGAAATATTAATTTATATTCTCAAAAATCTAATTTTGTAATCGCTGTGCTTCTCCGAATATAAAGACTATTTGCTGCAATCTGCTCCAAAAACCAAATTTATTTGCTCCAAAACACATTTTTTCTGCTCCAAAAGGATTATACTGCTGTTCCATCCCTGAATATGTAATTACTAAGAAATATCTGAAAGATGTCTATTATGTGTTTATTTGAATAATATGTATTTTGTATTTGATATTTATGCATTTGTTAAATGGAAGTACTATGCTCAGAAAAAAGTACTTAACTGAGTAAAAATAAGGCAATAGTAAATACATTCCCATTGATGTTCGAATTAATCAGCACCCAGCGATAAACTTTCTACATTTGTGTCAAATATTTTTTTTAAATGTATCTTTTATTTTACGTCTTTTAATGCTACAATTTAGAACTTTTGGTGATTGTTCGTAAGAAACAACATCAGTCACTGATGTAGGTCTTTGTTAACCCCTTAACGATCAATTAATTTTCAAGAAAACTTTCATAAAAGTGCCTATTTTGCTAAATGCACGTATTTGATTAGTGCTGACATCTAGTTTAAAATAAACTAACTATCTACAAATACCTTAAAAATATCCTGGTACTACCATCTGGTGTGTAAAATGAGAAATAAAATGTTTTCCGGGCAAAAGAAATTAATTAGTCTTATTCTTATTGGCGCATTACTGCTGAACACTCCAGCCCGGAAATTTCACGGGAGCGAGAAATAGACGGCGTAACCTCACGGTTAGCGGTTATTTAAAAATGATTGCTAACATGCTAAAAAATCAAATTGATATTGAATTTCATTCTTCACTCTTGAGAAGCCTTTCAAATACAATTCTTAATTATTGCTTTGCAGCTCTTCTCAATTTCCTATAATCATAAAATATTCATAACTCAAAGTGTTTCTTTTTTGAAAAAAAAAAAAAAATTAGGATAAATTAGTTAAAATTTGTAATTTCACTACAGATAGTTTGATAGAAATGCAATTCAATAAAACTAATATTAACAAATTTGACTTCTGTATATTTTAGGAAAATTTCGTGATTTTTATTGACAGAAGTTGCAAACATTATCAATTAAAAGTTTTAAAAAAACAATATTTGACATTATTTACATTGCAATTTTAAATATGTCTTACAGTCAGTCAACAACCCTAAAAATTATTATGAAAATAAAATATAAAAAAAGTATATCTAATGGCAGCAGATGCTTTCACTATACATCAGAATTCTATGACTTACGAAACCAATATTTGGAGTTAAATGTATAGTGTTAACTTTTAGCCCCAAATTTGGAATTAACAATATTAATAATGAACCTGCTTTTTATTGGTTTAGTACTTCCATGATTTTTCTTTACTTTTATTTTTCCTCAAATCATTTATTTATATAGTAAAATATAATGTTCAATTTATTTATTTTATGGTGGTTGTTAGTGATAACTTTTAGTTATAGTTTGTTGTATTTTTAGTCATATTTTATATGAAAAGTAAATAGTATATAAACAAAAGATCTTTTTTATATATATTTTTTAGAGTTTTTATCTTTAGTTATGCATTGTTATTTAGTTTTTATACATCTGAAAATGTTTCTATTATTTAAACAACAAATGTCCTATTTTTATAAATTTGTCATTGTATTTAGAAAGAAGTATTTATCTAAAATAAATCTTATTCACATAAAATGACGTGGATAAATTAAAAAAGAAAAAAATCAAACCCTCTCTTAAGAGTCCTCGCCATCTTGGATTTCAAGTAAAATTTTTGATTTGGATATATATATATATAATATATTTGTAAAATGGTATAGTATTATTCAACAGCACAATACCTTTTAAAGAAAGGTGGAAAATAAAGACTGCCAAAAATTCAACTTCTGCCACATACACACATACATCACACCCGTTTTATAGGGTGGGCCAATTCACACATCCATTCATTCGACCGCAGACCGTAACCAGAGAACGATGAATCTTCAATTCAGTACCCCCAAAGGTGTAATTTGTTATGGGAACATGGAAGACTTTCTGACGCGACAAATTTAACGTGCACCATTTACTACACTGGGAGTCTTCGGCCGGCTGGATTTGAACTCCCATTCTCACGAAGTTGAGTCCAGCACCCTGCTCACCAAGCTACCTCTACCCCAATTAAGAGGAATAAAATCATATTTAATTTTTTCGGAAGATATTTTGTGGTCGAATAATGCAAAAGTTCGTCTAGCACAAGAAAGGAAAAAAAATTAACCTTAAATTCAAGATGGCGAGGGTAGAGGCCTCTTAACTGGTACGTATCCTGTTAACCTCTAGTGGTCTGCGAAAGAGTTCCAAGTTGCACCTTTTTAAATGAAAAAATGGTTAACAAAAATAATAATGATACCAAAAATTTGTATTGCTCAAGTCATGAAATTTTGCTGGAATATTTAGGTTGTGATGAAGAAAAAGGATTTAAACGCTGAAAGCATGCTTGTTTTATAATTATTGTAAAATTTCAAAACGTTCTTTATAATTATGGTAAGAGTCCAAAATCTAAAACGTTTTTATAGTTATAAATGTTACTGATGTATAGATCTTTAAGTGATCTTTACCAAAAATGAATGACTCAAATGCTGCCACAACGCGGACACGGTAAACATATTAGTTCAACAAAAAAAAAGAAAAAAGGTTGTACAGTAATTAAATATCATGCTTAGCAAGATCGATGCCCTTCGACCACTTTGCTGGGAAGTCCTGGGGTCGCTTCCTATAATCTAGTATAGCAACAACAAAAAAGTTCCTACGGGAAAATTTATATCCGAAATCAATTATAAACAATGATTGAAAAATCACTAGACGATCGGACAAATAGTTTGAAAGTTATAATGAGTTTTGTGTGCGAAAAAAAAGTAGAATTTTGTACTCGTACCAATTTAAACTGTCTAGATCAGGGGTGGCGAACCTTTATGCAGCAACGTGCCATTTTTGAAAAAAATTGTTTAATGAGGTCATAGACGTGCCGTCAAATAATTTTGACTTCGTGATTATTGGGAAAATAATAATACTAAATACTATCAACCAGGGGTCTGTTCAGAAGAAATTTGGGTCCGTTAACGGACCCTTCACAAAATATCTTTTCATAAAAACGGACCCTTCACAAAATATCTTTTCATAAAAACGGACCCTTCACAAAATATTTTAACTTAAAAACGGACCCTTCACAAAATGATTTTTCTTATAATCGGACCCTTCACAAATTTCTTTATCTTCATTATTGTTTTGTTAATTGAATAAACCCTTCCCAGGGCAGAAAAAAAGAAAGATGGATGTAAACGAATTAAGTTTTGTCTTCGGCAAACGCTTCTTCCTTTATTCGTCCGAAATAAATATGCTGCGTTCAGCAGTATATAGGCTGTATTTGTATATAGGCAAATATTTGTGTGTTGCATCGCTAATTTAGTAGCTGCAATTGCTGTTTATGTTTTAAAATTAAGTTTTTTTAATTATAATTTTACAGTGTTGAGCATAATCTTGTATGTCCTAACAATTTAAAAACTCCTTGAAAAAGTTTTTTTGCAATAACGGACTATATTTGCACAAATTCACAAAAGCGGACCCTGGTTGAAAGAATGTGACTTAACGTTTATTTTATATTAAGAAATTACGAGTAATTTTTTCACAATTTTACAAAAACGGACCTTTAACAAAATGTTTGGACAGACCCCTGCATCAACTCAAAACTCTTTATTTACTACGAAGAAAAATACATTTTGTAATGTCTCAGTTATACGCGTATTTCAACTTAAAGTAACATTGTGACTTCTGTTGTTGCAGATTAGATGACAAATAACTTATATTAGGTTGTAAGATGCTAGTTTAAGCAGGACTGTTAAATTTATATTTTTTGCTAGTTATTTATTGCTAGCTTGATTTTTATAGTTAATAATTGTTTTTGTTTTTTTGGCATCAATTGTCAATTATTTTGTTAATAATTGATTAGCTCGTTTGTTTTCTGTGAATTTTAACTTAATTGTTAATATGCTTCATAGTGAACTTTGTGATCGGTGACGTGCCATTGGTTCGCCATCCCTGGTCTAGATAGTATCTGACATTGCTATCTAGACAAGTAAGGCAATGTTTTCTCACTGAGTCGAATGAAACTCTACAAGAGTCAAGAGAATTAATAGTCGCAAGTTTTTATTTTGAAAAGTATGTCTTTAGACATGTACTTATGTACACACTTTATATTACCATCTAAACATGTTAGGTATTGTTTCTGACAGAAATTCCGAGCAATTCCAATTTCTGAATTGAATGGGAGTCATTCTGAGACGATCTAACTAACAGGTTGCGTTGTACCAATTTATGCATTAGACATTGCTGTGTAAACACGTGAAGCATTGTTTACTATGAATTTTTTTTTTCACGCTGAGTCGAATAAGGCTATATTGTAAGATTTTATGTATAAAAAAGTATTTCTTTTGACATGTGCTTATGTACACACTTTAAATTACTATCTGGAAACTATATAAACGTGAATGGTGTTTGACGTCTATGTTCTGAGATTAATTTTAATTCCTGAATTGAATGAGACCTATTCCGAGACGAGACGACTAATAGTTTCGAAGTTATAAGCGTTTCATGTACAAAAAGTACAATTTTGCACTTATTTAAACATCTTACATTACTATGTAGACAAGTGATTTATTGTTTCTTATACATATATAAGCGTACTTGTGTTCATTTAAATCGTACAAATTAAACAAAACCTGATGTTAGCCATTTTTTTGGCCTTGAAAATATGTTTTTAAAGACAAAATTTTAATATAACACGGTTGCTCTCGCATCCGTTGCAATTATTAAAAAAGATCAAAACTGGTAGCATAATTAATTAATCATAGCTTTTCAAATATAAAATACAGAGCGCAAAAATATATATTATGTGGTCCGTCATGATAGATAATTAATATAAAGCTTTGAATTCGAATCTGTAATTATGCCGTTTTTAATTTTTAAAGATCATGTGGTAGCTTACATAAAAAATTACTCAATATACACATTAATATACTTATATCACTTTTTACATCACTGCAATAAATAATATAGCACTTAAGTAGGTATTTATTATGGATAGAAACTTTTATGGGCCTGATTGTGAACGGGAGTTCGAAACCAGGCGACCGAAGTCTCTTCGTGCACGTTAAGTCTGTCGTATCACTAAGTCCCTTCATGTTCCCATAACGAATTAAACCTCTGGGGGTACTGAATTAGAGATTGATAGTTCTTTGGTACAGGTCAAAATTACGATCTTTGGATGAATTAATGGGTCCGCCCTATAAACGGGTGTGGCAGAAGTCCTGGCCATAGATGGCGCCACTGGAAACAACAGAAACTTATAAATTCCAGATTTCTACCGACTCGTCCTTGTATCCTTTCAGAAGATGGCATTAACATGATTTCATTTTTCACCTTGATCTTGGTTAAGCAAATTATTTGTATTCGCCATATTTATATTAAAAACTGTTTGCTAATAAGGCATTCTTTTTAGTGGAAGATAATTTTCACACTTAGTTTAAATATAAACAAATAACCTCTTTTATAATGGGAGAATCTTCAGTTTTGAAAATATTACCCAATGGGTGTTGTTTTGGGTTTGATGGCGTGCGCACCTTATTTGGACGTCATCACACTTTTCAGCCTTGACTTAAGAACCTATCGAATTGTCTTATAGGCTGACGAAGATTGAAATAGATATAAACTCAAACTTGCTAATATATCATTATTTTCTTATGTTATAAATATTATTCATAAAAATAACTTCATTATTTAACTGGTAAATTCTGTTTAAAGGATCCCTGCATTTCTAGATCAGGCCCAGAGTTATGTTTTAATTTACACATTATTTTATACGCAGCGTATTCTGCTAAGTACTCCCACCGATAATTTAATAATGCGAGTCTCTGGTGGTTCTAGAATATATCGCTCCGTTAGCTTCCATGGTATCGCGCCTGTCTATTTGGGTTTGTTGCTTCACATCTCGCAACTTTACACGATCAGTTTAAAATTCGAAAAGAAAAAGTTATTTCTTGGCAAGTCAAATAGCCGTGAACAAGAAAGCTTTTACGAGGCTCACAATTATTTTTGTATTACTTTTATAACAATTCAATAAATTTGTTACTTCCTCTGAAATCTTTTCAAATACATACAAATATCCTTCGCAAGTAGTCCAATAAACGTCACACCAATACGGGTGACACGGCAGTCAACGTGTTTAATTATATGCTGCTAGAATTCCCTGAATGTAGAGGTAGCACTTTTTCTACAGAGCATGACTGTTTGCACTGGCTCAATTAAATTACCCTTTCCTGTGCATACAAGAATTCCAATGCTATCCACACTTTATATCGGTTTTTGTATCGATGTTTTAAAATTCTGTTAAAGAATTGTTATTGGATTAAATACTATTTAATCATTTGACATTAATATTTGTAAATCGGACAAAAATTTAAAAATTAACTTACTCAGTTGGTGGTGACTGTTGTTGTGTGATAAGCATTATAACTCAGTATAAATTTACCCTTTCAAAAACTATTTAATAGTTAAATACAATTAATTTTGCTTCGTCTCACCACAAAGGTTTTTACAGAATTTTTTTTTTTAAAATCACATTCAGAAGAAATTAATAAAAAGTTGACCTAATTCATTCAAGAGTACTTCCAGAAGAAAAAAAATTAAGATTCCAGATAATCGGTGTCC
The DNA here is from genome assembly GCA_949128135.1 of Parasteatoda lunata. NCBI lineage: Eukaryota > Metazoa > Arthropoda > Arachnida > Araneae > Theridiidae > Parasteatoda > Parasteatoda lunata. The sequence goes on from OX421977.1 coordinate 80,787,388, forward strand.
TATTTAAAATGACGTTAGCAGTGTTTCTCTATCCCACTCTATCCTTAATCTGCAAAACCTCACAAAAAATAGTCACCCCATCCAAAACTCCACACTTTATTTAAATTTTTTGTTTTGTTAGTAGTCTACTTCATAAATCCAACATACCCAAAATTTACACAGGAATAAATAGCAACCATCTTTAAATTCTACAAAAACCTAATAACTTATATTATAACTTGTACACAGACTTTATTCTGAAAGAGCTCTTAGCATATTTCAGTTCTTAAATAACAAAGAAATATTTGAAATTACTTATTGTATAACTTAAAATAATATAATGAATTTAAAGCTTTAAAACAAATTCTCATCCTATAAGTCTTATGACAATCCTATCATATCATACTTATAAAATGTTGCAATCGAAAAACCTTTTTTTTCACCGGAAGATTACCAAGAATTTTGAAGAAAAAAAAATTTTTTTTTTTGAATGAAAACAGTCTTCACTGAAATTGTACAGCTGTGGTTATTTATAAATACCAATAATAATAAAAAAAAATTATAAGACAAATTTCTCTCTGTAGCGGGTAAAAATAACACCCTTGAATTGTTTTAATACTTTATTTCATCAAGAGACTTTTTATAAGTATCTTTTGTTATAAGGTGCAAAATTAAGTTATAATTTAATCATATCAATGTTAGTTTTTATAGGATATGCATAGAGTATAATAAAAAGAAAAATTAACAAGTCAATATATATTTGTTGCTGATTTATTTAAGCTCCTTTTTTACACCATTACAAAATACAATGAAAAAAAAAATGACTAAATATTTCATCCTAAAACAAAAAGGGGTACAGATGTTTTGTGATACCCCTAGATTTTCTCATGGAAGAAAATCAAAATACAAATATGTAGTTCCAAAAAAGCTAGACAAAAACAATTTTTAAAACGCAGAAATTCTGAAAAAGCATATTCCTCATCGGGATGCATTGGGTAACAAGGTATGATACAGTTAAAACAAAGAAAAGAATATCACAAATATCAATGTATATGTGCTAGACATAGAATTAGCAAAAAAAAAAAAGATTATATGGCATCTATATCCAAATCATCATCCTCATTATCAGCGGCAGAGACTTTCTTTACAGGTTTAGGTGCCTCTTTTTCCACACTTATAGATGTGCTGATGTGACGATCAGAATAAACAACCTGTTTGCAAAAAGAATATAAATATATCATTCCAATTAAGAAAACCTGCCTTAGTGTTCATTTAAGGTTAATTAAAACTCTAAATTCATATTTTTGATGAATGTTTAATCATATAAAGCAAAGTACAGATGGCAGTAGCATTTAGAATGTGTAACAAGACTTCCAGGTTACTACTTCCAGTTTATTTTAACATCTAAGCTCAGGGGTCTGTCCAGGCCAAATTTACTACTGCTTAGCGGTACCTTCACAAATTCAATTTTAGCAAAAACTTTAGTTTCACAAAATACTTTCTTAAAAAAAAAATTTTTTATCCCTTAAGAAACGATAAATCCATATTATTGAGTTAATCTTACACATACTATGTCTAAATTTTCACAAAATAGGTACCTCTCAGAAAAACCTAGACAGACCCCTGAAGCTTGAAAAACGCTCCATCCTACTGTTCTGTTTAAAATATAACAATGTTAGTCATGTTTTATCACTCACAACTTATTTTAAGCACTTAGCAATGATTAGAAAAAAATGCAAACATTTTTTTTTTTAAGACTTAATGTGAAACGTGAACATTGAATGAGAAAATGATGCGAAACAGTAATTTCTTAATAGTGTGGCAGTTTCAATAGTTCAAAATAAAAAAAATTACAATATTATACCAATAAATTACACAGCAGAAAATAAGTATACAAGGAAATTTTTCAAAAACGATGGTTTGTATTTTCTTGCCATATCACAAATTGTAGTAATGAAAGTTTTTTTTTTTTTTTTTACTTACTATTTTTTGCAGTGCCAATCCCAAAAAACCATTGGGCTAACTATACTAGTTATAATTGAAATATCATCCTTAAATATTCCATAGATTGCACTTTGAGTGGTTTTTCCCTGTTATTTTCAGTGATTTTAAATTCCCTGTATTTCCCAGTTTTTCCCTGTTCTGCCTGTGGAGTAGCAGCCCTGCTTTAAGCAAAATTTTTCAACCACATTTGAAGAATAACAGATTTCCTTCAACCAGATATTCGATGCCAGAATGCTAACCAGTCATTCTACCTTTTTTTTATTAGGCTAGCAAATCCCAAAAAATCTATACTTGACAAATCATATTTAATGTCTATTAACAATTACAGCTTTTAGTCTTATAAAGAAAAGGCTTATTCCAAGTAAGGACAATTTATAAGCACCTTGGAGTAGGAGAAAGACTTAATCTTAACATGTATAATCATTCCATTAATAATTTCCCGAATCTTTTGTTTCACTGAAGAGAACTAAGATCATCAAGAGAAGTATAAACAAACAGATCTAAAGCTAATCTACTTCAAAAATTTAACAAAAAAAAAATTAAGTACTTCAACTGCTTCTTCATCATCATCCTCATCACTGCCTCCCGACTCCTCTTCCTCAGCCTCTTGAAGCCATTTAATAAAAGGTTTTGCCTTGTCGTGAATTTCTTGAGCTACATCCTTATTTACATATTTTTTGGACACCTGCAAGAATAAAAAAAACATTTTTCAACACATTCACTTAAAACTTAACAGACATTGTGGCTGAGAGAAAAATTTTTTATCCTCATAAGCTATTTATTATATAAATTCAAAGTTATGTCCTTTCTGATGAGGAATCTAGTGGTTTTAGTTACACAAAAAGGAGCATTAGAAATTATTAATTTTTAGAAAATTGGTTTGACAATTGAATAAATTACTAAATTGGTCATATGTATATATAAGCTCAAAAATGCTGCTATTATACAAATAAAGTTTTTAAAAAAAATCAACATCAGTATTAAATAAAAATTCACACAGTACAATTTTATTTCCTGCATCAAACTAGAGTAGCGATTCGTTAGTTACTTCGATTTATTAGTGAGCCTGAGCCCAATCATAAATGTTACCATACAAAATGAAGAGTTTGGGGCCAAAGAAGCATTTGATAGTTATACTTACTACTTGCTAATGAAATGTAAGACTTATGTATCGATTGACAAAATACATTCCTACTAATTTTTTTCATTTAAATTAGGTAACAAAGACTATGTTATGTTTCAAGATCAAATACAAAGTCAAAACACAAGTAGATAATTTTTACCTTCTGCGACCAATCTATTAACACTTCTTCCTCCAAAATGTCAGTATCATAAAATGCTTTCAAAATGTGTGGAACCTTGACAATTAAGTTATCTTTATGCAAATTGATTACTTGTTCCAATCCACCCATCAAATATTTTTGGGCTTTTTGATTCCCATGGGTAAACTAAAAAAGAAAAACATTTAGCACTCATCCAGCAAAATTAACTCTTGGAATAACAAACACGAAAAATAAAAACTTACTCTTAAAAACAAAAGTCTGTGAGTTTTAACTTCTTGAATGATGTGCTCCCCAAGCAACAATTCACACAAGACTAACACAGCCTTATCTTTAATATCAAGTCTCTCAGCCTCACCAACCAATTCTTTTTGCAGGTTTTCAATGGTTCCAGTTTCTTTATGTTTCTAAAAAAAAATTGAAAAATATTGGAAATATCACTGCAGAATTTATTACCAGAATGATTCCTCACATAAATTAGTGCTAAACCACATCTCTACCTAAAAAGTTATGAATGGAAATGCGCCAGAGGTTTCACAGTGGAATAGTTAAAAAATACCACACTTAAGTTCCTAAACCATTTTAACTAAAAAGATTTTTTTTAATGGTAAAGAGCATTTATAAAAGAATCTTTAAAAAAAAATAATCAAGTTTTTGTTTTGTTTTACATAGCATTTATTATTAGAAAAGTGAGCCTGGACCACACATTACGCAACATAACCATACTTAACATTACATCACTCAGAAAAAGAAATCAAGATTGTTTAATATAGATTATGCAAGATACTTCTCATCTTCATAACTTTCTTACCAATTTGAACATGAAATTTTAAAATTTACAGAATTACTTCTAAGCTTAATAAAAAAATTTCACAATTATTATTTTTAAACAGTAAGAAGTGTTTCAAATACAGATAATGAAATAGCCTAGATTTATCAGGACATGTGGTATTATATACTAAAATAAAAATAAGCAAGGAACTGCATAATAGCATGTTAAACATATCTATGTATTTTCATATATATATATATTATATAAATGTATATAGGATGAGGAAAGAACTCTGTCTTTCATCCCTTCCGCTGCCGCCATCACAACTTCCCCCACTCCACCACCAATCCTTTTTGAATCGAGACACAACTCTCCTTTCGTTGCTGGAAGAATCAACTGCATAGCCCAGCCGGAGCTTATGTTTGTGAAAACGGGGCAGACGGCCCATATTCCTGTGTATATCAACAGGGCAGACAGCCAATATTGTTTATATCTACAAGGCAGATGGCCCACATTTTCCTGAACATTTCATATTTTTTCATAAATACTTCATCATATATGTCAATTCATTTTATCATTAAATATTTCATTCATTGAAAAAACTCATTCCTCGAAAACCCACATATATATATATATCACAATAAAAACAAAAAGGATAAAAAGAAAACCGAGGCAAATTAATAAGTTATATATTTTTTTAAAATATATTTTAAAAATATTTTATTTAAATAATTTTTCTTTTTCTCTTTTCAATAATCTATTATTTTCCATGTTTTCTCCATATTTTTAACTTTATAAAAATATATATAAAATGGTACATCAATTGTACCTTAACAAATTCATAGAATAAATCTAGTCTTTCTTGGGGGGATTTTTCTAAATCATCGTTGAGCATTAGAGTTTTAGCTCCAGTTGTTAAACTCTCCATGCGCCTAGCTACAGATTCAGCATCAGTGCCGTCACACCAGTCATCATCGTCATCCTATAAAATGAAAGTTTTATTTGTTATCTTCGTGATAGTCATAGTTCAATTTCAATAACAAATTCCTTTAGCAGCATCTATTCCTAATTTTAACACCACCAAAACTCCAGATATTTGCTAGGTTTGAATTCACCATCATATTGGTAAATCCGAAATATATGCTTTAAACATTTTTGAAATACAAATCACAAATAATACAAACTATATAAGTTTCAAATGAAAGATTTGATTTAAATAAATTACTCAGAATAAAGGACTTATTTCAGGGTGGCCACTCAGATTTCCCTGATTTTTCCAGTAAAAATCTTAAAATTTCCAGGTCAGCGTGCAATTTTTTTTTATCATTAACTGTAGGTGGGTACAAAAAAAAGTGTCAATATTATGAAGTATTTTATTTAAAATGTTATTCTCAATATATCATATTGAATAGATGTGGAGAAAATAATACGTTTAGTATTGTAGAATATGTTGTTTCTAATGAATAAATTTTTTTTTTTAAAAAGTTTAGTAGTTTTTGCACAAAATGTATCAAATAGCAAATACAGAGTGACCCTTGGATAAGTACTGTTTAAAATATTTTCATTAAGTAAAAGAAAATAATTCCATGTGATTATACATCAATAAATTTTTATATTTATTTAAATTTCAATATAGAGCCATTTTATACTGTGTTCAATCCTAACATTGCTCTTTATAAAAGACATTGATATAATTTTCTTTAAACCAATATCCAAAGTCAAATGTTTAAATAATGTTGTTTGTTCTGAATTAGCATTATTATTTTATCCAGTATTCGTAAAGGCAAAATTGTCAAATTTCTTGTTGCATATTCTATAGAAAAACATATTTTTTCTTATTAGAATATTTAAAGAATTTCAATCTAACCACATGGTTTCTTAGTTTAGATTAGTCAATTGTTTTTACAATTGGGTAATTCCATGGTGTCGAACATAGAAATTAAAAACAGAAGTAAATATCCTAACCCCTTCTTCCACCTCCACCACAATCTTTGCCTTTCCTAAATTGTAGCCCCATAGTCTCCGAAGAAGTCAAAAGTTTCTACAATCGTTTAGTAACCATGGGAGAAACTTATGTGGCATTCTGTATAACAGGGTTACAATGTTGGAGCAAATCTTGATGCAAGCAAAGTATTGTTAAGTTAATGATATTTCAAACTAACTTAATAATTTATTTCATACTAATCTTAAAGTAAGAGATATGAATCAATGCTATGTTATTGGATGCAGCTTATTTTTTAATAAATAAGGTACAAAAAAAACTTAAGCCATCCATACTAAAATTTATTTTAATGGTTTATAAAATAAAATGAAAAATAAAACTCAAGTCTCTAGAATATTGAAGTTTATTTTAATGCTACAAGAGCCCAGGTACAGAATTACTAAACATAATCAAAACAAGAACAGATTAAAAAAATAAAGTTCACAGTATTAATTATTTAAACAAATAAGTTACTCCTAAATAATACAATTCTCTATCGTTTTAAAACTTAGTGACTGATTCAGTATTTTTTTTTAAAAATCTTTTGCATAATAATTTTGCTGTTACTCTTTGAGATTCTCCTTATAATCCGAATTCTCCAAATTTTGCTTTGACAAGATAGAACAGAAACAAGTTTGAATATTGCTATGTTACTTTTCTTCAGATAAGATCCGTGGACGGAAATACATCAAAAAGGAATTTTTAGAAGGGATCAGTCTAACTGAAATTTAGTAGAAATTTTTTGAATCACAAAAATATTGCTACATAAAAAAATATAAAAACGAGGTTCTCATAAAAACCGAACTATGCTAAAATGGATTTAACATTGTACCAAGTATTACTAATTCCAAAACAAAGGAATCAAGTAGTATACCTTTTCTGGTGATCCATTCTCCATGTCTGAATCATGATTTGGACTATGGGATCCACTATCATCACCATTCTGTTGCTTTTTGGGAGTTTTCTCATCCTTACTTTTTCTTTTGCCTTTCTTGGTTGAACTAGTGGTTTTAGTTGGATCCTGAAACATTATCATTCAATAGTTTTAACAAGATATATTTTTTGAAAATAGAAATTTATAATGAAGAACAGTTAAAGGTCAATATAATTTCAGAGGTCAAATTATTAAGCTTTTATTTTTAACCATCCAAGCAAACACAAAATAAATACAAACCAATTACAGCCATTTCTAAACGAGAAAATAGAACTCTAAATTTTAAAAAAATACTGCTTCCCATTCTTAAAATATGTAAGAAGTAAATTTAACATAATAACTCTTTAAATTAGAGGTAATTACGATATTTCATGCAATAAATGAAATTATTGCTTTAAATTTCCTTTTTTTAGCTATTTCCTATAAGTTAGAAGTGTAGGTGTAGTTTCTGTTTAAGAGAGCATTTTGCCATTAGCAAGGTCCTGGAACCACTCATGCAATCAATATTTGTAAGGCTTTAAAAAATCTATAATTTATTAAAATTTAAAATTCATTTAACTTAATGCACATTGAAAACTAATTTAAAATTTATTTCCAATGAATTTGCTACTCATTCGTAAACTGCTTAAACACTACTTAAAATTTGATTCATATTTTAGGTAAAATAGGATAATTTTCCTTAGAAAAAAATAAAAACATTAATTCCAGATAGAATTCATTCATTTACAAGAAGTCCACAAGATTAAAGATCTTAATACAGCAAGAGAAAACAAGATTTATTATTGCAGGACTTATTATCCTTAACAATCAAAATTAAAAAACCTAATCCATAATTAAAGAACACATTGAAAATTCCTATCTAAAGATTAAACAAAATATTTCCCATTAAATTAATTTCTCACATACAAAGAAAATGTTAAATTAGTCAGATTACTCAATGTCTTCATAAGTGAATTTTAAAAATTAAAATATACACAACAATTTATTTAGAATACAATTTATTTTAGAATTAGGAAGAAAAACTTTATGTACTCACTTGTCCAGGTGGATTTTTAAGAATAAATGTAGTTAACTTGTGAGTTGAGTCAAGTTGTCCACTATAACCACAAGCAATGCATTTTGTGTTTATAACACCTTTCCTTGGGAGGACATTCTACATTAAAAAATAAAAAATAAGCATTAAACACACAACATAAATCTTAGGCATTTATATATTTACAAGATAAGATAGATGGGAAAAGAATGAACTTTAATATATGTGAATAAATGAAACTTAAAAATAACTAGTTATTTATATTCTTCATAAATAAAGCAAGTAGTTTAGGTTCAGAATTAAAATATATATATATATATGTTTGTCTAGGTTTTTCTGAAACGCACATTTATTGTGAAAATTTTGATATAATTTGTGAAAATTAATTATATTTCACAATATTAACACAAAAACATGGTGAAAATATGGATTTAGTGTTTTTTACGGGATACAAAAATAAAATTTTAAGAAAGAGTATTTTGTGAAACTAGTTCTTTCCAAAAGTTGAATTTGTGAAAGTACCGCTTAACAGTAGTAAATTGGGCGTGGACAGATCCCTGTATATATATAAAGTTTCAAATTTGATTTTATGTTTTTCATGTGCTCAATTATATCTAAGGTTGCATACAGAAATTTTTTTTTTTTTTTGTGTGTGTGTGTGATATCCAACATAAGAGACTAAGAACAAAACAGGGTGCTTAGCAAGATTTTTCAACAAGACAAAGAAGCACCTTTTGAGTACTTTTTAGACACTCAGAAAATATTTTTAACTTTGTAAAAAAAAGAATCATAATTAGGATTTGTGCAGTAAGAAATTTTTTTTAAAAATTAAATTTTTTTAGTGTAAAAATCTTAATTTGTAAAGACAAAATCAATAAAATAACTACATATAATCATGATATAATTTTTACAAACCCTGAATGAAATAAAAGCATCTTTAAAAAAACGTAAATCAAAAATAAGCACTTTTCAAAAACGTTACACAACCTGACAAAATAATTTCTCTTTTAAGCTCATTAAAATGTATAAGAAGACAGCAGTTTATATGAAAATCATTACCAAAACAGTTTCCGGATTATCGCAAGAAGGACACAAAACAAATTTCTTGATAAACCCATCCAAGAGATCCTGTAGCTTTGCAGCTTCGTGAGAACCATTAACAATATAACGCTCATTTTTCAAGTCAAACTGTGTTTGAGCACCAAGTTCACATCCAAAATATTTGGTTGGGTCTAAAATAAAATATAATAAGTTTGTTTTTAAACAGAAAAAAAAATCATTCAGTTCCAAAGGCAAAGCTGGCAACAAAAATTTTACATGTGTATCGACTTTATCTCAAAAAATTTATAGCTACTTAAGAGCCTCTTAAATAACTGTCTCTTATCTTGTTAAAATATCATTTAAAAAAAAAAAAACACTTGAAATTAAAAAATATATACTTGTTTTGCTTCTTTAACAAAACTGATTTTGTAACAAAGGAATCTAAAGCAATCAAAAATTTTTTAAAAAACAAAGTTTTTTTTTTCTTTTGCTGTTTCAATAAAACTATTAGTTGAATGGAATGAAGAGTTACAGAATGAAAACTTTCAGAAAAATAATACCTAATTTAGCATGGAGCTAACAGTGAGTTGAAAAGAGTTAAATGATTATAAAGTCAGTCAAGTATGTTTATTAAGAAATTAAATTTATAACTACAGAAATGAGAACTTACATGTTGGAGGTCTATTCAAGGCCTTAGCTACTTCAACCATATTTACCACTACAGTCTTAATGCCATTGCCCTTTCCTTCCACCTATATAAAATATTCAAAATTAATAAATAAAAATCTTAAACAAGAATTACAAAAATATTATATCAATGATAAGATTGAATAAGCTCATCACTAAAATAGAAATCTTCAAATTATTTTAAAACTATTTTTTTTTTTTCATTATTTACTTTCAAGCAATATAATTTTTCATAGACTACATCTCACTGTTTATTACAATATAATGAACATATATTTGCATTAATTTGTTATTGGCTAGACATTATAACCAGGGGTCTGTCAGGGTTTTTCTGAAAGGTACCTATTTTGTGAAAATTTAGACATAATTTGGGTAAAATTAAAAATTATATTAAAAATTCAACACAAAAATATGGTAAAAATATAGATTTATTGTTTCTTAAGGGATACAAAACTAAAATTTTAAGAAAAATTATTTTGTAAAACTACCGTTTTTCCTAAAGTTGAATTTGTGAAGGTACCGCTAAACGGTAGTATATTCGGCCTGAACAGACCCCTGATAACATATAATATGCCGAACATTTTTGAATCAATCTGATGCACTGTACACCAAGGATAATTTTTATAACTTATAGCTATCATTAATTATATTAAATGGCAACAGTTTATTTATTCTGGAAGCATTTTTACATGGCTAATGTTTCAACTGAAGTTAATTGCCAATTTTAAAATATATTTAATTTCCCAAACTGATAATGCAAAATAATTTCATGAATTTTTTTAAAAAATAATTTTAGTTGTTTGAATTAAATTTGACTTATGATATATGCAATAAAATTACGTGTAAATTTTACATTTTATCAACTAAGCTTAATTTTACATAAATTCATGAGCTGACACTTTTTATCATTTATTAATATAATACTATTTCAAATTTAAATTATTTTTTATGAAATGATTCAGACCAAAATCATAATTCTTACTGACTCATGGCTCAAAAAAAATTACGAGTAAGAATAATTATTTAAATGAGGAATTTTCTATTGAATACCTATATCGTTAACTTAAGGAAAGTTTAACTCGTGTAAAGTGAAAATGCTTCTGCAATACAGAGCTCATTCTAGCAGGGTAAACAGGGCGCATCACCCTTATGCCCTTTTAGTCAAAAGAATCTACCCTGTTGCCCCTGAAGTAATTAGTGCCCTGATGTGATAGACTTCATACCCTTTTTGCCCTTTCTTTCCTCAACTCTTCTTTATTTTTCCCCAAACTCTGCAATGGATTTCTTAAACTTTTATCATTTTCAACTCTTTTTATTTAGTTTGTCATTGCTGTCAATACATAGATTTATATGGGAGAGGAAAAATAGCCATCACACCCCCTTGTTGCACTTGTCTTTGAAAGTTTGCAGTTACTTTCACTATCATTAAATCATAATTACTGTTAAACATTTTAATTATTAAATCATTACTACAGACACTTCAAAACATACATTTATTATTTTATTAATATATGCATGCATTTTAAATAAATTACTAAGCTAATTAGCTCATTAACTCAATATATATGTTAATTTATTAATAAAAATTAGTAATTAATATGATTACTTTGCTACTTTTAGAAAAGTAAAAAAAATTTCTTTTACTAATTGACAATGTTTTTTAATAAAACATGTAAATTTTTGCCTTTTTAGAATAATAATGCCCTTTTTTTAAACTTTTGCACCCTGCCCTTTTTTCTGCCTAGAATGAGCTCTGTGCAATAAACAGCTTTTGAGTACACATATGAAAGGCTTGGGACAATATGACAAGCCACATTTTCAAATTGTTCAGGACAGCATTTTTTCCGAACAGGAAAAAAGATGTTTCTGTATATCCCGCTGCCAACAAGCAATTAGAATAATGAAATTTTAAAAATGAAACTAAAGAACAATTTTGATCAAAGAATTCCGCTTCAGAAAACTGGCTTATCACCATTGCCGTATGAAATAAAAGTATATAACAAATTACATATTACTTAAAAAGTTGGCATAATAAATAAAATTATAAATATTGAGAGAAGAACAAAATTACCTTGGCAAGGAGCTTTGGCATCTTATAGCGGTAAAATTGGTCAGAAAGACTACGATTGACGTTGATGTTACTCATGATTAAAACTGAAATTAATTAGTGGAGGGATCAAAAAGCTTTTTTAGAATGAGGGTAGAGAAAGAAGTGCAAGAAACTGGCCTGCCAGATTCCCTGCTTGCTGTCAAGAACAGATTGCTGGGAGATGAGGCTGAGTAGATGGAAAGTCACGATCTGAATGGCCGTAATTTTTGATGGTTACAAAGCACCCTAAAACATGACCCACATTCAGAAAAAAACATTCTCTCACATGCTGGACAACAAAATTTATTTCATTATTTCACTAGATACATGTCAAGAGAAAAATTTTTTTAAAAATTAATATTTAAAAATAAGAATGTACCAACAGAACTCAAGTCCCACTAATATTATTTCCATATAGCACTGAAACAAAAAATATCAGACTTGTTTGCCCCTGTAATAATTTTTAGTTTATCATTACTAGTTATCAACATACGATTATTAAAGTTGAACGTTACCCATGTAACTATTTAGTTGATATTTCATCGAGAATACAATTTTCTGATTCTTTAATTTCATTCCTTAATTTTCAGCCTTTTATTTCAATAAATTTTGCAAGCAAGTCTATGATATTTTTTTTTATTAATTTATTAATATTTTCACCTGATTGTCAAAGTATTAAATGTTTAACTTTAATTAAAATTTTATAATACGGTTAATTCCTAAATTAAACATTTTATGAAAATTTATAAAATATTGAATATTAATCTAAGTATAAGACATTATTTAATGGGACAAAAAGTTCTACACATTTTTGATTATGTTTTAATAATTTGGTAAATAATGGGTTAGTATAGTTAAAAGTTTCAAAGCAACCTATTTTAACATAATATTTGACTCTAAAAAGTTTGAATTTTAATGAGGTTATAGGTCTTAAATAATAAAAGCAAATTAACAATGGGTATTAAATTTAAAATATCAAAACAACAGATATAATTTAAAGTCTAACTTATAAAAAAATGAAGTCTAAGAAAATAAAAAAAAACTATTTAAAACAATTACAGCAATCACTTTCTCAAAGAAATTTTTAATTTTTTTAAAAATATGATACACAAATTTTTCTAATGATTAACATATTATATATTATAATTATTTCAGCATAGATTTATTTAGTAATACAATTTAATTTTCAAATAGTATTGTATTCTTATTTCCATTAGGGCACTTTACTGTAGAACACAAACAAAATGGAATATTCATGCCAGGCAGCACTGACCTTAATTTTTACAGGTAACAGTACAGTGACTGTGTGTCATGTTGCACAATAAAAATGTGGCCTATGGATTATAAAGCTAAGATAGAGCGAGAGGACTAAGCAGGGGTCTGTCCAGACATTTTGTGAAAGGTCCGTTTTTTCAAAATTGTTAAAAAATTACTCGCAATTTCTAAATATAAAATAAACGGTAAGTCACATTCTTTCAACCAGGGTCCGCTTTTGTAGAATTGTGCAAATAGGGTCTGTTATTGAAAAAAAACTTTTTCAAGGAGTTTTTAAATTGTAAAGACATACAAGATTTGGCTCAACACTGCAAAATTATAATTAAAAAATTACATTTTAAAAAATAAACAGCAATTGAAGCTACTAAATTAGCAATGCAACATACAAACATTTGGTGTTTAGCATATACCGCTGAACGCAGAACATTCATTTCGGCGAATAATGGAAAAAGCGTCCGCAGAAGACAAAATTTAGTTCCTTTACATCTTGTCTCCCCCCCCCCTTCCTGAGAAGGGTTTATTCGGTTAACAAAACAATAATGAAGAAAACAAATTTGTTAAGGGTCCGATTAAAAGATAAATCATTTTGTGAAGGGTCCGTTTTTATGAAAAGATATTTTGTGAAGGGCCCATTAACGGACCCAAATTTCTTTTAAACAGACCCCTGCTAAGGAAAGACCTTTCACATTTTAAGTGATTAGTAGTCTGGAATTCACTAAACTGATATTTTAAGAGTAACTATTTGCCCAGTTTTTTTTTTTTTTTTTTTTAATCTAGCTGCACAATCAGGATAATTTAATAATTTTAAAATTAATTTAGATGTGATGAGCAGAACCTTAGTACGTCTGCTTTGTGACTATCATTTTTAATTAGAGACATACTGTGTTTTGAAAGGAGCCCTAGAATGTTGACTTTACTGTGTTAAGTGAATTTGTTGCACATGAAAGAACTATGGAGTCAAATTTTTATTGCTGTGCATCTGTAAAAATAATGATTAAAGATTGGTATAATTTTATGTGTTTTGAAGAAATAGTATTCACGCTTTATAAGTGAGTATGTGTTTATTAATAGGACTCATGTCAGTATGGCGACAATTGTCGCCATACTGACTATGTTCGACGAATGTCGCTAAGATCATATGTATGGGTGAAAGAATTGTCGCCTTGAAATATATTTGGGAGTCGCAAAATAGTAACGAAAAATAGTTTTTTCTTTGAGTTGAGATTTATATATTTACATCATTCATTAACTTGATGAAATTGGCCTATAAATTAAAGTGTACTTTTAGAATTCATACTAAATTTATAACACTTCATTAGATTATCGAAAGACTTCATTAGACAAAAGAAATAAGTAAAACAAGAAAAATAAATACAACAAGGATTAACATGATTGACACATTAATTAATGTGGCAAAAAAAAAAAATTATATCTATGAAGACTAATAAATTTACTTACTGTTAGGCAGGAGTATTAAATTTCCCCTACAAGAGCCAAAATGGATAAAATTCATTAAAATTAAACATTTATCCGAGATGGGTACCTTTGTATTAGAACAATTCTTTTTCATTTGCCAAATAAAAAATTCAAAATCGAAACCATTCAAAATTTTGTTAAATAGAATAACTACAATGTGGCAAATAGAAAAACACACCAATTTCTAATACACAAGCACCACTATTTAAAAAACACCCACACATACAAACTTAAAATTTGAAGCCAACACTATTCGAAATCTGAATAATTAAAATTGCATCTAATATAAAAAACTTCTAACTAATTTTAGTTCTTTAAGCTTATAAAATATGAAGACATTTTAAGTTAATTTAAGCTGGATCCAATAATCATCTAGATATTTATCCTTTCAATTGAAACTTTTAAACACTAGTGGGTACGGTACCTAATTTTATAATTTAGCTTTTATTTTTGGATAAATTTTGGCACCAAATGAAAAAAAGACCAAGGTTAAGATTTGATTTTACTTTATTTAATGCAATTTGTATAAACTCCGATCATCCATATTAGCTAATTTTCTTTTAATAATCTACATTATTTCAGAAGTAAACTGAAAGTTTTAAAAACTTAATACCCATTGTTGTAGGTAACTAATTATTTTATTGAATATGTATACATATTTTTTGGAGAAAAAAAAATTACTATTACGAAAGTTAAAATTCTTGTTTTTAAAGTAATCCATCAAAAATTTTTTAATTACCTTACAGCTTGCCAATTGATGTCCCACTGCTTTCGGCAATGCATAAACCTTTGTAATAATATATTCGTCAAACTAGATGACACAAGAATGTCTTCTTGATAGTGAGCTGGATTTCCACGACCTAAGTGTTCTGAAATTACAGAAAAAATAAAAATATGAAGATAAGTACTTGAGCACACTTAAAGCTATCAGTTTAAAAAATGATGTTTTGTGCTTGATGGTGAAACAACTAGTTCTAAATTTATATTGTTAAATCTACCTCATAACTTTCAATCCTTAATAAGGTTAGGTGGCAAATTTAGCCTGGTTATTGTTAACAGATGTGCATAATATAAATGAACACAATCCACATCAAATTTGTCAGCATCACAAAAAAAATTTATATCCCTTATTTTAATTAAGCAAAAACAGTCTTAGATTTTAGATATACGTACCTGCCAGCATTGGTGAAATAAAATAACGGAGATTTTACTAGCGACATTTTGACTACGCGTCAAATTCTGATATATATGCATAATCTTGGGTTCTTGCGTATTATCGCAACCAGGTTGGCGCGATTTGTATGTCATGTTTTTTGTATGTATGCGATTTGCACTGATGTTTTTTTAAGGTCAAGTGCCACTGCCCGGTATACATTTGCCTGATATATCCTACACTGATGTTTTTTTAAGGTCAAGTGCCACTGCTCGGTATACATTTATTCAAGATGTGCGAAGAAAAATAATATAAATCACTTAGGGTTGTCGTAAGTAGGGTCGCCAAATTTGGCGATTTATGCGAATTTCGTGCCTGGTTGCGTTAATATGTAAGTACCTAATCTTGTAAGTCAAAAAGAGAAATTCAAAATTGGAAATATAAGCACTTACATTTAGCAAAGTAAAAAATATGTATATAAAAGTTAATCTAATGAGAATCTTTTAAACCATTATTTATAGTTATTTAAACTATAAACACTCAACATACTGCAGTACTGGCAATAGCACCCTGTTGCGGGATAAGAGAAGTATTTTTGTTATTAGTTGATACTTTATCCCCCAAATTTTTATTTTTAATTTCTTCATCAAATATGGAGAAATTTGAGAATTTACAGAACAGGAGATAGTGTCGTAAAATACATTAAAAGACTTGGCTGGTATGCATATGCAAAGAAAACCAAGTTCAAGTCAAGGTATCTTCAAAAAACTTAATTACATATAATAATTTTAAGAGCAAGAATCTGAGAAAGTGACACACCTGAAATGCATGCCGTCTCAGATTTTCTTAAAAAAATTACCAGTTGTTATATATCTTGTCAAAAGACAAAATCTAACATTTTTTCCCCAACGTTGAGTTGTTCATTTTTTATGGCCCCCCAAAGTTCGGAGCTCTGCAGGATTCAGCGTTTTTGCACGACATGGAAATTACAATGACCCACTGCTCTTAGCGCACACAAAGTGCCTCCAAATAATTTAAATATCTGAAAAGTAGGGATGTTGATCTTTGTAAAATGATTGAAAAGTTTATGGCAATATGTTGCCGCAAGGTCACTGAAGGTCGTAAAAAGAAGCATTTTTGCTGTTTTTGCAATTTTCAACGATCAACTACAGCTTGCGCCTTCTAGTTGCCACGGTAAATAAATAACATGTCATTTGAAAGATATACAAAAAGCACTTTCAAAAATTATATATACATTTGAGGCATATTTAATGCGCTTTTAATTATATGAAGTTGGAAAATCAAAAATTTTCAAATTTTACCAATATTTTGACCGGCATAACTTTCTGCGGCATAAATATATTGAAAAAAAATTTTTACCTTTATTTTCCTCCATTATTAGTCTATCCAAAAAATTAAAATTTATTGACGCATGTAGCTTCAAAAAAATTAAAACATTTTTTTATCATACCACGTTTTAGCATTTTCTTTCTGAAAGCACCTAACTCGAACAACTGTATTTTTATATACATTTCACCATAAAAACCAATATTTTTAACATTTTATTCTATATAATCTTGTTGGTTATTCATTTAAAATAATATTTTAATATCATTAACATTTGCAATTTGTATAAAACAGAAATATATAAAGATAATGCTGTAAAACATTTGTTTTGTAGCTACAAAATGCATGTGAATTATTGATTTAATAGTTCCTTGTACAACAGTTGGATGTCTTTTAAGCTTGGGACAGTAATGGATCCACACCGGATAATTGTATGGGACCAAAGAAGATGGTGCTACGATGTACAGTGCCAATGTCATCACATATCGGCCATTTAAAATCTTGAGCTCTTCTCTCGTGTAGAAATTTTATCTCGAATGAATCATTTCCACAGTGCTATGATTTCAAAATTGCAAGCAAAAATATTATAGAATACACACAGCATATAATGAGGGGAGTTCAACAAGAAAATGCAAAGGCAGCAGCACTGCAAGAAACAGACGAGGAAACAGCGTTTTGGCTTCAAGACTGGTCGCAAAATATTTTGCCACATAACTATTGTTAAAAACAACAGGACTATTTTGGTAAACAGGGTATGTCAATGCATGTTGATGTGTTTGTTACACAAATTAATGGAATAGTTGAGAAACCAACTTATTTTACTATTCTCGAATTTTGTGATCAACACGCAGTGCCAACTTTGTGTAAAGACTGAGAATGCAGGCTGTTTCGCTGGCAATATGTGCAGCAAAAGCTGGAATCTGATGACGAAGAACCTGAGGTTAAAAATACTTAGACATGACTATAATGAACCTCAGAGAGGTAAAGATCAAGCTGATCGAGAGAGTGCAATTGCTAAAATGTTTATTAGAACATATATATGTCATCACGTATTGGCCATTTAAACTCTTGAGCTCCTCTCTGGTGTAGAAATTCAATCTTGAATTAATCATTTCCAGTCTTCTAGAATTTTTCCTATGTAAAATCTTCTGTCATACATTAGTGCATAAAATGAATAAGGATGAAATCCACTGCTCTTTTCTTCAAAAAAAAATTTTTTTTTTGCCTAATATTCTCTCTTTCTGCTATCTGAAAATCCCAAAATTTATTGGAAAGCAATATTACATTTTTTAAGAAATTGTTAATTGTTGAAAACATTAAATAAAGCAAATTACATAAAATTAAAAACATAACAAACCTCATTTTCTTCAGTTGCATTTACTAAAAGATGGTCATCATATTCATTTTCATCTTCTTTCACAGTATCAAAATCTATATCTTTATCGTAAGATATTCTCCCCGCAAAACTTTTTCTTTCCATCTACTGTAAGATGTCTCATCATCTTGACAACACTCTGTGCAGTAAATTTATTACCCGTTTTATCCCCTTCATAAAAACATTGCTGTAGAAACTGCTTTTGATTTTGATTCAGACGCATGATTTTTCTTTTTGGTTTCAGTGCCCATCCTAGTTGTGATACCATACTTGAGAAGTTTTCATTTCTATTAGATGTGCCAGCAATTTTAAAAAAATTAGTAGTTTGGATATTTTTCGTGTTACTGTCTCCATTTTTTTAGCAAAAATAGTTTTAGCTTTGTCCACTACTGATAGTAATTTTGGAATAGTATATTCTCCTCTTGATATATGCAAGGACAATTCATCTGCAGTTTCAAATGTAGAAGTATAATTGTCTTCCGGACAACATATGAAGTAAACAAACTTACGGCTAAGAAAAATCGATTTATGATTTTGATTTTTGTCCAACTTTTATTTTGTTCTGAATGGGATTGCTGTTTGAATGCTACAATTAAATTTTATGTTGTTATAAGGAACTTTTTTTCCTGAACCAATTTCAAAATGTTTCCCAAATATCATTTCATTTGATTCAAATTTCACAGAATGGTATTACTGTATTTCATGTACTTTAACACTTTCAACTGAGCATTTTTCTTTATTGATTTCTATAACTGATACTTTAGTATTTTTCATTCTTCCTTTAAAAATGAGGGCATCATACACATCTTTAGCTGATGTTACATCATGACCTACACATATATGTTCTAATAAACATTTTAGCAATTGCACTCTCTCGATCAGCTTGACCTTTACCTCTCTGAGGTTCATTATAGTCAGGTTCTTCGCCATCAGATACCGGCTTTCGCTGCATATATTGCCAGCATAACTGCCTGCATTGTCAGCCTTCACATGTAGTTTCTTCATGCTTGGAAACTCTACTGTAAACTGCTTTAATGTATGCCTTGACACACACGAAGTCGACACTGCGTCTTGATCACAATATTTGAGAATAGTAAAATAAGTTTATTTCTCAACTTCTTATTCTTATTATAAGTTTATTTCTCATTAATTTGTGTAACAAACACATCAACATCCATTGACATGCCCCTTTTACCAAAATAGTCCTGTTGTTTTTAACTATAGTTTTGTAGGAAAATTTTTTGCGACCAGTCTTGAAGCCAGAATGCTGTTTTTTGCAGTGCTGCTGCCTTTGCCTTTTCTTGTTGAACTCCCCTCATTATATGCCGCATGTATTCTATAATATTTTTGCTTACAATTTTGAAATCATAGCACTGTGGAAATGATTCATTCGAGATGAAATTTCTACACCAGAGAAGAGCTCAAGATTTTAAATGGCCGATACATGATGACATTGGCACTGTACATCGTAGCACCATCTTCTTTGGTCCCATACAATTATCCGGTGTGGATCCTTTTACTGTCCCAAGCTTAAAAGACATTCAACTGTTGTACAAGGAACTATTAAATAAATAATTCACACGCATTTTGTAGCTACAAAACAAATGTTTTACAGCATTATCTCTATTTCTGTTTTATACAAATTGCAAATGTCAATGATATTAAAATATTTTAAATGGCTAACCAACAAGATTATATACAATAAAATGTTAAAAATATTGGTTTTTATGGTGAAATGTATATAAAAATACAGTTGTTCGAGTAAGGTTCTTTCAGAAAGACAATGCTAAAACGTGGTATGTTAAAAAAATGTTTTAATTTTTTTGAAGCTTCATGCCTCAATAAATTTTACTTTTATGGATAGACCAATAATGGAGTAAAATAAAGGTAAAAATTTTTTTTCAATATATTTATGCCGCAGAAAGTTATGCCGGTCAAAATATTGGTAAAATTTGAAAATTTTCAACTTCTTATAATTTTAAAAGCGCATTAAATATGCCTCAAATATATATATAATTTTTTAAAGTGCTATTGTATATCTTTCAAATGAAGTGTTATTTACCGTGGCAACTAGAAGGCGCAAGCTGTAGTTGATGGTTGAAAATTGCAAAAAACAGCAAAAATGCTTCTTTTTACGACCTTCAATGACCTTGCGGCAACAACTTGCTACAAAATTCTCACTCATTATAAAAAGGTTCAACATCCCTACTTTTCAGATATTTAAATTACTTGGAGGCACTTTATGTGCGCTAAGAGCAGTGGGTCAATGTAATTTCCATGTCGTGCAAAAACGCTGAAATTCTCCTGCAACGCTCCGAACTTCAGGGGGGCATAAAAAATGAACAACTCAACTATGAGACAAAAAATTTCAGATTTTGTCTTTTGATAAGGTATATAACTGGTAATTTTTTGAAGAAAATCTGAGATGGCATGAATCATCCCATAATGTTAGGTGTGACAGTTTCTCAGATTCTTGCTCTTAAGTTTCATAAAAACTATTACATTTTTAAAAAATAAATTTTTGAGCAAACTTCGTCAAAATTAGGTTTTGACAAAAGGGTTGAAACTAATAAGGAAGTCATCAATTAATTACTTACAGAAAGCTTTATAATTCAGTTTTTAAATTTGCAGAAAATTATTTAAGCTATACATTTTTAATAAGATTTATTAGCACTTTTTAGCTGAAGAAAAAAAAAGAAATATATAAAAATTTTAAAATATTCTTTATGACATACTTGTTAGTCTGTTTCATATTTAGTCACAAAAAAAAAACTTATGCAAAATTATATCATGAAATTATTTTCTAATTATCTTTTATTAGGAATATTTTTAAAGTAAGAAATATAGCAAGTTTAATTATTATGAAATTTAAAAATTACTGTATAAATTAATAGATTATCATTTATAAGTTATGAAATTTTAACCAACAGTTAAATTACTTCTGCTTAAATAAATATAACAGTAAATTTGAATTATTAAATGATGGATTAAAGTATTTAATAAAAATATTCACATTTCCATCAAGTTTAAATTTAATATATCTTAATATGCATATTCCATAGACTTTTTCCTAAAAAAATCTAGTAAGACTTTTTGTGGCAATAACTTCATTCATTGACTGCTGTTTGAGATTATCTTCAAGTAGCCATATCTACTTGACTGTATTCACACCTGTCAACTGATATGAAAACCAACTGTACATTTTTTCCCTTCTTTAACTATCACCTTTATTTCTAGTTCATTGGCTAAAATAGACCTACTGATTTTTAAAGCTTGTAGACTGTTTTCAGTACTATATTTTTATAACTTTTTAATTATATTTTAATAAAAACATACTGCATTACGACATTTAATAGTGTGGTATTACTAAACATTTACCTAGTTATTTGATAGTGTAATGTAAGCATATTTAGTATGCATAAAACGACATCTGAAATAGACCTAATTTTATAGACCAGTGGTTTCCAACTGTAAAAACCTAATTTCTTCGTTTCTGTGAAATTTATCATACCAACGGTGCAAAAAATTATTTATCAGGTTCTGCACCCAAGAAAATATTTATTCAAATACAAAAATAATCGTGTATGGTTTTTTTTTCTTCATTTTTTTTTGTATTTCGTGAATATAATTTAGCATGTGTGTATCAGAAATCTTCTGGAAGAAATTCTCAGATTTAACTTTTTGAAACCACTCATTTTGGACGAAAATATTCACACACACATTTGTAAATTTTAAATTTAACATGTAAATATTCTCTGGTGGTTGCAGCAGATAAACCTCAATTTTGTCATTGCATTTTGTGTGCTAGTATGTAAGTTTTAATACTAACCTTTTTTAAAGTTTTATATCTTAACAATTAGATGTTGCACATTAATTATTTAATACATGGATGCATATTAAAGTTATTGTAGCCCGAATTTTTTAATATGCAATTAAATATTTTTAAAAATCTACTTATATTTTAATTTTTAATTCAATACTTTTGTTTAGTACAACTTGGTAAAAATCTGATAGTAATATTTAATGTTTCTTCAAACATAAAAAGAGTCCTATATAAAATTTTGATAAAGTTGTGGCCCGCAATTTGATTTGTGTTTTAAATTGTGGCCCCCGGCCTCATGTAAGTTGGAAACCACTGTTATAGACTATGAAGACTTTTTTTCAACTTATATTATTCTATTATAAGCTTAATTTTGTAATTGTATTTTAATAAAATATAGATAATTGCAATGCATCACTCATTCCTCGTTTACCTATAGTTCAATAATCAATTTATTATAGTGCATAGCCTTTCAACATGTCAAAAAACATAACAGTTGTTATTTAATATTCATAACATTTAATAACATAGCTAAAATCATAACTATTAAACTAGTTACAGCTACAAAACTGAAGTATAACATTTCAAACAAGAAACAAGTATTTAGTTAACAGGGATGGCAGGTTTTTTTTACATTGTGGAAAAAAACAGCCATGAAGAAATAGACTCCTTTGCTCCAAGTAGAAGAATTAGAAAAACTTCTTTTTAAAAAAAAAGATCAATTATAACAATTTTTTTCACATTTTATACTTTTAATTCAGTTAAAATAATAAAAATGTCCAACCTATTAAATTTAAAAATTTATTTTTAAATAAGTTAAATTAAGAAAAATAAATTTAATTTTTTTAAATAAAATAAGTATTTTACAAAAATCAGTATAGTAAAACAATTTTATAATTATATAAAGACCTTTTGAAGTACCAATCAAATTTTATTAATATACAACTGTGTTAACACTTTATAAACTAAATGTATACGCAACTACTAATCCTACATTGAGTTCAAGACAGCCCAACATTTATAATCAAATACTGCTAAATATGAATACTTTAACCAAATCTTTATATATATATATTATATTAAAATTAATCAATAAAATAAATATGAAAATTACTATATTTAAAGTAGATGTGAAAAATATTTCATTTTCTGATAACATATTAAATTATGTCTGTTTAAATTCATCACAAAGGTTTCTTCTAGTTTTTACTAATAACTAGAAAGAAATAGATAACTTCTAGGATAAAATTCTACCCTGGGAAGCAATAATACATTTTTGCACACCAGCCACTTAGAATGAACACACAGTAGAATGGAAAATTCTCCCTTTCACTTAGAGGAGTAAAAAGATTTTTCCATTCAACTGTGGAGATATAATTTTGGTTGCCACTCATATCTTGAAAAAAAAAAATCCCTGTGTTTACTCTGTACATATTACACAATATATAAAGAGAAAAAACACTATCACTGTGCTCTTGTATGAGCTATATTGGGCTAGCTATACTAGTTATAATTGCCAAAAAAACTTATGGAAAAAATGAATAGCTGAACATACTTAAAACAAATAATGCTATAGTGAAAGAACTAGTTTAACATAGCTTAAATATCATCCTTAAATATTTCATAGCTTAACATGCACTATGAGTGGTTACCATTTTTAAAAAGATGAAAATAAGAAACAAATTTCCCTGTATTTTCCCAGTTTGTAACGAAAAAATTTAAATTCCCTGCATTTTCCCTATTATTTTAGGTGATTTTTAAATTCCCTGTATTTTATAGGTTTTCCCTGTTCTGACAGTGAAGTGGCAACCCAGAAGAAAGATCTCTTTCAGCAACTTTATTTGAAATTATTACTTAAGTCACTATTTATATTTTTTAGCTATTTAAGAAAACAATTGGATATCAGAGATAAATGGGAAAGTCATCATGGGGAAATCTTCAGAGGAAGACTTTGGCTCACATTAGGCTGTCTGGTTATGATGATGATGATGATTTATATTTTTTTAATTGAAGACCAACTTCTTTTATTATTAAAATATTTTTGTCATGTAAAGCATGACAAGATTTTATATAAATTTACTATCCTTCAAGGCTCAAATGGAAAAAGTCAGAATTCGCAGAATCTCCTTGTTAGAAAGAAAGGCTCAGTTTTGTTTCTCTAGCAAATTATTTGATTTTAGATCAGAGTATCAACTTAACATTATGACTTAATTATTTATAGATTTTGCATTTACTTGTTACAGCTTAAAAAATATTTTATTTCTCACAAAAATTTATTTACAGTGTTGAAGATTTTTCTTACTTTTTCAAATGATAACTAATAATTCAAATACTTTAATTATTACAATACTGCACTAATACAAATATGCACTAATACAAAACAGTTAAGTTCTAAAATTTTAGGGGAGTCCATTTTTCTTTGAAGGACTTTTTGATGAGTATTAGGTTGATTTTAAATCGCAAGTGATTTCCCGCAAAATAAGAATAAGATAAATATTTATCATTGAATCTTTGTACCTTATAAATGATCTCAAACCCAAAAAACGAAGACTTCCAAGATAAACACAGGATAATTTAAATAAAACTGTGGGAAAATTTAAACACCACCCAAATTGAAACAACACAAGTCTTACAACTTTTTCAAAATCTTATTAATGGCACTAATTTACAATTGAAACTTATTAGGTAAAAAATTTTTAAGATGCTTTTAGTCAAAGCATAGAATTTTCTACATGCATTATCAGAAATTTTAATTCTTATATGAAACTTAAATAATCTACTAAAGTATCAAGATCAATATAATCAAGAGTAAAATGTAAATGCACAATCAACATGAAGTAAAAACATAGGACTAAATGTACATATGATCAAAAGTAAATATGTTCAATAAGATAAATGCAACAATTTTAATAAATCAGATAAGCTTGAATACGACCTAAATAAAGCAACAAAAATAACGGCCATATAATATAAAATTTAAGAGTAATTAATCTAAGAATAATGAATTGAAAGATAATTAATCTGGGTTAAAAATCTTAGGTTGTAAAGTTCTCTCTTTTATTGACTTTATTATTTAATAATATTTATATTTTTATCCCCTGCTATTATAGTATTAAAATTTGTAATTCAATCAAATTGTAAAGGTTTGAATTCATTTGTATTTATATTTATAGCTTTAAATAGGTGGCATTTAATATGTCCTATTTTATTAAAATAAATATTTGATCCAAACACTAATTTAATAGCTAAGAAATCCAATTACATAAATTATTAAAAACGATAGTAAATTTTTCAAACAATATTTAAAATTATTACATATTGAATATATTTCCTCATTTCCGAGTACTTGAAGAGGAAATGCTTGAAAAAGGGAGATAAGAATAGAACATATGCTTTACAAAAAGGTCACGTCAACAAAGTGCATTGATTAAAATGCCTATAAGGAGTATTTTTTTTAAACAGTTTCTATTTATAAAAATGAAATTGGAAAATTTAAAAACTCAAAAAACTGCTACGATATAAAAATTCATCGCTCATGCCCACGTGTCACGATCAGGCTAGAACGAAAACTTATCAAACGGACGGTGGGAAATATCAAGGCTATTTAGGGCATTTTTTCCCTTCAGGCTTCAGTAAAACAAGCTACAGTCATATAATGACCATTTGAATTTAAAAAGAAAAGAGTTCGAAATAATTATAACTTACCGATCAAACAAAATGAAGACGTCATATAAAACTGTGAATCTACGCAAATTTATCGATAAAATAACAGTAGCAGATATGGCGTCAACTGCTCTGTCGCAGTAAGATCCCTGAAATTACAAAAACAAAGAAATCAAAAATTAGTCGAAATAGAAATGATTAAATTTTTGAAGTATAAATTCCAAAATTTCAATTTTTATACACAAAATTATTAATTAGAATTTAGTTATGCGTTGTAACAGCTAATAAATTTTGAACAACCTACCCCTAAAATGGAGAAAATGGAAATGATACAATCATGCGCAGAAGGGAATCATTTCGCGTGCTGGCGGAAGTAGTGCCAACTGTCGTAGGAAAAAAAATGAAAAATATTTATAGGTAAAAAGCATTTGTCGAATTTAAATTCTTTAAATAAACCGGGGTGGTCGAGCTAAGTCTGTGCGGCAAAAATACCACATCCAGTCAGTTTTGATATTTCTTAAGCGGCAATCGGAGGTGAGGCAACCGCTTTCGGTGAGAATGCTCCATTTAACGTACTTTTCTTAGATTAAAATATAAATAATTATATCAAACATGTATGCCCGGTTTGAAGTTGTTAAAACTTCTCACTGAGAACTATCACTTGTTACAAACCAAGGATTTCTCTCCAAGTGTTCTTCATTTGACCGAATCGTAAGGTGAACTGTGTCCTCAGAAAACTATAAAGCTGATATCGAGATTTCTAAAAGAGTGTTCAAAAACTTACCTCTTTATCATTCCAAATTATTTTAAAAAAATTCTGTTAGAGCGTTTTTACGAAGAATTTCTGTGTTTCACCGAGATAACATATTTCATTTCATTCAGATTACATTTCACCTATCAAGCCTATTCTAGGTTCTCTTAGGTGAAAACTTTCAACTTTAATTTCACCCATCCGACACACAGTGGGAAAATCTGAAGATATTTGTGGATTGATATTTGTTTCCTTTGTCAGAATTTAAACCAAATCAAATGAAAATTCTCGAATTAAATTGCTGAATTTCGCTTTTTTTTTTTTTTTTTTTCTGAAAGGTAGAAATGTGCATTTTTTCAAACAAAGAAGATCAGTTTGAAACACATCTAACTGAGAATAATCAGAGGTAGAATTTTAAAATTCTCTCTTCATTTACACAAATGTTTACACTGAGTATTGATTCCAAAGATTTGCCGAAAATTAGTTTTCGCTAAAATCATGCTATATGGCCATGTTATATCTTATAGATTATCCTGACCTTCTCGAAGAGTCTTTTCCAAGTTCCAGGCGTCTCATCGTTTGGCGACTTCCTCACAATTTTTTGGTTTTCAGAATGTTCATATATTTTTCGAGACAATCGATCCATAAGGTTTGCCTCTCAGTTTAGTTCCTATAAACTTGGCTAGAAATAGTTTTCGGTTGTTTCGATTGTCCTGCATTCTAACAACCAGATGCCCAACCTTTATTATTTCCTGAATTTTCAAGTATATAACGTCATCAAGCTCTTTAAAGATTTCATATAATTCAAAATTTGTTCACTTTCGCCATGAGCCGTCCATCTGAGGTTCATCGCAAATACTTCTTATCCTTTTGTACAGCTTAAAACACGTGTTTTACTGCTAAAGTTAGTACTAATTTTTAGGAAACCTTTTGGGGTTGCAAAGTAGGATCAAATTAATACTACATATTTTTTAAGCAGTTTCTCAACCAAACCAAACTTCTTTTCTTATTCTTACCACATTAATATTTGTGCATAATATTGTTTAGTAAATCATGCTCTTTTTTGTGAAATAGTTTGGCAAATAAGTCAAATTGTGAACATTTATAAGTAATGAAAATTCCAAAACAGCTCTTGATTGAGCCGCGATGGCTCAGGGGATAGAGCGTTCACCTTCCAATGAGGTTAACCGGGTTTGAATCAAAGTAGATACGAATTCCGCATCCGGCTTGCACCGACCACAGTGACGCGAGATATCCTCAGTGGTAGACGGATCATGGGTTAGTGTCTCCTTGCCATCAGGCTACCCATGGGAGGTCCTCGTGGTCTTCCTCTCCATGTAACGCAAATGCGGGTTAGTTTCATCCAAAAGTGCTCCACGGTGGCAAATTTCACACAATACTTGATCCAGGAGATCCCTTGTCTTCTGGATTGGGTTCAAAATTACAAGGCTACGTAATTGAACACTAGTAGTAATAAACCCCAAAATTCGGTCGGCTGTTCAACGACAGTGATATAAATAACTCTTGAGATGAAAAAAAAATTATGAATACCAGTTTAGTTTAGTTGGGTTTATGGTCTAAAGGAGGAGTCATTGGGTAGCATTTTTAAAATACGAAAAGGATATTGATGAAGAATGCTACACAAACGTGATCGTGATTTTTACTCATCATCATATCTGGCTAGACAGCCCAGGGTGGGCCAGTGCCTTCCTTTGAATTCGAATCCACTTCTCTCTACTTTTGACACTTGTTCGCCAGTTATTCTTCGTGATTTTTACTATTATAATTATTATTATTTTGACATGATTTGTGAACATTTGGCTTCAACAGTATAGTAAAGCATACTTTCTCTTAAAAGAAAAAAAAAAAAAAATCAAATTTTTAAATACAGTCGAACCTTGCTATAACGTGAACGCGCTTAACGTGAATTTCTTTTAACGTGAACTAATACTCGATTCCCCGTCAAATTGTATACGGATATAATACTTTAATGTACTTCTAACATGAACACGCTTAATAAAAAATATGTGTGTATTGTACGAATAGCATAAAAGAATACATCACTTGCTTAGATAGCAATGTCAGAAGCATAAACAAGTACACACACAAAATTTTACTTTTATACAAAAACCGCTCATAACTTTTAAACTAGAAATCTCATCGTCTCAGGATTGGTTTCAAATTCAGCGGGAAAAAATGCGTGTGAGAAAAAGACTTCACTTACTTTTTTATATGAAATTAATTTATCATTCTCATATTACCATCATTTCTCTCAAAAAAGGGAGACAGGCCGGGATAGCCTGGTCGGTAGGGCGCTGAGCCCATGTCCAAGAGTTCGTGGGTTCGATCCCCGCCGACTGAAGATGTGTAGTAAATGGTGACTGATGCACGTTAAATCTTTCGTGTCTCAAAGTCCTCCATGTTCCCATAACAAATCAAAACCTCTGGGGGTACTGATCCAGGAGTTTCTTTGTCTTCTGGATTGGGTTCAAAATTACAAGGCTACGGAGTTGAACATTAGTAGTCGTAAACCCTAAAAATAGGGTCGGCTGTTCAACGACGGATATTAAAAAAGGTAGAAGCGAACGGAGAAGAACATAATAATTTTCAGGTACTATTTAAATAACATAACTAAGCTTTCAATGGAAAGAAATCTTGGGGATTATTTTTTTTTTCTGAAGAAAAAGTTAAATTTTATTAACATTTTCATACTGAATTGCTTTTTTAAATATTTCTTTAAAAATGTGCAACATTTTACACGTACAAACATCTATATATACAGGTTTGTGTAACCGTTATTACCGGCTAAATACGGCGCTCGTAGTGACGAAAGGGTCAAATATTAATATCATAATTTCAATGCTGCATTTTGAGTAAGATCTAATTTCAATTGTTTTCTCTTAAACTTGAAACCGTACGGCCCGTACAGCTTGTGGGGATTGAGTTGTTATAGACAATGTCAACCTTCATCTATGAAAAGGTACCTCGACATAGAGTCGAGTTAACATGTCTTATATACTAGTGAATTGTAGTTGTAATTATGTAGTGGTAAATAAGCTACAGTACTCCCCTACCAGAATTATATCCGTGATAGAATTCGATGAATGGATGCCACTAGTTGATTCATTGCTGTTTCTGTGCGAAGCCGGGAGAGCTGTATTAAGATCACCGTGTTGCCTTTAGCAGTCGAGTGTGAGCAAGCCGACGTTGTGTATGATCAAGACGAGACTTAGCAGCAACAGTGCGAGGACGTGGATAATGTCGCAGTCACAAGTAGCAAGTCAACTGTTCAATGTGGACCATCCATCGAAGTAGGCGTTTCCAGATCGAAGTGGGCGTTACTATCTAGGTAGGCATGTTCATATCGAAGTGGGCTTTACTGTCAAGGTAGGCGTGTTCACATCACGTCCGGGTCACCAATGTAGGGGGAGAGTTGTTAATGACAATGTTAAACTTCATCTATCAAAAGGTACCCCGACATAGAGTCGAGTTAACATGTCTTATATACTAGTGAATTGTAGTTGTAATTATGTAGTGGTAGATACGCTACAAACCTAAGAAATTGTCTTCCAATAAATTTGAAAACTTACGTAGCTCTTAAGAGAAAAAGTCAATAAAAAATTAATAAAAGGCTAAAAATCCTTAGGAATGTGAGATTTCTTACTCCAATATAACCTGTTAAAGTAAAACTGTTTTTTCTCAACTTAAAAATATTTCTTGTTATACATTGTCGATTTATAAATATAATTCTTATAGAACTCTCGGAATTTGCAATACCTTTTATATCTCTGGTTCCCCCCCTCCCCTCTATTTAATGTGTGAACATGAAAAAAGAAAACAATGACGCTTATCTGGATAGAGAGGTTTACATTATGTAGCGACACGGTTTTTCGCCGTGTCTTTCTATTTAACGAGAACATGGTAGAAAATTTCTATTTTACCCTAATTTCGGATGAGTGGTGCCTATACACCGTAGAGCCATTATATTATGACCACCCTCCATCTATAACGATGGGCTCGCCCAGGTTTTCATGGCTTCTCGCCCAGGAACAATGTTTCCATGGGGCACATTAGGACCCATAAGTGGTGCCACCTATTATTTTAATTTAAAACTAAAAGATCTGCATTATGCCTACCTATTTATAACTTTATTTTAACGTTTTTTTTGTTTGTTAAATGTTTTATAATACCGAAAAACTATTAATTGACATCTAAGAAGTCAAGCAATTGTCTTCTGAGGTGCTAATTTTATTAATTTTTGTTTGCATAATTCCCGTCAAAATAAATGTTAATGATTATGAATTGTCCATTAAATTAATACCATGAGTAATGAAAGAATAAATTTACAAAAAATTCCATCTTTTAATTCTAGTACATATCTATTGGATTGCAAATATTTTTTTGTTATTTAATTGCAGGAAAATATTTGCTTGTCACCACAGTGCGTTTATGAAAGTGCCGCAGGAGAAATGTAAAAGAAGTTTTTCAAAAAATTCTGATTGTCAAACAACAATATCTATAAAAGGGAAGTTGAACAAAAAATCAACAAGGAAATAAGATTATTTTACTTTGTAAACTTGTTATATGATACTTGCTGAAAAATAAATTTTATTAATTATAAATATTCTAAATTTTTTTTGCTGAATTATAATTACATTGTTTTTTAACATTTTAGAATATTTTTTTTCTAAGATATAATAAAACCTTTTTCAAATAATCAAACATAATTTTAAAAATTTATTTATATACATCTTAAAATCTCATATAATAAATTCAAATTTAACTGAGCGGTTCTGCAATCATACTAATAAATTTAAGTAAGATATTTTAATTTCCAAGTGCATAATGCTATTCAATTTGAATATTAATCAATTCTTATATACATATTACATAAAAGCTAGCTAATAAAAATTCAATTTATGCTTAATAATTTTTATTATACTAAATTGATGTTTTACCAAAACATGAATGTTTACCTTGCATTTACCTAAAATTCATAACATTAATATTGAAAAATATATTATTAAAATATAATTAATGATGCTTTTTAATTTTTTGAATAAAACTTTAACATTTGTCTTAAAATTAGTATGAGAAATATACTGGAACTGATTTATGATTGATTTACATTTTGGGAACAAACTACAGAGAAATGATATTGGGGAGAAGCTACAAAAAGACGTGACAGAAGGCAATGCCGACAAAACCAATCAGCGCTCTCAAAATCTCTTGGGGGATACTATGTGTGTAAAGAGTTTACATGCCACCCGGTCCGTACGAACTTCCGCTACATCGCTATAGCCTTCTTATTATTATGTTTTACATTAGATTTCCAAACATTGTTGGCGTTTTCTCTTATCTTGATAACGTTTGTTGTTTGGAAATTTAAAAAACTGTTTTATAAAATCGAAATGAGCTTTTCCTATTATCACAAGTTGAATGATGATGGCAAGAAAAAATTTTCATATAATAATAATCAGTTGTCTGATCCTTTTTCTGGAGAGTTATTTTAAAGTTTAAAATATGAAATGCAATTAAGTTTTTAAAAGACACTGGTCTCTAGCAGCTGAATATATTTACCTCGCAGATATACTACTTATTCATGGCATTCTAAAAACATGCACAGCTTAAAACTTGTAACTTTTAGATATGACATTAAAAGAAGTTCAAAATGTGGCTTCATTGTCAATTTGTAACAGAAATTTTATTTTCTTCCAAAAATTAATTTTCATAATGGAAATATTTTTTTCTTTTTTAAATAAACGCAATATCTTCAATTCCCGCACGCAAACAAAAACACACAAGATATGTTACTTCATCAAATTTTCTTAAAATGCATTTATTTTATTTCTCTTTAGGAAGTTTAATTGTTTAAAGCAGGGGTGGTCAACACTGAGCATCTTGTGCACCACTTTTAGTGTAAAAAATATTGAACATGGCGATTATTAATATAAATTTTTTGTCAAGTCAATAAGTGCTACCCTGCTAATGTTGTTCATTGAATTATTACACATACAGTAACTTTTTTTCTAGATCAAATAAGTTAGCAAATATCACAGATGTTATCTTTAAATATCTTGAAAAATTGAATTGTTTCTAGTGAAATTTAAACCAATAACCATTTAACCAATAACAATTTTTTGATCATCATTTTTATATATTTAAATGAGCAATAAAATAACAAACAGAAAATTGCATTTAATAATTTTTTTTAATGAAATAATTTTAAAATTACAAATAATTAGGAGAAAACTTACAAGGATACAAACACTAATGTGATTTCTGTATTGTTTTATAATTTTAACTAATTATTTTATTTTAAAAAAATTTTAATTTTCTTTTTCAATTTAAATTGAGTTTGTGTGCCACACAAAATGCGACCTCTGGTTTAAAGTAACTTTATTTTTTATATGTCAAACATAGCACACACGAATCTGAATTATTTAGTGTTAAAAGTCATGTTTCTCTATTTAGATATTACCTAAATTTTACATTACATTATGGGAAAATAAAAATTTTATTTTAAATTACGCTTGATGAAATCTTGAAATTTAAAGAATAATAATACTGTATATATTAGATAAAAAATTATTTATGGAAAAAGTTTAAGAAATACATACAGATAAGTTCTTTTTGTTGAGATTATATATTTTTTTAAACTCGAAATTTCAGGAGAAGGATAACATGGGCCTTTGGCTTCATCACTAAGTAGAAACAAATATAGCCCATATTAAAAAAAAAATAAATAGTGTAGAGTTTTATTTTGAAATAATTCCAGGTAATGTTTGCGTGTCGATCTTTATATTGAGTTATTTAGAGACTTTAAAAACAAACACACTTCAAAGAACCTTTATTTCTTTTTTAACTTTTATGTATTCAAAGAGCCTTTATTTAACTTTTATGTATTTTTCCGAAAAATGAATTTTTCATAATAAATTAGGATGATTGAATCAACCTAAGTAAATATATTAGAAAAGAAATAAGTTCCGGTTGCTTCGGAAGCTTATGCGGACCATTACGTCTGCTGGCGAAAATAAGCTCCGCCTACAGATAAGGTGAATTTTACAATCTGATTGTGACACCTTCAAAAATGTGATAAAAAATACAGGGCATTCGAACAAAATGTATAAAAAATAATAACTTTAAACTATACAATAATCCTTTATTATATATATATACACCAAAGAGCTATTGCATTATGATCACCCTCCATCTATAACAATGGGCTCGCCCAGGAACAATGTTTTCATGGGGCACATTAGGACCCATAAACCTCATAGAGCAATCCCTGACGTCTGTAAGCTACTTGAACATAGTTGCAGACCAGGTTCACCCATTCATGGCAACAGTTTTTCCTGCGGGGGATGGTGTTTACCAACAGGATAATGCACCATGCCATAAGAGTCGAATCGTCATGGATTGGTTCGAGGAACATTCCACAGACTTTCAAGTCATGTCTTGGCCCCCAAATTCACCTGACCTTAATCCAATACAGCAATTGCGGTCCTACTTGGAAAACCAAATTCGTGCTGCCACGCTACCCCCTCGCAATGTGAAAGAATTGCAGGACCAGTTGGTGAGCGCTTGGTACCAGATACCTCAGACTACCTATCAGCACCTTGTAGAATCAATGCCACGATGGGTGCTAGCAGTTTTGAGTGCTAAAGGTGGTCCTACATGTTATTAGCAGACTGGTCATAATATAATGGCTCTTCGGTGTATATTAAAAATAAAAATCCCCTCGAAAAAAAAAAGTTTTTAAGGTGGTTTTCTCTTAATAAATATAAAAGAAATATATTACTTGCTGATATTTCGCTTACGTGCAATATTAGCGCGTCAAATATATCAAAAATCAGTGGGGGAATCAAAAACAGTAATGACGCGTCCACTGGAACGCTTAAATCCATCGCGGAGAAAGAAATAGCGCCCCAGCAGACATAATTAAGCAGAATCAAATAAGACTTAGGATTAAAAAAAAAACTTACTGAAAAATATAGATTGGAGATTTACATTATTTCAAATAGGAATCCGCGTTTAACCCGGAATATTACCGTATCACACGTAACTCATTAACTTGTAGGAAAAAAGAAGTAACGGGACGCAACAATGTAACTTCCCTTCCGAGTTAAAACTAATGTGCTGAAAAGGCCATGTTTGCTTATGAACTCCAAACAAGAGTTCAGTTTTTAAATTTCAAATTCGTTCGACGGTTATTGCGATTTTATGAGCTTTTTTTAAATATTTTTTTGCTTAACGTTACATTTTGTTTTGCTGCTCAAAATTTGTAAGACTTAGAAACTCAAATGAAAAAAAAAAAAAAAATAATAATACAGAGGATTTAAAGAAATGAAAAAAATTAAGATTCGACAGTAAGTTCAAGAGCTGTTAAATTTGATAGAAAAAATAACATGCTAAGTCGATTTGCAGCCAGCGGAAATCTAACTGCGGACATTTGACGAGCTGAAAAACTATTTTTATTTGTACGTGTACTTAAAGCAAATTTTGTTTCGAATTTGTTTGCAAGTTTAAGTGGTTTTTCGTGATTTTATTCCAGCTTTTTTGTTTTAAATATTGACTATTAATCCATTGTTAAAAATTTATTTTTCCTGCTCGAAATCTTTATTTATTTATTTTTTTTAACTCATGATTGAGTAGATATCAATTAAAAATAGCAAGAAAAAGAAGGAAAAAAAAGCATAGATAGAGAGGGAAATTTATGTTGCCAAATATAAATCTTAACATTGATACTGAAATTTTCAAAAATATAAAAATAAATAGTGTTTTAAACTGAAGTGAATTGTTATAAGTTTTGTTGACGGGTACAATTATTTCTCACTTATTTCATATTATTCAGTTGCACAATCTGTATTCTTTAGGTTAAACTTTTTTTTCTTCCAAATTCAGATGCTTATTTTTCGAATCTAGGTAAATCATTCATTTCGTTATGATTAACATTTTAACAAAATGTTCTTACATGAAGTTACAATTATGTATATTTTAAAAACAAAATATCCTATGTTTCTGTGAAAAATATTGAACTTTAAGGGGTGGAAATAAAACGATGAATGAGTAGTATTATTAAGTATTAATATTTTTTAATAAGCCTACTAACGGGGGGGGGGGATTAAAAGAAAGGAAAATTTTCCTGGTCAGTCACTCTAAGACTTTAAATGATAAAATTAAGTTTTACTTATTTGTTTCTCGCTGTCAGGTAGTAGTAGTAGTTCATTTACGTCGCAGTAGAGCTGCACAATGGGCTATTGGCGACGGTCTGGGAAACATCCCTGATGATGATTCGAAGACACGCCATCTCAAATTTGATACTGTGCAGAGGGATAACACCCCCCGCTTCGTTCTCGCTGTCAGGAGTTAACACGGACTAGTGCATTAGGGGACACAAATTATCATTAGGAGTATGAACTCTTCCCAAAATAATAATTTTTCTTTTGAAAAAATAAAAAAGAGTGTCGATGATGTCTTTAATTAATATTTTTAAAACTAAAACTTATTGAAAGACAGTAATTTTTTTCTTTTCTCTTTTTCAATTAATTATTGATCGCAACGCTCGAATACGCCATCTGGGGAGAGACCGGTTTCATGCCTTTGGCCCTTCTCCTCTTTTCAGTTGTATAGGAATGTACTACGATATTTTCCCTTTTCTTAATATTTTTCCTTTTTATTTAATAAAAATATTTTTTAAAATTTCCATGATACTTTTCTTCAGAACTATGTTTAATGAAGTTTTCAGTTCCATATAGTTTTCCAACTTAAAAGATTTTAATCTATATGAAAATCAAGAGAGAAACTAACGTACTTCCTTCCTCTATGACTCTCCACACGCTAATGGGGGAAAGCATGTGAAGTGTTTTCATAGGTAGAGAGTTCTGCTCTGCGCTACCTGCAGCCCATTTTAATCGCCAATAGATCCTTATTTCACACATTTGATTTTATAAACGGTGTCGAACAGTCGACCCAATTCTGAGTTTACGACCATTAATGTTCAACTCCGTAGACTTGTAATTTTGAATCTAACCCAAAAGACAAGTGAACTCCAGGATCAAGCGTTGGGACAAACTTGTTTTCCCGGAGGACTTTTTGATGGAAGTAACCAGGCAAGGAGAGGAAAACCATCCACGGTTAACCAACGCCAAGGGAATTTTAACCTATGATTCGTCTATCACAGGTGATATTTTACGTTATCACTGTGGTCAGTGTTAGCAGTGTAGTAGAATTCCTGCCACACCTGGGATTCAAACTTGGTTACCTCAATGGGAGACAAACGTTCCATCCCCTGAGCAACCCAGGGGAGGCTCGAAAGGAGAAGCAATTAAGGCTCTATTTTAATATATTCACAAAAACAAGACCCTCGCAAAAAGAACGTTTTTTTAAGATAATTTTAGATTCAAAAAATTATGAGTAGCATTTTTACAAAAAGCCTAATTAGACAGCAGGTTTTTGTAGATTTTCACAAAAACACGACCCCGTTTTCAAAATTAAAAAGAAAGAACACTCCACAATTTCACAGGAAGTTTGAAATAACCTCTCGTTTCTGTGTTCAAGGAATGATATTTGTTAAGTAGATCTATAATGATATTTAAAATCGAAACAGTCAAACAACTTTATAAAGTTGGGTGATATCTTTAAAAATCACAAGACTTTTTCTAGTCCTTCAAGTACAAAAAAAAAATTCAAAAAAGAAAGCTTGTAAAACCTTGCAATTTTCAAAGCAATTATGTTTTAAACAAGTTTCAAACGTTGAATAAAAATCACCCGTTTTGTTCATGAATGAGGGCTTGGAAATTTCTTAAATAAAACCACTATTTTTTCTTAAATGTTTGATGTGATCAACACACCATCAATTTCTTCTCCAGACTTTCCTCTGAACAATTATAAAAACTAGTGTATGCTAACATTTTCTCCTTATACTATCCGTTAAACCTATCAAACGATGTAGATGAAA
The DNA here is from genome assembly GCA_949128135.1 of Parasteatoda lunata. Classification (NCBI taxonomy): domain Eukaryota; kingdom Metazoa; phylum Arthropoda; class Arachnida; order Araneae; family Theridiidae; genus Parasteatoda; species Parasteatoda lunata. The sequence goes on from OX421977.1 coordinate 80,825,008, forward strand.
ATGCTCTAGCCATTATTATAAAGATTGATGTTCAATAGCCGTATTGAAAATGGTGTAATTGACTTTCGGTTTTGGAACAATATTCAAAATAAAATAATCTATAAAATTAAATCAATTTACAAAGCAAATGTGATTTAAAATAAATTTGTTTTAGACATAATAGTTTGTTTTTTTTTTAGATAGGTATGAAAAATATAAGCATGAACTATTCTGGGATTTGAAATTAAAAGCATGATGAATAATAACATATTTTTGTTTTTTTAACCCTGGCTATTACATACTTGCCAACTCTTCCGAATTTCCAGGAAAATTTAATTTTTACACTTAATGTGGTGGCAAATTTTGCACAATCACATTTTATTCCTCATAAAATAAATATGGTTTAAAATTATTTTCACTACTATTACATTTGAATAATTTAAACGTATGCATAAATAGCCTTGCTAGCTCTGATAGTGTTTTAAATTGTTAGCTAAACCTTTACAAAACACCAACATACAATCCTAATTTCACTGGCTTTTCTCCACTACTAGAAAAATACCTCTTTGAAAAGAGTAACAGTAGGCAGGTATGGTATTATTTGAGCAATAAATTATAATTTTTTTTTTAAATGTTGAAATACTATTTCATGGGGTACTACAAACCAAATTTTTAACTTACCTTATAAAATAATTTAACATAATTTTTTTTAAAACTTTTAACAAGAAAATTTAGTATCAATTTTAAAATTATCAAATTATTTTGAAAAAATGGAATGCAAGTAGTACTGTCAACACCTGATCTCACTTGTTATCAAGGATGTTAAATTTTAGTTGATTAGCTCTTATAAATTTTGAAAAATCTATCCTCAGATATATGTAACAAAATTTTGGAAAATGATTTAAAAACAAAGTTAAGCGAAAGGGGAAAATTATAATATAAGGTGGAAATTTGCAGATTCGAGGAGAATTTCCATGCTCTAGTCTCTGAATCTCATTACAGTATCAATGACTACAACATATATAATATTAGTAATAAAAATCTCAAACCAATTTATACTAATTTACAAATATTAGAATTTCTTATAGATATGCTATCAGTCTTCATACACATGGGCTACTCAAATATTATGTAAGAATAATTCTTATGATTTTGGAACCTTTCACAGAGAATTTTTGAACCCCAGACATATAGTCAAACACCCGGTAGCAAGTTTTTGACAATAGTCATAATACCAAAATTTTGGTGTGGAAAATAACTACAATGAAGCAATTATATATATAAAAAAACACTTATGAAATACAAGTGATCTAATTATGACCCGTTTTACTTTCAAAAATCCAAAATTTTGCTGTACATAACTATGAACGCTGTAAGCTCCATACTGCTTAAACTTCCGCGTTACTGTTTCTGGAGTATTTTAAAGCCATTTGGCTCACAATGTGATCATTGTGTTTTGAGACTTATGCTATTTGATTACAATGCTTACAATAATTACGATACTAAAGGTGCTAACACAAACGCAAGATGGTGCACAGCTTGCAACAAGAACAAACAGTAATAAACAAATGGAAAGAGGTCAAATTAGTACTGCCAAAAAAGCAAGTTATTCAAAATCTAGCAACCATGTCACCTTTTTTAACAATATATCTATATATAACTAAAACAAATTTTTACTTCAAACTCACCAGAATTACTTAATAACATTAATATCTTATGAAATATTGCAGATTGGAGCTCAGAAACTATCTAATTTACTTCCTTTATTGAAAACAAAATGATTCGTTTGACAATATCACCTCACAGAATAAGCTGTAGTAAGCAGTTGCTAACTTTCTAACTGGAACTAGAGCAGGTATTGAGCTTGAGATTGTTTACATTTATATTGAAAACACCACCCATAATTAGTAATAAGCATTGGATAATTATTAGAAATATGTAAAATTGCAATTTATCCTATTTAAACTACTAGAAAAATATAGAAATTTCGATCACAAAGCAAGTGTTGCCCACAATTTAGTTATGTAGCTTTACCTATAATAAAATATCCCTATGACAAAAAAAGAAACTTGTAACAGGTTTTTGGCAGTTTACGACAGTTTTCAAGTTTTTGACGTGCTATGTCAAAAACTAATTTTAAACATCAAAAGTTATCTCTGCATTTTAAAAAAAAGTGAAAAGTTATACATCTATTTTTTGAAGCAAACCTATTATTTCTCTTTTAAAAAAAACTAAATAAAAATTTTTTTCATATCATTTTATTATTATAATTCACTTGACAACCAAAAAATTATAAATTTGCTCAGCAATATGCATACAATTCAATGAAGCTAGTTAAAAAATAATTTGGAAGTCAACAAATTTACAAAGCCAGAATAACTACAAAAGGTAAATAACATATTTAGTTGAAAGGGAAATAAAACTTAGTACAAAATTCTATAATTTTAGCTTTTCAAATATAAAAGAAAATAGTCTATATGATAAATCAAGTAATTCAATGAAATTAACAATACAACAATATTATTTCTGAAAAATCACTTCTTATCTAATTTGAAGTAGATATTCTATAAATTCTGGAAAATCGATATTTCTTCGGATCTTAGAGCTTGATCTATGTAGGTTCAAGAATCCTAGGGAAGAACGAAAAAAAAAATTTACTTTATAAACAGGTATGGAAAAAAAATTTAACTATTTGCCAGTTTTTTATTTTTTAATAAAAAATCTTTTAAACATGTCACTAACACCATGGAGCATTAGCCCACTTTTCTAATTCTTGGTCAGAATTCTTCCAAATGTTTAAAGAAGTAGCGAAAGGTATGCTTAAATATTTGATTTAAAATGATTTTGACTACCATGACATTTAAAAACTTGAAGATAGACCAGCGAATATTATTTATTATTACTATCATGATGCTTAGACAGAATTTTACAAGCTTTTGCTTTCTTGGTTATTATTTTCCTATTACAAAACTTGGTAAATAAGTACTTTAACTACGCTGCACTAGAGCTTTACAATGGGCTGTTAGCGCCGGTCAGGGAAACATCACTGAGGATGATCTGAAGACATGACATATTGCAATTTTGATTCTCCGCAGAGGGTATACCTGACGACCTGTGCGAAGTTTAATGAAGACCAACACTATGTACCCCTGGTCCTCAAGGTGGCCTATCAAAGTGGTCAATTACCTGCGCACTGACTGCTGCCAGTGATCTGTTGGGAACAGACCACTGTGGAACTGATTGGAGATGTATCTAACAAGAAGTTTCAAGGTGCATTTTGATATTCGGAAATTTTTTCAGCAATTGAAACTTCATGGTTTACTCTAGGTTTGCTAGGTTCTAGGTCCCTACACAGGCTGATTAAAGTGATCACTGTGGGACCACAAAACTAAGCGACTAACTTATTATTTATGTTAAGTAGGTTTTGTTGGAGGAAGGGGGTGGAGGAGTTAAAATGGATTCAATTTTCCTTGCAGCAAAATTGAATTGATAGTATTTTAATAATATAATTTAAAGGTAATGTTAATGAATGTATCCATTTAATGTTTGAACTAATGTTTGTATGCTACAATATAAATTCACTTACTGTTTTACATTTTACTTATAGGTTGTTTTATAATATTGCGGGAAGCTAATAATACCAAGCTAATTAATACAAAAGGGCCATTCTCCTGTTATGCACGGGACATTTGCAGGCTTTTGACGTACATAAAAATAGTAAAATAATGGTGTAATTTTTTTTACAATTAAATTCAAAACAAGTCTGTTTCTTAAAGATTGCATAGAAAAAAAAATCAAAAATTAAAGTTTAAATACTTGAAAAGGGATTTAATATAGTCGTTATGCACAGGACTCAGAAAAAAGATTAATTTCTACCCTGACTTCTATTTTTCATAAACTCTGGGAATTTAGAACTTGTTGTATTATCATTATATTTTTTTCTTAGCTGATAAATAATACATCTACTAAATTATGCTACACGTTTTCCAAATACATTATTTGATAAAATTCTAAATTTATTTTTCGTGTGTTATGCACGGGACATGTCTGCAATTTATTACACACGGAAGCATGCACTTGATTTCATTATGTTTATTTTGAAGTGACAACACTAAGTCATAGTTTAAATTTAGTTTGGTGATCTGGATTAAAAGCTTTATAAATCATTATAAAGGATAATTACAACTGTATCGCCAAAGAAAGAAAACAGAGTTTAGGAATAATACACCATCAAGAAGCCAAATTAAAAAAGCTTACAAGATTTCTCAAGCTTTCAGAAAAGCAATGAGAAAAAATCATTAAAATCTTTACCTAAATCTCCAACCCAAAAAAAAAAAAAAAAAAGCTGTAGTTTTTGAAATTGCAACAAATTTCGGCTTAAACATGCAAGCTACTCAGAAAAATACTATTAGTGTGGAAGAGTCACCCAATTTATTACACCATCAAGAAGCCAAATTAAAAAAGCTTACAAGATTTCTCAAGCTTTCAGAAAAGCAATGAGAAAAAATCATTAAAATCTTTACCTAAATCTCCAACCCAAAAAAAAAAAAAAAAAAAGCTGTAGTTTTTGAAATTGCAACAAATTTCGGCTTAAACATGCAAGCTACTCAGAAAAATACTATTAGTGTGGAAGAGTCACCCAATTTATTACGATAAATTTTTTTTCGTCCAGATATTGTTTTTACAGCACAAGGGATGAAAGATGAAGTTACAATTTGGAAGAATGGTGAGAAAATTAAATTAAGAAAATATTATTTGGTGACATATCTGAATGAAGCATCAGAGTTGGCAAGGTTTAGGAAAGAAAGGATTAATCCATGGTTTAAACTGTCCTGTTCACCTTCTGGTTTAAAATTTAATAAAAATGCCGTAGCACCAATAAAAGGAAATCTTAATACCAGGGCAATTAACACCACAAAAAGTATTGGAGGAAATTGGATTATTGTCAAATATGATAAAATTGTATATGCTGGAGAAGTTACACAAGTGCTGGGAAATGGCCTAAACGGGAAGATAAAGTGTTTTATAACATGAGGAAGTTGTTAAAGTTATTCAGCCACCTACAGTTAAAAATGCTCTTGGAGTTTTTGATTTTCCCGATTTTTAGAGAAATCTAAGTTATGCACGGGACATGAAAACAAGAGCTAATATTTTTATCTAATATTAAACTCAGGGGAACTTCCTTTGTAATATAAGTCGGTACTAAGAGAAAGAAAGTAAAATTGAAGCAGTTTCGGTTTTGCCCTAAAAATAAATGAGAAAAATAAGTATTATCATGTTTTTGTGTTATGCACGGGACAACCAAGTTTTGCTCAAATAAATTGTTATTTTTTACATAATTTTAATACGATTTTTAAATTTTTAATTCCTTTTTAAATACGAGCATTATATAGTAATATTTAAAAAAAAAGAAAGAAGAAAATTGAAATGCTATAATATTTTTTCAGCTAAAGAAATAAATGTAAATATGTTGATTATAACAAGAAAACTTAAAAAGTACAATGCTCAATTTTAAGAATTGATTCCATAATAAAAATTTAAATATAACTATTGTTGTATCTCATTTTTTAAGATTTAACCTATGTACTTTATTATTGAATAAATAAAAAATACGTACAAGATAAAAATTGGGGTTTAGAGTGCTTACAGTGGAGAATGGCCCACCCCCCCAAAAAATGGATTAAACTTTTTATTATTGTTTGAGAAAAAGACAAGCACAGCATATTTTTGCACCATTCGGGACTACAACAACACACACACATTTGTAAAACAACAACTACATTTGTAAGAAAATAAAAATATCTTATACAATTTACTCCAACTGTCTAGAGGTAAACTTGAACTAAGATATATTGAGATTTAAAAAAAAAATTAGCCAATTTAAATCACAGGAAAGCCTTCTCACACAGAAAAGCTATCAAAAGCAATGGAGGTGTAAAATAGCTGGATGGAATAGCTGGAGCTCAACTTACCTATCGTCTAACTGGTACAAAACCATCATCATCAGGTTCTCTAGGTTTATCTCTACTACGATTAAAATCTCCTCTAGGTGCAGGCTTTCTATCAGAACGATCTTCACTTTCCCTTCCACTTCCACCAGATCTCCAAGATCCTCCAGCAGAGTTTCCACCTCCACCAGATCTCCAACTGCCGCCTTCAGGAGCTTTATCTGATCCACCTTCATTTCTGGAACCAAAACCATCACCACGAGAGCTGAAACCGCCCGGACCATCGTTTCTAGATCTGTATCCGCCAGAACCTTCATTTCGGGTACTGAAGCCATCTCGCTTTTCTCCTCTACGGTCAGACGTATCATCTCGTCGGTAAGAATCTCGGTCACGTGAAAAATTTGACCCTCCTAATCCTCTATCTCTGCCGTCAGAACGATCTTTATCTCTTTGACTTTCTGGATATCTCTTGACATCTCTATCGCCTTCCCTACGGGAAGGAGGTGCTGCAGATCTCCAATTGGTTGGTTCCTCTCTATCTCTACGATCTCTGCTGCTATCTGATCTAAGATCATCTCTGAAAGCAGGTCTTTGATAAGTAGCAGGTTTATCATCCCTTCTCCAGCCGTCTTCTTTAGGTTTTTTCCAATCTCTATCCTCTGTCGTAGAAGCGGCTCCCTCAGCTCTGCTTCGCCAATCACGAGCTTCATTATCTACACCACTTTTTTCTCTAGTAGTTCTATCATCTCTTAAAGGCCTATCTTCTCTACTACTTCTATCATCTCGATTTGTTCTATCATCACGTGGACCCCAACTTTCTTTTTTAAGTTGTTCACGTTCTCGCCAATTGGAAGCTGGTCTTGTTGTTTCTAGAGGTTTTTCTTTATTTCGGAGGGCTGTACGTTCTTCTTCTTGCTTCTTTTCTAGCTCTAATTTTTCGCGTTTTAACCTTTCTTCAATTTCTTTTTCCTTTGCCCTTTTCTTTGCCTCCATCTCTTCTAATTTTGCTAGTGCTTCTTCTCTTTCACGTTTCATTGCTTCTGCAATCATCTGTTGCTTCTTTTCCTCTTGAAGTTTGATTCTTTCAAGTCTTCGTTCTTCTTTTCGTTTCTGTTTACGTTCTTCTAGACGTTTTTTCCTTTCTTCATTTAATACTTTATCAAATTCAGCAAGTTTCTCTTGATAAACAGATGCACGTGCTTTCTTCAAACGATCAAGGAATTTATCTCTATCATCTTTCAATCGCATGAGTCTATCCCGATATTGTACAGCAAGTGCTCTTTCTTCGATAATAGCAGTAATTCTTTCTTTTTCATGTTGCTCCCAGAAATCTTTATCTTTCGCTTTATGTTCATCATATTCAGCAAGTAGCAAAGGTATTTCCTCAATCCTTTTAGCTCTTTCTAAATGATCGACTTTACGTTCTTGTTTTCTCAATTTAGCCTGAAGCTCCTTACGTTCTCTGTCTAACTGCTCGACATGCTTATGTAACAAATCATCTGGATCTAACTTTTCTAATTCTTCTTCATCCATTCCATCAAATATCTTAGAACCAATTTCAGTCTTTTTTAGTTGCTCAATTTTCTCCATTACCACTTTTCTTTTCATTTCTGATTGTTCACGCAATAACCTTTGTTTGGTTCTTTCTTCAGTTTCTCTAGCCATTCTTTCTTTCTCTGCTTCTCGTAACTTTTGATGTTTGTCTTCAAGAAGCTTGCGTTCTTCAGCTTCTTTCTGATAATTAAGATTCTCAAGCATTTCTTTTCTTTCCTCAATAATTTGCTGCCGATTAAGAATTCTCATGTGATCTTTAGAAGATGTATGCATGTAAGCTTTCACAATTTCTTTAGACAACTCTTTTCTCTCAAGTTTCTTCTTATCCGGAAGAAGATAGTTGACAGCTTTGTTCAAAACAGAATGTATGTAGACAAGTTGATTACGCATTTGTTCACTTGGCATGCTTTGCAACTGGGGGCCTTCTATAATTTCTTCTCTTTGAGAAACATTCAATTCTGAGCCAAAGTGGAAACACTCTTTCCTATGATCAATTCTCACTTGCAAATCATTTCTTCGAGCAATTTCAACAACCAAATATTCCAAATCAAACGGTTTCACAAATGGAGCTAACTCTAACAAACGAGAAAATTTGATAGTTTGATACACTTGAGATACTTCTTTGACCAATCTGACAACAGTTATTTCTTGGATAGAAGGGATATATTGTCGGAGCTCAGGAAATTCTTCCCATTTAATCAGTAGTTCAAAAGATTGTTGAACTCGTGAACATAGTTTAAGAGGATGGAACTCTGTTTCTAACCATCTGTATAAATCTTGCAGTTGAGATGGTGCACTTTGGATAATTCCAAAACGAACAAGATCCTTGATCAATAGGGCTCTAGTAGGAGGGTTTGGCAAACCCAAAAGAGTAGACAATAAGCGATGATTTTTGTCAATCACATTTTCATCAGTTTCGACAAGACGATCTATATCTGAACGAATTGGAGGCATAGGAACAGCAAGAGTAGCCAAAACAACTCTTGATGCCATTTTCAAGATTTCATCAGCTGTTATATTTTTCTTTTGTTCCCTAGAAAGATAGAATAATCGGAACAAAGCTGCTGCATGAAATAAGTAGTTGCTACTTTTCCAAAAAACCAAGGCAAGCTTCTGATAATAATTGGCCATTAGACGTGGATTGGGGGCTTTCTTTGACAAGCTCATTAATCCATGAATATCCTCAATAGCTTTGTATGCTTCCTGCCAGAGCTCCATCTGAATGGCACTATCAAGCTGAACAAGTCTAGTTTCCAAATGCATAGCCTGGCTTTCAGGATTGTTGAGATTTACTGATGTTTGTTGGTTTTGGTGCTTATGTATATGCCCTAAATGAGCCCTTAAATTGTCACATAACTTTCTGAATTCTGTTTTTCGATTATATTTCAGACAAAATCGAAATGCTTGTTGTGCAATATCATGATACAAGCGCTCAACTCTTGAGTTATTTCTTAACAATTCCAGACAATGTCGATAAGATTCCCATAAAAATTTAACCCAGGGGGTAAGAACAACACGATCTGTTCTGTCTTGAGTATCCTCAGAGCTGACAGCACTTAAAAGCAAATTTTCTGGAGTCTGGACTTGGTCTAAATCATCAATATCTACTACTACTTGCTGAGATTCTTCTCTAGCAGACTCTGTTTTCTCTTCAGCAAGAGCAAGATACCCTCTTACCACATCTTCTAAGGACTTAATATTAACTTGTTGACAAATATTACGATACTGAAACAAACCTTCTTTTGCAACATGGCTTTTTTTCAATTCAACGCATAGTCCAAGATACTTGCTCATAATAGGTTCATGGATCTTTTGCCATGTTCGATGTTTACGACTTTTAATGACATCGCAAAGAGCATCAAGTGCTCTTTGCTTCTTACCAACGTCGATAAATTCATTTGCTCGCTTAAGAGCGTTTTCTGGCCTCTGAAAATATTGCGGCATGATTAATCAGATTACAAGACTGAGTGCGAAAATAGATACTAAAATAACATAATACTACAAAACCAGTGTTCCGGTTGATCAGATTATATTAAACGGTCTAATCTAATGAAATTTCAAAATCAAGTACGAAAAATTTGACACAAAAACAAATAGTAAGTGTAAATATATTCACAATACTACTAATGTAAACGTAAATTCGCTACAATTTACCACGCAGGGGAGAATTCGTTGCCAAGAAAGAATTTAGAAATTCCAACTTTAAAATTCATTTTATCATTCGAAATCAATAAATTTTATAGATGGCGCTTAACAAAATTCTTTACCTTTAGCAATGCCTATAGTAATACCTGGCGCTGTAAGTGCTGAATATTTTTTTCATCAGAAAATATTTGTGAAGTCATTTTTGTTTAGAAAATTGGATATAGAAGATTCAAATGATCTTGTTGTATCCCCTATTAAATCTTTTAGCTGATTGATTCAAGCTAAGTGATCAAAAAGTTTCTGCTTAAATTTTACACGGTTATTGGGAACCTGTAATTTAGAAGATGGTCCCTCATTAGGCAGTGGGTGTTGAGCGATGCATAAAAAACACAAGTATTTTGAATTAAGAAATAAAACAGGGAACTAATCGGAGAAAAGTAACCATGAAAGAATAACGTTCTTTGAAAAAATGCTGTTATAATAAAAACGCTGATAAAAAAAATAGAAATATGTCAAAAGCGTAACAGAAAAATGTTTTCATTTCTAAAATATAACTTTGACTTAGAGAATCGTAAGTTTTATATGTCACTAGTTATCTCGTATTACTGTACAACTAAAAAAGAGACTTTAAAAGAATTAAAGTCTATTAGAAACACTCTGTTAATACGCTTCCCTTTAGTTAAAACAGAAAAACAAGCAAAAATGAAACTAACAAAGTTCTTAATTTTTGAAACATAAAAGTGTTGAAAAATGATAAAATTAAGTTGACTGGATATAATTTTTAAAAAAAAATCAGCAATTCAAAACTTGTGCTTCAGTATAAAATAATCTAGTTTTAATTTTTCAAATTTCGCTTTTCCATGTGTGTCTTTCAGAACATAAATTAACAGGTTTTATGCGCAAAAACTATTTCTAAAAATGTTTAGTAAAAATTTTAGATTATTCTTCATTATATCTATTAAAATTTCTCACAAACAATTTTTTGGCAAAAATTAATTTTCGCCTATAAAATTAATATTCCGCAAAAGGGACGAATATCCGTTACACCCTATTTCATATTAGACCAGGATTCCAAAAATATTCAGGCTGTTGTTTAGAAACCAGCTTATATGTTCATTAAAATTTTTGAAATTTCTTTTTTCTTTTTTCAATTTTTAAACACGAGAATATCGAAGAAGGGTTGAATTTTAAAGAATATATCAAAGTTGTTGAAGATTAAATTCAGATTCAAGGTATGTTACTCATTCAAGGTATGTTATGTACTGTTTTTATTTTATGTTTGCTTATTTGGGTATTTCTAAACGTCATTTATTTTATTAACTTTTGTGGGGTAAATTTTTTTTAACTTAAATTGTGGGGTAACTTTTGTGGTTTTTTCGGAAGTGTTTTTTTTTTTTTTAATTTATTAGCAAAAAATAAATAAATCAAATCATTTTTTTTTAATAATTTGATTTAATTAACGACATCAATATTACTACGCATGCGATTGTAGCAAAATGAAATTTTTTTATTGAGTTTATAATTATTGATTTTTATTTTAATTAGACTCCAAATTTCTTATTCGTGATCGCAACACTCGAGTACGCCATCTAGCGGGAGACTGTAAATATCGGGCATTAGTTCCCACATAACCATTGGCAATGACGGACGCCATTTTCTCAGCAGCAAATAGAAAGCAAAAATTCCCTAAGGAAAAGGTAAAACTTCTTGAAAAAACTAATCAGAACATGCCAAACATTGAGGCAGAACACGCCAAGCATTTGAAGAACAACTTCTCAATAATTTTTACCTTTCTATTACCAACAACATAACATGATTTCATGATCACTTGCTGCTACAGATGTGTGTATTGCGGTAAAATAATTTTTCTGTCTTCAATTCATTACAAGTTAAAATGAAGTCAACATTGCTTTCGTCATTCCAATGAATAAATGTGTTCCAATGAATTCCATACAGAACTGTAATAGTTATAGAATATTCTTCTTCTTCATAGAATAGTATATATTTCTGTATCTACATAATTCAGAAAACAACAATAAAGAATAATCCGAATTACTTGAAAAAGTATCTTTTGTGCTGATTATAAATGAATTTTTTATCGTTTTCTTGGTAAGTGTTTTTTAGTTTTGAAAGAATTTCAACTAGAATTCAGCTATTCTGTTTTTAAGCTACATATTAAAATTCATATCGAGATCTTACAATTATAAAATTTTGATGTGTGGTATGTTACCTAAAAGTAATGAAGGGATAAACTATGTATATATTATTTGAGAATAAAGTTTTCAAACAAAGAACATATCATTTTGGAATTCTCCGGAATTATAAATCAGGTAGGTGTTATGATTTTTATAATAAAAAATTTGCTTGTAAATAAATTTTTTTCTTACTTGATGATCGTTCTCTACAAAATGGTTTTTTTACGTCTGATTAAATACTATAAGAATTAAAAAAAAAGAAACAATACGAAAGTTTTTATTGAAAAATGAATTCGTTTTTATCCTAAGAATTCTTTATTTTATGTTTTTTGTTTATAATTTTTTGATAAAATTGTTGTCAAAATACTTTTTTTGAAAAATTAAATGGTATTAAATTTTGTGTTTATGTATACTTCTTGCATATTCTAATATTTGAAGTAATATGATTCAGAAAAGTATGGAAGAAAAATTCGGTACTTACGTATTAACCACAGCTACAGATTTGGCAGATTTTAAGTGCCGCCAATCTACACTTAAAATTTTTGGAAAAAATCTTAAAATGAAACACTTTGTTTAAAATCAAAGTAGTCAATCGGATTTCGGTGGAAAATGGGCCGATATAAAGTTTAGCATAGATTCAAAACAAACTTTTCTCTCACCTGATTCTATAGCCATTATGAACTCTAATAAATAAGATTCAAAATGAAATAACATTTCCAAAACGGACGTTTACTAAGATATGTTTCATGTTATGGACATTGGTACATTTTCGTTATATTTCACTCCATAAAATATTTCGCTCCTAAAAAAATAAAATTGCATCTTGTTTTGTTTTGGCAAGTCCCAAAGACGCATTTTCGTAACACTAAAAAATGGCGACAGAAAAAGAATGGTTCTTTTTTTTTGTTTCGTAAGCATTCTTTATTTTACGTTAAAATTTAAATGGGCCTTTCATGTTATACCATTAAATTTAGTAAAACTATTTCTCAGGCATTAGGTTTGAACTCTTATAAGAATATACCTATTTTTTTCTCTTTATTTACAAATATTTTTCCGATGTGTTCTGGATGTTCCTTCTCTAAAAAAAAAAGAGATACCATTTTGTTTTCGTTTGCATAAGAAAGAAAACAAACATCTTTCTTTTTTTAATTTAATCAGCCACAATAAAGATGGAACGTTACAATGCTACATTAAAGACGTCTCCAGTGTAACTGAATGACTGTTCATATGGAAATCGCAGGGATTCGGCACATACAACAACGCCCCCTATAGTTTGTTGCGATCGCGAATTGAAATACTAGCAATGGAAACTAGTAGTAGTATTGGTGATCGCAACATTGGAATACGCCATCTGGGGAGAGACCGGTTTCATGCCTTTAGCCCTTCTCCCTTCCCTCTCCTCCTCTTTTCAGTTGTATAGGAATGTACTACGATATTTTCCCTTTTCTTAACATTTATCCTTTTTATTTAATAAAAATATTTTTTAAAATTTCTGTGATACTTTTCTTTAGAAGTATGTTTAATGTAGTTTTCAGTTCCATATAGTTTTCCAACTTGAAAGATTTTAATCTATATGAAAATCAAGAGAGAAGCTAACGTACTTCCTTCCTCTATGACTTTCCACACGCTAATAGGGAAACCATGTAAAGTGTTGCCATAGGTAGAGAGTTCTGCTCTACGCCACCTGCAGCCCATTTCGATCGCCAATTATGCTTGGAAAAAACTTTTTTGCGAGTTTAAGTGTTATTAATAATGATGAAAGTTTACATTGCTGAAAATGTAATTTTCTCGATAAAGAAATTTTTTTGTTGTTTTTTTTTTTACGATGCAATGATGATGGATTAAAAAAATGAATTAGGTTAAAAAATAATAGTAGTTAGGTTAGTATAAATACTAAAGAACAAATATGAGTAAAAGTTCTCTTAGAGCCCTAAAACCCTAAGGCGCAGGTTGGTATAATCAAACTCAAGAAACTCTTATGTCTAGGCACTGTCTCTATCATAGATGTTTATTAAAGTTTTTAAAACTATAAACAAAAACACCAGAATTTATTTCGTATTAACAAAATGGTTCTCTGTTGCCTCTTAAGGAAAAATTATTTTAATTTTATAATTTGATTCCGTAGATTCGTTTTCTAAGATAATCCCCAATTCATTATTATTTAGGTAAAAATGTCGATTTTTCTGTGAAGATTTTTTTATTATTTATTTTGATTTCACCATTAATTTTTTTCCTTATACTTTATGTAATATCTTATTCAGTAATGCTATGAAAAGTTTCACTTTTTGAGCAATACAATTATAAAATAAAACTTGTTTCTTGCACTTTTATCACTTCTGAAATTGCGAACTATAAAATTATTTTCAATAAAATCTTCATTTGAATTGAAAATGAATCTAATAATAATGTTAAAGTCAGTTTGATCGGATTTTGAAGCTGTTTCATTAAAATCTTCATACTTATTTAAATTTAAAAAAAAAAAAAAAAAAAAAAAAAGCAATAAATGTATAAATTGCTTTCTCAGGTCTATTCTTTCAGATCTATCTTAATTTATTATTCGTGTAAAAGCATTGATTCCTTTGAGAATAATTTTTTATATATGTTTCAAATTCATAATTATCACTTTATTCTGATTAAATATTTAATTTAGCCAAAAATGATTTTATAAAAATCTCTTACATCTGAAAAAGCAAACAAGTGAGGCAATTTTCTTTTTAAATGTATTAAGTGTTTCCTTAGAACCACTGCTCCAAATCTATTTCAGTTCATTATATATAGCGAAATTCCTATTTAGTAAAAGAATAATATTGAGAATAGATATGAGCCTTAATATGTAGTCAAATATTTAATACGTAGTAAAAAATAAAAAAGAAGAAATAAACTGTATTAGTAAATATTTACTTAAAAAAAATTCTTCAACTCTAGTTATAAAAAAAAAGCCAAATTAAATTATATTTCCCAAATATGTGGCACATATATTGTAACGATGATGGATAGATATTTAAAAATGAACTTGATTTATGAAAACGCTGATTTTTTTTAATACAATACCGTATAATAAAATCATCCATCCTTTATCTAAATGTACATTATTTCTATCCAATCTGCTATTGATTTTCATTAAGTAATTAGGCTGTAATTGAGCCTAAAGCTTTATTAATTATTATTATTAGCTGAGCTTTAACTTAAAAATAAGTGTAATACAATAATATTTTCTATGAACTTGAACACCACTGATTTTATCAGAGAAGAGCTACATAGTCATATTTCTTCAGCTATTTTAATGATAAATAAACAGTTTGAAATTTTAAAAATCATGATTATTTAATTAAATAAAAACACATTTGGGCGAAAAACATTCGGATTCAGGAAGGAATAGTCGTTGTCGTCGCGTCACATGTTCACTTTTTGAAAAAGTAGATGCTAATACAGGGCTGAAATAATTTATGAAATGATCAACGAGGATCCAATTTTGAAAATTCAACAAATTCGTGTAACTAGAAAAGGTGGTTCCTGTGTTCCTTTTTATTATTTATAAATCATCTTTTTAGTGGCATCAGAAAAAGGTGACGGTTATATAATATATTTTAACATTCTGGGTATATATATATATTTTTAGAAATTTCAAAATTTTTTTATCATCTTAGTTCTTTTTTTTCATTAAGTTAAATATATTTTTAAACATAAAATATTCAAGAGGGTGCTTTTTTGTTATGATTGAGATTGGGGGACCTTATCTTACAATAAAAAAATAATCTTGAAATATTTGGGCTAAAAACAACTTTTCAGTTTTCTACTGGCCGAAAAACAAGAAACATGCTTTTTACGCTGAAAAGTATAGCATTTATCATCACGGGAAAAGAATTGAGGGCATAAATTTTGTGTTATAAATAAAAATAAAAAAAGAATTTTTTTTAAAACTACTTTTTATTTTCTTAATGATAATAACTGAAAATCAACTTCTTGATTGATTTTTTAGGTTGTAAATTGTGCTATTACATATCAGGGGAAAAAAAAATCAAGTTGTCAAAATTGCGCTTCCTTAAAAAAAAAAAATTAAAAACTTTTTCAAAAAGTCTTTCAACGTAAATTTTCAAATATGTTTTCATCATTTTAATAGTTATAAAAGATGCTTGGTATCATTGTCTTTGTTATGAGACTAAAATTGGTTTATAATTAATAAAGTTTTAGAAGTTTCAAACAGGAATCACTTTGCCTAGAAATATTGTATACCTAATTTTGATCCAAGAGTTCTGAATAAATTTTAGCTGTTAACAAAAATTTTCATGGAAATTTGTAAAATGACGGCTACAAGATTTTTTGATTTCTGATCCCCATAATATGCAAGCCGCAATCTGAAAAACATGGTTCACTTAGTTTGGTTAGGAGAGCGGTCTAAAGTTTGGACCCCTTAATATTAATTTTACTTTTTGCGTATTTCGCCAGGCCCCTCTTCCCCACTGGGCACTATGGGCACGTGCCCAGGGCCCCGCGATCGAATGGGGCCCCCTAGTTCCTGCCAGATTACCAAATGATAACCGATACATTATTACCGAAAAACATTAATTTTGAAAAATCTGATGATAATGACTTACTACAATACCTACGCTTATTATATTAGCTTTAGTTTGCCGCATGCGGATAGCTATACCTTGTACAACATAGCTTGAACTTTTTGACAGATGGGTCAGTGATGGGAAACAGAAAATATCTATTGGTGTAAAAAATGTGTTGGCTAAATATGTGGCTGTATGTATGTTTTAAACTATTCAAAATAAATAAATTCATTCGTCAATCAATTTTATTGCACTAGACATAAAAACATTGGGTAGGTAAGAAACCATTGTTTTCAGTTTTTCTATTTAAATTTTACCTCGAAGCAATAAAAACCACTTAAGACTTTCGGAAAATGCTTGAGTCCTTAACAGGTACTTTCATGTTGTGTGTCTATTCTTATGATTATTATCAATTTTTAATATTATTAAAATAAGAAGATATTGTTCGTCGTTGCAAAGTTATATCGATTTCAGATTTGACATCTGTCAAAAAGAAAGATCAAACTAATAAATAAACAGGGTATAATACTCCACTCTCTCTCAAAAATGAGTTTTTCCGATATTAGTATGTTTAGGTTAATTTAAATACCTATATGTAAGTATAAGAATACAATTTAAAAAAAAATTATTAAATTAAAAAAAGAATTATTTGATGCGGTGTGGTTTATGTCTTAAAGAAACCTATTCGAACGTCATTCGTAATACCAAAGACAAAAAAGGGGAATTCCCGATTCCCGATCGTCGTTTGACTTGACGAACGGGAATTCCCTTCAAGTATTTGTCTGCGATGTTGTGGCGTTTGTTTTGTTTGTAGTTGTTAGTTTGTTACTGACTGTGCTCGAGCTCTGATAAAAAAAATAGTATTGTTTGATTAAATCGTCGTTTTGTCTGTTTTGTGTTAGCGAATATTTTCGTTATAAAATTAATTAAATAGTGAATTATAATATAAAATGTCGAAACGGTCATATCCTAGTGGATCTGAAAAAAGGAAAAAAGCTCTACATCAGAAAGAAGTAATTGAAAAGTTACCAAAATTAACATCATATTTTACTACTACTACTGGAGAAACTTCTGTAAGTAGCAATCAACTCATAAATGTTCCACATGATGACTCAGCTCAATTACAAATTGCGGGAATTTCTAAACCTTCATGTTCCAATTTTGAAAAAGAGATTGAATCAGAAAGCGACTATTCCTACGACGAAAGTGCAACGACTTCAGTGACTTCACTAAAACCGACAACCCCAACTGTGTCAATTGAACAGCAGTTTTCCAACACAGAAGAATTAATATCGCACGATCCCGCCGATTATTTTCGCGAAAAGTTTGTTGAAATAAATCGCGAAATTTTAATTCGTAAGGGACCAGTATATTTTCAAAATAAAGATTCTGACTTTTCCGAGGCATCCAGAACATACAAAGATGGTAATAAATTAGTAACGAGATATTTCAACAAAGCATTATTTATTCGCAAATTAAAGAACAATGAAAGCGTCGAAAGAAAATGGTTGCTGTATTCGCCTTCCAAATGCTCTGTATTTTGTTTTTCATGCTGCTTATTTAACCCAACTGATGTTAATCTTTGCTCTCGGAATGGATGTAATGATTGGAAGCATATTAATCACATAATTTTAACACATGAAAATAGCCCAGCGCATAAGCAATCTATGATGACTTATCTGGCACGAAGTAAAGCGGTTGGTAGAGTAGATATAGACTTATTATCTCAACATCAAAAGGAAGTGGATTACTGGAGAAACGTACTTAAACGGATTGTAGCTGTTGTAAAATTTTTGGCATCGAGAGGGCTTCCATTTCGCGGCGACAATGAAATCCTAGGATCTCCAAACAATGGAAATTATTTGGGTTGTGTGGAATTATTGAGTGAATTTGATCCATTTCTTGCAGATCACTTAAAAAAATTTGGGAATCCTGGAAAGGGTAACATTTCTTATTTATCAGCAAATATCTGTAATGAGTTTATTGAAGTAATGGGAAAACAGGTTCTAAAAAAAATTATAAATGAAGTTAAATCAGCAAAATATTTTTCCATAAGCGTTGACAGTACGCCCGATCTGTCTCATATTGACCAGCTAACTTTCATCATTCGATACGTAAAAGACTGTGTTCCTGTTGAAAGGTTTTTGAAATTTATACCTATTAAAGAACATAAATCTAAGTATTTAGCGGAGACCATCTTAAATTTTTTAGAGATACATGATATTCCCATAAAAGATTGCAGAGGACAAAGCTACGACAATGCTTCAAATATGTCGGGAAAGTATAGTGGTCTACAAACAAGAATCAAGGAAAAATGTGAATTTGCCACCTTTATACCATGTGCAGGACATTCACTAAACTTGGTAGGTGTCCATGCTGCTGGGTGTGTACCGGAGGCATCACAGTTTTTTGAAATAGTTCAGAAAGTGTACAACTTTTTTTCGGGCTCTACCCACAGATGGAATATGTTAACAGAACATTTAGGTTCAAAAAAAGTTGTTAAGAGTCTTTCACAAACCAGATGGTCAGCCCGAGCTGATGCAGTAAGTGCTTTGCATGGGGGTTATAAAAGAATATTAGAAGCTTTAATCACCATCGCAAACGATACTGAACAGGCACGAGAAACAAGAGACGAAGCCCTTAGTCTGTCTAGAAAAATGGGAAATCTAGAATTTATTATACTGACGGAAATCTGGAGCACTATATTGGAAAGAATAGACAAAACAAGTAATTATCTTCAGAAAGAAACAATAACACTGGACGTTGCAACCAATTTGTTGACTTCACTTTATGATTTTATTACTAACCTCAGGGATAAATTTGATAACTTCGAATCATCTGCCAAAGAAAATAACCCAGAATCTGACTACAAGGATCTATCTCAAAGAACAAGACGTAGAAGCTCACGGCAGAGTTTTTTTGATGGCTCTGCGCCATCAGTCCAATTGAATGGAAAAGAGCGATTCAACGTAGAAACCTTTCTCCCAATAATCGATACCTTGAGTGTTCATCTAAAACAGCGACAAAGTTCATATGAGATCGTCAGTCAACGTTTTAGTTTATTTTTTCACTTAAAAACTCTGAATTCCGAAGAGATACGACAAGGATGCAAAGAATTTTCTCAAATCTATCACGAAGATGTAAATGAAAAAGAGTTAGAAATAGAATGTCAACATTTAAAAGAATACTTAATAAATGTTCAGAGTGAAAATGAAGCATCTAACAGTGTACAGGAAGTATATAATCTATTAAAGCAAAACAAAATTGAAGACACATTTCCTAACGTAGAAATTGCATTGAGAATATTTTTAAGCATGATGGTAACTAACTGCAGCGGAGAACGCTCCTTCTCCAAATTGAAACGAATAAAAAATGAATTAAGAAGTACAATGCTTCAAGAGAGATTAAATAGTTTGTCGCTGATGTCCATAGAATGTGATATTCTCAATACCATAGATTTTGAAGAAGTGATTAACGATTTTGCTCATCTTAAATCTAGAAGGGTACCTTTGCAATCAACATAGAATTAATCTAAGGATTTTAAGTTAAGCGAGTTACTTTTGTAGATTATTTTTTATATTTCCTATTTTTTTATAGCTAGTAACTAAATAAAAATAAATTTAGAACCTTGTTTGTCTTTCTTTATCTATTGTAACTAAATAGTGTTTTCTCAAGGTCATAGGGGCCCCATGATCCTAATGTGCCCAGGGCCTCAAATAGTTTAAAGACGGCCCTGTATTTCGCTATAACTCGAGAGCTTTTTAAGCGAATTGAAAAAAAAAATTGCACACAATTACATAATTCGTTTACTCAAAAATAATTACATGTAAAAAATAACCTTTAGTAAATATTTTTTTATCATTTTATTTAATAATGTTTAAAAAAATTTGAATTGTAAAGTATACAATTTTGTGCATCATTTTAAAAAATATAATTTCACATGGCAAAATACAAAAAAGTTAGATATTTAAAATTCGAATTGTCAAGAACTATTCAACTGATAGCGCTCAAATTTTGTAAAATTTTTTCTTCAAAATGATGCAAAAAATTGTCTACCTTACAATTCAAAATTTTCTCACCCATTATTAAATAAATATTTACTAAAAGTTATTTTTTGCATGGGATTATCTCGGTAAAAACGAATTTTATAATTGTGTGCAAAATTTTTTCAATTCGCTTGAAAAGTTCTTGAGACATAGCGAAATACGCAAAAAGGTAAAATTAACATTTAGAGATCAAAATTCTGAAGTGCTCTTCCTGACCAAACTATTGGGACTATATTTCCCAGATTGTAGCTACCCCCTATATTTTTGGGGTTTGAAATCCGAATCCATCGATAAAGAAGTTAGTTTATAAAGAAAAAGAACGTTTTTGCGTCTGAACTTAAAATATAGTCTGCAAATAATTAAAATTTTGAAGTCACCTCTTTGGGTCATTAACATTGAGTCCTAGAACGTGAAAATCAAATCATTAGATCAAAAGTTATTCAGGGTGGTTTGTTTTTTATTTTGCACACTGCATACCCTGTTTAAGTGGTTAGAGCGTTTAACTATGCACCCAAGTGTTATTCCCAGCTTGCGCCAAGGAACATCACTCTTAAAACCACGGAACTAATTCCAATAAATTCTTTCTAGAATTGCTCAATTGGGCACCTTGCTATCTTGAATGGTCAATAAAGTTTGTAACTGGTAGTAATTTGAACTTCTTTTTGTACAAAAGTTGTATGCTTAAAATGGGGGAAAAAAAATGCAATTTGGTTTTTATTAAAGAATAATCATTTTGGTTTTTGTAAAATTTTTTATTCTTAAAACCAGTTTGATTGTTTGATAAAACCAAGTGATTTTAACAAGTAGCTTTACAACTTTCCTCGGACAATCAAGTTGATTCTAATGATTTTATTAGTTATTGGTTAGATTATTTTATTAATTAAAGCAGTTATTTATTAGATAACCTAGCTTAAACATTAATTTGCAATCTGTAATGTGTATATTTGAGCTACATTTTTGTAAGTTTTCTAAAAATAAATATTAACGGCGCTTAAAAGACAACACCCCGTACGTTCAAGTATTCATCACTTTTAAAATTAAGTTGAATTAATACGGTTTAGAATAGAGATAGTTTTTTTTTTATGGAAAATTCAAGGGAACTTTCAATTTGGATTTTGAAAATCGTACATGTTTAACTTACTGAATAAATTAGACATAAATAATGTATTATTGAAAAGGAACAAAATAATGGGTTGATCTCTTAAATATTACCAATTTCGAAAAATAAAGACCAGATTAATATACAGGATGTTCTGTAATCATCACCCGTAACATATTTTTAAAATAGCTGACAAAAATTAAGTACAGAAAGTGTGTAATTTATTGGTGGCAAATAAATACTTAAGTGAAGGAACAATAACAAGGATGAAATCTGTTGAGTCATAAAAGAGAAAGGCAGGATGAAAAAGATTAAATCCTGTTTGATGATAAAGACGTTTCTAAAAAGCACCTTTTTAATCCTCCAAACAGGTTTCTTTTTTTTATGAGATGTCCTTTTCTGCTGTGATTCATTATAGTTCAATGGCATTCCTATATTTATGTAATTTAAATATTAATACGCGGCCCTTAATGTCTAAACCTTTTTCTTGTTATTAAAGGTGTTTATTGCTGTAAGTTGCATTTGCATTAAAATAGGTGGGCAACTTAATTATTAGATAAAATGTTCAAGAAATACAAAAATATAATAATTTATTTTCAAAAAAAAAAAAAAAAAAAAAAAAAAAAACATAACAAACAAAACAATTTCCTTTAAAACATCTATACAATATTTATAATGAAAACAATCAGTTTAGACATAAATTAAAATGTATAAAATAATGATTTGATGGGAAAATCAAAGAGTTATGAAATATTGATAAAAACTAAAAATTATAACAAAAATAACTGAGTATTTACAAAAAACAATATGATAAAGCAAAATTATGCTAAAATTTAGGAAAAATACTGATTACAGCATGCCATTTTAATTACACTAGAAGAACAGAGAATGCCATTTGCAAAATTGGGATTATTTATGTTTTTTTTAATAAAATAATTTTTTTTTCTTGATTGTTAAAATCTCTGTCAGCAAGTGAATAATATAATATAATCACTCAGTATTATCCCAAAAGATTTTAAATATTGATTATAATGAATGATAATAATGTACAAACTAGATGAAATTGTCAACTCTGACAGTAATTAGATATGAGAATTAATAATAAATAACTATAATATAATACAGGGTGCTTGGGATAAAAGTAACCACAAGTAGTGACTTATCATGTAACATTCCAATAAAATATAATAGACCATGGGTGGCCAAGCTCCTTGATAGTCCAGCCATTTTTCAAAATTTGAAATTTTTCGCGAGCCGCAATTAAATGCGCATTTAAAAGGTATTCAAAAAAGGTATTAAATTTTTTTTTACAGAATTTATTTTTATTGAAAACATATAAATAAAAATACAAAATATGTGTATTGAATTTAAATATTAAAAATTAAACACATTTATTTTACTTCTCTGGATAATTCTTTATAATTTGGTGAATAATTAGTGACAGCACTATTCAGTATTTCTTTGACATGCTGGTTAGTTAATACTGATCGGTGTTTGGATTTCGCGAATTTTTAAGTGGAATAAAATGATTCACTTAAGTACGTTGTTCCATCCAGAGTACCTATCTTAGACAAACAGTAGCAATCCAAATCCCCTCCTGTTTAGGTTTTTATGTTTTGAAGCAATTGTACCTGCCTATGACCAGGCTCTTTAAAAATGCACAGATCTTTTTAATTAGGAAAAAAAAAAAAACATATGTGAACTTAAGAAGGCATGAAATAAGAGTTAAATATCTCTAATAATGAAACCCAAGGACCGGATTCTTCAAAACTGTACACTCCCAGTTAATTAAATTAATAAAATCATGTGAACTAAGTGGATGCGAAACATTAGTGTTAAATCTCTCTAATAATAAAAACCACAAAATAATTATTCACTTTTTGTTGACTACGACAAACGCCTGCAGATCTGAATCTACTAGATTCTAAATCCATAAGAATAAGTCATTACTTAGGGATACTTTTAGCCAAGACACTCAAATAAATTATAAAATTGGCAAATATATAGTTATAAAATTGGCAAATATGTAATAAATAATAAAACTTGGTAAACCTGTGATCTCCCACATAAATGCAATGAGTATAACAATAAATAATCTTATGTTGAAATTCATAAGTATCAGAAGATAAGTAAATATTAAGCATAACAAATTTTTTTTATTTACATTGATTTTATAGTTAAACTTCTTTAACTTGATTTTTTTAGAAACTCTAACAATTAAAAAATCTTGGCCAAATGTGCGCAATAATTTTTTCATTACTGGAAGTTCAAAAAGTTTATTTTTTCGATGACTAGAATTTTTTTGTAAAAATCTAATTATCAAATTTCATCAATATGCCAAATCGTTTTAAACAAACATTACAACTCGAATTTTCTACAGAAATTGATACTCAATTTTTTGTTACATCTGTTCATTCCTTTTTATTAAATAAAGCTTAAAATAAAACTATAAGCTCAAAACATAAAAAAGTCCTTCCTTTTAAATATCCACAAGACCTTCGGACAGCTACCTGGCCAAGAAAGTATCTCAAAATATAAAACAAACAAATATGGTTACTCTTCCAATAATAACCATTTTTTTTACATGCAATGAATGAAGAAAGTACTTTGCACTCATGTTTTATAATCGATTTAATATCTTGTAAAACATTTTGAAAATGATACTAGTTAAAATGTTTTGTTAAACCTCGTTAAAGTGTTTACAATGCTATTTGCTCTTAACAATGTTTTGTTTGTCATCATAGATTAAAATAGAAAAGAATTTTCAATTGATTTTTTATAAGTTGAATTTTTAATAACTTAAGTGTTTTTTTTTTCACACTTAACTTCGAATAATTGAAGTTTCAATGTAGATATATAATTTTAAATAACTTGGTGGTTTTTTTCACACTTAACTTTGAATAATTGAAGTTTCAATGTAGATATATAATTTTAAATAACTTGGCGGTTTTTTTCACACTTAACTTCGAATAATTGAAGTTTCAATGTAGATAAATAATTTTAAATAACTTGGTGGTTTTTTTCACACTTAACTTCAAATAATTGAAGTTTCAATGTAGATATATAATTTTCAATAACTTGGTGGTTTTTTTTACACTTAATTTAAAAATGTTTGAAGTTTCACAGTAGATATATCATAAAAAATACTTATATTCTCAACATTGGAATTTAACAGAAAAGTTGATTATAACCAGAATTTATAAATACACCAGATATACAGGGAAGCTGTATCACATATGTCCCTTTGGGAACATATAATTAATCGATTTATTGCTTCATTAGGTTCAGCATTAGTGTTGCTTCTTTGTAAAGCTGCCAAATCTGAAAAATTTTAAGTGAAGCAATTAGCACTAAATATTATTCAAAACAAAAAGCATAAAAAGAACTAGAGAGTACTTTTGATTCTAAGACACTCAATCTTCAAAATATTCTGATAATACATGTAAGAAGTTTTTTGATGGCTCTGTAGGGACGCAATCTGCAGTGGTATCGTACCAAAGTTATGGAGTTACGTTTCTGCAGCAATTGAGGAATTTCGTTAAAATTACTAACCATTGAAATATTTCAAATATTACATTTTCCTCAACAACTTGTCTTCCAGTATGGCCTTGCACTGAATTACACGAGTAAATTACGGTCTTATAGTATACAATTAAACTATTTTGAAATTTATTGCCTCAACTAAAGTGATCTGTGTTAGATTATATGTATTACTTTCTGTTTGCGTTGTGGCAGTTACCATGGTTACAAGGAAAAGCCACTTTGAATAGAAGTGCGTGGCGAATAACTTTTTATTTTACAACTGTCATTGAACAGCCGACCCAATTTAGGTTTTGTTGAACGAATGTTCTATTAATGAATGAGCTACTAATGTTCAACTCCGTAGTCATGTAATTTTGAATCCAATCCAGAAGACAAGGGAATTCTTGAATCAAAGTTAGGGAGAGATTTGCCTTCGTGGAGGACTTTTTGATGGAACTAACCTGCATTTGTGTTACACCATGAAAACCTTCCACGATGGTAAGAGGACTCTAACCCATGATCCGTCGTCTATTACTGATGATATTTTACATCGGCACTGTGATCAGGGTGAGCCGGATGTGGAATTCAAATTGACCAGCTGTTGCTCTATGCACTGAGCCACCATGGCTATGGTGAATAGTTTTGTCTTGATATTTGCATAAGTCAGTGTGAGTAAACTAATAGACACCTTCATTCCTCCATTAGAAATGTGCTCTCGCTTGTTACTATAGAAGCTAACAGCCCCAGACTTTTAGTCTAGAAGAGTTCAATACTATTATACACTTTTATGGAGAAAGTACTTTTTTTTTTTTCTATGCACATTTAGGAAACATGCCAGTCAGTCTTCTTGAATATCTTACGATTTTAATTTCAAGCAACATACTAAATAGGAAAACAAGATCAATGATTTCCAAACCAGGTGTTTCTGAGTTATTGTCAAGAGTCTACAAATGTATTGGTCCAAACAAATTTATAGCAATGATCTGTATCACAAAAATAAACAGCTATTTCTTAACTAAAGATCTTAAAAAGAGATGCTGGAATTCGATTGGTTACATCCTTCAAAATAAATCCACGTGATCCCACACAACTAACATTATTTGGGCACTAGATGGCCATAGAAAGAGCGGATGACTAAATAGAGAAGCAGCCTAGGATAAAATAGGCTGTTGCCAGAAACTTGTGGCACCACAAGGTAAGAAGATGCAAGGATAGATACAAGGCAAGATATATTTCTCAAGCAAAGTGGGTGTAGTGACCACCTTTTTTGAATATTTGAAAAAAAATTAAAATAAGAAAAAGCAAATTAGGAGTTTCACATTTGAAGAGTTTAGGAGATAAAAATAAACAAAAGCATTTCCTTACTATGACTAATCATATTAGAGATCATGAAGAGCCGAAGAGGAGTAAAAAAAGCAGTTAATTTGTCTATTGAGACTTGAATGCATTCACTTTTTACTAGAAATCACATTTAAGCTGTAGTCTCAAATAAATTGGCCTTAGATAATTCTACTCTCTCCTTCATTTTTATTGATTTCAATAGTGATTAATCAGAGGGAAAAAAAAGGTTTTCGTATTGCTCAAGTTTTTTACTATAGCTTATTTACCATAGTTGATCACTTTATTTTTTATAGGAATTCTAAAATTATATATTAAGGGTGGTTATTGCTGAATATATAGTATTAAATATTTGGTTTTATCCAATATACAATATATTTAATTTAATTACAATTTATAAACATGACATTGATTAATTGCAGTGAAAAATTAGTAGATAAAAGGTAAAAATGTATCAGGTTCAAAATTTTTATTCTTTCTGCATGTCAGATAAATTTTTACTGGTGTTTCTTGGTTTGAAAATGTTGTTTTGAATCTCATATAGCACTTGCTGAAATTAGCTAGATAGCTAGATTGAACATGGTTGACAAACAGTAAGCAATAGAGGCTTTATGCAACACTATAATAGATGTTCAACTTTCTGCAGCATAGAAATTGCTTGCCTTTTCTGGTTGTTTATCTGTTCTGATAAAAAAAAGGCTTTATCTTGAAATAAACCCATTATTTTACCTAACACCAATTTTTTCTAAATGCTTCATGAAAAATTACCCAAATGGACTAAAAAATAAAACTTTTTATGACATTAGGAAGATGATGAGTTACATTGAAATACATGTTAGCAGCCAACTACAGTCATGTTAGCAGTCCCGGCATTTCTGAAGACTTTGAAAGTATTAAAAATGTAGTAACCAATTGTAGCATTAACAGCATTTTAAAATATGAAAACTTGGTTCAATTAATTATAATGGTAACTTAAACACATTTCTACCGCTAATTCCATCTTAATGATTCAATAAACAATGGACTAACCATTCTGCTGGAGAGAGATCAGACCAAAGATAAATAAATATAAGATATACAAGATATACATATACAAGATATACAAGAGATAAGAATAAAAGATACAATTCTTATTGATGCACAAAAACTTTAATTACCTTTAATTTTTTTCAAAACATTATTTGTCGCTTCGTCTAAAATTTCATCAAAATTTATTGAAGTTTCTCTCACATCAAGTTCCTAAACGAAATGTATAAAATCATGTACAGATTAGTAATATTTATTAATACAATTTCATAAAAAAGATTATTAATACAATTACATAAAAAAAGAATGTATGCATACCATTTCTTCATCCCATATTTCTTCATCATATATTTCTTCATCAGATGTTTCTTCATCAGATGTTTCTTCATCAGATGTTTCTTCATCAGATATATATTCATCAGATATTTCTTCATTTTCCTAAAGAAGCATAATAATTTAATCAGTACAATATAATTTTACAGATTAAAATATTCATCAAATGCTTCATCGGTATTCCTTAAAAATCCCTTTTCAATAGTCTGACTGTTATCCTTCAATAAAAACATAAATAAATTTGTATTAATGATATTGAGGGATACAATTTCAGAGAAACAGGAAATATTATTTAACATTTTCACCAAATAGCACCAGACACATCAAAGAATATGTAAACCACAGAATGCAGATTACTCCAAGCATTTCTTGGGCCCAATATTTTGATGAAATCCCCACAGAGTTCAGTGCAGATATTGGTCAAGTACAAGGCATGATAAGTGAATACAGTGAATATATTTTTAAAGCAGAAATTAGTGATCTATTTGAAGTCCTAAATCTGATAGCTTGATTGGTGTAGACATTCAGCGCACAGGTTTTGTCTCAGCTTCACGAATCGGGAATTCCTTAAGAGAGCTTAAAGAAAGTGCCAAAGAAGCTACTGTCTGAAAATCTATAGATGTTGTAATTCTGAAAACTGTTTACAAGTGCATATGTGAATCAGCATAGAAATGAATTTGAACGAGACATCCTTCCACCATCAAAATCAGAAAAAATGTGCAAAAAAGTTTAGTTTAAACTTGATATCACTACAGATTTGCAAGTTTTTCGACTAAAGGGGATTCCAGTATATTCAGTTATAGCATCATACAATTTCTGGCTCTTTCCAAAAATAATAAATATGTTGAAAGGAAAACATTTCAACACCTTTTGGTAGGGCCAGATTTAAGCTTAGCCAGGCCCTAAGCTTTTGAGTGTTTTGGGGGCCCTTGAAATTTCAACTCCATTTTTAATATACCTAAAGCAAATTGTCGTTTTTTAAATTTTATTTATAAACAAGCGAAACAAGCAGCCTCCAAGTCATTTACATTATCACAAGAATTTAGGAAATCACAGAAAATCACAGAAAATTGCTGAATATTTATAAATGGTATGCAGAAAATAATAACTGAAAGTTCGATAAAAGAAAATTTCAATTAAAAAATTTCCTGTTCTAAGTTCTGATACCAATCTAAAACCCTGTCAAATTTAGTAAACGCTTTCCTTTGCAAACAAGGATGGTCCAAGAAATTTGACACCAAAAAGGCTGGAACAGACAACAATTAGCGAAACAATTTACTGAAAATTGAGGAAGAATTATTTTCGTTGATTTGCAGATTTTGACCAGGGCAGAGTAATGCGAAAGACAAGTATATTTTGAGTTTACAGGGGGGCTAGCAAATTTTTAACAGTTTCAAGCTAAGCTTAAAAAAAAAAAAAAGATATTTTAATTTGGAGGTAGGGGGCTGCAGTATCGGTGGCCCTTAGCTTCAGCCTATTTAGTTTATACAAAAATCCTGCTTTGCCTTTTGAATGTAGAGAGAAATGTAGGGAGAAATGTAGGAGAGGAACTAATTATATACAATACAAAATAATAATTATATAGTGGGGATATGCCCTCTTGATTCTCCCCCTACTAGCTATGGCTTCTGTGTATACGTGGAAATTTTTTTTTTTTTTGTGACTTCTTGTATTTTAGGCTAATTTTTTATTTAAAAAAAAAACCCAAATTATTTTAATTAAAATAAATTAAACACACTCACCAAAAGTTCAAAAAGAGAATGATTATTCCACAATGCCTTTAGAAAATATAGAATTTCCTGGTCTCGCCCGTGTAAGCAACGGGCAGAAGAAATCATATCCTCCTTGAAAGAGCCAATTATTTCATTTCTTATGAAGTTTGATATGTTTGGTGTCAAACGAAAAGGCATCTCTACTGCATCGTTTGTGTCATCTGAAAAAGAAATATTAAATACATTGAAAAAGTTGACCACCAGTCTAAGTTAACCTCTTCTATTAAGAACCAAATTATAATTTTTGATTTCAATAATCAGATTTTCAAGTATCAGGACTCAAGCTTAATGGTTAAAGAGTCTGATCTCAAAAATGCAAATCAATTAGCGCAGATGATAAATTAAGTGATATAATCAGATACAAAAGCATACTTCTTATAGTTTCTTGATCCTAAAAATGTAGGAGGCAGTCGCAAATCAACCTCAATCGTTTGGTCAGGAGAGAGGTTGAAAGTTTGGATTCCTTAATGTTACTTTGAATTCATGTGTATTTTGCTGTGTACTTTGAGAACTTTTTGAGTGAATCGGAAAACTTCCGTGCACGACTATAAAAATTGTTGGTTAAAAAGTAATTTCATGCACAATATAATTTTTAATACATATTTATTTTTTATTTAATAGTTCTATATATATTCAATAATAATTTATTTAATTGTAATGTATGCAACTTTTATATCATTTTTAAGATACAACATTCATTTTTAAAAAAAATTTATTTTTAAAATACAAGATTTGAGTACAATAGTTTCAATAGTTTTTAAATCAACCCATTTTAAAAAAGTCTTAAATTTAAAAATTTATTTTTTGAGGGCTATTTGACGGATTTCATAAACAATTTGGATTTTACAACAAAAAATTTCACTCTTAAAAATGATGCAAAACTTTTTATCTCCTACAATTCAAATTTTTTTCAACCATTATTAAATAAAATATTAAAAATAATGAATAATTATTAAAAATTAATTTTCCCCATGTCAATTATTATGATATTATTAACATCTATACTTTACATCTATACTATAACATAAACTTATAATTTAATAGAAGTTTTTTTTGGAAAGAATTTGGTTCAACAACCTCGCTATTGATTAATTCCACATCATGCTTTCTTTCTACGTTTTTAATAATAAACATTAATTTATTTGCTTGATGAATAACAATTTTTCAAACTCATAGGGTATTTTCAGTAAAAGCACTTAAGTTTCTTATATAAGCATTTTTTAGACACCCACTTCCTCTTGTCATAAAAAAATAAATGAATAGAGAACCCCCTTAGATGCTTGCATATCATTTGAACAGCCTCTATACATTTAATTTAGTTTTATATGCTTAATTTATTTAAAAATCCAAGTTATACAAAATTTTTTAATGATAATGTAAAAATTCATTAATAATACAAATTTGTTTTGTGCAAAAAAAAAAAAAAAAAAAAAAAAAAAAAATTAAGAACACTCTTTATTAGAAAATGCTAATAGAATTTTCTATAAATTTGAATTAATGTAATGATACAAAAAATAATAAGTGGATATGAAAATTATTTAAAAAAATTCCTGAAGGAAAAACATTTTAACTACAATGACTAAGACTAACGAAAAAAAATTAGAATAGCAAACATTATATAGTTCACTAAGTGTAATATGTGACAAGAGAAACATTTAATCAATATATGTTTAAGATTAAGTGGTTTTGCACAATTAAAGAATTTATTTACCTTATTTGTCATTTTTGCAAATTTTAAACTAGAGTGCATGAAGTATAGAGCTATAATAGTTAATATATTTAACATAATATAAAGTTATTAAAAATAACAAAATTACACATTGTAAGTATGATGTAAGAAAATGATTTTAAAAATTTTAGTACCATTATTTTAACCACATTTTTTCCATATTATAGATGGTAATTTTTTAACCAACTCTCAATTGTACATGCATCACATCAATTGTATTACAAACATATGATAATTACCTGATAAAATTTGAAAGCTCAAGTCATGAATTGCAATGTGACCAGTATTGAGGTCTATATGAAACAAATCAGGATTCTGGTGATCAAGGCAAAATGAATATTTCATGAAATTACAGATGGCCAAGCTTTTTGAGAACTGAAAAGCATATGAATTTTGTAAGAACATTTAAACACTATGATTTCATTTTTTACAAAAGAATGAGAGAATTTGTGATGATCAAATTGAATTTATTTAACCCTCCTAGCATATAGTTCCTGAGAAAAATAAAGAATTATGCAAATCTAAATCTCACTAAGCAAATCTAATGCATTATAAGTACTATTAGAACAATAGAGTTAAAGCATTATAAAACATATTATAAATAATAGCGAATATACAGACTATTCAGACATGCCCTCGACAGTTATGGAAAAATTCGAGTGATTTAACCCCCGCGTACAGCTCAGTTTTAATACTATCCAGCGCTGAAAAACAGGGAAATTTTTTAATATTTTCTTTATCGACATAAGTCACAATTCACATTTTCATCAGTTGTTTTAAAATAATACAAGAATTTTATTATCTTTTACGTTTTCAAAAAATATATAACAGGGCACCCACTATTTCAGCGGGCAGGGTTTATAAGTGAAAAAATTCATGCAATATTTTTATTTTCAGATGAATATAATTTTTAAATATTTTGTCTCTAAAAATGTTACAGAAATTTTGTAATAAAACAGAAAAAATAAAAGGGAAGCTCAGATTTATGGAATATTCTGAATCACTATCTTCATAATCAAGTTATTCCCACATATGTCGCTGACACTCGGCAAATCCATATTTTTCATAAATGCTCATTGCACGAAAGAAAAACAAAAAACATGCAAACTCATAAATATGCAGTGAAAAAAAATCAAGCGAGAGAAAGGGTTCATGAACCCTCTAGTGCCATCTAGCAGCCAAAATACGCATCAAATGATGTTTTTTTAAAACCTACATTGGAAAATAGCAGGATCAATATTGAAATAAGGGGAAAAAATTCTTCGCCCATGATATTCACGTAACCTGTAGTCTGGGATGAAACTGATAACGTTCACACAATTTTAATATCAATTTACGTGACTTAAAAGTTGCTCACTTCAATTCATATTTTGAGGATTTGAATATTACATACCATGATTAAAATTCATGCAATTTAAATACGGGATGATACGCATCTTAAAAAGTCGATATTGTGCTTTGTATTCAATATTGCAATTCATATTCACATGTATTTAAAACCCTGATTCATATTCAGGATATTGTAAAAACAAACCTCACGATTCATATTCTTGCAATTTTAAAATCAAATGTTATGATTCATGTTCACAGGATTTCAACGACATCATTTGTAGACTATTCCTATTAGAAATGGTTGTTAATAAATATATTTACAATATTATTAATATTTTGTTTTTTGTGTTCATTCTTTATTATAGAATTTTTACTTTCTTGTTAATTGCCTTTGAGGATGCAATCACAATAATTTGAAAAAGAGTAAAGATGATAGATAGGTAAGTTGTTTTAAATACAATTATTTAAATCAAGTAACATTTTCAATTTATTAAATATGCATAGCTATGAATATTAAATATGCCAACATAGATCGGAAAACAATCTGGTAGATTTTACAAAATATAAATTTTATGATAATTGTTGCATAATGCATAAAATATTTTACACATAGGGAATTTTAGGGTTTTTTATAGTCATCAAAAAAGAAAAACTGCAATATTTTCAAGTCATGATTGGCACTAAATATGCTTGAAATGCTGTGTAGTATGTTTACTTATAATTTTGAATAGTAATATGCATCATAACATTAGTTTAGTTAAACCATTAATTTAAAAAGGGAATTCTGAATAAAAATAAACTGAACATTTTAGAACAAAAAAGTTTTAAACTGATTTCTATAAATGAAGTTTTCTTCATTAGTAATAATTATTTAAATTTTCAAGCAAGAAATAATTCGTGCAAAAATTCGTTTCAACTGGGATTTATTTAGGAAATTTACCACCCCCTCTAGTCAAAATCAGGAAGTTGAAGGAATGGCCAAAGCACAGGAAGGGTGCTGAAAGAAAGTATGGGAGTTTAACTTGTAAAATTTGCAAGAGGAATCTTTTCCAGCAAACTACAACTTTTGAGAGCTGTGGTGACTCAAGGTTTATAATGCTCACCTCCCAATCAGGTGACAGGGTTCCAAATTAAGCGATGGCTATCCAATTGGATCATTGGCCCTTTGTAATAAAATAGGGTGGTTGAAGAAATCGATAACGGGTATATCGACTGCATTACTTTTCAATTACTTCAATATCTGATTTAAAGGCCGAGATAGCCTGGTCGGTAGGGCACTGGGCTTATGTCTACGCGGCCGTGGGTTCGATCCCCGCCGGCCGAAGACTGCGCGTGCAGTAAATGGTGACTGATGCTCGTTAAGTTTGCTGAATTACAAAGTCCTCCACGTTCCAATAACAAATCATACATCTGGGGGTGCTGATCTAGGAGTTTCCTTGCTTTCTGCATTAGTTCAAAATTACAAGGCTACGGAGTTGAACATTAGTAGTCGCAAAGTCAAAATTGGGTTGGCTGTTCAACAACGGTTGTAAAATAAAATATCTGATTTAAAGCCATGGTGACTCAGAGGTTATAGCACTTGCCTCACAATGAGGTGACCAGAGTTCCAAACTCAGAATTGGATGGCTAATATGAACTTTGCACCTGGCTCGTATTGACCACAGTGCAGACGTAAATTATTTTCAGTGGCTCTTGCCGTCAGGCTAACCGTGGGAACTTTTACTGGGTTTTCTCTAAATGTAATACAATTGCAAGTTAGTTCAATAAAAAAAGTCCTCCACAAAGGCGAATTTCTCCCAATACTTGATCAAGGAGTTCCCCTTTCTACTGGATTGGGTTCAAAATTACAAGGCTACGGATTTAATCATTGATAGTCATAAACCTAAAATTGGGTTGGCTGTTTGACTATGGTGATAAAATAAAATATCTCATTTAATGACTGCTCCAGATGATAGTGATGAAGTTGAAAAAAAAAATATATCAGAAGGTATAATCATTACTAATCGAGAAAGTTTCAATG
Organism: Parasteatoda lunata; assembly: GCA_949128135.1. Classification (NCBI taxonomy): domain Eukaryota; kingdom Metazoa; phylum Arthropoda; class Arachnida; order Araneae; family Theridiidae; genus Parasteatoda; species Parasteatoda lunata. The sequence continues at coordinate 80,859,602 of OX421977.1, forward strand.
CATAAAAAATCTGACACAATATTTATTTGCTAATGTAAACCATAAAGCAAATTTACAAGCAATAGCAAGCATTGAGGGGGATATTGTACCTTAAAAGAATAAGTAAAAGGAACAAATCTTTTCTAATAATTTATCTCATAGATGTAAATTTTTGAAAAATATGTTTAGATATTTTTTGCCTCGGTTTATGTTTTCCCCGGTTCGCTCCTTTTTTAATGCTAGATTGAAGGAAAACGTAAAATAAGGGCTCCACTGTATTTAAATAGGTATAGGCTCAAAATAGTTTTCATTGAAGAGAGTACGCGAATGATCAGAAACAAACTGGTCCAAAAATTGTTTTAGTACTAATATTTTGTACATGCAAAAATTATGCTAGCCCAAATTAACCTTACCAATTTGTGATAAAACATGAAAATGTTTTATATAGTACTAGTTGTAACTGTAGTTAACTGCAAAAATTTTTTTTTTCCATAACTGTTTTCTAAAAGTATTAAATGCATGTGTAATTCAGAAAATATTTTCAGTAATCATTAGCTCAGTCTTGGATATTAATGGCTGCACTTTATATATAAGTTAGCATACAAATAAATAAATGATTACCTGTCTTTTAAACAATTGATATGATCGAGGATCTTTATGAGTCAGGCACCAATTTCTAAGCAAATCTGTAGGAAATTTTATGTTTTTTCTTTCTGAGTAATCCATACTACGAAATTCATCATACAGTGATAAAAGCCTTTTTTCACAGAAAAAATCGTTAAATTCTTTTTTACCAGGTGCCTGAAATATAAAAGTTTTAATAATAATAAAAATAGTTATTTTTACACAGATAAACAAAGCTAAAATAAATAGAAACGATTCCTTATGTTTCACTCTTAACAAAATTTATAAGGTGAATTAGCAGCAATGGAGCGTGATTTCATTGACAAGCAAGTAGAAAACTGCTATCACCTGATAAAAAACTTCATTATCTTAAAAAAATTCATAAATAGGAAATAACAGCCAATATGTTTCAAGCGCTCACAAACCGGCAAGAGAAAGGTGGTGAGGAACTGATGTCGTTAACAGGGGAATCAGCATTCATATAAATAAAATAAGATTCCAGGGCATCAAAATGAGCTGATGTGACTTCAGTGGAAATAATTTTGGCATGGTCCATTCCATTTATGTCCATATTGTTTTTGAGCAAAGATGAGATTTATTCAAGTGTTTATTTAAAGAAATAGCGTTAGAAATTAAATGTCGGAAAGTATCAATTTGACCAGGAGAAATTTTACTCCAATTGAATGTTTATTTCTGTTGAATTTTTCGTTTTATATTTCAAATAACTTTTTTTTCTTTTCATTAACATCTGGCAAGTCTTGAAAATAAGCACCTGTTTTTGAGTGCTTGAAACATCGGCTGCTACTTCCTAGTTATATATTTTTGAAGTGAATGAAGTCTTTAATCAGGATATTTCTTATCTCTTTAGCTTATTGGGTTTATTAATTTAATAGTAAATTGAGCTTTAAAAAACAAAACAAAATACTAGACACAGAAAAGCACAGTAGCAAAAATTGCAGGTAACCTCCGATGGTCTGGATTTACGATAATTTTTTTGTCTTCGTGTGATTTCAGATATTTATAATAAGATGTTACATGCAAATTCCGAGTTAGTTACCGATTCTTCTTACATATGTTTTACCCTTTTCTATTGCCAGATGAGTAAAGAAATGAAAGAAAAAAATACACTCCTTAAAAATTTTATTGTTTTAGTGAGATAGTTAAATTTTTTTTAACTTGTCATAAACACAAGTTTTTTGTAACTTTAATATTAGTTAATTGATATCACTTTCTATATTGTTTGCCATTTTAAATTTTAATAATAGTTTACTGATATCACTTTCTATATTGTTTGTCATTTTGAAATTCTTCTACTATGCTGCAGTGTTTAGTATAGAATTTTACAGAGAGGTATAAATAAAAATTTGGAAAGTTTTTTTTAAAAAAACATTGCACTTTGAGATTATATCTTATATAACAATTTAAACCTACATTAACTAATTAAATTAACATTCATTTTATGAGACATGCATTATTAGCCATTTTTGTTAGCATATACCACATTTTATAATTATACTGAACACAGAAAATAAATGATTGTATAGAAATATTTGCAGGTTTAATGAATTCTAATATTTTATGTGAATATACATTTACATTGTTCAGATAAGATACAAAGGCCCTGATTTGGTTTTATTATATTATTTATTTCATCAACAAAACCTATAATAAGATAAAATTGTATTCACATATTAATTGTATGATAATTTTGTGGTACACATATATATTGAACTTATTGCATATATTGGAACATAAATTTCTTCGAGTATGTCATCAGTGGTGTGCAGAGGTGTGTAAATGTCAGGAGAAGAACAAAAAAAAAAAAAAAAAAAAAAAAAAAAACATAATTAATTTTTTTTTCAAAGTTATCTATTTATAAAATCTATATATCTTTATTATTTTTTTATGTGAATGTGGAAATTTTCCATGATAAAAAATAAATTAATTATTTCTTACAAAGTATTGCTATTTTTTTTTCTATTTTAAACAATTATTAAATTTTCTTTTTTAAACAAGTAATTTTAATTAATAATTACAATTATTTATAAAAATCTATTTTAAACGATTATTCTAATTATTTTTTTGTACTTTTGAAAGGAGATATTTTTCCTAAATGCTCTAAAGCATCATTATTAAATTAATTTTAAAAACTATTTTTCATAAAATATTTTCCGACAGCCTATAACTAATCAGGTAAAAATCTTGACTGCATTATAAAATAACAGTAAAAGATTTAAAATTATAAAGTACACAACTGACATACTGAATTTTATTTCAGGTAGTGAAGAGCTAATCAATAGAATTAATCTTAGAATTATGAACCTAACTCAGAAAACAAGAGGTTTTCTAAATCAAGTTTCAAGAAAAACTCGCTACTGTAAAGGACCTATTGAATGAGGTTCAGTGGCTGTACATAGAAAGAAAAACTACGAAAATCTTAAATATTACTTTCTTCATATATATGTCATTATTTTGGTTTTGGTTAGATCAGTGAAACCAATTCCCCAAAGCCTATAATGATTAGCACTAACTGCCTTCAGCACTTTTAAATACTCACTTTTCTAGCAGGGTACAGTCTGTTTTTCAACGACTTCGTTTTATCAGTCTTTTAAATGTATGTTTTTTCCAATTAATCACATTTAAATTGCACATATAAAATATATTTTTGCTAAGAAAATAAAAATTTAACATCGAAGACTTTAAGTATTCATAATATTTAGAATTTATGTATATTTAAGTAGCATTAGTTCAAATAAATTTTAATTATTAAAGGAATAAAGTTTTTCATTCCATTGTCGGTACATAATCGGTTGCATATAAAATGCACAACTTTGAATTACATATCTCAGTTTTAAAATAAAATTTTACTCCTACCTGAGCGCATAGTTGAAGCAATGTTTTAGAGTGCTTGTAATCAGATACGATTTTCAAATTAGGACCAATGAGTAAAGACTGGGGAGATTGGAGTTTCACCATGTTTCCACTTTCTTGATTCAAAATAATGTTCACTAATTCATACATTTGGTAAACTAAAGTTTGCATCATGTAAGTATCTGGCAGACAAAATTGGAGCACAAATGGAAGAATCTACCAAAAAGAAATAGAATTTCTTTAATATGCATCAGGATAGTAACAACAATTAAAATTTTAAAGCACTATAAACAAAACTTTAAGGAGTTTAAACAAAGCAGTCAGTTGAGAATAAATATTATCAATAAAAAATGCATTTTACAAATACAAAATGACAAAAAAAAAAAAAAAAAAAACAGGAATATTTGAAATGCGTAGTGGTAACCATGAGTAGGTTGCAACACTGTAGGATAGTGACTTTCAGCAAGTAAACATTTTCCTATTTTAGGGGCAATTGAATGGGCGACAGCGTATGTTCGCCATGAAAAGGTGTTATAAAAACAGCGATAGTTCACAGGACATTTACAATACAATTATTTTCATTGAATAAAGAAGAATAGAAACTACAGGGTGTTTATAAAGTCCCGGACCCATTTTTATGTTTAATAACTCAGAAAATAATAAAGACAGATTAAAATTAATAAAATAAATGGTTAGATAGACTCAAAAAGTTTCATGACCCTTGTCAATGAACTTCCACGTGTTCCTCCTTCGTCGCACGGAGAACATCAAGTCGATAGTCAATTTCACGCCAGGTAGCGGCAAGCATGTCGGCACCCACAGAGGCTATTGCGGTTGTAATTTTGGCGTTTAGGTCATCAATGTTAGACACGATCCTCCTGTAAACATTGTCCTCTATAAATCCCCAAAAAAGTTCAGCGGCGTTATATCAGGTGATCTGGGTGGCCAAGGAATTGGACCCCCTCGCCCAATCCATCTTCCTGGAAAATGGTCATTCAAAGAACTACGAACGATGATACCCCTATGAGGTGGCGCACTATCTTGTTGCAAAAAGTCATGTGACTGAAGCTCTTCTAGTTGTGGAAATACGAAGTTTTCCAACATGTCGAAGTATACGACTGATGAGACCGTATTTTCTGTAAAGCAAGGCCCAAAGACTCGGTCACCTGATCACCTGATATAACGCCGCTGGACTTTTTTCTTTGGGGATTTATAAAGAACAATGTTTACAGGAGGATCATGTCGAACATTGTCGAAAGCCAGAATTACAACCGCAATAGCCTCTGTGGATGCCGACATGCTTGCCGCTACCTGGCGTGAAATTGACTATCGACTTGATATTCTCCGTGCGACGAAGGGGGAACACGTGGAAGTTCATTGACAAGGGACATGAAACTTTTTGAGTCTATCTAACCATTTATGTTATTAATTTTAATCTATCTTTATTATTTTATGAGTTATTAAACATCAAAATGGGTCCGGGACTTTATAAACACCCTGTATTATCTTAATTCCCAATACATTTGTTAGATAGCAGTCTACTGAAGAAAAAAAAGAAGCAATAACTACTGCTTTGATCTATATTACCTATGATAGATAATACAGTAAAAATATTAAATAAAGAAGTAAAAATATTTAATAATACAGTAAACATATTTTCTAAAAAAGAAAAAAAAAACTGCACTAACTACTACTGCTTTAATGTATTATTTTCTTTTATAGATACTTTTCTTTTATTATATTTTATATCCCCAGAGGTGTGATTTGTTATGGAAACATGGAGGATTTTGTGACTCGGCAGATTTAACCTGCATCAGTCACCATTTACTACACAGGAGTCTTCGGCCAGCGGGGATCGAACTCACGAACTCTTGGCCCAATGCCTTACCAACCAGGCTATCCCGGCCCTTTGATAGATAATTATACATTAAAAACAGAAAAGCTCTAACTACTGCTTTGATGTATATTATCTTTGATAGATACTAATACATTAAAAACAACAGAAAAAAAACTATGCTAACGACTGCTTTGATATATATTATCTTTGATAGATACTAATACATTTAAAACATTTCTTTTAATTAAAGTAGAAAAGATGAAACTAATAACAATATTTACCTGTCCATTTTCTCCTTTCATGCAAATTCTGATACCAAAGTTAAATTCATCATTTACAATTTCCACCTTGTTCAAAAATCCAGAAATTTTTTTTGAAGCCTGATTTCCTTTCTAATAAAAAAAAAATTTACCTTTTAACATTTCTCTGGAAGAAATATGTGTAGATCCATTAAAATAAAACATTTTTTAATAAAAATAAATTTCTAATAACATTAGTGTTAATGAGAGCACATTTTTGTATTAATAAGTATCATAATAAGATAATGACTTAAGGTTAGAATTGAACTAAAAATAAAAGAGCCGTATTTAGAGTAGGTTAAGATAAAGTAGGTAGGTACTTTATTTACGTCACACTAGAGCATCACAATTGGTCATTGGTGACAGTGTGGGAAACATCCCTGAGGAAGATCCAAAAACATGCCATCGCAATTTTGATCTGCTGTACAGGGGATCTCATTTGTAAGGTCACTTACTCAATTTAGACAAATCTGAAGGAGAAAGAAATTTTCTCCAGACCTCAGTATCCATGGTACAGCTTAATGACTGACCACAAAACTTTCTATTCCACAGATTTTACAGACACGTATATCACACGTACTTAGAGGAGTGGAGGATGAAGCCCTTTCCCCTCCGAACCGGAGTCTGCATAAATGTGCTGAATGGCAATCTCTGAGTGCTTTCAGAAGGAAGAAAGTTTAAAATGTATTCGGCAACAAAAAGTTGATGAGAATCCTTAGAAAGTGTCAAGATTTTATTTCATTTTATAACCCTTGTTGAACAGCCGACCCAATTTTTGCGTTTAAGACTACTAATGTTCAACACCGTAGCCTTGTAATTTTGAACCCAATCCAGAAGACAAAGCAACACCTGGATTAAGTATTAGGAGGAATTAGCCTTTGTGGTGGACTTTTGATGGAACTAACCTACATTTGCATTACACGGGGAAGGAAAACCACGAAAACCTCCCACGGTTAGCCTGATGGCAAGAGAACTCTAACCAATGATCCATATACCACTGATATTTTACGTCAGCATTGTGGTCGGTGCAAGTCGAGTGTGCAATTGGCATCGACCAGTCATCACTGGTATTCGAACCCAGTTCACCTCAATGGAAGGCGAATGCTCGATACCCTGAGCCATCACGGCTCAAAATGCCAAGATTGCAAATGCTTGAGAAACGAATAGTTAAAATAAAGAATTTATAAGATATTGTCAGTTGGAAGCTTGTTTGCAAAAAATAAAGCATAATGCTAATTTTCTATTCTCAGTGCATTAACTTTTAAGCTAATTTGTTTAAATTCAATAATGTCAGAAACTTCATTTAATAGTTGAAAAGTGACTTTGAGATAAAACGGCAGTGGATATCAAATAGTGAAAACAAGTTCGATAATAAAAAGGATATTTAATAACTGTTTTAGGATGTAAAATATAGACATAATAAATTATAAGTCACATGCCTCAAAATAAAAAAATGAATAAGATGGATGGAAATGATAACGTATCATGCTTATGTATGTATAATAGTTATTAAAAAACTTCATCTACCCAGCTCCACACAAGTATTATAATTGAACTATTTTATGAAGTAAAATATAGTCCTTATTCACGGATGCTACCTAACCCCCCCCCCCCCCAAAGATGCTTAAGATTTTGGATCAATTATAAAAATCTTTAAAACTAATTCCTTTTTAAAAAAATTTAAATTTTTAGTGTATAAGTTATTGAAATAAAAAAAATTTAAATTGAAACAAATGACATGCAATAGGAAAACAAAAACGAAACAATAATTATGTTTCTAAGAAACAACACGTATGACAGAAAGTGTCTTGCGCATGTTTTCAAAGTTACATCTTTTATAAGAGCCATCAATGCTCGTTCTACGAGTATAATTTTTTTTATTATACATAGATATGTAACAGTGTAACTAATACTCGTTTTTCAATGAATAACACTAAAAATGAATAAAATTATTATTAATGAACCTGCATAATTATATTTAAAACATAATGCAGAACTATTTGCTTTAAACCTTTTAATTCTTTTCAAGTTATAGTTTCGTTTGTTTTAGCTTTTCGTTGTCTATGAGAGAAAAGAATTTTTATTCAGAAATTTGTAAAAACGTACATTTACACTTTCATGCTTATAACAGCTCACATGCTTGATGTTTTAATTCTTTGTTGCCAACCCAAAAAAGAAAAGAGAATTTTTTTTATCACTGTATAAGAGATATATGTATATATAGATGTAATATGAATACACAATTTTTACTTACATTCAAAGGAACATCAAAACATAACTTTGCGCCTTCACTCTGCAGATAGTATATTGGCAAGAAGTCAGATAAACATAATGAACTAAAAAACAATATACAGATTGAATAAAATACAAAGCATATCTCAAGAAATTTAATTAATGTATTACTATTAGAAATAGGATTACTATTGAGTTGGTTGCTTCTCGATGACTCTTTGGCTACATTTTCTGATGACAGTTGAAATGCTTGTTATTATAGTTGTTTTGAACCTTGAATGAAAAAAAAAAATTTTTTTAGTGGGCTAAAATTATAATAAATAAAATTTTTTTTTATTATGGGCATTATTTCTGCTATTTTCATACTGTTTAGCTTGATTTAACAGAATGTAATAGAGAATTACAAAAAAAGATTTATTACTTTGCATTTTGGTTGCCATCAATATCATGGTCACTAAGTGTGTGTAAAATTTCCTTAATTTCAGCTTGCAATGAATCCCCTTTGCTTAGCTCAAACTGATTGGAAAGCTCTTGGCAAGTTTCCTTCAAGAATGAAAGATCTCCTTTATATAATTCTTGAAGACTCAGTTTAGATTCTCCCAGTGTGAAGCCACGCACTTCATCTTGTAAACGTTCTAACTGAGAGGATAAACGAAATGGTGACATAAAAAGGATAATCATCCAAATTAAGAATTTTGTACAAAAGTATATAATAGAATTAAATATAATTAACATAATAGGATAGTATTAGATAATATATATTAGATAATATAGTATTAAATATAATAGAACAGAGTAAAAATAATTTTTTTTTTCAATTTTAGTTTTGTTACAGAAAAAGTTAAAAATGGTTTTTGAAGTTAACATACAAAAATTTACATTATTTAATAGATCTACATCTTCTAGATTCACTTTAGATTCTAAATCTGTTAAATTTCTCAAAATTTTCATTTTTTTCTCTTCTACATTTACTTCCTCAATTTATAGCACAGAAAAGTACTTTACAGTTCAGTTTCTAGCACATTTTGAATTTATAGCACAGATTATACAAAACACAACGTCTTTTTGTTGTTTCTTTAATTTCTGATTTTTTCTTACTTGAAGTGTTGTCAGTAAACAAAATCCCTTGTAAACAAAATTGCTGAAAAGTGGGTTAATTATTATCGGCTATTATATACAGGTGGTTTATAGTAAGTGAAACTTAAACTACTTAAATTGGAACCTAAAAAATGCTTATAAATAAATCTGAAATTTTTTGAATCTGATATTTAAAATAAATCTGACATTAACAAAACAAATACATTTGTGGGAAAACAATATTTTCAGGCTAGAGTGTTTTTTTTTAAACATAACCAATATTTTAGAATTCTGGCCTAAATGAATTAATAATTATAATCAGATCAAGAAACATATATTTAATAATAAATCCTAACACTAAAATGAAATATAAGTTAATTAAACTAGCAGTAAAATTTAAAACTTGTTCTTTTTAAGTTCATAAGTTTATCAAAACTAGTTAGATCATCCAACAACTGAACTCATGATATATAATTTTACTGTCACAGTAACTATCTTTGATGATGCCCAAATTTCAATGTACTACAATGTTTTTTTCCATAGTTTTCCAGACAGCCCAATGTGGGCCAATGCCTTCCTCTAAAGATTTCTCCATAACGACTTCCCATTTATCTTTGATCTTCATTTCTTTTCATTAATTAGAAGAAAATCAGACTCCACCGAGTCAGCCCATCTGAAACGCAGGTTTCCATGCTTTCTTGTTCCAGTGGGTCTAAAAGGCAGTATTTTTTTATTGTATTGTCATTCAAATCACGAGGGCCATCCAATTCATTCTATTTATTTTTATGTATTTAATAATATTGGGTTGTTTATAACTCTTGCACAGTTCAAAAGTTAAAAAAAAAACAAAACAAAAACAATGTTTCTTTAGTCACACTAAAAAACAGGTTTTGCCGAATATATCTTCATTTCCAACAAACATTTAAAAAATATATGGGTATTAAAGACAGTGATTAGTGAAATTCTCTAGAAGTAAGTAACCAAGATAAATTGATCTGAAGTATAATAATAATATATATATAATCTTACCTTCATAGAACTTATCTTGAAAGTGTTATTGACTACTTTATCAGTGTAACAAAAAATATTTTTAAGGCAAAATATATAAAACATACCCCTTCTCCAAATTTTCTTAATGTAGCACATTCCTTGGGATTAGACTGTTCCATAGAAGATAATAATTCTAGAAAAATAATTGAAATTTAAAACAAATGAATAAAAAGGGTAAAAGTCAAAATGTACTTATCTGTGTAACTGAAGGATCAAACAGAAAACCAATGCCAAAATTGATTAGTAAATAATAACAAAAAATTTCGAATTACAAAAAAAAGTTGTTTATTTGGCGGTTGATTAAAATTTTTTTTATTATTAACCAAATACTAAATCATTTTCTCACCTTTTTTAAATTCTTTGAAGAGATAACAAAATTGCTTCTTTTATCCCTGGTTAGTCTAGAAAAGAGAGAATTTTCCTTTGTCTTTGCTCTTGTTTGTTCATCTCATTTTCATTGAAGGGGAGAAGAGAATTATTGTGATGAAACAAGCGTCTTCTTTTTCCAAGAATAAGAAAAGAGATGTTTTCCCCCCAGTTTAATTTGCTTTTGAAACATGCGCTAAAGCACTTGTCTTGTGCCTGGTGGAGGTGTTTTTCTACAATGTGAATGTTCTGTTGATCAGCAACATCAAACGTGCCAATCTACGGATGTTATTCGGTAAATTTTCCCGTTTATTTAAATTTATTTGGTGTTTCCTTTATTTAAAATTGCTTGAGTGAATGTGTTAGTTGTCAACAGTGAGCAGGGCTTTCAAATGCAGCATCATCATTCCTTATGCCATAAGTTAGAATTTGCTTTTCTTAAGTTCAGAGTTAATCACAAAAGTTGACTTTTGTTTCGATTGTATGGGCATCATCGAATGGAAAACAGAAAGATGTATGTCACTCATATTTTGATTGCTATAGTATTTTCTATCGTCAAATGTTTGTGAACGTTTTTACCTGATATCATTAATCATCATGTTAATTTTTATGTGTTTTTACATAAATTTTTACATTGTTCCTGAAATCATAAGCGTGTGTGAATTTTCAGTGAAGTTGAATGTCCAGATAATGTGAATTGCCTTTTTTCAATTAAGGAATCTTTGCAGTCTTTATGCAGTCAGTGTGTGCCACTTATCTTTGCAGTCCATCTTCTTTATCACAATGGAAAAGGAGTGGCAAAGGGGTTTACAAGTAGAGCAGCATTGGACATTTCATAGCACAAAAGAGTGTAATAACATTTTATGAACCCCCTAAGGGTTCTTGGAGGGGGAGGATATTTCTGTTTAAAGTAGTTTGTGCTGCCATCTATATTTCATTTTAAGAAGTCATGTCATTAGTAAATGTTTATTTTATGTTTTATGTAGTTTAGTTTGCTTTAAAGCGTTGTACAAAAAGGTAGTGTGTTTGTATTTTGTGTTTGTCATTAAAATATGTTGTTCGTAATTGTTTTGGGTCGTTAGTATTAATTGTTTAGTACCCACAATCCTTATATCAAAAAATTAAAAAAAAAAAAAATGTTTAAGGCCCATAAACTGTATCACTTAAAAAAAAAAGTAAAAAAGTGTTAAGTTTAAAAAAAAAAAATTGCAATAGATATTTTTTAAAGTCGCTCAATCATCCAAATTTGACTGGCCAGAAAATCAGCACTCTCCCGTATTGTCTATTTTCTATAACAAGAACAACTAACACATTCATTTAAGCAAAAGATAAGGAGAAATGAATAAAATTGGATAAATTATATTTAGATACATTGCTGTAGATAGAAAGCAATAATTGATTATCAGTGTTCTTGTATTTTAAATGTAGGTGGAAATTCATAGTTCTATAATAAAAAAAAACTATTATATTAGTAAAAATTAAAAAAAAAAAAAAATCCTTTAGTTGCAGAAATGAACCAAGGAAAATAAGTTCGATTTGTAGTTTATCGGTAAATTATAACTGAATTCAAGTCTTAATTTAAAATTATCTGAAAAAATAATGCTTATTTATAAAAATTGTTATAACTAATTATAGTCATACTCGTTTAAAATGACGAAGTAAGGCACAAAATAAATTTTGTTGTGAAATCTGAATGCTTTTTATACCACAGCCAACCAAATTTTTAAAAAATAAAGCTAAAATTAGGAAATGGTAAACAAATATATTATTTTTGTTTTTATTTACACAAATCAGAAAAATGTAAATCGTTCGTTATACAATACTTCTCAATATATTAGAATGGCCTACTAATCGTAAGAATACTGATAGTTTCTAGGAACAGCAATCATATAAACAATTAATAAAGAAAAAAATAGGTAATACTGTGTAGAATTACAAAAATTATCACTTCTTACCTTTGCTGGAAATCATAGAGCTGCATAACTAACAATACATAAAAAAAAAAAAATCTTACCTTCAAATAGCTAAGAGATGTGTTACTAAAGAAATGATAAAATTTAAATTACCAGAGTTTTACTTGATCAACTAAGAATTTATCAAACAAGTAGGCATTGATACTTTTGTTTTGTCTAGCTAGTTAAAAAAAAGGAAGCAACAAGTAAGGGAATAAAATAGTCTATTAATCCTAAAAGAGACTTGAATAATTCAAAAAACTATTACAATTTACAATAAAAAATAATAAAGTCTTACACATATTTAAAAATAAATCCTCATTATAATAGAATTCTCATGCAATAAGTTTAATAAACTATAATAAATCCTTTAAATTTTTTCCTTACCAATGACCGTTCTATTAGGTGTCTCACTTTTTTTCAATACATATAATGGCATGTATACAGCTTCAGGATAGGTTTTAGCAACAATTTTTAATACATTTTCTGCATTATTTGTTTCATGCTGATTGAGAGATGTAATTAATTGAGGTATCCATGGCAACCAATAAGAGCAGGGCACAATTTCAAAATAAGATTCCATGCATTTGAAATTGTAGAAGGAGAATACAGAAATCACCTACAACAGAAATAAATTGTAAACACTAAGGAATTCCTATGAAGTAGGAACAATTACATAATGTTTATATTACTCTCCCAGAAGCAAAGAACTTCATGGGCAATCTGCAGAGTGTGTTTGTGTGTGTTAAAATATTTTTATCCATGAGCAGATCATATGTTGTAGGTTGAAATTTTTTTATTAGGCAAGAATGTATACTCCTACAACGACTGAATAGCTACTACAAGAGACAACTTAAAATTTGAAATTTTTTAATAGAAAAAAGAAAATTTTTTGTAGAAATAACATTCGAATGAAAAATATTCTTGATTTTAATCATTTTTAGCTTATTTAAATAAATTAACATTTAGAAACATTTATTATTATTTTTTTAAAAAAAAGAATTTGGTACCAGTTTAAATAAAGTTTCTAAAACTTAAATTAGAAGCCCTCTACCTGAAACAAAATAATTTTGTAAATCAAATGCTGTTTTTAAAAGTTGAAGCAGAAAGTAAGGAAAGTAAGAAATTTTGATCAAGTATTTAGAAATTTTGCCAATACTGCTGCATCATTATCTTATAAAATCTCAAAAAATGCACATGACAGTGTATTAAACTTAAACTTACAAGATTAAAAAGCAAGAAAACGCAGTAGAAATTGCTTTTTTTTTTTTTTTTTTACTTTAACTTTGTCTAAAAGTTTTTTTTCTTTAAAGTTTAGTTTATTTTGTCAGCAAGGCGCAAATAAAAAGGTGGCCCCTCTGCCATGCTAGTTACGTTCCTGTGTTTACTACTTAAATAGTATTTTGGTCAGATGAAAAAATACTTCTTTAGAGGAATATTTTGATAAAAGAACTAATTTGTTTTAGTGACCTTAGAAAAGGCCACTAAATTAATATTAAAATGTACTTAAAACTTTTGCAAGAGCTCGGAAAATAATTGTGCAAAATTTGAGTTAAAATTAACAGTCACTGGTGCCGCATGAGTAGATTCTTTTTATAAGAGTTATTCTATTGTCTGAAATGTGAGAGAGGGAACTATAGTCACGAAGAAAAAGACCGCACAATTTCCAAACCAACAGAATACAATGCACAGTATTTCAGAATTTCTATGGTTTTTTTGTGATTGTCAGTTCAGTTAAAAAAATAAAAAAGAAAATCTACTAGCAGGCAGAAACCCCAAAAATGTTTTAATTAATGTGTTCTATTCTTTATCTCACAAATAAAAAGCGTTATAGAATAATTATCTCTCATTAAAGGTTTATAAAAACAAATCAACTATTACCATTGAAATAAGATGCAAAGATTTCTGCCCATCAACATAAGTACAGGCTTTCAATAAGTTGTGTACAACTTTCTCGGTGATCTCCTGTCTGAAATGTTATAAAAACATTATTTAGAGAAATTTGCAGATACAGCAATTCTCATCTACTTTTTTACCTGAATATTCTTTACCTACATGCATAAAAAAACACCAAAATAACCTCCATAATGTGTATAGATATATATACGGGACTTGAAGTAGTATTTTTAAAATTTGATTTCTCAGGAACCATTTTACTGATTTTGCCCAAATATTTCGCCTTTTGCCATTGAAAATTACATTCTTTAAAATGATGAAAATATTAAACACCACATAATTCAAAATTTTTTTCGACTATTAGTATAAATAAAATTATTAATATTTAAAGTTTTATTATTCATTGACTTATCTTTGGATAAACGAATTTTATAAATTTATGAACAAAATTTTTCAATTCACTTTAATAATTCTCAAGATATAGTGAAATATGCCACAAAGTAAAATTAACATGAAGGGGTTCAAACTTTGGACTGCTCTCCTGAACAATCCACGAGAACCATTATTTCCCAGATTTTGGCTCCCCTCCCCCTATGTTTTCGAGGTCAGAAATCCAAAACCTTCAAAAAAATTTACCTATGTTTATTCAAAGAAAATACATTTTTGTGTCTGATTTTTTTAAACTTAAAATATCGTCTGCACTTATTAATTAACATATTTAAGGTACCCCTTTGAACCTTTAAGATTGAGTCGTAGAACCTGAAAATCAGATCATTAGATCACAAGTTATTTGCGTTGGTCCTTTTTATTTTTATTTTGGGCACTGTACAAGTGAAATTAACAATAAGGTATATAAAGTTCAAACTGATGTCTTGTCTGAAATACAGGGATCATATCTTCCAGATTTCAACTCCTCATATTTTGAGGGTCAAAAACTGAAATTTACAAAACAAAGAGGCATATTTGTACAGAAAAAGCATACATTTTTTAAACTTAAAATATTGTTTGCACTAATTATTTAGCATATTGAAGTTTAGACTCTCGAATCATTAGAATTGCATCTTAGTGTATGGAAAATTTGAATTATTAACAAACATAGAAAAAAGCTTTCTTTTTAATAATTTGACAACATATTATAATATTTATAAAATTACATTCTATTTACATAAAATAGATACACATGCATACAAAATGTTGATCAACTTTTACACACAATTTGAACTATGCCCCATATTTTAAGGGAAAGGGTCAAGAATTTGAATCCGTAGGTAAAAAAATAGGTATGGTCTTTAGTACATTTAAGTTTAGACTTTCAAACCATTAAGATTGCTATTTTGGTAAGTGGAAATTTGATCATTAGGTCAAAAGTTATTAATATGTTCAGTTTATTTTTGTGCACTTTACTCTGAAGAAGATAAAACCCTAGCAAGATTAGATATACTAAAAGAAGATACATAAGATTATTGAAGACATGAAAGAAAAATTTATACTTGTGTTCATAGTCGTCAATACGTTTAAGAAAATAACATCCAATCAACTTATGTAGTTCATACTGTTGGTGTGAAGAAAAATTGAAGCTTGCAAAAATATTTCCAACTGGATCATGCTTTGCTAAGATACTGTAGCAGATAGTTGACAGCTTTTGATGCAAAAGATTACTTTTACCTCTTTTCGCTTTAGCCAAGAAGCATACTAAATTCAGATAATAATCACGCTGAAAATAAATAATTTCAATTAAGCATACAACAATTGTAAGAGACACTCTCAGATGTTTTAAAAATGACTGCCAATGTGAAAATCAACTAATCCTTTGACACAGAATTTTTATTAATCGTATTTTTCATTATTTCGTATTGATTTAGTAAAAAGTAAGTAATAAAATATTATAGTATTTACCATTTTAATAATTTATGGTCATGAAATACAGCATGAAACACCGGTGTCTTTTTCTGCGTTAAAAGTAAAATCTTGCAAATTTGCAGTTATTAATATCTAAGAGAAACTGTTATTCATCAAAGAAATTTCTTTAATTTAAAACACCAATTACTGATAAATTTTTGAAAATGAATGAAAAAAAAAAAAAAAGAAGACTGAAACTATCTTTTTTGGATCTCATATTTTAGTACAAATATAATTCCGATAATCTAACAGATTTTTTTAGTAACTATTAAACTATTTTTTAGAATTAAAAATGCAAGAATAGTTTTTGCTAGTAATAAGGAGGCCAGAAAAAATATATAAAAAGGACACCAAAGTCCCATTCGCTTCTAAGAATTAAGTATAAAACAATTTCAAGAGTCCCAGGTGTCCTGAAAATGATGGTTTGCTGTGTTTTGCTTAGAAAACCATGCTTTGAATTGCACATATTTGTGTTTTTAAAAAACAAGAGAGTGATACTTTTGAAAATAGCGAAACTTGCAGCAGAAATGTTGTGCAGTCTGAAGAGAAAATTAACAGATACTTGCGCAAATAATTCAACTGGACATGCTGTCGGAAAACATTGTTTCACAATTGTTTTTCAGTTAGCAGTGCAACCTGGTGAGAAGAAATTATGTAATTTTCTGAGTTGAATATATCAAACTTTTCACTTATATTTTTTTTCTGTTTTTATTTAATTTATTTTTCAGATCAACAGTCATTTTTAAAACATGCAGATAATGTTATAAAAAAATCTTTTTTTTTTGTTCCCTTTTAGAAAAATTCAAATAGACGCAATATAAGAAACAAGATAGAACTTAAAACGATAACCGGAGAATGAAAAAACAAATACGAGTTTCAGAACCGTGACATAGTCTTAAACGAAACAGCCTCTTTTATTGTTAGTTTTATATTTAGATTTATCATAATAGCTGTGAGCTTTTTAAAAAGTGATAAAAAAAAAGATTATTCAAAATAAATTTTTTTTTTCTTTTAAAAGTTCATACATTTAACAAATAAAGTGAGAAAAATTCAACTAATTAACAGTCATAATTATAGAACTGAAGTCAAAGTTTTTAAATAGGGATTACAAAATATTTAACTATAAGCCACGAAAGAAAATTTCTTTTAAAGGCACCAGGACAAGATATATGCAAATGGGCAAAAAAAAGTACCTTTTGTACAGTAGGATATATCCAAATGTGGGATGAATTTTTTTTGAGGGTGTAACGGCAGGATATAGGCAAACGTGTGATAAAAAATTATTTTTTGAGGGCCATCAAGGCAAGATAAATGCAAATGTGAGAAAAAAAAGTTTCTTTTGTAGGCATCTAGGTAGGATACATGTAAATGTATGAATAAAATGCTTTAGATTGTAGGCATCAATGTAGGATACATGCAAATGTGTGAATAAAATGTTTTACATTGTAGGCATCAATATAGAATACATGCAAATGTGTGAATAAAATGCTTTAGATTGTAGGCATCAAGGTAGGATACATGCAAATATGTGAATAAAATGTTTTACATTGTAGGTATCAATGTAGAATACATGCAAATGTGTGAATAAAATGCTTTAGATTGTAGGCATCAAGGTAGGATACACGCAAATGTGTGAAAAGTTTTCTTTTGAGGACATCACAGCAAGATATATGCATATATAAGCACTGACATGTAGTCAGGCGTGTAGTGTGGCATTCCTTGATTTCTGAAATGAATGTGGAAAATGCCAAAAAAAAATCAACAATAGCATTCTTGTCACAAGATGAATCTAGATCTACACTTTGTTATTCTTTTTTATAAGCTGATGTAGGAAAAAAACTGATAGACATTCATCATGAAATAAACAAAATTGGAGTTTTCATTTTGATCGGAAAATGGGATGATTCTGTAAAGCTCTGACGCTCTTTTAAAGTTAACCTTGAATGGTCAAATAGTTCCTTTTAAAACAGCAATTGCACCAGACAATTCAAAACTTCTTCAAGCAACATAAAAAGTGTTTTATGTTCAAGAAGGTTAATTAGTGGTATGACTGCCTAAATGTTCAAAGCAATTTTGCAAGACTGGCATAACAAATCTGGAATGTACAGCTTTTTGTTCTCTCCTTACATTAATAACTTCAATGAAAATCACCCCATACATTTACAACTTTCTTTTAGGTCACTAAAGTACGAAAGTACTTATTTTATATGATATTTGGGTATTACCCAATTAAGACGTTTACAAATTTAGACTTGCATATTACTTATTATCTAAAAAAAAGCTTCTGTTAGGAAAAAACATACCAGATTTTCTTCAGAGATAGAAGCTTTATGCAAATAGTAATCAATTGATGCAGATAACTTCATCAACCCATTAACAGCTGAGGTGCTAAAAAATTAAATTCATCTTTGTTAATTTCATTTTAAATGAATACCAACCATCAATTTTATTTAATAACAGAATTTAATATAATTTAGACAAATAAAAAAGCTAAAAATGTATTTGCAGGGTATCTGCTACATTTTAGATTTTCAAATTCATGACTAATTCCAAAATTTTTTTATGACTTAACGAAGTTACTATTTTCTCTAGCAAAAACACAACAATAAATTTAAAAACGCATTATAATAACATTAATTGAAATGATAGGTATAAACAAAACTGTTATACTCAGCATCTTCATATTTATAGATTTTAAATTTAAAAAACAGAGTAAAAAAAGAGTTGTAGCAATAAAAAAACTGAAAAAAATACAAAAGCAAATAATTTGTTTTCTTTTTTTTTCTGCAGATTTATATTCTAACTAATAGTCTGCATTGAAGTAATAAAATACCGATTTTTCTATATATTGAATTATTTTTTTATCTTTCATAGGATCTTCTAAGGGCCAAAACGAATGTTGCCCTCTAAAATTATTCCTCATAAGGCATACATACCACTAGTTTATTTCAAAATTGGTGAGTCCCACTTCCCTAGTCTCTCTTGTGAGTAAAAAAAAAAAAAAAAAAATTGACAACGATAAAAATAATAGAAATAAAATTGGCAAAAAAAGGAAAAACAGAAATAATGATACCTATGAATACGGTTCCACGCTATTTGTTCACAACCAACCCTCTTAGACATTTCAGCAAACTGCACCATATAAGAATTCACATAATCGATAGCAAGTTTCTTTTTATAAACTGTCTTCTTTAAAATATTCCCCCAGGTTTGAATCTGCTGCTGCTGATACAAATCAAGACAAAATGAAGAACATAAATCTATCTTCAATGATGAATTGTAAATTGCAACAGAGTTTTTATTAAATTCATCTATTTTGGATAGAGTCGACGACCTTAAGTTGACCAATTCTCTGTTCAAATCTGAATAGTCTGTTTTAGTTAGAGTAGTGCTCTTTATCTGTTTAATCCTCCGTAAAATTTTATTAACGTCATTTGCTAAGTGAATTTGAGTTAAGATGCTGATGGCCTAAAAAAAAAAAAAAAAAAGAGACACATTTTAATAGAGAAAATATACCTTTTTCTAGATAAAATGAAAAGCGATAAGAACAAATACGGACAAAACTGTACACAATTTAAAATCTACAATAAAACAAACTGATTCCTAACTTTTCAAACATATTTAATTAAGACTAATTAATAACTACACTTTAATAAGAAATTTAAAAAAAATTAAAAATCAATAATATTAGAATTATTTCTGAATGTTTTAAGCTACAAAAGTGTAACTACTTAAAAAACAGAGTAAGGTAGCTATATTAATTTTTTTAAATTTATTGCATGGATCTTATAATCCTTGATAAAGATAGGAATATCAAGATTAGGATGCACAAACCAAGCCAGCTACATGAACTATTGAAAAAAAATCGAGTATGCCTCTTCTGTGTTATAACTATGTTATTCTCGATGTCTCAGAGCAGCAGTTGACAAACTGTGGCTTGCAAGCCAAATGTGTCACTTTGGCTCTTTTAATGCAGCTCTTTCAGACATTTTAAACTTCAAACTGGAAATGTCTAAAAACCATGACATTTGACACAAAAGTTCATTCATATAATATTTGATGTATCAAGTTAAAATGTCCACTGTATTCATTTTAGTAAAATCTTTACTGATGTGAAGATAAATGGGCAATTGTACTGACTAGAATAACACTGATCTAATTAAGTGAATAACAATATACCAGGGCTCGAAAAAACTCGGAAATTTTAACCGTCCCCGAGGACGGCTTGTCTAACAATGTATTATACATTAATTATACATCCCTGTTTGGAATAATTACAATAAACCAATTTTAAAGGTAAATGAAACTTCTTAAAATTTATTTTGTTCGAAGCAGAAGGGACAACTATTTTTAATTCATTTATCATCAATTTTAATTATAATAAAAATTATGTTGTTCTATTTTGAAAATCCATTTTTTTACTTCACAATTTACTTATTATTCATCTGTAAGAATCTGATACAATAATGATTGTCCAAATAAGGAACAAAATGACAGTTTCCAAAATAAAAGATAAGAAAAAACTTCTAAAAATTAATTTTTTATTTTTATTTATTTAACCACTATAATATCTGTTTTTTAGAAACTAAATAAAAAGAGTAGAAGAATATTATAATTATTCCATTATCAAAATTGTAATGAAAGTACAAATATTTGAAATACCTGAAGAGATTTGCAAACTTCGTCTGGAAATAATTGCCTTGGTAGTTTTTCAATACACTTTAAGGAACTTTGGTAAAAATCTTCATCATTGGCACGAATCTTAAAAAAGTATAAATAATAATTAAAAGGAAAAACAGAATTGTAGTATTCACTACTGTATGTGTGCAACATTTAGTAATGCAAACATTATTAGTGTAAAAATTTCTATTAAGCAATACACGAAACTCTATTTAAACTGTTACTCTTAAGGTTGCCATTATATGAATTTTTATACATAAATGTGATCGATGATTTCTATAAACTACTGGATATTGGATTTCCGGATCGAGGTTTGCAAAAATTCCAGCAATTCCGATATTTTCCGGAGCACAATCATCTCTGCAAAAGTGACTTATTAAGAAAATTATTGTGAGTCTCAAAAAACCTTTCTTGTTCACTGCTATTCGACTCACTAAGAAATAACTTTTCTCATTTTTCGTATCGAAATTTCAACGAGTTATGGTAAAGACTTTAAGTTAGGCTGAACTCAGCAAAGATTCAAACTGATTGTGTAAATTGCTGAGATGAGAAACAGCAATGAACAAAAATAAAGAAACATGATACCATGGAAACAAATGGACAGAGATATTATTCTTGTGACCACCAGAGACTCTCATTATTAAAATATTAGTGGAAGTACTTAGCAGAATATGCTTCATACAGCTGAAGGAGATTTCATTAATAATAATAATAATGAATAATAATGAAAAATAATGAATGCATAAAATTACTTTGCAAAGAGCAGTGTAATTAAAATGTTCTCTTCTAGGTTCACTTGACATTTTTTTTGATGAGATGGGTTTTTCAGGCCATTTGGAAAGGGCTTCTAAAAATTTCCTTCTATTCAGAGATCTGAAAAAGTTTCATGATAAATTTTCGTTATACCTTATAATTTAATGTGATCCAAATATAAGTAACAAAAGAAATGTATAAGATCTATTTGTTTCCATAACATTGATAGCAATTAATAACATTGGCTTTCAAAAACTAAGGTAAAACAAGTATTTTGTGTCGATAAGAAAATGATTTACAATAAAAAAAAACAAAAAAACACTTAGGATAAAATTTCTAACTAAGAGAAAACATGGTAAAAATATAATGAGTTTTTGTAGTTAATGTGTCCAGCCTTAACTGCAATGTAATTGTGGCAATAACTTTTCAAATCGCTGGACTTCAAAATGAGCTGCAAAGACCACCGTAAACCATGTTCCAGCTTATGCTAACACAAACTCTAAAAGGTGAATTGTTTGCTAAGATAGTTTCAAAGATAATCTATAAGATTCAAGCTAGGAGACCTGGCAGGACAATCTTATTAAGGCAGTTTCAAATGATAATTATAAATACAATTTATTCATTTTAACAAGATGTCTCATTACAAATAGTTAAAATTAACCTTTATAAACAAGCAAAAACATCCTAACTGCAACAAATAGGGCAGGTATGGTTATAGCAAACAGGAGCATCTAAAAAAATGCAAGAAGAATGCCAGGGTTTACCACATTCAATCCTTTTGCAGAATTATGTGTAACTGGCTGTAGGAGGAGCTTAAACAGCTGCCTACCAAGAAGACAAAAGTGCAGTAACTTGGCCAATGATGATATTTAATGATATACAGTAAGCGAAAAAAAAAAAAAAAATCATATGGAATAACTTCTATTATAAAATTTCCTCTAAACCAATAAATTTACTGGGTGGTAAATTTAATGGTTTGGAAGGTAAACTTCAAATATGCTACTTATTTTGTTCAACTATTAATTTATGAGATTTAGACACAAAATCATATTTTGGATGAATAGAGATACATTATTATTGACATATTTAAATTTTTAACCACGAAAATACTGAGGGCAGAACAATGTTTGGGATCTTTGAATGTTGAATTAATTTTTTGCCATAACTCATGCTTTGTTAGAAAATAAAAAAAAACTTTTTGCACATTACTATAAAATTTTTTTTTCCAAAAGTAAAACAAGTTTTTTGTATACAAAATAAAAATGATTTCAATTAATTGTTTGATATTTCATTTAATAATGGTTGAAAAACATTTTGAATAGTAAGATATACAACTTTTTAAATAATATTAAGCAGAAGCTTTAAGGTCTTGAGAAATGAAAATATAATATTTTTGAACTTTTATTTTGTTCAAATTTTATATTTTCTCAACTGTGCTATTTAAAATGATTTATGATAATAATTTCTCTTATATAAATTAGTAGACAAATTGTAAGGTTTGGTATTAAAGTTATTTACAATGATCCAGATCATCACCACATATAAAAAAATTAAGTGTACATATTAAAGGTGCTACAACCGGATATTCTTTCAACAAAAAAAAAAACTTGACCAAAGGCACTTTTTTGGAAGAAAAAAAACATTTAGATCTTTTTTTAAAAAGATGGTACATAATTAGTTAAACAAATATAAAAATGCTTGACATAATCATATGGATAGAAAGTGCATGGCAAAATATAAAAATATTTCTGCTTTGAATTGCTAGTTCAATAGGTAAGTATGCGTACTTGAAATCTTCAGGAGGAGAATATTTAAGGACAAGTGACAGAAACTGTTTGAAGCATTTTTTCCAAGAGGCTTTTAGATCACTCGTCAATGTCTCCTTGAAGTAATTTTCAAGACAGTTCAGCACATCACACCAAAACTGTACATTCTCTGAAACATGCTAGAAAAATCACAAAGCATTTGTCATAAAATTCTTTTCTTTTTTCACAAGCTATAAAAGTATCAATCACACAGGAAAAAAAATCTCAATTGAATTCTCTAAAAACATTTTACTATTTTTTGATCATACTATTTCTTAACTTACTAAAGTTTGAGTGTCTTTTCAGAGGAGGTACTAATAATGCATAATAAATATGGAGGAAATATTTTTAAACATAAAATATTTCTAATTTTCTTGATAACGGCAAATATAAACTGCTTGATTAACAGAAGAATAGCCTTTTTTATTCAAAGACAAAGTCACATGGCTCAAAAGTAGCTTGAGCCTGCTGGGATCGAACCCACAATCTCTTGCACATGGGCCCAGTGCCCTACCAACCAGGCTATTCCAGCCCTTGATCAGTTTACTAGCCTTCAAAAACTATTTCAGAAAGTGCAATAAAATAATTTTACAAGTATTTCAATATAATACTAAAAAAAATAAATGTACTTTAGGAATTATTTGCCATAATTTAATATAATTTTTATCACATATTTTCTTGAAATTTTAGGGTAATTTTAACTTTTTCGAATAAAACAAACTTTTATGCTTAATATTTTAGGTAATTTTTCCTGTTCATTTCACAGCATTTAGCATTAATATAAAAATACTATGGAAAAAAATATGACAACCCTGCTATACAATGAAATTATAAAATTCAATTTGTTTTAAAAGGAAGGAAAAAAACAAACAATAGGTATAAATTTTATCAAACAGTTTTTAAGTGTAAACTTAAATATATTTTAGTATCATTATAACCATCAATATTCAATAAATATTTTTACCTGATAAAGAAAATCATCAAAAGGTAATGGTGCCATGCAAGTAACTGTAGACCGAAGAAATGATGAAATTGAAAGTTTTTCATGTGCAGTGGTCGTTTGATTTTTCATTTTCTCTTCAATGAAACCAGAAAGTTCTTTGATAAGCTCCTGGTACAAAATTTTTAAAAAAGTTAAGAATCATATTATGCCAATTTACTGCTACTAGTAAATTAAAAAATTTTTTTAAGATTAAACAGGTTGAAGCGAATAACAGGGATTAATAAAAAATTCTTCACAACCTAGTATTACGAAAGATGAAATTAAATTTATTGATTTATAATTAATAACAGTTCAAAAATAACTGGGTGTTTTCATATTTATTGATGAACATGTTAAGTGATTTGCTCACCCCCCCCCCCAAAAAAAAGTCTCTACGACAATGAGAAATTTGTTTAAAAAAAGTTAAGCTTTACTTAACAATGAAAAATTTCACAGTAATGTTAAAAAAAAAAAAAAAAAAAAAAAAAAAATTGAACTTATATAGACTTTAGGCAGGTAAATATTTTAGATTTCATTTTGATACAAAGTGTAAAGTTAATTACATGGAACAGGCATGTTGTATAAAATGAAGAGTGCTATTTATTAATCCTGCACAAAATTAAAATTTTCTATAGTGAAAAGATTCGTATGAGGTAAAAACGGCAATTTTGTACTAGATTTCCCAACAAGGAAGCAACACACACTAAATTGTTTTGACAGTTTGTCTAAGGATCACAATCATGATACTGTATTTAGATAAAATACCAGGAAAATTTTTTTTTTGACTTAAAGCATACTGTTTGTTAATTGAAACTACATGATGATCACACGGTACATTATTTTTCTATTTCTTTCCTCAGTTGTAAGACAGTCATTCATTGTTAAAACTAAAATTATGTCATTACTACAGAATATACAATTTGCTATAAGATTGTAGAAAAATTGTGAAACAAACAAAATATCTTCTCTGATTTAACAGAAATTAAAAAAAAGGTTCAAAAGCTGAAAAGTGAGGAATCTGCAAAAAATTATTAAATGATTATATAATAGGAATTAAAACAATTAAAAACACATTAAATAGTAATTGATTATGACAAATTTGCATTTTGTTTAGTTTAAGACGTCTGTAAAATGCAAATATAAATTTTTTACTGTCCCATTCAGATTTAGCACTTATATCATTAATACATAATTTTTAAGTTCTTTTTTACAAAACACTTAAAACATCGTGCAGAGCAGAGTGAGGCACAAATTAAAGAAATCAATTACAATTGTAATTTATTAAGGATAATAAATTATCATGTAATCACAACATGATTACAAGTAATTAAAATTATGATAATATGCAATAAAAATTATGATTAAAAATTGTAACACGATTACAATTGCAATTAAACCAAGAAAAAAAATTAAAAAATACATTTTTTCTTAATATTTTTTCTCTTCTGGTTCTGTTGTGTTCTAGGTCATCCCCAATGTGTTCACAGCTTTTTTTTTTATCATTTTTTTAAAAACGAAATTTTGCAGCTTGTTCAAAATTTATGTCACAATTTGGTGACATGAATAAGGAGTATTTTAGAAGACAACCAAGAGAAAGTACACCCAAATGATCATTACAAAGCGGATTGCATTTTTTAGATTTTATTCTATTTCTGAGTTGCAAATAATCTTTTTTAATAAGCAGTTATTATTTTCAGTTTAGATGTAGTGGCAATTAATTTTATTAATTCAGGATACATAGAAAAGTGCCATTATTACCCTCTCTATACTCATGGATATATTTACAGCGTCTTATTTCTATCTTATTCATACACAGAATAAAAAACAGCATGAAAAACACAAAACAAATAATTTCAGTCAAAAAAATTCACAAGGAGCATATTTCACTCGTTTTTATATTTTTTCAATTGCTGGTAAAATTTTTGAGAAATAAAAATTTCAATCAGATTCATGAAATACAGATTTATATGTGATGAATACTGCTGACCCATTAACTTTGAATTAATTTGCCATTATTTTGGTATGAATTATAAGCAATGTAATTAAAGCTAATAAACATTTTAATCTGTTAAATAACTGATTCATGAAAAGGGTGTCATTGTCACCCTCTCTATACTCATGGATATATTTACAGCTAGTTATCTCATTTCTATCTTATTCATACACGAGAAAAAAAAATAGCATAAAAAACAAAAAAATAATTTGAGCTAAAAAATTCAACCATTCACACCATTTCACTCCTAGTTATTTTTTTCAAATTGCAGGTAAAATTTTTGAAGAACAAAAATTTATATCAGATTATGAAATTTATATCAGATTCATGCAGATTTATATGTGTATTGATGAATACTGCTGACACAGTATCAAATTAATTTGCTCTAGTTTCAGTAAGAATTACAAGAGACATAATTAAAGCAAATTAATATTTTAGTCAGTTAAATAACGAAGTTCAAAAATATTTGTTTTATTCAAGAAAACTTTCAGACAAAATCTGAGATCTCACCATTTTATCCTCGATTAACGTAGTTTGCCATAATGTTTTAAAGATTTGTTTCCACACATATTCAGCAACAGAAGGATCAATGTAGCACAGATGTAGAAGGCTGGGAATGAAATCAGACACCCGAATTTTTTTTAGATCCTCAAGAAATGAAGTGTAATGTGCCAGCATGTCCTACAAGAATGTAATCACCAATATAATAGCAGATTAAAGAAAGAGAAAAAATTAAACAACACACTTGAACACTTGGAATGAAGCTAATTTGATTATTAAATGAACCTGATTAGTGAACCTGACCAATGCAAAAAGAACATATAAAATAATTTTTTTTTTAAAGTAACATAACAATAAGCAAAAATAAAAGTCCCCACCTGTTGCTCATCTTTGCTAGTGTAGTCCTAGAAATAATAAAATATTTGTTAAGATTAATATTCTGTTGTTCTTATAATAAACCCTTTTGTAACATAGACTGAATAGATAGAAAGATAGTTAAAAAAATATCATGTGCACAAATATACATTTTAAAACAATAGGATATTTCTCAGTAGTAGATTATAAATTTCCATTCTATATCCATCCACTAATTTGATATAATCACACATATTTTATATATATATATATATATATATATATATATATATATATATATATATATATATATATATATATATATATATATATATATATATATATATATATATATATATATATATATATATATATATATATATATATATATACGATTACAATAACTGAGATATAATACAAGCTATGAAAAACTTCACAATCACACTTAACTTGAACAAATTACAACCATCGCACATCACATAGATGCATGTATTGAAATCTTGAATATTATTTTAGAATATTTAATAAAAAAAAAAAAGTACAGATAAAGTGCCCAAGATTAAGTGATGTTAATTTTATAATCAGCACAGCCATTATAATATATACTTATAATAAATATTACAAATTACATTTCAAATCCTGCTGTAGTTCTTAAAAATAACTTTTAAATGCAAATGTTAATTTATGATTAAAAGGTAATTACTTAATTGAAGTAAATTCTACTTACACATAAAAAATTTTTTTTTTATCAACAGTGTTTCACGGAATGGTTAGATAAAAGACAAGGCTCAAAATTAACAGTGGTCCATTAGTCTAGGACACTAAAATTTGATCCCAACCTCTATAAAATAAATTATCAGTGGTCCTACTGACCATAAATCAACATAAATGGATGGTAAGATGCTTAAAAATAACATATTTTATCATAATTTTAAATATTACACATTCTCTGTAATGTAAATTTTCATTTAAATTAACTTTTCAAAAATAAAAATAATTGAGGTATGTTTGCGGAAACAGTAAAAATATGTTTGGACTAATAAAATCTTTTAGTTACAGGCTCTGCAGACCAGGGACAAAATTTTAAAAATTTTCTCCCTGGAGGGGTAGTGTTGAAATTCGTACTTAAACTCATCATTTCACTTGTTTTATAACCCAAATTTTTCTTTTTTTTTTGCACTAAAAATGGGTGAAATTTAAGTGGTTACTTCTGACACCTATACAAGGTAAAAAATTCTCTGTTCTGTTGTGTTAAATTTTGAAAAATTCAGTACAGTTGAAGAAACACTATCTGCCAAATAAAAATACTGTATTGAGAATTATTTGAACATTGATGAAAAAATTGAAAGTACAAATGTTTTCATGTAACTTTTTTTTTAACAGATCACCTTTTTAAATTCAATCACATAAAAATCTTAACATTATTAACACTTAACATTAACATTATTAACACTTAACATTATAAACACTTAACATTAACATTATTAACACTTAACATTTATTAAATATTTAGATTAGCTGCTTAATAAATCTATACCTTTGTTTTAAAAGAATTCTCCTGATTTTCTCTATTAATGTTTCCAAATAAAAATGAGTCTTGAAACGATGGTACTAACAATTCAATGCATTTTACAAATGAGAATTTCTGGAACAAATTTTTATTGTCATAAAGAGCTTGAAGTAGTTTTTGCAGAGGGCTGTATGTTTTTCGGATTAGTTGATGCTTATACCATTCTCCAGAAACAGATTCACACATAACTGTCGATACAAAATTTGTTTCGATTTTATATTTTTCTCTGAAAATAACCAAGAGATAGCAAAATTAGAATAAAGAAATGTAAAGCTCCCAAGAAGTTAATAAAATTGAAAAATATACTGTAGCAGGGTGTGTGGCCAAATTTTTCAACAAAAAAAATAAGCACCTTTTAAGCACTCAAAAAATATTTTTAATCACTTTCCAAAAAAAAAAAAAAAAAAATCATAATTGGGATTGGTGCAAGTAATAAAAATTATATTTTTCTATCGTTTAAAGTCCTTAATTTATAAACATTAAATCAATATAAATCAAAAACATTTATTAAAACTTACGATTTCATAATCATGATAAAATACGTGGTTTCTGATAAATATTGCAGATAAAATTGTGAAAAGGCATTTTTAAAAATTTAGAACGACAATCGACATGGCGAAGAAAAAAAAATCTCTTTTTAAAAGATAGAAAATTAAGCACTGTTTACAAACACCCAAATAGAAAAAGCACATTTAAGGGCTTTTAAAAAACGTAAATAAAAAATAAGCACTTTTTAAAACGCTACGCACCCTGTTGAGTAAAAGCTATGAAAAAGCTAGGTGATTAGAATTGACATTACATTGAATTATTGAAGACTATGGATATTTTAGACTAAAGATAAAAACTGCAAAGTACTTAATAAATTAATAAAAAGCATAAAGGGGATAAGAGTTATCTCAATAAAGAGAAAAATTATCGCATAAAATAATGACAAAAATATGCATGGGTATTTTTAGAAATAGCATAATTTTATGATACTCTATGCACTAGATAGTTTTCTTGATAAAAGAAAAAAAAATGTAATGAATACTTATTAGCAAAGTGAAACATTTTAATTAATATTTAATTTTTGTAACCTGTACAATAGGTATAACTGGATTAAACTGTACAATTTTTGACAGAACATATAAAAAATGTTGGAAGGATTTAAATAAGTGTAGTAGAAAATAACTTCAGAAACAATAACAAAAGCATGTATGGGAAAAAAAAACTAAAAGTAAAAAGTTTTTCTCTAATTAAAATAGAGAATTGAAAAATTAAAGGTACATTAAATGTATTGTAATAAGCTTCAAGTTATAAAGTTAAAATTAGCTGCAACAAAAATTACAGTTTGGGTCATTTTAGTTAGAGGAAATCTATATTTAACAGAATAACTAAACTAATTTTTGAATGCCTGTGAGACTTTTGTAGGAAATTAGAAATTTAATAATATACTTACTGGTGTTTTATCAAAAAATAACTAAAGTGTGCTATAAGCAGTGAGTTATCAGAAAATTTACTGTCCAAAACCAATACAAGTTCGCTGGTTACATGTTCAAGGTACTTAAATGTCTCCAATTTCGTTAACCAAAATCGAGAAAGCTCAATTATTGTCATGAAGCTTTTACTCCAGTTAATTTTTCCAATGAATGTGGGTAGTTTTTCCAGGAAAAATTCATCTCTATCTTCTGGTTTCATAAAATCAATATGCCATTCTTTCAGAACATTGAGTCCATATAGAATTAAACTTTCAGTTTCTAAAATAAATAAATTCATACATAAATTACCACAATTAAAAAAAAGAAGAAAAAAAAAATATAAAAACAGTGCATGTAAAGTGTCTCCAAGTAAAAAAAAATAAAAAGACAAATTTTTCTGGAATGTTTGTCTCAGTTTGATATGATAAACAATTGAGATATAATGTGCTAAGCTAAATGCAACTATGTTTAAAAAAGTTTTAAGACAAATTTAACCTAACAAATCGCTTATGGGCTGCAATAGCGACACAACTCAAAAAATCATGTTTAGAGATAAGTGGGTTTAAAGTTTTCATTGCTAAGGAAAATGCATGAGAAATGCTTTAGTTTGCTTAAATGAAGATTACCTTCAAGTTGAATAATGAGTTGCGCTAGTATTGCTGCTGAAAAGAATGTGTATTTTCATATTTACACCTGTTCTTAGTTCAAAACACGTGTTTTTCGAGATGTGCCACTATTGCAGCCCATGAGCGAAATGTCAAGATGGACACAATGCACGAAAATATTCAAAAACAAACAAATCATTATTTAATTATTATACAGTTTAAACAAAAGGTTGAAAAATTAGTTATATTATAGAGTCGAACGCTGCTTTAATGAATCTGGGGTATATAGTGAACTAGAAAACCCTCAGTTGTAGAGAACATTACATGCATGATAATAATATACAATTATAATTGTAAAATAATAATTTGTAACACACATTAAAATAGAATATAATGACTAATAAATTCTTTACCTGGTGTCACTTTAGGCATCATAGATAAAACCATTGACAAAATTTTAGTCTTTGAGGAAATTTTTGTCTCGGATAAATTTAGATGCATTAAACAACGTAATAGGCCCATTTTGGCAAAGAACAACACAGGAGAACTTTCTGGATCCCTGCAAGACAAAAAATGTATTTTTTAAGCAGAATGATTCTTTTTAAAAAATTATTATTTCTAAAATAGTACAGGGTGAGTAGCCAAATCTTTCAAAAAAAAAAATAAGCACCTTTTAAGCACTCAAAAATTATTTTTAAGCACTATTAACATTAACAAAATGCAAAATATTTTTCAAAGACTTTACATGATCTTGATAAAATAACTAGTTTCTGACAAAGAACTCTTTTTTAGTTATATTAGCCATTATCAAATGATAAATAGATTTTCCGTTCGATACCAGAGGGTGGAAAATGAAGTCTGAAATATGTTACAAAACGCAGCAGAGTTGCACATGATAGTGCAATAATCCCACTGAACCCAGCTCAGTTGATGCACATACAGACTTGCAAGTATTTCATCAAACATGTAAAATGACTGGCGCTTTTATATTCTATGAACCAACGATGAACCGAAATGGATTGTGGTTGACTGAATTGTGAAAACATTGAATAGAACAATGCGAGAAACACGCTTTTGCATAACTTGAGGCTAAAATCGACATGCTAAAGAAAAAAAAAGTCTTTGAAAAGGAAAAATTAAGTACTTTTTAAAAACATCCAATGAAAAAAGCACCTTTAAGGCCTTTTAAAAAACAAAAATTGAAAATAAGTATCTTCAAGCACTTTTTAAAAACGCTAAGCACCATGTAGTAAATTTTCGAGTGCAACAAGAAGGAAGGTAGCATTATTTAAAACCATGTCTTCTATATTTTGGAAGTTACAATTTAAGATTAAGAAAATAAATATAGATGAAAACTTCATGGGTGAGATATCATTCTGAACAGTGATGACTCAATGGTCAAAAGCACTCAGCTGTCTTGTAAAAGACTGGGGTTCAATCCTCAATCTGGCTCGAAGTGCACCCAGCTTTAGATTAATGGGTACCAGCTTGTTTGGGAATCAAAGATGGCTCATGCTGTTGGTGATGGAACTGTGAAGAATTTACCGCCAAGACCTTTCTGGCCCACAATGGACTGTTGTGTGAATACTTTACTTTTAAGATATATAATACAGTACAGAACATCTTATCCAGAAATCAGAAAACTGGAACGAAATTCGATAAATTTTCTCACCATTTTTAAAAAAACATTTTTTTTCCTCATAAGGTTTTAGGATTTTTCTTTCTTTTTTAAAAGAGGTTTACCTTACCATCACTTTAGAAATATTCATTAATGCATTACTTTATCGTTTTTTCTTCTTTTTAAGATTATATCTAAATAAAATTTTTTCAGTTGGGTTTGACAATAAAAAAAAACGGCTTTTTGTAGTGATTCAGAAAACCGGAAAAATCAGTTATCCGGAATAGCGATGGTCCCCATCGTTACGGATAATTGGTTCCCTACTGTACCATAATATATTTCATACTTTTTTGGCTTGCTAAAATTTTACACCTCATTATATTTTTTAAATTAAAAAATCAAATTTTTTTTCATTAACTTTTAAATTTTTTTGTTAAATGCAGAGTCATTTAAAATGGATCTTTACTAAATAAACATATACATAAGTATATGCATAAAATATGATAAATTTTGTTTTACCAATTGAAATAAAAAACATGCTATGCGCTGAAAAGCAAAATTAATAAAAAAAGTTTACCAATTCAATTGAGAGAACATAAAAATCGCCAATTTACTATTGATGCCAATGATGCTTAATTCTTTTAGGTAATAGGCATTGAATAATAAAAAAAGCAGAGTATTAAAGAACAAAATTAATGTAGAAAAGGTACTAATTCGTAAAAGAGAAACAAAATTTTTTTTATATTACTGTTGATTAATTAATTTTGGTAATAGGCACTTTTGTTATTATGGCGGTTTTAATAGGAACCAAATATAGTATTACAGGTAGAAAACGCTATATAAGTGGTTTTAGAATTTCTGGCTCTAATTAGATGTCCAGACCATCTTAATCTTTGGATGTTAATAAAATTAACTAAGTTGTAAAAAATCTATATAACTTTATATTTGTTCTTTTCCTTTAAATTCCATTTATCCAAAAATACTTCTAAAATGCTTCTTTTAAAAATCGCTAGGGTTTCTTAACTTTTTCCTGTCAATGTTTCCCTTAATAAGCAATAAAAAAAAAAAGATGTTTAGGCATTTAACTATTTTGAGATTTTTTTTTGAGTTCTGTACTAAACATATAATTACTATAATGTACATTACTATCTTACTTCTCAGATGAATGTTCTGAACTTAGCAATGTTTCCAAGTACAGATGCAGGCACAGTTTCCAAGAAGACATTTTAAGTACTGCAGGTCTTAAACAATACAACAAAAAATTTGATGAATTATCAAAATTTTTGCTGAACTGGTTGGGAACTCTTATTGCCAGTATACTATTAATTATACAATCAACTACCTACAATGAAAATAAATTAAAGAAAAATAAGTAAAAAAAATAAAAATAAAGTAAATACAATTCAGACATGTCAGATCTATGAAACCAGGGAAATAAAATTTTAAGTGATATTAAGGTTAATGTAAAAAAAAGGAATGCATAAACTCTTTTATAGAGGAAGAATCATTCCCCAAGGTAAAATACAAAATAGTTTCAATTTCATAATTTTTCTTGTAGTTTCTCAAACATTTTAAAGGATTTTGTAGCGACTCCAACTGCGGAACTCACCCAGAGTGTTGATAGAGAGGAGTAACATTGCTTCCGTCCAAAAGGGAGACCAAACCGATGAATTGTTAACTTCTTATTTTGTTTTGGCTGGCAGTTAGCTTGTATCAGAAATTCCAGAGGAAGTGCAAATGCGTTAGGGATACTTTGACAGATATGTCATGATCTGCGTAATTTGCTCTTTGCTTGTTTGTCGACCAGGTGTATGCCACCGTCTCATGGAATTGAGGAATATATTTTGTAATGTTTAGAATTCAGTTTAGCATGCTTACATTTGTTAAATAAATTAATTTATCTTTTTTCTTGTCTAGTGCATCTTAAATACCTTCTGAAGCTATCTTTTGTAATTAGTGCAGAAGGAGGCTCTGAAAATCGTGGTTGATGCCGTAGTCTCCAGTCTTTACTTCCTGCCACAGATTTTATTTTTCCAAACAACAGCAGTAGAAGGTGCATCTGCATAAGAAGGCTATACTGCTCCTTCAGGACGCATAGCCAAATTTTTCAACAAAGAATAAGCATCTTTTAAGCACTCAAAAAATATTATTAAGCACTTAAAAAAATATCATAATTAGGCAGGGTTGGCAAGTTTTTGACAATCGACGGTATTAAGTACTACCACGTCAAAAACCTTTTGACATAGTTTTGGACAAGTGTCGAAAACCTAAAATTTTGACGCAAGGATAACTATTAGCTATTATAAACGAAGTAATTTTAAATTAACATACATGTAAAATTACAAGTGTTCCATCAATTATGTGTTTGAAATACTTTAACATAAAACTCTTTTCATTTTGAAAATTATTGTCAAAAACCCAAATATTGGTGTATAAAATATTAAATAATTATAAATAAAAATGTGTCAAATTGCAATTTATCGAATCCCTTAATTTGCTTCCTTATTGAAAATAAAAATTCAAAAACAATTATCTTATAAAAAATCACTTAACAATCATCTTATTTTTTACATGTAAAATTAATTTTCATTTACTTCCATTTTTACTCAAAGCAAGCGATTAAAAAATATAGTTTTGAAGCCCTCTGTATTCCAAGTTCATTTTTCAGTTTTGTATGAATAAGACTGAAATTGGAAACTGTTGTTTTGATTGATGTTCAGTTGTGTAGATTACAATGCTGACCTGCTAAACTTTTAAAACATAACAAAAAAATATATAATTAGGAAATTTATTCTAACAAGTGCACTAAATATTGATAGTAACTCAATGGATGGATTTAAAAATTATTAATTCATTTAAACAAACATTTATATTTTTTGCAAATTACAATTACTTTACTTATCAGGAAATATCGCTGGTTCAAAACTGAAACGACACATCTGCAAATGTATTATGACTGCAGATGTCTCGTTTTAGATTTGAAGCAGCGATATATCATACCCCTGATTTATTGGAATTGCAGAAAATTCTCAGTCCCTAATATTTTCTCAGAACAAAGTTTTTTTTCATTGTTTATTATTTTTTTTAAATAGAAATTCCCCCAAAATTTTTACATTTTTGTTTCTTTTTCTTTTAGCACAATAACTTTTTTAAAAATAATTTTGGAAAGTAAAGTTTATATATATGAAAAGAAATTGGCTTGATTTTATATAATTCTTGAATAAACAAGCATATGCTAAAAATTATTAGAAATCAAAATATATTGAAATAGTAATAATTTGTTAAAATAAAGGTCCCATAAACTTATGAAATTCAAACTAAGAAATACACAAATTGACATTTAATGTTAAAGGTGCAAAGTGACATTTTTTTAACAATAAAAAATTTTGTAGGATTTCTTCTAGACGGAAAACTTTCATTTGACTGCCTAAATTTCCTTTAAAACCTCATTCGCATGTTTAGGCACATTTTGTTGATCAGCATATAAGTAATAATAAGTAACATTAAGAAAAAAAAATTATAAGTTGAGATTAGACAATTATTGGCAACCACTTAAGTTTTACTTAATTTAAAAAATCTGCCTAAATCTGCTTAATTAAAAAAATCTGCCTAAATTTGCTTAATCTAAAAAATCTGCATAAAATAATTAAAAGCAAGTATTGTGCATGATTTAATGTCTAATATGTCCCCAATGTTAATAAAGAAACTTGTCCCATGTTTTTGACATGTCAATAAAAAGTAGTAATAATAATTAATAAAAAGTAATAATAATAATTAAAAAAAGTGATAAAGTATAATAAAAGTTTATAATAATTTTATGCAATTGGTGGATGGCACCTGAAAAATATTACTCTTAAAATTCTGAATGAATTCTTAAATTTAATGAATAAAAGAAAGATGCAAATTTTGAGGTAATGAAGCTTTGGGATTATTGACTGCTCTGGGACCCACATGAAAATACGTAATTAGTGAATAATCCCCAAGTCAAGTGCAAAGATTATGGTACTATACCATTAGGAAAAAAATTTACGAAGTTTAATTGGTCCCCGTAATCAACACAAATTCGAGAGATTTTTCGGTTCAATTTCAGAGGGCAGAAAATGAAGCCAGCAAAATGCAACAGAGTGGCAAATGAGAGGGTAAGAATCCTTCCCATTGAATCCAGCTCAGTATACACAGATGCAGACCTGTAAGTATTTTATCAAACAGGTAAAACATGGCGTTTTCATACGCTATGTACCGACGGTACACCAAAATAGATTGGGGTTGAATTAAATTTAAAAATTTTGAATAGAACAATGCTTTTTTCGTATAATTCATGACGAAAATCAACATTGTAAATAAAAAAAATATTTCATTTTTTTAAAGGGAAAATTAAGCATTTTTTAAAAATATTCAATGAAAAAAGCACCTTTAAGCCCTTTTTAAAAACACTACACACCCTGTCCTTTATTACGTCATTTTCAATGCCACTTTCTTCTTCATTTTCAATTATAATTGAGAAGTTAAAGAAATTCTCAAAAAGAAATTCCCAGTTGAAAAAATTCTCTAAGCGAACACCTTCTTTGTTTTTTTTAAACTCAATCTCACCAAATTCGTTAACTCCTTCCAACAAAAAATCGGTCAGTAGAGAAAAAAAAAAAAAAAAAATTTAAAAAAAGGAGAATTTTTCTTGGATCGAATAGTTTTTCTTTAAATGGAGAATATTCTTAGGTAGAAAACTTTTAAATAGAGACTTAATTGTAATTTAAATTTAGATATTTCAGTATAATTTAACTGCATATAATAATCTGATGTTATTTGCACAGAAGTGAATTTAAATATACCTCTACGGAGTTAGATTGAAAGCAATCAGAAATGAACACCTCTATGATACTTTTCCCATTAATTGTGGACGGTGCTCTGCTCATGAAATCCAGAATATTAGGATTGTTCATTCCAAGACATGAACAAAGAAGTATCTGAATTCTTCCTTCTTGAGCCTTTAGATTTTGCTGAAGTTCTTTTATTTTATCCATTTCCTTCGAAAAAAAAAATACAAAATGAATAAAATTAAAAATGATTGTCTTTATTTCAAACCAATACTTTAAATAATTTATTTATTGCAATTATATGCATAATACGTACAACACAAATAAAACGTTCTAAACAACATGAATGTCATGGTTTCATATTAAATATAATTGGAATAGATGATTGAAATAAATGGAGAAAGCTTTGAAAATTGCAAATAAACATATCTTAAAAGTTTTGATGTCTTAAAAAAAATATCAATTTTGTTAATGTACCAATTCTATTAAAAATGTGTATAGTCTAATTTATCCTATTTTAAAGTTTCAGATAAATTGCAAGTCTTTTTAGGAATATTTTCTAATAATTTTTTTAAAGATAAAAACACATGTGTAAATTTTTTCTCTTTTTACAATTATACATTAGTTTAATAACTAAATTTTAAAAATACTAAATCCTATATCCAGAGAATCATTTGTTAATTTTTTTTTCAGGTCACTTAATCAAAATAAACAATATTTCCCCCCAAAATTTTTTGATTTCTCTCTCTCTTATTTTTTATAAAATCTCAGGTACACATAATTTGTGCTTTTATTCCTCCCTTCAGTCTTTAAGATAGCTAAACATTTATACTACTTTAAAGAGCACTCTTAAACAGTTGTTGAAAAGACTGTACACCAACGTAAAATTCTAAAATTTTGTATACATAATATTCTTAAGAAATCTTAACAATAACAAAACTTTTACAAAAATTCTGAAATAACCCTTCTATTTATAAGCAATTAATTTTCCTCCAAAACTTAACTTTCTATAATGAAGTTTGTAAAATTAGTGAAAACAATGAAATACAGAATTACTTAACAGAAATAAAGATAAATAAATTTCTTATTGCAAAAAATAGTATATTTTCTTCATTTTAATCATTTTTAGTCTAATTTTTACAACTTTTAGCTCAGAAATGCGGCGAAAGATGACTAAAGAATTAGTTGACAACTTCATTTTACCACCGCTCAAAGATTTAAGATACTTAAACTTATGAGTCTACCCAAATATGGAGCATAATAAGCAGAAGAATAGGATTATGCTATGCTATGCTATTCTGACAAAAGATCAGACAACACATATTTATCTTTCAAAGATAGGCTAGATTGATTTAGTAAAAAAAAATACAGCAAAATTACCAGAGATTCTTTAAAAATAGCATAGGTCTCTAAACAGTCAATACTCCACAAATTACAAACAAATCCCTCTTTTAAAAGGGTGGAACTTTTTTCGATTAAATCTTTTCCAGTAATCAGCATCAATCCATGGCTAACGTCTTCAGGATCCTACGGAAAGAAGCCAACAGTGAAATAAAGATATACAGTAACACTTTGATTATCCAAAGTAATTGGGATTGGATTTAATTTTATATAAATTAATATTTTACTACATATTATATTTCATATGCTCATATTACTGAGGAAAAATTGCTCTTATTCTATTTTCTGCAATTAATCTGAAAATTGATTTTTAAAAAAAAAAAAAAAAAAAAAAAAATAAGTAGAGCAATATAGTACATGGGAAAAAATATTCTGGTAAAATTATCGTACTACATGAAAAGGACATATCTGGTAAAATAAAAACATGATTTTGATGATAAAAAAAAAATATATGGTATTTATAAATCTGCATATGGTAACAGTTTACCAATATTTATGGTTACTTATAGTTCTTAAGGGATGAGAGTAGTCAGAAAGAAAAAAAGAGGAATATATATATATATATATATATATATATATATATATATATATATATATATATATATATATATATATATATATATATATATATATATATACACACACACAGACAAAAAGAAGTGCGATTTTTAAACTTGTAAAACATGTGATTATAAATCCTGATGATTAATTTTAAAATTGTATGAATATATGAATCACATGCATGATTTTAAATTGGGAGAATATGAATTCCTATAAGAGGCTTTTAAATCACATGAATATGAAACGCTATATCGAATTTAAAAAAAGCGACAATACAATTATGATGCGTAATTTTTAGATCACTTAAATACGAATCACGATGCATAAGTTTTAAATCAT
Organism: Parasteatoda lunata; assembly: GCA_949128135.1. NCBI lineage: Eukaryota > Metazoa > Arthropoda > Arachnida > Araneae > Theridiidae > Parasteatoda > Parasteatoda lunata. The sequence goes on from OX421977.1 coordinate 80,899,114, forward strand.
GCGAATACGAATCCTAATGTCTAATTTTTAAAGAACGTATAAATACGAAAATCGATGCTTGATATTACAACCGCAAAAACGAATCACGACATTTAATTTTTAAATCCTGTAAATAAGAATCGCAATGTTCAACTTTTAAATCAGGTAAATACAAAATTGATGTTTGATAATAAAGTGGCGATTTTAAAAATGCATAAATACAAAACGCGATATTGGATCTTTAAATCTCGTAAATAAAAATCATAATGTACGATATTCAAATAGCGTAAATAAGAATCGCAAAGTTCAACTTTTAAATCAGGTAAATACAAAATCGATGTTTAATAATAAAATGGCGATTTTAAAAATGCATAAATACAAAACGCGATATTGGATTTTTAAATCTCGTAAATAAAAATCATAATGTACGATATTCAAATAGCGTAAATAAGAATCGCAACGTTCAACTTTTAAATCAGGTAAATACAAAATCGATGTTTGATAATAAAATGGCGATTTTAAAAATGCATAAATACAAAACGCGATATGAGATTTTTAAATCTCGTAAATAAAAATCATAATGTACGATATTTAAATAGCGTAAATAAGAATCGCAATGAGCAACTTTTAAATCAGGTAAATACCAAAATCAATGATTGATATTATAATCGCGTGAATAAGAATCGAGATATTTTCAGAGTATGGACTTGGGATTTCTAAAAGGTTTGTTTGTATTGTTTTTATTTAGACATAATAAATAAAAATTTACAAGATTAATTGAATGAGCAAATAAATATTTTCACCGCAAATCCACCTCTTTTTTTCTCTCTTTTCAATATTTTTTGTCAAAGACAATTTAAACTCTTCCTTCTTATTTTAAGATTGTCAGAGACAAGACAATCGCGGACAAAGGTGTTCATGCGGTAAAAGTGTGGAAAAATTATAAAAAGTCTTTATATAATATTATATACATACACTTTTCTTTAATTTAAACTTTACTCGTCATAAAAAAAGCATTATAATTTTATTGCATCATTTCTAATATTTGGCAGCACATTTTAAGAATTGGGTGGCACACAAAAGTGCCGTGGCACAGTGGTTGAGAATCATGATAAAATTACCAAATTTCGCCACATTTAACAAATTTTATCACTTATTATAATGCTATATTTCATGATTAATTTTACCTAACCACTGCAGTAAAAATTACAGAGCTTTTTGGTTTTCCTATAGAACAAGGAACACAGTAAATTTAATCGTTATCTGGTAGTTTTGCCTAAACTTTTTTTCTCAATGTACAATAGAAGATCTTTGTTAAGCAAACCTTAAAACACGAAGCCTTGCATTCTATAGATCATTTCACATACTATTAACTTATCTACTAAACATAGAAATATACAATAGACCAATATTAATGCTTTAAAAATCTTTTAAATATTAATATTTTAAACACAAAAATTTGTACTTATGTGTTGGTTATTAAAAAAATGAAATTATCAAGAACATAAGAAAAGAAATCAAACATATTTATCCATTTTGGTAAGCTTTCAGATTGTAAAGTAAATGCAGTTTACAGAATTGCATTATATAGAGTTTTAATTTATTCAACTTTACTTTTAACATGGTTATTTAAGAAATGCCTTTTTGTAAATAGGTTAAAATTTTACTTTCACTATTCCTGAAGACAGTAAAATTTTTTCCCAATCTTTCTAATAAATCATTTGTTTGAAACAACATCTAATTATTAATTATTAACAGATTTAATTGATTTTTAAAGAAATTATTTATATTCGTTTGGAAACTTTGTAAAGTTTTCTCCTAATTCAATTTGCACTATGGTATCATATTTTTCTTGCCATCAGTAAAATAACATGCGATGATCTTCTTCAAATGCACTACAACTTATCACGGGCCAAGAACATCTCATTAAGCTTCCTTCAAAGGACCTTATCAGATGCCTGTGTCCACTAACAATTTATCTTTAATATTTTAGGGTGTTTCTTTTTTTTCGCATGCTTACAAAAGTGACCTTCTTAACAGGGTTTGAGTTATCACATCTAAAAATCTACAACAGTTATCTACGTGGATGATAAAATAAAAATACGAATGAAGAAATTTACAATATAAAAATTTCTTTGAAACTGATTTCAGTTAACAAAAGAATTTCACTGAGCAGTTATTGTGAAGGATTGGGATTAGATTCCTGGCGGTGGCTTGAATCCTACTCAGCTTCAGATCGATGAGTATCAACCTTGACTGTGAAGTAAAAGTTGTTGCGTGCAATTGGCGGCATTAAAACTATCAACTTTTTAGATGTTTATATTTTCCATTTTGTTATTTTCAGAAATTTTAGATATTTATCTCTTCAATTTTCTCCATTTTTGAAGAAATTTAAATTGAAAGTAGGAATAAGTTAGAATAATAGAAAAGAATGGAAGATGGAACTTTTTTCTTTTTACATGGCACAAGATTAATGGTGTCCAAGAACTCAGAAATTTGACTCACACCACCATAAGATGGTGTACACCACCACATCTATGGTACCCCAGATCAACAACTGACGTAAAAGAATAGTATATTGTATTGGTTAATTGATTTTATGTTTTGGTCTGTATTTTTGGAACAAAATCGTACTAGATATTACTTACAATAAATTCTTCACTACTGAGAATTTTTCAAAATAATGAAAACTAATAATTTTAATAAATATGTATGTTTAAACTTCAGTTTTGATTAAAAACTCATAACTATATACTTTTGAATTTATCATCACACTGCTGAAACTTTGAACTTAGTAACATTTACTTCAGAAGCTGCAAAAATTCTTTAATTTTCATACAATAAAAAATTACCCGAAAAGAACTTTCGACTAGAACCAATCAACTTGATAATAGAAAGGTATGTACCCTGTAGTTGCAAGTTATGAATTAAGTTGACTTCTCAAACTTCTCTGCAATAAAAAATTCTTCGTAGAGACTTTTTCAACTGGAACCAATAAATTTGGTTTAAGTTGGCCACTGTTGAAAAACAATGTGATGGCCCATTTAGACAAGTGGTGAACTTGTAAAAGAGGAATTTAAATATTTTTGCCAGTTTGGTACTAGATTTTTAAGATAAAATTTGTTAGGTGATTAACTCAACAGGTTTCACTATGTTATTAATGCTAGCATAACTATTTTTTTTCATAAATCAATCATAAAGACAGAGGTAAATATTTTTCATGCATATGCAAATTCATGACTGCAATATCTAAAATTATCAATGAATTTTATTTTTTGCTAAGCTTAGAAGTAAGTTGAGCCGATCAAATTCCAAAACAGTCAGGATGGAAATATTCAACTTATCATCGAGGCAGCTGTTTACTAAAACACATTACATAAAATTGCCTCTTCACACAGAAATTTTTAATTTAGTTCTTCATTAACAAAATCAATAAAAAAGCATCATCTTATAAATACAAATTCAGTCAGACCTTAATAATTTGAACTGAAGTTTTACGATATTTTTTGATATTTCAAAAAATGAATTTTTGTCTTCATATTTTCTATTCCCTCAATGCTAAAATCACTTTAGAAAACCTTTTCAGCACTTTCTTTAATATTGTGAATTTTTTCATCCTATTGGTGAAATCGTAACTAGCGATTATGCAAACTAAAGTAGGCACATGCAAATATTAGTTCCAATTTTTTATTAGTTAATTTTTTTATTCTATACTTTCCAAAGCATATAAACAAAGAGTTTTATTTACTTTTTGATGATAATTTTTATCTTTAGTGCATTGAAAGCTAACATTAACACATGCAAACATTTCAATATAGGAACTGAAAAATATGCAAACTTCACTCACCAAACAATATACATTTAAAAGGCGTTTAATCAGCACCCTGCTTGACAGTTTGTCTAATAGTGGCTTTTTCTAAAGGAAAAAAAAAGAATAAATCACCCTGAAGAGAAAAGATATACATAAAAAAAATAATTGGTGCTAAGACCAAATTTTTCTTTAAAAAAAAAAAATCTTTTGATTAAGTTTTGTCCTCAAGTTCATAATTTTAAACTACATAATACATTAAGTTAATTTTAGTGAAATAACAAAGAATTTTTTTCATAAATAAGTTTATAAACACACACATCAATCTACATGAAAAATAACTTGTCAATATTCAAAGAATTTAAGAAAACCAAACTGCTACAGTTAAGAAACAAATAGTGCACATGAAAAAATAATCACAGATATAAAACACAAAATTTAAAAAAAAAAGTTTTTTTTTCTTTTTTACTAAGGTTTTATTTTACTTAAAGTACCTAATAACAGATTAAATTAATAATTGTAAAATGACAATTTTTTTAAATAAAAAATAGTTTATAAATGATGAATAAATTGCAAAAAAAGGGTTATCCACCTATCTACACGATATATCATGAATAAATTGTTAAAATTCACGTTTTAATGAAAACAAATTACTACAATTTGGGAAACTAATAGACCCAACTTTTTTTCTAAAATTTTTTTTTGGTAAAGCTTTGTTTTATTTTAACTACTTAATAACAAATTAGCTCCAGTGAAATGGCAACTAATATTTTTCATAAAAAATTGCTCACAAATAACTACACGATAAATCTATTAGGACTAGAAATAAGTTTCTTTGCAAACTTAAGGTGTTTTTAAACTAAACACCACTATTGAAAACTATTTATAGAACTGTAGGAAAGAGATGAAGAAAATAAACTTACATTGCTTTCTTTATCCTTCACACTGCGTTTATGCCAAGCCAATATAACATCAATAATATCTATTGCAAGCACAGATTTCTTACTATTGTCAATAGATAACAAATCAACAAAGTTAACCATTTCTTCAATGATGTCTGACTTGAAATCATAAAATGCCTACAAAAGTTGAAAGAAAAGTGTTATCTACAGTGCAGCTTGGAGGAGAACTCTTCCAGACTAAGAGTCTGGGGCTGTCTGCTGCTATGGTAACAAGCGAGAGCACATTTCTAATGGAGATGCAATGGAGGAATGAAGGCGTCAGTAGGTTTACTTACCCTAACCTATGCCAAGATCGAGACAAAACTATTCACCCCACACCCCTATTTGAAGTGACTTTTCCTCGTAACTGTGGTTACAGCCACGACGCAAGACTGATGTCTGGAGGAGTTCTCCTGAAAGCTGCACTATATAGTAAAGTTTGCACTGTAAAGTTTGATTTTTGGAAGTGGAGAAATTTGAATGAAATTGCTTGAATTGCTGCCTGAAGAACTCAGATATTCAAAATCCGATTTCTTAGGAGCTATTCTTACGATTTTGTTCACATTTTTTGCCATATAGAATGAAATTCTTTTAAATGATTTGTATACCTTGCATTTCACAATCTTTATCAACTATTATTAAATTAAATAGTACATGTGTACTACAAATTATTTTTGCATAAAATTATCTTTGGATAAACAAAAATTATAATTGTGTGCAAAAATGTCTCGATTTGTTTAAGAAGTTCTCAATGTATGGCGAAATACACAAAAATGAAATTAATATTAAGGGCTAGAACTTTTGACTGCACTCCTGAACGCAATTGGGATTAACAATTCCCAGATTGCGGACACCCTCTATATTTTGGCAGTCATACGTCAAAAAAAATGTATACTTATTCAGAGAAAGTACGCTTTTGGGTGTTATTTTGAAGCTTAAACATTCTCTGCATTAACTAATAAGTATATTTGAGGTCACCCAATCGAGCTATTAAGGTTGAATCATACTATATAAAAATCTGATCATTTGATCAAAAGTTCTTCAAAGTGTCTCGTTTTTTTTTAAATGATTTTTTTTAATAGTATTTTTCAAAAAAAAAAAAAAAAAAAAAAAATCAGTTATAAAATATAGCTTTTCCTACAAATTTACTCACCATGGAATTATGTGACTCTGTGTATTGACATTAAATAGAAAAACAATACATTAAACAGAAAAATGCGACATTAAATAGAAAAACGTTAAAAAAAGTCAACAAAAGGAAAAAACAGATAAAATAGGGAAACTCCCTTACCTCATAATGTTGGGTAACTGTTCTCAAAATAAAAGCTTTTTTAACCAAGACTTTACATTCAAGTGCTTTTAAAATCGAGACTTTTAATAATTTGAAACTTTCTTTGGAACTCATACAGATTTGAATAAAATTTTTTAATGCATCTTTAGTAATTGAGCGCCACTGAGACTGATGAATATCAAACAAATTTTTAAAAACCTGAAAAAAGATTGAAAAAATAATTAAAATTGATATTTTTTCATTCACTACATATTAAAGACAAAGCAAAAAGTAAACATTAGTTTTTTTAAATAAGTATATGGAAATAATACTTCCCATTAATTTCATGAATACATAAATGTTGATGTGAAGCTATTTCACCATCCATGACTTATGCAACCATCTTTTTATAGTTTTAAAAAACAAATTAATTTTAGTATTATGCTTTTATAAATTTTTATGATATCCATTCACAACAAATTAAAGACAAAAAGCAAATATTAGTTTTTTTTAATAAGGATATGGAAATAATACTTCCCATTAATTTCATTAATATTTAAATCTCAATGGGTAGCCATTTCCCCATCTATGACTTACACAACCATCTTCTGATTAAAAAAAAATCACAGTAGGTTTATTTTTAGTCATTAAAACAGAATTTAGAAATTTAGTTATTTATAATCACAGAAGTGCAAGTTTAAGGCCAATTCTTACAGTTGTTAAAATTCTGAAAATCACACCCACCTTCCGACCAAAACAAATAAATAAATGGCCTTAAAAAGCAAATTGATGTTAGTATTTTGACTTTATGAATTCTTTATATAAATCAATCTAAATTTCAAAGATATTTTAATACTATTAAGTAACTAAAGAGAATAACCCCCCCAGAGGGTTAAAAATGTTATAATTTAGTCACAAATGAGAATAAAATTTGGTTCAAAATTTGAACATTTGAATTGAACACTTAACTTCCAGTTTTTATTTACTCTAAATTGAATATTTTGTTAGTTTTATAAAGAGAAAGTTTTTAAAACAGTTTTGTTGAAAACTATACCAGAAATGAAAACACAAATTAAAGATAAACATTTTGCTGACGAGAAAATGTTCAATAGAATAGTATCATTAAAAAAAGCAATTTTTTCCCACAGAAAAATAATTGTTAAAAATTCTGCGTAAATGTTTACAAATTTTTGCTCTTTCTCCAATGAAGAAGTTTTAATGAACCTGTATAGAATGTTTGATAGTATTTTTAGAAAATATATATGATCATTGAACTCAATATTTTTCACATAAAAATAGTATAAACGTAGAAATAGAATAATATTTGCTTAAAAATAGTTAATAATAAATCGAACTAATAATGTTTCCCAAAACATCGAAGTTTGTATATCAAATATTAATAATACTACTAAAAATAAAACATTTAGTGACTTTTCAAGAACAGGTCCTATAGGCACGTGCGACAATAAGGCCTTGACTGAAAGATTTTTGTTTACTTAAGTAATTAATAAAAAATCAAATCAATAATATTTTACAAAATGTAGACAAATGCATATCAAATATTGATCACACTGTTAAAAATAAATATCAGATATTTAGTGTCTCTTTAGACATTGTGGCCAGTCCGTGCCCTAACAAGGCACTGTCAACAGAGAATTATATAGCTGGAATTTACTCATTTGTTAAGTAGCTAATTAATGTCTTTTAATACTTTATGTTTCAATTTATTCTATTAAACTTAGTTTTTTAATTGAAAAAGAAAGTATTTTCAATATTTGAGCTTCAAAAAATTGAAAAAAAAAAAAAAAAATACTTAAAATCTAAAATTAAAAATCAGTACATGAGTACATATCTAAATTAATAAAAGGTAACAAAATTATTTAAAAATATTACTTAGTTATTGAATAAATAAGGAGATTCTGGACAAAATTTTTTGTAGGTTAACAATTAGAAAGTAAAATAATTTTTTCTGTCTCAAGAAGATTTCTAACAAATTACATAACACAGCTAATCAGTAAATCCTTATTCTTACCGTGTCAATTGTTTTTTGATCCGAAGTATCCATAGTATTGTCTTTATGATCTAAAGTTTTTGAATCAAGTACTAAACTAAGTAGTAAATAGCCATAACTTCTAACCACATTAAATACATTTTGTTGATGGTGGTTAGAAAAATCTTGTAAAGGCTCCAAAACATTCTGCGGTCTGAAATGGAACAAACACATGAAATGAATAAAATGAAGGAAATTTAAATTAAATTTACTATGAAGAAACTTTAAATAAATATCGATGTCTTGATAAAATTGGTATGAATTACATGAATGTAATAGGACTGACAAGCATTTAAATTTTAATATTGGGTGTACACATTATTTTTTAATGTGTATTTTAATACTTGAATACAAATGTTGTTCCATCAGATGTATAGCTAATATATTGCCAACCTAAATAACTAACAATGTTAGAATAATTGTTTAACATTACGTCAAATACATTCTGATTCTGGAGCATAATAAAATTACGTTGCACATCAGGATATGTTTGAATTCTAATTAAAAAAGGTGCCATTTTTTATCATGCTTTCCATACACTTTAACAATAGGCAACAACAACCACAATTCATTCTGTATGGAACAAAGATTCAAGTTCTGATTTATTAGTGACAAATTAATTATTAGTGTTAAAATAATTAGTGAATTACGTACTTGGGCACACATAGCATAATTGGATGCATATCTTTTGAGTACATATATATTTTAGAGTACATATATCAATTTTCAGAGCCTGATTAAGTAGTGTCAGTGTGAGACTCTGGGTAAATTGCATTTTTGATTATTCTTTGTATCAACCTTAAAACAAAAGTACAAGTGTTGTTTTCTGAGCTGAATATCCCTATTTACGATACCTGAAAAATTTCCTAAAACACCTGTATGAAGTTCATACTTTGCATATTTGTGGCACGACAAATATTCTTGTTTATACTAAGTCAATATGGGAACACAATTAATGCAAAAAGATTAAGAAAGTCGAAGATTAATAAAATTTTTCTAGTTCGAAAGATAAAAAAATGTCACTTAACAAAAAACTAAAAGCACTAGACAGTAGCCTAAAAAGAATGTTTTAAATCTCAAACATATGAAGAAAAAAGATATAAGAGTGAAATGAATTTATTACTAAACACAACTGCATTAGCGAAAGATTTTTTTAAACCTCTTCATTTATCTGGAAGCTTTGGACCACCTTAAGAGTAATGAAAAGTCATCTTTTTCTAAAGTGAACATTAGTTCACTTGCTTCCCTGAATGAAGTAAGATGGGTCCAAAACTTCGTTTGGTTTAAAAGCGTTGGCCAGAAGAAACACAATCTAGAGGCTTAGCTGGCAGCAAAGCAAAAAGATGTAAAAAAATTATTAGGGTTAGTTAGTTCTTTGAATACCGAAGTTTCTAGACGAATGAAAAGCTTTATCACAACATTGAAAGCAAAGCATTCTTCCAACATCTAGCTATCGAACTATGGGATTAAGAATGTAAAGGATCTACAATTTTAAGGTCATTATTATGATGTGCCAAAGTGCAGACAGACATGCTGGTTAGAACGTGACAGAGTTCTTGTAGGAAAAATTTCGCTCTAGAAAGTAAAAAATTTTGGTATTCTTTTCTGCAAAAATTTTCGAATTTTTTTTCTTCTCTTAAATTATATTTAAAAGATGCTTTTTTCGCGCACCGGAGGGAAAAGAAATGTTCTTAATTTTTCGATTCTTATTTGAGAAGAATGAAAAATAAAATTGACGCATAAAAATTCTTTTCTGCAGAAATGTTTGAAAGATTTTTTCCCCTCCACAATTATACTCAAGAGATACCATTTTCATGCATCAGAGGGGAAGAGATGCTCGTGATTTTTTTTAATTCCCTTTTGGGAAAAAAAAATATTTTTTCGTTTCTTTTACTGATTTTACGATTTTTAATTATTATTTTTTTTAATGAGATGATGATTTACGAAATGCGAAAAAAGAAATGATTAGTGTGTTTTCCTCTTACAAAAGATGAGAATATCGCCCATGATATTAAAATAAAAAAAAAATATGACATTAATTTTTTTTTAAAAATACATACAACTTTATTATATCCAAATAGGCTTTTCTTTGTAAATACAACGTGTCTGTTACTTTAAATTTAATTAATAATATGTATATTAGATATTATTAAAAGTATCTTGCAGAAAGATATTGCTAGAGAGGTTTGAGACAGAAAGGACTGCACACTTCCCATTCAAACAGCTACCCGTCAATCTGAAGCCTGAATGTGCTTCAAGTCACCACCAGTGATCAAATCCCAGTTTTTCATAATGACAGTTCAGTGCCTTAAGCACTAAGCTACAACGGCTGTCTATTTTAAAGTAGTCATAAGCGAAAACATGTAATTGTATAAAAATGCAACTGAGATGGAATTTTTTCAGAGAAACCATGCTTGCTACAAAACCAGAAATTTTTTTTCTGAAATTGCATTAAAGCTATTTCCAACGTATTCAAATTCATTCTAACTGTCCTTTGAATTGATGCAGAATAATCATTTTTTAAAACTGTACTTAATCTTCTATAAAATAAATGAAATAATTATTATAATATTTTGTTTAAAAAGTTGGACAATTATGAATTATAGTTAATTTTGTATTATTCATATACTCAAGCTGCATTAAATAAGTTGATTTCGAATTATAGTACTATGTTAATTAAAATTATTGTTCCTAACGCTTCCAAGGTAAAAGCTGTAGCTTTAAACTGTTTTGAAAGTGCAAAGCTGCTGCTTCAAATTGTTCCTAACACACAATCATATTAATGCAGTAATTAATTAACAATTGTATATCTTTTTTATATTAGTACAGTTTTCGAAAAATATTAGTTGTAATAAAAGTCAGCTTTTTAATTTCAGTGGTCTCTTTTTGGATGATTAAAAAAAATAAAAATAGACTGGCTTATTTTGGTTGGCTGAAATCTGGAAACCTTGATAAAATAAGCTCAAGCAGTAGCACAAGGTCTAAGAAGTATGAAATCTTCTCTTCCAGCTCAATAGCGATTTAAAAAGGATACTGGAGCATTTTTATGTTCCCGTATTTCTTTTTGCGTACCCAAATATGCTTTTATCTCATTTCAGACTGTAGTTCAAGATCCACAATCAATAAAGTTTAAAATGTTCTCCACAAACTCAATAGCAAGCTAAGATAAAGGTACTAGAACATTTTTTTTACCCAACCTATTATTAATCAATAATAGATTGGCATTAATTAATGATAGGTTAATATGAGAATTAATTAATAATAGGCAAATATGAAAAGTACATTTTACATGAATAAAAGTTTCATCTTTACCTTATACAATTTCTTAAAGAAGCTTTAGTATTATTTTTCATAATGCTACTTGAAAGCTGTAACAGTATCAAGTCCAAATCTGGTGTAGTACTTTCTGATTTCATATAATCCCATAATTTTGAAGTTTCAAATGATATAGTTTCAGTTTTCTCCCTCTCATCAGTCTGTTCGATAATATGAGAAAATGATGGTATTATTAAGTACCTTAAAATATTTATCTTCACATCATTATCCAGGTTTTCCTTGTCAAACATTTTTAGTAACAATTCTTCTTGTTCCAAAGTAGACATCTTTGAAATAAAACAATGAGGAAGATCTTTAAAAAATGAAAGCTGCGGTAGAAAACATCCAGTTGCTACTTTAAAAATAAAAAATAGTAATTCAGTTTTCGATACTAAGCTCGATAATTCAGGTTCTACGTAGTTCAATAATTTTGATTCTGATATTGAACTCAATAATTCAGGATTTGAAACTAAACTTAATAATTCAGGTTTTGATACTAAACTCAATAATTCAGGTTTTAAGCTTTCTGAATTCAATGATAATAAATTCAATAATTCAGTTTTTGATTTATGATCAGATAATTCAAATTCTGATATTGATTTTAATAAATTTGGTTCTGATATTAAGTTAAATAACTCTGCTTTTGGTATTAAGTTCAGTAATTCAGTTTTTGATACTAGGCTCCTTAATTCAGGTTTTATGTAGTTCAATAATTTAGATTTTGATATTGAATTCAATAAATTAGGATTTGAAACTAAATTTAATAATTTAGATTTTGATACTGAACTCAATAATTCAGGTTTCAAGCTTTCTGAATTCAATGATAACAAATTCAATAATTTAGTTTTTGATTTATGATCAGATAATTCAGACTCTGACATAAAATTTAATAAATTTGGTTCTGATATTAAGTTAAATAATTCTGCTTTTGGTATTAAGTTCAGTAATTCAGTTTTTGATAAGTCATGAGAAAAAAAGGTTAAGAGACACTTTGCTATAATCATATATTCTTCCAAATTAATGAAATCTGCTTTTGAGTTTAGGGATTTGAAATCGGTATCTCTCCAAATAGTTAATAATTCTGGCAATAAATCTGTCTGTTGAATTATGAAATGTTTGTTGTATTTATGTAAAATACTGATAATTCTCAAAGCCCAACACTGATGTTCAGTCAGATGTAAGGTTGAACATTGGTTAAGCATTTTCTTCAAAATGACAGTATTTTTTTCTAAACACAGGCGGATATCCTTTCCATGGCAGCTCTTTAATAGAAGCTGTAAAAGAGAAAGGAAAACAAAAGAAATTATTGGCAAAATAAAAGGAATGTACTGGTAGAAGAAAAAATAGACGTAGCTTTTTTTTTTGTTTGGAATTTGCAAGCAAACAAAGAAAGAAACGAGAAATTTGCACTAAACAATTTTTTCGTAATTTTCACACCAAAAATTAAAAAAACATGCATTAACAAATCTAGAAAAAAAAAAAAAAAAAAAAAACTATACAAAAATATACTTATATAAGAAAAAACAATCTTGTTTTTTTAAAAGTTTCTTGATTGAATTTTTAAACAAAGAAGCAAAAAATTTGCACTGAACAGTTTTTTCTAAAAACTTTTACATTAAAAAATATACAATAAGAAATTAAAAACATATATAAAAATTCAAAAAAATAAATACTCATATAAGAAAAGATATGATGCAGATTTTTTTTTTATCGCATCAAATTTGCAAAGAAACAATAAATTTGCACTAAACAGTTTTTTTTTAATTTTCATATAAAAACTTCCAAGATAACCATGATTTACAACAAAAGAAGCTAACGTGGTAGGAAAAATTGTTTTTAAAACATTACGAAAATGGGTTCTAGTAAGGAATACATCGAACTTAAACATTGGTAACACCAATTCTCTAAGTTGACAATTTAGTTGTTGGTGGGGGAAAGCAAAGATCAGGCATGGTCTAGATCAGTTCTAGACCATGTATCAACTGTGGAGGATGACTCAAAGCAGCTAATTGACTGCAGTTCTTACGTTCTCTATCAGATCCAGGTTTGGAAATCTGGATGGCCAATCTCAGTCCATGTGGCTGTTCATTGTTGTCTATTGAAATGAAATCAGAACCAATTGGGTCCCTAAAAGAGGAAACACAGGACATATCTCTATGCTTAAACCCACAAGATTTTTTCTTTCAAAGATATTGAGGGGCTGGCAGCCATCCAACAAGATTCCTATCCAGATCAAATTTTTTTCTCCATAATGGTCTATTTCTCAGATATAAAGTGGAGATAAAGTTAAGGATTCCTGAGTTTCTTTAAATAAAAGTTTGAACCATGAGTCTGATACAGTTGTTGCCAATCCTTCGTGATTTAGTACCAGTTAGCTTAAATTCATGTGTTCGTGAACCCTGACAAACTTGAGCTGGGTTTCAAAGTTCTAGATTGATACGAACAAGGATGGATATGTTACTTTTTATCCTATTTTGGAGAAATAGGGTAATATGATTGATGGTCTGGGAAGGCATGCAGGATGCTCTTACAATTTTCCTTTCCATGTCTTTGATACTCCTGGTGTAGGTGATGACTAAGGCCCGGATTTTGATGACATTTGCATTTTTGGACATTTTTTGTCCTTTAGAGCATTTTTTAGATTTATAGGGTATTTTTTTCAAATTTTGGGATGCATTTTGCATTTTTAATGTTTTTTTTTAATTTTTCCAATTTTTATTATTTTTTGGGGCATTTTTATCACATGAAATGCAATATTTTTTCTTATAATTTGTCCTGATTCAGAAGATGCTGCATCAATTAAGATAGCGCAAAACGTGTTGGCCTCTGATAAAATCGAAGGAAACTTATCATTTATCAAGTCTAACTTTGCTATTGTATCCTCGACAATTGAAAGCTTGGAAAAACAAGAATTGGAACTTTGCGATGCAATAAATTATATTGAAGTAGTGAGTCAAGTGTTGCAAAAAGCAAGGGGAAAGACAGCACAAAGTGTAGCAGCTAAATTGAACAAAGTTTTGGAGAAGAACACTGGCTTCCAAACAATGAAGAAAATCTCTAGGATATAAACAGGTGAAGCAACATCTTTTCAAATTGAAAAATTGTCAGTAAGTGAGACCGTCTTTTTCAAGTACACACCAATAACATCAGTAGACGTTGTGAGAAGCTTTTCCAGGTATAAAAATTTACTTTCAGACAAGAGATGCTCGTTTACACTTCAAAATATCAAAAATCATTTAATAATCCAATGTAATTCTGATATTTAGTAATATTATGAGATGGAAGTTGTTATATTCATTAAAGTTTCTATACAAAATGAAAATGTTTTGGAGTCAATACATTTTCCTTTTTTTTGTTATTTTAGGATATATAACATATTTTTCAAACTTTAATGAACATTAACAGTAAGTAAAACAGAGAGTAAAACATTTACTTTATTTAAGTCATGCCATAAGGCATTTTTAGCGCAATTTTCGCATTTTTAGAGCATTTTTAAGGGCATTTTTTGCACTTTTTAAGGGCATTTTTTACACTTTTTAAGGGCATTAGTTGAGATTTTTTAGGGCATCAAAATCCGGGCTCTAGTGATGACACTGCTTCTGGTTTGAGTATAGAGTAAAGATATATTCTTAGAGTCCTGTGCTTGTTTTATTTAGTGAATCAACTGGATCGTATTTAATTATAATGGTTATAAGCAATTGACCACATAGCTAAGGATTACGTTAAGGATTTTCCAGAATGTGAAGATTAAATTAAAAAAAAAACAAGTATGTCAAATAACTTGTAAGGCCGTATAGAAATAATAAATTTCGTTTAGGTACCTTCAATACAACAATAAATAATGATTTCAATGCTTTGACCTGGATACTTTATGCAACTGCTTAAGCTTCAAATTTAATTTTCAGAAAAAGAAGTAAGGCATTTTAAAAGAAGTTGCATTTTAATGCAGATAAAATTAGTAAATAATTCATCATTTAGAAATTTTTCCCAAAAAAAAAGTAATTAAAATTTAAAATATTATTTTAAGAATTAATATTTAATTATTTTAATTTTTAATTACCAAGAATATATATATTTTTAATATTTTTATTTTAAGAGAACTGGTATGCTAGACTAACTAGATTTTATCTCTGAAAATATATATAATAAAAAAAAATTTCATACCTCAAAAAATGGATAAATTTGTTTCCCAAACTCTTTCACATCTTCTAAAATTTTGATCGTATTATTTTCATAACAAGCCATATGCTTTAGGAGATTATCATCAAAATGTTTCAGATGGATATAAAAGTCAGATTCTTGTATCAACAATATCAAAGGCAAAAACAGGTCAGGATGTATATTGCAAAACTTAAATAAATAAATAAATAAAATTAGTTTACAACCAAATAAATCAATTCCATAAATCAATAATGCTCAATAGCAGGCAAATCTGATACACTTAAAGTTGATATCCGACTATTAAAATTTAAATATTACCACTTTAAAAAATTGGAAACTTTAAATAGAAGCTTCTCTTTCCCCTTTCTTTTTAAATAAAAGTTTAAATATAAATGTTAAATTCATAATTATTATTTTATTATGAAATGAAATTTTTTTAATAAGTAAATAATTTGATTCAAGTAGTACATAATTTATGAAGAAATATGATTTTCAAATAAAATTAATATTTATCCTTCTGGGCATTGAAATAGTAAGGAAAAGGATCACTTATATAAAGTTAACTCCTTCTTTGTCGGCATTGCATCTCATAGGTTTGGCATTTTTGTGCCCGTATGGTTGGAGTCGCAGGCCATGTGATGAAGAGAAAAATTGCTTCATTGATAATGAATTCATCGCAACTTATGAGCCTAAGTTTCTGGATTATTTTTGTATTTCTGAATATTACTACGAGATGGCGTAACTAGTCCAACTTTGTAGTATGGCCGTATAC
Organism: Parasteatoda lunata; assembly: GCA_949128135.1. Classification (NCBI taxonomy): domain Eukaryota; kingdom Metazoa; phylum Arthropoda; class Arachnida; order Araneae; family Theridiidae; genus Parasteatoda; species Parasteatoda lunata. Next base: position 80,915,410 of record OX421977.1, read on the forward strand.
TAGTATGGTTGGAATCACATACCATGCGACCAAGGAAAAAATTGCTTAATTGAAATTTAATTCCTTGCTAGATACACGTCCTCTTAAGTTTGATTATTTTTGTATTTCTGAATAATATTAAGAGATGGCGCAACTAGTCCCACTTTCTTCAAAATTTTTGAGGGAGATTTCCTGTCTTGAATTGAATTCAAAATCATTTTGTACTTTGTTATTTCGCTTTCATTAGTATTACCCTTGCATGTTAAAATAATTATGATGTACGTGATAAAGTGATTTTTACATGATGACCAAGATTAATTGTAAAGCTGTTTTAATGGTAAAATTACTTTCTAAAATATTTTTTATGTAATTTTAATAATTATTTTATGCAGATATTTATCTTAAACACCTTGAAGTAATAAAGTTAATAAATATGTTATCACAGTGTATTTTTTAAAGATAAAATTTGGTTCATTGCAGGGAAAACTGGAGATCAGTGGATGGGAAATCACATATTTTACCACCAATAAGTCAAGCAAAAAACTGCTTACTGACAAAAATACTTTGCAGTTTGGAATTTAGGATAGAACATATACTCATTTTCAGCAATAAAAAAAAAAAAATGCTTTTTAGGGGTCGGAAATTCGAAAAAAAAAGTATTTTAATTGAAATAACTAATTTTTTAAAATAATATAAGGTTGAAGTTTTTTTTTCTTCCAAGTTTGAGAACATTTAATTAATTTTAAATAATAATATTTATGTAAATCTTAAAATTTGTTCCTTTTTTGGTAAAGATATTTAAATATGATTTGCAACCTCTAAGTAAAAATTGATTTTCTTTATCATGAATTTAAACTTTTATAATCAAAATTTTATTCCAGTAAAATGAAATCTTCATTCGAATGGGGGGGGGGGGGGGAGGAAACGAGAACTGTACAAGTACAAATGTATTAAGGTGCAGGATTGTTTGGTTCCCCAGCTATTCTTTATTGTTTTAAAAAAATTGTAGAAAAATCCTTTGTAATTTTGTAAAATGTTTTCTTCTCTGTCTCTGTTAAAAAGACTTGTTTTTTGTAATACAAGTCTTACACTGTAATGATTTGGACTTTGTTTCGGCAGACTTCATCAAATTTTCCATAATGGTGATATTTGAATATAGAATATTATTATTATAAAATAAATACTTACCCAAAAACAAGAATTCTTAATACTGCACAGTGTCTTCACATATTCTGTATACTTAACAGTTCTACTGTTTGTAAACCAATCACGCAAGTATTTTTCAAAACCTGACATCAATATTTTATGCTCGTTTTCCGTAACACTCAAATCTTGGAAAACAAACAAAAAGCAACTAACTACATGGACATCATGAGTTTTTAGTGATTCAGTCTGCAAAACAGTCTTAATACGGTTTGTAATGGATGTTTTCTAAAAAAAACAAAAAGAATAAAATATTTAAAAGAAAATGAAGTGATTTAACTTTGAAGAATAAATACAATTCATATTTTTAAAATTTTAATAAATTTGTTCATTTCCTTTCTAGAAGCCCATTGTGGGGATCGTAGTTATCAACAATGTCAACTTTCATCTAATGAAAAGGTACCCCAACATAGAATTAAGTTAACATATCTTATATACTAGTGAATTGGAATTGTATTTTTGTAGTGGTAGATACACTACAGTACTCCCTGACCAGAGTTTTATCTGTGACAGAATTCGATGAATGGGATACCACTAGTTGATTCATTGCTGTTTTGTGCAAAGCCGGGAGAGCTGTATTAAGTTGCCATTAGCTGTGATCGAGACTGAGTAGCAACAGCTTGTAACAGTCACAAGTAGCAAGTCAACCTGTTCAATGAGAACCATCCATGGAAGTAGGTGTGTTCAAATCGAAGTGCGAGTTTCTGTCCAGGCAGGCCTGTTCACATCATCTCTGAAGGTCACCAATGTGGGTATAGTAGTTATCGACAGTTTCAACCTTCATCTATGAAAAGGTATCGAGTTAACATGCCTTTACTAGTGAATTGGAATTTTTCTTTTTTTTTGTAGTGGTAGATACATTACACCCATTCTTTTCAGAAAATTATTTTATTTCAATCACTACATTTTGTTACAAGTGAGATTCTTACCCCCTGTTTCTTACCACATTTCTTTCGCTTGATTTTCTCTTCCAAGACTCTCTCCCCATTCCAAACTTTCAACCCACTTTTTTTTCCTTGTTACAAAACTGTTCTTAACCCGAAATTCAAAATACCTAAGACTTTTAAGACCATAGCATAGTGTAGCTAACAATAAAACACAAGTTAATCAACAAAAAAATTTTTTTTTCCACATTCTATAAGCAAAATTAAGTCGTTTTTTTGTCAGTAGTAGTTTTTTCCAAAAATTACAAGGTAATAAATTAATCTATTAATTTAGAACAGACTGAATGACAGATTTCTCAGTTTTTAAAAACTTATATAAAATTTTTTCTGAAACTCTTTCAGGTCTGTCAACTTACAGTACCCTTCCAAATTATTAGGGACACTTAAAATTTCTAAAAAATTTTGATTTTTCAAAGTGTCATAACTTTTTCAAAAATGAATCAATTTTCAGGATATCATGTTCAAGTCTTCTACTTTCACCTAAAAATTACTAATTTAAGTTATCTCAATTTTTTGTTTTAAAAAAATGTTAAGTCTGACAAGTTGCTACTTCGTAATAAAAATTTTTGCAGAAAAATTATTATTAACACATTAAAGTACAAGTCATTAACTTTAAAACGTGTGAAAGTAAATGACTTTATGATTTTTTTTGACTGAGATATGAGATTTTGAAAAAAATAATTGTTATTTATAGTGAAAACGAAATTATTGTGAATTCGAAAATTATTTAGTATATATTTAGTGTAGATATTATTGCAAAAGCTTGTATTGAAAGTATGCCGCGAAGAATAAACACAGTTATACAAACAAAAGGACACGCTACAAAATATTAAGACTTTTTTTATTATACTTGTTTTTGTAAAAATATTTTTGAATTTTATAATAAAGTTAAATTTCTTAAAAATTTCTTGAGTCGTTTTATAAAATTGTTATTGCAAATTTACAAATAATGTTCTTGTTTGTAATAATGTTTTAAATAAAAAGCGTAATTAATTCAAATAAGAAAGTTGCAAAAAAAAAAAATAATACTAAATAATTTTCGAATTCACAATAATTTCGTTTTCACTATAAATGTCAAAAAATTTTCAAAATCTCATATCTCGGTCAAAACAAATCGTAAAGTCATTTACTTTAGCGCGTTTTAAAGTTAATGACTTGTACTTTAATGTGTAAATAATTATCTTTATGCAAAAAATTTTGTTACAAAGTAGCAACTTGTCAGACTTGACATTTTTTTAAAAAAAAATTTCTTTGTTCAAATGTGCAAAATTTTGGCAAAACAATTAGATAAATTAAATTAGTAATTTTTAGGTGAAAGTAGAAGACCTGAACATGATATCCTGGAATTTTTATGAAAATTGATTCATTTTTGAAAAAGTTATGACACTTTGAAAAATGAAGATTTTTTAGAAATTTTAAGTGTCCCTAATAATTTGGAAGGGTACTGTATTACCTAAAGTTTTTTTAGGCAACGAAGAACAGAAATAAGTCGATTGTAGACGTGTGACAAAATATTATCTCACATGTCCCATATTGCTGCGAGGAATGTTTAATACTGCCAATTTTAAGTTGCCCAACACAGTATTGGCATGACTTTTTCTGATAGTGACTTTACACTATTTTGTATCACTCCTATTAAAACCATGAAAAAAAAATTCTGATTTGTTTTCGTAAACGTAAAGCACAGAACGGAGTTTCTAGAATATCAAGAAATCAGCTTTGTAATCCTTTTCTATAAAATTTTACAAACATAGAAAAACAACCCACCAAAAGCGTGGGGCTCAAAAATAAAAATAAATGCAATTGAAATATTAACATAACATGATTATTTTAACATGAATTAAGATATCACACTTAAAAGAGAAATATTTTGTATAAACTTTATTGAAAGCAGTGTTATACATTTTCTTGGTTTATCAAAATTTTTAATTCAAATGAATCAACAATAAACCAAATGCAATTGAAGAAAAATCGCTGATCTGAAGGAAAAAAGTTTTACGCATGAGGAGTATGCAAAGTGTGATGATTTGATGATTATGTCAATTTGTAAATTTATTAAGGAAAAAAAAAAAAAAAAAAAACAGAGGAAAAACAATGGTAGCCTGAAGTTCTGAGATAGGACACAGAAGTTGGAGATGTAGACCAAAAGCCTGAGAGTTGGCAGGTCTGGATAAAAAAAAATTTTACTATTCAATATAATTTTTTTAAAATTAAAAACACTGAATTACAACGTAAATTTACTTTAGTCAGAAAAAACATTTTAAGATAAAGTTGTTTTTGTAAAATATTTAATAAAAATACATACCAGCCAATCATCTTTAGGAGTTCCTCTAACATATTTTTTAAGAATGCGTAAGCATTTTGTTGCAAATATATAAATTTTTTCATTGGCAGACGTTAAAGCATAAATCATACAATCAAGTACAGATGATACGTTTTCTGTTTCTAAATCTCTACTCATAATGCACAAAATTTGCAAGGAGCTTTCAAATAATTCTTTCTCATCTTCTTGAAGTGACTGAAAATCCATAGAAATAACTTTCGCACATCGTTCAAGAAGAAATTCTTTTAGAAAAAATCCTGCATTAAGATTCTTGTTGAAATCTAGAATAAAAAAGGCAATTTTTAATGCAATAAAAAAATTAAAACTACAAAATTTGAACATAAGGAAACAATATACAATAACTATAGAGTCATTTTTACTTTTAAAACCACATGATAAGATTTTAAAATTCTCCCTTTTATTAATTAAATGCAGTAGAAACCCTATTGTCTAACACCAATAAGACCCAGAGTATGTCAGATAATTGAAACAGTCGGATAATCGGAGGAACTTCTTAAATCAATTTTATGAGTAATAATCAAAAAACTATAAGTAAAACTACTCAAAACAATTAGTGAGTAAAATAAAGTTAAAAACATTTAATTGCGTTTCACTTTTCAATTTTAAATAATATATTTTTTAATTTTAATTAATTTTAAATAAAAATATTAAAGAAGCTTCTGTGATGGTGACAAAGTTTCCACGTTTGGGTATATTATGAATATCTAGTTAGAGAATTGAAAAATTGTGAATAAAAAATATTAAAAGAATAATTACTATTAAAAATCGGCAATAAAATGCTTTAGTATTAAGGCTTATTCATACTTATTTTAAACGTCTTGTAATTAAAATGCTGGTTGGAAAAAAATAATAAGCAAATTTATGTTTAAAATTACACGTGCTGGTTAAATATAGCATTTCCTTAATTTTTGATGAATATATCAGCCCGCGTATTTGTTTCTAGCATGATTTTTTACTTCAGCATTTAAGCTATAAGCTTAGCAAGCTTTAATTTTCTCCAGAGATTTGCCTGCTTCGATATTTTTTACACATTTTGTAACGATGCAGTGTCTATGACAGCGCAATGTTGAAACAACGAAAAAACACACTTTTTTAATATTATGTGTGAACAATTTAACGCAGAAGGATAAAAAATATCACAAAATTATCCAAAAAATATTAGGAATCGGTTACAAAAAACCTTAATACAATTCAAAAGATAAGTGAAAGTTTAATCTGGAGCTATTATTTACCCGAATTTCAACAATGGAATTTGATTGCGCCCAAATTAAATGATGCTGGAAATAGATAATTGTTTACAAACCAACTCATAAAAATTTGCGTAGAAAAGATGCGATCCAAATTGGTGCTCCCATTCTCAAGTTTTCAGCAAATTTTGCTAATATATACACCATGACAGAAAATTTCTCAGAGACCCTTTAAATCATGTTAAAAAATTAAATAAGTGTTCCTGTCATCCTAATTCCTCTCAGAATCAGAAAATTTAATGTAAGGTATATATAAGTTATTTCAAGCTTATATGTTGCACTACTTATAATTTTTCTTTACCTAAGTAGAATGAAGAATTTTAACAAAATTGTGATAAGTAAATTCATAAAAGGAGAGCAGCTGGGTACATTTTCAGAGAATTGAAATCCCTGGGGTATAAGAGAGGTTTTATTTACAGAATTTTCAGAAAGTATAATGAGATGTCCTTAGACAATGACAGAAGATCTGGTACACCGTGGTGTGTTCAGACTATAAAAAAAAAATCAGGGAAAGGATGCGACGAAACAGACTAAGAACTGCAAGAAAGCTAGCCTGAGATCTCAAAATATCAAAGGGATCAATGTTAAATTTTCTGAGAAAGGACCTTGGGTGCACGGCTTACAGAAGGAGCAAAATTCACGCATTGCCAAGATAAAAAGGAGGCAGAGGTTGAAGAAATTCATGTAAGGCATGCTGAAGATGAGTTTTCCTTTCCAGGTGAGAAACTATTTGTTTTACAGCAAAATTTCAATACCCAAAATGATTGAATATGGTCGATTTCTGTTGATAACATCCCTGAGAGTCAGCATTATCGATATGTTTTGCCTGTTATAATTAGGAGGGCTATTTCAAAAAGATGTGAATTCTCATTAGTTTTCATCGAAAAGAGAATAAAAACCAATGCTTAATATTCTAGAACTGAGGTTTCAGAAATGTTTTACTTCCAAGTGTGCAGAGTATGTATGGGTGGAATATTTTTGCTTCCAAAAAGATGGTGCTTTTTCTCATACCACAGGTGTGGTTTAGGAGTGGTACTGAAAACATCTAGCTGACTTTTTGACGAAGAATGAATATACTCCCCCAACCTGAATCCGCTTGCTTATTTTGTTTGGTCATACATGCTCTCCCAATTTAATAATTATAAAAGCACCAATTCAAAAATGTATTTCAAAAGGTATGGCAGGAAATGCCGATGGAAGTCGTACGTGTCACATGCCATTGATTTAAAAGGAGACTTAAGCTTGTTAAGAAAGTAAAAGGCGGTATTATTTCAAAGCAGTTTTTGAAAAGATACTTAATTTTATGCAAAATGTTTTTGCATGATTTATTATACATTACTGTAATAAAAATTTCAAAGTGCATGAGAATGTCTTGGTCACTGTGTGTGTATATACAATGTAACGTCCCAAATCCAGACGTCGCTTTTCCGGAAGTGTCGATTTCCCAGACACTTTTTAACAATCAAAATAAACAGACATTTCTTCATCTTCCCCTCTCTATAAAAAAAAAAAAAAAAAAAAAAAAAAAAAAAAAAAAAAAAAGAAGAAGAAGAAGAAAAGGAAAGAAAGAAAAAGAGGTCTTTTGACATGTTTTTTTCCTTTCCTAGCTTCTAGTGATTTATGCATTGAACTCATAAATCAACAGAAAGGGGGAGGGGAACAGAAGATCTACCAAGACCATACTGTTAGTGAGGCTCCTCCTCTGGAATACAGGATTTGTTTTCAAAAGAGAGAGCACAATTAAGTCCCTTCCACTCTTTTTTCCTGTGCAGCTGGCTAGTAAAAAAGGCATTTCCTGGAACCTTTTTATTAGAGTGTTAGGGAAAGAAGAAATACTGTGAAAAAGGGTAAACACAGCAAATGTTAAAGAGGAGGGGGAATCACTTTCAGTCACACAAGAAAAAAAAAAGAGAACCCAAACAGCATGCCAGGCCTTTATGCTTGATTGATAGCCAATGATGGGAGAGAAAATAAGAATTTGTCACTGCCCCGCCCTCAACTTGAATGACAAGTAAAGATGTAATGAAATTTTCTTCTCCACCTACCCACCTTAATGAATGACTAGAATTTCCCCTTCTTGCTTGAATCATTCTAGTTCAAAAAGGCCCAGAGAGCAATTAATACTTTAATAACTGTCAAATTTTTTTTCGTTTTCTATATTTATTTTTATAATAGCAATAATTATTTTTTTTCTAATATTTTGTTTTTAATTGATTAGATATTATTCTAATACTAAAATATTATTGCCCGAAAAATAATGTTTATTCACTTTTTGTTTCTTAGATTCAGATTGTTTATTAGATCGTTTTAAGCTTTGTTTACCTTGGGGGTCTATTATATGGAAAAATCTAATATCCAAATAAGTCCCACAGATTCCGGATACGCGACTTTCCACTGTATATAACAGTGATGAAAATTACCAGTTAGAAACTAAGAAGTGTTTTAGCACGAGAAGACAAATGCATGCAAAACTTGTTGCCCATTTTGTAGATTACCGACGGAATTCGCTTATTTGGAATTTTTTTTACCAGCTGAACAGACAGCTAATGGTAAATCCATAGTGAAAAAATAAATAAAGCTTGAGTACTAAAAACTAATGAAATAATGAATACTTACAGTCGGAAAGAGAGTTCTTTTTAAATGATTGTAGCAGACAGAAACCCTTTAGAATTCCAATTATAACTTTAGTAGGGCATATGGAATATTCCTTAAGCATTTCAAAGCATTGGTTGTAAATACCCTTTGTGTATATGTCCAAATTTGCCACTGTATTCTTCTTAACAATTTTTTGCAAACATGAATATACCTGCAATAGAAATTGATTTTAACATGCAAATTTGCAGAATCTCTAACAAAATAGATAAGAACAGCTGTTCCCAATATTTTTTTGGCTGTGGAATCCTAATTGACCGAGCATCTTTTGGCAAATTCCCACGTTTATAAATAAAATAAGTAGCTGGAAATTGATCAATAATTATTATTATTTTGATAGTATTTAATGTGAAGAATGTAATTTTTTTAGTCATGGTTTCATCAGTAAAAGTCTTAAAATTATAGATTTTATATCAAACAGTTGAATTCCCAAGCTTGAAGTGGAACTAGTCTAGTTTAACCTTCTACTTATGGCTGGTACAATTTGTGGATCACATGTGATGGTGCAACATGGGAACCGTAGACAAAGGATCAACAGAGATGCCAACTGCTCTGGACGTGCAAAAATAATTAAAATTGATTATAAATAATAATATAAATATAAATTGATTAAAATAATTAATATTTGACTATTTTTGCTTGTTTTTTAAAAGGTATAGCATGACATAAGTACTAAAGAGTGGTGAATTATATAAGGCTTTGAATTATTTAGAAATAGTGGTGGATAAAAATCTACTAAATTGAATTTATTAAACCAAGAATCAAAACTGATAAACTACCACTTTAAAATATATAATTGCTGCCCGGAAGTTGGCATCTCTGGATCAATGTCTAGTAATGGTTTATACAAAAGCTTAAAACGTATGACGTATGCTGAGTTTTACTTTAAAAAATGAACTGTTATAAACATTGAGGATTGTTTTCAGAGAAATATAATTCTTTTTTTTCTAGGATTTGACCATTTTATTCTGATTTGAAAAGTTTGCAGAGAATTAGTGATGCAATACTCAGTATTATGAAATTACTAGCCGCTTAAGGCGGCCAGCTGTCCGCCACGCTAAAGGTTTTAATAAATAAAGTTTCTTAAAACATAGCAGGAAATCTGAAGATTAGTGGACAATTCTTCTTCCGCGTTCTTCAGATGTTTCTTGGGCCCTAGCACTGCTAGTAGAGACACGATCCTCTTCCAATCTTCTTTGACGTTTCTCAGGTGTTTCTCGGACCCAATTGAGACACGAACCTCTTCTAATCTTCTTTGACGTTCCTCAGGTGTTTCTCGGGCCCTAACACTGCTAGTTGAGACACGATCCTCTTCCAATCTTCTTTGACGTTCCTCAGGTGCTTCTCGGGCCCTAGCACTGCTAGTTGAGACACGATCCTCTTCTAATCTTCTTTGACGTTTCTCTGATACTTCTTGGGCTCTAGAATTGCTTGTCAAAATTCGGTCATGTTCCATCCTTCTTTGACGTTCCACAGATGTTTCTTGGGCACTTCTTTGAGAATCTCTTAATATCTTTTTCTTTGACAAAATACAAAGTTTTTTGGAAGGCGGTTCTGCCATGTCAGTAATCGGGTTTTTAAGAAGTCAATGAAAACTTTAAAACAACAATTACTATGAAAGCAAATCATGAAACTTCAATATTGAAATCTAAGTGCTTTACCTGCAAACTGAAACTTTCTGAAAATAACTAATTACATTTAATAAAAACTGTTAAAATAAAGAATAGAAAAACCAAAGAGATCCAAGTAAAGTGTGATCGTTCCTTCAAAAACAATTAAATTTTTATTTTATATATTATATAGCTACAACGCTTAAGAAAAAAAAAACTAAAATGCTAAATACATGAAAAGAACACGAAAACGAATAAATTTTTTATGGTATGAATTTCTATTTCTATATCGCTAAAAAAATTATCGTCTTCGCTTAAGAAAAAAAAATAGAGCGTGGAAAGAAGAAGAAAAACTTATTATAACAATTATGAACAACGACAAATATATCAAAGCGAAGCGTTCTATTTACGTATCGAATATGTTGCCACATTTTTAATACAAAAGTTAAACTTTTCTCCACTTTGATAAATGTAAACTAATGCGAACCTTACAATTAAATTATTAATTCCTTCGTATATTATTGGTTTAAGTTGTCGAAAATTAATATTTCAATTGTAAGGTTCGCATTACCATACATTTATAAGAGTGGAGAAAAGTATATGCAGTTTTGAATATGGCTCTTTGAAGACGAAAAAGCATAGATTTTCTTACAAAATGACTGATAACTAAAAAACCAATCCAAATTTTTGAAAAAGAAAAAAAATACTTCTTCATTATGTCAAAACACAATTATGTGCCGAGTTTCGTGCCTGGACGAGGCTTCTGGGGCGATATATTGTGATTACAGACACACACACGGCCGTGTTTATTATTATGTATAGATTGGAAGAAATAATTCCATAAAAATTTTGCTATTTCTTCTTTTGGAAGAAATAATTTCATAAAAATTTTGCTATTTCTTCTTTTGTTGGTATTTAAGTAAGGAATTAAAAAAAAATTATCAAAATGTGAAATAGATGATGGTTTATTATTTTGATAAGTATTATGACAAACTTAACAAAATCATTACTGGTTTAAAAAAAAAAACAAATCTCAGGTCCCTTGTGAGCATACCGTGGAACCCCCGAGTTCACAACACTATTTGGAAACCATTGCAATGGAAGACTGGAAAAAAAAAAAAAATAAATAAATAAAAACTAGCAGCAACAAGGAAAACTTTCAACAACAGAAGAGTTCTAAACTTCTTTTATTGCACACACTCAGTTTGAAGTTTACATTAATTTTAGTATATATTTATAAACATTTAAAAAAAAAAAAAAAAAAAAAAATAGACGATTTCAGATTGTTTTATTTTTACTTATTATTTTTTTTACTTCAACAGGCAGCTGATTTCAAAACTAATTTGAAACTCTAACTGCCCATATTATATATAAACATCATTGAAATTATTAAAGCTAATCAAACAGTGTACATCTGTAAAATTGCATAGGAAAAGAAAGGGGTAAAAATTTACCACAACTGCAGCTCATTGGTCAAGACACAGCCTCTTAAAGTTTTACTTCACTCAATTATAAAATTTTAAAAAGTATTAAAATTAAATTATGTATGTTTAGGATGGTTAAACTTCCAACACTTGACTAGGAGGATTTATCCCAAATAAAGATTGTTTTTAATTTTCATTTCTTAACCCTCCGCGTTCAGCTCAGTTTTTATATTTAACTCAAATATTTAATAATCTGTATTTAACTCAAATATTTAACAAAAATTCTTTTCACCTGCTATAAATTTCCTTCAAGTTCATCAAAAATTATTTGAGCACAAAAAGATAATACTATGTACCTTACTTCTAACTGCTTCACTCGGACTAATCAAAGCATCAAAAAACAACCTCAAAACACCTTCTAAATCTTGAGAACTGGCTGCAGAAATGTAGTCAACAACTTGATCTAAACCTCGCCTGAAAATTGAAATTTTTTAGTATAATTTCAGAATAGGCCTAAGCAAGGACAATAAAAGACAAAAAATTAAAAAAATTTATGCAATACAAATGTTAAAAGAAATACTAATTTAAATTGGTTGCAATATGTCACCAAACACTAAATAGACCAAAATATATATTTGAAAATTTTTCAAAAATGTTTTACTTTTGGAAACTGCACGAATAATTTGAAGTAGGATTTGATCAGGTTTGGAAAAATTCTGTTACAAATAAGTGATTTTTGAAACTTGGTGGATTACTTAAAGTCGATTGGAGTAGTAATCACTTTATTGAGATTTCATATTTCAAATTTGATTTGTTACAGCTATTAACCTCAATAAAAAAGCCCCACACCTACATGACGAATAATTAAAGGCACGATTTCAACGACTAGCAAGTAGCAAATTGTTAGTTAAAAAATCCATATGCTAGTTAGAGAAAAATGCACAAGCGAAAATTGCAAGTAACTCTAATGGTCTGGATTTCTGATTTTATTCATCTTGGTTATTTTTCAAATTACACAAATTTTTAATACAATGTTACTATGACATACGAAATTTGAATTATCACTTCTTGATTATCCCGATTTTCATTGTTAATCCTCATCTTCTCCCGACAGTTACTCATAAATTTTTCAGTGATCTCCATATGATTTTTCAAAGTTGGTATGGGATACGAATTCAAAAAATTTAATCATATTAGAATTTGAGTAATAATTTTTTTATGCACATGATTTACAGCTATTCCATTGTTAATTCATGTGTTTTCTGGGCAGTTATTTTAGCTATTTTTGGTTTTCACGTCATTTTTATATGGTAATCAGAATTTCGGTATTTTTAATATGTTGTAACGGAATGTGAATTTTAAATCTGATGTATAGTTGTATTTGTTTTTGATGTATTCATTTCAGACGATTCTGTTGTAAATACATCTCATTTTTCCATTGTTTTTTTGGGAGTTATTTAACAATTTTCTGATGATTTCAATGTTTTTGTAAATTTAAATTTTTTAATACGATATTTCTACAAACAAATTTTGAATTTGAGTATTCATCTATTGATGTGTTTTTTTTGCAACTATGTGATCTTTCACCAGCATCATTTTCCAACCATTTTTACCACAGTTATTTTTCATCTTTTACAGTTCTTTTTACACAGCTTTTGAAACAATATTTTTTGAATTTGACAAATCATTTTTTGACATTAATTTATGAACATGCCGCTGTAAATCAATGCAATTTTCTAATTCTTGATTATTATTACAGTTAATTATGTTACTTCTGACTCGGCGATTTCTGCATTTTTAAAATCTCGATATTTTAAAGATGATATTACTACTGACATATTCGGAATCACACATCTGAGTACTTAAACTTTCATAAGAGTATAATTATTAAATCTTTAATAATCATTGATCATTTTATTGCATTAAAATCACACAGCAATGATTACGTAGAATGGGATACCTGCAAGTGACATAGAGTGGGTATCTCGAGCCTGGTTGGTTGTTAAAACATGGCTTTGTTTAAGTTAGAAACTGTTTTTTCCCTTCTATTTCGAGTCAACTTACCCCCTCAAGTGTCAATTCACTCAAGTGATAAATTTTTTAAACCTTCAAATATTCTTTCACAAGGATTTCAATTCTTTCACTATATATTTCTAACTTAACACAAAGACACGTACAACACAAAGACACGTAGAACATAAACAAACTAGTTATGCATCGAAGTTGTCAGGTAAACAAAATAAAATATATCATGTGTTACAATAAAATACATAAAAAAATAATAAATCTAAAAAAGAATTAGGTTTCAACAAATTCAATGAGCAATACAGCGTTGTATTTAATTAACTTCATTTTGTAGGTGGAAAAATGCACTAATTATTTTCTCTTTCCAATTTTGTAAATCAATACACAAATTAAAATTAGCAAATAAATTAAACGATAATAAATTAAAATTCGTAAAATCCGTGAAATAACTCGCAAAATAAAGATCACGAACAGAATATAAGACTCTTAAAATAAGAGATACTCACATAAGTGTGTGTAAAATATGGTGTTCTTCACTTAACTTAGTATGAAACTTAGTATATACCTATATTGCCCAAAATAAGTCAAAATGGCTGGATTACAAAAGAATAAATAATGTTTAAAAAAAGTTTTTTAAAATTAATATTTAAATATTTTTATATTATTTACAGTTATAAAACAAGTTATTAGTAAATATTTAAATAAAAAAATTATATTTTGTACAAAAAGTCATAAAATTCTAAGAAATTGTGTCATTATAAACATCAGACGTTTTTCTAATTGAAATTAAAAAGAAGTCAAAATGACTTCCTTAGGCAATCTAGTGTTAAGGAAAAAAATGAAAGAAAGAACATCATTTCTAGAGCAAACTATCTTTGAAACTTTCACGATTTCTGAATTATTTTATATTATAAATTTGAAATTCTAGCTGAAGCCAGTCATCACTGATTTTTAAAAAAATCTCAAATGAGAATAAAAAAAATCATGATTATTTATTTCCTCTTTGATGGGCAAGAAAGGCATCTTTAAAAAAAAATTCTGCAGAAAAAAAAGAATTTTTCGAAAAATTATGCAGAAAGGACAGCCAAAAATTTTTAAAAATTGAAAGGAAATGCAAAAATTCTCTCACGTTCTGTGACAATGTCGCTGCAATTCTGCCACGGCGAATGCCATAAGGTAAATAAGCATAAAAAATTTCAAGATTACTTTACAAGCATAAAATTTTCATTTAAAAACATAATGTTTAAAGTCTTACTCTGCAAGCATCGTGACACCTTCTGATACACACTTTGTAGAACTTTCAATAACATAGAGTAATGCTTTTATAGTTGAAGATTCTTGAAACGAACTGAATCGAAGGAAGTACTCCCATTTCTTGCACTCTGAACCCATTAAAAACAACAATGCTTCACACCTGAAAAAGTAATAAAAAATCATAAGATCAAAATCATTCAATATAACGTGGACGAGTAGCAGATGACGTAGAAAACAATTAAAAAAACATAATTTGAAGACAAAAATACGCTTTTAATTCTCTTTATTGCTTGCAATTATTATTTTTCACTTATTAGAATATAGATTTTAACTAAGTAATTTAATAAAGCACATTCAAATGAAGTAGTTAAATATAGAAGTTTATTCTGGAACATTCCTTCAAACTTTGTCATTGTTTCATAAAACTTAAGTCACAACAGAATATAGCTCTTTCCCATTTTTTGAATTGACAGGGCTGAGAGCATTTGCCTTGCTTTTATTGTAATTTATGGAACTCTCTTTGAGGTTACCTTTTACTTTCAGGAGCTGATTAATTTCGGATTAGAACATTCTTTAACACATTCTTTTTATGCAGTATACAAGTAATATCAAGAACAAAAAAAATAAAAAGCAAGAAGTTAAACCTTTTGTGCAAACCATTCGCAATGAGTCCCGCAGTGGACTGATCGTAAAGACACGGTTCCCAATAGAACACCGAAGTCAATCATCACTGGCTCACTGGCTGCGGTCAGTAAGCGGGTGGGTGACCACTTTGATCAGCCTGCATAAGGACTGAGGGTGCGCAGTATCAGTCTTCGTTAAACTGTTCTACCGTAAAGTGCTTGACTCAGTAAGCAGGTCATTGGGCTACCTAAGAAGGGGAGCCATCCCCTCTGAAGAGGATCAAAATTGCGATGGCATGTCTTCAGATCATCCTCAGGGATGTTTCCCAGATCGTCGCCAATAGCCCACTGTGCAGCTCTAGTGCGACATAAATAAAGTACCTACTTACCATTAGTAATGAATGATGTGCATGACTATGCTAAAAAGATTCTTAGAATTAAATGAATAATACCAAAAAACTAAAGTAAAAACATATTACTTGATTAAAAAACTTAATTAGTTTAAAATATGTAGATTGAAATAAAAGTTGACATGTTTTCAAGTGCTCAAAAATAAGTGCAGTTTCTCAAGACTTGCCATACATGAATGAGAAGAAAAATAATTTGAAATATAAAACAAAGTTGCCATCGAAAAATGGAAAATAAAAGGGAGAAACAAAACTAGAAAAACTACATTAGCCAAGAGTGAAATAAAAATAAATATGAAAAAATAAAAAACAGAACAAGAAAAACCACTGTAGCCGAGAGGGGCAAATCAGGGTAAAATGCATTTCCACACATTATGCAGAGGTGGTGAGGAATTAATACCATTAACAAGGAAATCAGCATTGAAATCTTGTTTCTTGATAAGATAAAATATTAAAGAAATATATTAAAGGTAAAATATTAGATAAAAACTATAGAGACAAGTTCATTTTGAAAATAAAAGACATTTTACAGAAAAATAGAAATTATATGGATATTTAGGCAAACATACAAGCAGTTGCAAATTAAGGAATTTTTTTTCATCTTCTGCATCCTTGTACAATTTGTAGGATCCAACTTATTGTATTGAAAAAAAAAAAAAAAGGGTAGAAAGCTTAGAAAGGTTAAGATAAAGTTTAAAATTGAACCTTATTGAGAATTTTTCATCTAAAGTTCACTTTGCTTTTTAATTAAAAAAAAATATATAAAAAAATAAAATTACCCAAACTTTTTTTCCCATGGTGACTCTGCATAACAAAGGGCACAAAGTTTTTCAAACAATATCTTGAAGTAATTAAAGCTCCAAAGTGTTTCTTCCTAAGAAATTTTAAGAAATAAAATTAATAATAAATTTTCAGAACATATTTAAAACACTGTATGAAATTTAAAGATTACCTGCTCAGCTGAAAAGAACCATTCAACAGAAATTATAATGGTTCTAAGAAATTTAAGTCCAAATATGCTTTTTTCTTCAATATGCTGATGTGAGCAGGACATGTAATCGATAAATGCATCTATAAGTAATGCTGGATTAATAACATCCCTTTCATAATAAAGCATAGGATTTAATTCTAAAAGTATTGCAAGCAATGTGTAATGTAGAACTACATTTTGAAAAAATTCGTGGCATCTTTGATCTCCATTCTTTGTAGTTTCCATTGTAACTTGAGCTTTAGAAAAAAAAAGTAACAGTCATTAATAAATTAAATTTTTGTTTTTTATAGTTTTTAAATCACTTAGTAAATAGAAAACTTATAGATGGTTTTGCTATAATACTACTCTGAACAAAAAATGGGAATTTAAAGAAACAGTTCAATAAGCACTTATTTTCAAATCACAATTCAATAAGCACTTATTTTCAAATCACAGTTCAGTAAGCACTTATTTTCAAATCACAGTTCAATAAGCACTTATTTTCAAATCACAATTCAATAAGCACTTATTTTCAAATCACAGTTCAATAAGCATTTATTTTCAAATCACAGTTCAGTAAGCACTTATTTTCAAATCACAGTACAATAAGCACTTACTTTCAAAATCAACATTTTTCTATTATGGGCTATCCTGGGATTTTTCTCGGAATTTGACGCAATCTTTATTTTTTTAAAAACAAAAATAACTTTTAAAATAAACTTAATAACACTGTCATCATTTTATGGAGAAGATAAAAAAAAAAAATTCAATAATATATTCAGGTAAAAAATTTTCTACTTAATCATTAAAATTTTTTATAATCATTTAAAACATATAAACCCTCCTGGCATCTCCCCTCTCTCTGAGTTTCTTACTTCAAGCAGCAGGCACATTTAGAAAGATGCTACCTAAAATGTCGAGGGTCAGACAAAAGGCATGCTTTCCTTCTTCTGCTTCAATTTGTGATTAAAAGGGGTGATTATCGGTCTAGATGGTCAAGACGCTTTGGTGGATATACAATCTAACACTTTTCTCTGAAATATCAAGCAACAAAGAAGACTTTTTTTCCTGATAAGATGATTGCTTTCAGGCTATGTTACACTCTTTCTTGCCCTTTGCTTCTTGATAATGCTAGAGTTAAAATATAACATTAAAATGTTTTTCAAATGTTCCTTGTGATTCTTCTGAATAGATTCTTGCGATTAATAATTTCTCTTTCCTGGTTCTGGTGATTCCTGTCATTTTCCAGGTATATTTGTTGCTACAACATACGTTTTTTTTTTTTAAATGCATGTACTTTTTAAATTGCCTCATTTCTAAATTCAAGTAGGGAAAGAACAAGTTCTTTGATATACATGTTAGTAACAAGTCATATTTATCTTTAATTCAATATTAATATTTTTAAATTTAAAAAAAAAATAGTTAGTGGGGCTTTCAATAATGTTAAGACAGGAAAAATAATTGCAGTTCAGTAGATATCATTTACTTAATTTACATATTACTTCTCTTTTTCATTGAAGTTAAGTAAAAAAAAAAGGTTATATGCTACTGGTCCAAAAACTTACTTAAATTTTTTTAGTTTCCTTAGAAACTCTTTAAGAGTGCTTTTATTGAATTTCAAGTTACTCGTATAATCCATTCTTAATTCGTCATTTATATGTTTAAGTAAAAATCATTATGTCACATCATTATCATTAAGTAAAAATCATGCTGTTCTTATGTCGATTCATAAAAACGACTAAAAATATAAATTTCTATTTACATTAGTAGTTTAAGCAGAAGTGGTAAAGGTGAAAATAAACTAATAAGTTGAAAATAAAACTAATAACGTTGAAAATAATTCGAAATCTTATGAAATTTGTGGATACAAGGAATAAATATTATTACAAGAATCATTGCAAGAGTATCATTTCAAGAATCAATATATTGAGGTGTTGCAATTTTGCCTATTGCTTTTAAATTCAGGTGAATGATGCTCACCTGAATGCTGCATACAAGGAATAAATATTTGTACAAGAATCATTGCTACAATATCATTTCAAGAAACAATATATTGAGTCCTTGCAATTTTGTCAATTGCTTTTAAATTCAAGTGAATGATGAAAATGCTAGGGCAAGCAAACTTTTAAAGCAGTTAAAAATATAGCTTATTGCAAAAGTAATACACAATATAAAAGACATAAGAAAATAAATAAAATACAAAGGTAAAGAATAATGAGTATTGTTACAAAGAATATAGTTATAAATATATATATATATATATATACTTACCAAACATAGCACAAAAAGCAGTCTTGTAGATAGGTTCATTTCTAAATAAAGGGTCAGAATATCTATATTAAAAATTAATTACGCATTTATTTGAAGATAACATAAAGAAAATATTTATTATAGCAAGCATTTATGAACAAGTTAAAACTTAAGTATTTACTAGCTCATTAAAAGTGTGTAGTCTATGCATAGATGAAGTTTATTGAAATTGTGTTAAAGAGTAAAGAAAGAAGATTAATTTGTAGGTAAAGTTCTAAAATTAGATTACTTTAAAATACATGCTTTAAGAAAGCTAATGTTTGGTCTTGCTTTAGCTGTCCAGTTATAACATCTACTAGCTTTCTCATAAACATAGTTTCAGAATAATCTAGGAATAGCATTTTATAAGATAGCTAGATAATTTAAACATGAAGAGTGCAAACATAACTCAAAATAAAAAAAAATGGAGTTATCTTGTTTTCATAAGATACCCATTATTTAATGAATTCTATTACACATAAGAAACATCTTAATTTAGGAGTAAGTTATGAAATCAGACATTTTTTTAAAATTATATTATTAAAATGCTTTTTCCCAATAAGTTTTAATAAATATTATCACATTTATTTAGTAAAATTGCGTTTTATTTTTAAAAGCCTTTTTGCCAAAAAAATTGACTAACATTTTATTTTTTAAATTAGTAATTTTAGTGTATAGAAATTTTGTTATTGGATGACCTGCACGTCAGTAAGATCTGGAAAACACCAGCGAGGTACAATAAAGTTAATTATTTAATAAAACAATTTTGTTTGTCTATGCCTTAGCTCAAAATCTCTTGTTGTAAATAAGCATTCATATCAGAATATGAAGATATTTTATGAAATCAAATATAATGTGCATAGACAGAATTATAATGAAATATGCATTTACACCATGATCAAACAAATCAAAGTGCTATTCCACCCTTAACAATAGAATCTATGCTTAATAAGATCAGGCAATATCTGTTTTACACTAAACAGCTGATTCAATGTAAGTCACACTAAAATATCTTACTTTCATCAAGAAACTTTCCACTTGATTTAAGGGGTCACAGTACCCTTGAAATGTTTTTTTTAAAATAAAGGTATAATCATTCATTTTGTGGATGCTTCACATGATCATTTAACTTATAATCAATAATTTATCTTCAAAAAATAGTTAAACTGCTAAATTTTTTTAAAATTTTAAAATAAAATTGAAAGTTTTTAAATCCCTAATGTTTTTTAATTTAACATATTTAAAAAAAAGGTTTTTTTTCTTCTTAGTGTTAACAATATTCATCTTAACAATTTTGTGCATTCATTTGTTGATATATCAATTAGACAATTTTTTATAGATTGTTTTGCAAAAAAGTAGAAAAAAAGGTTAAAAATAATTCCTGTTAGGTATATATAACATGCTGTAAAAATTGTAATACTTCATAAAATGCTTATTCCATGCACAATTTAAATAATACAAATACTTAAGAAAAAAAAGTTAACTTCAAAGCTTTATCTTAAATAGAAAAAATTCCTTAAGGATTTAATTAAGATTAAAACACAAAATTATCATCTATGAGAAAAAGCACTTTAAAGTCTGTCTGCTGATCAAGTTTCTGTTTTAAGGCAATCTAAAATCCTTCATAGCTTTTTTAAAAATGTATATAGATAGATGATTTTTTTTCAGTGCATTTGAAATAGTTTGAAGTTTTATTACGAGCAATAAAAAAAGCAATATTTTGGTCATTTTTTGGGTACTGTGACCCCTTGAGTGATGTTGTTACACTTGCACTTAAGCACTAGTCAGTGCAAACAAGGATGGGACAAGAGGAAAAATGGGCCATACTTCCCAAAAGACTAACATTGTTATGTACTCAATGTAACAAAATGAAAAAGTGCTTATAAAAAAAAAATAAAATAAAAAAAAAAGATTGCTAGAGTGCCTATAGGAGTTGAGAAATTCCAATTTATCTAAAGGTGATAGAAATTTAAATATTTCATGAAGAGATTTAATGTTAAAGTTTTACTCATAACATACAGTGAATCTCTTTTACTACACTCTATTTCAATGAAATTTAAAAAAAAAAAAAAAAAAAAACACATGTTTTTTTTTTAATAAAAATACTAGAAATACCTTTTTTCAGTTCCAGCATTGAATTTTTCTGCAACAGCTTCTCTCAGCTAAAAAAAAAAAAAAAAAAAAAAAAAAGGCATAAAAATATTAGAATATCATTATTAAATAAATACTTTTTGCAACCATAGAAAAAGTTACGCCTGAAAATAAGTTACTGTATTAAACAGAAAAAAAGCACACAAAAAAAAAAACTTTCAATGTTAAACTCCTCAAAAAGAATATAAAGATACTTTAAGATAAAGAACTGTATCTAAGAAAAAAATGCATATCTGTAGATTTAATATTGTGAATTCAAAAATCACATTACATATGATTTTAAAGTCAGACATTTACCTAAGTACATTTTACTTCAAAACTTGATTTTAGAACTATGGTACACACAAAAGGTAACATGGCAACACATCACTGAATAGAAAATCATTAGTGTTAACATTTTTTTCACTTAAGTCAGTCAATTTTTTCCCCTTATTAATTTCACATAATTTTATAACAAGAATTACGATTGCAGATACCAAAATATATTCTTAAGATCATTTAAAGATTTAGTCTTAGCCCTAAAATAGATAATAAATCACATTTTATCACAAAACAATAATATAATATACTACTTTTTATATCAAAAATATTTTTTGAACAAAAGTTTCACCAGTTTTCAGTTTAATTTTATTAAAGAAGCACTAAGAAACTCATAACAGCTTGAGATCAAGACATAGATAACATTATCATCATTATCAAAGCAACCAGTACCAGTTGGCAATAATACGTAACCAGTTGGCACACGAGAAAGAGGCAGGCCGAATTTGAGATGGATAGATCGCCTAGAGAAAGACCTTTTGGTCTTAAAAACTAAAAATTGGAAAACACTAGCGGAAAAAAAAAAGTTAGCCTGGAAAAAACTTCTTGAGAAGGCCAAGGCCCACCCTGGGCTGTGGAGCCATTGATGATGATAAACATTTATAGTATAGTTCCGTTAAAAATAATCATCAGTTAGTTAATATTCTTTCCCACAAATATTTAATTTAAATTTGTAACCAAGTTCAAGGCTTTCATCTTAATCAAATAATTTAAAAGTAAGGTTTCAATAATCTTGACACTAAAACACAGTGATATATTCTTCTTAAAATTATTGCACAAAAGTAATTTATTGGATGTTACAATACACAGTTTAAAAATTCTAAATTGCATTATTAATTGGAATCAATTAAAAAAAACAAAAAACAATTCGATGATAGAGCCAAATAAATAATTGTTTAAACAGGAAACTCCAAGCCATAAAATTTGCTGCTGCATCTGATGAAAATAATAAGAAAAAATATGACCCCTGAATTTTTTAATCTTAAAAATTTGATAATGTAAAATTGTTAACTTAGTTTCGAAACTTGTTATGAAAAATTGATAAAGCTATATATCTGAATCATGTATATAATTAAAGGGCAGTTTCTAGGCATTAACTACTGAATTTTTCAATTTTAACTTGTATTATAGATTAAAATTTACACATTCTGTATCAAAAATCCAAATCTTTTAATTTTAAAATAAGCATTTGTATTGGTAGAAAATGGGATTTTATGAACACAAAAAATCAGTAATATAAGGACTAAATATCAGGACAAATAAGGACACCATACTTTTTTATCAGGGAAATCAGTAATAACTGGACAACCTTCTAATATCAGGAAAACTTTTAATTATTTAAAGACTTCAGTCTCTGATAGTCACATATGTAACAATCCTATATCATTATTGTAGCATTTCCCGAATTAAAAACCAGTTTTCTCATAATCACGAATAGAAAAACAATGTATAAGAAGAGAAACATTATCAGACATTTGTTAAAGTGGACGAGAGATAATTATTGTTATTTCTCAAACTTATTACATTTTTAATACAGAATGTATTTTGCTACTTTCAATTTTTTCAAAGAGATTTCTGTGCACAAAAAAATAGTATTATAAGGACTAAATATCAGGACAAATAAGGATACCATATATTTTTTTATCAGGGAAATCAGTAATATCAGAACGACCTTGAACCCAGTCAATTTAGCAAATTTTCCTTGTAAAGATTTCCTTGCGAGTGCAATAAATAAATTTTCCTCAGGAAGCCTATTTTGTTGAACAAGATGAAGAATAGGGGGCATTTTTCATTGATCCACAACAAGTTGTGCAATACATAAGAAAAAAAATGTAGTCAACGAATATGGATATATTTTGAAAACTCTTAATCAGTCAAAGGATTGCCTCTGATAGTTTCATATGGAACAATCATGTATCATTTTGTAGAATTTCCCAAATTAAAAACCAGTTTTCTCATAATCATGAATAGAGAATAAGAAAAGAAACATTATCAGAAGATGGAAGAGAGATAATTATTATTTCTCAAACTTAATATGTTTTGTTATTTTCAGTTTCGCTTTTGGAGTGGTTTGTCAAAAATGGGACAGAAGAAAAATTGTTATGACTCATATTCTTCAGTTTTCACCAATTTAAAACTAGAGAATTACTGTATAAGGAAAAAAAAAATTATCATTCATTTGCTAAAGTGGTAAAGGGTTAGATAATTGTTATTTCAAGAAACTCTTCAAACATATTTTGCTATTCTGTTCTTTAAAGAGATTTGTCAAAAATGAGATAGGAGAAAAATTTTTATGACTCATATTCTTCAGTTTTCACCAATTTAAAACTAGAGAATTACTGTATTAGGAAGAGAAAAATTATCATTCATTTGCTAAAGTGGTAAAGGGTTAGATAATTGTTATTTCAAGAAACTCTTCAAACATATTTTGCTATTCTGTTCTTTAAAGAGATTTGTCAAAAATGAGATAGCGGAGAAAAAGTTTTAAGAATTATATTCATTAGTTCCCTCATATCCTGGAATAGAGAAACGATATATAAAAAAAGAGAAAAATTACATTGCTAAAAAGCTAGAGTGTTGACAAATTTATGTTTTTTTTAAGAGACTCTTCATTCCTCAACTTCCAACACATTTTGCTGTCTTCAGTTTTTTTTAGAGAAATTCGTCAAAAACAGTGGCCAGAAAAACTAATTTATTTTTCTAGTTTACTGCAACCGCTTTGTTGCAAACGAAGTTAACTACAAAAACTAGTTTTTTTAAATGTAGTGACTACTCTCTACTTTCGAAATGTAGTTCACTACTTTAAGGAACTGAACTTTGCTGGAATTATTAACATACACATTATGTTCAAATAAAAAATTGACTTACATTAAACAGGAAGAATTATTAAAAAATATTTATGCATGTTTACATGAGCCAGTTTATTATTCTGAAACATTTTTTTTTGTGTGAATTAGTTAACTTAATCTTCAACTTTTTACGTGCTTCTTGACAGAGAATATTTAATTTAAGAAATGCCAGGAAATTATCAAATACTTGCAATTTTGTTAAGTATTTAATGTTCTTTTATTTCCGCTAAGAAATTAAGTACATCGAAAATATGTTTCCTTCCTTTGAAATATAAATTTTTCACGAGTGTATATTTGGAGGTGAAAGTGTGACCAAAGTGATAAAGTATTCGTAACAGTATTATACGTATTGTTATAGTATTATACGTAACTCTAAATACGCAATTCTTGTTAACTCACAGACACAGGGGCATTTTAAATTGCGTCCATTGACAGATCTGTGAAGATTTGTTCACAACAAATTTGAAAAATTAGTTGAGTTACAACCCTATTCATATACTAAAATAACTGTAAAAGTAGTCGCCAGGAATCGCTACAAACTACTGTTTTTGTGTATCACACTACTCACTATTTTTCTAAAGTAGCAGCACACTACACTAGAAATAGCGACTACAGTAGTTTCACTATTTCTGACCACTGGTAAAAATAATATTGTGAAGGAAAAAGCATTAAGTGACTGTACTGAAAAAACATAGTCTAATTTTATTTCTAAAGACTCTTCAATCTTTAATACATTTCGCTGTTTTCAGTTTTTAATGTGTCAGAAATAATATAGAAGAGAAAAAATTTATTTCCCGTAAAAATGATCAAAATTGGTCATAGTGCTTATGGAAGAAATACTATACAAATTAAAATTGGAGACTTACCTCTTCAGGTTGCATGTTTATATTTTGGATTCCAGGTTTTTTGCAATGTTTTTTGAAAGACTTTGTTTTGCAACTTTCAATCATTACCATTCCAGATTTTTCCCATAGAGCAGGGCTCATTTCAGGACTAAAATTTAAAATGTTAACTTAGAGTCATGTTGTCAGTTGTCTTAATCTACATTTGAGCTAAATTACAAGTATTTTTCAAAACTATGGTAAAAAAAAATTATAGCTGATATAATTCGAAGACATTATAATTAAAAACAAAAGCAACATAATTAAAAGTTAGTATTCAAAGAATAACACTTTATACATTATACTTAAAGAAAAAAAACTTGGAAATTATAAAATAAATCACCTTGAAATAATTATTAAAAAAAAAAAAAAAATCAACACATTAATGGGCCATTCTCACAGAAAAGGTATAAATAGACTAAAATTTTTTCTCAAATTAAAGTAATTAAAAAAGTGATAAAAATTACATAAATGCCTTTATTTATTTTTGTTATATGTCCTTATAATAATGGTCAAGTTTTCTATTTTATTTTTTACAAGATTTAAAATATTTTAAATTCTGTCTTGTCCACGGAGATGTAATAGTTAACGGAGGAGACATTTACAAGCATAAAATGTCAATGAAGAAATTCATTTTACAGCAATTTGCACAGCTGTTTCAACCCTGAAATTATGGAGTAGAAATTATACACTACCCATTGGATGGAAGGAAGTTTTTTATTTCATCATGTGTGTTGCTATTTATAATGGTAGATACTAAAAATATTTTGATGATATTCCAACTGGACTCTCGATCTCTTGTCCGGTTACTCTCACATAAGACTTTGTATGCTGAGACAATTAACTGAAAGTTAAAAAAAAAAATCAAAACAAAGAGCAGTTAGAATAAAAACAATAATTATAATAGTAGATTTAAATTAATTAATTGAATTCTACTATTAATATAATTCTACTATTAACATAATTATAATAATAGAATTAAAAACAATAAAAGTAAAAAAACGTTTCAATTTATATTAAAAAAACTCACATAATAGTTAGAGGTAATGAAATAGCAAAAGAAAAAATTAAGAACAATTACCATATCTTTTATGAATAGTAATTTTTACAAAATAGTTTCTGTCATGAAAATTTCCTGAAAACAGATAATTACCAAAATAGTTGGAATTTTACAACAGAATCTCGAATTCTTCATAAAAAGTACAGTACTGGACTTAGAAATTGATGGTAAAAAAAAGCTATAGAAGTTAGAATTATTAAAAAATGTGATAGATAAAAAAGTTTCAAAGCTGTTATTCAGATCAAATTTAAAAAAAAGTCAAAACTTTTATTTTAAAGAATATTTAATTAAAACATTTTTATAAGTTTAGTGGCCTCTTTTTAAAATTTGTTTATTTCAAAAATACACAACAGGTGAAAATCTATGTTCTCACTCAAGAAAAGTAATATGTGTACATATTTTACAGCAGAAAAAAAACACAAATTTCTTTAATTATTCTTTTCTCTTTTATATAATTTGGAAGCTTTTATATCATATCATCAATAGTATTATTATTCAATATATAAATAACGCATGGTTACTATTCAATTTCTGAAATACAAATCCCGGACCTTAAAAGGAAAACATTAAATTCCAAATCACACTTTTATTATGCACAGCAATATTTTTTTAGAATTATAATAATTTTTATGAAATTAAACAATAAAACCCAGTTTTTGATAGAAAGTAAGGAAAATATTACACGTAAAAGAAAAGAAACGTACATAAAAGAAATATTTTCCAAAAGAAAAGCAAGCTTTAGTGTTTCTAAAAATATTGTTATAAATATGCAATCCAAAAAAATAGGGATCATCCTGAATAACTTTTGAACCAATGATCAGATCTTCACATTCTAGGTATCAATCTTATTGGTTTGAGGGGGCGACCTCAAAAATATGTTAATCGATAAGCACAGACGATATTTTAAGTTACAAAATCAGACACAAAAACGAACTTTCTTGGAAAAACATACCTTTTTGTCACGGATTCGGATTCTTGTCCCCAAAAACATAGGTAGTAGCTGCAATTTGGGGAAAAAATACAACTTTTTTACAATTGTATTTCTCAGTATTTATTCAACTGATTTTACTCAAATTTTGTATTTTGCCAAGTAAAATTACACTCTCTAAAACAATTTTAAAATTCAATTTTTGCATTCAGTCTTCAAAGGATTCAAAGTGGATTTAAAATGTCACACAACAAGCAATATTTGTAGTAATTGTTTAAAATAAAACAAAAACTAATATTTTAAAACAATACTATAATTTTTGTTTAATTGGATTTCCAGGAGATGCAAGTGCACCCACTTGAAGGAATGCCAATGGGGATCACGTGGGATCACTTGAACCCTTGATTGTTACTCTGAATTTTAAGATTGCTCATGTTGGTTGCAGAGTTTTTCTACATTTTCTCTAAAAAATGCATTATTCCTTGATCTCCCCTCAATAAAACTCAACTTCACGTTTTCCTGATGCTGTGTGGAATTGTAGCCATTCAAATTTTATTTATTATATAAAAAATTGCACAAAAAAAAAAAAATGTAAATATTGCAACAAAAACTGACCTTATCTATAAAAATAAGTAATTCTTTCGTATTATCTTTCTCTTGCGAAACATAGAGTTTTATACAATTTTTCATATCTGCAAAGGTATCAGATGAAATAACATTCTGCTTCTGAAAAACAACAATTCAAAGATATTAAAGCCATTACTGAGTTGAAATACACAATTTCTCAATACTGGGACACAAGACTTTTTTTTTGTGAGTGTTAAAGAAAACTAAGAAAAATTAAATTATACAAATAAAGAAAAAAATATATAAACATAAATTAACTTTATTAAGCGAAACATTGTTTGCAATGTAATTTTCTATCAATAATAAAAATGCAATTTCCAATAAAACCATCCACAAAAACAGTCAGTTAAAAGGGAAGTGCATTATTTATTTCAGTAACAACTTCATTTTGATAACAATTATCCACTAAATTATATTTACAAAGAAAATTTCAAAAATGAGTTTTTCAATACTAAATAAAATTGCTATTAATATGATTGCTTTTAATAATAAGAAGTGAATAATACATTTATTCATTACTTCATAAGATCTTAGATCATAAGGTCTTCTTAGGATACTTTTTATACATTTAAAGATAACAAGTAACACTGATGCTAATAAGATGTGGACATTATAGAATTCTTGTAGCATTATATTAAATAAAAAGCAGTTAATCAGTAAAAATCATTTTGATTGAGGATTTGTTGCAAACAAAGATATTAAATGAATTTGGTTTGGTGTAAAAATTTAAAATATTTAATGTATGACTTTTAAGTCACAAATATTATTCAGGTATGAGTACGTTTAATTACATAGTAATATTTAAATTTTTATTAATACATTTTATTATACATTTTAAATTACATTTTCACATAATAAAAAACTTTTTTATTAATAAAAAGTTAAATAAAATTCATGTAGCAGCATTATGCTATATAATAAGCACTAAACCAGCAAAGTCTATTTTTGTTGAATGTTTGCTATGATTAAAAGCATTCAGACGTAGGTACAATAGGAAAGTGAACAACAGAATCAAATACATTATTTTTTAAAGATATAAATATTTTTTACACAGTTCCATAAAACTATAAATTTTTAAGTCTAACTATTTTCTGAGTAAAATTTCAAGAATAAATAAGATTTATGTAGATAAAAAGTTCAATAAAACATGTTACATAAATAATACCAATTAAAAAAGGAAAAACAAAATTATTATATCACCTGTTGAAATGCAAAAACATCCCTTAAATTTGGTGTTTTGAGTTTAAGAAGCAATTGGTAAGTCTGTAATCGTGTATCATTATTCGAGGAATTATCTAAAATTTCAAGTAAAGCTTCAGTTATCTCAAACTTCATCTCTTCAACTTCCCTTGAATTTATCCCAATTTTTTTTGATAAGACGTTTAAGGTAGTCAATCCCTAGAATGGTAAAGTAATGAGACACAAAACAATTTATTTAAAACATAGTATAAAATTTTCATGTATTGTATTATTCAAACTATTCCATATCAAAGCTGTTACATTGATTGTAAAACAAAAGTTTGATAAAAAGGTTTCTTCAATATTTAAAAAAGTTTTTAAGTAAGTGCTACTTAACAATGTCCAAAACCTTGAACTTTGGTGAAAGTTAAAAATTCTATGGGTGTAACCATTGTACACATAATAATTACATGTATCAATAAATATTTGATATTTTTTATACAATTTACTTTAACTTATTAAAGGAAAATAATACAATATAATAGGAAAAGGTTTTTAATTTTTGAAGCTCCACAATTCATTGAACAACAAAAGTGAACACCTAATCCTTTAAATATAAATATGCTTTTAATACTGATAAATAATGCTTTTGCATAAGGATAAATAATGCAATATTAAAAAATAATAATAATGATTTTAAAAAAATACTAAATTTTTTAAAAATTAACCTTTTATTTTTCACACTATTTTTTTTAAAAAATGTTATAATTTCTGCATGATAAAAAAGACATATATTTAAAAAAAAATTGCTTTAAATATAAATATACATTAGTTTAAATTGGAAATACAAAATAACTGATAAATGTATTAACAGTTTTGAAGGGCATAACATCAGTTTCTTCAACATGAATGAAATAAAAGTATTTTTGAATAGTACTATAGATAAATAAGCCTGTTTATGACTGACCAAACACTTAGTTCCTAATAGCTTAACCTGTATGGCAATGTCAAACTTCAGTTATGTACTATTGAATGAGAGGATCAATTGAACTTGATTACTGATTAATCTTCCTTTGTTTAATGTTTAAATTGAAGAGTCAAACAATATTAATAAAACACTATACTTTAAAAAACAAATATTTTCTAGTAGATTTAATTATTAATATGTTATTAGTTCTATGTTTATTTTACCTTTTAAATATTGTTCAGATAAAATTGTGACATAATTTGAGTAAAAGGGTTTTGGACAGTTTAAGACAGGACGGTTTAAAACAGGGTTTAAACCGTGGATTAATCCATTCTGTCCTAAACCTTGCCAACCCTGTTTGAAATACATGAAAATGTATTTACTTACTTTGCGAATTATTGATTCAGACGCACTTAAAGATGAATAAATGATTCGAAGATACAGTTTACACAAACTGGGTTCTAATTTAAAATCATGTAAAAAATAGTGTTTTCTGATAGATATGACATCAAGACATATATCAAGAAGTTCATCCTTATACTTGGATTTCATTGGGTATTTTAGGTACTGATTCATTCCTAAATATAAATAAACAAAAAAGTATGAAATTGTAATTAATAAAATTCATATTACAGAACAATGGTAACCAAAATAAGCATAAAAAAAATCTAGGTACAGTAACTTCCAGAAGATAATGCAGCACTTAATAGAAACATGAATTAAAATTTAAAATAACATCAGAAATGCAGAATGGTATTACAATTTTATCAATATCTAATTTATGTATACAATAATTAGATAAAATAACAATAAATTAACTGAGCAAATTTTATGCTAATAACCATTTTTGTTTTCGAAAAAAAAATACAATAAAGAGATACATTAAAGAAAGATGTCTGTTACATAGAAGCTAATCAAATAAGCATGTTTTCATACAAGCACTAACCCTTTTCAGAAAAAATAAGCAAATCACAAAACCCTACCATTGCTACTGAATTTAAATTATGACACCCTTTGTCTTTTGCTTTAACTTTTATTGTGGTAATCTAATTTCAGGATTAAATTAAAATAAAAGACGCCAGTTTGCCTAAACAAAATTTACATTTAAATTCATTTTATAAAATTGTGACTATTTTTTAGGAAACATTTGCGTTTTCTTTTCGTGGTAAAAACTCTAGACCTCTTAGTTTTGACTATTTAACTCCTCGAACTTTTTATTATTTTTGCATTAATAATGATGTTTTGAAAGAAAAAGGGCTTGAAATGTATTATATAAACATTGTTCCATCTCCTCAGAAAAAATAAGTAAACCACAAATCCCTTTACCCTTTGACGATCGAACGGCCTCCACACATTTTTTTATAACCAGCATATTAAGGGGACAACGTAATAAAATATGAGATAAGTAACAGAATGTAAGTAACAGAGATAAGTAACAGAAAATATGAGATAAGTAACAGAATAGAGTTCCATATACAATGAGGGGAGAAGAAACACAAAAGCAAAATAGTTCAATAAGTTGTAAGACACACATCCTGACTTTATTTCAGGTGTAATTAATAATAAATCACAATTTCATTTCCCACTAACAATAGGAATGGTAAACTATAACTGACCAGTGCAATTTTCATTGCATAATAACTTTTAAACTTCTACTGCAAGCTAAGCATAGAAATTAGTAAGTGCTAATTAGGTAGAATTACATCAGAAATTCTGGCACAAATGCCTTAAAATGTAGTGATGTCTTTTTTTTCTTTGTATGACATATGCTGACTTTACCAAGATCACAGAATTTCTTGAATAAACATGTGGGGGCGGAGTTATCGACCATGCCAACCTTCATCTATCTAAAGGTACCTCATGATTGACTCAAGTTAGCATGTCTTATATACCAGTGAATTGATGTTTAATTTTCGTAGTTGTAGTTACGCTACAATACTCCCCCACCAGAATTTTATCAGGGATAGAATTCGATGAACAGATACCACTAGTTGCTGTACTTGTGACAGACTGGGAGAGAAAGTCACTGGGTTGTGTTTTGAGTGCTGAATGTGAGAGGTGTATTAACTTCACAGTAGTAGTCGCTCCTGTGTTGCCATTAGCAGTCGAGTGTATGTAAGCGCAGACGTTATTGTGTTTAATAGAGACGAGACTGAGTAGCAACAGCGTGTGGAGGTGGATAATGCAGTCACAAATAGCAAGCCAATTGTTCAATGTGGACTATCCATCGAAGTAGGCGTTACCAGATCGAAGTGGGCGTTACTGCATGATCAAATCACGTCCGAAGGTCACCAATGTGGGGGCGGAGTTATCAACCATGCTAACCTTCATCTATCTAAATGTACCTCATGATTGACTCAAGATAGCATGTCTTATATACCAGTGAATAGATGTTTGATTTTCGTAGTGGTAGTTACGCCACAAACATAATAAAATTGTAACGAAACATTTTTTACCTCATAAATATTTCATCCATGTAAATGCCTCATAGTTAACCTGAACTAATTTTTAAACGCACATATTACCCAACATATTTTTTTGGAAATTACTGCACTTTCTTGACATAAAACACTAGAAAAACATTTAAAGGAAAGTGGCCGAATCAAAAAGCATGAAAGAAAGCGACCTAAAAATTAAAATTTGCTAATTAATAAATTAGGAACCACTTTTTTAGCTGTTACAAACACCATTTATAAATAGAAGAAAAATATAGTTTAAACTATTGTCATACATGTGATTACTCTAACAATAAACTAGCAAATTTTTAAACAAGGTTATTGAAAAAAACATAGGCAAAGTAGCCCCTGTATTCTCACTTTTTAAACATGTTACCTTTTCATTTCACCAATTCTATCTTTTTTTATTCCATCTCAATAGAATTTGTTTTTGATGCCTTAATCTATAAATTGTGCTTTCATTAGAACTATCAGTTATTGATTCAAGGTAAACATGATTAAGCTAATTTCTGATTATTTAAGAGCTACTATTTACTTCCAAAAGCCTAGATGATTTTACACTAAGGCAGGATGTTCTTTATTGTTTCTTTTGACTTTGATCAATACTTACTTATTCCTGATTCAGTTCTATTGTTTCAATTCAGTATTTTAATAGAAATATTTGCATGAATATTTCATTCAGCTAATTTGAATTATTTTTAAACAATTTGACTAGCTCAGTTTACATTTTGGATTTTGTCATGAAAATATTTGACTGGGTTGATGCAAAAAGTTTCATATCTTACAATTAAATTTTTTTTTCGAATACTAATTTAAAAAATTAAATCCTGAATAATAAAAAAAAGAAACATTAATTTTTGGATGTATTTATGGATAAACAATTTTTTTTATAAAATATTCTTTTTTGAGATATGAATTCTGCAGTTAAAGCAAAATGTGCAAAAAATAAAATTAACATTCCAGGTTTCAAACTTTCCCATCATTCTCCAAACTACACATATGGAATGGTATTTCCAGGATAGCCACTATCCTCACTATTTTAATAATATCAAACTATGAATCTGTTCAAGAAAAGATGCTCTTTCTCAGAGAAAGTATGTTTTTTGTTTTATTTTCATAACTAACACATTTTAAGCACAATTAATCAATATGCGTAAAGATTGAATTGTATTAGGTAATACGAGGGTCATCCAGAAAGTAAGTTTCCGATTTTTTAAAAAAAAAAAGAACTCACGCTTTGAGGAACATATTTATTGGCAACAAGTACAGCAATGTTTCAGCTATTTTTCAACATAGTCACCAC
Organism: Parasteatoda lunata; assembly: GCA_949128135.1. Taxonomy (NCBI): domain Eukaryota; kingdom Metazoa; phylum Arthropoda; class Arachnida; order Araneae; family Theridiidae; genus Parasteatoda; species Parasteatoda lunata. Next base: position 80,949,100 of record OX421977.1, read on the forward strand.
CAGAATTGAGACACTTGTCGTATCGTGGGATCAACTTTTGTATCCGTTGTCGCAGAACTCTGCCGCCTGAGAATGAAACCAGCGTGTGATGAAAAACCTGACACCCGAACACAAAATTCAACGCTTAGGATGCTGTCGGTACAGAAAGTGATGTGCACAGTGTTCTGGGACAGGAAGGGCATTATGCTCATTGACTTCCATCCACGTGATGAAACATTAAACGGTGACCGTTACTGTGAAACACTGCAGAAATTGCGATGCGCCAATCAAAACAAGAGGCGTGAAATGCTTTCTGCAGGTGTTGTGCTCCTCCATTACAATGATCTTGCTCCCAGCGATTTTCACGTTTTCTTACACCTCAAGAAATTCCTGTCCTCCGGCGAGAGTTTTGGCAACGACGAAAAGCTGAAGACGTCTGTCACACGCTGGTTCCATTCACAGACGGCAGAGCTCTATGACAGAGGGATTCAAAAGTTGATCCCACGATACAACAAGTGTCTCAATTCAGGTGGTGGATATGTTAAAAAATAGCTGAAACATTGTTGTACTTGTTGCCAATAAATAGGTTCCTGAAAGTGTGAGTTCTTTTTTTTAAAAAAAATAGGGAAACTTACTTTCTGGATGTGCCTCGTAGTCTGATCATCAGGACAAAAAGTTAGCAAGGATGATTTTGAATTTATTTAACTGATAAAATTATAAATGAAAACTTACTTTCAAATATTTCTTGAATGATATAGATTTCACACCATTTAACAGTACATAGTTCTTCAGCAGTTTCATCGAATTTCTTTAAAATTAATCTACGTAGCAGCACAATGTAGTTATGAGGTTTTTCAGCCTTTTCAATCATTTCAAATATTTTATTTATGATGTCAGGCAAATGTAACTGCAAAAAAGGGTTAAAAATTAGGTATATACATTCAAGGCTGATAAACATAGGATTGAGTTATTTTTAGAATCTCTCCCCCTTTCACTTCCATATAAGGAAGCATGAAATGATTTTCCTTAATGCGTAAGGATACAAGTATTTCAAAGACTGTGCCTTTTTACTCCAAAATGTGTTAGTATAAAAGCGAGAGCAATGCTTCATCATGTTCTGATCCTGATAAGTTGTTCCGGAATTGTCCAAAGTCTTGTCTACCTCCTCCCTTGCGGAGTGTGGATGTGAATTGTTATCGATACCAGCCTACTACCATTAATAAAGCTTTTTGGAGTGTATCATGGCTTACGACTGCATTATTAAAGCTAAATACACCACTGATAACAGGGATGTAGCCCTGTTATTATATATATATATATATTGCTTGTAAACATAACATGCAAACATATACTACAGATAGAGAAAGTAGAGGGTTATTCCACATTATTAGAAATATAACATCTTATAAAGTTTTAAAATTTGTCTAACTATACAGATACAGAACATGGATTGCACAGTAGATTAAAATTTATTGAGAAAGCTTAATTAGTATATAGATTTTAAAATTTTATACTTGACACAAGGAAAAGAACTTTCACTAACTGATAACACAAAAAGGGTAAAAAAAAATATTTTTACATATAAAAATATACTACTGTACCATGTTAATTAAATTTATCCGTGAAAATGTTTAAAAACTGCAAATTTTTTTTTGCAATGTAGATGAAATCATGATATATAACACGTATATTAAAATTATGTGTATGCAATAAAATAGTGTTAATAATTTTTTTTAAAAAAAAGTTATATGCTAGAGCGCAATAAAAAAATGTACAAATCTTTAATAATTTGGATGAGACATGTGCCATATCTGATCCAGGAATACTGCAGAATGACTCTAAAACATGTAATTTGATCTCTGACTGCTCTTAATATACAAAGACATACTTTCAAAAGATGAAAACAATCTGTTTTTTAAAAAAAGTATTTCCAACAAAATTGGAATACTGCAAAACATAATATATTTATCATTCAATATATCTAGATTGCAGTAAATGGCAGCTACTTACAGGCAATAGTTTAGTATCATTCGAGTTTAGCACACATTTTCATTGTGTGATAAAGTAAATATAGAATTTATCAAAAAATTAAAACTGATACATGAAGAGGAGTATTTCATCGAGGGAAACTGCGACTTACTGTAGAGAAATTACATACAACTAAAAACAGTGTTTCATTTTTCAGGCAATAACAGAATCATTATTTAAAAAATTTATAATAATAATCAATAAGGAAAAGTAATATCATGAAAATACATACCATAAAAATTTCTTTATTGTCTGATCTAACTTTATTTTCTGTTTTAAAAGAAACAAATTTGATAATTTCCAAAAAATCCAGAAATAAGTTGAACATGTGGTTATTAGCTGAAGGAAAAAAGAAGAAATTTATAATTTCTTTTAAATAAATCACAAGTTAACATGATCAATTACAAAAGTAACTAACAATGATTTTACTATATACATTGCTAGAAAAGAAATGTACTTATAGAAAGAAGTATTTCAAAAATTGCTAGTTCCTTTAATTGATAGGTAGAATATCAATGGTTAAATTAGCACACTCTTCAAATGCAATTAAATCATTATTAAAAAAATAAATATAAATATAGTATAAATAATTTTTTTTAAATATCAATAAAAAATATTTTATACATAAAAATAAATTTGTCCATAAATGGGACCAAATTAAAAAATAGTTAACATAAATTTAAAACATGGGAAATGCAGACTTAAACAATATAAAATAAATTGAGCTAAGTTTTAGGTTTAAAATTTTTTTAAAAACATATTAGATACTTTAAGTTCATATGTATCCAATGATTTTTAATAACATTTCTTCATATGTATCAAATATTTTTTATTTTATTTATAGTGAATTTTTTTATCCACTGTAAAAAAATTAATTAAATTTAAAAAAATTACATTTAAAAAAATGTACACAATGTCCCAGCATTTAGTTTTTATGAAATAATACAGATTTGTTGCTAAATCAGTTTTCTAAAATGCTTTTAAGAGACATTAACAACTGAATATAGGTTATAGATATTAAAAATACCAATATATTAAAATTAAAGAAGGGTCAAGAAAGAAAAACACATTAAGATAAACACAATCTAAACTATACAAAATTTTAAAAACAATCAAAAGCAAGATTAGCAATGTTTGGCATAATCTACTAAATATTTTACAAGTAAGGAATTTAAGAGATTTTTATAGCCATCAAAATAGAAAAACTGCAATATTTTCCAGTTATGATTCTTAATAAACACACTTGAAATGTTGCGTATTATGTTTACTCATAATTTGAAATATTAATAGGCATTTAATTCATCAAAAAAAGTCAATAGACTTTTTTAATTGAGTTAAAAACAGAGTTCTGAATAAAAATAAACTGAACATTTTAGAACAAAAAAAAAGTTTTGAACTGATATCTATAAATGAGGTTCGCTTCATTAAATATTCAAGCAAGCAAGTAATAATCTCTACATAAATTCTATTTCAATAAGAATTTTTTTAGGATACTTGCTCAATTTTAGGGATTTTTCTAAAATGTACAAAAACCAGAAGAATTTTAATTAAACTAGTCTAATGGAAAATAATTCACTGAATAAAAATTTTTGTTAAAAAACATAAATTGCTATGTGGTTGCCCCTAGACAAGTACAGGAATTGGAAAAAAAGCAATGCTGTATACATTTTTACAAAATTGCTATTGAAACGGTTTTGAATACCAGAAAAGTAGTTGGATCAAATATTAAATTTACCTCCTATGTCTTTTACATGTTCTAAAAGATAATTCAAGAGAACTTCAATAACTGCAGTTGACAGATTGGATGGTTCATGGAGAAGTTCAATAAGAAAATACTGGAAAAAAACGTTAAAAATGTGCATTAAATAAAAACTAGTAAGCTTACTATCCTTTAATGTAAAGTAAAAGATTGCATTCAGATTTGCTATGGAGAGTTTACTGCATAAAACTAAGCCCAGGAGGCACTAACAGTTAAAATTCGTAACGAAACTCCTAAGTTTCTACTTCTGGTTTATTTTTACATGTACTGCTTAAAATATGATGTGTGCAATTTAACATTGAATTTATAAATCTGTTTAACTTCAGCAGAAAACATAAAAAACTGAAGATAACACTAAAAACATAGCAATCCTCACATTTTATTTATGCTGCGATATTAATTTCCTTAAATTGATTAACAGCTAACGATATTTCAGAATATATAAAATACAAAAAGTTCTTATGAATGGTAAAATTATGTTAAAATTTAAATGCAATCTCAATAACGTAACTCATTATAATAATGACGTTTGTTTACACATCGTCTCATAAACAAAACACAATCTGAGGGATACACCATAAACTTTCAAGATTTTGTTTAAATTTTAGAATCTTGTTATTGTTTATACTGTTAACCAATCATAAGAAATGTAGTAAAACGAGCTCTTAAGTATGATAAATTTTGCAATTACTGATGTAAATTGATTTATAAGTCAAAAAGTATCTTGTTATGCTTGATTTGGGATTATAAAGGATTGATTGATTAGGATTAGGATTACAAAATGAATACTTTTTAAGTAAAAATAAAAAAAATACAATGCTTAAAGCTTCAATTCTGTAAAAGGAAAAAATCATTTCGAAGTTTAATGAAAATAAATTTATTTAAATATTTCAGTTAAAGAGCTTTTTCACTATCACTTCCCGCTTTGAGGTTTATTTTTAAGATTTTTCTTAAAACAATGAATTTTAGTCATGAAAAAGTGCATTTATTTTTAAATTGTATTCAACGATATGCTTAGCATATTTCAAAAATGAATTCATTAATTTCAGAAAGCATTTACATGTTTATTCTAAGAATAAACATTCTTAATTATCACAAAGGAGCAAAAGATTACACTTAGAATAATGTTTCTCTTCTTTTTTACTTAGTAATTTCGATAAAAAGAAAATAGAGCGAAATAAAAAAGTTATACATAGAAACTTTTTTTTAATGGAAAAGAATGTAAATGTAAAAAGAATGTAAATCAATTATTATAAGAGAATAATGTAAATCAAATGTAACAGACTATCTGTTCATTAACTAAAAAAGCAATTATCCTTGGTGTTAATTCTGTTAGGTTCGTGACCTTCAACAATTTTCACTTTTCCCCCAACCAATTTAAAGCCAAGTTTGTAAAATTGAAAAGATATTTCATAACAACTAAAATATCGGATAAATTTTCCGACGCTATGACAAGATCTGGGTGACTTTAGAGGTTCAACTTGGCACTAATTGGAAGAAAAATTATTTACAATAAATTTAATGAACTATATATTTAAAGTAAGGATATAGAAAACTTTTGTAAGACATAAACATTTATTAAATATATTTCTGTAGCTCTACAGCCTGTTGCAAGTTCAGGCTGTCTCAAAAAGTTTCGTCCATCGGGAATCATCAGGTGCTAAATTTCTCGAGTGGTTGACCCTAATTTCATCTAACGTTTTCTAAACTGTATCACATCATCTGGTGTTTGGTCAAACTCTTTTCCTTTTTCCATTAAATTTTAGAAATGACAAATTTTTGTTGATTTTTGCTTGGATGTTGACATATTATGATAAATATATATATATTTTTTTATCAATTTTAAAATTAAAGTTAGTTTTAAATGATTTAGATAATCTTTGAATACATAAATTTAGGCCCAGAATAAATTGCTGATAGATCAGCTGCAATTAATAACACTTATAATAATAAAATTGTAATTAATACTATTATTACGAGCAATTCCTGATTTCATTATTAGAATAAAAATTTATTTATTTAAAAATTTTTTTGAACGAAAAAAAAAAATTAATACAATAATACTAAAATAAATAAAAAAATAAAAGTAACACTTTACCATAATTTCATAATTTTTCAAAATACAATTGAGAACAACCTAAAAGAAAAAAATATGAAATGTTAAGGTGAAAAACTAAATTTACATTATTTTATGTTAAGAAAAGTTAAGGTGAATAATTATTAATAATTTAAAAGCAAAACAAGAAATGAACAAATTAATTTTTATAAAATGCAGTATGAATTAATGGTGCACACTCAATCCAACCAATTAAATAAGATTAAACCTAAAAAATTCATAATTTTATATTTTACTACAATTGGTAATAAAATATTAATATTATATTAAGGGGGGATGAAAGAAAAATCTCCACTATCAATAAACACAAACTTATATTCACATATTAGACTGCAAATGACAATACAATACACTATACTGAATCCACTATATCCACAAAATTGATAACTAATTTCTTCATATGTGTCGATAAATGATAAAAAAAAAAAATATTAACACTATATTTAGGAGAGAACAAGAAAATTCATAAATTAATAGATTTAATTACATTATAAATAATAATAAAATATGAATTGTGTAATGGGAAGGAAAAGCAAAATTTCCAGTATTAATAAACACTAATTTTAGAATTGGAAGAAAAAAAAAAAAAAAAACTAAATTATATATATTTTTTTAGCTTTTCTAAAAACGAAATGTAAAAATACTACTTTAAGACTAAATCGGAACTAACTAAACTATTCAATATTTAACAACTAATTAATGTTTTTCAATAAATACAAAAATATCACTTTTAGTTACTTAAATATGCTATTATAATAAAAAAGAACAGAATCATTTGATTTCACATTTTATTTTAATGTACGTGAAAGTGATTTTTCCCTTGCTTGTCTGTAATATAAAAATATATTTTAGCATTATTTAATTACAATCATTATTTTACTATAAACAATTTATAACATTATTAATTTAATTTTATATAAATATTTTCGTTTTTTTTAAAAAAAAATAATTTGAATCAATACAAATTTTGCAATATATTCAAAGCAATATTTCATACATATTTTATATTAATAATAAATATAAAAATATTTGAAAATGGAATGATGAAAAGGAACTAAAATGATAAATAGGTTTTATATAAAAGGGTAAAAGTAAGTTTTAGAACTTATGGTTTAATAAAAAACAAACTACTTTTTTTTCATTTATTTAAACATAGAGCTTTAAGTTTAACAATATGAGGGTTGTCCTGAAATTTCTGATAAATTTTTTTTTGTCCTTGATAATCCCGATTTGTGGGTTAATAGTGCTAGTAAAACCACAGAATTCAACAGTCCAAACTTAGATTAGGAATCATTTAATAACTATATATTTGATTCAGGCATATAGCCTTATCCCCAAGATTCCTTGTTTCTAACTTTTAAAGAATTCAGTCATTTTATGAAGAAAAAAAATAACAATTTTGCATTTTCATTAATTTTTTTTAATTAAAGAGATTATGAACTAATTGATTAGTTTCAGTATTTAAGTAACAAATATTTAGAGTATTAGGGTGGAGTTTAATAGTTTCACTATTGTTGATTTTTCTCTTTTGCATGGTTTTAAAAATGAACAATTCCAATCAACACTACAATAATCATATTGTAGAACTTTTAAATGTGGAATTGAGGCATTATTCACAAAATTGCTTTTGAGCACAAATGCTGTATTGTATATTCACTTTTTTTTCCTTTTGAGATTATTAAAACCCTACTTTAAAATTATTTAATTAAGGAAGTTAAGAACTCAATTATAAATTTTAATTAAATATTGGTATGGGAGATAAATAGCTAATGGTCACTAGTTATCTTTTTATGTGCAAAAGTATCATTAGAATCTCTAAAATATTGGTGTCAAATTATTAAGAGTTGTTCAATGCTCCATTTCTAAAATTTTCTGGAAACTGTTAGAACTTTCTGCTCTGAACAAAACAACTCTGGAATAAAAAACGGTATATTTTATTGTATTTGCGATAAAATGTGCTTTTATTATGCTCTTTTTTGCTTGTTGTTTACCCTTTTCAAAAGAAGTCTGGTATGTGCATATCGTATGAAAAATGTAAAGATTTTTTTTTAAATGTTGTACTAATTTTTCCTTAGGCTCTACATGGTCTGCAACACAATTATGAAACTGATTCAGCATTTAATAAAAAGTATATAGTTAAAGTATTGTAAATACATTTTGAATATTTTTTGTTACGTTTTTCTTAATATAAAAAATACATTTTGAAAATATTACAATGAATGAAATCTCAATATAATACAAATTTGTTGACACTTATAACAGAAAAAAAATAAGCATAATTAATTAAAAAAAGCTATCAGAATATGGATTTGGTAAAGCTCTATTTTATTTTAAACATTTTTAGAGGCATCTTAACTTAATCTAAATTGGCTCATATTAATTTATTTTATATAGATATTTTTGCAGGAGCACAATTTTACACGAACATTTAAAAACTACATATCTGTTTTTATTTAAAGAAAAGAATATAAAAATTAGCATTTAAATTCAAAATTTAGAATTTTTTTTTTTTTTTTCATTTTTGGCTCTATTTAAATTAATATATATATATATATATATATATATATATATATATATATATATATATATATATATATATATATATATGTATATATATATAACAAAAAATTAAACTTTTAAAAATAATTTAAAAAAACAGCCTTGTTTTTTTTAATTAAAAAAAATACTATATGGTTAAAACCAAGGTTTAAACCTGTCAATCTAAATAAAATCCACATAATTTACTATAAATGACTTACTTCCAAGCTAAGATGCAAAATAAGCTGGAGCCTTTTTGGTGAAAATTTCCCAAACTGAAACCAAAAGAGTAATGGTAAATTATTCACCAAGCTTAACAACAGATAAATCTAAATAATAACACACTAAACAAGGCAAAAACTGAAGAATAACACATGAAAAATATAAATAAACACAGGCTCTAGGAATATTTGTAAATTTAATTATTAAAGAAATATTTTTTTTTAATTTTGAGTATCTTTAAATTATTTTTAAAATGGAAATTGGAAAAATAATTGGAAAAATAATTAAATAAAAAATTGGAAAAATAATTGAAATAAATAGAAGGAAAGAAAAAGTGATGACATACCACAGCCGCTAAGTTCAGAAAACCTTCTTTCTTGCTGGGGCTTAAAAACAAATTAAAATAAATTAAATTTTTTTTTTGCATAAATTAAATATGTAAAAAAGCGGCAAAGATGTTTAAAACATTGAATATAAGAAAAGATTAAACGCATAAAATATATTACTGAGAACATTAAACCAAAAATTGATAGAAATTATTAATTAAAAAAAATTAGGCTAAATTAAACTCTCTCTGTTGATTGTTAAAAAAGAAATTATCAAACGGCATCAAACAACAAAACTTTAACAAAAATGCAGAATTACAAAATAGATGATTCAAATGTTAACCATCATTTCTATAATTTGTTATAATGATCACACCTTTTTCAGATATAATTGATTTGCGCTTTTCTACAGCCTTATCCATTTGACACAGAATTGTTATTAAACATATTTTTCATACTTTTATAATAATTTAGGTTAAAATAAGTGAAAAAATATTATATTATCATTTCAATAATTTACGATTATGAAATAATGATGTCAATGATAATGAAAAAATGGTATCTTTTTTTGCATTAAAGGTAAAATCTTCCAAACACAGCTCACTTTTAAACAATAATTTTTTAAAATAGCTGTTATTTAGAAAATCATTGAAGTTTCTTTAATTTATTAAATCAATCATTTCTAAATTTTTGAGTACGACTGAAAAAAGCAAACATAAAATTAATTTTTTTGGATTTTAGAGCAAATATAATTTCTATAATCAAAAAGATTTTTTTAGTAACTATTAAATGGTTTTTTATATATTCAATCATATGTTCTCTTATGCTATTTAATTTTTATGCTGACAAATGACATTAAAAAACATGGTTGAAATTTAAAAAGAATTGAAATTGGATCAATAATATGTTTTATTTTCAAACTGTAAGCATAATTTTATACAATATAGCAAGACAGGAGACTAGGGTGGTTAGGGTCTCAAAGTGTGACAATTAATGACAAAGAAAGGTAAGGGTATGGTTAAGTACGACACTGTTATTAAGTGGGAGGGAGGTCAAAAATATGGAAAAAAAGTGCCAACATTATTTAAATCTTATACGAACTTTATGTTTAAGAAAATCGCAAACATAACAAAGATCCATAGACTAAATAATAAAATTACAAAAAGGCTTTTAATTTTCATGCTTTAAACAGCATTATCTTTTGATATATTCAAAATACAAAGCTGCCATCGAATCAGAACTTACAAAGTGTGTATGTAGTAATTTAGAATAGTTTTAGATTTTGTTTGACAAAATTATATTAATATATTTTTGCAATCAGTAGTTCTTGAAAAATAGTAAAATAATATACGTTTGTCAGTTTTTAAAGTTTTGATAAACATCTTTGTTTTATTCATACAATCATTTAAATACATTTTCATCAGATTAAATTATAATAAAATGAAACTTAAAAAATCTAAAAACTGACAAACGTGTAATTATAAATTACTAATTCAAAGCCACAAATTGCAGATTTCTTTTTTTTTCTTTGCTTTAATGTTTAGGGAAAAATTTCATAGAAGTCTTAAAATTTACCAAGCTCTATATCTTCTAATCTAACAAAGCAATTCCTATATTTTCTACCTTTTTTGGAAAGAGAATGTATTTGGAAATATGTATGATATACTGCTGAATAGTACTATATCATCAAAATTTTTTTAAGTGCAAAAGAACATATAAAAAAAAAAAAAAACAACAAATAAAAAATCTAATCTAAAATCCAAGATCGCATGGACCTCTTAACTCTTACAAAAAGGATATTTCTAAATTAAATTTAACCTCATAAAAAAGAATAAGAATAACAACTTCAGGGGATTAAAATTTGAAAAAAAAAAAAAAAAATGCTATTAACATTTCTATAAAAACTTTAAGTATGAATTCTTAAAATATAAATGAATTTATACTATATATATATACATCAAAACTATTCGAATTTATTTGTAAGCCACCTAACATTTGTTATTACTTTTAATAATAATAATAAAAAAATAGAGATATTATTCTGCAAATGAATAAAAAGAACACTTTGCTTAATATTTCACAAAGAATAACTTAACATAAATGATGCTATATAAAAAATTTTTTATGAAATTTTATAAAAAAAAAATTTTCTGAATTTTTATATAAGAAAAAATTTAGACGAATTCTTGAAATATGTATGAACTTCCATCATATATATATTTCAAAACTATTTGAATTTATTTTTAAAATAAAAGAAGCCACCTAACAGTTATCATTTCTTTTAATAATTAAATCTATAGAAATTATTCTCCAATTTTATAAAATGAATTGAAAAAGGAACACTTTGATTAATATTAAAAAAAAAAAAAAAAAACACAAACTAAGCTATACAATAAACAATACATAATAAAAACTTTTATGAATTCTATATAATAATAAAAATCATATGAATTCTTAAAATATATATGAACTTCTATTTCAAATATATCTCAAAACTATTTAAATTTATTTTTAAAATCAGAGAAGCTATCTAACAGTCATAATTACTTTTAATAAATGAAATTTAAAGGTATTATTCTGCAAATGAATAAAATGAATTGAAAAATGAACACTGTTTAATATTACACAAAGAATAACTTAACACAAACAATGCCTTGACATTATATCAAATATGTAAAAAGGGAAATGTAGAATAATAAAATAACAGCTAATTGCAAAACTATTAACACACAAAAATTATCGACATACCTCTCTTCAAAAAACATACAACCAGGAAAGAAACACAATGCTTTTGAAGCAACACAGAGAAAGTCTTGAAATAATTTAGGATCAAAATAAAAATACTCATGTTTCTCATCAAATACTGAAATAAAAAACAAAAATGTGAGAACATAAACAAAAATTTCTCAAACAAAAAGAAAAAAAAACTAAAAATTATTCTAAAAAAAAAAAAAATTAAGATAAAGTTTTAACAGCATTAATTTGCATCTATATTTTGCAAGCTGTAAGCAAGACAAGTTTCATAGAAATTCCAAAAAATTGTCTGACATGGAATTATTTAGTAAATTTTTATTACATTATTAATAGTTACGTAAAACATTTCCAGTTTATAAATCTTAGCAAATTTTATGATTGAAAATAACAAAATTAAATTTTATTTTAAAAATTTACATATACAGTCGAACTCTTTTATAACGAGCTCGGATTTAACGAGAACCCGGATTTACTGAGGAAAACGAGAATATTTGGTTGGGTCAATGTTAAGTCTATGGAACAGAAGTCGCTTTTAACGAGCAAGACCCGGTTTTAGCGAGCAATATTTTTCTATCTCGCAATCTTTTTTCTCATCTTTCTAGTCCTTTCTATTTTTTTTCCAAATGATAAGAAATGCGGACGAAATAAAAAAAAAAAAATTATGGGAGTTGGATGATGGTGTTTAAAATGTCGAAATCTGCAAAAGGTATGGATTGTCTTCATCTACTGTTTCCGCACTGCTAAAAACAAAGGCAAGTTAATGAATGCATACGACCAAAATAAAACAGACTGTAAACGACTGAAGAAGTGTTCGAAAGAGGATTTGGACGAAGCGTTTTTTTAAATGGATGAAGGTGCAACGTAGTGCTGATTTACCTGTGAGTGGACCTATTCTAAAAGTGCAAGCGGAAAAATTTGCTGAACAATTCGGATATTCTGAGTTCGTGTGTTCGAATGGATGGATTGATCGTTTTAAAGTTAGACATGGAAAAATACTTTTGGAAAACTATGCGGTGAAGCAAAGTCCGCAAAAATGGCGGACATTGCAAAATGGTTGAGTGGAAAGGTTGTTTCTTTCCTTTAAGACTGTAGCGCAACTAGAAATTTTTTGCTGGTTGGGGGGGGGGGGTTAGTTGTAAACTCAATCATCTGACCTCCCAAGCCCCCCTATTCTGGTTGCACGCCTGCCTTAAGGACCCGTTTATTACGAGCACTCGGATTTAACGAGTACATGTTACGGTCCCTTTGTGCTCGTTATAAAAGAGTTCGACTGTATATTTATTTGTATTAGGAATTCCTTTTTAAAGACAGAGGGAAAAAATTAAATTAAAACTTTTAAGGTTACAAACTAAATTTGAACATCATTTTAGACCGAAAATTGTTTTTTTACTTCAATTTTTATATTGAAGTGAAAAACAAAAATGGCATTGAACAAAAATATCATTCGAAAGATAAAAATTCGGTTTCAATGATATTAAACAAAAATATTTTAAGAATTAAAGTGAAATTATTATTTTAAAAATTAAAATTGAACAATTACCAAAATAGCACTGATGACAAGAAAAATGAAGGAAATTGCTATAGGATAAAGTTACATAAAAGAGACGAATATTACATGAAACATTAAAAAGAAAATTTGTGAACACAGTGATATCATAATTTGTTGAAATGAACAGTGACAAGTAATACTGCTTTTCGCCGATATTTGAAAAATTTCTCTCACTATTTCAAGTTTTCTCTGCTTCTGAAGTGAATGGCTACACTTAACAATGTTTGCGTAAGACGTAAAGAATGCAAGACATTTTATTTTGTTCTAATCTGTTAGAGAGTTCTCAATATTTAATAGTTCAATTAAAATAATAATGACAAGCAATACTGCTATTTGCTGATATTTGAAACATTCCTTTCACTATTCCAGGTTTTCCCTGCTTCAATGTCTAATAATTCGTTGAAATAAATGACATGAATAATGACATAATTTGTGGAAATGAATAACAACAAGCAAAACTGCTATTTGAAAATTTTTTCTCCCTATTCCAAGTTTTCCCAGCTTTTGGAGAGAGTGGCTACACCGAACAATGTTTGCGTAAGACAAGAAACCTGTCTAAGTCAGACATTTGTTTCCTTCCAATCGATTAGAGAGTTTACAATGTTACATAAGAAAAACTTGCAATTTTTAAAAAATTATCTTAAAAGAACACTTCATGCGAAAGTTGAAGCAAGTGCTGATGCTGAATAATAATAATAAAAAAACAATATATTTAAAAAAAAATTAAAGAATTACCATTAGCGATTTCCATGTAAATATTAATAACAGACTGCGCTACTGTGAGTACTACATCGATTAAGTTGTAATAGTCTTGATAACTATTACTAAAACATTCATTATTCCAAGGGTGTTCTATAAACTGGAAAGAAAAAATATTTAGACTTGATATAAAACAAATTCAAATATAAGTATAAAAGAAATAAAATCATACTAAAAGTTAGATGAAATAATTATTTAATATTATTATTCATCATAACGATGTCAGGAGTATATGAGTCACAAAAAGTACACAAGTTCATGTTCACACAAGTTCATATAGTATAATCGATTAATATAGTATATTAAAGTTTTTTTTAAACCACATATTTTAATATTGCACATTATCTTTAGCTTACCATTAAGTGCTTTTCATATATTTTGAAATTTTGTATCACAAGAATGACGTTATGAAATTAGAAATCTTTGTTCTTATGCCTCACAATTACATTAAGACTTGTAATGGGATACCTGCAAGTGACATAGGGTGGGTATCTAGATCCTGGTCAAACGTGGCATTTGTTTACGTTAGCAACTGTTCTTTCTATTTTATTTAAAGTAAGCCAAGTCCGTCAAGTATTAATTCTCTTAAGTGACACTTTCTAAATTCTTTTACAAAAATTTAAATTATTCACTATATTTTTACACATAGACTTAACACAAAGCCCTGTGGAACATAAACAAACTAAATATGCATTGAAGTCGCCAGGGACAAAAAACATAAATATATACCAACATTAGATAAATAAAATAATAAAGATTTTACTAGCAACAATTTTAGGTTAAGAGTAAAGGTTTGATACATCATGATCATCAGTGAAGTAAAAAATATGCATATAAATCTTAATCTAAAGAAGATTTTTTTAAACCATTATTTATAATTACTTAAACTATTAACACTCAACATACTGCAGTACTGGCAATAGCGCCATCTGTTGAGGTATAAGAGAAGTATTTTTGCCATCAGCAGAGACCAAAAAAATCTTTCTTCAGCAAATACGGAGAAATTTGAGAATATATGGGTAAACTGGAGATAGCCGTAAAATACAGGAGTTTTCGTTAAAAAACAGGAGACTTGGCAAGTAAGGAAATAGTGATTTGAATAGTTTTAGTCAAGGTTTTTGTTATTGATTGACCCGTTGTCAATGCAGGGTATCTGCTACATTTTAGATTTTCAAATTCATGACTTTTCATGATCAATTCCAAGAATTTTTCCTGACTTACCAAAGTTAGTATTTTCTTCGACAAAAACAGAACAATAAATTTAAAAAAGCATTATAATAACATTCATTGAAATGGTACCTAGGTATAACCAAAACTGTTATACTCTGCATCTTCATATTTATAGATCTTAAATTTCAAAAACAAAGTAAAGAAAGAGTTCAACAATTATAAAGCTGAAAAAAATACAAAAGAAAAAAATTTTTCTTCTTTTTTTTCTGCAGAATTACATTCTAAAGATACTTTTCTTGTTCGTAGGAAAGGAAAGAAATGACAGAAGTTTAAAAGATGATTTGCACTATCATTTAAAGAACACCATAATTTATTATGGTGTTCTTTAAATGACTCCTCATTTTATTCATTTTTTGAAAGAACACCATAATTTTTAAAGAACAAGATAAAAACATTTTATATTTTAATCAAATATGACTGTGAGTGGGGATTTTGTTACAAAGTCAGATATTCGGAACACCATGAAATTGGGTCAGAGGGGGTAAATTCCATTTTAAAAATTAGATTTTTCAACGACCTTTATCCATGACTTTTTAAAAAAAATAGTTAAAATCATGACAAATTTTGTTCAGTACTGAAATTCATGACTTTCCGTGATTTTTCATGACTTTTCAGGTGCGCGGATACCCTGTCAATGGCTTCTTGTTTGAAAGTGCAGAAACGTTTACACCTGTTTTGGGATTGATTTTCCAGGAATTAAAAAATAAAATTTCAGTTGTTATATTAGAATGAATGGTTCAGTTCAGAGATTTTAATGGTTGTTAAAATAACATAGTATCTATGGAACAGTAAACGGGCCTTCATGTAGTGGTCGTTATAATTGGAAGATCATACTAATGGAGAGGAGGAAGTCAAACTAATGAGTGTAGACTTTAATTATAATATTATTGTATTAAATTAATAATACAAGAGAATGTACCACACACAAAGGTATTAGGCATTTTTAGAGGGGTAGTGAATTAGTTGCTTTTGTACTACATATTCACACTATCATGAACTTTAAGTACAAAGTTAACAGATTTTAGAGTTAATGCAATATCTCTACATTACTACAGTCGAACCTGTTTATCTCGAATCTCACGGGAAAGGCGAAAAATTCGAGATAAAGAGGTTTTGAGTTATACAGGTACTTTAAAAAAAATTAAATTTAATTCAGAAATTCTATTAAAAGTGCTTTAATTGTTTTGAGTAGAAAAATATAGACATCTCTTTAAATCAATTATACCACATACATTTATTTACATAACAGTTTTTTATCATACATTTAACACAGAAAATAATTTTTCCAAGATTTTTGATGTATAACCTTATTTGTTTCGATTATTCTTTTGAGGTTAGAAAGATCACAAATTCCTCATAGCCAACATTTTTCTGGGATTCAAGATTAGTTTATAAGAATTCTACAATTTTTTCTACTTCTTTAGCATTCACTTTTGATTCATCAATATGATCTTCAGCTTCTTCCTCTTCATCTGATATTCCTTTGACATTATCTATGATTTTTTCATTTGTCAATGACAGGCAGTTGTCCACTTGTAAAAATCTTCAAAATTAAGGTCAACATTAAATCTAGATTTTATTGCATTCCATTCTGGCAAATCTGGCACTGCATTTTCAGCGTTAACATTTTCTTCTTCTTTATTGATACCTTCAACCCCTTATTCATCATCTTCACAACTATTCTTAAAACTAGCTTTTTAAAACCACTTTGGATAGTTTTTAGAGACACATTTCACCAGGCAAAACAGTAATTTAGATAGCGACTAACTTTTTCATTTCAGCGACTAACTTTTTTCATCGATCTACAAGTTTGCGTATCAATTGTTTTCTATAGTTCGCTTTAAAACTCTTAATTATCCTTTGATCCATTGGATGCAATTTTGAGATCAAAATGAATTTCTATTCTTAGCTTTCTTATCTATGTTGAAAAGCTAACCCCTGATGGTCACTACTCATTAACCCCTCAGGCCAGAATCATTGTATTCCTCTCTAGTTAAGGAAGTGCAGGGATAGTGATTGAAATTCCAAGAAACATCCCCAACATGTTCATCCCTACTTCCTGCGGATTCACGAAATTCATCTCTGTCTACGAGTTCTACTGATAAAGAAAGTTCTGACATTTGTGCTCTATTATTAGAAATTTGAGAAAAGGAGGTTTTGGAGACAAAAAATTCGACATAAACATGGAAAATACATTGATTTCAGACAGTAAATGTAGGGAATTTTAGAAATTTCGAGATTAAGAGGTTTTCGAGATAAAGAGGTTCGAGATAAACAGGTTCAACTGTATATATTTAATGAATTAAGGCATATCAATTGAGCTAATATTAAAAATGTAACATTTTTAGTAGAAGCAATGTATATATTTTGGGTTTTACGCACATTAAATATTTTAAGAATTATAGATTTTGGACACATTAATACACTTTAAGAGAATAAATCTTATGGGAAAAACAGTAATGCTGAAAACTTCAATTGTGATAAAATGTAAATAACTGATAAAATGATGTGGTTTCTGAAACATTAAATAAGAAATACTTTCCTGACTAGAAAAATTAATAAACTTTAATAAAAAAATTATAATTTTTAATGATGAAGCAGAAAAAATATGTTTATTCACTAAAAAGACAACATACTTTTTCATTGTAGCCAGCCAAATTTCCAACAGAATCAAAGGGTTTATCCCCCTTTTTCCTTAAATCTGAACTGCAACAAAAAGTACAAGAAAAAAAAATTAAACAACAAAACCATACTTTTTAAAGGGTAAAAATTGAGAAAATAATTCAATTTTTCCACAATTAAAATAAAAAATGTGGGAGGATATAAAACAGCGACTAAAAATTATAGCTAAAGAGAAAAGCAGAACTGTGGTGTCTCAGAAGAGAGCGCTAGCCTCCCAAGGAGGTGATCCAGGTTCGAATCCCAGCAATAGCTGGTTGATACAAATTATGCTCTTGGCTCACACCGACCACAGTACTGAAGTAAAATTTCCTCAGTGGTGGACACATCATGTGATAGAATCCCTTGCCCTTGGCTAACCACAGGAGGCTTTTGTGTTTTTCCTTCCAGTTTTCTCATTAACGCAAATGCGGGTTAGTTTCATCAAAAAGTCCTCTATAAAGGATAGTTTGATCCAGGCCTTGTCTTCTGGGTTGGGTTCAAAATTACAACGGTACAGAAATCAACATTGGTAGTCATAAGCTCAGAATCATGTCTTCTGTTTAATGCTGGTAATATATAAAGTGCTATGCGACACAATTACATTTTGTATTAGACCAAAACAGAATTATTTTCTCCTTTTCAGCCAACTTGAAAATTTTTGCAAGGTGCGTAGCCAAGTCTTTCAAACAAAAAATAAGCACCTTTAAAGTACTTTTTAAGCACTCAAAAAAAATTTTTAAGCACTGCATACATTAACAAAATGCAAAAAAAAATTTCAAAGACTTCACACTATCATGATAAAATAACTAGTTTCTGACAAAGAACTCTTTTCCTGATTGTATTAACCATTACAAAATGATTAAGACATTTTTTGTTTCGATATCAGAGGGTGGAAAATGAAGCCTGAAATTGAGAATATCATGCAAAATGCAGCAGAGTTGCACACAAGAGTGCAATAATCTCATCGAACCCAGCTCAATTGATGCACTTGCAGACTCGCAAGCCAACAAGTAAAATGGTTCAATCAAACATGTAAAATGATTAGCGCTTTCATACTCTGTGGATCGACGGTACGCCAAAATAGATTGTAGTTGCGAATTGTGAAAACGTTGAATAGAGCGAAGTGAAAAACACGCATAATAAGTGGTACATAATACGTGGTGAAAATAGACATTGTAAAGAAAAATTTTTGAAAAGGGAAAATTAAGCACTTTTTAAAAACACCCAACGAAAAAAGCACCATTAAGGGCTTTTAAAAAATAAAAATAAGCACTTTTAAAAAATTCTACGCACCATGCTTTGTATTTAAATACTTTTATTATGAAAATTTTTTTTGAGTATAATTTCATGCCTGTTAGTTTGTTTATGTCATAAATTAGTTAAAATTTTTACTGGTCAGAAAAGTCTACCAGTAATGACTAGGAAACAAATTGAAACTTGCATTGTGTTATTCAGCTCAAAGTTTCAATTGAAATTTAGACCCTCTGACTAGTTGAAGGAGGAAAAAAAAATGAAAATTTTGAATTTTGATAAATTTTATTTATGAATAAACTTTGCTTGTAGCAGTCCGTTAATGGCCAACACTTGTATTAATATCTGGCATAAGATTTAGCTATAATCAAATATAGTCGTAAAATTTTTATAGCAAGACTTGTCATTCATAAATAAACAAACAGATAAAAAAAAGTTTAGCGAAACACAGTAAAAATAAAAAATACAGACTTACTTCTTTATAAAAAATACAAAGCTTTTAGACTACTTTTGACTTTGAAAGCTTAAAAATTACCTGTGGATTAAAAATATCTCCTCTTCAATGACTAATTTCAATCTTGAAGTTAAAACTATTACAATATTTATTAGGTCATCAACCTGTAAGGATTTGTACTGTACAATAATTTACAAAGGAAATTTTTTTATACTATTTTTTGTAACAAATTAGATAAGATAAGAAAAAGAAATGTGCATACTTACTTTTTCAAACAGAGATAAATATGAACTAACTCAGCTATACAAAATTAAAACTTTAGAAGATCTAATGCATATAATTAAGATATTGCAAACCTTATTTTAGTGGATTTTTTTATTTATTTACTAGCAAAAATACAAAAAAAATTAAGTGTTATATTAAATATAAAATATCTGATTTGATACAATTTCAAAACTTTTTATCACAAAAGCTTTATATTAATGAGAAAAGTTGTATTGTAATTCCTTTCCAATGCACATATTAAAATTTTATTTTTAAAGATACAGTAAAATAATTAATGTTTAAATAAGTTTTTATTAAATTCTTCCTCCTTTATAATTATAGATCATTCTCTTCTTATTCAAGGATTGATAATGAGTACTTCAGGTGTATTTTCTTCTTAATAAGCGCATGATTGTAATCTTGAATAACACAATGGAATGTTTGATTCTCATTGTAACTTATAGAAGTCAAAAAATCCATAAATGTTTTTCTTCATAAATCCATAAATTTTATGGTCAGATTTTCAATTTTCTCTTTTTTTTTTTTTTTAAGTTAAATATTTCGGATTTGAACAACATCAAAATTATTGCAATACAAAAGCATTTCATTTCATATTGAATCAGTTTCATAATATGTAATTTTATAATGTGTTTATCATTTGTTTATGGAAATATATGCAAATATATATATATATATGTATATATATATATATATATATATATATATATATATATATATATATATATACATACATACACAGCACAATAAAGACAAAATAGATTAAAAAAAAAAAAAAAAAAAAACGCTGAAGAAAACTAATAAGTTTTATTTACTTAAGTTGCAAGTATATAGAACTGATAAAAGAAGTTAAAAATATAGAGAAAACATGGAAAATATTAAAGATTAATGAAAAGAGAAGAAGAAATAAAAATATTTTATTTTAATAATTTTTCTTCTTTTTTCATTAATCTTTAATATTTTCTGTGTTTTCTCTATATTTTTAACATTTAAAAATGAATGAATTTTAAAGCAATTAAATTTAAATGGATAAGATAAAGTACTTACTTTTTATAAAGGAAATAAAACAAACCAAGATTTAACATTCTGTTTTTGACTTACAAACGAAAACACTAAAGAACACTCTTAAAACTTACCATTTTCCAGTCCTATAAAAGCAAATTTCTTAAAACAAATAAAATAACTCCCAATATAAGTCTGTAAACAATATCGCCTGGATTCAAATAATCTTCATTAATATACAAAACAAAAACAGCTTAATTCATTATAATTTAATTAAATTTTTTTTAAATTTTCATTTAATTTCAAACTTAAATCTTTCCTCATAATTGACCAGAAAATGCTTCATTTTATTATAAGCTACAATGCATTTAAAATTAAAGTAGACAGTCATTTATAAAATTGGAAAATGTATAAAATAAATGGTGTTATCTAAAATTATTCAATTTTTTTTCCTTTCTTTTGGGTTAAAAAAAAAACTTTAAAAAATTTTTTCTTTAATAATGTTTACTTTAAATTAGATATTCTTAAATTTTTTTACCATTCATAATTATAACATGGCAAACATATAAAGTTGCATAATAGTTTTTAGATTGTCTATACAATACTTATGTTTATAAATAATATCAATAAAAACTGTAAAATAAACCAAATAATAACTCAATATTAGGTATATGGATAAACTGTATTTGAATCAACAAAGAACTCAACCTAAAAATGTCTTTAAAATATTAAAAACTATATAATATTTTTTAAATTAATAACTCTTGCAACAAATCTAAAATTTTTAGCATTTAATATACACAGTAAAATCTGTCTTCAACAAACTCTTGTATATAATTTTACATTAAATTGAAAACAAATACAGGGTGCTTAGCCAAATTATTCAATAAAAAATAAGCACTCAAAAAATATTTTTAAGCACTTTAAAAAAACATCATAATTAGGCAGGTTTGGAAAGTTTTTGACAATTGACGGTTTCATCTTGTTTTAACCGTCAAGTCAAAAAAAAAAAAAAAAAAACCTTTGGCAATATTTTTGACAATTGTCAAAAATCATGAAATTTTGAATCATGTAAAACGAATGGCGCTTTCATACGCCACGGACTGGACAATGCGGCGAAATAGATTGGGGTTGAATTGCGAAAACGTTGAATAGAACAATGTGTCTTTTTGCATAATTCATAGCGAAAATCAACATAAGGTAAAAATTTCATTTCAAAAAAGGGAAAATTATGCACTTTTTAAAAATATCCAATGAAAAAAGCACCTTTAAGCGCTTTTAAAAAACGAAAATAAAAAAAAGTACCTTTCAGCATTTTTTATAAACGCTACGCACCCTGAAATATTTATTTATTCAATTTCTAAAATGTATTTTTTTAGGAATGTTTATTAGTTACCTTAGATTTCAACTGCATCAGTATCTTGTTTGCATCAGGTTTTTGTAACTGATCTGTAATTAGTATCTGTAACTGATCTGTAATTGGTATTTGTAACTGATCTGTCATTGGTATTTGTAACTGATCTGTCATTGGCATTTGCAACTGATCTGTCATTGGCATTTGTAACTGGTCTTTAACTTGCACTCGTAACTGACTTATATATGGCTTCTGACACAAAATAAGTTTTCCTATTAGTTGTCCAGCCTCAATATGTAGCTTTATATTCAATGCTGGAGTTGAAAATTTATTCGAGAAAAAGCATGTAAGATTCTTCAGCTCCTCCTCATTAAATGATGTTAAAGATTCTGAATATAGTGATTTGAATGCCAAGAGATCCATAACAAAATTGGTAACAGATGTTCTGAAAATAAATAAAATAGATATATATTAAAAAAAATCCTTGTGGTAGAGTTTTTTTTCAAGCTCTCTACGACAAAATTCTCTAGCCTTAACATCTTTCAGCAAGATACTTTTAACTATAACAAACATATATGTTACTAATTTAAAATAACAAAAGTGCTATGTTTGCAAAGAAAAACTATATAACTTTATTTTTAAAATTGAACATACAAAAATTTTTTACTCCAATATTATGGGTGATATTCTCGCATTTCGTTGGAGGGGGAATGACAAATTATTACCTAAAAAATAGATCAACGACAAAATTTTGTGAATCGAACTCATCAAATGCATGTTTTGTTTCAAGATTAGGTTGTTGTAATAAATAATATTGTAAAAAAAATATTGGATTTAGAAACTATGGAGAAATCAATAGCAATAGCTGCCAAAATTCAATAGGATTATTGCCTGAAAAAATAAATACTCAAATGCAAGATTAAAATTTTTCATATTGTTTGAAATACATTGGGATATTTAAAATCCATGTGAAAATCAATATCAATAACTGCCGAAAATACAATCGAAACATTTCATAGATTCACAATACTATCCGAGTAAATTGAGCATGTTAAAAAGTGGTTATCTGAATTCATGAATCAAATATTACATGTAAATTTCTGTAGAAAAGGAAAGTAATATTTTTGTTTTTACTTTTCAAAAGAAAAATCTTTCAGCAAGAGCTCTGTAACGTTCTGGGAAAATGTCGCCATGATTCTACCACGGGAAAAAAATATATACCTCTGACATATACCAAATATATACCAAAATATATACTAAATTTTCCAGTTAAAACAAACAACAATGCAACATAATGACAAACTGTTATGCTTCAGTAGTTATAAAGCTAATTTCTAAATAAGGAATCAACTATTCATTTTATTCAATTCACAATCATGTTATTTCTGAGCTACAGAGTACATTAAATACACTTAAGTACATTAGATACATTAAATACACTTAAGTACATTAAATATACTTAATTTAATGTAACAATTTCATTTCTAATGCACGTTCTGTATTAACATCAAAATCTAAAAAGAAGCATTAAATTGATATTCTTTGAATTATATTCTCAAATGAAGTGCCAATGCATTTAATTATATAAAAAACAATTAATATTTAAAAAGTTATCAGAAAGAGCAAAACAAATTTAATTCTTATTTCACACATTAAAAAGAAAAGTGTAGAAAAAATAAAAATAATCTACTCACTTAGCTGAAATTTCAAGAGTTTTTTCTTTGGAAAAAATGTCATCTTTAGTGAGTTGACTTATAAGACTAACAAAATCTGAAAATCCATTCACTACAATTAACTTTTAAAAATTAACATGTAATTCATAGTTGATCTTTACAATATAGATATAGGTGAAACAAAAATATTAAAAAATTTAAAAGGAAATATGCTAAAAATGAATGCGATCAAACTTTACATATAATCCCCATAAATTTAATCAATAAGTTAAGCTTTAAAAATATGCCTGGGAAACATTTCAAGATTCTCTTTTACCTTTGGTGACCTGAAAAAAAGACACTCCAGGATGCTCGTTTCACTTGGATGATGAAATGCAGGAGTGGGTGAGAGTGTGGATTCGTCAGCAGCCTTCTACTTTTTTCAAGACTGGAACTGATAGTCATTTTCTCTAGTGGGCTAATTGTAATAGAATCTAACCTTCTTAGCGTGAAATCGCTTAACGTGAAATATCGCTTTACATGAAACACATGTTTGGTCTCGTGAATCAGCAATCAATTACTGTTGTATTTTACATGTTTAACATGAAATTTTCAAGCTGATTATCGCCTTACAGGAAAGTAAACTGGATACAGCATAGATAATGAGAATGTAAATGAAATCCCAAACATTCATTTTGAGGAATGCTACTATGTATTACAGTCTAACCTCCTTAACACGAAATCGCTTCAAGTGAAATATCAACAGGGCTTTACATGAAACACATGTTTGGTCTCGTGAATCAGCAATAAATGATTGTTGTATTTTAAATGTTAAACACAAAATTTTCAAACCGATTATCACTTAACATAAAAGGAAACTGGATACAGCACAGATAATGAGCATGTGAATAAAATCCCAATCATTCATTTTTCGAGGAATGCTATTTCTATTTTCTTCCTCTGTTAGAAGTAGCAGATGGGCAAATAAATAAAATAGTTTAATGAAGTAGTTAAAACTTTTAAGCTTATT
Organism: Parasteatoda lunata; assembly: GCA_949128135.1. Classification (NCBI taxonomy): domain Eukaryota; kingdom Metazoa; phylum Arthropoda; class Arachnida; order Araneae; family Theridiidae; genus Parasteatoda; species Parasteatoda lunata. The sequence continues at coordinate 80,974,046 of OX421977.1, forward strand.
TTAATTTGTCTGGTTCTTAATAGTATAGTTTGCATACATAATGTAGTACTTAATATTTATTAATAATACAAAATAAATTGTTTTTATGATGTATCAGATAAAACAAAATTACATGAAATAATTATTATAGTCCTACCGAATATAACGCGGTTCGACTGTATTACTTTTGGATAAAATATATTCCATTGCACCTTTATAACGGTCACTTGATTATATTTTAAATCTCCTTGATATATGAATTTTTATTTTTAAAAAAGAAAGGTCAGAAGGAAAAAATAAACAGGGCGAATTGAAATAATGGAATCCTTATCTGCTTTATAAAATAAACACGGAGGGAATTTTAATAAAGATTTGGTTGTTTTTCTGCAAAGTCATTTTTTCTCTGTTATTTTGAATGGGGAGGGGGGGGGGGTATTGCTTAGTTGTAGAATTAAATGGTTGCAGACTCCTAATGTTTAAATGCAAAAAATTAACTCACATTTTCAATAGAAATGTGTCAAAAATGTTTTAAAATTTACAAAGTTTTCATACAATATTTAGATGGTTTTCTTTTTAAATAATGGAAATACAGGTTAGTTACACCAAATAAGACAAAAATAAATACAAAAACAAAGGTGAATGTTATTATCATAAATTGAATATTTGGCTAATCACTGGTCACCGGCAATCAGCACTGGTAATAAAACAAAAATTAGCATTATAAAATATTGTATATTTATAAAATAAATGTATCTATAACATGATGCAAAATACTTAAAACATACCTATAATGTATTTTTCCTTAGGATCATAGGTTTTATAAAATACTTCCATAAAAAAATTCAAAACAAGTAATCTCATGTCCTCATCCAGCGTAAAAATGTCCTTAAATACTGTGATAAAGTCCTTGGTAACATCCTATAAGAAATATTTTAAAAAAAAAAATCACATATCTGAAGGCAGCAGGTTTTTTGTGTTAATGTAAAATAGCGAAATAAACAATGCCAAATGGGGGGGGGGGCAGTCATTTTACTGTAAACAAGTACAAAAGTATAATTAAATTAGCAGTAACAGTATCATTCTTTTTTTCATTACTACGAATTACAAAAACAAACTTCTGAAAAATTAATTTTTAAAAGTAGTTTAGGCAAAACTAAGAATTAACAAGTGATACAATTCAAATAAAGAAATGCATATTTTTTGAATTAGTACCCTTAAGAAATAGCATCAAACATTAAATGCGAAAAATAAAAACTGACAGCATAATTTCTTTTCTTATTTTGCATAATATAATTTTTTAAAGAAATTAATACATACTTTAAATATATATCAAAGGTGTGGAAAAAAACTTTATAATACTGTGAAACCACTCAGTAGTGACTACTCCTTGTTCCACAGTAAAATGGTTGTTAATTGAGGTCGCTCTCAGAAGTTAACTTCATTGACTTCAAAATGTTATCGAAGGTACATGATTTTTCGCAAGCGATTCGAACTTAACTCAGTGTCATTTTCTTAGTGCGGAAATGCCCTTTGTGCTGACGTCATGAAAATAAAATTTAGCATCAATAAAAATGACCCCAACTGATATAATTATGTGTAAAAACTAATTTACCAATTATGATTGATAAAACTATTTTAAATATATAAACAATTATGTTTTTTGTATGAGTTTACATTTAGTTTTGTATCATAAAAAATTAAATTTACTTAAAAAAATGAGAGGTTTGTTTGAGATACTTATTTTTTAAAAAAATTTACTTTTTTTTTCGAATTTAACTTTTAACTCTAAAACTAAAGCATTGATAGATTTGTTTGGCTAATAATTTTTATATTTTTTCGCTTTTCCTTATTTGATCTTTTCTGCATTTGGTACAGAGGTTTGCTCGATCACTGGAAGAGGTTTTGATGGTCTTTCCAAAAGGTTTTCTTCAACACAAAGTCTATAGAAAATATTACATGCCTCTCAATAGTGGTTGCAAATAAAGGTGGTCGCTACACAGAGGTGGTCTTTCCTGGAGGTTTCACTGTAGTATCATAATAGGCCCAACTTAAGAATATTAAAACAAGAAAAAATACTAACGAACCTTTTTAGAATCTGAATCTATACATTGGAGATGCTCAAAGCTGTAAGTAATAATTTCTACAAATATTTCACAGTACTCCTTTTCATTTTCTTGCAGTACATCCTTCAAAATATTTAAAGTAATTAATAATATTTAAGTAATCTTTTGTTATAGACATATGGTATATAGATCGATAAAAACATGATCTTCTCTAACGTTGAACAAAACACCAAGTTACATATTTGTAATTTAATAACAAAACGATTTATTTATAAATAGTACTCTTAATTATCAAATAAAATAAAATAATTATTCACAAAAAAAAGACGGTAAAAGAGAGAAAATTATTCTCAAGAATAGGTAGTTAAAAAGAAACTAACAATCTTTAAAGAATATACAGAAAACAAATTCAACACTAAATATTAAGTTTGATCTATATAAAAATGCATACATATCATTAAAATGGAAATTAATAAAATATATATATTTAAAATCATTAACATTTAAAGTTTGAAATACAGCCAGTGGTTGTAGAAAGTTATAGCATCATAGACATTAAAATAGGATTTTATACAGACAAGAGCCTATGTTAAAAGAGATAGTTACATTTTAGATATATTGAGAAATGAAGATTCAACCTAAGAAAAAAGCTTTTATCTGTTTTGGGACAATATTAATAAGACCTTTGTAATGTAATATGGGACTTATCACTTCTCCAAGCTATTAAAAGTTTTATCACCATTTTCTAATAAAATTAAAACCAATATTATTTGAATATCCGAAAGTGTAGAATCTGATTTTGATGAAATATAAGATTATAAATATTTGACGAAAAAAAAGTTGGTGATTTATTTTTATTTTGTGATTAGTATATTTCTTATTACAAATACTCAAATTTTGATTCTGATTGGTTATATATGTTTCTTCTATGAGTAAGTATCCTTCAATTCTTTTTTTTAATAATAAGTGCGTATAAAAAAAAGATTTATTACTAATAACTGTTTTCTAAATATAGATTTTATGTTTTAAAGATTGTTATTTTTAAGTGTATTTTCACACGTGATATTTGATAAGAATTAATGTAACGACCAGTGTGGTGCTAACTATTTCGCATATTTAATGATGTTACTTTCTTTCAACTAAAACTAACTTTTATTTTTTCGAACTTTAATTCTGTATTTGAAAGGCAAATTGTAACCAGGTTTATATGTAGTACTTCTTGCCAATATAAGTGAGTAAATCTAGTGAAATTTCATACTTGACGTATGTTAGTGGAAAAAAAAAAAAAAAAACGGAAGCACAACTTTTACGGACGGTGCAATCTTTAGGATGATTGCAATTTTTTGCAGGTGCAGCAAATCTATCAGAAATTACTGTACAGTGTAACGTCCCATATCCGGACGTCCCTTTTCCGGAAGAGTCCATTTCCCGGACACTTTTTAACAATCAAAATAAACAAACATTTCTTCACCTTCCCCTCTCTTAAAAGCAGAAGAAAAAAAAAGTCTTTTGACAGGTTTTTTCCTTTCTTAGCTTCTAGTGATTTGTGCATTGAACCCATAAATCAACAGAAAGGGAAACAGAAGATCTACCAAGACCATACCATTAGTTTAGTGACGCTCCTCCTTCGGAATGCAGGAAAGGGGGGGAGATTTGTTTTCAAAGGAGCACAACTGAGTCCCCTCCACTTTCCTATGCAGCTGGCTAGTAAAAGAGGCATTTCCTGGAACCTTTTTATTAGAGAGTTAGGGAAAGAAAAAGTGTAAACACAACAAACGTTAAAGTGGAAGGGGAATCCCCTTTAGTAACACAAGAAAAGATACAGATAACCCAATCAGCATGCCACGCCTTTATACTTGATTGATAGCCACTGATGGGAGAGAAAATAAGAATTTGTCACTGCCCTGCCCTCAACTTGAATGAGAAATAAGGAGGAAATGAATTTTCTTCTCCACCTACCCACCTTAGTGAATGAAGGGAATTTCCCCTTCTTGCTTGAATCGTTCTAGTTCAAAATGGCGGCGAGAGCAATTAATATTTTTCGTTTTCTATATTTATTTTTTTAATAGCAATAATTATTTATTTTCTTATATTTTGTTTTAAATTGATTAGATATCATTCTAATACTAAAACATTATTGCCCGAACAATAATGTTTAATTTTTTGCTTCTTAGATTCAGATCATTTTAAGTTTTGTTTACCTTGGGGGTCTATTATACAGAAAAATCGAATATACGGACTTGGGGAAGTCCCGCCGATTCCGGATACACGACTTTTCACTGTACTTATTACGTGCTGTTATTTCAGAAAAAAAAAAGAAAAACTAAATACATACCTCTGAAATGTTGGCAATCTTTTCAATAGTATTATTTAAGTCTGGTAGAAAAGGAAAAATACTGACAAAGTGTAACAGAATTTTTTGAAAATTCTAAAAATAAGAAAAAAAAAAATTAATGTCAAATATAAATTGAAGATAATAAGAAAAAGTGTGTTATAAATAAAATGTCAGACAAGTGTGGCTGCATAAAAAAATACTGGAAATATTAGCAGGATTGTTCATTTATTGAGGTAAATTTTTGCATTTAAAAAATTATGAATACAAATTAAAATTTTCTCAAATGAAAAATTTATAAATTTCTTTTCAGTTTTTAAGAAATTTTTTTAAAAAATATTTACATTTATAAGTAAGAATGAGAATTATCATAATTATAAATTGAAATATAGTAAAAAGAAAAGGTAATTACCTGTTTTTCCGTGCTTAAAATTGACTCATTAGTTTTGGACTTGCTTGAAATAAGCTGCAAAAAGTCATAAAAATTATCAAATTTATAAAGATATAAAAATAAGATATAGCCATAAATAAGCACATGATTCTTATAAAATTTTTATCTTGAAATTCCAAAATGTTTAAAGCTTTATCAACAGAGTTTTAAAAAAATCATTTAGTAATTAGACATATTTTTTTAGATATCAGGGGCATTAATATTGCTTTAAGGGTTTTGCCAAACAGAAAAAGAGATTTTATTTTTTCTTGTCAACCTAAGAAGAGTTATACGTCTGAAGATATATTTTTATTTATTCTGTAACTAATAAATACTTCTGAATAGTTTTAATAACTAAAATTTAATTTACTGCACTTAGTCATCAAATTTTAAATTTTACGTTTGTAAGTATTTTTAAAATTAGATTTTTTTTTTAAAAAAAACTTCTAACTTTTAAAAATACTAACTAATTTTAAATGCAAACCTCAGGTAATTAAGTTCAGTATAATAAACTTCATTGAATAAAATCAAACAAAAATTATTAAAAAATATTAATTAGTTACTGAATAAAAAATTAAATTCTGGACAAAAGGAGTCCATAGATTTATTGTACTATATGGAGGAAAGTAAATCTCTTTTTAAAAAAAAAAGATCAACTTAAAACTGTTTTTAGAAATGACAATTTTTAAAATTTTTTTTTAGGTAAACTTAAAGTTTGAACTCAACAGAATTGAAAGTTAAAATTTCAACTGTTGAGTTTCTTGAAAAAAATTTTACAGGCAAATTTTTTATCTTCTTAGATCAATGGAAATGAAAATTTGTTGCAAGCCATTTTTCCTTTAAATTGGTTTGAAAACAATTTTATGAAGTGGTGTTTTACCTTCCCAGGAAAAAAACTATTTGTTTATGGCTTTTATAGCTAAAAAAAAATTTTTTCCCCACACTTTTTATAAATACACAAAATAACATGAAATCATTAAAAAAAATTACTAAAAGATTTTCTTAAAATTTTTATACTTGTTTGAAAAACATTGAAACATTTTTAAGCTAAAGGGTGGGGGATAGAAAATCAAATACAATGAGATTAAAAGAATAAAAAAAAAGTATTTTTTCTTAATAATTGCTTAAAGCAAATAAGCTATATAATAATTAAGTAAACTAATGCACTTCCTATTGAGGAAGCAAAATCCCACCTTTAAGACACTTAAAAAAAAAAAAAAAAAAATCTAAAACTATAATGAAGAGATTGATATATGCCACCATATGTGTGTATGTGTATATATATATATAACGCCTGAAATTAAAGAAAATATTTGTGAAGGGAAAAGGAAAACATTGTTTTTACTGTAGAAAGAAGAACAGATTTTTTTTTAAAAATCCTAAAAAAATCACCTTTTCATAGCAGCAATTAATTTTCTGAGTAATTTCTTGTTTTTTTGCATCAGCTAAAACAAAAAAAATAAATTTTTAGAAAAGATTTAAAAGTACAATTATAAACATTGAAGGAGTAAGAACAAAAGGAAAAATATTGGAAAACATTTTAAGATTCCCTTTAATTTAAAATTAAGTAACTAACTATAAGGCATAAAACTATTTTGTTCGAGAATAAATTATCTTATTTCAAGAAAAAATATACAGAACCTTTCTGGTTATATGCTACATTTGGACCTTTCTCTTTTTTCTAAATTTTTTTTATAACACTTGCAATGTATTCAGTGCAATTTAAGAGGACGCCTTACCGCGGAAGAAAATAATCTTCAAAAATTCTCTTCGAATAAATCTTTGTGAATTCTCTTTCTCCTTCATTACTAATTTAAAAGAAAGAAAAAGTAAGTTCAGAAAAACCTAGAGTAAGTCAGGAAGTTTCAACTTCTGAAAAAAATATTTCAAAATAATAAAATTAAATTATTAGAAGAGAACTTCTACGTTGCACAATTTGAAGCTATCATCTCGTAATTTAATTTAAATTGCATAATATAAAATTTTCTTTTCAGTATTTGAAACTTTATGGCTTACTCTAGGTTAGTCTGAACTCATTTTTTCTACACTTTAAATTAGTTATGAAGGAGAAAGAGAATTTGTTATATCAAGTAAATTTCAATAAAAATCCCCAGTGGCAGAATTCTTTTGGGCTTTCCGCGACAAACCTCTCTAGCATTAATATCTTTCTGCAAGATGTTTTTAATAATAACAAATGTACAAGTTACTAACTAAATTTAAAGTAACAAAAACGTTGTGTTTACTAAAAAAAAAAAAAAAAACCTATTTGAATAAAATAAAATTGTATTTAATTTTTTAATGAATGTAATTTTTTTAAAAATTCTAATATCATGGGTGAGAATCACACATTTTACTTAACAAGAAATCACACGAATTATTTCCTTTTTCGCATTTCGAAAATCATCACATAAAAAAAAAAAAATTAAAATCATGCAATCCGTAGCAGTGACTACCGAAAGAAGATCAACGGCAAAAGCACGCGAATAAAATACAGTCGAACCTGTTTATCTCGAATCTCACGGGAAAGGCGAAAAATTCGAAATAAAGAGGTTTCGAGTTATACTGGTACTTTAAAAAATTCATTTTAATTAAGAAATTCTATTAAAAGTGCTTTAATTGTTTTTATTAGAAAATACAGATATTTCTTTAAATTAATTATACCACATACATCTATTTACATAAGTTTTTTAACATACATTAAACACTGAAAAAAAATTTTCGAAGATTTTTGACGTATTACCTTATTTGTTTCGATTATTTTTTTGAGGTTAGAAAGATTGCAAATTTCTCATAGTCAACATTTTTCTGGGATTCAAGAGTAGTTTATAAGAATTCTACAGCTTTTTTCTACTTCTTTTGCATTAACTTTTTATTCATCAATATGATCTTCAGCTTCTTCCACTTCATCTGATATTCCTTTGGTATTATCTATAATTTCCGCATCTGTTATGTTCCGCATGTTGCCAGGCAGTTGTCCACTTGTAAAAATCATCAAAATTAATGTCAACATTAAATACAGATTTTATTGCATTCCATTCTGGCAAATCTGGCAGTGCATTTTCAGAGTTAATGTTTTTTTCTTTTTTACGTATGCCTTCATCCTCTTATTCATCATCTTCACAGCTATTCTTAAAACCAGCTTTTTAAAACCCTTTTGGATAGTTTTTAGAGACGCATTTCTCAAGGCAAAACAGTAATTCTGATTGCGTCTAACTTTTTTCATCAATGGCATCTACATGTTTGTGTACCAACTGTTTTCTATAGCTTTCTTATCTATGTTGAAAAGCTAACCCCTGATGGTCACTATCATTAACCCCTCACTTACTGCCAGAATCATTGTATTCCTTTCTAGTTAAGGAAGTGCAGGGATAGTGACTGAAATTCCAAGAAACACCCCCTACCTGTTCATCCCTACTTCCTGTGGATTCAAGAAATTCATCAATGTCTATGAGTTCTACTGATAAATAAAGTTTTGACATTTGTGCTCTATTATTAGAAATTCGAGAAACGGAGGTTTTGAAGAAAAAAATTCGATATAAACATGGAAAATACATTGATTTTAGACAGTAAATGTATGGAATTTTAGAAATTTCGAGATAAAGAGGTTCGAGATTACCGCGTGGATTAACGAGAATATTGGCGCAAAACAAGCGTGTCAAATAATGATTTCTTGAATCCGCAATTCGAATTTCGCATGCCATAATAATATTAGCATATTTTAAAAAATTCACGAGAACACAAATAATAGCTGAGCAATAAAAGACACGAACGACTATTGAAATAAATCACGTACATTTCTTTCACTTCCGATGTGTGAAAAACGCATCTTTTAATTATAATTTCAGAAAAAAAAAATTTCTGCAGAAAACCAAAATTTTCTACTACTTCTAATTTTCAAACTACTTCTGAAAAACCTAATTCTTTACTTCCTAAAAGAATATTATTTCTGCAAGAACTCGGTAATATTCTGCGACAATGTCGCCGTGTCGGAGCGTTTCTGCCACGGAGCAAAAATCCACACCATATTTATCTATAACATGCAGTTTTTCATCAGAAAACTTTGATTAAATATTAGATTTTGTGAGCAAAACCCTATAATAGAATGAGAATGGAAACAAGGAAAAGTTTCACTAAAAATTGGAATTTTATAAAATAACTTGAATCCCAATAATTGATTACTGTTACTGACAATTCTAAGACTGGTTATTTTCCAGGTATGTAGGAATTTTCCAGTTTTTTTTTTTGTGTAAAAAACATAAACTTCTTCAAATTATTCTCTGCTTTATTAGAGTTAAAATTAAAATTCTTTGACAATTCCAGGTTTTCCCTGACTTGCTGGAACCCAGTAATAAATCATTGCTCTACTGTATAAAAATATCATAATCTTAAAAATTTTAAATACTATAAAAGGTTTAGGAGTATTTAAACTACAGTGTGAAAATGTATAATAACTTCTTGAAACGTTGCAAATGACTAGTGAAAAATGATTGAAAACGGTGCCGCCCAAAATGAAGCATTTCAAAAAGGGATTACTCAACTTCAAAATTCACCTGCCGTAATAAAATTGTATGCAAATATATAAGAATTTAAAAAACAAGGGAATGGCAGGTAAATAGTTGTCAAAAAGGAATTTAAAATTATAAACACAGATGAAATTTTTTTTTTTTGTAAAATATTTTTTTGGCTGTAATCTTTGGCAGGGTCAAAGAGTAAGCAGAGCTGAATTTTTTTTAATCTTTTTTCCAAAAATGCAATCATGACTTAGAAAGAACACAGCGAAAAGAAAACTGGTTAACTTTTTTAAAAAATATCATAAAACAATTTTTTTTTTAAATATTAACTTTTTAAAATGAAAACAATAGAACTTACTAGTACTATCATTAAACAGTTTTAACCATAGATGATGATCAAATTTCTCTCCATCACTGTGTAACTGCATCGTTTAGTCACAGATGATTAACTATTTCTTGAAAAAATTTACACAAATTAGAAGAAAAGAAACATAATACAATGACAATGAAATACTGTAACAAAAAAGAAAAACATTACAATTAACTTTTTTTATATAATTACCATAGATTAGTGTCTTAAAGTAAGAAAACCAATGTCATAGATAAATATTTATAAATTTTTGTATAAATATTTACTATAAGAGTCCTTTATAACCCTTTTAACAGTTGCCTTTAAGTAATGGTAATTTTGGTACAATGGCCATGCCAAAAAAAGAAACAAACAAAAAACACTACCTGGAAGTTGCCAAGACTTTGCGATTATTCTGACACAGATCACGATGCGGAAATCTCCCCCAATGAGGAACTATATCATTAAACTAATGTTTTGTTTAAATGCAAATTGTACAATTTGTACATAAATTGTGCCATTATTACTAAATCGATGTTCAATAAAGATATCCATTTCTTTGCATATATTCTTATAAGTCTAAAGACTATAATTATAGGTTGATTGCAATAAGACTTAAAAATATCTATTAATGCTATATAATATTATAGCAACTTCTGGGGAGCTGCTCGCAAGAAACTAAAAAAAATGCAAGTGTAAAACCTATTTGGAACCTTAGCGCCTGAAGTTGGTCTGACCAGGGTGCGCAGCCAAATTATTCAAAAAAAAAAATAAGCACCCTTTAAGCACTCAACTCAAAAAATATTTTTAAGCATTTTAATTAGGCAGGGTTGGAAAGTTTTTGACAATTGACGGTTTTATCTTGTTTTAAGCGTCATGTCAAAAAGAAAAAAACTTTTGGCATTATTTTTGCCAATTGTCAAAAATCGTGAAATTTTGAATCGTGTAAAACGAATGGCGTTTTTATAGGTTATGGACTGACAATATGCTGAAACAGATTGGGGTTGAATTAATTGTGAAAACGTTATATAGAACAATGTGAACAGTGCCTTTTAGCATAATTCAAAGCAAAAACCAACATAGTAAAGAAAAAATCTCATTTTGAAAAAGGGAAAATAAAGCACTTTTTAAAAACATCCAATGAAAAAAGCTCCTTTAAGGGCTTTTAGAAAACGAAAATAAGCACCTTTAAGCACTTTTTATGAACGCTAGTGACAGATCACAATACGGAAATATCGCATACGTTTTTTCCAATTAGCCAGGGGCATTGTAAAAAGAAAGATTTTAAATTAGTCAATGATATATGTATATATGGTGGTGAACATAAAACTGACACAAGCATTTATAAGATTGGAAAGAAGTACACAGCTGAAAATGAACGGAATTCCTATAAATTAGTCTTATCTATTTTTAAAAAAGTCTACAATTTCAATGAAACTGTTAAATATTCTGAAGAACTATGATATGAATGGAATAACAAATACTAACTTATGTTGTGTAAAATACTTACCTGTATTTTTAGAGTAACTGAACTAATTTATAATTTGCAGAGTATTGAGAAACATTAATAATGTGTAATATTGTTTAAGATTGGATGTATGTCTGTCACCCAACGCTTTTGTTGATAACGGAGTTAATATTATGAAAATAGCTAAATTTTCATAACACTTCAGGGCCAAAAATTGAAGTCTTTTCAATATTTAAGGAATACGGAATATATTATAGGTCAGGACACTCCACTAAAGTAGAGAACCATAATTATAAAATCAGTAAAGATTTATCAAAGTTGTCGAGAGGGTGGCTGCATATGTTTGATAAGAAAGTGCCTCCATAAAATTTTCACAGCAGTAAATAGTTTTTTTAATTAATAACAATATATATATATTTAAAACAGCTATAAATTAACAACAAAATAGGATATTTAAACACAGAATTATTAGCCGGCTGTTAAAGTTGACAATCAAATTTACGCAACATGCTTTTGGTTGACCATTTCTGTCCTATTTCAGATTATTTCTTTATTGAAATTATATTTGCAGGCTTGTTTGCTATTATTATTGTATATCCTGGCGCGGACTGATCGTAATGATAAGTTAATATATTATTTAAGACTTAAATAATATATTAATTAAGATATAAATAATATATAATATAAATATATATCATAATAAGTCGAAGACGAAGTGGGACTCTCTGCGACATGCATGAACGAGTGCGAACGATCAGTCTGTGTAGGGACCTCTTTAAACTGTTCTACCGTAAAGTGCTTGATTTCGCGTGCAGGTCATTGGGCTACCGAAGCAGGGGTGCCATCTCCTTTGCAGAGGATCAAAATTGTGATGGCATGTCTTCGGATCATACTCAGGGACTTTTCCCAGATCATCGCCAATCGACCATTGTGCAGCTCTAGTGCGACCTAAATGCAGTGGCGTATCTAGGGTATGGCAAGTATGGTGAATGCCATGGGCGCATTATTTCAAAAAGGCGCAAAATCAATCAACATCAACAATAATTTTTTTAATTAAAAATGTCGCAAATTTTTTTCTTCCAGTTATGGTAGAATTTAAAAAAAAAACAACAAAAAAAAAAAAAAACATAACATTTAACCTTTCCTCGTGGGCTCGAAAAGAAGACATCGAGGTCTTTTGAGGAACTTTTTTTGTAACTGGGGGAGTGAAGTATGAAAGGGAACCGCTAATAATAAAAGCAAAGTAGGTGATGAGCGTTAAACAATTTTAACCTCCCACTGTTTTTCATTTTTTTCATAACTTCGTTTGAAAACTCAGACCACCTCAGTTAGGGATAATAGGAGGGCCAAGGTTTCCAGCGCTTTTGCTTAACTCCAAAATCGCGGGAAATCTCCTTAGGTTGTTATATTATATTCAACATTAAAAAAAAAAAATAGGGGAATTAAGAAAAAAAAAAAACATTCCACATGCCAACTCTTTTTAAACGACTTGACGTCTGTGTGAAAACAATTCATACACGTTTCTGCATTCATTCACGAGACACTTTTTCTTTCATTACACTTTCAAGGTAAGCAACAGAGGATTCGAAATAAATGAAAAATATTTATGTTCATGAATACATTCACGATAAATACTAAAATAAATCAGTAATAAAAAGTAGCTTTTTCTTTTCTACTATTATATTTACGACGATTTCGGCAAAAACCAAATTTTAATTATAATATCGTAATTTAAAGAATAATGCAGAGTTTTTAATAATTATAATTATCATTCTCTTTACTAACTTTTCGATACATTTCAATATAATATTTTTAATTTCAGAGAATTTCCTAAGCAATTAACATTTAATGTCCATCAAAATCCTTTGACAAAAAGACTTTTAACCCTATATTTAATTTTATAACCGTCGTTGACAGCCGACCCAATTCCGAAGCCTTGTAATTTTGAACCCAATCCAGAAGACAAGGGAACTCTTGTATCGAGTAATGGGAGAAATTTGCCTTCGTGGAGGACTTTTTGGTGGAGTTAACCCGCATCTGCGTTAATTAGAGAGGAAGACCACGAGAACCTCCCACTGTTAGCCTGACGGCAAGGGGACTCTAACTCATGATCCGTCTACAACTGAGAATATTTCACGTCAGCACTGTGGTCAGTGCAAGCCGGATGCGGAATTCGTATCAACTGGGATTCGAACCCGGTTTGCCTCATTGGAAGGCGAACACTCCATCCCCTGAGCCATCGCGGCTCCCATATTTAAATTAAAAGGAATTTATTTTTTTTTCTTTCTAAAATGTAGCTTCACGATACGTCAAAGCTGTAATAGAATGATTTTAAGTTATCGCTGATAAAATGAAAAGACAAAATGTAAGCTCATTATTCATTATAGAAAATTACAGGGAATTAAATTTTTTTTTCTCTTTTTTTAGTGTATTATGAATTTCATTTTTTCTACTAAAAAAGAAGAATAAAGCACAAACTTAACTTAAAATTTTTTGAGGAAAACGAAAAAAAAAATTCTCTTTTCTAGGTATAAACGATGATAAAATAAATAGTTTAATAATGTTCATTCAAAAGGGTTATTCACGTGTAAGAGTTATAAATATTAAAGTTCCCAATCTTATTAACAAACATTATTTATAAGACTTTATTGAAACTGTAACTCAGAGTCAAACTATAATATTGCACAAGGGGAAAAAAACACTAAAATATCCACAAAAAATCATGGTTATATATGAAAATAAAATAATTAACTAAATAACATAATTTAGATTACAAAAGTATAGAATATGTACTAGCTTTAAGAATGTATATTGTAGAATTGTATTGAATGTGTATTGTAGCACTATGTATGATGTTATAGCTCTTGAGTAGCAAATATATAGATGTAAGTCAATGCCTTTTTCCTCGGCAATACATAACGTATTTATTTAAAATCGTGTCCTTTTTTATAATAAGAACAGAAAACAAATCCTAAAAATAATATTGATTGATTTCGTTTATTTAAAATAGTTTACTTAGACATTCATTTAAATTTAAAATAGTTTACTTAGACATTCATTTAAATTTAAAATAATTTACTTGGAAAAAATGCTTTTTTACTTTGATTATTTGATATTATTTATGTATAATTGAAAATGCTGTATGTTAAAATTAAATTATAGTAATATAAGCTGAATCTTTAAATTTAAAATATTTACCTATATGAAAAAATTAATAGTACAACAACAACAGACTAAAAAAATGAAAGGCGGACGAAAGAAACTTCGGAAGTTCAAAAGTTGGTGAGAAATGTAAAGAAATTTTTCTCCCTTTATCTTAAGGAAAGTGTAATTATTCTGTAGTGAAATGCTTGTAAATCTTCAATTTTATCAGGGGTTAAAATCTCTTTGAAAAACGTTTTCCGCAACTGCTGAATAGATTTCAAGTAGAACCCTTCTATAAATTAGCGTGAATCCTTCCACAACGGGAGATTCTTGCAACCCATGGTGGGAATCACCTCCACTAAAGTGTGAAATAATAAAAATAGGAGGTTCCTCTGCTTTGCTCAACAAATAATTTAAACCAATGAAACGATTTAATGATGAATACAGCACACTATTTTGAAAAATAAATGGCTGTTGTTATAAGTAGTTTCGGCAAAGAATTATGCTCGTTTTAGTTAATGTTTCAAAATTTAAGTCAAGAAAATCAAATATTTAAAGTCTTTAGATTTTTATAATATGTTTTGATGCAGCTTCTTGGCTTTTATAGTTGATTCATAGATTTAAGTAAACAACGTATATATATATATATATATTTTTATACAAGGATTTTCTTTGATTGTAAGTAATCATTTCCTAAATATTTAAACTAATGCATTATACTTAAATTATTAGTTAGCGTTATATGCGTTCGTTATATTTTCTAGAAATGATGTCAACTGCTAAGATTTCTTCGAAATATTTTATTAAGGGGTAGAGAGTTAAAAACTAAACCTTGCAGAATTTTAGATAATTTTGGTAAAATTTAAAATTCTTACCACGAGATAACTGGAGTAGAATTGTGTTTCATGGAAAATTTCGAATTATACATACGTAGTGGCAGAAAATATAATTTTTAAATCAAATTTACATAAACCAAGAATAAAACATAAATTTTGCTACCACTAGAAAAAAGTTCCCCATTAAGTTGTAAGTTAGCATCGAGTGGTTCTCCCTCCTTTTAATGTTACAAATTAGAATATATAATAATTTTTAGTTTTTATTGTTACTGTTTTATGACAATACATTTAATATGAACATAGATTTTTTGTATTAATAATTATATATTGTATAAGTAAATACTCGTTAATGCATTATAATTAATACGTAATAAAAAAAACAACGAAATGTTGAAATTTCTAATGTTAGTGGGATCATAATTTTTCAAGTTTCCTGAAAAATAATTGCGATAAGTAAATAATTTTGTGTTTAGTACGTAACATTCATTACGTTCAGCAAATAGTTTCCAACAACCGATAAATGCTTTTCTTTCTATTCATAAATAGATAGATTTTGAGTTGAACCACTTGTTTTTTTTTTCTTTTTTTTCCTTTTTTTTTTCTTTCCTTTGAATGGTTATATTAAGTAACAATGCTTTAAGTGTAAGTTTCAATAATCCTTTTACTTACGAATAGATTTTTTTAAATTTATTAAGACATGTTTGTTTTGTACTTTTAAATTGCATTTATTTCATATTTATCAACCCTTCTTTGAGTTATGGAACACCCTTCCATAGCACCTCAGGCACAAAATTTTGTAATCTTTCCCCTACATCTTTTATTTTATTTCAGATTAAAATTTTTTTCCTTTTTTTTCAAAAAAAAAAAAAAAAAAAATTAGATTAAATAATTACTTTTTTTTAAAATTTTATAAGTCTTTTACAATACATATCACTTACATTATATTTATATAACTACATATTATATTACTTAAAAAAAATTGTTATACTGTTTTAAAAAAGGGTTCATAAAGTGTCCTTTATATATTTATTTCTTATAATCAAAGTAAAATGGTAACAAAATAATATTAAGGCTATAATATGTTGTTTAAAGCCAACCACTACAAGAGTTTAGTAACTTGAAAAAAAAAAAAAATCAATAAAGTAACAATTACATTAATTATTTTTCATTAAATAATTACCTTTATTTTAATAATATAAAAAAAATAATAAGCATTTTATGTATTGAAAAATTAGATCTTGTTTAATAATGAAGTATGCGCATTCTTATAATGTATTTTCATAAAGATACAAAAAAAGTCCTCTTTTCCTCAAATATTCCAATCATTCATATTTCTCTTCTTCTTATAAAGCAACTTTTAAAACTTCATTATTTTTGAATTTTCAATTTTGATTATTTTTTTTAAAAAAAGTTTTTTTTAAAAAAATAATATTAAATATAATAATAAAAAATAAAAAGTTTTTTTTAAAAAAATTAATTAAATATCCGAACTACATGAATTTATACACGTTGGTTTAAATTCATGTAGTTCAAATATGGAGTTGGGATTCCTGAGAAATAGAATTTCAAAAAAGTCGGATATTTAAAATTTGATTTCTTAGGAACTATTTGATCAATTTCGTTAAAATATAGTATTTTTCCTTCTTAAATTACCTTCTTTTAAAACGATGTAAAAAATTAATGACTTACAATTGAGTTTTTTTACGACTATTATAAATAAAATAATAAATATTTACAAAAAGTTATTTTTTAACAAATGGCCTTTACAATTCAGGGATACTTTTTTTAAAATTCGATTGAAAAGCTCTGGTGTTACTTCTCATATTGCAGCTACCCCCAATACTTAGGGGGTACAGAAATCCAAATCAGCCTAAAAAATGGCCATTGTTCCATTCTGATGCAAAAAGAATTTTTCATAATTAGATTTTTTTTTTTAAATTTTTTTTATTGGTCTATTTCTCAACTTTTTGCCTTTTTTTTTCACTGTTAAAAAATCAATTATTTCTAGATATTCTTAAACTAAGACTTCAACTTCCTCTAATTTATTTCCCATTAAAGAATGTACTATTGTCGCTATTTTGTCTTGAGTTCTGTATTTAATTATATGTATATTTTTTCTTATTATCGGTTATTATATAATGTTTGTAAAACTTAATTATATTAAGAGCATCGGTTTTTTGTAAATAAAAAACTAACCGAAATATAGCTTTTGATTGTCGTTATTTTATTTGTAATTATAAAAAATCGTAATTATTTACACTGTGATCTTTAATGAATTTATTATATCGCAATGATTTTATTGTTTTGGTATTAGCAAAGGATTATTTTTAAAAACAATCAATTTTATTCAGTTTAAAGTTTGAAAATAATGGGTAATCATCCGATTGTTATTGTTAGGAACGCAAGAGAATCTTCTTTAAATATGATAAAACAGACTTTTTTCATTTCTAACTAATGCTGATTTCGAACACACGTGAATGCATTACAAATAAAAAGAGATAATTTTATTGTTATAGTTAATTTTTATTTATTTACTAATCTATTTAAAAAAAAATTGCAATGCAATATTTTTGGAAAATTTTATAGTTTTGTTTGAGTTTGCGACTGCTAATGTTCAACTTCGTACCCTTGTTCTTTATTAATGTAAAAAAAAAAAAAAAAAAAAAAAAAAAAAACACTTGATTTTTAGGCATATTTTTTTCAAAAATGGATTTAGATTGTTTTATTTAAATTTTGCTGCTGTAATGCACAGTCTCAAGTCCTAATTCCCTGTTAGGGTTCTTGCGAATATAATTATCATTTTATACATCTTAAATTATAGCTTTGAATAAAACAACTTTTAAAAACCGTGTGATATCAGAAAATAAGAAGAAAGCATTCAGTAATCTTAAGTTTTTATTAACGTAAAACTAGTTTACATAGAGAGAACAAGCATCTTAAAATTTTTTCTCATTTGTCTGGATTTAAGTATGTATCAGTTCTTCAAATTATTAGTTAGATAACCTAAGTTAGATAACACTTTTAAATTTCTTTCGTTTACTGAATACTTGTACTTAGTCCATTTTCTTCAGTCATTGGCAAGATCTTGAGGCATTTAGCTTGCAAGAAGTTCAACGCCTTTGAACGTGCGTGTTCTTTATAGATTCTGCAATTTTCAGTGTAATGCATCCAATTGATCCAAGCCACACAGTTTTGTGATAAATTTTCTTTATTGTTATCGTTGTTCCTT
Organism: Parasteatoda lunata; assembly: GCA_949128135.1. Lineage (NCBI taxonomy): Eukaryota > Metazoa > Arthropoda > Arachnida > Araneae > Theridiidae > Parasteatoda > Parasteatoda lunata. The sequence continues at coordinate 80,992,387 of OX421977.1, forward strand.
AAATTCAAAGCTTATACTCCATTCTTCATGACCTATTTTTGTACACGAAATCTTCAACTAATTAAGAACTTTCCTTACACGGGTCTTAAGAACTGCCATCAGACTTTCCATCTTTTGCATCATCAGTTTGGTGCATTTTCTCTCCTGCAATGAGGAATAGTTGTTGTGCTCTTGCAATTTAGTGTAACCTAATGCTCCAGGCACTTTTTACATGCTTTCCTGCTTTGTCAGTTAGATATAAAGTCATACTGATCTATTTGTCTTTCTTAACAGAAGTTAAAGTGTCCAAGTTACTTTTGTTAGAAAAAAGTCCAAGAGTCGAGGAAAAAAAGCTTTTTACATATTCTGCTCTTTTGGCTTCTTTATTCTAGACCAAATTATATCAATGTGACGTCGTAGATATGGAAACAGTGGTCTAACCACAAACCTAAATATAAATGAATGATCATCAGAATTTGTGTGAAAGATAAATTGATGGGGAAAATAAACACTTCAGGGGGTACTAGGTTTGAAATGCAGTACAGTACTGAGTTGAAGAGTTTTAACATCTGTGTTTTGTAACATAATAAGCAAAAAAATAAAATGAAACTATATTATACTTCATTCTTATATTTCCTCGGTTAAAAATATCAGTTGAATGCAAATTAAGACAACGGTAGGAAGATTTTTAATTTAAAAATTAAGATCTAAAATTAAATTTTGATAAAAAAAAAGCTTTATAACATGTGCATTTTTGTTTCTGATGTATGCTATTTGTGTAACTGTCACTCATTTAATGAATTTTTCATATATACATTAACAGTGAGTTTTCTTCAGAGCTCGGCATTTTCAAATTCTCTGTTTATATTTAAATGAAATTGTTTTAATTTAATTGTATGTCACATAAGATATTTTTTTAAATCAAAAACTACCTCAAGTTGGAATATGGGCATATATAGATTTCACTGTAAGTTATCACTATATTGGACTAAAAGGTTTTTAATGACATTTTTTTTTTTTTTTTTTTTGCAAAAAATTCTGAAACGCTGCAAAAAAAAAAAAAAAGATGCAAACTAATAAAAATTAAAATAAACTCACTAGTGCTTACATTTGAAAATTTTTGATCTTGTAATTTATTACGTACCTTCTCTGATTCGTAATCCTTCATATCATCTCTTAATCTTTTATTTTTAGTTCTTTATCATTAGTTCCTTATCTTTGAACCTTTAACATTAACCCTTAATCCATAATCCTTAATCCGTAATCCTTAAACCATAATCCTTTATCAGTAATCCATAATCCTAAACATTTTCTGAGAGGTTTGTCTACTCTATATCACCAGTCTGCGTCTGAACATTTACTGAGAGGTTTGCCCAATAAATATCATCAGTCTGCGTCTGAACGGACACAAATGGGAAAACCCATGGATGAACTGTGTCCAGAATTACAGCACGCTTCCGATAATACTTGGCAAGCTTCTGATAATATTTGGCAATTTTCCTCTCATCCAAATCCCCAGCATGATCACTCTTGCATCCAGAGCAAGAGCTCAAATTGGCGAAATATCGCCTCAATCTCTTAAGCCACTTCATGACTTAAAAATTATCAATTTTCAAATCGCCTTGGAAAAAAATTCAAGATAGCGCCCCAAATACAAAGTTTGGAATGACAATAATCATTAATTTAAAGTATCTCTTTAAACAATACTGACTTCTGACACATTGTTGCATTTAGAATAGTTGTGTTTTGTGATTTTTCTTTTAACAATGTGCAACAAAACTATTATTTTCATTGTTGAGAGAGAGAGAGAGAGAGAGAGAGAGAGAGAGAGAGAGAGGGAGGGATTTCTTATTATAAAATATAATAATAAAAATAAAAAACAAAAAGTTTTTTTTAAAAAAATTAATTAAATATCCGAACTACATGAATTTATACACGTTGGTCTAAATTCATGTAGTTCGAATATGGAGTTAGGATTCCTGTGAAATAGAATTTCAAAAAAGTCGGATATTTAAAATTTAATTTCTTAGGAACTATTTGATCAATTTCGCTAAAATATAGTATTTTTCCTTCTTAAATTACCTTCTTTTAAAACGACGTAAAAAATTTATGACTTACAATTGAGTTTTCTTACGACTATTATAAATAAAATAATAAATATTTACGAAAAGTTATTTTTTAACAAATGGCCATTATAATTCAGGGATACTTTTTTTAAAATTCGAATGAAAAGCTCTGGTGTTACTTCTCATATTGCAGCTACCCCCAATACTTAGGGGTACAGAAATCCAAATCAGCCGAAAAAATGGCATGTTTATTCAGAGAAAGTAAGTTTTAGTGTCTGATTTCGTAACTTGAAATAGTGTCCCAGCACTTATTAATTAGCATATTTTAAGTCACCTCCTTGAACCACTGAACATGAGAAGAACATGAAGATCTGATTATATCGTAAGTTATCAGGGCAGTCCGTTTATTTATTTTTGCGCACTGAACGTCTAAAGACTTATAATTCAATTCTGTTTAATTTTTTTCTGCCTTTTCTCTAATTTGTTCCATTCTGATGCGAAGAGAATTTTTCATAATTTGATTATTATTATTTTTTTTTGTTGTTGTTGTTGGTCTATTTCTTAACCTTTTTCCCTTTTTTTGTATTTTTCACTGTTAAAAAATCAATTATTTCTAGATATTCTTAAACTAAGACTTATTTCTCATTAAAGAATGTACTATTGTCGCTATTTTGTCTAGAGTTCTGTATTTAATTATATGTATATTTTTTCTTATTATCGGTTATTATATAATGTTTGTAAAACTTAATTATATTAAGAGCATCGGTTTTTTGTAAATAAAAAACTAACCAAAATATAGCTTTTGATTGCCGTTATTTTATTTGTAATTATAAAAAATCGTAATTATTTACACTGTGATCTTTAATGAATTTATTATATCGCAATGATTTTATTGTTTTGGTATTAGCAAAGGATTATATTAAAAAACAATCAATTTTATTCAGTTTAAAGTTTGAAAATAATGGCCAATCATCCGATTACGTTATAGTTCTTCTTTAACCCAGAGACATTTGTTGCGTGTGCGTATTTTTGTTTCCTAATTATATTTGTTGCTTAATTAAAAAAATTGTTAGGATTGTTATTGGCAATTGAAGAAACGCAAGAGAATCTTCTTTAAATACATATGATAAAGCAGACTTTTTTCATTTCTAACTAATGCTGATTTCGAACACACGTGAATGCATTACAATTAAAAAGAGATAATTTTATTGTTATAGTTAATTTTTATTTATTTACTAATCTATTTAAAAAAAAATGCAATTTAATATTTTTGGAAAATTTTATAACCGTTATTAAGCAGCCGATCCAATTGTTTGAGTTTGCGACCGCTAATGTTCAACTTCGTACCCTTGTAATTTTGAACCCGATTCAGAAGACAAGGGAACTCCTGTATCGAGCATTTTGTAGAAATTTGCCTTCGCTGAGGACTTTTTTGATTGAACTCATCGGTATTTGCGTTACATGGAGAGGAGGATCACGAAAGCCTCCCGCGGTTAGTCTGACGGTAAAGGTAACCAATGATCCGTCAAAGAGGATATTTTACGTCAACACCGTCGTGGTAGGTGCAAGTCCGATACGGAAATCGTGTCGAGCAGTCATCGCTGGGAATCGAACCCGGGTCACCTCGTTGGAAGGCGAATGCTCTATTCCCTGAGCCACCACGGCTCTTTTTGCATAGATTTCCAAAAGGCTTAAATACTTCAAAAAGTACTTTTATTTCGTATCGCATAAAAAAAAGAGATTATAAATATTTTAGGAAGGGCGCCAGTGCGAGATTTGCCATAGGCGCTTCTTTCCATAGATACGCCTCTGCCTAAATGAACTACAACAACACATAGGGAAAATAGCCCTGAAGTGTTGGAATCACCAAATTTTGGAATTTTTATTCATCAATTCAACTTTTCCAAAAGTGTTTCGGAATTTTTTTTTTTTTTTGGATCTCTAGGAAAACTGCAAATTTTACATTGAATTTGTTTTGCTTTCTTCTTGAACACTTTTCCATCATCATCATCAACAACTCAATTCAATCCAAAGTTCATTCTACAGCACAGAGGATAGCATAAATCTTCTACTACACTCAACCAACCAACCAATCCGTTTGGTCGAGTCTTGGCCACCAGAATTAAATTTGTTTGCTAATAAATCTTTCTGCTTTTTTGTCTATGGATACCACGAGGAAACTTAAAGTGCCTGGAATAATTTATTTAAACTTTATTCCTAGATTTATGACAGTGAAAAAAGTTCGTGAAATCTTTTCTGATTTTGGAGAAGTACGTAGATTATTTTTGAAACCTGGTAAGTAAAACTTACACTGCTCATTGTATGGCATTATCTTTCCCTTACTTATTTCATCTGTGCCACTCAATGGTTAAGTCTGAAATTATCCTTTCTCTTCTAGGATTGTATTTGTGAAGGGGCTATTTTGATCTGCCGCGCCAACTGCAATCGCCGAGGCGTTAATAGATATCAAATTTTCAAGTGTAAAACTTTATATGTTTTTTTTTAAAGAAACTTGCCAGTTTAAAATCTATTCGGCACCTTGTTGATTGTGGTAAACTGGCCAGATCACGATACGGAAATATCCCCATGCGTTATTAGGAAGTAATACCATCCTATATAATTCTTTTTGGAGTATTTCCATATCGTGATATAAGCCAAAATAATCGCTAAGATTTAGCAAATTTAGGGCACTGGCTTGCGATAAACGAGAGAAAACATCGCAGAATGGTACTGTAGCGTAACTACCACTACGAAAATTAAACATCAATTCACTGGTATATAAGGCATGCTAACTTGATTCTACCATGAGGTACCTTTTGATAGATGACGGTTGGCATGGTCGATAACTCTACCCCCACAGTACTAACTCAAATGGTTCATCTTATAGCCATCTCTGGGCAAATCTATTTGTTTTTTATTATCCCCCCCCCCCCGTGGCAATTGTTGTTGGGGAGAAAGACCACAAATCCCCACTCTTTCTTTGTATTAATTAGCATTCAGTTATAGTGGTTTTGGCAAACATGATATTCCTCTTTACTTCAAACATTCGTTCTTTTCTGATGAATATCTTCAATTTTTTATTTTTCGTTCACTCTAAAGCCTCGTGGCAGCAGAATTGCAGCGACACGACGATATTGTCGCAAAACGTTAGAGTTCTTCCAGAAATTTTTTTTTTTTTGGATAAGTAGAAAAAAATTACTTTTCTTTTCTACAGAAATTTACACGTAATATTTGAATCATGCATTTAGATCAGGGTTTGCAAGGTTTAGGACGGAATGGATTAATCCACGGTTCAAACCGTCTTGTCCAAAATCCCTTTGTCCAAAACTGTCTTAAACTGTCCAAAATCCCTTTGTCCAAAACTGTCCAAAACCATTTTACTCAAATTATGTCACAATTTTACCTGAACAATTTTAAAAGGTAAAGTAAACATAGAACTAATAACATAGATAATTAAATGTACTAGAGAATATTTGTTTTTAAAAGTATAGTGTTTTATTAATATTGTTTGACTCTTCAATTTAAACATAAAACAAAAGAAGACTAATGAGTAATCAAGTTCAATTAGTCCTCTCATTCAATAATAGTACATAACTGTAGTGCCATACAGGTTAAGCTATTAGGGACTAAGTGCTTGGTTAGTTATAAACAAGTTTATTTATCTTTAGTACTATTCAAGAATACTTTGATTCTTTTAGATTTGCATAATAAGATTAGCATAGTGATGATACATCACCAGCGTCAGTAACTGAAACTGATGTTATGCCCTTCAAAACTATTAATACATTTTTCAGTTATTTTGTATTTCCAATTTAAACTAATATATTTATATTTAATTTTTTTTTTAAATAAGATGTCTTTTTTATCATTCTGTAATGCAGAAATTATAACATTTTTTTAAAAAAAACATTGTGAAAAATAAAAGGTTAATTTTTAAAAAAATGTAGTATTTTTTTTTTAAAAAAAATTACTTTTTAATATTGCATTATTTATCCTTATGCAAAAACATTATTTATCAGTATTAAAAGCATATTTATATTTAAAGGATTAGGTATTCACTTCTGTTGTTCAATGAATTGTGGAGCTTCCAAAATTATAAACCTTTTTCTATTATATTATATTATTTTCCTTTAATAAGTTAAAGTAAATTGTATAAAAAATATAAAATATTTATGGATACATGTAATTATTATGTGCACAATGGTTACACCTCTAGAATTTTTACCTTTTACCAAAGTTCAAGGTTTTGGACACTTTAAGACAGTTTTATTCAGTTTAAGACAGTAAAACCCACATGTCCTATCCAAAACCAGTTTAAGACGTCCAAAACCCTTACCCTGATTTAGATAATCACTTATTGATGTGCTAAATTTCCGCCGATAGTATCGTAAATCGATGTGATGTTTCGATTGATTTTTTAGTGGATTGGATTTTAAATATTCCGATACAGGGTTGGGGCTTTGGACATCCTAAACTGGTTTTGGACAGGACCCATGGGTTTCACTGTCATAAACTGACTAAAACTATCCTAAACTCTCTTAAAGTCTCCAAAACCTTAAACTTTGATAAAAGGTAAAAATTCTATATTTTATAGCCGCATAGAACTTAAGGTCAATTGAAATTTCGACACCTTTCTGACAAAGAGTGGCCAAATTTCAATTGTAGCTGTCAACAGTGTAAGTTATAATTGTTTTTAAGCGTTGCAGGGAAACTGTTTCGCGGCAAAACAAGCTTACTGACACAGAACTAAATATTAGGAAAATAAAAAAATTCGAAAAACGAAACTATTTTTTCAAGTAGACTGAACTGGAAGAAACAATTAAATTTTTGTCATGTTTAAAATATACTATGCATCACTTTCCGAAATAAACTCTATCAAGACAAATGATTCACTCCTTTAGGTCTTTCGATTGTGTGGTTTCCTATTTTGCTCTATTTAGAAAACGTAACGTAATTTTCAAACTTTTTTTTATAACTTTATTTAAAAATATTTGTGAAAGAAGTTGGGACTTAAAAGATTCCAGATAAACACTTTCAATAGACGAGAACAGTGGTGGTGCCCCCCACTTCTGACTGTATCTAAACAAACATAATCATTACAACAAACATAAGCTTAATGCTATTTCAATAGAATTTTGAGTGATACGTTAGTTGTTTTTTGAAGTATTTTTATAAAAAAATAGATTTCCTTTTGTAGACAACGGATTTTTCTGGTAAGAAACAGTTTATAGTATTAAATTAATAAGGTCTGAGTTTGAAAAAATGGGTTAATATTAATAGAAACGTTTCGATTTAATACTGATTCCTAAGCCTTGTGATGTAAAAGTTTTGTTTACATTTCAACATGTTGAAATGTATAAATAAATATATTTATTTGTCATTTTTGTTAAACATGGCGAGGAAAACTATCACAACTTTAAACATTAATTTTTCTTTAGGGTTAAATATGTGTTCCTTTCCGTATTTTAAATTTTTTTTAATGTTAATAAATTTTATTGGAGGTCATTTTGTTGACTGTGTTAAGATCTCTTTATTAATTTAATCAAGCATTATTCATTTAAATAATAGCCTATTCTTAACTTAATGGTTATTCCAATCTATTTAATAAATTGTACATATGAATTAAAATTCTTATGAAGTAATGGAACATTGGCTTTTTGAATAAGTATTAAAATTGTAAGCTTAATGATATGTGGAATGTTTTTACAAAGCCTAATAAATTTAACTAAGGTATAATATCTATAAATAATTATATTTTAGTTACTCATGGCTAGAAAAAGAAAAAATCAAATTCCACCATATCGATACTTTTTTTGCTAGTGAGCCCAAACTTCTAGATAAGGCAGAAAATGCTGTTGAATCTGGGCATGTATAAACGATGAATTATGACTGGGACAAGTTCATCATTAAAGCAACTATTGATGCTAGTATGAAAGATAAAACCTATGTTGTACAGGTTTGTGGTATTTCTCTATTTTTTTTATTTATTTACTATTATTCCATATATTCTTTAATCTTACATTGTATTTTATTTTTATCTTTCTTTCTGACTTTATTAAATAATGTTTATGCAATATTGATTTGATAGTTATTATAAATTTTTAATTACTATTAATCTTTTTGCTTCTTGTAGATTATTTTTAAAAGAGATGGCTCTGACAGTGCACGTTGTGAATGTCCCAGAGGAACAGTTTTGTGCCACCATGTGGCAGCGGCACTGATATATTCTCATCGCAATGTATCAGTTACTGATCAACTCTGCAAGTGGGATTTTAAAAAGTCCCCAAAGAAAACTTCAGACGTTCAAACGGTTGATCAGCTTTTTCCGTGCAAGAAATTAAAAGTAACAAAGCCTTTTTCTCACGACATCACGAGAAAAGAATTTCTCACAGATATTGTTAAACAAGATGCTATTGTAGGTTTTTCTTGACTGTTAGGTGATGAGCCGCCTCCAGCTGCGTTAAATCATATTTCAATGGAGGAAATTTTATTTTCGAAGGAAGACAGACCCCTTAATTCTTCTTATATTCTTGAGAAGGCGAAATTGGCGCCTGAAGATATATCTTCCGTAGAAATGGAATCAAGAGGACAGAGTTTAAATTGGAAATGGGAATATTTCGCCTCACATTTTGGATACGTTATTAAAGCCATTAAACGAAACAGTTATCCAAAATCCCTTTATAAACGACTGGAGGGCTCAAAAGATTTGTCAAAAATCAAGCAAGTCCAATGAGGCCTTCATAATGAAAAAGCCGGTGTTTCTCTATTGAAGACAACTTTAAACGTTAATGTGAATGAAAGCGGGCTGTGGCTGGATTCGTTTGGGTTGTTTGTTGCTAGTCCTGATGGATTTTTTCGTCATCAGGATGATTCCACAAGTATATTAGAAGTAAAATGCCCATACAAATATCGGGAAGATAATCTTAATGACAAATTGAAATTGGTTAAAGATTATATCCTCCTAATCAAGGATAATATGTACGTTATCAACCATACACATGAATATTATCATCAAATACAAGGGCAACTTGCCATATCCAATGCCAAGTCTTGCTATCTGGTCATTTGGACTTTAAAATTGTGCATTATCTTTGAAGTTGACTAAGATTAATACATTTTTTAATCATTATTTATTTTAATAAATAATCAATAAAAAAAAGTTCACTTAAACATACAGCAGGCATTTATTATAAACTAATCTAATACGTGGCAATATCAATATATTGAATTTATATATTGATACAAAAGCATTAAAAGAAAAAATTATCAGTCGTCGTATAAATCCTCCTATTGTTTGTCATCAATAATTCTTTTCACGGAAACATCTTTTCGATTCTTGGGCCCAACACACGTTCCTTTTAATACACGGGGACGTGACACTTCTAACATCCTTTCTAAAATTATCAAATTTCGCGTTACACGCTAAGAAAAACAAACGAAAATATTTTTCAGGTTGCTTTTATTGGTATATAAAATAAAATAACTTGCAATTTAACCATTGGAGAAAAATTATATTTATGAAAGTTAAAAGATTATTTTAATTAATTTTATCAAAATAATCACATTTTGCGTTACACGGAAAGGAAAGCAACTGCAAACATTTGCATGCAGCGAAAATTTCGGTTATCAATTAGATTTTCACATGCTGTTAGGAATTTCTGCATGCAGTAAGAACGGTCCTTAAGTTTAGCATTGTAAAAGATAAGAAAGGCGACAATTCTTTGCGGACAATTCAATTGTGAGGCAAGCTTAATACCTGCTCTAGTGTAAAAAATACCATCCATTCGTCGCACACAATTTGTCAGAGCACAATTCGCCACAACAACAATGGATGGTGTTTTCAGTAGAAATGTAAACAATAACAATCTCGAACTGTATGCCTGCTCTAGTTCCGGTTAGAAAGTTTGCAGCTGCTTACTATATGTTATTCTGCGAGGCGATATTTTCAAACGGATAATTTTGTTTTCAATAAAAGAAATAAATTAGATAATTTCTGAGCTCAAATCTACCGCATTTCATAAGATATTAATGTTATTGTGTTATTCTGGTGAGTTAGAAGTGAAAATTTGTTTTAGTTATTCAGAAATGAGTTAGATATTGTTAAAAAAGGTGACATGGTTGCTAGATTTTGAATAACTCGCTTTTTTGGCAGTCTTGATTTGGCCTCTTTCCATTTCTTTATTACTCTTTGCTCGTGTTGCAAGCTGTGCACCATCTTACGTTAGTGTTAGCATATTGTTCGAGGAGCAAGATTAACTTTAGTAATAAGTATTCAAATACCACGTTTGCAAGAATCTCAACACAATGATCACGTTGTGAGCCAAATGGTTTTAAAATACACCGGAAACAGTAACCCGGAAGTATAAGCGGCATACAGCCTGCAGCACTCCCTAGTGTCGAAAACACCATCCATTTGGCGAGGGCATAATTCACTGCAAATACATACAATAAGCCATAAAGAAAAAAAAAAAAAAAACAGTGTACGAAAGAATTACGGTAAGTTAAAAGATACATAAAAGAATACTATCTTCAATGAAGTAGTGAGACAAAAATGAGTTGTTCTCCAAAAAATTTAACAAAAAATAAGGTGGTTCTATATTAATACAAATATTTTTGTTAATAGTTCTTTTTTTAAGAGATTTATTCCTTCAAATTGCTTTAGTTTATTTAAAAATATAGTAAAATACACAGAAGATAGAAGAAAAAAAAAAAAAAGATCTGCAAGAAGCTAAAGGATTCACAAAAGAATGCTGTCTTCAATACAATAAGGCGAAGAGGCGTTGGTTCTCAAATAAAATTTAGCAGGCAAATCCAAGTTTGGTAACTGTACAGCGTGGAAACCCATTTCATTGATTGTTGAATTATTTGGCGAGCAAAGACCTTTCTCAAAATCTTTGTAGGAGCTGCATTGGACCGCCAAGAACTTGCAGTTGCTGTTGTTGATGCTCTCCAAGAAATATTCATTTGCTCTTCCATGATCGCACGAATTTGAAAGCCATTTTGTAGTAACTGGAAGTATAAAGTACTTGTGAACTCTCAAAAACTGAAACAATTCAATTAACTACAGTCCTTGGCCAAATTATTAGACACACTATAAGATTCTATGCAAAATCTTAATTATCAGGTCATACTATATAGCTTTATTGTTTTCACGCCACTGAAAGCGGTTTGCACTTGTTTACGTTCGTGTATCAAATGGTCAAATTAGACAATATATAATATAAATTCGACAAGTGGATAAATTAGACGATATATTATATAAATACAGAGAATTTATTACATGAATATAGAATAATTATATATATATATATAATAATAATTAAACCAAATTATTGTTGTTGTTGACGTATGCCTGTTTAGGCAGAGGGGGTGCGATTGGCGATCGCAACACTCGAATACGCCATCTGGGGAGAGACCGGTTTCATGCCTTTAGCCCTTCTCCCTTCCCTCTCCTCCTCTTTTCAGTTGTATAGGAATGTACTACAATATTTTCCCTTTTCTTAAAATTTTTCCTCTTTATTTAATAAAGATATTTTTTAAAATTTTTTTGTGATACTTTTCTTTATAACTAGGTTTAATGTAGTTCTCAGTTCTATAAAGTTTTCCAAGTTAAAGGATTTTAATCTATTTGAAAAATAATCTATTTGAATTTTTAAAATAGATTAAAGGATTTTAATCTAAAAGAAAGGGTAGAGAGAAACTGACGTAGCTCCTTCCTCTATGACTTTCCACACGCTAATGGGGAAAGCATGTGATGTGTTGCCATAGGTAGAGAGTTCTGCTCTACGCCACCTACAGCCCATTTCGATCGCCAATTGTTCTTTCCAAATTATTACATGCACTAAGTGTAAACCAGTTTCAGCCACGTAAAAACAACAATGCTGTATAGTATCACCTGGTAATTAAGATTTTACATAAAATCTTATGGAGCGTCTAATAATTTGACCAGGGATTGAAAGTTTCGATTGCAGTGAACCCTGCTATGTTGATTACTCTTGTAAGTTGACCACATGTCTAAGTTATTATCAAGAGCAGAATTTATCTTATATTCTAAAAGAGAGTGAAACCTTTGTAACCTGTTCATATGTCTATCTTGCATGTAATACAAATTTGTAATTCATAAAAACTACGAATTTGTAATTCATTACAAATTTGAATCGAAAGTAAAGATTTGGGTGAGTAATGATCTAAACCTGAAAAAAAAAATGATTGAGAAAATGGAAAAAAATAAAATTGGGTAAATATTGTCTTTCGCATGTTATCCACAAAAAAAAAAATAGCCATAATAGAATTGTAATTATTGTTTAATTTAAAATTTGTTATTAAAAATGAGATTGTTTAAAATTGAGTAAAATTTCAATTGATAATGATTATCTTGTTTTTTATTTCCTGTTAGACGATTTAAATAAATAATAAAAAAAAAAAAAAAATAAAAAAAAAAAATAAAAATAAAAAAAAAAAAAAAACGATTACAGTGTCAAAAATTTTGTTGTTAAGTCACCACTATTTTTAGTGTTTAGGCAAACTTAATATATTTTTAAATACAGAATTGTAGCTGTCATGCAAAAAATTATATGAAATTTACAAAATAACAATTGTTCGAAAGAATTATTTCGAATACATTGCTAAAAGTATGCTTGTTTTTTTTTTAAAACTAAATGTTAGTGCGATGAATTTATTAAATTGATTCTGATGCGCTTCAAAATATATGTTGGAAGTAAACAAAAAAAAAAAAAAAAAAAAAAAAAAAAAAAAAAAAAAAAAAAAAAGAACTAATAATTAAATAAAACTATAATACAACCAAATGAAAATAGAAAGTTTGTCAGAAAGTTGCTTTCTATTTTTGGGTTAGTTAATTCTTATTTATGCACCAAAAACAATTTTTACGAAAATTACTACAACTTTTCTGAAAAAAAAAAAAAAAAAAAAAAAAAAAAAAAAAATTTAACAATTCTTACAGTTGACGGTTGCTCCAACAATGTTTTCACTTTCGGAAGCATAAATGCAACCTGGTTGTCGTCTTCCGCCATTGGGATAGAAATCAATGTGACCGATAGGTGCACTTGTTCCCAATCCTATAAATAAAAATACATTAAATTGAATGGGACGAGACTGAGGTAATATGCGATAAAAATGTGATTAATATGCGATTTTAATCATGTTAGTCCCTACATTTCGCATCAATTTCTGTATTGTGGAATTTTCTTGGAAGAAACTACGACGATAAGGATATCGAAATTACGACAAATGCTCCATTTGTCAATCATGGACAATCAGGCAAACCGCGAATGGCGAAACATCGAAATTTAAAATTGAGAATGCAAAAATGGTGATATACATTACGATTTTAGGACCAATTAATGTGATAACAAAATTTTCGCTTGAACCAATTTATTTGGTTAATGTGGGTAATTAACTTTGCTCTATTGGGCAATTCCATCACTACTATTGACGTATTTGCAGAATTTAAATGCTTGAAACTCATTTGAAGAAAAAAGAAAAATTTAACAGTTCTAATAATATTAGTGAAAATAAGTCTTAGTGTCATTTACACTAACTTCAATTTTTGGAAGCTTTTAGAAATTTCATTTAAAAAAATAATAAATTAGAAACTAGTTTTTACAGAGGCAACTAATTGTGTAACGTATATAACAGCCAATTTTAAAGAATATTTTTTTTATTTTTATAAATTACTTTACAATAGCTATTTTGTCAGTTTAATAGCACAGTTACTTTGTAATAGATATTTCGATATCTTGGAAGAAAAGTTACTTTATAATATCTATTTGGATAATTTGGTATAAAAACTTATTGAATTGTATATTTATAAGAATTGTGTAATAATAAAGTAATTATATAATTTTAAAGATTTTAGAAAATTAACATTTATTAAATAAAAGAACATCCAAATCTGTACAAAACGGGCAAATCATGTCTTTCTCTCTCTCTCTTTTTTATTTTTAATAAATGTTGATATGCTAAAATCATTAAAATTGTATAGTTAAATAGCAGCCATATTAATTATAAACTCCTTTAAATTGTCCAGTATAATATTATTACCTGGCGCACATCCATTTTCGGGCCGATTCTTGGTAACTAACAAATCAAACGATGCTTCAGTACTGCAGTAAGAACGCGCCATGAAACAAAATTCCTCTTTTTACACTTTCAGCTCAATTTGCTCTTCGATTTTCATGTTTTGTATTCTAGCAATCTTATTACGAAAATATATTGAGCATTCTCGAAAGTTTACATGTAAGTTCATTTGAATTAGCTACTCGCTTCATAGATTTAGTTTTGTGTTTTGCTCTGTTTTTTTTTCTTTACATTTTATTTTCTGTTTTTTTACGTGATATATTTTTTACTTACGTGTTCTGTTTTGTTAAAACTTTTTTTGAGTGCTTCTCACACTTATTGTATTTATCTTTTCATTGTTTTGTTTTCCGACTTTTTAATATATATATATATATATATATATATATATATATATATATATATATATATATATATATATATATATATATATATATAATTTATACTGAAGTCTTCATACATGTTTTTTTTGGAAGAAAAAAATTAAAAATTAAAGTTTTAGCTTTTGAAACCATATATCGTGTAGTTGGTAAAAAAAATATGTTTTTTATCACCGTTTGCCAAATTGTCCTTTTAAGGCACAAAGCAGAAGTGTATTCTTAAATTTCTCCTCCGCAAAACGCACTCATATTAATTTTACAACATAACTGTTACATATTTAGCTGTAAGATTTAACTCATTCTCATGTCTAAATATGTTTCTTTTTTTAAAAAAAAGCAATGAAAAATAGACGCTTCCAATGTTTGAATCTATAAATCCCTCAGTTTATAACAGAAGACGTAGTAAAAGATAGAAATACCATTCAAGACATATTCTCCACCATCTGAGTGAATGACATCGACAAAAAGGGCATCGGTTGTATCAAGTCTTACTGATGTATGAAGTCCTTGAAAGAAAGGTCCAGCTGGGTCCAATCCTTGAAAGAAAAAAAAAATGTTACAAATAAGTACAAAAGATTTGTGGTACTTTTAAATTGTTAAAACAAAATTATTTTTTTAGTAATTATTCTACAAATTTATGCAAACATATATTGCGAATTTACTCTTCTCTTAAACGATCTAATATCAATTGGCTACTAGTTATTTTCTAAAGATATAGCTATTTTAAAGGAATTATTCTATTACATATTCAAATAGCTATTTTAAAGTACACAGTTAAAATTTTCACTCTAAAATTATGGTAATATAACTGGCAGCTGCCTGTCCATCCGATTGACCGTAAAATTTACAGTAGAGAACATTTTTTTCCTTAATGGTTTTTTAACCATTTACAACTAGCATTTTTCAAAAACGTAAAAAAGAAGTTAATTTTTTTACTGGACATTGGAGCTCAGCTTTTTGTAAGGTAATGCGCAAATTCTTTATCTGTTGAAGGCAATGTAGGAAATATTGTGGTGTCAACACTAGGACTCGAACTCCAGTTCTGCTGATCGTGAGATTGACGGAAAAGCCCGTTCGGCTATGATATGTACGCAGTTGCAAAGAACTAAGTAGTGTTTCTAGTTGGTGCGATAAAATTCTGGTTGTTTGACCGTATTAGGTGAAAGCAGTTAATAAACAGTTTTTCTCAAACTTAACAGTTTGATTACCATTTTATTTATGGTCATTTGACTGTTTTGATTAAATATGGGAAAATAACCATTCAATAAATTGCTATTTAAACATTTTTTCCGAGAAATTTTTAACAGTGTATAGTAATTTGCTCAAGCTATCTTAATTGCTATTGCAAATAAATTTTTCTGCCAAATTATCCAAATAGATCTTATAAAGTAATTATGCTCCACAGATATCCGATTATCTATTGCAAAGTAACTACTTTATCAAACTAACGAAATAACTATAGTAAAGCTATTATTCTCTCAAAATATCTAAATTGCAATAATAGAGAAGTAATTGTCCCAAGTATCAAAATAGCTATTTTAAAGCAACTATTGTCTTAAGCTATCCTAATAGCTATAGTAAAAAGAAATTATTCTCCCAAGTTATCAATTGCAAAGTAACTCTTTTCTCAAACAATCGACTGTCAGTTGTAGAGTAATTGTTTTCTTAAGATGCTCAAAAAACTATTTTAAAGAATTATTCCATTACATATCCCAATGGCTATTATTAAGTAAATATTTTCTCAAGCTATCTTAATGGCTACTGTAAAGTAATTAGTCTTCCAAACTATTTAACGAGATAATATAAAGAAATTATTCTCCTAAGATATCCAAATATCTATTTCAAAGTAACTATTCTATCAAACTAACAAAATAGCTATTCTAAAGTAATTATTCGCTCAAGATATCCCCATAGTTATTATAAAGCAATTATTTTTCCAAATATCTACCATAATAGCTATTTTAAAGTAGCTATTTTCTCAAGCTAAACTCATAACTATCGCAAAATAATTATTTTCCTATTAAATTACTATAATATAGTAACACATTTCTCCTACTATAAAGCCGTAGTTCGGAATCGTAAACGACTAAATTGAAGTTTAGATTTATTTTACAGTTTTATAACGCATGGAAGCAATTTTTCCCACTGCCATCTTATATTACAAAATATTTACACGACAGTAAATTGTAATATTATTGGCTTACTGATACTTTTTATGAAATATTTTTTCATATATTTTATATTATTTCTTATCTTACTTTTTACACTCTTTTAAGATTAAAACCACGTTTTTCAACAGGAATCCTTTAAATTAATTTACCTGTAATTCTTCCTAAATTGGGTACACGTTCTCCGACATATCCGGCAATTTGTCCTCCCAAGCTATGGCCAATCACATGTACAGTTTGAGGTTCAATTCCAGTATTGTTCTAAAAGAGTAAGATATTACCTAAGGTATATCGTACATTTCAAAAATTCTCCTGCACTATCTTTCTGAATAAGATGATTAACAACCCACAACATTGTGGGTAAAAGCAGTTTATTTCAGATTAACACGGAATGTAGCTTTCATATACAATTTAGAGGGTATAATTTAAATCTAAACACTTAAAGTGGAAAAAGCTTACGCCAATCTCGCGCTCATTCACACCATACTTGAATTGTTTTTGCTTCCGAAAAAATTCGATGTTGAAGCACTTCGGCTATCTGCAAGAAATTACGAGTTGGGGTGAGCTTGTTGTTGTCTTCCACGCTCTGCTTTACATTTTCAGAAACTAAAGTTTGCCGTTAAATATATAAGCATGTTTTTAGTTGTGTAATAAGAATAAGTATATTAATGATTTTATATATATATATACATAAATAAATAATATATATTAAGTGGAGTTGTTTATAAAAGTACCTTACCATTAAGAAATGTATCAGTTTAGCCACTTTAGCACCTTGAGTTCTTGTATTGGATGCAGCTTGTGCGTATGGAAAACCATTGTTTTCAGTCCAATCTACGATGATTACATTGTATTGTCCTTGTTTTAACAATGCTTGCTTAATTTCCTGTAAAAAATTTTCTCGTCAGGAATGATTAGAAAAGGCTAACTATAACTCAGATTAAAGAAAAAGAAAAGAAAAACATCATAAATTTGTTTTAAAATCAATATCCAATTATTTCATTAAAAAGTGCTAAGTTGATTTTTCGAATTCTGGTTGATTTTTTTTTACTTTTAGCAGTTGATACATAACAAATTTTGTTTGTACAACGATTGGATACTGAACTATATAGGGATTAGATACTGATGTATATAAAATCTGAATGTTTATATCTCTTCTCAAATATATTATTTTGTTGTTGTGTCTGATGCCACTTGCCACACGGGCGAGCCTGCTTGGGTATACCGAGCAGATTTAAGGCAGAATGTGCGTTTCTTATTATTTCAGTGGCGCCATCCTTTGGCCAAGAATCCGACTTCAGCCACACACACGTCACACATACGTCGGACCCGTTTATAGGGCGGACCCATTCATTCATCCACAGATCGTAATTTTGACCTGAATCAGAGAACGATCGATCTCCAATCCAGTACACCTAGAGGTTCTGATTTGTTATGGGAACATGGAGAACTTTTGCGACTCGACAGATTTAACGTGCATCAGTCACTTTACTACACGGGGAGTCTTCGACCGACGGGGTTCGAACCCACGAACTCTCGGACATGGGCCCAGCGCTCTACTGACCAGGCTATCCCGGTCTTATTAATAGTTCAAAACAAAGATAGGGTATCCTTTGTGCTACGTAGACTAAAGCAATGAAAAGCGTGAAAAATGCACTAATTTCAGAAATCGACATATTATAGTTTCGCTCCTCCAGGAATATTCCTCAGTGTCTAAACACCAAAATGTGTTTAGACACTACTTTAGACATTGGTGTTTAAACGAGTGTCTAAGCCAGATCACATAGACATTTTGGAGTTAAGACATTGAAAAAGGTTCTTGTTTAGAGAGCTGAAACTATAGTATGTCCATTTTTGAACATAATTTGATATTTTTTCAGGTTGTTTTTTACTTTAATCTTTGAAAGTGTTTTATTAACATCAATAAATCCCTGATAGTTTTCCTTAAAGCACATTTTAGAGATTTAACACCAATAATACATTTTTCTGTTAATTTAATTTATATTTTTTAATCTTAAAATTTTCGCCTTTTCCATATTTTAACAGTGAGAATCAGGGTATCTGCTACATTTTAGATTTTCAAGTCCATGACTTTTCATGACTTTCCACAACAACAAATTTGAAAAAGCATTATAATAACAATTTATAAATTTTAAATTAAAAAAAAAACAGAGTAAAGAAAGAGTTGAAGCAATAAAATAGCTGAGAAAAATACAAAAGCAAATATTTTTTTCATTCTTTTTTTTTTCTGCAGAATTATATTCTAAAGATACTTTTCCTGTTCATCGGAAAGGAAAGAAATATTCCTGATCTTTCTGTTCGCATTTCGAAATAAAAAAAAATTCGCCAATGACTGACTTGCTTCAGCTAGAAGTTTAAATTGATAAAAATAAATAAATGAATGATTAATGTGTAATAAATAAATGATAAATGATTACTTTAACAGCAAGAAACAGCAATATGAATGCATTTTTATTTAGAATTCAAGTAAAAATTAAGAATGAAATTAACGAAGAAAAAAAAATCACACGTTACTTACATGTCTGATATCATTAAAATCTCTAACATCCGATCTGAACCCATGAATGATGAACTTTGTAGGCAAATCTGGATTGAATGGTGAATTTCTCAGGGATTCGATGTCAATAGTCAGATTGTACTGCTCATCAGGATTGTTTGGAGTATAAAGCTGAAATTTGGTTAATGGTTCTTGTGGTGGAAGTGTAATAGGGCGGACGCTAGCATGGTAAAAAGGCGGGCCCGTGTGGAAACATCCCAAATCTTCAATGCACTTGTTGAAAAAAAGTACTAGAAAAGAAAATATTGTGTAAAAAGTAACAGTTTATGTAATATAAAACAAAAGATGCTGAAAACATAACATAAATCAAATTAGTAAATCTAAAATGATCTAAAATGTGCATGAAATTAATAAATATAAGATATCGAAAATATTAACGTACTGCCAAGTTTAATGAATACATTCTTAATGAATAATTTTAGAATTTTATAGTTTGTTTTACCATATTATATCTTAGTTAATTATTTTAGAGTTTTATATTTTATTTTACCATATTATATCTTAGTTAATAATTGTAGAGCTTCATATTTTATTTTACCATGTTATATATTTTTTAATAATTTTAGAACCTCATAGTTTATTTTACCATATTATATCTTAGTTAATAATTTTAGAATTTTATAACTTATTTTACCATATTATATTTTAATTGCTAATTTTAGAATTTTATAGTTTATTTTACCATATTATATCTTAGTTAATAATTTTAGAATTTTATAGTTTATTTTATCATATTATCAATGATAATTATATCAAAAAATTATTCTACCGTAAATTATCTATAAATTTGAAGTAGAATCGTCGAAAAATGGGCAAGTGTGTAAAGTCACATAATTTTTAGAACACTTGCTGAAAAAAAAGTATTGGAAATAAAATATTGAGTAAAAAGCAACAGTTTACATTATATGTAGAATCCTATCGTAGAAAAGTGGGCTAGTGTGAAAATCCTAAATCTTCAGGACACGTGTTTGATAAAAGTACAAGAAAATAAAACATTGAGTAAAAAGTAGCAGTTTATATAACATGAAGAAAAAGATGTAGAAAACATGGCAAAAATCAAAATTGATAAATATTAGATATCGAAAATGTTCAAATAATGTCAAATTTAATGAATACTTTCTATGTTATTTTAGAATTTTATAGTTTTTTTAACAATAACAATTATATTAATGATAATTTTATCAAAAAAATTACTCTACTGTTAATTATCTATAAATTTACGGTAGAATCGTAGAAAAATGGGCGAGTGTGTAAGAACGCTTAATTTTTAGAACACTTTTAAACAAAGCACTGGAAATAAAATATTGAGCAAAAGTATAGCTAAACTATCCACGTGCTTTTATTTCGATCAATATATTTTTGTTCATAATTTTAGAATTTCATCGTTAACTTTATCATATATTCGATGACAGTTTTATCAAATTTACCGTTACTGCAGAATCGCATCGTAGAAAAGTAGGCTTGAGTGAAAATCCTAAATCTTCAGGACACTTGTCGAAAAAAAGTACAAGGAAATGAAACAATGAGTAAAAAGTAACAGTTTACATAACATAAAACAAAAAATTTTAAGAAACGTAGGAGATGTTGCATAAATGAAAATTAATAAATATAAAATATCTAAACTGTTCACTTACTTCAATTTTAACGAATATTTTTGTCTGTAATTTTAGAATTTTATCGTTTATTTTACCAGACTATCAATGATGATTTTATCAAAAAATTTATCATCGATTACCGTAAAATTGTTGAAAAGTGAGATCATGCGAAAAACTTCTAACTCTCCAGGACACTCGTTGAAAAAAAAAAGTATTGGAAAATAAAACATTGGGTAAAAATAAATGAAACACTAAATGTTAAATTAAACATAAGAGGAAGAAAAAAGTGTCATAAAAAAGAAAAAAATCACGAAATTCATTAAAAAGTCATTCATTGTGTTCTTTTTTCTTTACAATTTCAGAAAACTATCTTTTGCTTACAATTCTCTAACATCATTACCTTATCGTCTGCCAGTTTTGTCTAATAAAATTGAGGTTAAAAATTCGTTTTCTTTTATTCTTTATCTATGCATTAAAATAATAACTTGATCGGAAGATTTATTTGAATACGAATTCTCTGAAATACAAACAATTTTAAATGCTTTTTTTCTATTGAGATAATCGACTTTCTATTGAGATAATAGACAGTCTTTCCGAAAATTGTAATTAATCAACGAATTAATTACTTTTAGTAATGGGAAATATGATATTTAAAATTCCGAACAAAAAACTAAGCTTGGTTTTTGATAAAATGGTGAATATGTCGAATATTTACTGCTCAATTATGTTCAAATTTTTGATATTGGTATGTATAAGTTTTAATTGTTAGCCTAAAAGTAAATAATTTTAGCGTATGCAATTTTTCATGTAAGGAATATTCTAGAAATTGAATTTTTATTTGGTTGTTTTAGGATCTTAAATTACTGTTTTCTTAATTTACGTTTGCTAAAGAAAACAATTTATTAGTTCCTTAAATAGGTTCTTTAATTTTGTTTTTCTTTTCTGAAAATGTATTTGAAAGGAAATAATTAAATAATTAGTCTGATGCATTCTTTGTTCGAAAAACGTATGTACCTATAACGTACGTAAACGTATGTACGTATAACTTATAACGTATTTCAACTTTGAACGTACGATTCATGCAGAAAAGTGTCTATTTAGAAGTAATATGTCTAAAATTTATCCGGTTTGTTATATTTTTTTTGGGTACTCAGTGTAAATTGAAAAAGTTTATCTGGTCGCTTACAGTTACCCGGTGAATTTTGGGTACACAGTGAATTTTTGATTTATTACTCTTCCGAATATTAAAACATACATGCAAAGCATTATAAAAATCATATAATTTACTATCGAACAAATAATTTGCAATTTTTATTTGTTTTTATTTGTTTTATTAGTTTATTTGTTTATATGATTTATTTGTTTTAAAAATAAAAACTATCTCCAACATGTTCCGGTAGAAATGGTTTTTCCAGTAAAAAGTACCAGCACCCTGTTTGCCGGTACTTTTTATTGTAATTTGATCCGTAATTTCTTGACCTGTAATGAAAATCTATCCGGGTTGGCTGATACCGAATATTTTCCATGTACCCAGAACATCTGTAAGAATTATGTTAAAAAATAACTTAATCCTTTTTTAATATATATTTTGAATTTAACATATTTAACAAAGTATAGTTTTCAATAATACTTTGTTTGGAAGTGTTTATTGTTTATTAATATTATGAAAAATATAGTAATGGAGTGTGAAGGTACATTGAATGATCCTTTCTAAGAAACAAAAATAAAATTTCTTTAAGCACAAAATTCCATATATTTACGATTTAATGGATTAAATAATGTAACGGTAATGGTATTACAATAAGAACAGTAAAATTATAGGACATTCATATATTAACATTCATACACAATAAGAATTCGGTAGAAAAATTTTACTAAAGAAAAAACAAATATGCTTACAAATTAAGGGATTAACAATGTTAATAATTTTGGGAATTTTGATATTTAGTAAATAGCGGTAATAATAGTATTATAAGAACAATAGTACACCTAAAAATTTCGTAAATAATACTCCGTAAAATTCCTATTAGAACAAAATCCCAAACACTTACAATTTAAGGCATTAATGGTATCAATAATCTCGGAAACTTCAATATCCGGTAAAAAGCGTTAATGATATTACAATAAGAACAATCAAACTAAAAGAACATTCATAAATAATAAGAATTCGGCAAAAAATATAACTTAAGAACAAAATTCTATGTACTTACTAAAGGGATTAATAATATCATGAATTTCGACAGTTTGGAAATAGCGGTAATAATTTTAACATAAGAAGATTCATATAATAAGAATAATTATTTATTATAAGAATATTTAATTACTATAAGAATTCAATGAATATTATTACTATAAGAACGAAATCCCACATACAAGGAATTAACGATATCAATAATTTTGGGAATTTCGATATTTGTTAAATAGCGGTAGTAATTTTACTATAGGAACAATTATATACGAAAAAATTTGGTAAATAATATTCTGATTCGAACAAAATCCTAAACACTTACGATTTAAGGGATTAATGGTATCAATAATCTCCGGAACTTCGATATTCGGTAAATAGCCATATCCAGATCCACACAGTACACAAAAAGAGAGCCAAAACCACTTCATAATGTGATAAGAAAATTGTAATTAAACATTAGAAGTATGTGCTGAGTTGTTCCTGCTACTCCGTTCACAAAATCGTTTGATATGAATAAAAGTCAAACGAAAATAAGTTATTTCTTTTCGTCAGAATGTTATCGTTTTTTGAAGAAAAGATAATCATCATTTGAGCACATTTAATTTCACTATTTTCGGAATATTCATTAGAGTTTCGTTAATTTTACTTTATTGCAGTGTTGCTCTTCTTCAAAATTATTTCCATTATTTTTTTTAAAAAATAAAGTTCTTCTTTCTGATTAACTAATTAATTTTTTACAATTTTATTTATTGAAAAAAATGAACTTTTCAGTGTTTTAATTGATTGTAGTGTTTTTTGTGTATGCAATTTAGACCTTAAAAGAACAAGCTTTTTAGTTTTCAGATAAACATTAATGAATTTTCCAAATTTTTTAATAAAGACGCAGGTCGAGCAGATTTTTTTAAGAACAGATCGAATTTTAAATTTAGAAACATTTGAATTTTATGTGCGTTTCTTTTAAAAACACTTAATTTAAATCTGCATCTCGAGGGTAAAAAAAACGTTCTAAAATTTTTAAAAAGGAGTTCTAAAGATAATTAGATTCATTTTTAGAAAAACTGCGGTAGTTATAAAATTTTTAATTTGGTAATTTTAATTCTACGCTTATATTGAATTTTGAAATTAATTCAATCAAATTGAAATATTAATAACTTTATTGTCTTTTACTGGTAAAAATCTTTTGTTCATGTGATATGTTAAACCTAAAAATTAATATCATATTAATTTGCATAATAATTAATAATATAACAGAGTTTCAAATTTCTCCAAGATTTGATTAAAGTGAAATCCATGAAGTTTTTATTTTTCAGAAATAATTGAGAGGATTTATTTAGAAATTTCACTGTGGCACAAATGTACAAAATGTAGTAGTTTTATGTGATTAAAATATTATGTACTAAAGAGTTTTGCATTCAAAACCAAAGAGCTTATTTTCGAATTAATAATAAATTGGAAGACTCAAATTAATAATAAAATGGAAGACTCATTCAAACTAATAATAAATTGGAAGACTCATTTATAAGAATATATTACTGTACTAGTTAATTATTGAATTTACTTATCTTACAGTAAATTTTACTTAATTATATTCAGGTTTCATTTAGTTTTATTACTTCTATTCTTCTTTAGTACTTAATTAATTCAAAAAATTCATAAATTTAGTTAATTTAATAAATTATTTAATTAAATTAATTAAGATCTATTTTCATTCTTTGATTATTGTATTCTTTAATTCTCTTGTTTTTTTTTTTACTAAAAAATTGAAATGTTTATAAAAGTATCTACAGATATTTTCTTGAAAATAAGATTTATCAATCAAGCTTAAAAAAATACTATTCGTATCAACTATGATATCAATATATAAATATCAGTAATTCATTTCAACTATAATATTAATAAACAATATATTCTTGTTCAACACAAGAAAATAGATTAGCTATGATTTTGTACAGGATGTACTTTGGTCAACAAACTATAAGTATTTAGCCTGAATTGACCGATGCCACCATATAAGAGGCATAGTACTTTTACTTGCTGGTTAAAATACGACATACATGGCTGCAAAAATCATTTTATTATATTTATCACTTTTGTTCTCTTATTTAGAATTAATTTAATTATAATCAATTAGGTAATATATGTGTTGTAGTTAATAATTAGAATGAATTAATAGCATATTAATACATTTTTACTACAAGAGTTTGAGTTCCCACATTGAGAAAAACGTATGGTCAAAATAGGGTATGGGCTCTATGGGAACACTACAAGGCTCGGGACTTTTTGCAGAAGCAATTTTGTAATGAATTAGGTAAAATTAACAATAAATTTGGTTTTATAATATGTGATAAAATCAGGTAAATGTGACAAAATTTGGTAATTTTATCATGATACCATAGTGCAAAGCATAAAAACCATGCACTCGGTTAAATTTACTTTTAAGTTTTGTGTTTTTTACTAAATGTGTGGTAACAAGAACTATGATTTTTGAAACTGGTTTTTCCGATAAACATTTACCATATTAACGGAAAAACTACCAAATAAATGATTTAAATACCATATATTTTTGATTTATAAACCAGAATTGTGGCCTTTTTTTTTAACCAGAAAAGTCATTTCCATTCAGTACGGTAATTTTACCAGAATTTTTTTCCGATCAATTTCTCTTCTTAGGAAAAATTGGCCCATGTTAAACTGTTAAAGATATTTTTTAAACTGAAACTTATACAAAATGTTAACAAAGAGAGATGAAAAAAATTAAAAAATGTACTTACAGTTTAACGGATTGATTTTATCAGCGACTTTTGGAACTATATCAGGTATGATTTTAGGAATTTCAAATTTCGGAAAATATCCGAATCCTGGCTTAAACAGTACGCAGATAGCTAATATGAAAAACTTCATTTTTCTTAGAACAAATAATATAATTAAACATTAATTGCTCTGGTCAAAGTGTTTCGGCTAGTATAAACACAAAAATATTTTTGTTTCATATTTATAATCGAGTGGCAACTGGTATAAAGAACAATAAAACAAATATGATTCGAACATCTGTTTTGGAAGAAAAAAAATGGTGTAAGAATTGAGAATAGTATTTGTTTTCCTCCTCTGATGTATTGATGTTTAAACGGAAGTTTCGCAATCAATGCTATCATTCTCTTAATAATAATGAAAGAGATTTACCACAATTAAAAGATTATATCGTAGTTTCGTGACATTTTTTAAAATAGAAATTGATGGTCAAATCCATTGTGAAATGCATTTATAAATTATTTTTTATGAAGTAAATGTTTTTGTGCTTTAAAAAAAAAACTATATTAAACTTGTCCATGACATTGTTTACTTTTCATTTAGTGTGGGCATTTTCTTTTTATTCGAAAGTTTCAAAAAGGCAGTAATTTATTTAATATGATGGATAAGCTTTATTGTAAATCAAGGAAAAACAATGAATGTTAGTTTTAAAAAGTTTATATTTTCACATAGCTTTAAGAGAATACTAGTATTTACACCAATCTTAATAACATATAAAAATGACTTACATTATTGCCATTTTTTTCAGTTTTTATTGCCCTTTTTAGCAATTTCTTGTTCGCTTAAAAAGCAACTGGGACTTTTTGCATCTGGTTGATGTACAATTCAAAATACAGTTTTCTTATAGTTTAAGATAAAAAAAAAATTTTTTGTTGCCCATTGTAAGTCCAAATTTTTATTTTTAAAATTTAATAAAATTTTGACTTGGAAAAAAACAGCTGTTACCGCTATACTATACACTGTGAAAAAATCCGGATCCAATTACGGTGTTAAGAACAAACACTTTGGATGCATCATCCGTAAAATCGGTTTTCCGGTAAAATCCATTTAACCGTAAAATCTATTTTTATCGTAAAATATTATACCGTAATTTTTAGAGCAAGATTTATTTAATTAGAGAAACTCATGATTTTATGGTAATAATTACTGTAAAAATTACGGTATATCAGATTTTTGTTCCGTAAAATGTTCTGCTTAAAAGTATCGGCACTCGTTAGTGCCGGTATTTTTTACAGTAATTTGATCTGAAATTTTTTACAGCATAAAAATCAGTTAATTAAGAGATTATCTAGTTATAACTGGGGTGATCCATTAAAGTGCCAAAAATTTGTTTCACGTCTTAAATTATCGTGGTAATCTGCCAACTGTCAAGACAATCTACACATTACCCGCTAGGTTCAAAAATACAATTTCTTTTTAATCTTTCGTACAAAATATAATGTGTTCTTTAATTCATTTCTAAGTATTATTTTTGAAGAAAATAATGAAAAGCAAAATTTTGGAATAACAAATTGTTTTTTAGTAGTTAGTGCATTAAAAATATTTTTAACGTATTTTGTATAACGTATTTTGTATAACGATTGATAATGCATCTTGCATTACATATTGACTTTGTGGTATAGTTAAAGCAAAAAAAGTTAAAAAGTTTCCTTTGACACTTGAAATTCTTAGTAAATTATTAATAATCCAGTAGTTAGAGGCGCCGAAGCTGGCGGTGGCAATAGTACAGACCTTTGATGTGATCTGAAGATACATGGACACGAAAACAACAACAATCCAGTATTTCTTGAAAAAAAGGTGTTTCTTCGAAAAAAGTAATAGTTAAGGTACTTTTTCATCGAAAGCTTTGTTGTGTTATTATTGATAATACCTGAAAATTCCTTTGCATACTCCAATAGGCTAGTAAGCATCATTTCTGATATATTTTGCACGCTGAATGAGACCAATTCTGATACAATCAGACTAATAGTTTAAGAGTCATTTATGTTTTACGCACAAAAAAAAAAAAAAAAAAAAAAAAAAAAAAACATTTGTACTTGTGCCCGTTTATCTGAAGTTTCTATGTAAACATTGTTTGTTTGTATTATTTGCTAAATCGCATAAAGTTAGACACAAGTTAATAAAGCAAACAGTATTTTATGTAGAAAAAGTTCTACATTTGATACGTATTTATTTACACTATTTACATTGCTATAATGAGTTATTGATAGAATAAATAGTTTCGAAGTTATTAAGATTTTCTTCCAAGAATGTACACGTCAAAAATAGCTCTTTTTATTAAAAAAAAACAACATAACATTGAAATTTTAACCCTTTTGAGTTATGCTTATAATCATAGTTGATTAGGTGAACAAAAGTACAAATGAAACAATACCTCACTTGTTTGTATAGCAATGTAGTATGCACACATAAGTGCATGTACAAAAATTGTACTTCTTGTACATCAAATCCTTATAACATCTAAACTATTCAACGTTAACGATTCTTTTTTTCCTTCTCTAATTGAAATGAGTAATCTAAGAATAAGAACATCAGAAAATATAGCCTACGTGTTCAGATAGCCTTTAAAAAGCAGTGTAAAATTTTTACACAAAATTTACACTTGTCAAAAGAAGTAATTTTTATATAAAAAATTAGCAAATTTTGGGCTACTCATTCGTGTATAATCTCATTTGATTAAACGAGAAAAAAATAATTCGAAATAATGACTCATTTGCTCAGATGGATATTTCAGATGCGTAAATAGGTACAAATACAAAATTGTAAATTTTGTGCATAAAATTCTCATAATTTCTAAACTATTAGTCCAAACATCAGTCAAATGGCGGGCCGCAACTGTATCAAAATTTTATATAGGACTCTTTTACGTTTGAAGGAACATTAGATATTACTGTCAGATTTTAATCAAGTTGTACAAAACAAAAGTATTGAATTACAAATAATAATAAATATTTTCTTGAATAAATATTTTCTTCGATGTAAAATCTGAGAAATTTTAATTGCACCGTTGGTATTTCAAATTTCACAGAAACAAAGAAATGTGTGTTTTTTTTTTTTTTAACGAAAGAAATGTATTTTTAACCCATATAGAGTTTTTACGAAAATTGTTCGCAAAAAAATGACAACTAATAAATTTTAGCTCGCAAGCCACAAAAAAGGTTTCGCGGGCCGCCAGTTGTTAATCACTGAGATAGAGTATTCGCCTTCGAGCATTCGAATCCCAGCGATGGCTGGTCGATATGAATTCCGCATCCGGCTTGCACCGACCACAGTACTGACGTGAAATATTCTCAGTTGTAGACGGATCATGGGTTAGAGTTTCCTTGCTGTCTGGCTAACCGTGGGAGTTTCTCGTGGTCTTCCTCTCCATGTAACGCAAATGCGGGTTAGTTCTATCAATAGAACCTCCACAAAGGCAAATTTCTCCCAATACTTGATCCAGGAGTTCCCTTGTCTTCTGGATTGGGTTCAAAATTACAAGGCTGCGCAGTTGAACACTAGTAGTTGTAAACCCAAAAATTGGGTCGGCTGTTCAACAACGGTTTTAAAAATAAAATAAAAAGAGGTGTAAGCTTATAAAGGAGAGAAGGGAGCTTTTAGGTATAATTTATAAAGACATAACAAAGCCCTCTATGGAATCTTTCCCAAGATGAAAGCTTTTTTACTGGATTATAGATTAATTAATATAATTGTAATGAATTAATTTAGGTCGTTAATAGATATTTTTTTATATAGGTAAAAAGACCATTTTTCATCATACCTGAATTTAAGAACAATGCATCAATTTTAGCGTCAAATATTAGAACGTTCTACACTATTATTTATCAATAGATGATAGATGAAAATGTTCATTCATTGTCACCACTTGTTCATTCCTGCAGGTGTTAGTATTGTTCTATTATTTTTTATCAATAGCCTTTTGTACAATTTTGGCAATGAAGTTTTTTTGCGTTGCGAAAAAAAAAATAGACTAATGATTTTGAGAAGTCCAAAACAAATGTTTAAACAATTGGTTTCTCATTCATTTAACCTTTGACTTCGAATTTCAAAATTTTATTTCTGATAATAATTGATATTAGTAATATTTTAATGATACTTTCAAATTTTCCTAAGGAGGGTGTAATTTTTTTAAAACAATAACGGAACGGTGCCCCACTTATAAAATTGTTTACTTAAAACATTGTTTCTTATAGCATTTTAAATTATACGAGTATATTTTCATAAAATGAGACATATATCAAGATGTTGAAAGGGGTCAAGTTAACGCTTGGGAACATTTTTTTTTTGTTTTCGATTGCCTGAGATTTTTTAATGGATTTTGAATAATTTCACATTGTTTATTTCAAATCTGAAATCAGTTTTCCCTCAAATCTATTTTTTTAAAATGACATTTTTAGTCCATTTTACATCGAAATGTACAAGTTTTAAAACGTTATATATAATAGGTAGTCCCGTAAATTGTGAGATAAACTTCAAGGGGAGTTAGGGCACATAATCAGGATTAAAATTGCATAGGAGCCCATGGCCGGAAGCGTTGTAGTACGCAGCTAGGGCAGCTACTCTATTTTTATTTCTACCAATTTTAGAAGTTGCCCATAATTTATACTAAGGAGCAAAAAGCTGGATTTTTTGTTTGACTTTACAGTCTTTGACAAAATATTTGATATGATTTCTAGACCTTGAATAAAAATTTCAGGTGAGGAACTTTCACGAAGAGGTTAACTGATTCTGACTGTCTTAAAATTAACGCTCCTTTTTTATTTCACTTAAGCCAGTCCATATTATTCTATTTTAAAGTTCTGGGGATAGAGTGCCTGCTTCCCAATGAGACGACCCAGGTTCGATCCCAGCGTTGACTGGTTGATTCAAATTCTGATCCCGGCTCACACTGACCACTGTGGTGACTTAAATTATCCTTAGCGGTACTCAGAGGTAGACAGATCATGGGTTCGAATCCCCTTGCCATGAGGATAAAAATGGGAAGCGTTCGTGGTTTTCCTCTCCGTGGTTTGTAAAGCAAATGCGAGTTAGTTTCATCAAAAATTCCTCCACGATAGCTAGTTTATCCCGATGCTTGATCCAGGAGTTGCCTAGTCTTCTGGGTTGGGTTCAAAATTAAAAGGCTAAGGAGTAGCATTGATAGTCGTAAACTCAGAAATTAGTCGACTTTTCAACGCCGGTTATAATATAATAAAATAAAACATTTCTTTTAATGACAATTTAACTTTATTAATTGTTCTATTCTAAGTTGTAATATCTTTAGCAGGGTATTAACACTTTAATTTTTATATAGATATAAAAAAAGAGAGGAAATAAACAGATTTAAAAAAAAATTTCAGCCAATTTTAGAAGTGGCCCATAATTTATACTAAGCAGCAAAATATTAGCATTTTGTTTCGTTTTGTTTCACAGTCCTTGACCAAATATTTGATAGTCATTTCTAGTCCTTGAACGATCTTCCAGGTGAGGAACATTCACGAAAAGGGCAGCTGATTCCAACCCTCTTACAATGAATGTTTTTCATTTCACTCAAGCGAGTCCATATTATCTCTTTTAAAAACAATACAACGTTATTAATTGTTCCATTCGAAGTCATAATATCTTTTACTGGGTATTGCGATCAATGAAAGGCATTTATAAAAACTTGTTTTTCCTACTCTGGGAGTTTTATGAATGAAAACAAAACTCTTACACTGTTTGAATTTTTATTCTAAAATTATGGTAAAATAACCGGTAGAAGCTTGTCCATCTAATTAGCCGCAAAGTTAACGGTAAAGAACATTTTTTTTAATCTTACGGTTTTGAAACCGTTTGCAACTAAAAAAACTATGAATATAAATCTATCGGTTTTTTTATAACCATTTACTACTAACATAGTTTCAAAACCGTAAAATAGAAATTTAACTGAACATTGCAGCTAGGTTTTTCATTAGGTAATGGGTGTTGGAGTTGGTTGAGTTCTGCCTTATCAGATGAACCGTAGAATAGAGTTTACTTAGTTTACCGGGTTGCTTCTCCTCTCGTAAGAAAAGGGAAATACTAGGACACTTTTGTGTTAAGTATCTTTATGGTACTGCCATCTATGCATGAATGAGGATATCGTATTACAATAGTCCAGGGTCACAAAACGGAGAGTGCAGGACACTGGAAACCATTCATATGTAGGGAATGGATGAAATATTGTGGTATCAACGCTAGGACTCGAACCGCGGTTTTGTCGGTCATCAGATTGAGATATTTGTGCTTTCGGCAATAATATAAACCCAGTTGCAAAGAAATAAATGACTTCCTTACGTGGGCTTAGTTGGTGCAGAAAAATTCCGGTTGTTTCACCGTATTAGGTAAAAATTGTTAATATACAGTTTGTCTCTCCGTTAACAGTTTGAATACCATCTTATTTATGGTTATTTGTTTGTTTTCTTTGAATAAGGTAAAATATCAATTAAATAAATTGTTATTTAACCCATTTTTCCGAGAAATTTCTAATATCGAATAAAATATTTACGCAGCGAACCTGATAAAATTAAGTTTTATGTTAAGTTGTTATGTTAAGTATAAATTAAGTTGATAAAATTAAGTTATATTTTTGAACAGTAATATCAAATATGATATAGTTTGTTTCAATAACGCATGAGTTACAAATCCTAAATACTTAAAATTTGTATACTTTTTAGCCAGTATTTGAATATTATATATGTTTTAAATTTAATAATTGATTTATTTGTCAAAATTAATCCTTATAAATTAATTAATAGAAATATAAATTAATTAATAGAATAATTTTAATAAATTAATTAATTAATTAACCCTATTAATTAATATATTAATTTAATATATTAATTTAATATATTAATTTAATAAATTAATTTAATAAATTAATTAATAGAATAAATTTTAATCTTCCGAAAAAAAACAGCATCATATCTTGTTACAATAATATCTGATTTTTACAATAATACTTTGTTACAAAATGCGTTATTTAAATTTCATACCCACATCTGAATAGCATATCTTTTATAAATTTAGTAATTATCAAAGCTATTCAGTGAGAATACCGTATTTTAATTTTATTATTTCTGTACAAAAGAGAAAAAAAACCAAAATATTTTTATATATTGTTTTACAACAGTACATAATTTTGGTTAACTATTCTAAATGTTTAAAATTTTAATAAAAATTTCACGCCAGTGTTTATGCAGCTTATTTACACCGAAGAGCCATTACATTATGACCACCCTCCACCTATAACAATGGGCTCGCCCAGGTTATCATGGTTTCTCACCCAGGAACAATGTTTTCATGGGGCACATTAGGACCCATAGTCCTCATAGAACATTCCCTGACGTCTGTAAGCTACTTGAACATAGTTGCAGACCAGGTTCACCCATTCATGGCAACATCTTTTCCTGCGGGGGATGGTGTTTACCAACAGGATAATGCACCATGTCATAAGGGTCGAATCGTCATGAATTGGTTCGAGGAACATTCCAGTGACTTTCAAGTCATGTCTTGGCCCCCCAATTCACCTGACCTTAATCCAATAGAGCATTTGTAGTCCTACTTGGAAAACCAAATTCGTGCTGCCACGCTACCCCCTGACAATGTGAGGGAATTGCAGGACCAGCTGGTGAGCGCTTGGTACCAGATACCTCAGACTACCTATCAGCACCTTGTGGAATCAATGACACGGCGGGTGTTAGCAGTTTTGAGGGCTAAAGGTGGCCCTACATGTTATTAGCAGGGTGGTCATAATGTAATAACTCTTTGGTGTGTATCTGCATTAATGAATTTAAATATTAAAGTTACTATTTTAATATTAGCGATAAAAATTAATTTTAACATTTAAAAAGTCCAAAAACAACATCATTTTGTTACAGTAATACATGAGTTATTCAACTTAAGTATTTAATATATTTAACTTACTTAACAGGACCAGCAGGACCTGGACCTGCTGGACCAGCAGTTAATGTTTTTATGTTATTACAGTAATTGAGTAGCATAATTATTCTTATGAATGTAGTAATTGCTAAAGTAAGCATTATAAATTAATTGATAAAAGTAAATTTTAAATTATATTTCAGAACAATAGAGTAAAAACAATATAATATTTTCTTACAATAATATCTAGTTACATATATTATAGTTTATGATGATTTTATTCTCGAATTTGACTAACATATCTCTTATAAATTAGTAACTAAAGGTAACAATTTAGGTAAAAAATTTAATTCTAAACTATTTTTACGCACAATATTGTAAAAATTACACCACATTTTGCAACAAAAATGCATAAGCTGGTTAAATGATTTAAATATTAAAAATTTTAATTAAAATTTCAAGCCAGTATCTGAGCAACGTATCTGTTTCAGTGAAAGAAATAATTACTAAAGTAACCATCATAAATTACTTGATAAACTAAATACTTTTCTATTTATTTGCAAAGAATTAAAAGGTTTGCTGCAAATTATCAGGACACTATC
This sequence comes from Parasteatoda lunata, assembly GCA_949128135.1. NCBI lineage: Eukaryota > Metazoa > Arthropoda > Arachnida > Araneae > Theridiidae > Parasteatoda > Parasteatoda lunata. The sequence goes on from OX421977.1 coordinate 81,026,722, forward strand.
TTTCTTAACTTTGCTAGTATTTAATGAAAAGAAGAAAAAAAAATAGGTTAGCAATGTTTTTAACAGTTTACCTTACCACATAATCTCAACATAATATTTCATTTTCAATTATCAACATAACATTTTATAAATAAACATTTTTCAAGGTTTTTTAGTATCATTGATTATTATCTAGGTTATCATTATGCATTTTATGGAAAGAAATAATCAACCTTCAGAAAGGGTTATCAATAAAGGTGAAGCTTAAATGTGATTCTTTATTTTTCCTGATATTTATAACTGTTATAAGTATAAACCGGTACCATTTTTGAGCAATTAATGTGTAACTTTAAGGTGAAAATGAGAGTTTTAGTTATAATATCCCAGAAAACTGTTAAACGATTTAAAGACGAAATTTTTTTAATATTTGTTATTATTTACTTGATGTCTGCACACTGAAAACAGTAAAGTCAAAACTACCAGAATATGGTAACATTTACTGTGTTTCTGACTCTATGGGAACACTAAAATGCTCGGTAGTTTTTACCGAAGCGCCTTGGTAATGATTTTAAAATAAACAATGAAATATGGTTTTACAATATGTGTAATTAGATTTTAAATATGGTGAAATATGGTTATTTCTTCCTGATATAGAGCATGGCATAAAAATCTCTTATTCGGATAAATTTAGATTTCAGTTTTGTATTTTTTACTAAAATTGTGGTAATAATAATCTCCCGTCTGGGGGCGCATACATGCATAAATTGATAGCATGCACGCACCCTTGGTAAGGTGTAAATTTGTGAAATATTGATAGAATGATGGCTGCAAAGTGAGGCCATATATTACAAGATCGACGACTGCTTCTTAAAATAATCATGATAATAATAATAAAAAAGACACTAAAATATTATCAATTTTGGATCACAACTTTTTATCATTTTTCACATAGCATTAGCATTTAGCAAAGAAAAATCGGACATGCATACGCATCATTAGTTACAAAGTATGTATCCAAAATAGTGATAAAATGATGAATGTAAAAAGGATGAATAAGTACAAAATATAAGCAACTAGTGATGTTAGAAGCCATAAAGTACTAAATCTTGGTCTGTTCATAAAATTTAAGAAATAAGGATTGGAATAGGATGTTAACTTTTTGACCCATGGCAGAAATCGCCATTTTCTACATAGAATTAGTATATAACACAGAAAAAAAAGCTATGTGCTGTCTTGAATTTTTAATATTATGTTATATGTCTAAAATATTGATAGAAGGTGAAAAATATGAATAAAAAGTGAAATGTGAAATGATGCATCACAAAATTTTAGTTTCTTACATGAAATATAAGAAGAAAAAAAATGGAATTGGATCTCAACTTTCTACAAGGCTTACCGCAGAAATTCTTATTTCCTATATTGAATTAGCATAGTTCAAGAATGTCTGACATGTGCACGCATTCTTAGTTGAAAATAAAATATGATTCAGGAATGAAGTCAACTGCTGCAAAATCTTAGTCTGATACATACATTAAAAAAAAAAAAAAAAAAAAAAAAAAATCCAATTTTTAAAGTACTTCGGAGAAAAATTCCCTCGTTTAGCCTTATGTTAGTTCTGAAACAAAAAGAGAAAAGTAAATAAGTTTACGAACAACACAGGAAAGAAATTAACAATCTTTGATAAAACAATGAGTAATGGTATGTTTGAATCATGCTAATAAAGATTATAATCATCGGAATATCCGGTAAAAATGCCTCACCCCCATCAAAACGCTTGCGAAACATTACAAATACAGGTAAATAAATAATCGGATGGAAAACAATAATTTCAGACTAATGTGATACGAATGTACGTAAAAGAATAAAATTTAAAAAATGTGGAAAAAAAATATCGAAGTACTTTGATTAATAACATAAGAAATTTTTAACATAACACCTTTTTAACATAAGAAATATATAAAACATATTAGTAGTTGTTGTTAATTATTAGCTACTTAAGTCAATTCAGAGCTAAAACATACTTTTCATAAATGTTTTTCTTTTTGGTGCTTTCAGTTATATTTATCCGAAATTAATTGCTTAATTTAATATTCTTTTATTTTCTCCTCAGCTTATTTTTCTTACATTCTTTTCTAACTTCTCTCTTCTCTTCTAACTTATAGTATTTTAATACAAAAACGAATTGTAATAGATTTTGTAATTTTAATTGAATTTTAGTTTTCATAATGAGATATTTAGATTCGTTAAATTTGTAAATCAATTTAAGTAAGTTAAAAATAAATAAATAAAATAAAGGAATGTTTTCAATTATTCTAATATTTTGAATAGTAGATGCAGCCTAAAAATTGTTCAGTTATATATATATATATATATATATATATATATATATATATATATATATATATATATATGTAATATCGGGGTATCAACCCCGCTATTTTTTGTAGTGTTTTAATTTACCTTGGTTGAAATCATGAGCCAATAGATTTTAACAGGCTTTATTTACTGGAGTATGGTGTACACATAGGTCTCAACCACTCTCCCAGCTGGAGGAGGGGGGGACAAATATCAAGACAGTAGTGGCGAAGGCTAGGTTGGCATCTTCGTACATCAAAAGACACGCAAAAACAACTGCTCCTTCATTTTATACTAATAATCAAAAGCGGTGAAAAGGCCAGTCATTACATTCTTTGTATTCCTACACATTAAGGAAAATCATTTAATGCTTCCTAATATGGAAGTGAAAGAGGGAAAGATTCTAAAAATAACTCCTCCATTGAAATATAAATCTAATTATAATTCATTGGTATGTTTTCAGCCTTGAATTCCCAAAATAGAATATCTCTACGCTTATTGTTTAACAAAGACATTTTATGAAAACGAAAGAGTTTTAATGCTTTTATTAATACAAAAGTATATATATATATATATATATATATATATATATATATATATATATATATATATATATATATATATATATATATATATATATATATATATATATATATATATATATATATATACATTCCTCTTCTTAAAAGTTTATTGATCGCAGGAAGGAAAAGAGGGATTAATCAACATAAAGCAAGGCGTGTAAGAATCAGTGGAAACGTAATAGAATTTATCTCTTCTAACTCGAGGGTTTCGTTGCAGATAATTGTTACTATATAACCAGATTATTTATTAATTGTTTCGAGTTTCTTGTAATCATCATGAAAAGCAGAAAATTAATTAATGACTAATTATAACTAAATTGAAATAATTAATAATCAATAAATAAAACTAATTATTTTATTATTAATTAATTTTAATTTCGTGTAATTGTCATGGAAGGCAGTGGTAGATTTTATTGTCATTTCTAAATAGAAAAAAAAACATATGTAATTATTATTTTATACTTCTAATTTACGTTTGTAGTAAGTATTATAGATAGCAGCACTACCACAAATTCGTCAAATTTCAGTTTTTAAACTAGACAAGATATAATAGATGGCAGCACTACAAAAAGTATATTTTACCATTTACATCTTACCTAGAACTAATACAATGAATATATATTTTTTAAAATAAATAACTGCTGTTAGATTTTCTAAATATCTAACAATTCTTCTTTATTTTCCTTTTTTAAAAGATTTATGTCAATAATTAAAAATAATAATTGATAAAGTTATTTTAATAAATTTTATTTTTTAAAAAATATGATAATGTCAATTTACATTTATGGATAGAAAATAAAATAAATGATAGCCTCGATCTCACGTCCATTATTTAATTCATTTTATTGAGAACTAGCTGCCTCCGGCGACTAACCGGCTGACCATAAAATATTGCACAATTTAAAATAATGCAGTCATAAAATAAAGATAGTATACAAGTATAATAAATTCGTATTATTTAAATAAGAATCGATTTAATTTTTATTTTCTTTTGATGATTCTTTGACTTCTTGCATGTTCGTATGGTATCGTGAAGAATTTGTTATTAAGATGCTTAGAACAACATATGCTTTGATGGATGATAAATCAAATTAACAACATTGTCAAAACCATACTGTGCACTTATTTGCCATTATTTATTATGCGAGTAAAAAAACTTCATTCGTAATTTTTTTTCTTCCAAAATGAAACTAATTTTAACTGTTTATAAATTTAAGTTAAAAGAGACAGTAGTGGACTGCGCTCAGTAATAGCCTAAATTATAACCCCCACCCCTAACAGTATGCTGATTGCGCTTTATGCTGATTGCGCTCTTATATATATATGCTGACAAGCGGTTCACGGAATATACAAATAATGAATAAAAAGAAACTGATACAGTTTTTTGCATATAACAAAAAACGAAAATGAACAATGAATGTATATATTCGTTGAACAAGAAGAAAAAAAATTGACAAAATTAAAAACAATGTGAGAATTTGTCGGTTTAGAAAATGGAATTATTTGGTTTAATTCAATATTAGATCCAGCTTTAATCTTGAAATTTGTGTTAGGTCATACAAAAGGAGTGATTGACTTATTTCTTTTTCTTTTTTATCTTTTTACTTTTTTTTAAGATGTTTATTCTTACAATCAGCATAATCATCACATTTACCAATATTTAGTAATTGAAGCGATATATTTTCTTACTCCTCTTCCTTTTTTTATATCCCTTTTTTTAATAAGTTTAATTTTATATCCCTCCTTATTATTGCATCTCAATATTTCATAATTTGCAATCATTTTTGATCCTTGACAATAAACAAGATTTGCATAAAATTAGAAATTTCATTAAATAATTCAAAATTTTTCTCTTCAATTTCAAATAGTTGTTTTGTATTCCATATTTTATTTGCATATGTTGACTGAATACAACAAAATTTATTATAATAGTAAATGTAACTAATTAAAAAGTGCGTGATGTGTGTATGTGGCCCACCCTATGAACGGGTATATGTGGCAGTGTGGCTTGCTAATGTTGCTCACCTCCAGGTTCTCAGGTGCCTGGTGACTAGTTTGGCTCACTGGGTAACATTAAAGAGCAGCACTTTCGGCATCTTCTGAGGTAAAGGACGAAAGTTCAGTACCTGCCGTTACAAAAAAAAAAAAAAAAATTAAAAAGTAAACAAAGCTTATTTACTGGTCAGTAATTTTAAAACTGTAACTAATTACGTGTCAAGCATCGTACAATGTTGCGTATTAAAGTAATGTATGATTACTTTGTAATGCAATAAAGAAAAATCAACTTAAGTTTTAAGTTTTTAATTTCAAATAATTATTAGTAAAACGTAAGATATCATAAGTTAAACGTAAAGATAAAAAATAATATTAAAAAGGGATGATAAATCAATATTTATCTTACATCTTGTCTAAGTAAATGAAAGTAATACGATAAAGTAAAATATTTGAACTTTAAGGGAGAACATAATTTTATTTTTCTCAAATCTAAAATGAAAAACATAAGTCGCAACACTTCAAAAATAAACTTCTAACATCACCGAAAACCTCTCACACTGTAAAAAATTTCGGAATAAAATACCGGCGCTTTGGGTGCATTATCCGTAAAATGCATTTCAGCGTAAAATCAATTTTTAACGTAATGTGTATTTAATTAGAGTGATTCAGTGATTTTATGGTAATTATAACTGTAAAAATTATTGTATATTTATTTTTTTGTTCCATAACATGTTCAGGTAAGAATGGATTTTACGGTAAAAAGTACCGACATCCTAAGTGCCGGCCTTAATGCTGTAATTTGATCCGGAATTTTTCACAGTGTATTACACTCATTTTTCGAGACTAATGCAGTTAAGGCCTGACAAAAAAAAAAAAAAAAAAAAAAAAAAAAAAAAAAAAAAATTATCTTTTTTAGCCTACTAAAAAACGATCTTAAAACTTTTATTTTAATTCAAACTAATTGTTTTCTTAAAGAAAAAATGCAATTAGCAGATTTCGCATTTAGGATGCTCAAATTTCAAAATTTAGATTAGAAGTCCATTTATTTACAGAAGTCCTTTTATTGACCAAGATTGTACTCAATATTTCAGTCTAAACATTTTGCACGTTGAATTTATTTTAAAATAAATGTAACGCTATAATTACACTTTTCTGTGATTATTCTATCTTTTTATAATAATAGCTGAAAAGATGAATTTGATTTAAAATATTGGGGAAAAAATAAACTACCACATCGGGCAACAGCTGTATATGATTTTACGGGTCCATTTTAGCCATTACACGAGGAAGAATAAAGAACGAAAAATTCATTAAAAACCAATAGATGAGGTCTTACATAACGATCATTTCCCTCCAAAATTCCAATAATTACTCCGATTCTTGCCTTGAAGTTTTTTTTTTCTTCTTAAAAACATTTCAAAGAACTCATATGTTTGATTTTTCTTTCATAACGATCGCAGACTTGAAAATAAGAAGGAAATAAGTTATGAAAAACCTCAATGTTTATCGAAAGAATAAAATCCAATAACCAAGAAAAAAAAATCCTTTTTATTTACTTATTTTTTGTTTTTGCTTTTTTTTTTAATCAAAATATAAAACGCTCTAAGACGCAGATTATTGTGAAAATTGTAATTATAAGTAAATTAAGCATACATTCCATAAAATGCAATTTTATAGATTTGGTCTGAAACAGAAATTAATTGGAGTTATGCCAAATGAAATGAACTTTACTGTTACGAATGGAATTGATTTTTTTTTTAAAATTGTAATATAAATCGGTACAACACTGATTGAATGAAATAAATTCTCTTTTGCGAAACTCAGCTTTTACTTTTAAAACATAATGCAAAAACATGTGTTCAGGTTTTTATTAATAATCCTTTAATCTTGTTTAATTGGTTTCGCTGTTTCAAACTATATTGCGTGTTTTTCATTTCATTTTCCTTCTCTTATCACTATGTACATAAAAGTAAAAGTCTGGATGTTTGTTCGCTAATAACTCAGGAACGGACGAACCGATTTCGATCATGTTTTTTTTTTCTCAGCAGTTTGCAAAATTTCGAAGGGGTGGTTTGTAAATAACCACCTCTTTTCAGCATCATGAGGTTCGGGTACAGTAGTAGCATTCGAATAATATAAAATTTGTGTTATTTATAGCTTAAATAATAATTTTTTGATGCCTACTGTTTTGATTTTTAACAATTCTTTTTTTTTCTCCAGAGATTGTGAAAATATATCTTAAGAAAGGTGATTATAGAACACCTTTGATTAATTAAATGATATATAATAAAACCATTCCATTGCAATCTCTACCGAAAATGCGAGTGCATTAATTGTAAGTGCCTGCCAGAGCATAGAGCACTCAAATCAAGAACAGTAGCCATCGTAGGAAAGTAATCCAGGTTCGTATCCGGGTGATAACTGGTCCATTCAAATACTCTTCCTAGCACGCATGAATAAAAAAACTGAGGAAAAAAAAAATCTCATGGTTCATTGCCTCAATTCCCTTGGGGAATGTGCTAACCGTGGAAGATTTTCATGGTTTTTCTCTTCATGAAACACTTATGTGGGTCAGTTCCATCAAAATGTCTCCCAAAAAGGTGATTTTGTCCCCATAAAGGAGATTCATTGTCTTCTGAGTTGCGTTCTTATATCAAGACTACAGATGTCATATAGATGTCAGAAAATCCAAACTGGTTCAGCTGTTTAAAAAAATATCTGTCATCATAAACAGCATTTATTTTAGCGGAGAAAAAAATAGAAAAGTATGAAAAACAGTTTCTCCAACATACGTTTTATAAAACTATGCTTTTTTTCTTCGAGTTTTAGCTTTAAGACTTCTAAACAAATTTTGTTTCGCAAAGAAAATTTTTTTTTTTTTTTAGATTTTAATATTTATTTTAATTAAGAAATAGTATGTCACTTCTTGCTCTAGTTTAGTTCGGTTTCTCCAAAAAACTTATCAAATATAAAAACAAATTAAATTTACTTTTTGTTTTTATTCAGGCTTGAAAAAAAACGAAGGAAAAAAAGGAATAGTTGAACATCTGCTTGATTATATTTTCAATTAGGGTGATGTCCGCATATTTTATGAGCTCGAAAATTTAAATAATTAAAACAGAATTCCAGCTGTTTTCTTCACTCGTATAAATATATTCATGTTTAAGATGAAAATTTAGGAATATGGAAAAAGATCAGTTATAAGGCTGACAAGAAAGTTTAGACCTTAATTTAAAGAAATACATTGATTTAGAAATACTTTTATCACCAGGCTTCTATAGAAAAATAAATGCAATTTTAAATTAACGAAAAGTTTTGTTAAAAGAAAACTAATCAAATGAGATTAAAATCGAATTAACATACAGCTTAAAATAAACCTTCGGCATTTCTCAAACAATCTTTTTATGAAAAAAGTAAAAAAATAAAAATTGGCCTATTTAAAAAAAAAAAAAAATTATTATTTCTTTGATTTTAGGAAATTTTTTCTCGTTGCATGGAATTAGTTGCATGGAATTATGTGATACGGTGGAAAAAAAAAACAAAAGGCAAAATTAGACCACAATCATTTAAACAGTTTCTGAGTTATCTACTTTATAATAAAAGTCAAATGTTTGTATCTTGATTTCTCTTCGACCGATTACGTTTACATTTTGTATTTTGCAATTTAAAGTAAGTTATCTTCTTTAAATTAATGTTAAAGTTTGTATACCTAACAATTCAAAATTTTTTGACTGTTAAAAAATATTTTAAATAAAACTAAAAATACTTTTTTTCTATGGAATTATCTTTGGATAAATGAATTTTACAATTAAGGGCTAAAATTTGCTTGATTCGCTTGAAAAGATATCGAGATATGTTGTCATACGCAAAAATTAAATTAAAATTAAAGGGAACCAAATTTTTGACCACTCTTTTCCAGGTTGCGGCTACCCTCTAAATTTTGAAGGTCAAAAATCCAAGCCTGATGAAAAAAAGTATTTTTAAAAAAAAATCAATATTCAGAAAAAATAAATTTTTGTATTTAATTTCGTCACTTATCGTGCTCCATTTGGCTGTTTTTTATAAGGTTAGACCCTTCAACCATTAAGATTATCGAGTCCTAGTGCGTGAGAATTCAATTATTGGATCAAAAGTTATTTAAGGTGTTCACTTTTTTCATTTTGTCCATTGTTAATTTAGTTACAAATAACGTTTAAATATATATATAGCACAAAACAAACAAAAAATATAGTTTTCAAACGTTAATATGATAAAATGTTTAACATTCAAATTAAAAATGTAGTATATAAGCATCATATAAAAACATAAACAGTAGTAATTTTACAAGCTTTTTTTAAAATATTCTCTTTAAAATTGTCAGAAATCGATTGTAATTTCTATTAAGCAAATCTATCCGAAGTAAAGGAGCACAAAATACAGTAGTATTATAACTACTAGTAGTATTATAACTACTAGTAGTATTATATCAAAGTAGATATTATAACTACTTGGTGAACATCTGACCAATGGGATACCTACAAGTGACGTAGTGTGGGTATCTCGATCCTGATTGGTTGTGTACGTTAACAACTGTTCTTTCCTTTCTATTTTGAGTAAGCCTAGCCTGTCAAGTACCGATTCTCTTAAGTATCACAGCCTATATTGTTTCACAAAGATTTCAATTCTACCACTATATACTTACACAAAACAGGCATGAAGTCATGTAGAATTAACAACTTATATGTAGAATAATAATCATGTAGAACAAATAAACTTATTATGCATCGAAGTTGCCAGGTTGGCAAAACAAAAATATGTCATGGCTACAATAAAATGCATAAGCAAATAATAAATCTAATTTAAGTAAAAGAAGTAGACTAGAAATAGCTATATTTTGACGAATTCGATGTGATGTACGGCTCTGCATTTAATTAACTTAACGTTAATTAATATTTTGAGTAATGCAGAGAAAAACTTAGCTCAACTTTAATACTCCATATTGCTGATAAAGATTAGCTTATGATGACGTCATAGGTCACATGCGTGAGTGTTGGCTGTCATTTTCTTCTTTGAGTGTTAAGTACCCAGTCAGAGCCTGACTAAGGCAGGGGCATACGGGGCAGCCGCCCCAGGCTCCCACATCTAAGGGGGTCCCCAAATCGAAGAGTTTATATTACATTTCCTTCTTTAATGAACTTTTTTTTAAACAAAATATCAGTTCAAAGTAAAATCCGTCAGTTTTATGTTAGCTTCTTCATTAATCTATCGTATGAACACAAATTACATTTCGTAAATCCATAGCTTTCTAGGGCGGAAATCAGCTTAAATTTTACAACTATGATGGACAAATTTGGCCCTTCAAAAGCCTGTATTTTTAAATTTCGCAAAATGCGATATTCTTACAAAAATACAGGCATCTGATAGGCTTAATTGAGCCATCGTAATTGTGAAATGTTTGCCGAATTCTGCCCTAATGTCAGCAAGGACATGAATTTTTCACAGTTAGATGAGAAAGTTAACAATCAGAAAAATACATTTGGCATGATGGACATAGAATTGTAAGAAAATCAATAACAAGGACAGAATGATATTTCGCCTGACCATTGAAGTTGGGACTTTATAGCTATTTTAGGTTCTAGTCATTTTTCTTGTTATTTTTAATGAGGTGAAAAATTTAAATACTTCCATAAAGTTAGGTTCTTCATTACTACGAAAGTTAAGCAGAGGGGGCCCCCAAACAGGTTTTTGCCCCGGGCCCCAATTAGGCTAAGTCGGGCCCTGTACCCAGTTGTATAGTTTTAATATTACACAAAAAAACAAAGTTTGTGTGAAAATGCAACATTATTTATCAAATTCTTTCTCATAAAGAAAAAACCTAGACTTATATTTTCTTTTTAGTTTTTTCTTTCCGCTAAGTTTAAGTTTTTTCTTAGTTAAGTTTTAGTTTAGCTTTTTTAGTTAAGTTTTTTTAGTTTCAGTTAAGTTTTAGTTAAGTTTTTTCTTAGTTCTAAGTTAAGTGAAAATGCAACATTATTTATCAAATTCTTTCTCATAAAGAAAAAAATCTAGATTTATATTTTCTTTTAAGTTTTTTCTTTTCGCTAAGTTAGTTTTTTCTTTAAGCTAAATCGCGCTTAATATATTTTTAAAAGAAACTCGGATTTGAAAATTTATTTCAACTATTTCTCCTACTTTTTTGTTAAATCTCCAAATAGCTTTTGATAATATTTATTTTGAGATTTAGCAAACAAATCACCGACTCAAAACTTGTTCTCAAACAATTATTTTTTAAATTTATTTAGTTAGAATACTTAGTACTAGTTAATCTGCTAATTGGTTTTAGATTTTTATCGATTCTTACACGTAATATTTTGAAGCAAAACAAAATCATAACAAATTTTTAAATGCTGCTTCTTCATAAAAGTCGACATATCTATTCACTTTATGCATGAAGCTAAAAGTTAAGTTCTAAATCACTTAACGAATCTCTTTAACCGTAATTTATAATAGTATATTAATGTAATTTGCCCCAAAAAAGAATAATTTTAAGACGCTTAATAAGATCAGACAATAATTTAAAAAAGTTTATCTTAAAAGGCAACGTAGAATTACATTATTCTAATAATAATAATAATAATAATAATAATAATAATAATAATAATAATAATAATAATAATAATAATAATAATATTACTAATAAAAATAATAATAATATTAATAATAATAATAATATTAATAATAATAATAATAATAATGAAAACAATCCTCCTAAACTCCAAGTTTAGAAATCAAAGAAAATCAAAAACTATAATAAGCCTGAGCTTATCTAAGCCTGAGCTTAATGAGCCTGAGAAAAATTTAAAATTCGGTCTATACGGCATTATAGGTAGATCGAATTAAATTATGTTAAAATTGGAATTTTAATGCAATGTTTATCAAAAATTTTATTTATTTATTTATCATGGTTATTATTTCTTATTGTTTTTAATAAAATAGTTTAGATATACATTCAGAAAAATTATCGTCAAAATTACCAGAATTCGATAAAATTTACCATATTTTTGGCTCTAAGAAAGCACCAAAAGGCTTGGTAGTTTTTAAAGAAGTGCTTTGGTAATGATTTTAGTAAAACTAACTATAAAAATGGTTTTATAATGTATGATAAAATTTTATAAATGTGGTAAAATTTGATTATTTTATTATGGCATCATAGTGCATGGCATAAAAACCATTTATTCGATTAAAGTAACTTTTTACTTTTGAATGTTTTACTAAATGCGTGGTAAAAAGATCTATCATTCTGAAGAACTGAATTTCCGGTAAACCGTTACCATACGAACGGAAAAAAGTACCAAATGAACGTTTCAAATACCGTATATTGGGTTTAATTAACCAGAACTATAGATTTGTTTCCAAAAACTACTTTTATTATAATACTAGACAGTAATTTTATCAGAATTGTTTTTTTCCGTGTTGTTTTAATAATAATAATTTATAATATTTTTATAGTTTTATTTTTAGTTAAAAATTGGAGTTGAGGATATCTAAGGAAAAAAAAACTATATTTCATAGACTTATTATATCACAGAATATTTTTATAAAAGAAAAATACTAAAAGAATAATAATTTCTGTATTTCTTTTAATATTTGGAAACTGTATTTATTAAAAAATACTTATTTATTTACTTTGGGAAAAGTGTGATTCCACATTTTCTTTATATGAAATTTTTTTATCATTTTTCTGTATTTACTAAAGCGCTTCAAATCATAAAATTTCATTTCTACTGTTAAAGAATAAAGTTTTAATTATGCTAACCAAAATCAATTACTCTAATTATTAAAATAATTTTATTAAATGATGAAAAACATTTTAAAGACAAAAACGCACTTATGAGGCCCATTTTTTCATTAGTGAAACTATTAACCTTTTACAAAGCAATTAACCATTCCATTAATCAAGAAATAAATTCATTAAACTCTTAAAAATTAAACACAGCTTTAAAAGATATTACGTATTATTAATGGAAACAGAAATTTTTGAATGATAATTAAGAAAATTAACTTATTCCATAATTATAAAACTTAAATTAATCATATCCTTTTATTGACGTTTCTTAATATCTTAGATAAGAAATGTGTTCTAAGGACCTGGCAAAGCAGCTATTAAAATTAAACATTTTCAATTTCGCTAATTAGTGTGGTTTTAATTTATGCATAATTAAAAATTGTTGAAATTATTCGTTCATTTTATATTTATCACTTTAGTAGAGAAAGGAAGTACAATTTAAGCAAAATTACTTCGAAAAGTTTGAAATCTGTTGCTCATATTCTTTAATAGATATACAAAAATGTAACAAAGTATTTTAAATTTGAATAAGTTTTAATTCGATAAAATAAAATGGGAAAAGCGTATTGTGGCGTGTATTGGGTGACCTAAAAATCTCACAAAATTTTTGATTTTGTGCCATTTGTGCTAAAAAATTTTCCAAACGAAACAAAATGTGACGTTTCATAGTTTTAAGTTAGAAATAATGTATCGCCGCACGGAAGAACAATAATTTTTTAGTATTGAGTCATTTCTTGGTGGAGTGATTTCCATCTTTTGCCATCAGAATTGACCGCCCAGATCATGCTATTTAACCATACTAAACTTTTTTCTTTAAAGTCCTTAATCTATGCCTTGAAAAAGGAAATTGGGCACCGTTTAAAGGAAATTTAGCCACATTGATTAATCGGTCATTGAAATCTTCAACTATAATATGCGTTTGTATTGACAAAGCTGAGAAAGAGAGTTAACCAATATGTTATTCTATGCTTAACCTAATACTGTATATTTTATGAATCTATAAGAAAATTATTATCTACACTGCTAAAATAAATTCTATTGTATCACAAAAAATTTCCCAGAGATTATCCTTATGCAACGGAAAAAAAATTACATTGACAGAAATTTTATGTTAACAAAACACTACATAAAATATTTGTTCACATTAAATATTTTCCGTCGGTCAGGATACGTCAGCGAAGTTTCGAATGAAGATAGCTGTATACTCTATAGTGAAACAGATTTTAGCAGATTTTATTCCATTTTTTGTGAGGTTTTCGGCGCTTTTTGAAGAATAGAAAATCTCCACGACTGAAAGAATGATCGGCCCAAAGGGGGATTCGACCCCAGGACTTTCCTGGCATGATGCCAATTCCTTGACCACCACACAAGCCGGTCGGCATCTACTTTAATGTATCAAACTATTTGTTGCCGCTTTGATACCAAAGTTCTTCATAGTCAAAACTGAAAAAATAAGTACCGATGTGTAAGTTCTGTATCGATGGTTACAGATTTTATCTGTTAACAGAAAAATGTCTCTTTCGACAGATTATTATGTAGTAATTTCTGAAGCTTCAATGTATCAAATTATTTGTTGCCGCTTTGATACCAAAGTTTTTCATAGTCAAAACTAAAAAAATATGTACCGATTGTACCGATGTTTAAGTTCTGTATCGATGGTTACAGATTTTATCTGTTAACAGAAAAAAAAGTCTCTTTCGACAGATTATTATGTAGTAATTTCTGAAACTTCAATGTATCAAATTATTTGTTGCCGCTTTGATACCAAAGTTTTTCATAGTCAAAACTAAAAAAATATGTACCGATGTTTAAGTTCTGTATCGATGGTTACAGATTTTATCTGTTAACAGAAAAAAAAGTCTCTTTCGACAGATTATTATGTAGTAATTTCTGAAACTTCAATGTATCAAATTATTTGTTGCCGCTTTGATACCAAAGTTTTTCATAGTCAAAACTGAAAAAATATGTACTGATGTATAAGTTCTGTATTGATGGTTACAGATTTTATCTGTTAACAGAAAAAATTTCTCTTTTGACAGATTATTATGCAGCAATTTCTGCAGTAATTTAAATTGTTTTAAATTTCTGTAGCTATAGAGAGCAGAAAATTACTGTAGAAAAGTTAGAGAATAGTTATTTTTAAAAGAAATATCCTTACAGTGTAATAATTCATTTCTGTGTTTTTATATCACATCTTTTTCTCCATTCCTGCATTTTCATCATCTGTTTCTCACCTTATCTGAGATTCTCATTATGTGTTTTTCATCATTCCTGTTTTTTTTTTTTTTTGCTAAAATTATTTTGAACTTGTGATTGCCTGATGAGAATTTTTGTGACTGTGTTGGCTTTCAACAATATCTGCCAGCAAAGCGAAAGAAAACAGTTACCCGACATACTCTTCTGTACGTAACCTTATATAGTGTATACTTTATAAATCTATAAAAAATTTCATTGATTCGTAATTCATTTCGGTGTTTAATATTTTCTATTTTTCACCATTCTTGTGTTTTTTATTAAAAATTATGTGTAAATGTTTTGGACTTGTAAAATTTTGTTTTGGCACCTAAAGAAGATATAATTCTTAAAGGGCCTAGTATAAATTAAAAAATGAATATAGATAGATAAAACGTTGATTTAATTCCAACGAGAAATTGAAATTTATTTTTTAACATATATAACGAATTTGTCATGCAGTATAACTAGCATTTTATAGCAAAAAACTGTGATATTTAAAGAAATCGCAATATTTTAATGTTAAAATATTATACATTATGCTTAATTAAAACCAAAGTAAATTTGGCTTTATTCAAAGAGCAGGAAGAACAATTCCCCAAAAGTTATACATTCTAGTAATGAAAAACTAGTGGATTTAACTGATAAATATAAGATTCAAACACGTAGATATAAAATTATATATATTTTTTCTATTTTCTTGAAAATAATTAGGATATTTTATTTTACTACATAAAAACTAAATAATAATCTGTTTGACAAAATATTTTGATGTTTCCAGGGAAAAATTCAAAGGACTTGGAATAAAAAACTTAGTCAAACTATAAAAAATAATTGAAAAATGTTTCCTACTTCCAGGAAAGTATTCAATACATTTCATTTATTCTGAATCTAAGAATGTAACAATAAAATATAGGTTTATTCCTATAACGAAATTTTCGTTCGATTTAATCTTTAGGTTCTATATATTTGAACATCAAATATTATTAATATATATTATGTTTCAACTTACGTTTAATGTTTTAACTTCATTTATCAAATATTTTTGAAAAAAAAAAAAAAAAAACAATAGTGGTGCAAGGTGGTTTAAAAAACTATTCATTAATCATAAAATTTTGAACCCAATTTTTGTCTTGTTGCCGTCTTTTTATTGTAAGTATCAGTGAAAAAAAATTAATAATAATTAGTGTAATAATATAGTGTTAAAACTAGCTCTAAAGTCGGCCAACAGATGACACAGCTGATTTTATTTTATTTTATAACCGTCGTTGAACAGCCGACCCAACTTAATGGGTTTACGGCTACTAATGTTCAACTCCGTAGCCTTGTAATTTTGAACCCAATCCAGAAGACAAGGGAACTTCTGGATCGAGTATTGGGAGAAATTTGCCTTCGTGGAGGACTTTTTGATTGAGCTAACCCGCATTTGCGTTACATGGAGAGGAAGACCACGAGAACCTACCACGGTTAGCCTGACGGCAAGGGGACTCTAACCCATGATCCGTCTACCACTGAGGATATTTCACGTCAGCACTGTGGTCAGTGCAAGCCGGATGCGGAATTCGTATCGACTGGGATTCGAACCCGGTTCGCCTCATTGGAAGGCGAACGCTCTATCCCCTGAGCCATCGCGGCTCTGACACAGCTGATTAAGAAAAATTATGACATAATGTTTTTGTCAAACAACCATCATATGCATCAATAACATGGAGCAATCTTTGAAACAATAGACAGACGCACGTGCGAACATTTCAGTCCTGAAGTGATTGTACCTAGCAATGTGATTTAAATCAGTGTTCCCCAACCTTTTTATCACCGCGGACCTGTCAACGTATGACAATTTTACCGCGGCCCACTGAGGAGGGGGGGGGGACGTTGATAGTTTATATTTTAGATTATTTTGATTCATTAATTTTAATTTAATTGTATTTAAACATGCCTCCAAAATAAAATACAGTTACACCAAAAAATAAATATAAAGTGATTTAACATTTTAACTTACTAGAACGTTAAATCAATAAGAACCCTGAGCTTGTTTCTTTGCAATGAGACGGTTCCATTCGCGCAGCGCTTTCGTGTTTTATTTATGATATTTACAGTTATGACGATTGATTTTTTTTTATTAAAACTAAATAAAAGAGAAAATAGTTGCGGTCGTTTTCTTTTCATTTTTTTTTTTTATTTTTTACCTTTTAAAACATTAAAAAATTTATGTCACTACTTTCGGGAGCCCCATTTTTTTTTTAAATGAATAAAATTTTAATGGAACACAAATATTTTTAATTTGGAGTATAAACCTAGGTATTTAAATTTAGTTTCAATAAAATGGGCGGCCTGGTACCATTTGATCCACGGACCGGTACCGGTCCGAGGACCGGGGGTTGGGGAACACTGACTTAAATCATATTTAATTGAATACCAGTGAGCGACAACACTAGCGTGTCGAACCTGATTGGCTACTGAATCGACAAATGATAAAATTACCAACGATGACGTCACTTGCAGGGATCCAATAGGAATGAAATGCATCAGTATACATCGTTTTATGATTTTATAAGTCAAGTCAGTAGAGTCCTTTGTTGATGACTTATGTTACTAATTTTGAAACTTGATTGAAATAAATAACCGTGTTTCGTACTCAGAACACAAAAGACGTTCATTTCTAGACGCTTCCATTTTTCTTTAGTTGATTTTTCAAATTATCGAAGATTTTCGAGCTACCTGGTAGTTTTTATTACTAAAAAGGGAAAAAAGATATGAATTATTTTGAATAATAAAATTAAAAAAAAATTTTTTTTGGTTGAACATTTTAAAGTACTTAACGACAACACATTTTCAAATAGCTTGAAAACGTTTGTCACTGATTTTATTTTAGGAAATTTATTTATACATTGCAAAAACAATTATTGTATAGCTGCCACCATTTTTAGCATTGAGGTAAACTAAAATTGTTTACAGTTAAAATTTTTTACTTACTTTTTCACTGTTATAGTTTTATTTATTTATTTATAGTCTACTATTTTGTTTACTGACAACACATATTTCTCCTCTCAGTTGGAACCAATTTTATTGCTCCATTGCAAAAACCTTTCGTTTAAAGAACAAGCACATTTTTATTAATATAGTCGCTCTGACTCTTTCATATATTTGTTATTTTGCCAATTTTGTATTTAATTTTTTTTCCCAACTTAACTACTTAAAAATGCATTTAGTACTTAAAATTGTAATTGTAATTATAACATAAAAGAACTGTAACCAATACACTATAAAATATAAAGCAGTTACAAATACATTATAAAATATAAAGCAGTTACAAATACATTCCAAGATATAAAGCAGTTACAAACTCATTTTAAAACAGAACTGTAGTTATCATACAAATGACAAAATTATAATTGTTTGAATGAATTAGTGTGAAAATAAAACTAATAATGTGCTTGTTTTTTTTTAAACGAAATGTTTTTTCAAGGAAAGCATGAAATTAATTCGAGCGCGTATGAAACTGTGTGTTGTCAGTAAATGAACGAACAAAAATAAATAACACTATAACATTGAAAAAGTAAATAAAAAACGAAACAAAATGCACTGGAAATTTTTTTTTTTTTAGTTTACCTCTACACCGGAATTGGAGACAACCATACACCAAAACTTTTTACAATGTATTCGAAACAAATTTAAAATATTATGCTTTAAGTGCAAACGTATGTTTTCAAAATGCAAAAATCTTTAAATTAAACAAAGAAATTATAAAGAGAGATTTTCTAAATTACGATAAAAAAGAAAAGCGTAGCCATGAAAATAATAATGCTTGCGTGTTAAGATTTGATGGTTCTTATTTATCCCTTAGTTGAATAAGTAGTCAATTATTTGGAAGCATTTAGGAGCAAATTAGGATAAAATAAACAAGCGGTATCGAATATCGTTTAAAATAATTGCACAAACACAATAAAATCTTTTGAATTGATATAAAAATGTATTAAGCAAATACATTCTCTTTTTTTTCACGCTTATGCTTATGCGATGTTGCACGGAATAGTTTGTATTCTTTTCATGGCTGAGATTGATTTTTTATTATTAGTTAAGAAGAAAGCTTAAAAAAAATTACAGCAACTGTTTGCGAAGTAGTTACATAATTTTGGGTAATTTAGCAATGAACATAAAGGCAGATTTCGTGGAAGGAAAGTTATTGCTCAATACAATTCTTTGCTTGAAGAATGCATAATTTAGTTCTTCCCAGCCTTTATTTTCTTTATTTCTTAAAGATATGCAACAATAAAATTATTTGATAAAGATAATAGCACTGGAAAAGATTTTCGAACCATGTTTAACGTTCGCAGTTTTGATGATTAGCAAACAATCCACTTATAAAGCTGTTACGAAAATTACCTACAAATAAAAGCTTAGTTTTATTACCTTTGATGCGTAGTTTGTACGAGTTACTAGTTTTATCGTAACAACTTCCAATTTGAGAAACGTTTTGCTTTATTTTCTCTATAGAAATGACTATGTTTAAGTATTATTGCTCATTTTATATTCCCACTACTAAAAGCTCTTTTCTCGCGTTAAGACATGTCTTATTTTAAATGAATCCGCAAAGATGAACTTTTGAGAAACTTAAGAATTTTAGACAAGTTACTAGTATAGAAAATTTAAAAAAATGATTTCAACAATGGTTAAGTAATTTCCTCCTCGTTTCGAAGATTCCGTCACTTCCAAATGACGGCATAATGGACCAAAACGTATTCCTTCTAATGGATGTCTTTCCTAGAAATAGTTAAAGTTTAATGGATCTCTTTTCAAGAAATAGTTGATGCAGTTCAACTTTTTAACTTATAGTTTTGAATGTGATATAGATCTAGGAAAAGTTCACTCATCTTCATTCTCGACGCTTGTAATCTATCATGTGAGAGAAGACGTAAAAATAGTTTAAAAAATGATTAAGATTTCCCTCACATATCAAGGTTTCTACGTCACATAGATGGTCTAAGTCAAAATTTAGAATGATGAAACTCTTCTTACAGTTGCCAATAGTTATGTTTTAAAAAGTTAAGTGATGTTTTTTAAAGATCTTTTTGAATCTCGGACAAGTAATTGGACAGCTCACCTAATTCTGACGGTTTATCTTAAATTATTTCCAATTAGTGAAGAACAAACAACTTCCTTCCTGCTACAGCTTCAAGATTTTTTTCTCAAATTTAAGTGTCTCTAATTATCCTTTAGTGGGTAGAAACTTTAAGGAAATTTCCATACGGTAAAACTTTTTTTTTACCAAACACAGATGATCTCATTTAAGTTACGGCTTTCAAGTCTCTTTCAAAACTTGGTTAAGTCAATTTTACTTCATTCTCAATGTTGATGGTATATAATTTCCTACTTTTGAAAACTCCTGAATTTGTTACAAGATGTCTTTCACGAGTTCCTTTCCTCTACGGAATCATTTAATAGAAAAGTCGAGCGAAGATTGCATTTAAATAAATATTTTTTAGATCATTCTGAGCTCTGTCAACTTACCGCAAATAATTTCCAAGTTTTGATTCACAAACAATATTTTCTTCTACCATTTCCTTTTCATATGAAAGCGCCTGTGATTTCTTTCATTTAATTTTATCTGAAAATAAAAATGGCGAAACTTTTCTTTTTCAGACGCCGTTGAATCCATTTAAGTTAAGGCTTTCAACCTTCTTTCTGATCTTGCACAAGTTATTTCACTTCGCAGCTCACACTTACAGCTCACTTTAAGCAATCTTCTACTTTTATCGTAAAACTAATACTTCTTACCTGCTATGGCTGCGAACTTTCCTTCTCACATCAAAGTGTCTGTCATTCCTCTCCAGAGTGTAGTTAACTTAACGAAAGGACCAAATGGCGAAACTCTTCTTTTAGGAGCAGATGGCCAACTGCTCAACATTTTATCTCAGTATTTGAAGTTCAACTACACTGTACTTATTCCACCAGACAAGGAATGGGGGAGGCAAACTGCAGATGGAAACTTCACCGGCATGGTAGGACAAGTATTTCGTGGAGAGGCAGATTTTACCATGAGTTGGACCTCTAACACCAAAGAGCGTGCAAAGGGAGTTGATTTCAGTGAACCATATGCACTGAACGAACTGACGTATGTCACTAACATGCCAGGGTATTTACCCAAAGCATATGTATTTACCTATCCTTTCGACTACTTCTCTTGGATAAGTATTGTTCTCATCGTATTAGTAGTCTCATTATTGTTTCGGCTACTCATGCCGAATGGTCCTTCCTATGTCGAAAGACTGCTTTACATTTTTGGTACAATCACGCACCAGGCATTAAATAATGAAAAATATTATCGTAGAATACTACTCTTCTTTTGGTGGATAACATCAACCGTGTTATCAGTAAGCTACACAGGGGCTCTTTCGTCTTTTCTTAGTGTACCAATACGGGAAACTCCTATGAAGGATTTCAAGCAACTGTCGATAGCGACCTCTGGTGGACAATACAGATGCCTGGATGTGAAAGGATCTGTTTTTCTTCCAACGTTTTTAGACAGTGGTAAAGAAGATCTCGTCCGACTAGGGGAGAATATAATTAAGTACAACTGGTTCAATACCTTTGCTGAATCTCAGACCGAAGATTATTTTGATGGAAAATCTGCTCATTTAGGTGCTAGACTTTTCCTGTACCTGAGGTTTGGAAAGCCTCCTTTTAACAGAAGGTACGTGTCTGACGACACCGCATCCACGTCACCGATTGCGCTTGGTGTTAGGAAAGATTTTTGTTGCAAGGAAGCGATTAATTTAATGTTAAAAAGAATTAAGCATGGTGGTATTTATCAGAAAATATTGGATGATGAGATGTTTAAGCGCTGGCTTGAATACATAGAGACTCTTGTGCCATTAGATCATGACATACCAATTTCTATTCAAGATATATATGGGGCTTTCTTGATACTCGCGATTGGAAATGGTTTATCTATCGTTATCTTTGCTATTGAGTGTTGTTGGAAAAAGAAGATTAACTAAATAATAGCATTTCATGAGATTTTCATGTTAGATAGCAGCGTAAGGTTGATTTCAATGTCAGCAAGAGCCTTTATCACAAAGACGAATGGTGTTTATTAAATGGTTAATAAATAAACCGTGAAGGCTTGAAGCAATGTCAAGTTTAGTTGTTCTAGTTTATGTGCTATGAGATTTGCATTATGATTGCATAAACAATCCTTTTATATCGAGATTGAATTGCCTTTACAAAACAAGTAAAAAAAACCCATCTAAAATCTAGGATGAGATATCCTTTGCAAATCAAGAGTAGAAAACGTTCTCAAACCATGGATAAATTCATTTTCTCTAGGTTTATTTTAAACTTCATGACAATCACTGAAATAAGGTTTATTTGCACAGGCTTTTATGTACTTTCTTTAATACTTTAAAATTGAAGGTTGGCCTGATCATAAAATTTTCAACACAAACAAAATGTTGCATTAAAGAGCCTGCACAGAGCTATAATGAAAAAAGGTAAAAACAAGGTTTACAGTAAAAGTTAACTTTTTTTACGTGTCTTTTTTATCATGTCTTTATTCAATCTTTAAGGGCATAAGCTTAGCAAACTAATATTTCTACTAGCTTTAAAAAATATTAATTAGTGAACTTTTCTATACCAACCAAAGGAAAAAAAAAATACAACATTTGCCTTTGTATTTAAAAGTGTGTATAATTGTGTTATTTCAAATGTGCTCTAACAATCGATATCTGTGAACTATTATTTGAAATATATGCTGATTTTGTCAACTGATTTGGCAATTCATTGATAAAAAAATGCTTATGAGTTTTAACACAAATGGAAAATAACTGTGGCTTTAATGAAACATGAAATTGCCTTTAGAGTTAAATGTTTGTGAAATAATTTTCAAAATTGACATTAATTCTGAAAACTCCGCTGTCCGAACAACTATAAGAAAACGTCTTTATGTTTAATTGTAATAATTGAATATTTCTTTAGAGTTAATATTTGTGAAGCATCATTTAAATTATATATTAACTCTGACAACTCTGTTCTACTCTGAAAAATATATATTACGCTTCGGTAGTGAAATTTAGTAATTATATTCAGATATAAATATTTGAGAAATAATACATAAAGTTTGCATTAATTCTGACAACTCAGTTCCTTATCCATCAAAGAAATAAATGTATTTTCTAAGAAACATCTAAGATAAAAGATATTATTCAAAACTGACATCAAATCTGTAAACTTCTTTAGTCATTCCTCAATGAAAAAACAAGCATGTGTTTGATAGTGATGGATTGTGTTTTATTTAGAAAATAGTTTTTAAAACGTTTATTGATTTTGATTGCTTCTTTTAGCGATTAACTAAGAGAAAAATATGTTGACATTAATTGCAAGTATATGCTCTTTTTTGAAATCGAATAAGTTTTTAAAATAATTGCTCATGAAATAAAAAATATGAAACTAAAATTGAAAACTTTCTTGTCAATCACAAGGGTGTATGAGTTTTTATATTAAAATCTCTTTTTTATTTATTTATTTTTTTACAGATCATGAGTATGTTTTAAGATATTTAGATATTTCTGACACACTATTCTGTTTTAATTTTTGTTTTAATTTACGACAGATCTTCATTTTCCTTTATCTAAGTCTTTGTGCTTAAGTGAGTATAATTATTTTATTTCAAACGTTTTCTAGCAATAGATATCTGTAAATTATTATTTGAACTATATGCTGATTTTGTCAACTGATTTGGTAATTCATTGATGAAAAAATGCGTGTGCGTTTTGAAATAAACGGAAAATAATTGTGGTCTTAATGAAACAGGAAATTACCTTTAGAGTTGAAATATTTATCAAATGTTAGAGAAATATTTTTCAAAAGTTACATTAAACCTGAAATCTCCGTTATACGAACATCTATGAGAAAACGTATTTATTTTTAATTGTGATAATTGAATATCTCACTAGAGTTAATATTTTTTAAACATCATTTAAATTTTTATCTTAACCGTACTTTATTCATCTTCGAAAAAAATGCATATCATGTTTAGTAAAATTTAGTATTTATTTAGATATAAATATTTGAGAAATATCATTAATTCTGGCTACTCCGTTTTTCATTCATTTTAGAAAAAAATATGTATTCTAAAAAGCATCTAAGAAAAAAGATATCGTTCAAAATCGACATCAAATTTGTCGACTTTTTTAGTCATTCTTCCATGAAAAAACAAGCATGTGTTTGATTGTGATGGATTGTTTTCATTAAAAAAAAAGACTATGCAAAACGTTTATTGATTTTGACCGCACCTTTTAGCGAGCAGTTAAAAGAAAATGTGGTTGACATTAATTGCAACTGTGTGATATTTAAAAAAAAAAAAAAAACATCAAATAAGTCTTTAAAGACACTCGATTATGAAATAGTGACACTTATACTGACTGCTCCTCTTGTCAAATACCGGAGTGCCTGTGTTTATATATTAAATGACTTTTTTTCATTGAATATGAGTAAGTTTTTAGTACTTAGATATTTCTCAAATATTATTCTATCCTCTTTTGTAGTTGTTTTGTATCTTTTGTTCCTTTTTTAAATGTGTTTAAAGTTTACATTAATTCTTATAACTCTATTTTCCACCCATCAATGAGAAAACCATTTACGTTTAGTTGTGATAGTTAAATATTTCTTAAGAGTGGAATAGTTAAAAAACATAATTTAAATGTTACACGGATATTGACAACTCTGTTCTTTATCCATCTAAGAAAAATGAATTTACGTTTAAATAAAAACATTTAATATTTTTTTTAACGATATATTTTTCAAAATCATCATTTAAAGTTTAACATTGATTAACGCGGTTCTTTATCTGTATAAAGCTATTTACTTTTAAGTAATAAAATTTAGTATCTATTTAGAGATAAATATTTGAGAAACATCGTTTAAAGTTGATATTATTTATAAAAACTCGGTTGCGAATCTATTTAGGAAAAAAATTAGAGTACAAAATTTCTATTTTCAAATCATTTGAGAAAAAATAATTTCTTATAAGCAACCCAATTTATCTCTTTCATATGACGAAGGAGAAAAAATTTACGGAATTTTTCATGTTCAGGAAAAGAAAGAATAAAATACGAATCAGAATCTAAAGCATTAAGCTTTGTACTGAAGAAAGAATGCAAATGTGAAAAGGAAATCTTCTACAGCTATTCATAAATTAAGGAACCATCCATCTAGAGTGAATAACATAAGAAACATAATCGAAAGCATAAAGCCTTGTACTGAAGACAGAATTTAAACGTGAAATCGAAATATTCTTAAGTTATTTACAACTTAGGAACCAGCCATTAGGACTAGGGGGAATAGCATCAGAATAAAAATCGAAAGCATAAAGCCTTGTACTGAAGACAGAATTTAAACGTGAAATCGAAATATTCTTAAGTTATTTACAAATTCGGAACCAGCCATTAGGACTAGGGGGAATAGCATCAGAATAAAAATCGAAAGCATAAAGCCTTGTACTGAAGACAGAATTTAAACGTGAAATCGAAATATTCTCAAGTTATTTACAAATTAGGAACCAGCCATTAGGACTAGGGGGAATAGCATCAGAATAAAAATAGAAAGCATAAAGCCTTGTACTGAAGACAGAATTTAAACGTGAAATCGAAATATTCTCAAGTTATTTACAAATTAGGAACCAGCCATTAGGACTAGGGGGAATAGCATCAGAATAAAAATCGAAAGCATGAAGCCTTGTACTGAAGACAGAATTTAAACGTGAAATCGAAATATTCTTAAGTTATTTACAAATTAGGAACCAGCCATTAGGACAAGGGGGAATAGCATCAGAATAAAAATAGAAAGCATAAAGCCTTGTACTGAAGACAGAATTCAAACGTGAAATCGAAATATTCTTAAGTTATTTACAAATTAGGAACCAGCTATTAGGACTAGGGGGAATAGCATCAGAATAAAAATAGAAAGCATAAAGCCTTGTACTGAAGACAGAATTTAAACGTGAAATCGAAATATTCTTAAGTTATTTACAAATTAGGAACCAGCCATTAGGACTAGGGGGAATAGCATCAGAATAAAAATAGAAAGCATAAAGCCTTGTACTGAAGACAGAATTTAAACGTGAAATCGAAATATTCTTAAGTTATTTACAAATTAGGAACCAGCCATTAGGACTAGGGGGAATAGCATCAGAATAAAAATCGAAAGCATAAAGCCTTGTACTGATGACAGAATTTAAATGAAAAAAGGAACTTTCCCAGTTATTCACAAATTGAAAAACCATCCATTGGGACAAAGAAGAAAACCTGATATTTTTTCTCAACACCGAATATGAAGTAATGCATGTTTTAATTAAACATTTCCGACGTTTTAATTAAATTTTAGATATCGGGAGTAAAGCCTAATACGCACTTAATATAACTAACAGACAGCTATTATTTGAAATACCAATTAAAACATAATAATTAATTCTACGGTTATAAAACTATTATGATTCTATGGTAATGAATTTAATTCTATGATAATAAAACTATTACCGCTTCGAAATATTTTTTTCTACATATATAGTACTTTGAAATCTGTTCAAGACTTCGTTTCGTATTATGTATCCGTTCTTATGTAATTTCAGTTTTTGAATTTAAGAGGGAGCAACACAGTAGATGTAACACGATTGTAATGAACTTCACTTATAAAATTTTTTTTTATATTGTACATATTTTAATCTTCATTTCAATTTGTTACAAAAATAGAAATTAAAAAAATTAGTGCTTATATAATACAATGCTTAGAACTTATATTTTAAGCTAATTTGCTCTACTTATGAATTGAAAAAAATATCCTTTAAATTTGATTGTGTTTTAAATTTTTTAAACTACATGAATGTAGTTTTTGTTGCGAGTATGAGTTTTAAAATAATTTTTTTTCTGTTAGAAAATGGCGGTGTTTTAAAAAAAAATAATAATCAGCAAATGGCATAAAATAAGTTACATTTTTGTGAATTAGTCAAAACCAGTCAATTAAAAAAATGCCTACGTGCAACAAAAAACTACATTTATTGTAAACATTGTATCAAAATTGGAAGTAAATCGATTTAAAATTGTACTAGTTAGAGATACAAGTGAGAAAGAAATGGCATCTATGGTGATTCTTTTATGCAGTATGTCACGATATCAAGTTAATTATTTTTTAGTTAAGTGTTGCATCAAGGGTTTTGTATTTTCTTCTGCTTGACTATTCTAATTCAATAACCATCCAATCTGCTAGCTCTTACAACATAAATGAGGGTGATTGTGCTTAGTGAAATAAAAAAAGATTGGTTGTTTACTTTTTTTTTGTGGAACTTTTAAGTGCAAATCACAGTTTACATTCTTTCTCCAAGTTATATCTTCTCGGGTGGGTGTTTTCAAAAACGGACAGCGATAAAAACTTATTAATAATTTTAAGCAGCTTTAACGTGAAACTCTCGTTTCCCAATTTATTATAACCTTTTTCAGGTACGTAGGTAAGTACTTTATTTGCGTCAAACTAAATCTGCACAATGGCTATTTAATTTTACTTTATAACTGTCGTTGAATATTTGACCCAATTTTGGGTTTACGACTACTAATCTTCAACTCTAGAGTCTTTTAATTTTGAGCCCAATCCAGAAGTCAAGGAAACTCCTGTATCAAACATAGGGAGAAATTTGTCGTGGAAGACTTTTTGAAGGAAATAACCCGCAATAGTGTTACATGAAGAGGTAAACTACGAAAACCTAACATGGTAAGCCAAACGGCAGGGGACTCTAGCCCATGATCCATCTACCACTAAGGATATTTTATGTCAGCACTGTGGCTGGTGTGAGTCGGGTTCGCAATTCGTATCGACCAGCCATTGCTGGGATTCGAACTTGGTTCACCTCGTTGGAAGGCAAATACTTTACCCCCTGAGTTACTGCGGCTCAAAAAGGCAATGAGCTATTAGCGACGGTTTGTGAAATATCCTTGAGTGTGATCCGAAGACTTGTCATAACAATTTTTAACCTCTACATGCAAATGCTTTGATGGCTCCCCCGCTTTGATTGTCCGCAGATGGAGAGAGGAAGTTGAAGCACTAGTCAAAGTCGAGCACTTTACAGTAGAGCAGTTTAACGAGAACCGGTTCCTACCGGTTTCGGCTGATCAAAGTGGGGACTAACCCATTTACTGCAGGCAAGAGGGATGCTTGACGCCGGTTTTTCAATGGGAACCGTGTCTTTGCGATCAATCCATTGCTTCACATATCCCTTTTTAAATTTTAAGATTCCCACTTTCTACGAGCTCTTCTGGATCAATTCCGGATCAAATTAATGTAAAAAATCACTCAGGATGACGCTACTTTTTTTTGTAAATCCATTTTTACCAGAAATTAAAAAAATACTGTAAAATTTACGGTATAATATTTTACAGTAAAAATGAGTTTTACCTAAAAAAAATGAATTTTACTGTAAAATGGATTTTAAGCATGATGCACCAAAATGCTTGGTACTTTACTTCGTAGTTTATCCAGAATTTTTGACAGTGAAGAAGGAGAACATCAGGTTTTACAGTACAAAAAATCTGATATACCATAATTTTTTCAGTAATAATTACCGTAAAATCACTGAACCACTCTAATTAAATAAATATTTCTGTGAAAATAACGGTATAATATTTTACGGTAAAAATGGATTTTATAGAAAAAATGGATTTTACGATAAAAATGGATTTTTCTTTAAAATGGATTTTACGGTAAAAATGGATTGCGTCCAAAATGCCTGTACTTTACGCCGTAATTTATCCGGATTTTTTTACAGTGAAAAAGGAAAATATCAGGTTTTATATCTATCCTATTCATTCATTTATTTATTTGACTAAATAAACTCATGCGCAACTTTCAAAATGATATCACCTATTTTTAAATGAGTATAAATTGAATGACTACTTTTTCCAGTTTTGCAAATAAAACTTGAAAAGCGTTGAAAAGTTAAATCACTTTTCAAACACTACACAATTTATTACCGTCTTTAGAAAGGAATTATGGACTTCACAACAGTTTGTGGCGTGTCAAACATCGCATCTTGAGGTATTATCCCAAACTTCTCCCTTTGAAGGTTCTCGAATAATAGCATCAACTGGGCTGTTATTGATTTTAGTGAATAATAATCTTTCACTAAATCCTCTGTTTAACTTAAAACTACCCCCGATGGAAGCTCTGCAGTGGGATTAGCGAATGCCGAAACAGTCATTGTCCTTGTGACTGTCATCGACAGGACTGTGGACAAGATTATGTAGATTAAATAGATGAAGTGAATTTAATTTTAAGTCTTTACCTCTTTTGATGAATGCAAAGTTTAGTGAATCAAAACGAATGGATCTAATTGTTAAAAGAAACATGAAAATTGCAATTAACTATTATATGAAAAGGGCAAAGTGCACTGTAAAAAAACTCGGTAAATCTTTAACCAGTATTTAGTTGTTGCTGTTGTTGTAGTTCATTTACGTCACACTAGAGCTGCACAATGGGCTATTGGCGACGGTCTGGGAAACATCCCTGAGAATGATCCGAAGACATGCCATCGCAATTTCGATCCTCTGCAGAGGGAATGGCAACCCCGCTTCGGTAGCTCGACGACTTGCACGCGAAGTCGAGCACATTACGGTAGAACAGTTTCACGAGGACCAATACCACATACCTTCGGTCCCTACTCAGACTAATCCAAGTGGTTACCCACCCGCACACTAACCATGACCAGTGATGCTAGACTTCAGTGATGCTAGACTTCAGTGATCTGCTGGGGTGATCAGTCTACTGCGGGACAACCGGTATTTGGTGCAAAGTTTCTTCTTATTCCAAAGTTTAGTTAAATGAAAGATCATTTAATTTCAGTTACACCATAAATTGTGAAGTATGATCGAGAAATATTTTCACTGTGCAACTGACTGCACCAAAATTTGGTAAAAGACAGAAAACTTTGACGGTGACAGTAGACTAAACGATATTCGTTTACGACGCCATGTTTTCTTTACAACTTGGTCTCGGTGTATCGGGACGACTAATGCATGCTGTTTCAAGTTTCTACTTGTTTAGTTAGGTTAATGGCTCATTTGCATTAATTAAAGTTCATTTCTTTTGTGTTGTCTTTTTAAATTTGGTTGGCGATTTAAAATGGTTAGAGGTACGTCATAAAATAACTTCGAACTGTTAATAGTTTTGGTTATAGTAAACAGCTAAACCTTGCCTTGCATTTGAGAGCCCAAAAAATATACCTAATAATGGTGCTACCTTCCTCTACTTTTATAAAAGAAAAAAAAAAAGAATGGAAATAAGTGTATTGTTTCTTTAAAACACACTTCTTTTGGTGCAATTTTCTACTGATATTTGGAACTAGTAAAAATACCAAAATATGGTAAAATTGATCTCCATTTTATGTAGCCAAGAAAAGAATACTAATGTTTGGTGCAACGTGGTTCGGAATTTTTAACAGTGTGGTTAAAAATTTGATGTTGAAAACACCACGGCTTTAGAGTAGATGATTTTCAATAAATCGCGTTTTAGAACATAATATAGTATGCATATTTGGAACATTGTGAGAATATAATATATGGGGAATATGTAGATAAAATAAATGAAGTAGAGTTATTAGTATCTATGAAATATAATAGCCTCAATAAATATTCTTTAATGAATATAAGGTTTCATGAATAAGGTTAGATGAATATAAGGTTTGATGAATAAGGTTTGATGAATAAGGTTTGATGAATATAAGGTTTGATGAAAAAGGTTTGATGAATAAGGTTTGAGGAATATAAGGTTTGATGAATAAGGTTGAATAAGGTTTCATGAATATAAAGTTTGATGAAAAAGGTTTCATGAATAAGGTTTGATGAATATAAGGTTTCATTAATTAGGTTAGATGAATATAAGGTTTCATGAATAATGATTGATGAATATAAGGTTTGATGAATGTAAGGTTTCATGAATAAGGTTTGATGAATAAACGTTTGAGTAAGGGTAGTTAATATAGTAGTATATAAAGTAGTGCTTGATTAAAGTAGTGTAAGAAACGTAACTAATATGAGATCTTAATGGGAGATTATTTTGCATTAAAGACGCTTGTATTTTGTGGCTTAAGAACATGTTAATCTCAGATATAAGCATAGGATGTTCAACTTTATGATAGATTGTGTAGATTTGAATGGAAAGATGCATTTTAAAAATATCTTCGTGATGAAAATGTTTTTTAATATTCTAAATGAGTGTTGATAAAAAGTATAATTTTGAAAATATAATTTAAATTTTCGGTTAACTATTTATCATAAAAATGGAAAAATTTCCATTATATAAAATCAAGATCGACCTTTAATTGTCCGTTTTAGGTAGATGAAATCCTCGTCTAGACAGTCCTAATTCTTATTTTCTTAATCTTTTGTAATAACTATTATAGTTATAAATTTTACTATTTTAATCTTTTCTTATGAAGTCATAATTTCGCTTTTTATCACTTTTTTTAAAAACATTAAAACTATAACGCGCAAATAAAATCCTTGTATTTTTCGTTTTTTTTCTCTTTGCTTGCCGAAAAACATTAAAAGGGTATTTACCATTTTTAATATTAAGCAAATGAGCTTTGCATCGGACTTAAACAATCTAAGTTGTCACACATAATCAATCTAAATCACTTCAGAATTAGTAGCTTCTTTTACAATATTTTGTTAACAATTTTTACTTTTTTTAATGTTTATGTTTGTTTTATAAACCAAACAAAATATCAATAGCTTTACAAACATCAATTAGAATATCCGCCAGTATTATTAAATTTTAAAATGATTAATCCTTTCTAAATTTATACTTTTACCCTACACGAAGAAAAATAATCGAGTAAAATTAACGTACTAAATGGTAATGACATTTCTAATACAAAAAGCATAATTCCAGTAAATAAAATCAAAATATACAGTATTTAAACCATTCATTTGGTATTATTTTTATTACCGGTGGTTTACCGGAAATTCAAATTTATAATAATACCACAATTTCAAAATTCTACTACACATTTAGCAAATTTTTTTAACCCCTCAAAATTAGTAAAAACTACAAATCTGGAAAGCAAATGTAACCGAGTAAAGGGGTTTTATGCCATGCTAAGATATCATGGTAAAATTAAGAAATTTTACCACATTTATCAAATTTAATCACATATTCTAAAATAATATTTCATTTTAAGTTCAACAAAATCATTACCAATGCGCTTCGGTAAAAATTACCAAGGTTTTTAGTGTCCCAATAGAACCAGAAATACTGTAAATTTTACATGCTTTGATAGTTTTAACCATAATTTAAAAAAACAAACAAAACACGCAAACAGATTTAAAAAAAAAAATTATTGCAATTACTAAAATTTTGAAACTTCACGTAATTTTTTTTATTTAAAAATTACTATTGCCAAATTGCCCTATTTCTTAACTAAACATTTTTACAGCATATTTTTTAATAAACAATGGAATTTAAAATCGTAATTGAGACAATGACTTGAACAAAAAGAAATTTAAATACAACATATTTTTTTGTAAAAAAAAGTGTTAAAAAATCAATTGGATTAATAAATTATAAAAATAATCAAATTAAAAGTTAAATCTATTTTACCTTATTTTAATCTATTATTTTAATCTATTTTAATTAAAATTATTAAAAAATCAGATTTATATTTTGTTTTATTTAAAGAATTAAATACATGCTTTTATAAAAACAAATTTTAATTCCTAATCTTAAGTTACAAAACCAAAATGTATTCAAATAGTTTCAGAACGAAATTTTTTCAAATAGCCAATTTCATCATTTACCATTTACTTTCATATTGTAATTTAATAGTATTAAATTTCCAGTCTGAGATAATTATTTTTCAAAAACATTTTAATAGATCGGGAAAGAAATGAAAGTTCCAGATAAAAAAAACTAATTAAGGGAAATTATGATGAATTCATAGATGAAAAGGTTTTTATAACAATGAAGTATTTGTTTAAAGGAATATAATAAAAATGCAAATAAAATATGTTCTTTACTTTAAAAAAATCAATACAACTATATCTGTATTAAAAATAATATTCTTAATTATCTAATTTGCTTTATCTTCAATTTGCAAAAGATCAAATTAAAAACCTTTTCAACTTTTCCCCTTGTTTTTTATTTATTATTTTTATTATTTTTACTCAGGCTATACATAACATAATCTCAAAAACAAAAATACTAATTACTTTTTCTCAGAACTATTTTCACGGTTAAAAGGAATTCTAGGAAATGCTATAGAGTTCATCAAAAATATTATACAATGATTTTATATTCTAGTAACTTCAAGTTACTACTTGGAACGAATAAAAATTTGGTTTTGGATCGATATTGATTTTCTTAGAAATAAAGTGTTAGAAGCGTTTACAAAAACAATATATATCACTCATGGGCTGCAATAGTGGCACAACTCAAAAAACACGTATTTTGGGCAAAGAACAGGTGTAAATATGAAAATACACATTTTCATTGACATTCTTTTCAGCAGCAATACTAGCATAACTCATAATTCAACTTGAAGATAATCTTCGTTTTAGCAAGCTAAAGAATTTTCGATGCATTTTCATTAGCAATGATAACTTTAAACCCATTTATCTCAAGACCGCTATTGCAGCCCATGAGCGATATATATATATATATATATATATATATATATATATATATATATATATATATATATATATATATATATATATATAGTTGAAATCAGTTAAAATTTCTGGCACGAAATATCAAATATATGAAGAAAATGTTTCGTAAACTCGAAACCTTATCGTAGTATATTGTAGGAGATTGTTAGGCAGAATGACGAAACTATAATGAAGACCAGACAATGGAAAATAGAATAGTTTTTTAAGCCGACCATCTGCATGGTGGTCAATGAGTTCATGGTCAAGTTTCGGAACTTGCTTCGGGTATGGGGGAAATTTTTCTCTCTGTTCTTGTTGTGCAGTGCCACCTATATGGTGCACACGTTAAAGCGATTTTTAGAAAAGTTAGATACATTAGGTACATTGAGTTTTTTTTTGAAAAAAAAATTGAATGACGAAATATTTCTTCAGTTTTGACGAAATTCGTTTCCTCGATGAAGTGACAGTTGTTTCGTCACAAATTTTTGTTTGAAGCACATGCTAGGAAACGGTTTCGTCAAAAGCTAAGAAAGTATTGGGATATTCGAATATCATTTTTTACGTTTTCAAAAAAATTAAAAAAATTTGTTTTGACTATTAAGTATTACATTTAATTGTATGATGGTACTATTAAAAATAAATAAATAATTATGATATAATGCATCAATTTCATTCTGTTAAATAAGTGTTACAGAGAAAATGACTTCCTTAGATACATAATTTGTATACTATCCTCTTTATACGAATATTCGAAATTAAAGTGATGATCAAATAACATTAATTAACTGCTGGGACCTTTTTGAAATAATTAATATTCCAACATTACATAAGTGTAATTGATGATTGATTGTTCAATGAATGAATTAGTTATGTTGATGCCAGTATTAATCAGTTAAAAGATGATACCGAGATAATCAATTTGCCACTGCTCTCAATCTTCCAGTTGGGGTGTCATTTTGATGTGTAATTAATCATACATTTGGAAATATGAGTTGAAATTACATTCAGTTTGTTTTCAATCATTCTTTAAATGAAGAGTTTGCTGTTTGACTATATATTTAAAACAAATATAGTTCTGAAATAATCTATTGGGGAAAATGGAAAGTAATGTAAGTTATTTTACATTAAGTTCAAAGGGATAAAATTTTTACTAGTTTTTATTCTCAATCAGCCTTGTAAACACACTCACTTTTAATGAATGAGCACATTTTTCAATGCCTAATCAATAAATATCAATTTGCTTTTCAGTAAAATATCAGAAAGGAGAATTTTGGACATCATCCCATTTTTCAAACTTTTTATCACTTAGGCACTGTTGTAGTAATTGGAATAAATAGAAATCCAATCTCGCACATATAGGACAAGAATGGTGTCAATACCACTTAACCTAATTCGTTGATTCTTACCAAGGTTTAGTTTATTTGATCATTACGAGTCTGGAAGATCATGGTTACTGGATTTGAATTTAGAAAACTACCATTCGTCTACTTTACTTAAATAAAAACCACAAATTTATTTGGGGCTCCTCATACGTTACTACCTTTGTAAATAAACAAAATGCATAAAACCATTCATTTGGAAATTTTTCCGTCACGTAATGGTTTACCAGAAATATCCGTTTTCAAAATCATAGTTCTTACTACTACTACACATTTAGTTAAAAAATACAACACTCAAGTAATTTGAAGCAAAAGAATGGTTTTTATTCAATGCTCTAAGGCAGTAATTCTCAACCTTTTTTTTGCCTCGGCACACTTTTAATGATTTCAAAATTTGGCGGCACACAAAGAAAAAGATAAGTTTAAAAGTCGTTTACTTACCTGTAATACACAGTTTAAAATAGTTTATGATAATAATTTGAAATGTAAAATAAAATAATATAATATCTACTACAAAAACAACAATACCTTTATTAAGGGGCCAATTACAAATGGCCCCTTATAATTCATAAGAATACGTTTAATGAAATATTTTGAGCTTGATGTTTTTTGATAATTTCATTTATATTGGGTCGTAAAAAGTCTCATATCGTCATTTAACAGTCTCGATCTTTTTTTCGTTTTTATGCTGGTTAGTACTGAAAATCCGAATTCACACAAATAAGATGTAGAAAATTGTAATAATATTTTTAAAGCTTTTTTGGCTATCGTGGGATAATCGCACCTAATGTTAATCCAAAATGAATAAATTGATTCTTCCGAATATTTTAAAATTAAATCTCAATTGTTAGAAAGCGAAATTAGTTTTCCCTCTTCATTCAAAGTTAATTCAAATACAGAAGTATTCGTTATCCCAAATGGATTACGAACCCAATAATTTTTTTTTTACATCTCAATTTGGGAAATAATGAATAATCTGACCAATAATAATCTGTTGTCAAATGGTTAATAACAATTTCATGAATAGTGTTATTAAAATCGTTTGGGACTGACTCAAACTTTTCCAAATATCCTTCCCGAGCTTTATTCTTCATATATATAAGTGCTTATATATTCATATATATATAAGTACTTTTCTTTAATTTTAACTTTACTCGTAATAAAAAAAAGCATTATAATTTTTATTATATACATTTCTAAAATTTGGCGGCACACAAAAGTGCCTCGGCACAGTGGTTGAGAATCACTGCTCTAAGGTTTCATGATTAAATTACCAAATTTTGCTAAGTTTACCACATTTTATCACACATTATATAAAACTATATTTTATAGTGAATTTTACTAAAATAATTACCAAAGCGCTTTGGTAAATCTTACCGAGCTTTTAAGTCTTCCCCTAGAGCCAGAAATATGGTAAACTTTAAAAAAGTATGGTCAAAGCTGCCATATTCTTGTAGTTTCGACTATAATTTTTTTTAAAAAATAAATACTTTATAAAAATATATATCAACTGTATTGGGTAAATAAAGTATTCGATTTATGTACTAAAATTTGATAAACCTTTGAAAGATTTTATAAATTTTTAAATTTTAGTTACTATGGACAGGTTTTCATCACGAATTCATCCCCAGCGGTGCTTGACTTCAATTTTTGTACTGATCGGTAAAAATTTATATTAAAAGTGGTGATTTGAGAAAACCTTGTATATGTTTCATTTTGTCTTTAATGTTTTTATTTGTATTTGGTAAGAAGTCGATAGAAAATTATTTTCAATGCTTGCAATTATATTTTTTGATAAACGCATAAACCATACCGCAGTATTGGTAAAGTTCGCGAAAAGAAAGCACCTTTGTAAGTTTTGATTAAATGATTAAATTTGCAGATGCGAGGTACTGAATTGTGGGGATGAGTAGTAAGGGCCGCGATATAGGGGACGGAAGTGACGTCATAGTCAACCGGAGCTTATTTCTGCCTCAACCGGAAGTTGCTTATTTCTGTACACCTACAAACCGGAAGTTGCTTATTTCTGCCCACATACAAACCGGAAGTTGCTTATTTCTGCCCGCTTGCTTATTTCTGCCCGCCTGAAAATCGAAACTTCGTCTGCAGCGTCATGGGGAGCTTATTTCTTTTTTTTCTTAAGCCTAATATATTTTTAGTTTCGGTTTCTGTTTTTAATTTAGTTTCGTTTTTTAAAATATTATTTAATTTATTAGTTTTTTGAGGGTGGCTACACTTATTATTTTAATATTAGTTTTTAAGGATGGCAACACTTGTAAACTTTGTTATTTGGGGGAGAAATTGTGTATTATGAAGTTATGACGTCATCTTTTATTACATAACACATAAATGATATCATGCTTTTGATCTAGTGGCGCCATCTATGTAGGAATAAAATGACTTTAAATCTATTTTAATATTTAAATCTGTTTTAATATTATTTATTAAATATAATTAAGGCTGAGGATCGAACTCGCGCCATTAAAAAAGCCTTCGTGGGTCAGTAGTTGGATATCATAACCACTGACCCACGAATGCTTGGTTAGATATGTGTTAATAAGTTTAACTTTTGTATTTTGAACACGTGTGTAAATGAAAAGGATTTGATAACGATATCATCCTACAGTTTAATCGATATAGTTTCACTTAACCTTTGATAGTTATTAAATAATTATTTCTGCCCCTCTTAATGTTATTATAACTTTTTCTGGATGGCAACGGTACTGACCATACACGTGTTTTGTGTGACGTGTTTTGTGTGATAACACAACAACTGATTACAGGGCGAGTCATTCTGATAAGGTATAGCAAGTTAGATCTTGGTCTATCACGTGTGTGTTGAATTCAGCTCCTTTCACTTGCGCTGATAAGTAGTTAAGCATGTGACAGTTTCATATTTTTCTGATTGGCTGTTAGAGTTATATTTCCTTTGTTGGCAACGATTTATACTATGTTGATTATAATTTCCCTATCGTATATAACCAGTTCCTTTGTTCTGGCGTATGTAGTTACTTCGTGAAAATTGTTAATATTTATTTCTTAAGTGGAGTTTTACAGTACTTAGATAGTTATGGAAGCCAACTCTTCATTAAAAAGAAAACACGATGAAATTCAAGTAAGTACTTCTATATTTTAACTCTTATTTTATCTTCATGTGTAATAATATTTTTATTTAATGTTAATAGATTTTCCAGGCTAATCATAATTTTTTAACTTCTTTTACTAAATGTTTTTAACACTCCTATTCGAAACTTATCCTTATATTTTACTTTTAAACTTTACATTAAATATTAATATATAATTTGCTTAGAAATTATATTTTACTTTTAAACTTTACATTAAATATTAATATACAATTTGCTTAGAAATTATATTTTACTCTTAAACTTTGCATTATATATTAATATACAATTTACTTAGAAATAGTAGCGCGAAATAATGTAGTTAATGTCTAAACAGTAATTAGGTTTTGCTTGTTTGTTTTTCTTGGTGACTCAAAACATTTTTCTTTTTTACATTTTTAGGATGTACCAAAGAGGAAAGGTCTTTTCCAAGAGGGTGCTTATCCAGAACATTATTTTCCTATTGGAGACAACCACTTTATACTAGCAAGTACTTTTAAGGAGAAAACTTCGATTCACATTAGAAAGTTCAATCGATATGGAGACAACTATTATCCCTCGACAGTTGGTCTGACGTTGCAACCGGAGCAGTTTAATATTTGTTTCAAGCATGGGCCTCCTACTAACATATTTGACATTGTGGAAATCAATCTTGCTTTAGAGGCTCTCAATCCAGACAACAAAAAGGATTTCTACATTCTGATGACTGATGACGGCAAATACTCCTTGACTCATGAACATACGTGTCGAAGTGGTCGCGTGTACAAATTCCCCCTCGATATCACCTTTGCCCAGTGGATGGCTATCAGACGTGTACAGGAGGATATCATTTCCAGCTACATCACCCTGAAGTTCAAGTCTAGAGACTTTTTAAAAACTTTTAAAATGATATCAAAACGCTTGCTACCAGTGGAGAAGCCAAACAGTAGCCGCTATGAAGAAGCGGAGAGAAGTATGAACCACTGCCTCACCCTAGTGTTATATAGACTCATCGGTGAAAAAAAGGGTCTTAGCCCTCCTCTGAGAGTGGAAGATGAAGACGTTGAGGTGGGTGATTTAGTACCCGTGAAGGACTTTAATGAGTCCTGCATGTACCTCAATGTTGTGGGAGTTGTGAAAGACTTTGAAAAAGAACTATGTGAAAACGAACTTTATCCAGAACGTGAACCGCTCATTGACTTTTTAAGTGAGACTTATTTAAAAAATATACGGTTGGATGTATGTATAGATGCTGCTAGAAAAGATTTCTGTTCGTATGAATTTTAATTTGTTATATTTATTATTATTTTTAATTTGTTTTCTAAATAAATGTAATTATGTTAACTACATATTTTTTTCTCTCTCTCTTTTTCTATTTCAGCAGGCATGACTTTTCTTTTTTCAGTATAATACTTTTTTTTTCAGGTTCTTAAAATAAAATTCTTGCTTAAATTTAAAAAGGGAAAAAAAAATTCAATACTTACTATTTAATTTTATTAAAATTATTGTATACCATTATTTTTAAGAATGTTTATGAGTGTTAATTTTAACTGTTAGAAATAAAACTGTTATTAGAGAAAACAAAATAATTTCTAAAAAATTTTTTTAAATAGATTATGGATCATTTACTTTCATCAGTTTATACGAAACCTGAACATCCAGGAAGTTTTGGAGGTATAAATGCTATTTATAATTCTGTGAAAGGTAAAGTGACGAAAAGTGACGTTAAGAAATGGTTAGAGACTAAAGATTCTTATACTTTGCATAAACCAGTAAAAAAGATATTTAAACGGAATCGAGTGATTGTTGGAGGTATAGATGAACAATTTCAAATTGATTTAGTTGACATGCAATCTTTAGCGAAATTTAATAAAGGCTTCAAATATTTGTTAACTTGTATAGATTGTTTCTCAAAGTATGCTTGGGCTATTCCTATTAATGACAAATCAGCCAAAAATGTATTGCCAGCTTTGAAAACTATTTTTAGAGAAAGAAAACCTGAGAAACTGCAATCAGATAAAGGAAAAGAATTCACTAATAAACTTATACAGCAGTATCTTAAAAATTTAGGAGTTCATTTCTTTACAACGAATAATGAAACTAAGTCAAGTATTGTTGAGAGGTTTAACCGTACCATTAAAATGAAGATGTGGAAATACTTTACAGAATATAATACGAAAAAATATATTGACGTCATTTCTAAA
The DNA here is from genome assembly GCA_949128135.1 of Parasteatoda lunata. Taxonomy (NCBI): domain Eukaryota; kingdom Metazoa; phylum Arthropoda; class Arachnida; order Araneae; family Theridiidae; genus Parasteatoda; species Parasteatoda lunata. Next base: position 81,067,065 of record OX421977.1, read on the forward strand.
TTAATCGATAGTTATAATCATACCAAACACAGAAGTATAAAAATGGAACCAGCCTCAGTGAATATCGATAATCAAAAAGAAGTATGGAATAATTTATATAGTGATAAGGTGAATAATGATAAGCCTGTCTTTCAAACAGGTGACACTGTTCGTATTAGTAAGTCCAAACGTCATTTTGAAAAAGGATATGAAAATAATTGGACACGAGAATTATTTGTTATAGATAAAATAATTCCACGAAATCCTATAGTTTATAAATTGAAAGATTTAATGAATGAATCAATCGAAGGTACCTTTTATGCAGAAGAATTACAAAAAGTAGTCGATTCTGGATTTTATCCAGTTGAAAAAATAATTAAGAAGAAAAAAATAAATGGAAAGATGCAATATTTTGTTAAATTTCTAGGTTATTCCGATAAATTTAATGATTGGGTGACGGATGTTCATAAAGTATAAATAGCGAAACGTTTTCGTTAAAGGTTCATTTTTAAAAATGTCTTTCTACGTGACGTTACCTTCTGACAGCTCAACGCGATTCTTTCCTGATAATAAAATCTCTCATTTCAAAACTCAATTACCTATACCAGTGGATTTAAGAGGTGAATGGGAAGTAGGCCTATCTGAAATCATCTATCCGCATTCTTGGCTGAACGTAAATGAAAATAACAATTATTTTCATTACAAGATAAATAATGGTAATATCATATCGACTGTTAAGCAAGCAATTGATGTGGGCTGTTATGAATCAATGTTTGATATTGTATCAGCTATACAACTTGCTTTACCTAAAAATCCAAGTCGGTTTACAATAAATTACAATAAAGCTACGAAACGAGTAAAAATTAACGCCGTTCAAGGTTGCAGCCTTCATTTAGAGAAGTTAGGCGAATTGTTAGGATTTCAACGTGATGCAATCATTACGGGTAACCAGAAAAGCGAATTTGTGGCTGACGCATGGTCTAATTTTTCAGTTTTCTATGTGTACACAGATCTTATTTCCCCACAAATTGTCGGAGATACACAAGCTCCTTTACTGCGGATCGTCCGAATAAAAGGACATGATGGTGAAACTATCAGTCAGTATTATGATAGACCTCAATACTTACCCTTAACGAGACATTCATTTCAAACAATTCAAATCGAACTCAGACTGAATTCAGGAGATTTTGTTCCGTTTGAAAGAGGTAAAGTGATGGTTGTGCTGCATTTCCGAATGCGACAAATACTATAAATATTGAGTGTTTTTTTAAAAAGGCTTCATTTCAAGATAAGCAGTCAAGATGAAAGTACCTTATGTTTGCTGTTCCAAGAAGTTGGAGGACCATTATGCTTCCCAAGCGGGAAACGGTTTACCTTATTATCGTGGTGTGTCGTATCAAAAAGGTTATGGTCTGGGCGGCATATTTAGACGTCTATTTAGAGCAGCCCTACCATACATTGTTCGCGGGTCAAAAACTGTTGGAAAAGAAGCATTAGTCACAGGATCACGTGTTATGTCTGATGTACTAGCAGGTCAAGACTTGAAAACATCAGCCAAAAATAGAGCAAAAGAGTCGGGTAAAAATCTGGCCAATAAAGCTCTTGGGAAAATACAGTCAATGATTGGCAGTGGACGCTATAAAAGAAAACGCAAGACAAAGAAAAAGATCATTTCATCAAAGAAACAGAAAGTGAAAGGACGTGATATTTTCGACTCATCATGACGTTTCTTTTAAAAGGTTCCCCGGAATGTGTGAAGTCTGAACTGGAATTGTTTCAAATGCCCGGCACGCAAACAGTTATACAAAGTGGACAGTGGGTTGAATTTCACCCGTTATCGAATGTGTTTGATGGCGGACCCGTTGAATTTCATATATCAGGTTCTGGTGATGAATTTATTGATCTAAGCCAAACTCAGCTTCACGTACAAGCAAAAATTTTAAAAAACGATAATACCAATTTAACAGCTGATGATAAAATTGGTCCAGTAAATTTATTTTTACACTCCTTATTTTCTCAAGTGGATGTTTCTTTAAACGACCGCATCATATCTAATTCTAGCAATACTTATCCTTATCGATCTTACATTGAAACACTTTTAAACCATGGTTATGACAGTAAAACCTCCCAATTGACGGCCGAACTTTATTATAAAGATTCAAACGATGGTCTTAAAAAAAGATCAGATTATTTCAAGTTAAGTGCAACTGTGGACATGATTGGTTGTATTCATAGTGATTTGTTTCATCAAAACAGATTGTTATTAAACATGGTGGATATAAAAATTAAATTAAATCGTAGTAAACCCGAGTTTTGTCTAATAGGAAAGTCGGGATATAAAGTTGTATTGGATAGAATTTCGCTTTTAGTTAGAAAAGTACGTGTAAGTCCTGGAGTCATTCTAGGACACGCAAAAGCATTAGAAAAAGATACTGCAAAATATCCTATCAATCGAGTGCTCTGTAAAGTGTATTCCATTCCTAAAGGAAACATGTCATTTGTGCAAGACAATGTATTTGTGGGACAAATTCCTAAACGACTTATCATAGGATGTGTCGAAAATGATGCATTTCATGGAACATTTGAAAAAAATCCTTTTGATTTTAAACATTTCAATTTAAATTTTATCGCCGTCTACGTAGATGGTCAGCCAGTTCCCCATAATCCATTGGAACTCAACTTTTCACAAAAACAATATATAAGAGCTTATCAAAATTTGTTCATGAGCACTGAGCACATGAGAAGTGATAAAGGTAACTTTATTTCCAGAGAAGAATTTTGTGATGGTTACACTCTATATGCTTTTGACTTATCACCTGATTTATGTGATGGCGATCATTTCAATTTAATAAAGCACAGTAATCTACGAGTTGAAATGAAATTTGAGCAACCGTTAGAAAAAACAGTGTGTGTTATTGTGTTCGCAGAATTTGAAAACGTCATAGAAATTAACAAAGCACGTGACATTATATACGATTTTGGAAATTAAACAATGGATGGAAAAAAGATTTGTGAAATTTTATCAAAAGATCCTACAACAGCATTTAGATTTAGAGGTGTTTATTCGAGAGACACAACACCCTTATTACAAGAAAATGAAGCTATTATCGTCAACACTGATGAATCAACTTTACCAGGATCGCATTGGTTAGCTCTGTACATGACTGAAGGAAAATCACTGGAATTTTTCGATTCCTATGGCCATTCTCCAGATTTCTACGGACTTAATGTTTATAAATTATTTAATATTTCTAATGTATGTTGGAATTCTGTATCTTTTCAATCACTCACATCTAACGTATGTGGAGCCTATTGTATTTTTTTCATTTATAATCGTTGTCGCGATATATCTATGCTATCCATAATAAAAAATCTCAATGTAAATCGAAAAAATGATTTTGCAATGTATCAATTTGTGAAAAAGAAATTTGGTGTACGTTTTGCTTTCAAACAATAAAATTATTATTTTTTTAAAATGTTGTGATATTTTATTTTGTGTTTTTATTTACATACCGTTATTTGCGTTATTTATTTTTAATAAATATTCTCGTTTATTCATTCTCCTTTATAAATTATGGAGTTCCCTAAGCTTAGGCATTCGTTCACGTGCATTTTGGCTGGTCCAACAGGATGTGGAAAAAGCCAGCTCTGCAAAAAAATAATTGAATCTAAAATTATTGAACCTTTTCCAAAATCGGTTATTTGGTGTTATGGAGCGTATCAAACCATGTTTGAAACAATACCGAATGTGACATTTCATGAGGGCGTTCCTTCTGATTTAAATACTATTTCAAATGCATTAATTATTCTCGATGATCTTATGTCTGAATTAGGAAGTAATTCCAAATTGACGCATCTGTTTACTAAACATAGTCATCATCGTAATGTGTCCGTCATTTTTATTGTACAGAATATATTCCATAAAGGTAAAGAGATGCGAGAAATATCTCTAAATGCTCATTATCTTATTCTTTTCAAAAACCCACGTGATCAAAGTCAAATCACACATTTAGGCAGACAACTCTATCCAACAAAAGTGAAATTTTTCCAAGAAGTGTATCAAGACGCGACTTCGAAACCCTTTGGTTACCTGTTAGTCGATTTGAAACCAGATACTGATGATAATATGCGCCTGCGCACAGGTATATTACCGAAGGATAAAATGATCGTGTACCAGACACGATAGTCATTTGCCCCACTAACCTTAGCGAAGATGAGTAGTATCGTTTTAGATTTCGAAGGATTTTTATTTGATAAAAACCGATTTATTATAAAAGAACTCGCAATCTTTGATCTAAATAACAATAACTTAAATAATTGGACATTTCAACCACCATTTAGTTTCATAAAGCTAAGTAAGCATGAGAAAAGACAATATTTTTGGATAAAAAATAATACGCATGGATATGATTGGAGTTTTGGAGAATTACCATACATAGAGTTATATTTCATTTTAGAAGATATATTTCAGAATTATGAAAAGATTTATATAAAAGGAGTTGAAAAAACAAAATTTATTCAAACTTTTACGAATCGTTATTGTGTGAACTTAGAAACTCTAGGGTGTCCGAAAATCGGTGATTTGAATTCCTTTCAAGTTAACTGTAATTTTAGACACGTTAGCAGAAATCACTGTGCATTTATCAAAGCTCAATCTTTTGGGAAATGGTATAAAATAAATCTCACAAAGAATAAAATAATCAAATGCGATTAGAATGTCGGACAGTAAACACTGTTGTCTCGAGGTCTTAAAAGCTGTGGCTAAATCAAAATCAAAGCGGAAATTTTTAAAACATTGTCCAGCAAAATCTATTAAACATATTTGTGAATGTGTATTTAATTTGTTAAAAGGTAACATTCCTCTCAATAAAAATCAAAAGAAGAAACTTTCACCTTTTAAAAGAAGCTTAAGAAAAATTGCAGACAAAAAAGTACCTTTATTCCGTAAGAGAGAAGTTCTTGTTCAAAGAGGTGACGGATTCTTAGGATTTCTGATTCCAGCGGCCATAACAGCTCTAACATCTTTAATCAATGGAGTACGTTAAAAAATTTATTCTTATGCCGGAAGATAGGCTACAAACTAACACTGTCGAATATTTATCCGAGTTGGACAGGCAAATGCATGATATTTTAAAAAATAAAAATATTTCCGACAATGAAAAAGCAGAGTTATATTTACAAATTCTTCAGCGGTACGTTAAGTTTCCTACTTTTTTGGAAAACAAAAGCGAACCAACTCAAGCAGTGGAGGAAAATGAAGTGGAAGAAAATCCTAAAGAAATTAAAGAAGAAAAAATGACAGAAAGTGATAACTTGATAGAAACGCAACTCATGAATGTCGTACCCAAGAGTCAAAAGGATCGAGCTAAAGAGCTTTTACAATTCTTACAAGAGAATAAAGAACTTTTAACGTGGACTGAAAAAGGCGAAATTTTGTATAGACAAAAACTTTTACCTGGAACAAACATCACTCATTTAATAAATAATGTATTGAGAAACGAAAAGAAAAAACCCAAAGGACAAAAAGAATTTTTCGAAGCATTAAAAGAAATGAAAATACCTGAAAAATTTTTAATTAATAAGAAATTACTTACCGAATCACCATCTGTAAATACTTCGCGTATGTTGTTTGCTAGAAAAAATAGATGGCTAAAATATTAAAAAAATTTTGTAAAATATTTATAAAATGCGTTTTTTAATAAATGATTTTTTTTAAAAAAAATGTATCTTTCTTTCATTTTTATGAAAATATTCACTCACACACAGAAACACACACACACACACATCTCATTCAAAGATTAAAGAACCCCTTTTCCTCATCACCCGAGTGGGGTAAGGGTTAAGACGCGTTTTTTTTAAAGAGGTCAATCGCCAGGAGCCCTAATCCTCTCTTTGGTGGACAGATGATGTCAAAGGGATACCGTTAGGCTAACCCATAAGACATTGTTGTTGATTAGTCATCAATATCCGTAAGGGAGCGTCGTCATGTCCGGTTGAATCACCCGCTTGTCATAAACAACTTTGTACAGCTTCGTTTCAGGTTTATTTACTACTCTCCGTCTTTTTGCATCCCTGCAAATTTTGCTGGGGTTATGAAGGGAAATACATTCACCACTCAGCTCACAAACCATTTTCTTGACCGAGTTGAAGTTTAACTTTTCAGAATTACGAAAATTTAATGTAAACCCTCTCACCTTGCAGCATTGTTTCCTATTAGCCGTTTCATACGCATAGTTTTTTGGTCCACCTTTAAGAAAAATAAATAAAATACGCAATTATTATCTAATGATTTTTAAAAACAAATAAGTAAAGAAAAGAAAAGTAATTACCTGATACGAAAGTTGTAATTGTATCACCGTCCAACTCGTCTGTGAATTCTCCTAGAAAATTTCCAAGAGGGGGGTCATTATTGCCTACTTGGGAATAGATGATAGAATCCGTATCATGGTAAAGCACGGTTTCACCCAGCTTGTCCATCTCTTCGTAAAGTTTGAGGCGTGCCCAGGCTGTAGTGAAGGCCGCAATAAAGATGTTAGTAGTCGAATCTTGGGGCACAAATTGTTTCTGTGATTCCCAATGAATACCTGCAATTTCATCATTCGGTAAAAACACATCTTTAATCTAAAAAAGAAAATATGCTATAAGTACAATAACACCGGAAAAAAATTAAAAAATTATGTAATTAAAATTTACATACGTTTTTTGTTGAATCAGCAAACATTTTATTAAATTCCGGAACAGTGCTTACGTATGTCAGGCGAGCTTTATTGCAGTTCATACCCCAGCTGAAAAAAAGCGACAAGTATAATAATTAATAAATTTCATTTTCATTTAAAATATTAAAACGGATTTAATTTTTACATACCGTCCCCAGAAACTGTTCAATAGCAATTTTGCCACCTGCCTTCTTCCCAAATTTTTAAAGATTTTAGAATATTCCAAGCGTACTCCTTCTTTTTCAAAATATTCTTCTATGTACCTCATTTTATCCTCCTCTGTAACGCAATTTGAAGGCCACCCGCTTGCTTCCTGCTTGATCTTTAAGAATAAATCAATAAAATCACGAAACAGTGAATCAGACGTTTCGTTGAAATGATAAACTTCGGAGATCTGTTTAAAAAAAAAGAATGATTGTATGTTATAATTAAAATTATTTACTCAAATAAATCTAACTTAATAAATCTTAAAAAAAAAAATCTTTATAAAGGAGAATGAACTCTATGAAAAATTGAATATTATGAATGAGAAGAACAATTTACCTCTTTTATGATGTATCCTTTTTTAACTGCCATTTTTATTTCTTCGGTCACCCATGTACCGGTTAACTCTCTTTCATCGTCTGAATGCAGGCATTTTCCTTGCTGTGTTGTTTCAACACAGGTTCTGCACAAGGGAAACATAAGTTTATTTTGACTTCTGTATGGCAGTACAGGGAAATACAGGCCTCTAGGTGGTATTACAGTGCACTTAGCGATCCCAAAATAATTATCAATAGTTTTAAAATTCTCAGTGATAATTTGAGGATGACCAACTGGATACGTACAATATTTGTTCACCTAGAAAAAAAAGAAAATGATTGAAAAAAAGTATTTTAAAGTTATTTATACTTACTATTTAATACAAAAAATTCTAAAATCAGTAAAAACAAAATATTATATATATATATATATATATTTTTTTTACCCAAGGATAAAGTGATGTAAAGTCTACATATTTGGAGTTTCCTTCGTGGTATAGTTTGACAGCGTTTGTTCTGCCTCCAAAAAAGGCATCCCTGGGCTTTAAACGGTCTTGCAATTTATGGCGTTTCAGGAATTGCTGCAAATCCTCATTCTCCTTCTTCATCTTAAGAAACTCGTGTTCCCACATCTCGATGACATTATATCCAAGAGAACAAAGATCACTGCTGGTGTCTCGAGTTTTTTGACGGAGTGATGCCATTGTCACATTTTTCAAAGGGTGTAAATCATCCTGATTGAAGCATGTATCACAACCGTGAAAGAAGCATCCCTAAAAAAAAAATTAAATTAAAATTGTTTTTTCTTTTTTCATCCAACATTTTATTACATTTTTTATATAAAAATCACTTTTTTCGTCTTTAAATATTAAAAAAAGATAAACATAACTCACATGAAATTGGTAGACTGTATTTGTATCTGTACAAAAACCATCCACGTAAACACCAGCTAATTTGCGTTCCCCACCGTTGTTTAAAGCATGTTCAATCAAAACATTTTCTTTCTCAGCAACGAAATCAAGCCATCGTATTGAATCAGGACTGTAATTAATGTTTGTTGTGTATCCTGACACCGGAACCATACCAATAGTATTGGGACGTATATGCATGCTGCGGAAAACAGCCATACTGGTTGATGCTATCGTCACGTACCTGCAATCAAAAATCAGTAAATAACATTTCCTAAAAATCAACAAAATAAAGAAAAAAAACAAAACTATTCTCACCGAAAGGGATCCACTTTCGCTATATCTAACAGCTGTCCCCGAAATTCTAAACAACATCTTCTCAAAATATCTACATCTGATCTATAATGAAAATAAAAATTGTTAACAGTACTTTTTCTTTCGGTCAAAAATTCTCATACAGTCAGAAGTAAAAATAATGCTAAAAAACAATTTTTTTTTGTGTTGACTTACCTGCAATATGCTAACATTTCTTTTTCAAAATTAAAAGGCTCCTTTTGTCTTTCCTCATACCATTCAAGAAAACGATTTCGAGCGTCACATCCCATAGTATCAGGACTGTAGAATTTCTTCTCCGGTAAAAGACCAGTGTAACTTTGATTTTCCGGAAGATTAAAAAGATGTGGAAAGTATCCTTTCTGCAATTCTGTGAAACCAAAGCATGAAGGCATCTTCGATAAGGGCATAGGCAAAAAGTTTAAAGAATCAATGATTATTATATTCAAGGCTTTCTGATGTATGCTCATTACACTAGAACCATTGGGAATAACATTTGGAGTCGTACCTTGGCGTAGAAGCCAACTCATTATGAACTGCCCATCAAAGCTAAATGTAAACAAATGTATAGATATATAAATCAATATTAAAGCATGAAAAAAAAACATTTATTTTTATTAAAATAGGAAAAAAATAGTAATAAAAAGACAAACTTACGCCTTCATATTATGAGCAATCGCTGTAAAACCTTTATGTATTGGTGAAAACAGCCAGGAACAAAAATCATCACATGCCGAATACCCTTTGAAAATTTTTTCTTCTCCATCAGCGTATTGCGCTACTGCAAAATTAACCAGATGCTCCCCAGACGATTGATCAGTTTCGAAGTCGAAGAAGATCAAATGATCAGATGGAGCTTTTGCCTCTATCTTTTGTAAAAAGCATCTATGTTCTGAAGCGTCAACAAATTTATTGCAAGATGGACATTTCGTGGTGTAGCATCGATGTTTTTCAGGAGGACACTCCTTCCTTCGAATAACTTTGCAGCATTTACGACATTGATATAGCTGTAAAAAAATAACTTTTAGAAAAAAGAAGAAAAGAAAACTTTTTTGAAAAACAAGAAGAAAAAAAAAACATTTTCTTACTCTATCACATAAGGAACTTTCCTGCTGTCCAGTCGTTGATTTGTGAGCTTGAAAGCATCCATCCGATAGGCAAAGTCTATCACAATTTTCACATCTTATAGGTGTTTCCTCCTCACAATTGTTTCTGAAACATATCCAGCATGCATTCTGACAGCGGTGTTTTTCAAGATGTGAGAATGGTTTCTCACAAGATTCACAGTAATAGTTACTAGCATAAAATCCTTTCAAACTTTTAATGACATCATAATGTTGATTATGCAACCAAAGATTTATTCTTTTTGCTCGATTGTTCCCTTTATAAGAAACCTGAAATAAATTATGAATATATTCAATAATTAAACAACAGATTATTATTATTATACACATTTTCTTTCGAGATACTCTTGAAATTCTTTTTTCTTACAAACAGTAAGTACTTCTAGAACTGAGTTTTTTTAAAATGAATAAGTGACATTATAATTAGTAAACAAATATTAGAATTTAATATTGATTAAGAACGGTAATTTACCTTATTGCTGTTATCTGCAGAAAATACGACAATTTGAACGTTGAGAAAACTCTCAAATTTGGCTATTTCCGTGTATGTACATGGTCCTAAGGGTACACCTGATGATGTGTGGAGTTCCTTTGCGCGGTTCAATAAGGAGGGTCTATCTTTCCGTCGCAGAACGTCAATAAGGCTCCGATTATTTTCCAGATGTGCTAAAGCATAAATAATCGCTTTAGCGCAGCATAATCCTTCTGTGTCAGTAGGGATGGACAAAATGGATTTTTTGTTTTTAGCATCCACTAGAGCATTTATTACTCTCACTGTTCTTCCTGCACCAACATCTCTCCGGATCGTTATAATGTCCACAAAAAATCCTGCATCCAATTCAATTTGGTCCTTAGATTGCAGGACCTTCATCACACAAGCCGTAACTTTTTCAACAGTCATATCCTCAACTGACATTAGACATGTTGATATGGGTTTATCTAAGCCCTCAGATTGTACACAAAAACGTATTAAATCAGTTGATCTTAGACCAGACGACCCATCCGTCGGATTTCGAACTCTTGAGATCAATAATTCAAATAATTGTCGCACAGTATCGACAACAGTTACCAGTGGCGTCCCTCTTAAATTCAATGGTATTTTTTCAGGATCCACACGTGCACGGAAGCAAACTTGGTTGGCATTGTATTTCTCGTTCCTTCTCCCTGAGCGAAGTTCCAATATTATAGCAGAATTTAACTATAAAATAAAACATTAAATAAGTATAAATTAAATATATATTAAATAAATAAATATTAAGTACATATTACATAAATATAAATTAAATAAATAAATATTAAGTACATATTACATAAATATAAATTAAATAATTAAAAATATAAAATAAATAAATAGACAAATTATTTAAAACTCACTTCATTTGATGGAACCGGAGTCGGTACACCTTCCACAAACACTGATCCTGCACTAGAAGGTCCTGGCTGATTCTGATATAGAAATAAAAAATACATAAAAATAAATAAATAAATGAATAAAAACAAATTTTCCACTGAAAGTTTTTTTAAACAGCTGAATTAAAAATATTATTACCTCAAATCCAGAACCCACTTGATAATAAATAGGCAAATTTTGAAAGACCTGAGTCGCCTCCGCAAAACCTTGCGTGATATCTCCGATTAAATGTTTGTCATCTTCGAAAAATTCTTGCGTGAGTTCTCCCAAAAGCTATAATAAAAGTTGTTGATTAAAAAATAACTATGTTAAATTGATATTAATATTTTTTCTACAAAAATAAAATAAAATAACCTATTATTACCTCATCATCTGTTTCATTGAACTCAAAACCTGGTTCATTAAAATTAAATTCACTTCCCTCATCATCATTCTAGAAAAATAAAAAATATTTCACGATAAAATTAACAAAAAAAAAAGGCAGTAAAATAATTCAAACATACAACTGATGTATAAAAATAACTTTGCGAATTTTATAAATAAAAGCAGCTTATTAACTCAAATATAAAGAGCTTTTAAAATGAAATAAAATCAAAACTTAAAGGTAAATAATTTCAATAACATGCGTTAACAAAGTTCTACAACGTACTTATCGCCATACAGAAACAATATAATAAACAGTATGCAAATTATTAATTAATGAAATATAAATAACAAATAATTAAACTTAAGATGCTTCGCTTAATTTAAATAATATAGAAAAAATTTATCAATAAGTAAAATAAAAAACAATTAATTTAACTAGAAATTGATTTATAAAATAATGAGAGAAATATTTCTTACTTTTTCAGAATCTCTTGATCGCTTTGACATGGTTTATCCTTTATAAGACGAATACACCGAATATACTCTGAAAAATAAACTAATTCTAACGATACCACTACGTCTGGTATAATATTCTCAACTTAATTGTTTTTCCGTGAAGCAACTCTATATATACTGATTATTATCAATACTCATTTATATAGATAAGCTCTAACTATGTCCTTCCCATAACCCCTCTATGTAGATAAGCTAGATCCCCCTTATGGTTGTGATTAATAAAATACGGATAAAACTCAATGCATACCTATCTTGTTAAATTTTTGTGAGAAATAGTAATAATCCCACGCTCAATAATCAGTGATATACTTTAAAATCTCACTTATTGATAAAATGTTCCACACCAGATAAAACTCATATGTCTCATATTGAGATTTATCTTCTTAAATTTCATGAGAAATAGTTGTATTCCCATGCTCTATAATCAGTACGAAGCACTATGTTATACTATTTATTATGACTAATTGAGAAAACGTGGATAAACACCAAACGTCCAGGACAGAAATTATCGTTGTAAAATTTTGTGAGAAATGAATCTCCCAAGTTCCGTAATCAATATCCGTTAAAGTTTATAGATACTTTTTGAATTTATTCTTAATTATTATAATAAAATGAATAATAAAATGAATATGTTTTGAATATAAATGAATTTATAGCGGCAAAAATTCCCCATTATATGTTTCTTAGATTCAAAATAATTCTTTTGAAATTTTAAGAAAATTTCATATATAATTGATAATATAATGTAAATATGTCGTTATGTATTTCCTAAAAAATTGAATTAATTCAAATATTTTTTTCATAAGATTAAGAAAATAAGTATTTTAATATAATAATTTAATTATATAAGTTGATAAATTATAAGTTGAAAGATGAATCAAGTTTTTTATTGTATTTTAAAATATGAATGAATAAATACCGTAGATATATATTAGTTTTTTAATTCGATAATAATTTTTTCATAAAAATAAATATAAAATTAATGAAATTTATATTTCTTAAATATCTATATTAATATGTGTTGGAGCTCTTGCAAAACTAAACATTGGGTGCAACCAAAGTCATCTGTACAGTTTTCACGACCCCTACTTGTCATCGCACTAAGCGTAGGAGGTTTTCGTTGTTTTCCTCTTCATATAACGTGAGCACTCACAAAGTTCTCCTCGAAGGCATGTATTATCTAAAGATTTAGGAGTTCCCTTGTCTTCTGGGTTCAAAAATGACAAGATTACATTGATAGCCGTAAATCCAAACGAAGGTGATAAATATCTAATCTTATTAAATAACATTCATTGATTTAAAATTAATATACCTTTAAGTCTAATACTTTTAATATTCACAGTAGACATACTTTATTATTATTTATTGTGTGATAATTAACACGTGTATGGGCAGTACCGTTGCCATCCAGAGAAAGTTATAATAACATTAAGAGGGGCAGAAATAATTATTTAATAACTATCAAAGGTTAAGTGAAACTATATCGATTAAACTGTAGGATGATATCGTTATCAAATCCTTTTCATTTACACACGTGTTCAAAATACAAAAGTTAAACTTATTAACACATATCTAACCAAGCATTCGTGGGTCAGTGGTTATGATATCCAACTACTGACCCACGAAGGCTTTTTTAATGGCGCGAGTTCGATCCTCAGCCTTAATTATATTTAATAAATAATATTAAAACAGATTTAAATATTAAAATAGATTTAAAGTCATTTTATTCCTACATAGATGGCGCCACTAGATCAAAAGCATGATATCATTTATGTGTTATGTAATAAAAGATGACGTCATAACTTCATAATACACAATTTCTCCCCCAAATAACAAAGTTTACAAGTGTTGCCATCCTTAAAAACTAATATTAAAATAATAAGTGTAGCCACCCTCAAAAAACTAATAAATTAAATAATATTTTAAAAAACGAAACTAAATTAAAAACAGAAACCGAAACTAAAAATATATTAGGCTTAAGAAAAAAAAGAAATAAGCTCCCCATGACGCTGCAGACGAAGTTTCGATTTTCAGGCGGGCAGAAATAAGCAAGCGGGCAGAAATAAGCAACTTCCGGTTTGTATGTGGGCAGAAATAAGCAACTTCCGGTTTGTAGGTGTACAGAAATAAGCAACTTCCGGTTGAGGCAGAAATAAGCTCCGGTTGACTATGACGTCACTTCCGTCCCCTATATCGCGGCCCTTACTACTGGGATGATATTTTAATTTACAAAATCAGACGCACAAAATTACTTTCTTTAGATAAACATACATTTATTTCGACGAAGTTTGATTTTTGACTTAAAAAGATGCAGGCACAATCTGGAAAATAAAGTCTCAGTAATTTAGGCAGAAGCGAGATCAAAAGTTAGTTTTCCTTTATATCAATTTATTTTTTACAAACTAAACCATCTCAAAAAATTTGTAAATTTGATTTTTATTTATTCAGAACTATTTAACTGATTTCCTTAATATTTTTGGGTTTTGTTTAAAAATTAACCAGATAAAATCAGTGTATAAGCCTGTGTACATTATAATTCAAAATTTGTTTAACCATTAGTAAATTAAATAATGAAGTAACATTTATGAGAAATTTTTTTTTTACATGGCAATATTTTTGGGTAACGAAGTTTTATTATTCTGCTAAATTTTTTTTTTGCTTCCTTAATCTCGATATGGCAAAAAACGCAAAAAGTAAAATAAGCATTAAGGGACCTCATTTTTTGACTACTGGAACCATATTTTACAGACCACCCTCTGTATCTTTACGGTCATTAATCTTATCAGTAGAAAAAAATGCATGATTATTTTGAGAAATAATTTTTTTTTCTGATTTCGTAACTTAAACTAACGTAAGTACTAATTAATAAGCATTGCAGATTAGACCCTCAAAACATTAAAATTTAATCCTATTATGTGAAAACTCTAACATTAGATGAAAAATCATTCTTTATTATGGGCCTGTAAAAACAGTAAATATTATAGTTCCACTATAACCAATAAGTTAAACATTTCTAGTTTCGGTCCAAATCCTTACATCATACTACTTATTAATTTATAACATATTCCTGCAGACAACTATCGGACCTACATCAATTATTCACTCGATACAAAGTAATAAGAAAATATATGATTCTAGTCCGTTGGAATCAGAAACTATTTCCGGTATTTTATATTACTCATAAATGTACGGATTCATAAAAACACTTATTATTCTATAAGACGAAAAGCATTATTTGTTAATGAAATAGAAGTAATATCTAGATTGTTAGCTTTGAGGAATAATAAATAGTGTCCTCATCATTGGACAAGAGATGAAAAATGACACGGAAATTCCTCTTTTGTATTCTACATCTTTAAGGATTCTGTCGACGTTTATTGCATGGTTATAAAAAGTGATAGACATGAGTTATATCATATTTCCAGAAAGGTACTGGTTATAGCAGTTGTCATCTAGGGCAAGGACACAAAAATACCGATCAAATTATCGATAAAGTTATGTTATGATATGTTATACCATCTTATGCTATGAAATTTATGTTATGACACTTATAATTATGTTATAACATTTATAATTATGTTATGACACTTATAATTATGTTATGACACTTATAATTATGTTATGACACTTGTAATTATGTTATGACACTTGTAATTATGTTATGACACTTATAATTTCTGATAAAACACTGACAAAATTATGTTATGACATTTTTTATAACCCCCCCCCCATAATTATGTTAATTAAAACTAAAACATATGGTATTTAACCAATAATTTGGAAATTTTTCAGTTCATACAGTAAATGTCTGCCAGAAATTTTTGTTTTCTTTAATTATAGTTCTTACAACCGCACTTGTAAATCTTTAACCTATAATTCTTACATATACAAAACTGATAAGTAGATTTAACCGAATATATGGTCTTTATGCTATGCTCTAAGGTAAGATAAAATTACCAAGAACTATGAGAACTGAATTTTCTCTAACTATAATATAAGTTTACTTTGAAGTAGTAGAGTGAATGTTTAAAAAAGACTTCAACTGTTTGAAATGCCTTTTTTTTAAAAAAGTGCAATCTGTTTTTGTCAACAAAGTTACGTTGAACGAAGTGTTTTAAAACTTTACAAACTTTCCCCAGTTTAAAGTATTTCAATGGATTATTAAAAATTATGTTAGATTTAGTTTTGTTTTGTTTTGATACTCCTAATTTAAAATTTTTTTAAAAAATATTTATGATTTGAGTTCTGATAATTGTGTGCTAATCGTAATTTTAAATTAGAAAATTTTTATTTTTTGACAAAAGAACTAATGTTTTTCATTTTAAGATAAAAAAAAAAAAAAAAAAAAAAAAAAAAAAAAAAATTATAAGGAATTACTGTTACAATAATTCTTTTAATGTTTAACGTGTTTTTCTAAATTATTAAAATATTAATTTTGATAATTACATACTTAAATATACTTATAATTAAGATATCTTTTCTTCTTTCACTTTTAAATAAAGAGCTAAACATATTATTTTTAAATAATATTTTTTGGATTGTCTTTTAAATATACCAAAGAAATTTTCATTTATAAGTGATAGTTTTTAATTGTTTTAAAGCATTTTGCGCAAATTAAAAAAAAAAAAATAATTTTCCTTCACCAAAAAACTTAAAAAACAAAATGACGAACGAGTTAGGCTTAGATTTTTCTAAATTAATATCTGATATCGCGTGCTTTTTAATGTTTTGAAAAAAAAAAAAAAAAAAAGAGATAATAAGCCAACTCATCATTGATTTTTCGATTAGCATACAATTCTTGCAAACACCGTTTCCGAAATTAAATAAAAAAAAAATCGTTTCCGAAATTTTCCCGAAGATAAATATTTTTGGAAACTTCTAAGGAAATGTAAATATGTTATTAACATACATCTCATTCGAAGATAAGATCTCAATATTCAGTATGTTTTTATCTATTTAAGAGATATTTCCATGTATTAAGTAATATTAAACTGAGAAAAAAACAGTTATTTGCAAATGGATATTGTAGAAACACATAAAAAAGAATATGAAAATTGTTTTATAAATAAATATTTTGTGTAAAACGAGATTTGTAAAAGGTAAATTTCTTTGGAAGACAACTTAGTGTTGTACTTATTTTTCTTTATAATATGTAAGCGCTCATAAAAATGGTTATAAGTTGAAATTTAATAAGGTATTAAATTGAACTATCATATTTCCTTTCGAATTAAGTCATACTAATGATCAATACTACTATAACTTAATCCACTCAATAATGTGGTTAAATCGAGAATCGAATTGCACCATATAAGAGAGTAAAATCTATTGGTATTAAACATTATATAAATAGTATACAAAATAAAGATGCATTACAAGTTTGGAATGATTAACTTTAAAGCTTTCATATATGAGTGAAAATTAATTAAAAAAGTATAATTAATACAAATTGATACATTCAGAAAAAAGTATGGTCAAAACTACTGGAATGAGGTAAAAATTTAGATCTCTTAGAAACTTTAAGAATTTTATGTTTTTTTTTTTAAAAGTAATATTACAGTAAAACAATAAAATATAAAAAATAACTAACAGTGACTTTACATTGGCCCGGGATAGCCTGGTGGTAGGGCGCTGGGCCCATGTCCGAGGGTTCGTGGGGTCGAACCCCGCCGGCCGAAGACTCCCTGTGTAGCAAAGTGACTGATGCACGTTAAATCTGTCGAGTCGCAAAAGTCCTCCATGTTCCCATAAGAAATCAAACCTCTGGGGGTACTGGATTGGAGGTACTGGGGGTACTCTGATTCAGGTCAAAATAACGATTTTCGGATGGATGTATGAATGGGTCTACCCTATAAGCGGGTGTGATGTATGGTGTGGCAGAAGTCGAATTCTGGGCCATAGATGGCACCACTGGAAAACAAGAACAATTGCACCTCCTCTGCCTAAACAAGCATACGTCAACAGCAACAACAACAGTGACTTTACATTGCGAAAGAATTTTCTTATAAAACTAAAATAATTTTTGCAAAATAGTACATTTATTTTTATAGAAAAAAATGGCGAAAAAAAGAATATTGACCACAATTTAAAAATAAACTTAAATATGTGTATTATTTAAAAAAGAAATCAAAAATAATATTTTTACTCTGACATAGAGTGCTTATCAATCCTTGAGCATAAAATAAATCCTATCTCATAAAATGGTAGAATAATGAATAAAACTCACCAAAAGATCTTAGCGCTTCAAGATTATTAATTATATTTTTACACTCTTTCTTTTCGTGCTCTTTCTTTTCGTAACAAGCCAGGTAACTAACTTATCTTAAAACTTTCGTTCATTATCACGCAAACCAAAGAGCTCCCAATTTATAGAGCAATTCTATATTATTAAATAGCTGGTTTGCTTTAAAACCCACTGTTTTGAGATTAAATGAAATAAATACTAAAACCAAACGATTTCCAGACCACTTTTATTATTACTGCTATATTATAATTCGCGATCGCAACGAACTATAGGGGGCGTTGTTGTATGTGCCGAATCCCTGCGATTTCCATATGAACAGTCATTCAGTTACACTGGAGACGTCTTTAACGTAGCATGTAGCATTGTAACGTTCCTTCTTTATTGTGGCTGATTAAATTTAAAAAAAGAAAAGTTTTTGTTTTCTTTCTTATGCAAACGAAAACAAAATGGTATCTCTATTTTTTTAGAGAAGGAACATCCAGAACACATCGGAAAAATATTTGTAAATAAAGAGAAAAAAATAGGTATATTCTTATAAGAGTTCAAACCTAATGCCTGAGAAATAGTTTTACTAAATTTAATGGTATAACATGAAAGGCCCATTAAAATTTTAACGTAAAATAAAGAATGCTTACGAAACAAAAAAAAAAAGAACGGTTCTTTTTTTGTCGCCATATTTTAGTGTTACGAAAATGCGTCATTGGAACTTGCCAAAAACAAAACAAGATGCAATTTTATTTTTTTAGGAGCGAAATATTTTATGGAGTGAAATATAACGAAAATGTACCAATGTCCATAACATGAAACTTTATCTTAGTAAACGTCCGTTTTGGAAATGTTATTTCTTTTTTAATCTTATTTATTAGAGTTCATAATGGCTATAGAATCAGGTGAGAGAAAAGTTTGTTTTGAATCTATGCTAAATTCTATATCAGCCCATTTTCCACCGAAATCCGATTGACTACTTTGATTTTAAACAAAGTGTTTCATTTTAAGATTTTTTCCAAAAAGTTTAAGTGTAGATTGGCGGCACTTAAAAATCTGCCAAATCTGTAGCTGTGGTTAATACTTAAGTACCGAATTTTTCTTCCATACTTTTCTGAATCATATTACTTCAAATACTAGAATATGCAAGAAGTATACATAAACACATAATTTAATACCATTTAATTTTTCAAAAAAAGTATTTTGACAACAATTTTATCAAAAAATTATAAACTAAAAAACGTAAAATAAAGAATTCTTAGGATAAAAACGATTTTAAAAATTCCTCATTTTTCAATAAAAACTTTTGTATTGTTTCTTTTTTTAATTCTTATAGTATTTAATCAGATGTAAAAAAACCATTTTGTAGAGAACGATCATCAAGTAAGAAAAAAAATTATTTACAAGCAAATTTTTTATTATAAAAATCATAACACTTACCTGATTTATAAGTCCGGAGAAATCCAAAATGATATGTTCTTTGTTTGAAAACTTTATTCTCAAATAATATATACATAGTTTATCCCTTCATTACTTTTAGGTAACATACCACACATCAAAATTTTATAAATGTAAGATCTCGATATGAATTTTAATATGTAGCTTAAAAACAGAATAGCTGAATTCTAGTTGAAATTCTTTCAAAA
Organism: Parasteatoda lunata; assembly: GCA_949128135.1. NCBI lineage: Eukaryota > Metazoa > Arthropoda > Arachnida > Araneae > Theridiidae > Parasteatoda > Parasteatoda lunata. The sequence goes on from OX421977.1 coordinate 81,086,811, forward strand.
CTAAAAAACACTTACCAAGAAAACGATAAAAAATTTATTTATAATCAGCACAAAAGATACTTTTTCAAGTAATTCGGATTATTCTTTATTGTTGTTTTCTGAATTATGTAGATACAGAAATATATACTATTCTATGAAGAAGAAGAATATTTTATAACTATTACAGTTCTGTATGGAATTCATTGGAACACATTTATTCATTGGAATGACGAAAGCAATGTTGACTTCATTTTAACTTGTAATGAATTGAAGACAGAAAAATTATTTTACCGCAATACACAGATCAGTAACAGCAAGTGATCATGAAATCATGTTATGTTGTTGGTAATAGAAAGGTAAAAATTATTGAGAAGTTGTTCTTCAAATGCTTGGCGTGTTCTGCTTCAATGTTTGGCATGTTCTGATTAATTTTTTCAAGAAGTTTTACCTTTTCTTTAGGGAAATTTTGGTTCTTTTTTGATGCTAAGAAAATGGCGTCCGTCATTGCTGATGGTTATGTGGGAACTAATGCCCGATATTTACAGTCTCCCGCTAGATGGCGTATCGAGTGTTGCGATCGCGAATTTATTTCAACTGATTTATTGTACTTAATAAAATTAAGAAATTCCAAATTAGTAATTTTTATCTCATAAAAGTGTTTTTGTATGTGTTTGCAATTTTTAAAAATAGTTTAATATTCTCAATGCCAATATTGCTTTTGTGGAATTAAAGGGAAAAATCGTTTTTGTTTCAATTATTCATCCTATGAATTCTCAATGCTGTTAAATTTAAAAATGCAGACGATAACAGATCGTTAAAAAACTCAAAAGTTAATTTGTTAGCATAGTTTCTGTTTCGATTCTTAATCATGGCTTTGTTTGAATATTTTTAAAAATAAAAAAAAACAACATGAACAATTATTGAAAGACAAATGGATTGGATAATTAGAATTTCGTGTTTATAAAAGCAAACGCGCTGTGAAGTTTGTTAGCAAATTATTACTTTTTAATATGTTTATTGCAATTGCCTATAAATTTAATTTTCTTGCTGCAAATATAAACTAGTATAAAATGCACACTTTATGTCATTGTTAGAAGTGAACTCTAATAGGTTTTATTGAATGAATATGGGGATGCATGGAAATACAGATTTGCTGTGTTGCTATATTTATTAAAATGATCATTTGATGTCAATTTGCCCGTCAGTGGGAAGTAAGATTTATAGCCACTTTACAGCAAATAGTTTGGTCACTATACTTTAACGCGAATATTTTTGGATAACTTTTTTTTCTAGCTAAAGAGCTAAAATTCAACTAGAATTTTGTGCTAGAGGAAAAGATAAAGTATAACCATTTATTGACTTTCGATAAGCGATATTTATCGTCACGTAAAATGCATAACGAATAAAAATTCCCATCAATTTTTATACACAGACATATTTTTAATCATCGCTAAACAGCCGGTACATTGTTTTGGATTTATCGACTGCTTCTGCTCAACTCCGCAGCCTTGAAATTTTGAACTTAATTCAGAAGATAAAGTAACTCCTGGATTAAGTATTGGGAGAAATTTTCCTTTGTGGAAGACATTTTTAGGGAACTAACCCACATTTGCGTTGCATTGAGAGGAAAACTACAAAAACGTTCGACGGTTAGCCTGACTGCAAGGGGACTCTAACTCATGATCTGTCTACCATTGAGGATATTTAACGCAAATATTGGGGTCGGTGCCAGCCGGGTACAGAATTCTAATCCGGTTCACCAGATTGAAAGGAGAACATTCTATTAAGGAGAAAGACGACAATGTTAGCTACAAGGAGTAAAATTACAGTTGGTTAAAATTGGATAACTAAAAATATTTTAAAGGTTAGCTATTTTTTGGATTTATTTTGTCCGATTTAATGGTCCGATTTTTCTGATAGTATGAAAAGCTTGAATTAAAATTCTTGGAATTCAAGTAATATTTAACCGAACTTGTTTCCATCTTAGGATATTGCGACAGATACTCAAATAAAGACTAAATATCACTTAATAATACTAAAATATTTAATTTTTAATATTATGAAATTTTAGTGTAGATATAAATCCTGAAAATAAATGCTTCCTGATAATATTAAAATTGCCTTTAAATAGCATTTAACTCATTTTTTTTTTAATATTGAATATTATGACAGACACTTAACTAAGCCTTTTTTTAAAAAATAATATCGAAGTACTCAAAATTTTGAGTTGCATGACATTTTAATGCTATAGTAAGACCCTTGAGATATATTTCAAAAATTCTGTAATCTGGTAATATTTTTTTTCTTAATAGTTAAACCAGCTTTTAATAACTTTTATACTCTAAAATTGAATTTTTTTTTTTAATTGCACACAAATGTAGCCATTTTTTCGGCCAGATAAAGCAATAGTTATTGATTTATGCTTTCAATCTCTAGCTTTGAAGTGATTACCTGCAATGGGTTAATCATGGCATTATGCCAAGATTGAGAACTAATCAGGTTCGATTCACATGCGTTACGTTGCTTACAGGTATCTAATTCAATCCAATCAGAAAGTTGATTTAGAGAGCTAATAAAGCAAGCCTAGTTGCTGTAACGCCAAACACAATCACATTATTTAAATCTCACGGCTAGCCCTAATCACATATTTAATTTCATAGAAATGCCAGGCATAATTCATAATTTATCAGAAAACTATTCAACGTCTAACGTCTAGTCAACGTTTTATAAAAAAACTAATTAGAACACTTTTCATAAAATAATTTTAATATTGTTTTGTTGAGCCGGGATGGCTCAGGGGATAGAGCTTTCGCCTTCCAATGAGGTGAACCGGGGTTCGATGGCTGCTATGGCTGGTCGTTACGAATTCCGCACCAGGCTTGCACCGACCACAGGGCTGACACGAAATATTCTCAGTGGTAGACGGATCATGAGTGAAATTCCCATTGCCGTCTGGCTAACCGTGGGAGGTTCTCTTGGTCTTCCTCTCCATGCAACGCAAATATGGGTTAGTTTCATCAAAAAATCCTCCACGAAGGCAATTTTCTCCGCATACTTGATCCAGGAGTTCTCTTGTCTTCTGAATTGGGTTCAAAATTACAAGACTACGGAGTTGAATATTAGTAGTAGTAAATCAAAAACTGGGTCGGTTATTCAACAACGGTTATAAAATATAAAATTATAAAATATAAAATTATAAAGTATAAAATTAAAAAATAAAATATTGTTTTGTTTAATCGTTTTCGAACTAGAAATTGAGTACCTTTTCTTTTTACTGAAAGAGAGTGTACGAAGAAAATTCTATAAAATTAAATATTTTTTTTTACAAAACTAAAAAATTAATGCCAAATCAAAATATTATTTTAATTTTTATTAAAAAGGAGTAGTGTGCATATTCGACTGGAAAAACAGTCTTAAATAATGATCATTTGAATGTCAAATTAGGAAATGAGATAAATAATAAGTCCGTTACTCATGAAATTCTAATTAAAATTTTAGCTCTGAACTTAAATTTTCTTGAAACACGACGACTTTTCCAACTCATTTAGGATGTAGTAAAGTATGGCGCTTTAATAAGTGGCACGCATTCCAAATGCAAATATTGGAATCACCTAATTTCGAAAGCGAGCGGAAAAGTCGGCCATGAATATTCATACTCTCGACGCCAAAACTTAACGGCCTTGAAATTGTATTTACTGTATTAATTTTCAACAAAATGGCATCGGCATACCCACTTCCAATTTTCGGATGTGTATATTTAACAGATTTGAAGCGTGGGGCTGAAGTAGTGGGAATGGGGCTTTAAATAGAGATTGAATCCAGGAAGGGGTAATCGATGAGAAAGCTAATTTGAGAGCTATGCTTTCAAACTCATTGATGATGACGAAGAGTTTTACTGAGTTTGGAAACAGGTGTGAGTCGCGAAGTTCTCGAATGCTGATCAGATATAATGGATGCGTTTAATAATTTATCATACGTTAGGGACTAATTAAAAGGAAGCAGAGTTTGATGAATTGATCTTGAAAAAGTTCAAAACTATTTTAAATACTTCGTAAATGCTGATCTTAAATTTTATTCGATATTAAGGTTATTTTTTCCTTTACATCCATAATATTGTACTGCATTATAATCAACCCTTTTAAATAATTTTTTTAAAACAATTTTTGTAAAAGTTTAAAATAATAAATAATATTCAAGCAAAAATATAATATTTAAGCGAGTAAAAAAAAAGAAAAATATTAAGCTCAACGAATAAGTTATACGGTTAGTTTAAACCTATAAAATTTCCCGATCGCGTATATAAACTACAATTTCTATCACCACAGACAGCTCTCCATTATAAGCCATATATTGTGTGTACTACACCCTTAATAATAATAATTTGCTTTATTGTATTCGCTGTTTTATTTGCTCTTTAACTATTACGTCTCGTTATTGTCTTCGCTATTATCAGTTCCCTTAACTATTATAACTCATTTAAATGTATTAAAAAACTCTTTTTACAACAGAACGGAAACAATGCTCCTCAAAATAAGTGCGTGTAACTAGCTCTAAAAGATCAGAAATGTATGAAGATTAGGTGGTTATTGTATAAATTTCAATAAATAAACCAGGAAGCAATTTAGATAACTAAATTCTTCTTCCGTTTCCCTTAAAGTTAAATAAAAAGGCCTAGATGGAAAAGAACAAAAACTCTAAATTATTTAATGTAGAATGAAACCAAACACATTGTCTTGTCTTATAAATTACCTTTCAAACTTTAACGACAACATAATTTAGTATCAGGAACAAACCCGGGTTTATAAACTGCTATCTTTTCAATAGTAATCCGATTGTAATTTTTCACAATCAATTTATTTCGATAATACCTTTGCGAACTATCGATTATTTTGTCGTTAAAAACGATAAAAACTGGCGGAGGAATCGAATTGGGATAAATGACATTATTTCAGAGTTACCCCGGGGCAATTAAATTTTATCGGATAGGGAGCAGTTCGGTGAAGTATGTGACTCGATAAAATAGGTCGCATTTCTAGTTTTTCCAGTTTAATGCACCTGTCATTGTTTGAAATAATTTAAAAAATGGCCTGCATCATATTTTAAGACTGTCATTTGTCATATTTCAGTAGATTTTTGTTAAAGGAAAATTTAAAAAAAAGCAACGTGAGGTTTATAACTTTATAGTGTCTATTGTGCATTTCGTAAAGAGAGCTCTTAAAAAATCTATTTTAATAAAACTTAGATTAATATGATATGTAACTTTCCACAACATTTAAAATTTTTCATTTTAAAATTACAAAATAAAGAATTTGAGAAGTATTGGTCAAGTAGTTTCTAAATTATAAAACTTTCGGAAAACTTATATTTTTAAATTTTTATTTCTTAAGCACCATTCTACAGAAATCTCACAAATTTTGAATTTTTTCATAGAGAATCACATAGTTAAAAATTATTCAAAACCTTACACGCTCAGAATAAACACAATAGAAAATAATAAATAATAAAAAGTAATACATTATAAAAAAATAATAAATAATAAAAAGTAATAAATAATAAAAAATTTTAAAAGCAATAAAAAAATTCTAAAAATTAATTGCAACTTTTAGAAATTAAAACTAATTAAATGTAAAATTAAAAGTAATGCTAAAATTAATGCAAAAAATAGTAAAAAAAGGAGCGAAAAAATATCCAAAAGGTTAGCGAAAGAAAAGATATCAATTCATGTGCCTGTCATGTTATATGAAAACCATAATTGAAATGTTGAGAATATGAACATTCCAAATGCCATTTTAGTGTTCCTCAGCCTTTATTTCCTGATCGTTAACTCGAATTGGTGAAATTTTCAAATACCTCACACTCATATAAATTATTCTCGTCATAGCACTGGCACTCTTGATGTTTTAATTTGCTGCCAAAAATGGCTTTCGAAATTTAATAGTTGGTTGATAGTTGCCAAATGTTGTTGGAAATTTTACCTACTCCGAAGGCAGTAAAAGATTGCAATGGAATAATTGCAAGTGACGTAGTGTGGCTATCTCGACCTTGATTGGTTGTTCTGTAAAATTGGTCTGAGTAAAAACATAAATCTTGCTTCATTATTTAACCCAAAATTCCATTAACAGTCAAACCTCAAACCTGGTGCGACATTTCACTGAAAAAGGGGTATAAAGAAAAATAATGTTCAACTACAAAAGTAAAACTTCTTACTGCATCAAAACATTGGTAGAAATTCGTACCGAGTTTCTAAATACATTGGTTGCAGCTAAATTGGCAACAATTTTCTGGTGAAACGTTGTACCTTATTTTTATCAGTGAACTAAAACCGAAAAAATACTTTTTTTATTGCATTGCAGGAAATACTTTTTTTTCAAATAATTTGATAATTTTTTTGCAAATTGCATTCTTAAAGTTTAAATACACAAAAAAAGTTTGTTAAAATACCAATTCCGAAATTTAGCCAACCTCATTATATCTGGATACATTTTTTATCTCTTAAGGCAATCCGTCAACTTGCAAAATAATTCCCAATGTATAATTTGAAAAGAAATATTCCTTATTTCAGTTACTCACATTCTTTTCCGCATGACATTTGAATAAATTGATGAATTTTGAATATGGATTGATATAAAAATTTGATATCAAATTATAAGTTTCGACAGTCATATTTTTTTAAACAAAAACGCATAAATCATTTTGTAAGTTAACGCCAAATATTTGTCATTTTTTGCGTATGAGACCTCTATTATCAACTTCCACTTTTTTATTTTATTTTCTTTAGAATTATCTTATCAGATTCATAGAATCGTTACTTTATGTGACAATGAAATTCAGTACTGAAAATTGTGTTTTAACTTTTCAGATTTTATACGTTCTTGAAATAAATAAATCTGAAATTTCATGAAATCTTTATTTTTGTGTATCGAAATTCATGAGTTCTCTCTTACTGAAATATAATAACTATTTATCATACTTTACGATTTTAAATCTCTATATAATATAAAATCATAATGGTCTGATACCGTTTTCCATTGTTGTCGGCGCATTTTTATTGGCCGGAAAATCACGTGGTAGGATCCAGTTTTCCCTCATTCATTTCTATATTGTTTTGGTTGTCATCAGCATAAAATTAACAATAGTCGTCAAATTTGTTCACTCATCAAATTTGTTTGAACAATATAATGTTATAATAATTTAAATAATATATTAAAAAATGATTATTTCGAAAAATCACTTCCGTTCACAAAGAGATCCAAATGTTTATAATAATAATAAATAGTAATATTTGGACGTGGGAAGTAGAGGCACAAGAGTAAGCAAACAGAATTCCTTTGAGTACATATATGTTAAGTGAATAATTTTAACTTATGTTGAAAAACTGTTTTCTGCCAAGAAAAGACAATTACTGCGAAGCAATCATTGGGGTTGGTGAGCGGCAGCGAACAGGGGGCTTAGCCCCCTAGTATATATATATATATATATATATATATATATATATATTTTTTTTTTTTTTTTTTTTTCTTTCTTTTAACTAGAATCACGTTTTATTTTACCAGAAATGCTATTGCTTCACTGTGCTGTGATTTTACCAGAATGTTTTTTTCTTGGGGAAGAAAAAATGAAATTTATTCTCCCAAAAGGATTATTGCAGTTAATTAATTAGTTCAAATTTTTTTTTCTAACCACTTTAATCTTTTTTTGAAACTCAAACTGGGTTTTTTAAAATTTGAATAATTGTATCTAGTAGTACAAAGTTGATTTGTTTAGTTTTTGAAAACTTGTAAAAAAATTACCCCTATTAATTTTTTTTATTGTTCTAAGAAAAATTACGTTTTTAAAAGGCTTCTATGCGATATCCAATATATATTGTTACACACACAATGACAATAGATAAGTATTACACTAGCAATGCCTATCAAATTATAGGCAATTATTTCTTTAATGCAATAATTTTAAGTGATTAGAAAAACCGAGCTTTCATTTATTTTTATTATTTTATTGATTAATTTATTTTAGGGCCAACCGGCCTGTGTAGGGATCAGGGAACTGCCCCTTGCATCAGAAAGGTTCTGGGATCGAATCCCGGGCAAGGCATGGATGTTCTTTCCTTCTATGTACTATCTGTCCTAACTATGGGAGCAACCTTGGCCCACGTAATATGGTGCCCCTGAAAGAGAGGCCAACAAATACGCCTGAATTGACGAAAAATGTTAACACAGGTAGGCATTGGAAAAAAAAATTATTTGAGGTCACCCCCTCTAGCCATTTAGATTGAGTCCCAGAACTTGAAGATCCGATCATTAAATCAAAAGTTAGTCAGTGTGATCTCTTTTTTTGCGCACTGTACATTCCTCCTCCTATTTAACTATAATATTGTTTAACTATATTACTAATAATATTGTGTCATTGCTTAAACTAAATTAATATATTTTTATATAAGTAACAAAAAATATTTTTTGAAGACTGAAGATAAACATTTCTTTAATTTTATATTCAGTTTAATCACGGAAATTTGACACTCAAATGAATTTTTAACAATCATTTATATTTTGAGATTCTTTATGAGAAACAAATTTTTAAAATGAAAATGAAATCTAATATTTCGAAACGCGTTCATGAAATTTAAGATGCAATCATTAAAATAAAATTTAAAAGCAATTATTTTTGATTATTGGCTAATATTTAAATGCCTTTTGAAATTTTGATGGAAAATAACAAAACAAAAAAAAGTTAAAACAAGAAATGAAAATTCTTGAGAAACCTATGTTTAATTTGTTTTCGTTTATTTTTTCTATCTTACTTAAAGTATCTTACTTAAAGTAGTGTATTATTTCATACTTTCGAAATACTCACTATAGCTCGAAAAAACTTATTTCGGACTTTTTTTCTTCTTCTCTACATTGACTTTTTTAAGCTTTAGTTATTTTTTCGAACGAAGCTTTTCGATTAATTATTTTCTGATGAAGAAATAACAAAACCTATTTTGATAAGCGGTTACATTATATCTACGGAACGCTAAAAAAATGAGTTATTCTTCGATTGACTTCATTCCAATTCCCTTAATTGGTAAAATACACTGTTAGAATTTTCATTCTGAAATCACCGAAAAATAGCTGACGGCAGTCTGTAATAAAATAATAATAAAAATAACAAGAATCCGGAAGAAGAAGAAAAGAAAAAACCGAAAAAAGGACAAAAATTTAAAAAAAAATCCGGAAAATAAAAGATATAATCTTTTCATCAGCTTACACGATTATATCCACAAAAAAGAGTGCTTTCTAATATTGTACCAATGTAGCCAAAGCAAAATATATCAATACAATAGTGTGAGGAACACTTGAAAAATTTTACAAAAAAATTACAACAATAAAATAAAACACAATAAGTTAAAATATCGCGCAAAAACCGAAAATAAAATAAATATAAAGAAAAAACAGAATAAAACATGAAATGAAATCAAAACAGCGAGTAGCGTATTCAAATGAACTTACTTGAACGGGAAATTTTTTAAAAATGATGAACTAAAAAGCTAAATTAATGAAGCAAAGGTACTTATTCATTTTGGAAAATCATAAGAAATTCGTCTTATTATTGACACCAATGACGCTTCATAAATTTTAGAAATAGGTGTTATTGGCATTATGTTATTGGTGTGTTTTAATAGATACTTAATGTACTAATATTGTTACTAAAATGTCTATTATAGATACTGTGGAAATCTGTTTTTATGGCCAATCAAAATTATTAAGCACCGGATAAAATTTTTGATAAAGGTTATTTTTGACTATCAGATGTTAACATTAGGCAATAACATTAAACCGTATGATATTGAATTTTATTAATCTCTATCCTTATTTATTAAACTTCTAGAAACATGTTTTGCTTAATCTGATATCACCATAAGTCCCAGAAAGGACAACAATAGATAAAAAAATGCTTGGAAATGTTCTATTCAATTGTATCTACATATGTCTTTCAGATTTGAATAAGATTTCGTAGCATTGATTAAAACTGATTCATTGATTGTTTACTTTCTTTTTACCCCATTCGAGGCAGATATTGATGAAATTGCATTTCTCGACAACAGTAACCTATTACTTGTAATCATCAGTACTGAATATCATAATTTTGATTACACCATCAATCATTACCTCAACAATCAATTACGGCAATCAATTACTTGTAATCGTAATTGTAACAGTCGATTACAATAATCAACTTCATTATTACCAAACATTACCTGTAACCGCGATTACATGTAATTGATTACTATAAATGATTACTATTAATGATTACAATAAATGGTTATTGTAATCACGATTACGCTTGAAATCAAAATTTGTAATCCTGATTACTAGTAATTTTTAAAGGTAGTCATGAAATGTAATAGATTACATTTCCCCCCGACTTTGATGCAAATCGAAATCATGATTACTTGCAATCGTAGTTATTCCCCTTTACAAGTAATTCATTATATAGCAGTAATTATCCGCAGTCAATTAAAGTTGTAGTAGATTACTTTAGTCAACACCCAATTCTGGTACGAAGAACGTGTTTTCAGCCAATTTTGTTACATCCACACGTACATTTTATATTTTCATTTTAGTTATATTAGTTTGTATGCAAATATGCACAAAATGTATCATTAAAAATTTTGTTGACTGAAATAAATTTTAATATTTGACAGAAATCGTATTTAATTATTCAAAACTAATCTGTGCTTTATTTAGATTCAAAAAATACAAAATGTTCGATTCCATTAAATTTCTAAGGAGCCATTACATCTTATGTAGAATTTCGATTCTGTTGGATTCAACAATATATGTTAACTAAAATCTAAAAGCTAATATTCAATATTAATCCGAATTAAAAAAAAATAATGTGAAAACCATGTATCTTTTTCAGTAAAAAATTATTTTTTAGTGGATTCAAAACTTTGCATAATCGATTCTATATTTCAATTTATAAAATAAAATGTTAAAATTCAGCAAGGAAGTTTTACCGGGAAGCTAAGCAATCGCTGAAACGTAACACTCTTCTATTAAATCTTCCCTTGTAATAGTTAACTATACACTTTCCAACTGGTTATAGAATTCAATATAAGTGAATACCAGACTTAGTCGAATATAGTTAATTATTAGACTTCAAACATCGTTTCGCTCATTCAGTAAATTTTCTGAAAATCACTATAATAATGAAAGGTTGCGCTTCTACGGATTGACAGAGTTTAATTTAGGGAAAGCTAATATGGGAAAAGGCAATCGAATAACTTTTCTGATATGCAAAATTAATTTCGCAAATTACAGCGAACCTGTATTCGACTGCAAAAGAACTCAAGTTTCACGTAAATCTATATTTTAAATACATGTGAAATGGTAAATATTTATGCATGAGTACAAGACGTGTTTTGCTCCAGTAACCATAATGCGTTGAAATTACGCTTTGATTCTGCATTCAATAATTGCAAGTATGTCTCATTGCAAAAACTAAAAATCAAAGCCAGCTAATCGTTGATTAACCTTTATTTACGGTAAGGGATACAGACAGTTTCCTAAGCCTTTATAAAAAATTCCATTTTGAAATTTTCATTCTAGTTATTTTCCAAATTCACAACTTTTAGAGATTTCTACTAAAAGTCTTGAAAATGCTAAAGTAACGATTTTGGATCATTAAACTAACGGTTTTTTTTTTACAGTGGAAAATTGTTAAATTTTCTTTTCTTCGATGTTGGAATCTTCAACGATGTAGTTCTTCTAAAAGTCTAGTTTTAAGGTTATTAACCAAAAATTTTTGCAAAATTTTGCGCTGTCATAAGGTGGCGTAAGATTGGCGTCTTTTAACGTTGAAAAATTGGTTCAATTTAATTTTTTCCCCTGAATGTCCGAAAAACGATGAGTTATGACAGAATTCAATGAAAGAATTTGACGAAACCTCAAACGACAGTAAAAAAATTGAATATCTGAAGTTAATAGTTTTCAAATTTAATATAAAAATTTACTTATTGTCGAGAGAAAAATATCATTGTGATTCAATCGACGGGGTTAGTGTTCGAAATGAGCAGAGGTAGAAGCCCCCAATAATAACAAAAAACTATCTTATATATGGTTCTGGCATTCTTATTATGTCATAATATAATAAAAATAGTATTGACAACGTATAAAAATTTAGCTGAAATTAATAAGGTGTGATAATTTTTATATATGCTGTACTATATAGGCTGGTATGCTATATAGGTTTATTCACGATGTGCTTTATTCTGCACTGTTAGAAATTTTACTCTAAAATTATGGTAAAACAGCCGACAGCAGTCTGTTCATCCAATTAACCATACAATTTCTGGTAACGAACATTTTAAGGTTTTGAAACCGTTTACATCTAGTATAGTAAAAAAAATCCTCAATACTAAACTATGCTGGTTTTTAACCATTTACAACTAGCATGGTTTTAAAACTGTCAAAAAGAAATTTAATGTTGCGATAACTGCACATTGATGGTAGTTCAGAAGCTTTATGGGGCTGCCATCCATGCGTGAAAGAGAGAATCGGATTCTAATAAACAAGGGTCTCAAATTGAGTAGTGCAGGAGAATGGAAACGCTTCGTGTGTTGAAGTAAAAAGTGGAAATATAGTGGTGTCATTAGTGGGACTCAAACCAATTCTGTCGATCATGAGATTGACTGATTAGATCTCTTGGCTATAACATGTACTCATCTCCAAGGAGCTATGTGGTTTCATTTGGTGGGCCTAGATGGTACGATAAAATTCTTGTTGTTTAACCATATTAGTTAAAACCAGTTAATAAACGGTTTTTCTCACAATCAACAGTGTGAATAACATCTTATTTATGGTTATCTGACTGTTTTGTTTGAATATTGTAAAATGACAGTTAAATAAATCGTTATTCAACCATTTTTGAAGAGAAATTTTTAGCAGTGCAAGTAATTAAAAACTTTTAGCAAAATTTACCTAGAAACATTTTGTCTCTTATATTCTTGTGAATTAAAGCTGTATTTTTGTAATGATGTTTATAATAAAAATTACAATTTGATTCCCAATAAAATAAATTTATATTTATGCAAATATATTTATTCTTACAATGCAGTATTGGTGTTGGTAATGGTTGATTAATTTCTTGAAAAGGTATTTATATTACTAAAAATATAAATAAAATTTAGGTTATAAGTTCTGATAAAAACTGAATCTTTATATGTAAAATATATACTATGATTATAAAACTAGCGGTATAAAGTTTTAAGAAACTACTTAATTTGCACTAAAACCACCTATTTAGTTTAGGGTTATGGAGAACAAGATTAATAGCCTTGCTAATCAATACAAACAGTCAATCAAAACAATTACGTAAATTTTGATTAAAAAATATTAATAAAAAAATATTAATAAAAATTGGTTATTAGTATGTTATAAAGTTGATAAATAGTCATGAAAAAATATTTTCAATAGCCAATATAGCCACATTTCATCATCCATTTAATTTTTGCACAGATATTTTAATCATAAAAAACAATTCCACAGCTTATTTCTTAAATTTACTTAAATTATTCATAGACTATTCGAAGAATAATGCTCAATGTCAGAGAGAGAAAAATAAAAGCACAACCAACGCACTTCCAAGCCTTTCTGGCGTCAATTTGAGCTTTACCGAATGGATATGAATATTCATAAAAGTAACTTTGCCAGTCGTCTTAATTAGGTGTTTCCACTATTTCAATTTCTAAACACACTCTCTTCCATTCTAAATTAACTGTCAAATTAACCCAAGTCTCTGATTCTAAAATTTAACTCTTTAGTTAGATATTCATGACCGTCGTAATAAGGATTCCTTTCAGTGAACTTCTTGCAGTGCTGTTTTAAAAGGGACATTTTTGTCAAAATTTAAATGCATTTATGTTATTTATTTTTTCTAAATGAAAAACTTAGTTAAAAAGTAAAAAGAAATATTTAATATACAGATATATATATATTATATTAGCCATCCAAAATACAATATTTCAATATCCTTACGAAAAGTGAGGTAAAAAAAAGGGAAGTAAAAATTTCAATCAACGATATGCTAAGAAAGGAAAAACAAAGCAAAAAAAACTTTTATTCGACAATCAAACTGTTTTTTTTTTGTTCTTTTCCATCCTACCTTCCTGATGTGTGATGAGACAGTACCTTTTTTTTAATCCGTTAAAAATTTTTTTGACAACTATGGTGGCTTTTTTCTGATAAAATTTCTGTAAAAATATATTAAAGGTAGTTATTGCTGAAAATCATGTACATTCTAACTCTTTTATTGTAAACGATGGATCTTACCTTACTGTCTTTCTATAATGAACAAATAGCATATGCACGAGAACTGTTTTACAAGCCTATAATTTCTTTATTCAGCAAAGCAAACTTTTCGCAGATATAACACTTGTAAGACAATCAGTTGCGCTCTCTTCCTGGTAGTAATGCATATTGTTTGAATTACCTTCTTTAACGTAACTGTGGATGTGTAAATACACAGTGCGCAAATTTAAAAAGAAAGTGAGCACCATGAATAACTTTAGATCAAATGATTGGATATATTAAGTAGTATGACTCTATCTTAGTAGTTCGAGGTTTTAACCTGAAATATGCATATTATTTAATGCAGACGATATTTTAAGTAACGAAATCAGACGCAAAAACGTATTTTCTCTGAATAACATACCTTCTTTTTGACATATTCGGATTTTTGATCCTCAAAATATGGAAGTGGCCACAATCCGGAATATATGCTCCCAATAATTTTGTCAGGAGAACGATTGTAAAATTTGACCCCTTAACCCTAATTTTCGCATATTGCGTCATATTTTAAGAAGTTTTTAAGTAAACCGAAATATTTTTTACCAACAATTACTAAATTCATTTATCTAATGATAATTCAAACAAAAAATAACATCTAATTCTTATTTATAATTTTTTATTATTTTCTTTTATGATAGTCGAAAAAATTGAATTGTAAAGTATGCAACTTTGTACATCATTTTAAAGAATGTAATTTTAAATGGCAAACTACTAAATTTGAAAGAACTTGGTGGAATAGTTAATGAGAAATCAAGTTTTAAACATATGAATTATTAGATTTTAATAAATTAGAAACTAATATGCAGATGCACTCGAAATTCGTATGTAGCAATTGCTAAAGTAAATAATTAATATTCTTTCTCTCGATGGAACTATCTTTGGTTTACCGAACTATAGTATTTTCTATTGCTCACTATAGATGGCACCACTAAATACAAACATTTTGTATATTAACAGTAAAAATGTTGAAGTTGGTATTACTACAAAATTACTGCAGTTTACAAACTGCAGTATTTTTGCAGTGTTTCGACTTCAAAAACTCTGCAGTGGTATGGGCCAAATCACCACAGTCTTCAAACTGTATTTTTTCTGTAGATTTTATGCAGTTTATTTTTAGCTGGGTATAAGACATAGAGGACTTAAATTTTTTAATTGACTTTTTTCATCTTATGAATTTACTTGAACTGTAAAATAGTCAATAGCTGTAAAATGTTTTGAAACAAAAACTCGTTTCTATTAACCAAACTTATACTTTAGGAAATACTAAACATATTTGTAGCTGAAAGTTCATCTTAAAGTCTCAAAAGACAGAGGCATAAATGATTTAAAAAAAAAAAAAAAGAAAATACAAAAACCATGTCAACTACACATACAGTCCCTAACCAAATTATTAGACGCATAACAAGTTTTTATGTAGGTTCTTAATTATCAGACGATACTATACAGTTTTATTGTTTTTACGAGATTGAAACCGGTTTGCACTCGTTTATGTTTGTTAATTAGTTAAATTAGACGATATATAATGTAAATTAGATTATTGGATAAAGTAGACATTATATTATATAAATATAAAGTATTTATTATATCATGTAATATGTTAGTATATTATAATAATTAGACCAAATTATTAGACGCACTGTAGTTTTTCAATAATTACATGTTTTGCACGAGTTTCTATGCAATACTGTTATATTTAAATACACATGTAATGGGTTTTCATTCTTATTGGCATCGATTTTTTATTTACTGGGATAGGAGATTTTTTATATTCTTCCTATTTGTATTTATTTTAAGCGTATTGCATTACTATGTTAACCAATTGACACACGAACGTCAACAAGTGCAAAACGTTTTCCGCCGCGTAAAAACAATAAAGCTGTATAGTATCGTCTGATAATTAAGATTTTACATATAATCTTATAATGCGTCTAATCATTTGGCCAGTGACTGTACATCAATATGGATTCAAAAATTAAAATTAAGAATTATAATAAAAGTGGATGAGAAAAAGCCTCCAAATTAGATTTTTGTATGAGAAATAAATAATATAAAGGAAAATAAAATCCCCGTCTCCAATTACATTGCTTTTTTTTAAGCTGACTCCTATAGTTTTCGCCATCGGTGTATTTCAAACATAAAGAAAAATAGGCATTTATTGTAAATGTCCCTACTATACTTTCTTCATACAGTTTTTTATTCAAACTATAAGGGGAGATCAATTTCATCTCTCATTCTTAATTAAAGTAAATTGACATCCTGTGCAGTTCTTTCTTTATTTACTTGTATTGAGGATGTATGCGATCTATGTGTTGTTTGAGATGACTCGGTTGAACAAAACCTCTTTCACACATATGACAGTTGTGGGGGAACTGTTTTGTGTGTTTCAGAATAACGTGCCTATTAAGATGAGAAGATGAGGTGGCCCTGTATTGGCAGGTGGAGCACTTGTAGGGTCTCTGAAGTGTGTGGATTCTTATGTGTGTTTGAAGAGCTGAAGAATGGTTGAAATCTCTTCCGCAAGTGGAACATCTGTAAGGTCTGATGCCGCTATGAATTCTCTCGTGACTCTCCAAGTGTCCTTTTCGAGTGAAGTCTCTTCCGCACACTCCACAAGAGAAGGGTTTCTCTCCACTGTGGATCCTAAGGTGTGTCTTGAGATTTCCTTCTTGAGTGAATGTCTTGTGGCAGTGGGGACATCCGTGTCTCCTCTCACCCGTGTGAGTAACAAGGTGATTCCGGAGATTAGATGTGATGTTGGTGGAGTAGACGCAGTGGGGACATCGGTGTTTTTTATCGTTTCCCTGATGGGGATGATTCCTCCTGTGTCGCTCCATGGCATCCACGGATGTGAAAAATGAGCTACAGACATCACATGCTACACCTTTGACACCTGTAAATTAAATTATGTTTAACTCGTATCTAACTGCAAGTTGTTACAAAAATAAAAATAGCATTGAAAGTAGATTCATGAGCCACGCATGCAATATACTCTTGGAAGCTATTTTTGAAAAAATATTTTTATACTTTTCTTTAAAAAAATCATAAGAAAATATCAATTTTAATAAAAAATAAAAAATTTTCTCTTTTTCCTTTCTCTTTCATTTTTTGATTGCTCTTTGTAATATAAGAAAAACGCTTCTAATGAAAAAAATTTCAAGAAATTCTTTTTTTTCCTCTTAGTTAATTTTACTTTTCGCATATACCTTTATTTTACTGAAACTAAGCTTAAATCATAATTTATTTGCACGCCTAAAAAATAATTTTCTAAAATAACTTGTTTTTCTAAAAGAAATTTTAACGCAAAAATTAAAAATTTTTAATTTATTTATTTTTAATTTGTATATAATAAAAATTTTTTTTAGTGTATATTTAATATGAAAAGTATCTATTTATCGATTTTTTTATTCATCTTTTAACTAGCTGAAACTGCGTTCTTCGCGAGTGGTGAAAAAAAAAATAATACAATAACATCAAAACCTTGTTAAGTACAATAAAAATTAACAAAATGTAAATCTAGATTAAACAGCTCAATGATATATGAATAAAACTTAAGATAGAAATTATTTTAAAAACAATGATATTTTAACCTAAGATAGGAAACTGTCTTGTCAAAAAACGGAAGCACTTTTAAAATTTTATCTTAGAAAATACTTACTATATACTTACTTACTATGCTAAACTTAGAAACTATACTTACTATACTTAGAAAATAGCCAAATTGAATTCTTAAATTTGAAAATTTTCAGTAAAACTACTATTTTTAATCATTTTAACTTATAAATCATATTAACATATATAGATTTCATCATTCATACTTAATTGATTCGCTTCAATGTCCCTTTTCAAGCTGATTCCAAGATCAGCGGCATATTTTCCCCCATACCATACTAGAAGCTCTTGAAATGGTAACACTTCTCTGTAAGTTTTGTAATAGATTTGTTTCTTGTACTGGATTGCCACCAAATTTTGTTTCTCTTCCTTATCAGCACAATTCACATATCTCAACCAGTTGGAAATATCCTTTTTGAACCCTTCAATATAATGATCCACTCTCCCTCCCTTCCATACCTAAACAAAAATAAAGTTAAGATTATCAATTGAACTTAATAACTTTTTACGCATTAAATTTTAAATGAAATTAATAATTAATAGTCTGAATAGGACAAATACGCTAAAATATATATTTCAAAATATTATAATCGTGATTAAAAAAAAGTGTCTAATTTGAAAAATTGAAGAAAAAAAGTAAGTAATTTTTTGTACCATCCAAGCATAACCAGACTTTTCTGCCTCTTTTCTTGTTTTAATAATCTTTCCCTTGTAAGGACCAAACACTGTTCCTATTGGCAATGGAATTTCTGTCCATATTCCGAGTCCTGCTTTAGGAATGCTCGATATTCCAATCGAGAGAAAACTTGGAATTGTCAGCTCAGCTCGGTCTGATGAGTTTTTGGGAACCTATATAGCCATAAAGTTTTCAAATTCACAAAAACTGTCTTAAACAAATCTTGAATCACTTTCATTTTTTTTTCTTTTTAAAAGAATTTTTATTTAATTTTAGAAGAAAATATAAAACGTTTAACTAAAACTTATCTTTTGTATTTTTAAACTTTTTCATATCCAATAATATCACCGCCTTTTCATGATCAAACCTAATGCTGATACTACCCGTACAAAACTCAGGATATTTATTTTTGCCTTAAGAAAATCGCAATTGCCGTTTTTTTTTTATCTCACTCTGGTTTCGTATGTTTAAACATATAAAAATATCAAGAATTGCGCTAAAAATTTAAACCGTGAGAAATTATGTTCTTTTCTCAAATTTTAAAAATTATGCTCTCTAAAACTAGAAATAACAAAATATTGCCAGGAACTTTAAGTTTTTGAAGATTTTTTTAACAAATAAGAAATCCTCTTTAAGCAAATAATAATTCATATCATATCAGAAAAAACTTACGAAGTTAACTGATAAAATACAAATAAAAATATACAAATAAGAATATGAAACAGAATTCAGTGAAAGTCTAAAAAGTTTAAAAAAAGTGTTTGAATGAAAAGAAAAGATTTTGTAACAGTTATTAATAATCCCAAACCAGATGATTTCAAGTTATGTCATATAATATAAAGTTTGTTCTAAATTGATTAAAAATTATTTTAATTTCCTTACATAGCGAAAAAGTTCAAGTATTTTAAATTTATATTATGTAAAATTTTTTTAAAAAATTTATACTACTATCAGTAAATGCAATATTAGTTAAATAACGTACGGATCGTACACATTCAATCGTTTGCTTCAGATATTTAAAAAATAATCAATTGGTGTTTATAAATTTTTTTATTAAAGTATTTTAATGTTGAAAGTGTCAATTAAAAATTACTATTTGTCTTAAAAAATATGAAAAAAATATGCGTCTATCTTGTTTGTCTTTTACTGTTGAACTTATAGTTATGTTTATACTTTACTTGATTAAATGATTATCTAAGAAAAGTAATAATAATTTAATTCTGGTGAAAGTAATAACTTTAACAAATTTTAAGAAAGAAATTTTACGATCTTGAGAATTATTTATAAGAAAGAATTATTTATAAAGTTGTCCTTAGAATATAGTTTCTGTGTGTCCAAATTTAAATGTTTTTCGAAAAAATTATATGGCAAATTTAAATCAGGAGAAGAAATTAAAAACAACTGCATTCATTTATATTGCTTGTTGTCTGCTATAATTTTCAAATGTCTGATACTTATAAAACCTTAAATCCAAGAACTATCTTTAAATTCAAATCAAGCCGGGAACGCTTAAATATCTGTAGATATCGAATGAAGACTATCAAATCATATCAACGCAACTATCAAATCAACACAAACCAACATTTATTAAATCACTATTGGGCATCTCATACTTACTCTTCGATCACATACCCAAAGCATAGGACCATGTTTTGGACAAGCACCTTTGTAATCGTTGTCGCAAAAATCACAATCTGTTCATAGAAAAAACAAAATTTTTAAAATGTACACGAACGTGATGCTAATATTAGTAAATGTAGACTGAATTTTGCAGATTTAAAAAACTAATATTTTTGAAATTATTATGTTATATAGTTTTGTCGATTAATTGAGTCAATAGAGATTTTTTTGTGTGAATTATGCATTTTAAATTACGTATTTTAAATTTGGCAATTTTTGAAAAATATGGTAATGGTTTAATGGAAATTCTGGTTTTCAAAATCATAGTTCTTTCTTATATTATAGTAAAAACTTCAATACTGAAAAATAAATTTAGTCGAATAAATTGTTTTTTCTTCTCTGCCATTATCAAATTTTTTCACGTATTATAAAAACATATTTTATTGTTAGTTTCAGCAAAATCATTGCCGAATCGTTTCGATAAAATTACCGAGCTTTTTAATGTTCCCATAGAAACACGGTAAATTATATCATATTCCGAGCATTCCATTTGAAAATATTTTTTCTCAGAGTATTATTATTATTATTGTTGTTATTTTATTTTATGAAATTTAACTTTGTTTTTAATTTGAGAAATAATTCATTTAATAAAGAAATTTAAATAATGTAAGGTTCGAATAATAACTTAACAAAGATGAAAGCAAACATTTATATTTCCATGTTTGTATGACAATCTGCATGTTGAAATTCGAAATTTTTAATTATTTTAACTTAAGTTTGGTATTTCTTTATCAATATTTTCTAAAATATTGAATCTACAACATAAATAGTAAAACGCGGTAAATAAATTAAAAAAAAAAGGTTTTCATTAGTGTAAATAAATTTTAATTACAATAAAGCATAATTTTGCCGTAACGATCCGTTTAAATGCGCGAAGTATGCTTTTGTCAAAATAATTACATTATTTTCATCACATTTTTTTAGTCTCAGTTCTGATAATTTCATGGTTTTTAAAAAACGCCATACAGTTTCAGAATAAAAAGTATTTTAATTTTCTTTCAAAGTAAAATTTCATCTCTAAATATTTCAAATTTCAGATTGATTAAACCTTTGATGCTACAAAAGGGTTAAACGTACGATTAAAATCAAAAGAATTTATTATAGTTTTAAATAACTTTAAGAAAGCAAGAAGCTTAAAAAAGTAAAACAAATATAACTCGAAAAATAATATTCACGTATAATATATCATAATTCATTATATTTTAAAAATAATAGATAAGTATTATATTTACACAAGAACTCATCCTCGCTAGAGACATCTTCTTCTTTGTAAGATTTTTGCTTGATGTTCCTTTTAGGATATCGACTTGGAATTTCAAGTTCTAAGAAAGAATAAACTCAACTCTTAATCACATATTTTTAAGTAATTTTGTTGTTGTTTTTAAATAACTAACATTGAGAATATTTTGAGATAAAAACTCATATTAGATTTAAAAAAGAGTAATTAAATTAGATAAATTTTTTTTTTCTAACTTCGAGGTAAAACTTAAATTTTTTCAGTCAATCAAAAATGTCCATGATATGTTTAAAAATTGAAATTAGTTGTCACATTCTCTACTTATAATAATAACGTTCTATTCACCCTCCTTTATGTTTATTTCAGTTTTTTTTAAAATTTTAGCTCAAGAACTTACGTCGGTCAAACAATTTTGAACTCAATTATAAAATACACTAACCAAATAGAATTCTATGTATAAAATAATTATTTATTATTATTTTATATATAGAATTTAGTTTCTTTTTATATCATTTAAAAATAATCTAAAAAATTTTAAATTTCAAGTTTTAGAAATTTTATTATCAGTTTTTGAACATTATTTTCTAAAACCATGTACGCCAAACATATTCTGCACCAATCTATAAAATACTGTTTGGTCATTTATAACTAGTACGCATTCACTAATATATATACAATTCTGATTAATTTTGGGTACAAGAATATTTTGACTACGCAAAAATGTATTTTTAGTGTAATTCCCATTGACCATTGTACCAAAAATCTAATATAAATATTTACATATAAGATTATATAACTATAAGCAATGTGGAGTTAGTAGAATACAAAGTAATTGCCAATGTTCTAGTTCACTCATGGCATAATAATGTATTTATCATTTATTAAGTGATGTGTTTGTGATCTAATGGCCCTAAATTTTTAATTCTTTCAAAACAAACTTTGAAAAATTATTTTTGAAAATAAAAAAGACACAGCTCTATAGATGACACATCATTGAAATTTTCGTAGCAACAATCTACTATCCAAGCCAATCTTCTTAAATAAGCGAGCTCTGAAGGAAATTCAAAACGATTGAAGTATTGCCGTTATCACAGCAACCTCTTGCACTTTAAAAAAATTCAGGATCAAATTACGGTAAAAAGTACCGGCACTCACAATGCCGGTACTTTTTACCTTAAATACATTTTTACTGGAATACATTACGAAACAAAATATCTGATATATACCGTATTTTTTACAGCAATAATTACCGCAAATTCAAAGAATTATTCAAATATACTTATTATTACGGCTAACATTACGGTGTAATATTTTACGGTAAAAATGGATTTTGAGATAAAATGAATTCTACGGATGATATAGCAACTTTGTAACTTAATTTAATCCAGAAATTTTTACAGTGAACTTGTTTAGAGGTTTATTTCATGTCAATATTTCGTACAATATGAATAAAAAAAAGTTTGTCGCTATATACTCTTATTTTCAAATTGAAAATGTAATGTGTCGTTGATTTAAGATTTGGATTCGATGGAGGAGAGGTGGATATAAAAACAGAATTTCATCAAGATTTAGTTCATACTGTTATTTATCTTTACATATAACATTTATTTTATTATTTTATTGTTATATACTTAATGATATTATGCAAAGATTTTATACAAAGTCGAAAAATTGAAAAGAGCGTTCGACTTTTCAACACCGTTCTCTATGATGTAAAATACTTATAAAGGAATAATGATGTAAAATTATGATGGATATTCTGTATATTCAAGCATTACCTATAAAAAAACACGTTTGCATTTTTAAATTAAATTAATCATTTTACCTTTGTCTATTTCGTCTTCAATGACCTGGTCATCTTCAGGTAACAAGGGTTCCAAATCTTTAAAATGACGCTGAGCTCTCTCCAACAAACGCTTTGCAAACTTCTTTAAGCCTATTTCTCTTGGATGAATCTTTATCACTTGTTCCTTGTGAAATGCAATGAATTTATTGATAAATAAGAAATATTCTTTAACATAAATTATCTTGTAAATAATTCATTATTACACTAAATAAAGTAAATACAGCAAATGCATTTAAAATGAATTGTTCTCCTTGGGAATATAAAATACATCGTTGAAATAGAAGTGCAAGATGAGATCGAGTATATATTTCAGAATGCCTTGGGTTCAATTCGGTAAATATTCAAATATAGTGAACAGACGCCATCTAAAAACCCAATATTTTAAAATGATATTCTGAAATAGAACATCATTTAAAGTTTTTAAGTAGTAATACTTGAATAGCTTAATAAAACTATTATCGAACAAAAAATAAGAAAAAAGTAATTAATGTTGAAAGAACTGTAGATTTATTTTGTTTTATGATTTTTCTACACATAGTTAGTAATAGATGCGTCATTATTATAAAGATAATTTTTTTATGTGCCTATGCGAAAAAAAAAGAAAATTCCTCAATTTAAAACGTAGAAAATAATAGAATAAGAAAAGGAAATGTTTTAAATTCTATTTGTAAAATTTTATCATAATAAATGTACTTAAAAGCTGTCAGTGCTCGGCATTCACATAAATTAACATGTATGGCCATGTACAATGTGCAAAAAAAGAAATAAATGAACAACCTGAATAACATTTAAGGGAATCACTTTAAATATACTTAATAATTAGTGTTAAATAATAATCCATAAATCAAAAATTATTTTACAAAATTTAAAAATATATTTATAATAAAGTATCTGGTATTTTTACAGGAAACTTTGCTGAAAATTCATTTTAGAATTCATTTTAGAACTTACATTTTCGGCTTGTCTTAACTTTTTACGACGTTTCTTTATAATTTCTGAAAGAAAAATATACTTTCAAGTAATTTTTGCTTACAATTGCATACATACTTTCAAGCAAAATAACGAAACAATTATAGTTCTTACTCTTTTTACATAGCTTTTCTTTTCTTTTTTGAGATTCAGATACAGCAAATAACTTGAAATTCGTTTTCTCAAAGTCTTTGACTATAAAAAAGTAAAGAATTTGATCCATTTAAATATTTAACGTTGCTATGAAGTAATAAGAATTCAGAATAATGCAAAAAAAATTATAAAAATACAGTTTGTGCAGATAAATAAAGTCTTGAAAAAATATAAAATTCCAAAAGATTTTCTACCTGGTACAATTACTACTACTACTTACTACAAGAGGAAAGTAGGTAATTTGTCTAGAAGAAATCCTAATAGAAGAAAATAGTAGTTACACATAGAGAAAATAGGTAATTAGCCAAGAAGAAATTTTACTAGAAAAAAATAGTAATTAGGTATAGAGAAAATAGGTAATTCGTCGGATCACTTATGTTTTTATGTAACACGCCAGAGCTCCATCCACTAGATAAAATTTAAACTCTCAATACTTTATAAATTGAGTATTGAAAGAAAATAATAAAAAAAATAGGAATTGAAACTAAATTTTATTATCATTTAAAAGAAGTTCATAAAGCTTTTTTTTTTTTTTTTTTTTTTTTACAAATTTACTGTTTTTCGTATGCGAAAACTATTGTTTTTAAACATTCAATCATGGGTTTAAAACAATTTTTACTGATTATTTATTAACAATTTCATTAATTATAAATCTTATATGATATATTAAGGTTATTTTTATTACTAAAAGAACTTTTAATGAACGTGTAGTTTCGCTTATAATTTTTAGTGAGCTTAAAGAATGTATAGTACAATATATTACTAATAAAATTTTTATCTTCTATAACCACTTATCTCTTCCACTTATCTTAACTTATCTAACCACTTATCGCTCCCACTTATCTTATCAGTAGGAAATACTCACCATTCTGTACCTCTTCACTACTGAAGTACAAATCTACAAAAAAATCAACTGAAGTACAAAAAAATCTAACATTAATTATAAAAAAATATTGAATTCTTGAGGGTAAGATTTCAAAATTTAAAAAAACAAACAAACTAAAAGTTAGAGTTATTAAATGTATGTATGTACTTAAATATAATAAAATTAATTAAAACACACAGTAAAACATTACTAAATAGATATAAAATTAAATACGCAAAATATGATGAAATTTCATCTGATTACAATTAAGTAATATACTACGCTGTCATGAATTTCGTTATTCATATTAAAGCACACATACGTGTACCTGCATGTTTTTTATTGTATTAATTTTAAATATAAAGTGAACATAAATTAAAAAGTTTTATCAAAAATCTAAAATTACTCCTGTTTATGTGGAAGTTTACTCAACTAAATTACATGTTCTACATCTGCTGTAATCTCCAGAACAATTAAGATCCTCGAATATTTAAGTGAGGGTAGAACTATACTTTTTCTTATAGTTCGTGTTTAGAAGCTAAGAAGCAATATCCGAGGTAATGAAAAAATCAACTAATATCTAAATTTAAAGTATTTTTTAAGTTTAAAAGGTAAGAAAATAGTAAATTTTTAAAATTTAAAAATCAATATTTGTTAAAAGTAAAAACAATCCATTTGGAATATTATTTCAATTATATACTCCTTTAATTTCAATAAAAAACATTTTAGATATTCAGCATACATGTACTCTTTTTTTTGGCATACTTGTTTTAAGTATGAAAGTAACATGACAATAAATGAAATTTTTTGAATCGTAAATTATATTAGGATGCTTTCAATTTGTTTATATTTAAATTAATGTTTATATCTAATTTTAATCTCCTAGTTCAATCAAGATATCTAATGATATTTTTTTAATCAAACATAGCTTAAAAGTAACAAAACTGGCTTTTAAATTATAAAATAATATTTGCTTGATGATAATTAGTTCAAAGCCTTACCATTTTGTTGACTTTTAGGAATATTTTGCTGATTTCTTGGAAATTTGTTTACTTTTGAAGTAGCTTTTTTTTCAGGCTCCAGAAATTTAGGAAGTTTCGAAGCAACCCCTAAAATTATGTTTATTCAGAATAACAAAACTAATAAAACAAGAATTGCATCATCTTCATGCCTTATTACGTTAACAGCATTTTCTGCATGAAAATAATTATTTTCATCACAATACCATCACAAAATTTTAGTTCACTATAGTTGTATGTCTATATGTACTAAAACTTTGGAACATAACGACAATAAAAAACACATAGACAGTTTTCAAAGTTTTATGCCTTTCATATTACCTTAAAAAGAATGTAATATTTTATTAAATAAATTTTTTCTATCTTAAATGCATACCAAATCTTGTATAACTTTCAAGAGTGAGGGTACAAGATAGTTTGTTTAAAAAGAATTTTTTGACCAGTAATTGTTAAAAATGTGTTCAAAATTTGTTCCAATTTAAAAAAAAGAGAAAAACCATTTTTTTTTTACGTATCTAACTATTTAATGTAAAGAAAATATTTAGTGAGGTTCTTATGTATAAAGCAAATGTAATGTATATTTGTAAGTAAGTTGATAAGAAAATATTTAGTGAGGTTCTTATGTATAAAGCAAATGTAATGTATATTTGTAAGTAAGTTGAATTAGTAATTTAAGTACTTTTTATAAGTTATATTTGCTTTTTTTTCCAGAAATTTTCTTATTCTCCATTTCAGACTAGTGTAAGTTGATTATCTTGAAAAGAAAAAAATATTTGAAATAATTTTCTACTTCTAACAAATACAAATAAGTTTAATTATAATTTAGAGTATAAAAGTGTATAACTTTATAAAGTAACTAAATTCTTGTAATAAAATTTCTCTGAATTATTTTAATGATTAACAAACCACGTTTTAAACGAACTAAGCTACCGTTCACGTTTTTGATTCCACAAAAGATCACAAAACATAAATAGCTGCTAGAAGTAAGAAATAAAAGATATAACCTTGTAAAAAAACTTACAAATTATTGCTATATTCTTATAGAAAAGTACTTCAGAGGCTAAAGTAGTTCCAAAAAGTATTTAGTAATAAAATCCAGTTTTATGTAAAAATGACTAAAATTATTTTGAAAAAAATTAATTTTTGAAATAAAAATGTCCCCCATTGTGGAATTCTTATATATATATATATGTGATTCTTTCATAGAATTTTAAGTACTGGTTTAACATGTTATTTGAAAAAAACAAACAAAACTATTTAATCGTGACCCCTACCCCTCTTCGTTTACCAAAAGAACAATTTGAAAATCCATGAATTGAACTCATATTCTATTTTTTTGTTAAAACTTTAAAAGTAGCCCCTAATTTTTAATTAACTATCAAAACAAAACTTTTAAAGACATAAATGTTCTATATTTAGTCTGTATGACAAATGCATAATCATCCATAACATAGTATAACAATCTATAACTGCTTGGCTTAATAAAGTATGTGATTTTGTTTTAATTAATCGCAAGCTTAAATTCTCTCCACGAACAACACAAAAATAAAACAAAAATCTAATAAATTTAATTTACATATGGAATAATAATGCATTAATATAAATTCTTATTACAATTGCAGATTAATAAAAAGTTTAGAATTCCTTTTTAGATTTGCATTTAAAATAATAAGAAAGTAACTAAGAAACTACATTAACTAATGTTTAAAAAATTACTGTAAATATTCATGGTTGCTGTATAAAATTTATTTAAATCTGAAAGACAATTATGACCACATTAGCATCTTTGTAGAACATCTTATCTAAAATCTAAAAGAAGTCTCAAGAAAATAAAACATACCTAAAGACTTTAGAACTTCCCAGTTTCTAATTACATTTGAATAGCGCTTTCGTTCGTACTCACTTAGAGATTCCCAGTTATTATTACAAGGCAATTTATTTATTTCACAAGTTCCATTCATTTTTCACAGGAATACAATACTCCAACTACCGAAATTTAGAACAACTTTAAACTATGAAATATCATTTGCTTTGTGACGAGATTAATTTCTGTATAGCAGACGATTAAACAGCGTTTAGAAAGATAAATTTGAGTATTAATATTATATTTTAAAAATATTGATTGCAATTGAATTAGAAATTTTAACGAACTTTTATAAGTTTTGGAAGCAGTTTAATTCTTATAAATTTTAATAAATATTTAAAATTTTGAAGTAGCATTAATCGGATAATAAACCATATTGTAAAATGAATTTTACCTTTCAATTAACTTTGAATAAAAAAAAATCGTTTGAGCTTATTTAAACTTAGAAATGAATCTTTTTAAGAAGTAAGGCAGACGATAATCTTTCATCAAATCATATCAACATAAAAAAGACGATAAAATCATGGTTGCCTAAATAAAAGAAAGAAGGGCTGGTTCTTTCCTCTCTTCGAGCAAAATATTATGAAAATTTTACATTTTTCTCACTGTAAAGGTAAGTTCGACTCTTTCTTGAAATTAGCTTTTAAATTTTACACAATTATCACATTATTTCTGTTCAAAAACATAGTTCAAAAAATTTTCATAGTTCAAAAACAAATGCCATTTTAAACTAATAAAAATATTTTAATAGATGTCGTAAATTACATATAAATACGTTATTTTAAAATTTTTAGTTTTGACTTTTATTATTAAAAAAATTAAAGCATTTATCGACACTTAAACTACATATTGTTAGATAACAATAATTTGTAAAGTTGGGTTAAATTTAAAATCCTGATTTTAAAATATGCTGTAAATAGCAATTTGTTTATGTTAAATCATTAAGAAACAACACCCTTAAACGTTAATTATTGAAACAAAATAATAATTTAGGTTCATAATTATATTAAAAATTCAACAATTGTTAATAGATAATCAAACTAAAGAGAATATAATTAAACAAAAATCATAAATATTTAGAATAATTACATTAAAAAATATGTAATGAAATTCGGAGAATTTTAACTGTTAATTATAACTGTGTTTCTGGCTCTGAAAACGTCAAAAAGCACGATAATTTTCTACGAAGCACTTTAGTAATTGTTTTGGTAAAATTAACAATAAAATATTCTTCTATTATATAATATGAGATAAAATTCAGCAAATTCTTTAGAATTTGGCAATTTTATCAAAATACCTTAAAGCAAGGCATGAAAGCCGTTTTTTTATTTTAAGTTTATTTTTCTATTTTGCATATTTACTAAATGTGTGGTAATAAGAACTTTTAAATTTGGAAACTAGAATTTCGTGTAAACCATTACAAAATGAATGGAAAAATGACCAAATAAATAGTTTAAATACTCTATGTTTAGGCTTTATTACTCATGATTATTTTTTTCTCCAGAAATGTCATTACCATACAGCACGATATTTGTAACAGATTTCTTTTCTCCATAGTACCTAATAATGTAATGTGGTAAATTATTGTACATCGCAGAATTATCTGTAGTCAATTAAAGTTCTAATCAATTGCTTTAATAAACACCCAACTCGGGTACGAACAATGGGTTCTCAGCTAATTTAGTTACATTCATACGCACACTTTATATTTTTATTTTAGTCACATCCACACGTACATACGTTGTATGTAAATATGCACAAAATGTGTCATTATACAATACATACTATCTGTACTGAATAATATAATCAGACATACAGTATACACTCGTCTTTAATTGCAATCGAATAACGATACAAGTCTCTAATCACGATTACAAGTAATTGATTACATAGTATTAATTATATGTAGTCAAGTAAAGTTCGAATCGATTGCTTTAATCAACACCAAACTCAGGTACGAAGAGCGGTTTTTTTTAGTTAATTTAGTTACATTCATACGTACATTTTATATTTTCATTTTAGTTATATGCATACGTTGCATGTAAATATGCATAAAATGTATCATTACACAATGCATACTATCTGTACCGAATAATACAATCATACATACAGTATACAATCGTCTTTAGTTTTAATTGAATATTTTGATTATTTCTAATTATAATTAAATGTAATCAAGGTTACTTGTCATCTAAGATTTTGATTCTATCACGATTATAAGTATTTGATTATTTTGATTTATTATAATCACGATTGCAGTTGGAATCAAAATTACTGTATGTTGTAATCATGGTTATGAGTAATCGATTTCAATTGCATACGTACATTTTATATTTTAATTTTAATTACATTCATACGTTGCATGTAAATGTGAACAAAATGTATCATTATACATTACATTATATCTGTACACAATAATGTAATCATACATATAGTATACAATCCTCTTTAGTTGTAATCGAATATTTTGATTATTTCTAATTATAATTAAATGTAATCTAGGTTACATGTCATCTAAGATTTTGATTAGTAGCCATCGCGATTAAAAGTATTTGATTATTATAATCACGATTACAGTTGTAATCAAAATTAGATATGTTCAAATCTTGATTATGAGTAATCGATTACATTTTTGCCCGACTCTGATGTATATAGAAATCATGATTGCTTGTAATTCCCAATTACATGCAATCAAGATTATAAGTAATTTATATAGCAGTAATTAACGGTAATCAATTATTGCAGTAATCGATTAATATAATCGACATCCAACTATGGTACTAAAAACGGGTATTTAACTAAGTTTTTTTTTAAAAAAGAAAGATAGACCACTCTTTATTGATTAGTTTAACTATATTTAAACTATTAAACACAAAATTTTATTCCTGTTGTCATTTCATATTTCACTTCGGAACTGAAATCAATTTAGAGAATGGGGCATCGCTGCTAAATTATCAAGAAACATTATTATACGGTAGATGCTTTTAGTTCTTTTTCAATTTAAATGCCATCCCTGATGAATGCATGATTTTTAAGAATATGAGAGATTTAAGACGCATAATGCATCTGAGAAATTTTCTTGAGAGTTTATAATAGTTATGTAAATCAAATCGCTTTATCAAAATTTACAAGTCCTTGAAAGTTTGAAGTGAAGATTCGAAGGAAGAGACTTGGGACATTATCTGCTTCCGAATACTCGAAGAATGATGACGACAATAGATTTGTTCGAATCCTATTTATTTGCATTTTTAAAGAGTGTAGGGGACGGAAATGGATTTTTAAAGGCAGAAAGCAAATATTTTTGAAAGTCAGAATAATATTAAGATAATTTAAAAATTAGCTCTTAAAATCTGTATATTTATTTAGAAACAATTAATTATATAATAAATTATAAATTAACAAGTAAATAATTAACAATTAATTATACAATTAATTATAATGCCTATACATTAAAAAAAATTAAACGAACGAAGAATTAGTACAATGTGACCTTGATTATTTGAAGTAATTGCGAACGGGCCTGTTTTGGGTACACTATATATTTAAAACCATTAATAATTTATTTTAATAAACAAAATCTAAAAATTTTAATTAAATTTGTTGTTTTAAATAATATTTAATTATTTTTGGCAAAATTAACAACATGATATAGTTTTATTAAGTGCGATAAAATTTGATAATTTTAGCATACCTTGGAGAATGGAATAAGAATAATTTATTCGTTTAAATTTTCTTTTCAGTTTTGTATTGTTTACTAAATGTATGGTATTAAGAATTATTATCTTGAAAACAGGAATTTCCGGTAATCCTTTACAATAAGGAATGGAAAAATTACCAAATGAATGATTTATATACTGTATATTTTGGTTTTATTATCAGAATTTTTTTTTTAAATCAGAAGTGTCATTAACAATTAGAACAATTTTACCAGAATTCTTTTCCTCCTTATAAATTTATTTAAATTGTGCTTTTCAGTGGCAAAACCAATTTTCTCAAATTTTGAAAATGAGTTTTCATCTTTTAGTTTTTGTTAACCCTGAATAAACTTTTTCTTGAATTGGATACAAGATATTATTATTTAGATAAAATTCACGTTTCATATGCATTTTAAAATTACCCTTCGTTGCAAAACTGGTCATATCCTGCAGGTGGTGATTTGAAAAACTAGCAATTTTCATATTCGCCTACTGTCTCTTTTGATCAAGAGTTTCATTATTATTTGTTGCTGAGAGTTATTGAGGCTTACATTTATTTAACTTTTACAAATAATTAAAACATAAAAATGCAAAAGTTTTATGAATGTGCATAAATTGTGTGGGTTGTAAATTATATTCGCGTCATATTTAACCTTTAAGCATTCTGTCCAGTGTAAACTTTATGTAACCTTTGTGTAACCTTTATGTAACCTTTTTGTAACTTTGTGTAACCTTAATGTAATCTTTGCGTAACTTTTGAGCATTGTGTAAACATTCAACCAAGATAAACTTGTTCATTTCAACATTCTTTATAACACTGAC
This sequence comes from Parasteatoda lunata, assembly GCA_949128135.1. Classification (NCBI taxonomy): domain Eukaryota; kingdom Metazoa; phylum Arthropoda; class Arachnida; order Araneae; family Theridiidae; genus Parasteatoda; species Parasteatoda lunata. The sequence goes on from OX421977.1 coordinate 81,119,555, forward strand.
AGCAAAAAATTCAGATTCCATTGATCATAATAGAAGCAGTTATGAAACATTTAATCAAGAACATGAATATTCCTTAAATTTGTTTGAGGAAAATTTTTAATTAATATTTTTGTGGTGAAAATGTAAAAAAAAAATTAGCTTTGCGCACTTATTGGCTTCCGTAAGTTCCATACATGTTTTTTGTAACCCTTCTTCAAATTTGTGGGTTTTTAATTTTCCCAGTTCATATTTCAATTTTTTATGTGTCAAAGACACATTAAATACATTTATTTATTTTAAAACTAATAAAAATTTCATAATTATTTGATTCCTCATTCATAAAAATTCAATAATAATTTTTAGAAATTTAAAAATTTAAACCGTTTATCTTCTCTTCCAAGATTGTTGTGAACGATAAACGAATGATGGTTTAGAAACTAAAACAGAAAGAAATAATAAAGATACTCTTTAGGCTCTAACAAAATTTACCAGATATTTATCATTCATCCTAATTGAGAAAAAATACTGATGTAAATTAAAGTGACTGATAAAATATTTTGTTTGGAAATTATGACCATACAACAAATTCCCTTGATTTTCTTATCATAAAAATCACTAATGTCCTTTTTTCTTTTTTACCATACATACAATAAAGTAATTTTAAAAGTGTTTTTTTTTCAGATGTTAGCCGAAATCTACAGGTTAGAAACATCTTCTAAATACATGATAATAGTTTCTTTAATTTTTATTTTTTAAACGCGCATGAAAATATAAAGTTTGAGTTGTACGTTTTTCTCTTTTATTATATTTAAAGTTGATATCAACGAAGTTTTGTAGAAAAATAAACTTCTTTTGAAATAATCACATTGTTATTTCCCTTTAAAAGAAATTAGGATACACAATTTCAATTTGTTTAATACATACCAACCTCTTGATTAAAAAATTAGTTACTACTTTTACGTGAATGTTTAAACATTGAGTATTCTTTCCGAACTCTTTTCATTCTTAATTAATTTTCCTTTTAATATTAATTACAGCCTATCTTAAGAAATAATCTTCGCAAAGAGAAACAAGAGACCTGACAGGGACAGAGGATCCAATTGTCTCCTTTTCCTCACAAATAAAAGAATTCTCGAGATTGGAAAGGAAAATAAAACGTAAAGCATTTAATTTAAAAAAAATTCTTATCAAGAAAAAAAAAACAACTCAAAGTTTCTTTTTTAATTACTCAAGTACAAAATCGACTTCTTGGAATTAAATATGGAAATACTGCTTTTTTTTCTTCCCTTTTCGTAGCTTTTCTGTTTAATCTTCTAATCATGTTTTTCTAAATATAAAATATATTCATTTCATTAAAGAATCAAGAACATTGAATTAATTTTAAAAGCGTTGATTTGAAAATGAGCAAGGACATTTTTTAAGCAAGATGATGCTTTTTTTTTCTCTCCCTTATTGCTTGAAGAATTTATTATTTGATTTAATTCAAGAAATGTAAGTCGTGAACTATTAATTACAATCCTGTGTATTTTTTACAGAATAAATTTTTTACATGCATTTACATTTGGTTTTAATTTAAAATCTTAAAAGACGCCTCTTTTTACTGGATAACATTGAAGATATTGTTAATTTATTGTACCATGTTAAGTAAAGGTGAATTTTTGAATAAATTTTGACCTATCAATTTTTTTATGTACTAGTATATTTTAAACTAAAATCAAAATTAAATCGCTTCTTCTATCTGAAAATATGTAAATATATTGTTAATTTTGTGCCGAGTAAAATACTTTCTTATTCATTTTAAACTAAAATTGAAGACATCTTTTCTACCGGATAACATTTTAATATATTGGTAATTTATTGTACCATGCTGAAAAAACATGAATTTCTAAATCAATTTTGAACTATTAATTTTTTATGTATTATTTTTTCAAACTAAAACTAAAGTTAAAGACACCTTTTCCACATAGCATTTAAAAGTATTTTTCATTTATTGTGCCATGAATTTCTGAATATATATTAAATAAAGAGTTCAAAATTTTAAAGCAATTAAAAATAATAATAATACATCGAATGGAAAAAACAGGCCTAGCAGCAGTGAATGCAAAAGGAATTAAACAAATGAGACAATGAAAAAATGAAAAAAATTGGAAAATATGACAACCAAAGCTGACGTCTTCAGAGGGTACCAGCTTTGGAAGTCATAGAAGCAAAACCTTTTCTATCTAGAAAGCAAGACAAAAGTCTAAAATTGCTTTCTCTGTACCCCAAAGGTTTTGTCAAAGTCCAGGAAAAGAATAGAATGCATAATATACATTCTAACATTAATTGTACATAGCACAGAATTAAGTTTAACCTAAAAAGCAAAAAATCATTAAACAAAATTAACTCAAAACATAGACTAAGAACAAAACCCTTATGACGTTAATAGAAAAAAACTTTAAAAAACACTTAAAAAACTTTTAAAAAATCCAAATAAATTTTAAATAAATTTAAAATATTTTTAAAATAATTTGTTTTTTATTTTTTGATTGTCCCATTTGTGAATTTCTGAAAAAATTTTGACCTATTACTTATTTTATGCCTTATTCTTTTAAAACTAAACCAAAATGAAAGGCGCCTCTCTCAGAGGATATTATGATATTATTAACGTATTGTACCATGTTAAGAATCGTAAATTTCTGAATAAAGTCTGACCTTTTTTATGTATTATATTTTTTTAAAACTAAAACCAAAATTAAAGACGCCTCTTCCACAAGATAACTTTTAAATACATTGCTAATATACCTAAATCTAAAATAACCTAAATTCCTGAATAAACTTTGGCTTTTTGGTTAAGTTTTTATGTATTTAAGTTTTGAATTAAAACCAAACATAAAGTTGCACTTTCTGACGGATTATATAAATTATACTGTTTCGTTATTAAGCAATATGTTAAAAGGAACTTAAATATCTGAATAAAGTTTGATCAGTTGACCACGGTCAAAATTTAGAAATAGCAATGCAAACATTATTTAGGATGTTCCATATTAACCAAGCGTAATCTTTGTTTTCATGATTCATTTTAAAAATGAAACAATAAAGAAATGATAAATATTATGGAGCACTAATAAATATTTGAAAAAAATAAAAAATCCTTCAAAAATCTAATGCATGTCTACTGTAGAAGAAGGAAGTATCAGAATAAATTTTATTGCTGAAGGAAATAGAGAATTATTTGAAACACAATTTAGTTTTACACTTAAAAAAATTACAGATCAAATTTTGATAAAAAAAAAAACCGGGACTCATGTTTCCGGTACTTTTGGAAATACTTTTGGCACGTACTTTTGGAATCTTTGGGAAAAATAAAAGACAATTAAACAAACAAATTCATTTCCTTAGCCACATTTAAATTACATCTACAACCAATTTCAGTTTCTTCAAACAAAAGCTAGCATCGTTTTTCCATAATAAATAAAAAAAAGGAAAAAAGAAAATCGACACGTTCCTAAAATAAACAGAAAATTCTATTATTTTATAACTTTTCTTGCCTGACAGGATGATCTGAATTCCTATATTTTGGTATTATTACCAGAATTATCTTTTTTAACCAGAAATGTCATTGCCATACAGTACTGTAATTTTACCTGAATTATTTACACCCTGTGATTTTTTATAATACATATTTTTGAACCGTGTGAAAAATTTAGGTTCCAAATTTTATTTCCGCCGAGTGATTCTAAATACGTAATCACCAATCAACATTAATGTGATTCTGTTGTCCTTATTTGCTTCCGCTTGCTTCATTATTTATGCCGATAAAGTCGTTAATCGATGCACGTTATTTAATTACATTCTAAACTTCTGATTTTATACTTAGTGCAACCAAAGTTGAGATAAATGTAAGTTAAATGAGACGAAAACCTGGAAGTTCATAAGCCACTTTCACTCATCAAGAAAGACAAAGAAAACGGAAAAAAGAAGGAAAACGGGGTAATAGGAAAATTGGGGTTGGATTGATTTTCCATGCTCATCCATCTTATCGTCGTTGGAATGTCCTGAAATCTCAATCAAAGGACGCAGTGTCCGTTAGAGAATCGACTTTTAGTTCCTAAATTTTCTATCATGAATCATTGGTTTCAGTACTCCAGTTTGTCGAGTTGAATGCTGAAATTGTAATATATCAGTTGGGACAGTTTCGTTCTGAACTTGCAATGAATTCTAAAACAACTTAGTTGTTCATATATTTATAAAAGGCATGCGAAAGTAGACAAGTTTTTAAGTAATGTTTTGTTTGGAGCACTTTGCACTAGGGCACGGCTCGTAATTTCTAGAACTGATTTAATTTAATTATTGATTTAATTTAATTACTGATTTAATTAATTGAATTATTATATGGATTTCATAATTATTTATTACCTTTTGCAGAAGCCTCTGTCGGACATTATTTATTGCTGTATTTGGATGTATAAGTTCCCAAAATAACTTTTAATATCCTTTTCTACGGAAACGAAAATTTTGGTTAAATTACAGTAATGTATGGTAATGATATCTCTGATAAAAAAAAGAACATAATTCAATTTAATGACGCCGAAGCATATGGTACTTAAACTATTCATTTAGTAATTATTGTGTTCATATGGCAACTTTTTTTGGGAAATTTTGTTTTTAAAATTACATTTCTTACAAAGAACTCGGAAAAGATAAGTCGAGTTTTTCGAATACCTAACTAACGTGGGAAATTGCTCGGTGCGGTACGTTACATCAGAAAAACAACTTACGGGGTGAGTAATATACTCTGATTTAGCAAAGCGTAATTTGAACTAGTATCCAGCGCATGCGCATAAGAAACAAAAGCGACAGGAGGTACGTCACCAGTGAAACGGTTATTAAACAAATCTATTTGAATGGTTGAATACGCTGCTTCTTGCTATTTTGTTCTTTTTTTCTATGTTAAAATGTGTTAGCAGATTTTATTTTAACAAGGATCATATAAATGTATTCTCAAAGAAATATCTTAATTAATAATACAATACTGTTTATAAATAGTGTAAAAATACAGAACAAATCAACTACAAATAAAAAGATAAAACTTTACTTCTTCACCTCTACACTTCCCAAACTCCAGTATTAGTTTGGAGAAGAGGAGGGTGCAAACCCGTTTAAAACATTTTTGCTTCTTGACCTAAATGTTGTTTTCTCTTTTCTACACAGGGTAAACACCTGAACTAGGGATACTCTCTATGCCAATGGAAGCTAGATTTCTACCCCTATGTATATTCTTTGATTTCTTATTACAGTATATTTGGTAAAGATATACAACTGAAAAATAAACTTAATAAAATAAATGATTTTTATTTCATGATTTAAATCATAATGATAAAATTGCGAAAATTCAGCTGCATTTACAAAATTTTATTACATGTTATAAATCAATATTTTATTGTTAATTTTACCAAAATAATTACCAAAGCGATTTGTTAAAAATTATCGAGCTTCTTAATGGTTCCACAGAGGCAGAAATACGGAACATTTTACCATATTCCGGTAGTTATAACCATAGTTTTTTTTTCTCAGTGTCGGAATTTAGTTTAATTCTGACAATGAAATTTTCTAATGTCTTCGATTTCTGTAAATCTTTTTAGTTTAGCAAATCCTTTGGTTTTGGAGGTTTTCAAGATGAATCCTTCGCCATGTTCTTCTCACGAATTTCTTGCACATAAATTTTTTTCCCAAATAAGATTTATAAATTGTTAAAGAATTTTTTTTTAAAAAACGTCAGAATAGAAGAGCATCCCGTACACTAAATCAGTCATATTTTTGGGTAAATATTTATAATTTTGGTGATAAAAATCAAAATGTACGGTATTTAAACCATTCATTTGGTTATTTTTTCGTTCACTTGGTGACAGTTTATAGAAAATTCTGGTTCTCAAAATTATGCTTATTATTACGACAAATTATTACTACTTACTTATTATTACTAAAATATACAAAACTGAAAATTAAATTTAACCGAACAATTTTTTTTATGCTTTTTTCTAAGGTATCTTGATAAAATAATCAAAATTTATCACATTTACCAAATTTTTTAACATATAAAATCATATTTTATTGTTAATTTTACCAAATTAATTACCGAAATGCTTCGGTAAAAAGTACAAAGCGTTTTGGTGTTCTTATAGAGCTTCAAATATGATAAATTTTATCATTTTCTGGTAATTTTGAATATACTTTTATGTTTTTTCTCAGTGCATTGCGTCAGGTAGAGTAGTCAACTCTATGAGTAAATTACACATTTAATGTTTCGATCGACACATTAAAAGTGTAATTTATTTATTATTTTCTGGAGTTAATATATATGTACTCGGAATTTAGAGTCGCTCCTTGCATAAAGTGTACCAACAAATATTTTTAGAATCCGTCAAGAAATGAAAGCTTATGTAGAATGATAATGATAGTGGAAGAAGTATCCCTTTGAAGAAATAGCTTGCTTTCTCAAAATATTTTACAAAGAATTGTTTTCTTATATTTTTATACTATTGATATTCTATAAATTTTCAATGTAATCTGAAAACAGGACTTAATTTGTAGCCCTGTTAATAAAAACAGTGCTCTGGAGGCAACGTTTCAATTTATTAAGAAGTGTCATTCTGTAAGAGAAAGAAAGAAGAAGAAAATATTTGTAATTATGAATTTTTTCGGTAATCTAAGACAAATTTCATGAAATTATAAAAAATGATAAAATAACATTAATATATATATTTATAAAAAGTGGTGAGAATTAAGGTATTTTATATTTAAAGGGTGCGCATATTGACGTGTCAGCGTGGCCGAGAGGTCGGAGTCGTCGTCCTGGAAGGACGGAGATTCAGTGTTCGATCCTCAGAACTCTAGGGAAATATAAAACTCCTAAATAAGATTTTATTTATTATTTATGTTTCTTCCAGAAGTTCCTAGAATGTTCTAATATATCATTTCCTGTTATTATTCCTATAAAAGACTGGGTGTTTCAAGCCGAAGGGCCAGTTACTTTCTTCACTGTACTTTGTAGCTGTTGAATAAAGCTCTCCGACTTTCTAGACTAAGTCCTATTTATTTTACGCGACATTTGGTGGAGGCGCCGGGTACTCAAAGCAGATCTGGCCGGTGATTTAAGAAGGAGTCGCCGTTTAAGAGGTTTGGAGCCCGAATATCCAAAAATGGCCGAGACACCTGTCACTACTCCGATTATCCAGCACATTCGTAATCTATCTTCTTTCTCTGGAGAATCAAACCAAGATCCTGGAGCTTGGTTAAAAGAATATGATCGTGTCGCTAAATATAACAATTGGGACGACGGAACATGCCTTGCAAATGCCTACTTTTTTCTGACTGGAACAGCAAAACAGTGGTTTGAAAATAATGAAGGCAGTTTAACATCATGGAAAGTATTTCAAACTAGCTTGAAAGGTACATTCTCTGACAGTCTGCAATCAGTACATCGTGCAGAAGAAGAATTGAAAACCAGAGCTCAACTACCAAGAGAAACAAGTCTTTCATACATACAAGCAGTACTGGGATTATGCCATCGTATCAACCCGAGCATGAGTGAGGCAGACAAGGTTTCTCATCTTATGAAGGGCATCGCGGAAAATATTTATCAAGTTCTACTGACAAAAAGAGTAATAACGACTACAGCTTTCATCGAATGCTGCCAACATGTCGACTCGTGGCAGCAACGACGCATTAATCGAAGAAAGTTTGAAAGATTACCAAATGCCGTTCCCGTTGCATCTCTCGACGACAATTTTGACCTATTGTCAATGATACGCCAAGTGGTTCAAGAAGAAATCACCCGACTATTTCCTGTTACAGTTCCAACTCCTGAACCAACAATTGACAGTTTAGAAGAAGTTATACGACATGAAGTTGTGAAGACCTTAGCACCAATGACCGAAACAAACTTCAACAGAAACAAAGATTTCGATAGTTTTAGATCAACGATACCTGTTTCATACTCAGAAGCACTACGCCATCAACCATCTAGAACTCGAGTTGCTCCTTCTCGGCAACCTTATGAGCCACGTCGCCCTCAATTACCCCGTCGCAAAACCGATATCTGGAGAACAGAGGATAACAGGCCAGTGTGTTATCAATGGGGGCGTCCAGGTCATGTGTACCGACACTGCCGTGAAAGGCAGACATTTCAAGACTATAACCCACGACAAAGAGAAGCGATCATTTCAGACGAAGATGCTGGTCTCAGTAGTCAACTTAGGAGTTCGTCGCCACAATTTGAAGAACGAAGACGATCACCATCCTCATACAGGCGTAGAAATAGATCACCCTTTCCATACAGACGTTCTAGACGCTCACCATCTAGGCGTTCAATGGAAAACTAGAAAAAGCGCCCTTCTTCAGAGGTAAGGTCGCTAAGGGAGAAAAACCTCCATCAGTGGCTCAAATGAAAGACAATAAACTCGAAATAATTATGGAAAATAAACCAGTGACAGCTCTTATTGATTCTGGCGCATCTTTTTCTGTCATTTCTGAAGAATTTCGAAAAACTGTATTAAGAAAAACTATGCTGACCGATAAGTCTAGTTTATTCATAAAAGTAGCCGATGGAAAATACGTTAACCCAATTGGACATTGTACCATAAGATTGACAGTCAGCAACCGAACGCAGCCGCATGAATTCATTGTCCTGGGAAAATGTAGCCATGATGTAATTTTGGGTTGGGACTTCTTACAAGCCTCACAGGCTATAATTGACTGTGGTCGCAAAGAACTGGTGCTGGAAGATACTTGGGACGAAATAGCACATAAGGAACGCCAACAAAGCCGAATTTGTGTTGTAGGGGATTGTGATATTCCTCCTATGACTATAAAAAGAATTCAAGTGGAAACAACAATTGGGTGCAAGGATAGCAAAGGTTTACTGGTTCAATGCGGTAGATTTCTAACACTGCAACGAAATATAGTGTTCCCATCGTCTATTATACAGAACGATAAAGATGGACTCCATGTATGGGTTTCTAATTTCTCTAATCACTCTACTTGTCTTCCCAAGGATATATGCATTGGACATGCGGAAGAAATTGAAGAACACAATCTCTGCAGTTTTGACTCCAAAAATGCAGCTGAATCCATAGACAAAGGAATACGACCTGAAGTAAATTTCGATAATATGCTCGCCCCAGGCCTATCAACTGAACAGAGAACTAGCTTGAATAACATTTTAAGGGAATTCACCAACGTTTTTCTTCCGAAGAAAAATCGATCCGAAAACGTCGTGAAACATCACATAAATGCAGGAGGTCATCAGCCTATGAGCCAAAGACCATATAGAGTTTCTGTTGCTGAGCGGCGCAATATACAAGACGAGGTAGACAAAATGCTTACTCGAGACATCATTCAGGAATCTCAAAGTCCACGGTCTTCTCCTGTGGTTCTTGTCAAGAAAAAAGATGGAAGTTGGCGTTTCTGTATTGACTACCGGCGGTTAAATAAAGTGACCAAAAAGGATGTGTACCCGTTACCCAGGGTAGACGATATTCTGGATTGCTTAAAGAACGCAGATTACTTCTCTTCAATGGATTTATTTTCTGGATATTGGCAAGTCGAAGTCGATGAAGCTGATCGTGAAAAAACTGCTTTTGTAACCCCTGATGGCTTATATGAATTTAAGGTTATGCCGTTTGGACTTTGCAATGCTCCCTAAACCTTTGAAAGAATGATGAATAATTTACTACGACATTTGAAATGGAAAATTTGCTTGCTTTATCTTGACGACATTGTAGTATTCTCAGATACTTTCGAATCGGTTGGAAGACAGTGGCTACCGATTATTCCTTTTAAGTTACGCCAGGAAATTCTTCATCACTTTCACGACGCGCCAACAGCAGGTCATTTGGGAGTTGCCAAAACATTGGATAGGATAAGAAAACGCTTTTATTGGCCTAGACTGTACCGAAGTGTTAAGCGGTACGTTTCTCATTGTAAGGAATGTCAACGGCGCAAACGTCTGCCGCAAAAGTCGCCTGGAAGCTTGATGCCAATCCCACCTGCGGAAGCACCTTTTCATAGAATAGGTATTGATTTGTTAGGGCGCTTCCCTAAGTCACTTCTAGGAAATAAATGGATTGTAGTGTGTACAGACTATTTGACTAGATTTGCCACTACGAAAGCTCTACCCAACGCCGAAGCCCCTGAGATAGCAAAATTCCTGCTCGAAGACATTCTGCTAAAACATGGTTCACCAAGAGTTCTCATCTCGGATCGTGGATCTGTGTTTCTCTCGAGGGTTGTATCAGAGCTATTGAAACTCTGTGACGTGGATCATCGCACTACAACAGCCTACCATCCTCAGACTAATGGTCTCACTGAAAAATTTAACAATACGTTAGCTGATATGCTGTCTATGTACGTTGAAGTTGAACAGAAAGATTGGGATGCTATTTTGCCCTTTGTCACCTTCGCCTACAACACCGCTAAGCAAGAAACTACTGGCTTCACACCATTTTACCTTCTTCACGGTTATGAAGCTGAAACAACTTTGGACACTATGTTTCCTAACCAACCTGGATTTGAAACTGATTATGCTGCGCATCTGGTCTGCAAAGCAGAAGAAGCCAGGCAACTTGCTCGCCTTCGTACCATTGATGCGCAAGAAAAAGACAAGAAGCGATAGGATGCAAAGCACCGACCAATGTCTTATGAACCAGGTGAACTTGTTTGGATTTTTAAACCGGTTCGAAAAGTTGGGTTGTCCGAGAAGCTATTAAAGAAGTATTTTGGATCTTACAGAATGAAGCGAAAGTTATCTGATGTTACTTACGAGGTCGAAGACGTTGCTCCATCTACAAGACGCAAAACTACAGACACCGTCAACGTGGTGCGTATGAAACCTTACCATGACCCATCGTTTCAATTAGAACCACGTGAAACCAAAAATGCAGAAAAACAGAGAAGTTACAAAACGGAGAAACAATCTAAGAACGGGAGTAAATTGGAGTATCTAGGACCAACCACCCGATCACGTGCCAGAACAGTCAAAGAGTGAAACAGCGAGGACGCTGTTTTTTTTTCTAAGGAGGATGCTATGACGTGTCAGCGTGGCCGAGAGGTCGGAGTCGTCGTCCTGGAAGGATGGAGATTCAGTGTTCGGTCCTCAGAACTCTAGGGAAATATAAAACTCCTAAATAAGATTTTATTTATTATTTATGTTTCTTCCAGAAGTTTCTAGAATGTTCTAATATATCATTTCCTGTTCCTATCATTTCCTGTTATTATTCCTATAAAAGACTGGGTGTATCAAGTCGAAGGGCCAGTTACTTTCTTCACTGTACTTTGTAGCTGTTGAATAAAGCTCTCCGACTTTCTAGACTAAGTCCTATTTATTCTACGTGACAATATAATGGTGTTAAACACATATTTTAAGGGTGCATTTAAATTTCAATAACATTAAATTAACAGCGTCTATTCAATACATTTATATGTTATATATATTTATTTTCGTTCAACTCATTTCAAATTGATCTGAAATAAATATCAAAGCTTATTGAACAATAACAGAAAAACAATAACAAATGCAGCATATTTTTAATTATAATTGTTTAAAGAGACGAATTTATTGATTGATTTTATTTGATTTTAAACCATGCACGCTAACTTTGAATACAAGTAATATTCTGAGGGTAATACTCAATTCGCCAATTGCAACAGATGCATGTCAAGCATTACCGTAAAAAAACAAACTTTTAGGATTAAGTAAACAAATTTTCTAACCAAAGTACATATATTTTTATACAATAAAAAATATCGTTATTTACTTAAACTGTTGTGCGTGTAACTGCTTTCAATAATTTAGGACTTATATGTTTGCTCTCAAATTAATGCTTAATTGACCGACAGTTTAAGTCTGTGTAATGAATATTGCTTAAACAAAAATACTAGACTACTTTATTAAAATCTGGTAAGCAAGAAAAGCTTGCACGTGCCCTGGCAGTTGGCAAGTGGTGGCGAGTAAAAAACAGTAGACCCTTATTATTATTGAAAGCCAATACATTTTTTTAAAGTGGTCGTAGTGGTCGTAGATTTTTAGTTTTACAGAACAAAGTTCATTGTTTTCAAGCAAAAGAAGATAATAAATATAAAGAGATATTTGGGAAGTCGTCGAACTCGTCGAGGCATTCATGAAATTGAACACGATTATTACTATTTCTATTTCATAAAAAATACCCCATAAAATCGAAATGCATTTTTATAAAGTAAAATGAAATAAATGAAATGCAAAAATCAGTTCTACTGCCTTAGAAAAAAAAATATGAGGGTTCCTAGCGGACCGATTGAAATATAGCTTGGAATTACAGCTCCCTTCTAAATATAGTCTCACCGGGGATATAAAGTTTTGCGAATCTGTCATGAACACATTTATTTCGTTTATTTTTAAAAATAGGCTAATAACTAAGTATTCTAACTGGCATTTTATTGAAAAAAAGACAGTTCCGGTTAGCTGGGAAAAAAAAAGGTTTGTGTTTTCAAAATAGTCTCGATCATAAACCGATAGAACTAACAACTATATGTTTCAATTCATGAGTTTCTTCATAATTTAGACGACGATTTTCAAATTAGACCCCCTAAAAACAAAATGTATTTTCATAAAGACATAAATACAAAATAATTTTCATAAACACAAAAATAAGTTTTCATGCCAAAAAATATTGGGGTTTCTCATGTTGGCCTGAGATGTTGGGCTTGAATGTTGAAAATGGTGGGCCTGAGACTACAGCCATTTCTAAATTCAGTCAATTTTGCGTTATAACTTTTGTGAATTAATCATGATCACAGTTGCTTAATTTCTCTTTGAAGATAGGCTAAAAATGAGCTTTCTTTCGACAAATTTTTAACAACATGAGAAACAGTTTCATTTAGGTGAAAAAAATTTAATATTTTTAAAATAATTTCCATCATAAGCCATTTGAACTAACAATTATAAGTTTCAACTCATGAGCTTCATAATTTATATGCATTTTCCGACAAACTTATTCAAATAATTGTATGCCTTAAAATGTACTTATTGCTTCATTTTAATTAATTGATAATTATTATTCGAAGTTTAAGAGACATTCTGAAACAAACTGATGTGAGGAATTCTTTATTTCAAATGTAAATTTCAGATATTTTAGAATAATGACATTCATCGCACATATCTAAGCTTAAAACCATCAAGCATATCACTGAATTTAATGATCTTAATTGTTTCGCAGTACATTTATGACGTAAATGGAAATATCAGTATTCTTTAAGCGTGATGAAGAACTTTCTGGATTCTTCAGAAAAGTGAATTGGAAAACGAACTTCAATTACAATTTTCAGCAACTATTTCTTAACTTTAATTTTCCTATAGTCGCATCTGTATAAAAGGTTTTGAGGGATTAATATATTTTCGTCAGTATACATCTGCTGTACACAAAGCACGCAGAAATTATGAAACAAGAATTGTAAATTTGCCTGACTTTCTTGCAGCCACCGGAACAATGTTGGCGAGAAATAAAATTCTCGATTCAGAGGCCTTTAAATGACATCTATTATGTAAAAAATTATGCATGCAATATATGAGTATCTATTATAAACAATATTACATCTATTGTAAAATAATATCTATTATGTACAAAACATGCAAAGATTACAAAACAGAAGTTGTAAATTTGCCTAACTTTCTTGCAGCAACCGGAACAATGTTGGCGAGAAATAAAATTCTCGATTCAGAGGCCTTTAAATAACATCTATTATGTACAAAATTATGCACGCAATATATGAGTATCTATTATAAACAATTTTACATCTATTGTAGAATAATATCTATTATGTACAAAACATGCAAAGATTACAAAACAAAAGTTGTAAATTTGCCTAACTTTCTTGCAGCAACCGGAACAATGTTGGCGAGAAATAAAATTCTCGATTCAGAGGCCTTTAAATGACATCTATTATGTACAAAATTATGCACGCAATATATGAGTATCTATTATAAACAATTTTACATCTATTGTAGAATAATATCTATTATGTACAAAACATGCAAAGATTACAAAACAAAAGTTGTAAATTTGCCTGACTTTCTTAAGATCGGAACAATATTGCCATGAAATATATTCTTCAATTATGTGAGATAAAATTAAAACTACAGAAAATTACTTTATTAAATTATTAATTTTGGCAAAAAATTTCGCCGATAGGTGGCGTGGCTCTGTAATCGATATGAGAATATTCAATATGCTTTATAAATGTTAAATAACGAGTAGCTCTTACGCTGATTAGTAATTCGCCATGATGTTTAGCCAAGTGTTCTGAATTCTTTTACAGCTGTTGCAGAGAGTGAGATTCGGAGCTATTAAAAGGGAAAAATCAAACTTGTGACAGGGAGAACCATTAGACTTTTCCCCCGGGAGGGAAAAACGAACAAGAACTGTTAACATTTTTTTTTAGATTGGCAGAGAGGTGCCTAGGTTATATTCGCACGGAAAAATTATGTTCATGATGTTTACTTTTGTACATTTGTATTCATTTTTGTTTTATTAAATTTTTTGTGTATCTAAATGGCATCTTCAATGATCCGTGTTTATTCAAAACGCATCAAAATCCTTATTCAGAGTTTTGCTGGTTTGGCGGTCAAACACTATTAACAGTTACCTTTCTAATTGCTTTTTCTTGCAACGTAAAAATAATGTAGAGAATTCGCCATTTTATTTTTTCATAGAATATAACTAATAAGCTTGTGCTGTAACACCAAGTTTTATATTTTCAACCTAAGCAAAAAAATTTCACTTGTGTTAAAGCGCCATTTTTATGTGAATTTTTGAATTCGAATTTTTTTTAATAAACTACAAGCGCATGATTTGAGTGGTTTATTGTTTAAATTTTTTTCTCTCTTACACCGATATAATTTATTCTAGAACCCTTTGAATTGGAAAACTTATATGGGAAAACTTATATAACATATTATTAATGGTGGAGGTGGTTCTTTCGGAATTTTTCCTATTGTCTTCTCAATAATCTACCAAATATTCTTCAATTAGAAGATAATTATCTCCCATCAATTTTTTCGAAATTTTTCCGAATTTTAAAATTTATATTTTAAATATCAGGCAGTTACTTGTGGTTGAAATTTTTTTCTCTGCTTATCATAGGCTACCCTTTTTGTATAATATCACAATTTTTATCTAAGTAACATAATACATGAAATTTTTATGATATTTTAAATAATATCATGACTCTTAATTTCGGAAAGCTAATTTTTATAATTATTAATTTGATATAATACCTCAGACATTTCCTAAATACACTTAATTTATTTTAAACCTAAAGAATATCCTCCTATCTACATAAATATATGATTAAAATCACATTTATTTCTTGCCATTTTAAAATTCAGAAATCCTTTTATAAGATATAGTTATTTCCGAGGGATCATAAATAATAGAGAGAGCAGATTAAAATTGTTACAATGAAGCTCTTAAAGTATTCAACAAACTGATTATCTGCAAACGAAGAGCAAAATAGGATTAAGTCTCTCTAATTAATGTATCATTAAACATTAATTAAGGAGCCTTTAATCAGTACTTACTGAAATCCACTCTACCGTAATTTTAAATCTGTTAATTTTCGTACCCTGGATGGTGTTTTATCTCTTAAAGGGAATATTGTTTACTGAATAATTTAAAGTTTTAGTTTATATAAAGTGCTGTTGTACTAAAGGGCTGAGATAGTTTGCTTAAGTTGAAACTTATTGATTGCATTTCATTAATAAAACAGTTTGCATCGCATTAAAGAATTTGAAAAGTTGTTTAAAATTGAATGTTAGGTTAGGGTTTATAAAGAAAATGAAAAGTTGTAATTGATGTTATATAATTACTTAAAAAAGTTTTAGTTTAATTGAAAAATATTTAAGTCACTGTGAATGGTTTTGTCGTTTTTTTTTTCTTCTTGAAGGAAAAAAAAAAGAAAAACTAACTTTTCTTTATGACATACATGTAATATTAACTTTTGTTTCAGGTTAAAAAATATGCGGAGTTTATAAAATTACGCAGCAGTAATAAAGTAGATGTACTGTACGCAAAAACAAACAAATAAATAAATAATAAATAGATAAAAAATTAAAAAAAAAAAAAAAAAAACGGACTACTTTGAATAATTTTTGATTTCTCAATCAGATTTTCTCGTTCTTGGTCTCAATCCTAATGGTTTGAGTGGGAGACCTCAAATATGTCAATTAATAAGTGCAGACGATAAAACATATAAAATACATTTCCTGAATAAGCATATACCTTTTTGTCCGACGGATTGGGATTACTGACCACTAAAATATAGGCGGTAACTGCAGTCTAGGAAATTTCTTTTAAAAAAATACTATTTTTTAAAAATATTTGATTGTTTAAGAATTATTAGACCGATTCGTTTATTCAAAGATAATTCAATGAAAAAATAGCTTTTAGTAAATATTTATTATTTTTTTTTAATAATGGTTGAAGAATTTTTGAATTGTAAGGTTTTTACATCATATTAAAGAGGCAGTTTTACATGACAAAATACTAAATTCGAGCCAAATCGGACGATTAGTTCTTGAGATATCAAATTTTAAAAAAAGTTGTATTATTAAAATTTGATTTCTCAGAAACCATATAGGTAAGTATTACATGTTGATTCTGAATTCATCATTAATACTTTATTTCACTTTGGAATTGGCGTAGAACATCTGACCCACTTTTGAGTTTGGGGCCCTTAATGTTCCTTTCAGAAGCGTTGTTATTTTGAACCAAATCCGGAAGATAAAAGGAACTCCTGGATCACCAATTTAAAAAAAAAACTAGCCTTTGCTGAGGACTTTTTGATGGAACTACCCCGCATTTTCCCATGGTTAGCACGGAGGCAAGGAGAACCTAACTCACAATGAATCTACTACAGAGGTTAAATTAACTCCGTAAATTGTTAAGCGCCTCATCTTTAGGGGCTTCGCTCAAACTAACCTCCAAATAAATGTCATAAATTGCATAAAAATATAATGCTATTATTTCTGAAAACTAAACATATATTACCTAAAATTACTATTTTGTGTTAAGTTTTCTTATCTGAATAATATCACTAAAGAAGGAGGGACTATATCTGGACAATCACTGAGACTATAAAATTTCACTGGCCAATATTACCCATGAATTATAGAAAATATATACCTGAAAGGAAACTTAATAAAAAGCACTTTTTCTAAAACAATACAAAATAATTACAGAAAAATTTAATGTTAAAAAAAGGCTTCAAACTTTCTAGAATAAGCATGGGACCTAAAGCAGCTGCCTTACCCTCGAGCTGGCTCTGTGTATGTTTTACTGTACATTAAGGATATTTGTGTTAAGTTTTTTATCTGAATAATATCACTGAAGAAGAGGACCAGAAAAATTATCTCTTGTCTCCCCTATTCAGCCGTGCCAATGCTTATAATAAATAATACTAATTAAGGGCTAATTTTACTTTTTGTGTTATTATTATTATCAGAAATTGCATTCAAGTAGGCCCACAAATAGTTATTTTACCATAATTCAATAATTTTGCAGGTCTGATTTTATTTGCGATATTTTATGTATCTTGTGTATTTTGAATAATAAATTTCAAAACAATGGTGTTCTATATGTAAACAACTTTGACAAACTAAATCGTGAAATTCAGTTTTCATCAGGCAATTTTCGAAAATAAATTATCATAAAACGAAGATGCGTTAAATGACCTTCCCCATTGTTCGCACGATAAAAGTTCGAAAGAAGAAATAATAAGGTTCAAGTGTTTTTCTAACATTAATAACTCGTTTTGAATGCATTGCAATTGAATTTGTCACTTGTAGCACAAGATTGTTTTTCTTAAAAAGTATGCAAAGTCATATACTTTATTTAATAAAGGGAATCAACGTGACGAATTTTGATGGTTCAATAACTGGATGCTCTCTAGTACGTCATCGTAGGTAAATCGTGATATTTGTCCATCCAGAAACAAATGAAATTCATCACACATGTGTGACGTTACTTGCAGGTATAAATCACGTGGTTAAGCACGATCATTTCTAGACTACTCAAGTTGCAAGTGCCCAATTAGAATACCTGCAAATGACGTAGTGTAGGTATCTCGATCCAAATTGTTGTTGAAACTTGGTATTCGCTTATGTTAGCAACTGTTATTTCCATTCTATTTCGAGTAAGCCAAGCCCGTCAAGTATCAGTTTTCTGAAGTGACACATTCTATATTCTTTCACAAAGATTATATCATAAAGATTTCAATCCTTTCACTATATATTTCTTACTTAACACAAAGATAGGGATGAAGCCACGTGGAATATAAAATAAACTAATCATGCATCGAAGTTGCCAGGTTCACAAAATAAAAAAAACAAAAAAATCACGGTTACAATAAAATACATAAACAGATAATAAATCTAAGTTAAGTAAAAGACGAAGGCAATAAAGAATTATATTTTAATAAATTCGAAGTGCGATACGACGTTGTATTTAAATAGCTTCCTTTTCACGTTAATTAACATTTTAATTTATGTGGAAAAACTTAGCTCGACTTTAGTATTCCATCTTGATTATAAACGATCAGCTGGTGCTGAGGTTATAGGTCACGTGTCTGGGTATCAGCGATCGTCTTTTTCTCTACTTGCAAGTACCCAATTGCAAAACACTTGGTTTAAAAAAAAAAGATGTTTTGGTTTTAAATATAACGTTAAAACCAAAAAAACTCAATTTTATATAATGCTACATGTTTACTGAATTAATAAGAAAAAATAATAATATTTTCTCAGTTTCTAGCTTTTTGTGACTAGCATACGATGATGTTATTCAGTTATGTAATAAGAATAATTTAAATAGTAATTTTAATATTTTTTTTTATAATAGTTAGATAATACTGATAATTTCTATTATTAACATATTTTATTATAGTTATTTTAGATTAAAAATATATCTAAATATCAGTTTCTTAATAGCAAAACCCAATATCTAAATCATTTATCGAATTATCTAGAATTAATAAAGTTTTCAGGAATACATCTGCATCTTTTCAAACTAATCATTCTAAAGTATTCTTCAACAAATTCTAGCCATTTCAGAATTTGTCTATCCATTTAAATCAAAACAATGATTTAAAATGCATATTCTAAAAACTTTTCTACAAAACTCCTTACTTATCATTCTTAAATTGACGAACCACAAAGTGATCTTGTTCGAAACTCATGTCACCCCTACTGCGCACCATCTTCGAAATTCTAATGAGGTGATTTGATTTACATATCCATTATTGCTTCCTGGAATTCATTCCAGCAACCGGGATTTCTTTTATTGCAGGAGCCCAAACATTTGATCATGATAATATGTGAATTCAAATTCTTTTAAAGAGCTTTAGCGCATCATTCGTTTTATATGTAATGATCTAATACTACAAAATTGATTTTTAGGACCTTAGATATTAAAGAATTACTCATATTTTTCCAAAATAAATATATTAAAATGGATATATGATGAAAACGAACTTGCAAAAATGTTCTAAAACTTTAATCTATATTGCTATTTTGTTTACTTTTATTCATTTAATAGTTTATTTATTATGTATATGCTTTTATATGTTTCACATATGTTTATTTTTTATCTGTTATCACCGTGCAGTGCACCCAAAATTAAACACAAACCCTGACTACTTTGAATAACTTTTGATCTAATGACCGGATCTTCACGTTCTAGGACTCAATCTTAATTGTTCGAGGGGGTGATCTCAAATATGCTAATTAGTTAGTGTAGACGATATTTTAAGTTACGAAATCAGAAACAAAAGCATAATTTCTCTAAATATGCATAACTTTCGGTCGACGGATTTGGATAACTTTTGATCTAATGATCGGATCTTCACGTTCTAGGATTCAATCTTAATTGTTCGAGGGGGTGATCTCAAATATGCTAATTAGTTAGTGTAGACGATATTTTAAGTAACGAAATCAGAAACAAAAGCATAATTTCTCTAAATATACATAACTTTCGGTCGACGGATTTGGATAACTTTTGATCTAATGATCGGATCTTCACGTTCTAGGACTCAATCTTAATTATTCGATCTCAATATTCATCCAAGGTATTGAGGTTAGCCGCAAGTTGATCTCAAATATTCATCCAAGGTATTGAGGTTAGCCGCAAACGGGGAAATATGGTCCCCATAGTTTGATCAGGAGAACGCTCCAAAGTTTGTTTTTTACGTATTTCGCTATATCTCGTGAACTTTTTTAATGAATTCAAAAATTTTTGTAGGTAGTTATAAAATTCGTTTATTCAAAGATAATTACATGCAAAAAAAAAAAAAATTTTTTTAGTAAATGTTTAATATTTTTTATTATTTTGTTTAATAGTCGCAAAAGTTTGAGTTGTAATATATACAATTTCTGGCATTATTTTAAAGAATAAAATTTTTTCATGCCAAAATACAAATTTTGAGCAAAATCGTTTGACTAGTTTCTCAGAAATTAAACTTCAAAAAAGTCATTTATTTAAAATTTGATTTTTCAGGAACTATTCCATCGATTTTGTTCAAATTTTTTAGTGCAGCAGTGGACTGATTGTAATGACACCGCTTTATGAGGAACACCGAAGTCAAGCATCACTGGCTGCGGTTAGTAATCGGATGGATGACCAATTTGATCAATCTGCATAGGGACCGAGGGTGTGCTGTATCGATCCTCGTTAAACTGTTCTACCGTAAAGTGTTGTTTTGTTTGAATAGGTTAAAATAACAATTAAATGAATTGTTATTTAACCATTTGTAACCCAGAAATTTCTTACAGTGTATTGCAACGTATATACTAATTTATTTAGTAGAATTTAATTAGTTAACATAGGAAAAAAATTAGTAGTTGTACTTTGTGTTGTAAGATTTTAAATAACCTGTCCATAAGAAATTTGATAAGACAAATAAGCATAATAAAATCTTTATTAAGATGTTTAACATGTTTAATCTCACATCCGTTACTTTCATTTACATGAATTTTTGATATTTTGTAATATATAAAACTTATTACACATTTACATTACAATCCAACTTTACATTTCGAATTTTGAAGCAAAACTTTGAGGAATCGAATTGAATGTAAAAAATAATATTTTTGATTTTCTATTATTAATATTATTTAAGTTTTTTTTTTGTTTAGAAATAATAGATTCCTTGTGTGGTTGCATCTTCTTAAAATAAAATCACTACGCAATGCAATAAAAAATTATGCTGCATGAAATTTTTAATAAAGGTTTCAAATTCAAATTTTTAAAGGAAAGATAGATGGTTTTTATAACTTTATATATAATTTTTGCTGATGTGTAAATTAAAATTCATTGAATACTATTTACATTATTTGAGCAGAAATTAAAATAAGTTTCCTTTCCTATAGTTGCTTGCTTGATTTTGTATCATTAATTTTTATTTAAAATAAAATGGAATTAAATTTATAACAAAAATGTTAAATTTATAACATAAAAATATTAGTATATAACTAGTTTCTTTAAGTTATTTTGAAGAATATTAAACAAACTAATGCAGTATATTTTACTAAAACAATTTTGTAGTTTATCTTTAAACTATCTAAGTCTAGATAAATAAAACCAATACTTCAGTGATTAATTAGAAACTAATGCATTCTCTTTATTTATCAACAGCAATCAGAAGAAAAAGCATACCATACACATTTTAATGTTAAAAATAAAACTTTCTCTCTTATAAATTTATTTTTCCCTAAAGCAAATGAAGATGTAGTATTTTCTGTTAATGGAAAAAGAATAGTAATAAAAAGCATAATGAAGATTAAAAGGGTTTGCTGGCTTCGACATAAATACATATATCCTCACTAACAAGTTCTGATATCCTTCATTTATCATTAAATTGTCCTAAGGCTTATTCTATAACATTTCAATAGAGTGGAAACCTAACAGAAAAAAATTACATTTTCCTGTGTTTGTGTAATTTGGAGTTTACATTACCATGTTAAACATTCATACGGAAGAAGAACTCTTAACTGATTATTTAAACAAGATCTTACTTAGTTTAGTAAAATAATTTTGTATCGTAACTAATAAAAAACAGATCAATTGATTCTTAACTGCTTGTTCCAATATATTTTATACTTTTATTTTGACCAAAAGATTCTGTTATCATTCATTTATAGTAAAATTTTCCTAATTGGCTGTATTGATACAATAGAAATCTTTTGTGGATATCTTCTTTAATGTGGATATAATCGTGTGAGCTGATGATTATATTATCATTATCGTTTCATTATTTTGTTTTCCAGCGTTTTAATATATTTTTAAATATGTGTTTTTTAGAAAAATATTTTATTATTTAATTTTTTTTATTATCTTTTCTTTAATTTTACTATTTGTAATGTTTTCTCTCTCTCCTATATATATATATATATATATATATATATATATATAATTTAAAAAATAAAAATAAATTATGAAAAATTAAAAAAAAAAATATTTGGCCTTTTTTTCGGATTGTTTTCTTTTCTTTTCTTTTTTTTTGTTATTATTATTTTTTTCCCCTTCTTTCATTGTTCTGTAATTTTTCCCTTGTTTTCTCTACTTTTTGAACTTATTTTATGAGTTCTATTTACTTGCAGCTTATGCGCAATAAATAAAACCTATTGTTTTAAGCCAGGGCGCTGTAAATTAGCTGGTCAAAGTCCGAAATTTTTCTTTATTTCAGGAATTGGTCGGCCAGATCGCGAATTGGCCGAGGATGGCTGGCCAAGTGCCGATATTGTTCTTGATTTCGGGAATTGGCTGCCCAAATCGAGAATTGGCATGGGAAGATCAGCCAAAGTTGGATGAAAAAATCATTATACCGGGCAAACCGGGCAAATGTATACCGGGCAGTGGCACTTAACTAGACCTAGTTTGACTAGACATTTGGTGTATGTATGACTAGTATGACTAAACAATTAAATAGACAA
This sequence comes from Parasteatoda lunata, assembly GCA_949128135.1. Classification (NCBI taxonomy): domain Eukaryota; kingdom Metazoa; phylum Arthropoda; class Arachnida; order Araneae; family Theridiidae; genus Parasteatoda; species Parasteatoda lunata. Next base: position 81,142,527 of record OX421977.1, read on the forward strand.
TTTAAAAACTTCTATTTTTTTATATTTTTAAATTAGAAGATTTATAAGAATTATTTATATATATATATATATATATATATATATATATATATATATATATATATATATATATATATATATATATATATATATATATATATATATAAATATATATATATATATATATATATATATATATATATATATATATATAAATATATATATATATATATATATATATATATATATATATAAATATATATATATATATATATATATATATATATATATATATGTTACAAGAGACGGAGTGACTTATATTATTCCCTTAATTTAACTGAACTTTTTGAATTCCTTAATTTTAAATGAATGTTACTTTTTTTTCAATTTGTTCAATTTTCGCTATCTCAATAAATACTGGCGTTTGTAAATTAATTATTAAGGAATAAATGATATTGGAAAAAAAGGCGTTCGAATCCGTTTCGGAGTCGACAAATTAGTAGTTGGATTGCGTATTATATTATAATTATAATGTGTTAATACACACCTTGACGAGATCTGTATTTAATCCTTAGGGATCCTTACTATTGGCCACATGCCGCGCACGTGAAGCGTTTCAATTCAGAGCAGTAAGCAGTTAAAGGGTTATTCAATTCTATGACCGAGGATTTTTTTTCTCCCCAAACTGATTTTATGAATGACTGCTAGTTCACTTTGTGCACACTTCCTATGTTTTCCTTAACTAGCTGCCAACTATAAGTGAAGTTGAATTGCTAATATATTTGAAATAACTTATTGAAGTGAATGCAGTAGTATATTTATTATGGCAAGCTTCATTTTTATTAAATGCAAAAACAAGCTAAAACATGCTATTTGTCATGTTCTTTGTTTTGAAAGTATGACAGTTTGATTAATGAACTTGTCTTAGTTCATTTCTTATAAGGGAACTCTCTTGAGTAGAAATGTAATAATTAATCATCCTGAAAAAAAAAAAAAAAACTGCCAAAAAAATTATAAATACAAATTCCAATATATCTATTTGAAGCGACATCAGAATATTTTTTTCCTGAAGATTTGGCATCAGTCGATACTAATTAAGATAATTAATGTAAGAATGTTGAGACTTTCTTTTTTGAAAAAAAATTCTAATGATTTGAAAATGACATAGTAAAAGACGTTCTCTAATTTCTTTTAGATGAATACAAAACTTTTTATAAAATTTTTTTTATTTAGAAAACAGTTTTGAGATTTTTAAATACATTTTTTTGATGTTAGAGAAGTTATTATTTTTTTAAAAGTTTAGTTTAGTATTTATTTCATGCGATTTTTTTTCGATCAAAATCACATGAATTCTAATCTATCACAAACCGCCACTATCATATTTTACTAATCCTATTTAATCGATCTTACCGTTTTCGATTAATGTAACGTTGTGGCAAAATTGCATTAATTACCTTAATATTAATCATAATATAATATAATATAATATAATATAATATAATATAATATAATATAATATAATATAATATAATATAATATAATATAATATAATATAATATAATATAATATAATATAATATAATATAATATAATATAATATAATATAATATAAAATAATATAATATAATATAATATAATATAATATAATATAATATAATATAATATAATATAATATAATATAATATAATATAATATAATATAATATAATATAATATAATATAATATAATATAATATAATATAATATAATATAATATAATATAATATAATATCATTAATATCATTACTATCATTAAAAATATTTTTATCTATATCTAATACGTTACAATCTAATACGTAATATAGTATTTAAAATTCCCGATAAAATAACTACCGTAATATTTTATCGGTCTTATAATTTCCGATCAATATAATATATTACTACATCCATGTATTAATTAAATTTTTTATAAAATACTTTTCACAATATTTATTCGGAAATATTCTTCGTATCTATACAATTAAATTTTCATTTAGTACTTAAATGTCCCGATGAAATAACTTCCGTAATATTTCATCGGTCTTATAATTTCCGATCGATACAATACATTACTACATTCATGTATTAATTAAATTTTCTTATAAAATACTTTTCACAATATTTATTCGGAAATTTTTATCGTATCTATAGAATTAAATTTTCATTTAGTACTTAAATGTCCCGATGAAATAACTTCCGTAATATTTCATCGGTCTTATAATTTCCGATCGATACAATACATTACTACATTCATGTATTAATTAAATTTTCTTATAAAATACTTTTCACAATATTTATTCGGAAATATTCTTCGTATCTATACAATTAAATTTTCTTTTAGTACTTAAATATCCCGATGAAATAACTTCCGTAATATTTTATCGGTCTTATAATTTCCGATCGATACAATACATTACTACATTCATGTATTAATTAAATTTTCTTATAAAATACTTTTTACGATATTTATTCAGAAATATTCTTCGTATCTATACAATAAAATGCTGAATTCATTGCATTAATAAATAGTCCAATAAAAATGTCATAATATACAATTAGTTATACGAATTTTTTAAAGATGCAATACGTAACTGAAACCATGCATTACTGAAATATTCCCATATATATATATATATATATATATATATATATATATATATATATATATATATATATATATATATATATATATATATATATATATATAGATCTGACGTATTCCTTTCTCCGTCTTACTTTTTTCCCGATCTATTTCATATATGGGTTAAAACCGTGTGTGTCCAATATTTCTCCATGTAACATAAAACCTCAAGTCCTCATTCTTTCGGCGAGAGTACTTACGACAAGGACGCTGTTTCTTAAGTATTGTAGATCTTCTTTTTTTTACCATCGCTTGTGGCATTTACGTGTGACATTTCTGTGATTGTGTACCTCTAAAGGCATTCCAGCTTTTACATGCATCACATACATAATTCATGATGCGTGTTATGAAAGTGTTCCATAAATTCTGCGTTGCTTTTATACGTATCAGCAACTTTTATTACTGCAGCTATCTCTAACTTATGTTGCATTGATTTTATGCATTTTTTTTCTCTTATACTTGATATTTTTTTTCTATGTTTACTTTTTATATTGAAATGTATATATTATATATATAAAAAAGACAAAAAGGATAAAAGAAAAGAGAGATTTAACGAAGAAAATTAAGAAAATATAATAAGTTTTATTTACTGCTCATAAGCTGCAAGTACATGCAATCAATAAGAAAAGTTAAAAATGCAAGTTAAACAATGAAAGAAATATGATTTTAAATTGAAAAAATTTACTAATAAATTTTCTTCTCTTTGAAAATTTAATCTTTTTCCTTGTTTTTCGTCGTATTCTTAACTTATATATATATTATATATATATATATATATATATATATATATATATATATATATATATATATATATATATATATATATATATATATATATATATATATATATATATATATATGTATATATATATATATATATATATATATATATATATATATATATATATATATATACAGGGTCTTTATAATTAAAGTTTCACTTTGAAATGGCTATAAAAATAAAACTACCCGACCAAATGTCATCAAACTTGGTAAATGTCGTTAAGGGGTCATGGGATTTTAGTTCCCACAAAAAAAAAAAAAAAAAAAACTAGTTCAAAAATTCATCACCAGCGGTGAATGGCGCTGTATGCAATAAGGTTAAACGAAATAACAGAGGAAAAATCAGTCTCAAACACTTTTATTGTTGCTACAAAGCATGCTCAATGTGGCATCCGCCATTTTCTTAAACCAAATTAAATCGCAATATTGCATTCTCAACAGCACTTCTTAGCATATCTGGAGAAATGTTACGGTCATGTCTGTGTATCGCATTCTTCAATTCTACTAAATTGGTTATCACCATAAACAATGGCTTTGAGATAACCCCACAACCAGAAGTCACAGGGGTTGAGGTCTGGTGATCGGAGTGGCCAAGAAATAGGGAAGTTTCGGGCTACAATACGATCATTCGTGAAATGTTGCTGCAGTAACTGTTTGACACACCTACCAATGTCAGGTGGAGCCCCGTCCTGCATAAAGATCGCGGTGGCTAAAGTGCCCCGTTGCTGAAGTTCAGATATCACGAAACATCTGAGCATCGATTCTAAGCGAGCAGCAGTCATAGTGAATGTCACGGGCCCAGCTGCCGATGGCTCTTCAAAGAAAAAAGGTCCAATTATGAAATTTGCTGTCATACCGCACCAAACGGTAACTTTAGGCGAATGTAATGGAACTTCGTGGATAACATGAGGGATTTCCTTGGCCCAAATCCTGCAGTTATGGGTGTTGACATCCCCATTTAAGTAAAAATGTGCCTCATTTGTCCACATAATGTTCCATGGCCAATTGATGTCCACCTTCATCCGTGGCAGAAAACTCAAAGCAAATGTTTCTCTTAAAGCCGCGGATATCCAAGTTGAAGTTGTTGAACAAGTTTGATTTGTAAGGGTAGTACTGCAACACTTTCCGAACGATTTTGTACACCGTACTCAATGGTAAGTCGAGTCGACGTGCAACAGCACCTACGCTGCACGTCCCCTGTCTGGTGTCCATTGCTGCTTCCTCTACTGCTATTGCAACAGCCTCCTTGGTTTCCACAGACACAGATTTTCGTCCACGCCCAGGTGCAACAGATAACAAACCTGTGACTTGAAATTTTGCCATCATTTTCCGTAAACCTTGCGGTGTCATTGGACCTCGGCGTTTTCCTCTTACAGTACGGAACTTTTGTAAAGCCCTCCGTTCATTGCTGTCGCATTCATAGTAACATTTCACGAGCAAGGCACGGTCTTGCATGTTAACAGACATTGTCGACTCAGAACACTGACAGCTCAGACAAGGCGTCTCACTTTTATAACTGCAAAGTCACATGACGTGTAAAACAAATTTGCATATTTCACATTTGTTTAACACTATTGCATACAGCGCCATTCTCCGCTGGTGGTGAATTTTTGAACAATTTTTTTTTTTTTTTACGGGAACTAAAATCCCATGACCTCTCATAGACACATACCAAGTTTGATGACATTTGGTCGGGTAGTTTTATTTTTATAGCCATTTCAAAGTGGAACTTTAATTATAAAGACCCTGTATATATATATATAAAAGTAGAAAAATATAAAAAAATAGAATTTTTTAAATTGTCTATTTAATTGTTTAGTCATACTAGTCATACATACACCAAATGTCTAGTCAAACTAGGTCTAGTTAAGTGCCACTGCCCGGTATACATTTGCCCGGTATATCCTACACTAATGTTTTTTTAAGGTTGAGTGTCACTGCCCGGTATATTCTACACTGATGTTTTTTAAGGTTCAGTGCCACTGCCCGGTATACATTTGCCCGGTACATCCTTGACTGATGTTTTTTTTAAGTTCAAGTGTCACTGCCTGGTATACCTTTGCCCGGTTTGCCCGGTATAATGATTTTTTCATCCAACTTTGACTGATCTTCCCATGCCAATTCTCGATTTGGGCGGCCAATTCCCGAAATCAAGAACAATATCGGCACTTGGCCAGCCATCCTCGGCCAATTCGCGATCTGGCCGACCAATTCCTGAAATAAAGAAAAATTTCGGACTTTGACCAGCTAATTTACAGCGCCCTGGCTTAAAACAATAGGTTTTATTTATTGCGCATAAGCTGCAAGTAAATAGAACTCATAAAATAAGTTCAAAAAGTAGAGAAAACAAGGGAAAAATTACAGAACAATGAAAGAAGGGGAAAAAAATAATAATAACAAAAAAAAAAGAAAAGAAAAGAAAACAATCCGAAAAAAAGGCAAAATTTTTTTTTTAAATTTTTTTATAATTTATTTTTATTTTTTAAATTATATATATATATATATATATATATATATATATATATATATGTATGTATATATATATATGTATGTATGCGCATGGCTGGGTGGCGCAGTTGGTTTGTCGTCGGCTTTCTGAGTCCAAGTCTGCGGGTTCGATCCCCGGCCCAGACACCGGATTTTCGGGATGCAGAAAATCCTCAGCGGCTATGTCGTATGATTATGCGGCATGTAAAAGATCCCTGGAATACCATATTGGCTCTTGGCATTTCCAGCAAAATTAAATTCCTAGTGCACTTTAGCATCCAAATAGAATCTAGGTGCTGCCATCTAGTGTGGCAGAAACTAGACGTCCAAATTAACATGGCCAACGGTATCTCACCCATTGTGGTGGTCCTGAAAGAGTGGATACCACTTCTGGAGAACGCACTAGGTCTGCTTATCGGGAAGACTGATTGTGCATGTAGCTCATTGGAAATATATATATATATATATATATATATATATATATATATATATTTGATTATATATATATATATATATATATATATATATATATATATATATATATATTATACATATATATATATATATATATATATATATATATATATATATATATATATATATATATATATGTTACGGTGTCAATGTGAATATTTCGGTTATTAATAATACTAACCGGTCAAATTTAATAATAACCGCTTCATTCTGGCACAGTGAGAAATAAAAAGGAAAGATTTTTGCATCGTGATCTGTGTCGGAGTAAACGCCAAGTGTTGGCAACTTCCGGGAAGCCGCCCGAGAGATACTATAGAAGAAAAAAAAACATCATAGAAAGGGACCAACTAGAAGGGTATAACTCGTATCCAGCCCCGGGCAAATATCTACATGTTTCAGGCGAACTACAATCGCCAAGACGCCAGCTTGATTTTGAACTGAACAATTTAAAAAAAACAACCAACTATTTTGATGCTTGCATAAGGATGGCTTCGAGTTATACCCTTCGAGTTGGTCCCTTTCAGTGATTTTTTTTTTAAAGTTTCGCTGCCCGAAAGTTGCCAATACTTGGCGATAAATTTGCCGCCGATCACAATAAGTGTATCTCCTTTTTATTTCTAACTTTGACCAAAAGTAGCTGTTATTATTTTATTTGACCGGTTAGTATTAATAATAACCATGTTTATCACTTTAACTGTTACTCATAAACTAAGCGGCACATCCATGTCCCAATGCTATGTAAACCATTTAGTCACATAGACCACATATAATTAATTAATAATGAATTTATGACAACCACAGTCATTTTTATCAGGATTGCAGCTTACTTAACAGAAATGCTATCCTCAACTGCAATTTCGTTTGAGGGGGGGGGGTAAGATAATTGTCAAACATGCAATCAAAAGCCCTTCCTGATAAATGATAACATTGTCTAATCTGAAATACAGAATCATAATTAATTTCTGAGAATGTTAAATTCTCCGATTCCTACAATGTATTAAAGGGTGATTAAATCTGATCTCTACTCAGCAAGCTTCCAAGAATATATTAATTATATGAGGTGGTCATGTTGTAAATTATTATGTAATTTTGAACAAAGTTTTAAATTTGATTAGTAATTTATGTTTAAAAAAAGATATTTAATTTTAAAGCGTTTAAATTTTTGAAAACATTTGTTTCTTCTGTATGATGTGTAAAAAATTACCTGAGGACAAATTTGCTAAGTAGCACAAAAAAGTTATGTATACGAGAAAATTGTACTTTGGCACTTTGACATGAAATTTTTTATCAAAATATGAGAGTTGAATTTGTTAAAGATGATAGTTTTTAAAACAACTTAAAAATAAAATTTGATCAAATTTTTTGCAATTTTCAAAATTGGTAAAATTATATGAGATTGTATGGAAAAATGACAAAGATACCAACTACTCGGAAATTTAAAAATGGTAGAGCACTACAAACTAAATTTTGCAGATTTTCGGTTAATTTTAAGAAATTTATAAAAGGCTCAACACAGCTTAACTGTTAAAAAGTGGCGTATCACACAAGTCGTATAATTATTTAGTTATAGTGAAGAGGACAAACCCTACAAATCGAATTTTTTAAATTAAAAATCATGCATTAAAAGACTACTACTCGAAAATATTTAGTCACATATTAGCCCAGAGCAAATGGCATCTCTGAAAGAAACAAATTATTCAATGTCATTGAAATTGTCTTATTCCTCGCAATCACAAAAATTTCTCTAACCTGTAAGACCATTGTTGACAATATCAGCTAAGATTCAGATAGCTTTTTTACCAGTGTGATTTTGCACATATTAGACATATCAGAAGTACTCTTTCTAAATTCTGACAAGAAAGGTATATTAATTATACCTGTCTTATTCCTCACCTGTCTTGTCCTTTTTTTTTGTTAATGACAATTTTGCAAACTGCAATTTAATATTGTGTATCGTTTTCAATGCATGCAGTATAACTCTATGGAGCATGCAGAAAAATAAATATTTTTAAAATTAAAAAAAGATGGTCTTTCAATAATAAGTAAGATTTTTTCCCCTGCTAAAACCCCCTGCTCGCTAACGCTCGCCAACCCCCGAAAATTGCTACGCAATTTTATATGGCTTGCTTCGCAAACCAAGCTCGCTTCGCTCGCTACTAACTTAGGTACATTGCAAATGCACAAAATTCTAAGAATTCAAAACAATCATTCAAATCCATATAACAACTTTTTTTTTTTAAAAATTACATCTTTTTAGTAAATACTAAGTCATTAAAATAAATTTGAATTCAAATAAATGACATGTAATTCGTTAAACCTATTAGAAATGTGCTATAGTATAAAATCTTAAGATAAATAAAAAATAATAACCATCATGAACGATTCACAACTTTGTTAAAAACATAAGTCTTAGAACTTTGACATACAAAAGAAAAACTTGCAGAAAAGCGTTTTCGACAAAATACTAAAATAGAGATCTATCGATAAAGACTACTCACTTCTGCCTAGCTTAATAGTATGAGATTTCCGCAGCTGAATTGAACAACCTGATAGGGTGAATTTCGGAAGAGATCACATTTGGTGAGAATGCTCTCTCTGGTTATTTCAGTTTTAGTTTTTAAAAGCGCTATATGTTGAGCCACCTCAGCTAGATTTGGCATGGGACATTTTTAGAGGCAATCATTGGTCGATTTTCTTAGAAGATTTTTTTGTAACCTTAGAGTTGTTTAGGTCGTGCAATTTTTCAAACTTTGCAGATTTATAGCTTTCAAAGGTTTGAATGACCGACAAAATATAGTCCTGGACAGAATATATAATAAACTTATACCAGAAAATCAAGCAATAAGTTTGCGAATTGCATAGATTACTCTAGTTTCTATTTCTTAATCACTGCATAAAATTTCGTAAGTCTAGCTTACATATTTACAGAGATACGGACATTTTTATAAGAAATGAAATTATTCAGCTTGCGTTTTTTTTTGTAATAATTTTAAAAATTTTCAGTAAAATGAAACAACATTTTTGGAGCATTTTAAAATTAAAATTCAGCAATTTTGATTCAAAAATTGAAAAAAAAAAAAAAAAAGTTAGTTTTAAAGTACGCAAGATATGGATATTTGAAGTAGTTCCTGTGTACTGCGCATCTGCGAAAAATTTTTTTTAAATTATTTTTTCTTGATAATTTTCTAGTATATCGTATTTGGCAACTAATGAAAAAAAAAATCTTTTGTGAATATATTAAAAACGTAAAAGGTTCCGCTCAATTCTATATGGAGTTTTTGTAATTTTTAAAATAAAATTCACAATAATCAGGGGTTTTTTCGCAAATTTTATTTTATGATATTGCAAACTACATTACCTTATAATCGGACAAGATATATCTTTACCATATCTCTATAAATATTTCAGATAGAATTGCGAAATTTAATGCAGTTGTCGTAAATAACAATTAAAATAATCTGTGGTGTATTCATCTATCAAAAGGTACCTCGTGATCGATTCAAGTTAGCATGTCTTATATACCAGTGAATTGATGTTTATATTTCGTAGTGGTAGTTACGCCACAAATCGATCCAAGTTACAAGTTTATTGCTTGATTTTCTGACATAGGGTGCTAACTTGTTTCTTCCGTAATTTATTGTCGGCCTCTCTGACGACTGAAAGCTCTAAACCATATTGCAAAATCGCATGAACTAAACAAATCTAAAGTTCCAAAACTATCCACCGCATATTTCTTGAGACATTTAGAAAAATGTCAAAAAGGGACAGTCTCTCTCTCATTAATTTAGGGAAATTGTTTTCGTTGTTTTAGATTTATTTGAAAATGTGGCGATATTAATGGCTTAACCTATGAGTTATGTGTGTATAAATAAATGAAAATGCGAGAGAGTCAGAAATACTATAATCATAGCTATACCACCATTCAAGGTAATAAAAAAAGGTAAGCGTAGAACACTACAGCTCAGCAATAACTGATTAACCAGTTCATATGAAAAAAATTATATGTAAAGTTGAAAGACGCATGTAGAACAGATTATATTGAGTAGACGATTTTTAGTAGATGATTAGAAGATTTCAATAGGTGATTTTTAATATAAAACGATTGCACCATTCCTTTACTTTTGTCTGGCTAAGTACTGCATAAATGTCGAAAGTCACAAATCTTCGATTTTCTCTAATCATTTCATCAACAGCAATAGAACCAAAAGAAGATCAAGGTGTTTAGTTACCCATGGTTTTGTCAGATTTGATGTACAGTAGAACCTGTTTTTGTGCGGTGGATAGGGACTGCATAAAAGAAATCGCAAAAAAAAAAATCGAAAATTTTTATAAATTCTTACATATAATAAACAAGTTTGTACGATATACTAACTAAAACTTTTTTTATGCGGTGTATAGGGACCGCATAAAAAAAGTCGGACTTAGAAAATACATCAATGATTTATGAAATAGATGAGAGAATGCTTTCAATTAAATGAAATAATTAAATTAGACCTAAAGAAATTGTAAAAATATTGAATTCTTCATTGTACATATACCTGGAGAAGTTTTCAAATTATGCATTAAATAGTGGAATTGTCTGTCTTTTTACTTTCTTTTGGCTATAATTATTCATTTAAAGGGAGTACTTATGTTTAAAAATAAAATAAAAATCATAAAAACTACATATAAATAGAAACAAAAGTAACTAATTTATTTATCTTTAATCTCACTATAAAATGAATCCTTGAATGAATCACGTGAATCGTGTATAAAACTCTGAATACGAAGCGCATACTGTTCGCGCGTCGAGCGACAATATGTACGCAACTGACTCTGCCTTGTCAGGAGATTGTTTAAAATAAATGAACAGAGCATCGCGAAGTCCAGATACATCGTTGTCAAGGAGGCCACGTAATCAGAGTTCGCCCACAACATGTATATGTACATTGATAGGAAACATTAAACTGGTGTTAACGCCGCTAAGATTCATTTACCGCATAAAAAAAAATCGCACAAAAATAAAATCGCACAAAAATAAAATCGCACAAAAATAAAATCGCACAAAACCAATCGCACAAAAACAAAATCGCATAAAAAAGGACCGCACACTGTATATGTATGCCGCACACTGTTTTACTGTATATGTATGCTCTTAGAGAATATTTTATTCCTTTTTTTTGCCCTAGATAGTAAGTGTTCACCTTAATTAGCAAATATTCTATGATAAATGCTTACATTAAGCTTACTTTCATCCATTAAAAATCACATTATTGAGCATCCGTTTTAGAAAACCTGGCATCCAAGCTCATTAGTTTTAGCATAACCTTAGGCTCACTGTAAATGCTCTCATGCGAAGTGTTATTTGTAAGCTGTGGTGCACTATTTATATCTTTTTTTTACATTCCTTAACTTCTGTCGCTTATATCTAACTCGTTCAAGCGTGTTTCATCCTCTTTTTTGACAAACTTTATAGCTCCTACAATCAAGCGAATTGAATAAAAAGATGAATAAATCATTTTTAGTTGAGAAAATTTAGTAAAAAAATAGTTTAGGAAAAAAAAAAAAAAAAAAAACTCCAATTAGAAATGTTTTAGACTAAAATTTTTTAAAAACGCTTCTAATTAACAGAGTAATAATTATTACTTTTTAAATAAATAAATTTAGCAAAACTTCTTCAATAATTATTCTATAAAATTGAATTATTCTTAATATTTTTTCAAAACTTGATTTCAATAATACGTGCCTAATAATATATACTCAACAACTTTAAACCTAAGTTTGACTACTTAACATTCGTTCTCAAAGTAAAACGATTTTTCAACCGATCTTGTTGGAACCATCTGTCCTCTCATCTTTACTAGATACTGACTTTCAAATTCTGATGAGGTGAATCGATTTACATAGCTATTATTCACATCACGAAATGTTTTAAATAGACCCTTGGCGTCAGCTCTAACTCTCTTTCCTCCATCTTGAACATATGGTCTATATATATTAAGTGAATTGAAATGATTTAAACTTCTTAAATTCATCCAAAACTAAATGTAAAAGCCGCCATTTTGCTCGAAACTCTAAGGCCATGCAGCTTTAGTGGGAGCTAGTTACAAAAATTTGGAGTTGTAATATATATACTATTATATATAAATAATATATAAATAGAATAATACAACCTGGAGAATTCTAGATCAAAGATATCCAACTTTTAAAAGATTTTACAGGTGTGTAAAATGTCATAGAATGGCGTACATCATATGCTCTTTTTTAGATTCTATTATCAATTTTTCTTTCTTAACTTTTCTTTCTTTTTTCCCCTTAAACATTTAGTCTAGATGTTAAATGATGCGGATCAATTTAAACTTTAACTTATCCACAACTTAATAAAATTGCTGAAAATTTGATTATTTAGTACTAAGAAATAAAAAAATTATCTGTTAATATTATCGTGTTGTATGGTTATGACATTTTTGGCAAAAAAAAAAGAAAAATAATCATGGTTAGTAAACCCAAAATATACGGTATTTAAACCGTTGATTTGGTCACTTTTTCACTCATTTTGTAACGGTTTACACGAAATTCTAGCTTGCAAAATTAAAGTTCTTATTGCCACACAGTAGTAAAAATGCAAAATTGAAAAATAAATTTAACCTAAAAACGTCTTTCATGCCCTGCTTTAGGGTATTATAATAGAATTGCCAAATTTTAAAGAATTTTCCAAATTGTATTACATATCATAAAAAGATATTTTATTGTTAATTTTGCCCTAACAATTACCAAAGCGCTTCGTTAAAAATTACAGTGCTTTCTGATATTGCCAGAGCCAGTAAAATGTACCATATTTTGGTAGTTTGACCATATTTTTTATTCTCAGTGTGGAAATGGGTCCGGGACTTTTATAAACACCCTGTATTTTGTGTGGCTAGTAAAATATGTATCTATATATTAAATATTTCTTTTTATTTTTTTTAAATAAATTTTTCATTCTGAAAAATTAAATAGCGGAAATACATTTAAATTTCGAAAATGACTTCCCTTGTAAAAGAACACAGCAAGAAGTTCACTAAAATGAATCCTTATTACGCAGGTCATGAATATCTAAATAAAGCGTTAAATTTTAGCATTGGAGCTCTTAAGGCTTTGGTAAATTTGACAGTTAATTTAGAATGGAAGAGAGTGTGTACTCTAACCAAAGACCGTGTTTAGAAATTGAAATAGTGGAAACATCTAATTAAGATGGCTGGCAAAGTTCCTTTTATGAATATTCATATCCATTCGATAAAGCTCAAATTGACGCCAAAAGGGCTTGGAAGTGCGTTGGTAGTACTTTTATTTTCTCGCCCTGACGTTGAGCATTCTTCTTCGAATAGTCTATGAATAATTTAAGAAATAAGCAGTGTGAATTGCTTTTTATGATGAAAATGTGAGTGCAAAACATAAATGGATAAAAAAGGATTATATTCTGATACTGAAATTTGCCGAAAATGTGATTATATAAGTTATTGAAAATAATTTTTATAAATATTTATCAACTTTTCAATACAGCAAATACCAATTTTTAAAAATATTTTTAATCAAAATGTACTTAATTGTTTTGATTGACGGTGTGTATTGCTTAGCAATCCAGGCTATTAATGTTGCTTATCATAACACTAACTAAATAGGATGTTCCTATGCAAATTGAGTTCCTTAAAATTTTATCTTTCCAGTTTTATAATAATAGTGCATATTTTACGTCTCTAGATTCAGTTTTTAACAGAACTTATAACCTCAATTTTAATTAATATTTTTAGTACCCCTCCAAGAAATTAATCAACCGTTACCAACTAATTAATTACTGCATTGTAAGAATAAAAATATTTGCATACCTATAAATTTATTTTATTGTGTATCAAATTTTAGTTTTTATTATAAGCAATCATTACAAAAATACAGATTTTATTCACAAGAATATAAGAGACAAAATATTTCTAGGTAAATTTTGTTAAAAATTCTTATTACTTTGACGTCGAAATCAGCATTTTTCGTGAGTGTAGTAAAATATTTTTTCATGCAAAATTACATAATATGCAGAAACACTAATTATGACTCGATTATTTCACTAATTAGTAATAATCGTAATCGTAAGTTTTCTTTTGTTTTGAAATGTGAGCAACATTAAATAGAATACGCTTGTAGTTCAAATAAATAAATAATTAAATAAATTAAAAAGCTCAAATTGATGTTTTAGTATTTTATTCGTTAAACATATCAGAATTTTATTATAAATATTTCATGTAAATTGGTTTTTTATAATCTCACTTAAGGATGTTTCAGGACTACCACCTGGGAAATAATTGGGCTAAAAATAAATTTGTTCCGTTCGAAATAAGGAAAAAAAAATCGAAAAAAATTTTGATGAAAGATGCTTAAACGAATTATATTCAGAGGTGAATAACTCTGTTAATTAATGGTTCTACTCACACAACATCATTAAAAAGTATTACGGAAAGTTAACCTTAGAGCACCAAAATTAATTTCGTAAACAAACTAAAGTGAGATATCCTATTCTATTTTATCAGATAAAAAAAAGCAGCAGTGTTAGTATCACAGTAATAATCCCTAATTCTCAGTAATTATCGGAGAAAATTAAAAAAAAAAAATAAATAAATAAAAGCAATAAGTTTAGCAAAATATCACCAGTGAATAAATAAAAATAAAGTAGATTTTCAATTTTTTCTATGTATGAAAACGCACTAGTAAATTCAATTTAAATTCTGAGTCATTCGAAATTTTATGTTTCATAACATTTCAAAATTGTAGTTTATAGTAAAATAACTCATATTTTTTTCTCTATTAATTGTGATATTGCATTTGATTCGTTTTTCTTTGCAAAATTATCCAATCCATTTATTATTAAGTGAAAACCACTATCCCTTGAAAGCTAGTGACATTACTTAAACCTACTTGCCAAGTAGGCATGCAAAGATCAATACCACGTTGTTTGGAATTTCTCTTAAAAATGGTTAAATAACAATTTATTTAGTTCTCATTTTACAATATTAAAAAAAACGGTCAAATAACTATAAATAAGATGTTGTTCACACTGCTGATTGTGAGAAAAACCGTTTATTAACTGGTTTCAACTTATACGGTTAAACAAAAAAGAAGAAGAAAAAAACAATTATCGCACCATCTGGGCTCACCTAATGAAAGCGCATAGTTGCTTGTAGATGAGTACTTATTATTAGGGTTAATCTGTCAATCTCATGACCGATGGAATATGGTTCAGGTCCCAGTGATGACACTATAAAATTTCTATTTTTCCCTTCAACACATGAAGAGTTTCTATTCTCCTGCATTACTCAATTTGAGTCCCTGACTTATTAGAATACGATACTCTTATTCAGCCATAGATGTCAGCCCCATAAATCGGCTAAACTATCTACAATGTCCAGTTAAATTTCTTTTTGACAGATTTGAAACCATGAGAGTTGTAAATGGTTAAAAAGCCCACATTTTTTAGTATTCATGTCTCTTAACCATACTAGTTGTAAACTGTTTCAAAACCGTAAGGGTAAAAAATATTTTTTACCGTAAATTTTATTGTTAATAGAATGGACAGACTGTTACCGGCTGTTTTACCATAATTTTAGAGTAAAGTGAAGTGACATCAGCTTAGATTTCTCTATTGTAAAATTCTCTGATATCACTTGGCAAACAATTTATTAAACAAACAAAAAATTAAATAAATTGTATATAATTTTATTATTTAGAGTTTTTTGCACCCTGATTCATATTTAAGGTTCCGAAAAAAATCAAGGTTGACATTGAAATATTTATTTTAAAAAAATGTAAAAACTTAGGTTTCAGATTGTTTATGGAGGTTACACCAGATTTGTTCATTGAATTCTGTCATAACCCATCGTTTCAAACATTTAGGGAAAAAGAATTGAGTCAATTTTTCAGCGTTAAAAACACGTCAATCTAACGTCACGTTTTGAAAGCGTAAAATTTTTCAGAATTGGTTGTTTAATAACATTAAAACTAGACTTTTAGTAAAAACACTGCACCGTTGAAAATTGTAAGAATCGAACATCGAACAAAATAAAATTTAACAATTTTCCACTGTAAAAAAACCGTTAGTCTAATGATCCAAAATCGTTACTTTAGAAATTTCAAGACTTAGAAATCTCTAAAAGTTGTGAATTTGGAAAATAACTAGAAGACAAATCTCAAAAGGAATTTTTTTTAAAGGCTTAGGCTTTTTTTAAAGGCTACTGTTTGTACCCCTTATCGTAAATAACGGTTAATTAACTATTAGGCGGCTTTGATATTTAGTTTTTGCAATGAGGCATACAATTCAATGCAGAATTGAAACATAATTCCAAAGTATTACGGTTACTGGAACAAAACACGTCTTGTATACATATATAAATATTTACCATTTCAAATATATTTAAAATAGAGATTTGTGTGAAACTTGAGTGCTTTTGTAGTCGAATACAGATTCGTTATAATTTGGAATCTCAGAAAAGTTATTCGATTGCCTTACCCTATATTAGATTTTACTAAATTAAACTCTGTCAATCCGTAGCAGTGCTACCTTTCATTATTATAGTGATTTTCAGAAAATGTACTGAATGTGTGAAACGATGTTTGAATTCTGATAATTCATTTCATTCGACAAAGTCTAGTATTCACTGACATAGAATTCTATAACTAGTGGGCAAGTGTATAGTTATTTACTAGAGAAGATTTAATTGAAGAGTATTAGGTTTCGGCAATTGTTTAGCTTCCCCGTGAAACGTCCTTGCTGGATTTTAACTTGTTAGGATGGGATTAATTTTATAAATATAGAACCTGTTATGCGAAGTTTTGAATTCGCTTTAATATTGTTTTTTACTGAAAAAAGATGGTTTTTATGTTCTTTAATTCAGATTATTGTTGACACTTAATTTTTGAATCTAAATTTAAAGCTCAGATTAGTTTTGAATAATTGAATAAGATTTCTGTCAAATTTTAAAAGAAATTTCAGTCAAAAACATTTTAAGTACTTGAAACTCGATTATATTAATAGAAGAAATGTACACTTTTAATTTTTATTTCATTAATTTTATTCCTAGTTAAGTAGAGCAAGTAAAATATAAATTGGTTTAACATTCGTCGAAATTTATTTATATTTTTTATTAATTATATTAATTATTAATTATATAAATTATTAATTATATTAATTATTAGTTATATTAATTATTAGTTATATTAATTATTAGTTATATTAATTATTAATTATATTAATTATTAATTATATTATTATAAAATTATTAAATTAAAATTATAAAAATATTTCATAAAATGTTAATGAATCAGGAAACAGAGAATATAAATTATAAAATGAGCCGTTAATGGTTAGAGTACCGATGTTAAAATATTTTAAATCTCGTTAACATGCAAATTTGAGGAATCTTTAAAAATGTTTTTAAAGTAACTCATAATTCAAATTGCATTGAACCATATTACCGGAAAGTTAATGTCTTGAGATAAAATTTTTAAGCTTTATGGCACTAAATTTTAAATCTATGTCTTGTTTTTATGTGATCATATTTAATCGTAGTAATAGTTTGTAGTTTAAGAGACTATAATTAATTTTAATAATGGTTGAGCAAACAGAAAATAAATTTTAATTTAGAACTGACTTCTGAGCAAGAAGAAAATGACAATAAGTGATTTGAAGTAGGTAATTTCTTTTATTTATTGAAGGATGATATTATTCTTTTGGAACACATATTAGTATGTTTTTTATAACACGTTTTCGTGTTTGTAACGATCAAATCTGGAAATAAAAATTACAATCACCTCCTGACTAGCTAAATCACTGATATACCTACTGGATCTCCGTGGCTGATTGCAATACAATTTTAAAAGTACTTAAACACCTTCCACAACTTTTATTTAACTTAATAATTTAAATGTAAATATTTTATTATGTGCTGTAACATTTAAAGTTTATCCCTGCAATCAATTTAAAAAAAAACAGTTTTTCTTTTCCAACGTTGTCGTAAAAAAAAAGTAAAAACACCGGTTTTATGACAACCGTATTAAGCCTATAAGGGGATCTAAAATGAATTTATATTTATTTATTTTCATCATTTCGCTTGTACTAACTTCGTCATGAAAATAGATTAAATGCTAAGTTTAAATAAACATGAATGCAGATTTTTTTAATAAGCTGCTGCAAAATAAAATAAAAATAAAAAAATAAAATTACATACATATTAAAAACATTATAGTCTATATTTTAATGTAATAATTGTCCATGAAAGTGTCCCTAAAATTTCAAGTCTCTGTGAGAAAACTTATGTAGTAAACCATAGCATAAAATTTGCAACAAAAAAAAATCGAGACATTAGAAATACATTAAATTTAAAAACTTAAGTTGTTATAAAATAATTGATCAGCATTTATAGAATGACTCATATTTTGACTCATTTGATTGATATGAATGACTCATTTGTGTTAACTACTCATATTGGATAATATAATCTGTTAGTAGTTAGCAAAATATGTACAAAATATTAATGAGCTAATGTACCTTTATTATAAATAACCTTTATTCTTTTGACCTTTGTAAAATCTATGTAAATAACCTTTATAATTTTATTAAACTAGTATTAATTAAAATTTTTTTTTATATATTTCAGTCAAATTTTTTTAACATTTTTCACAAACTAGTTTATCATGAAGTAAACTGCTTCGTTTTATTTTCTAAAAGATTTTGAAATAAAAGCGTTTTATTAATATAATTGCAGAATTAATATCAAAAACTTTCTATAGCTACATTAATTCTGTAAAAAGTATCGAGGCGTAATTTTTTCCCCATTTTTCAAAGCTAGTTAGAATCCTTAAAATAACAAAGCATTGAATAAACTATTATTATTGATTATTTGTGCAGTAAATATTAATTTCCATTATTAACTATTATGTTTTAAAATTAATAGTGACCTATAGAAGTTTTCTAATTGCGAAAATTACTACAATACCTGAAAAAGTACAAAGAAATTATTTTTCTTTTTCAACCAAGAGTACTTGTATCAAAAATAATTTTTTCGTAAGTAAGAAAAAAAAACTTTTCAAAATACATTGTTGAATTCCTCTCGATTTAGGATATACGACTGTTTTCCTGAACAAAATTTTTTCTACTGTTCCTTCCATTCTATTTCGAGTAATCCTAGCCTGGCAAACATCAATTCTCACACAATCACAGCCTATATTCTTTCACGAAGATTTCAATTCTACCGCTATATATTTACACAAAGCCTTAACAGAAAGACAGGCATGAAGCCATGTAGAGGAACAAACTTATTATGCATCGAAGTTGCCACGCACGCAAAACAAAAATATATCACTGTTACAATAAAATACATAAAAAAAAATCTAAGTTAAGTAAAAGAACTATACTAGAAAGAATTATATTTCAACAAATTAGATGTGCTATACGGCACATTGTTATTTAATTAAACGTTAATTAACTTTTTAAGTTATGTTGAGAGACTTAGCTCAACTTTAACAGTCTATATTGCTGATAAAGATTAGCTGGTGCTAACATCATAGGTCACATGTGTGAATATTTTATTTTATTTTATAACGGTCGTTGAACAGCTGACCCAGTTTTATGGGTTTGTGACTACTAATGTTCAACTCGGTAGCCTTGTAATTTTGAACCCAATCCAGAAGAAAAGGGAACTTCTGGATCCAGTACAGGGAGAAATTTGCCTTCGTGGAGGACCTTTTGATGGAGTTCACCCACATTTGTGTTACATGGAGAGGAAGACCGCGATAATCTCCCACGGTTAGCCTAACGGCAAGGGCACTCTAACCCATGATCTGTCAACAACTGAAGATATTTCACGTCAGCACTGTGGTATATGCAAACCGGGTGCGGAATTCGTATGGAATGAGGATTCGAACCCGGTTCGTCGCATTGGAAGGCTAACGCTCTATCCCCTGAAACATCACGACTCATGCGTATTGGCTGTCTTCTTCTTTTTGTTGTGCAAGTGCTGAATTGATGTTTGTCCTGTTGTCGTCCATGGGCTAGATTGATTTTCGATTCCAGCCAATATGCGTTTCCAAAAATGGCCCAAAACTCGTTTTCTTCGTTTGTATTTATACTAATATTAAAATCATGTCAAACTAGTATAATTATGTCAAACTAGTATAATTATGAATAAGTAAATGATAAAAAGAAAAAAAAATACTTTAAATGCGCGTTGGTTAAAATGAAAAGAAAAAACTCAGACAGAAAAACAATCAACTCCATGAAGTTCCAAAATAATCATATGTTTTATTTAAAAATTTGATGTTGTGCTGCTTTTATGTAATATTTAGTTAACCTGATTTCTTATGAGTCTCACTACGCTTTGTTTGTGGTGTACAAATGTCTAAGCTGATGTCACTTACCCCTTTTCAATAGAAATCAATCTATTGTAGATCCAACCAATAGGAATTATTTGTCTATTCGGATAAGAATATGAATTGCCCAATAAGAATAGTGCAAACGGAAATTGGTTCATTGATAAAGCAAAACTGGAGTAGTTCAGCCTCTGACTTGGACATCTCTGTTAGAGTTCATCTAGTCAATGAAGTTGATCTATTGGCAAAGAGAACGGACATGAAAACCATAAAACTACAACCATTATTGAATCTTGTAGAAAAATTGAAAAAAAAAAAAAAACTGACTAAACATTTTCAAACATTAATTAGATTAAGGGTGAAATAGCATAATCAAAAAAAAAAAACCAGTTTATTTTACGAAGAGGAAATGTTCTTAAGGAAAATGAAATTTTCTCACTTTAGTCAAATACATAAAGTAATTTTTGATTGGTTTGATATTACACTTGAAATGATTTTTCTTAACAATGATTCGTCGCATTTTGATGATGTTTTGTTTCTCTCAAAACTAATTATACCTTTAACACATACATTTGTCTTCCTTAAGTTTTGATAATGGTTCTAAATCTATGTATTAAGGGATTATTACAGAGCATCATGTAAAAATATTTTTATCAATTTTATTTAGTATGATTTTATAATTTCTACGTTCCTAAGTTTTCTTCAATTTATATTTATGTCTTATAATATCAGAATCATACTTTCATTAATTATCTATACCTTCATTAATTTATCTCCATATAATGCATAGCATCATTATACACTTTTCATATAAATGACATTTTAAAAAAGAATTACTTTGGAAATTAAAGCAGAGATTTTTTCTATTTCTTTAACTCTAAAAGTGTAACTTTAATTTATTTAAATTTCATTTTTAAGATAATCATTTTCTAATTTGAATATTTGATACCTTCCTTCACATCAAAACATTATTTTTTTGCGTGTGAAAATCATCTTACAAAACATTTCGAAGAGGATATGAACGAGAATTGTACATATTGTAATCATACTGTTTTTAAACGTTGCAATATATTTTTTTTAATAAATTGTTATTCATTAATGAAATATTCAAACGACGTGAATAATATTTTCGTTACAATGCTGCAGTGGAAACGCTTTTATTGATTAGAATAGAAAGTTTTTATCACTACCGAAACACAAATTTTAGAAGTATATCTGTCGGCGTTTAATACCTAATATTAAGTTTTTCTTTTTATTATTCGTGAGCGCGATGAACTATAGGGGCGTTTTTGAATGAGACGAATTTCTGCGATTTCCATATGTACATTCAGCCATTCAGTTACTCAGGAGACGTTTTTAATGTAGCGTGTAGCATTGTAACGCTCCTTCTTTTATTGTGACTTATTAAATTAAAAAAAATTTTATTTTTATTTTCTTTCTTATGCAAGCGGAAAAAAATAGTATCTCTTTTTTCTTAGAGAAGGAACATCCAAAACATATTGGAAAATTATTTGTAAATAAACAGAAAAGAAATATGTATCTTTTTATGAGATTTAAAACCTAATGCCTGCGAAATCATTTTACTAATTTTAATGAGATAACATGAAAGGCCTATTTAAACTTTATATTCCATGGTTTTATGAATCATATTACTTCAAAAAGTTTACATAAGTCCAGAATTTTATATAATTTAATTTTGCAAAAAAAAGTTTTTTGACTACAGTTTTTATCAAAAAATTTTAACTTTCAATAAAAATCATTATTTATAAACTAAACGCAAAATAAAAAATGCTTATGAAAAAATAAATTAAAATTAAAATAAAAATCTTTCATGCTTTTTTTATTCTTAATCGGACGTAGAAAACCATTCTATAGAGAGCTATCATTAAATTAGAAAAAAAAATTATTTGCAAGTAAATTTTTTATTATAAAAATCATAACACTTACCTGATTTATAAATCCGGAGAATTCCAAAATGATATGTTCTTCATTTGAAAGTTTTATTCTCAAATAATATATTCATAGATTAATCCTTCATTACTTTAAGATGACATACCTTACAATAAAATTTTATAATTGCAAGATCTCGATATAAATTTCTATGTCTAACTTAAAAACATAATAGCTGAATTCTAGATGAAATTTATCATTCAAAATTAAAATTTACTTACCAAGAAAACGATATTTAAACGATAAAATTTATTAATAATAAACACAAATGATACTATTTCAAGTAATTCGGACAATTATTTACTGTTGTTTTTCGAATTATACAGATACAGAAATATATGCTATTCTTTAAAGAAGACGAATATTCTATAACTATTACAGTTCCGTACTTTCTGAAATTACATTTATTTATTGGAATGAAAGTAAGCAATGTTGACTTCACTTCAATTTGTAATGAGTTGAAAACAAAAAAAATTAAGCAATTATAATAAAATTCAGCATTGTAACATTTATTCATATGCTTCTTTCCTGTATTTTTAAAGTTTTTCTTATATTTTTTATTTATTTGTCTTATCAATATAAATTGAAAAAAAAAAAACTTCATCATGAAATTATTTTGATAAAAGATTATCGTCTGCCTTACTTTTAAGTTACATTTCTAAATAGAAATAAGCTCAAACGATTATTTTCTTTATCCAAATTTAATTAAAAAGAAAAAGACATTTGACAACATTATTTCTTATTCAAAAATGTTTCGTCAATTTTTATTTATATATTATAATTTATAAAAATCAAATTACTTTTAAAACTTATAAAATTAAATTTTGTTTAAATTTCTAATCCAACTGTAATCAATATTTTAATAATATAATAATTATGCTTAAATGTTCTGACTGTAATTCTGACTGCTGTTTAATCGTCTGACAAATAGAAATTAATCTCGTCAGAAAGCAAGTGATATTTCATAGTATAAAGTTGTTCTAAATGTCGATAGTTGGTGTGTTGTATTCGCGTGAAAAATGAATGGAACTCTTGAAATAAATAAATTGCCTTGTAAAAATAACTGGGAATCTCTAAGTGAGTACGAACGGAAGCGCTATTCAAATGTAATTAGAAACTGGGAAGTTCTAAAATCTTTAGGTAAGTTTTATTTTCTTGAAACTGCTTTTAGATTTCAGATCAGATGTTCCATAAAGATGTTAATGTAGGCATAATTGTCTTTAAGATTTAAACAAATTTTATACAGTAACAATGTATAATTGCAGTAATTCTTTAAGCATTATTCAATGTTGATCATTAGGTAATTTCAAAAGATTTTTTATTCAAATCTAAAAAAGAATGCTTAAATTTTTTTATTCATTTACAATTGTAATAAGAATTTATATTAACGTATTATTATTCCATATGTAATATAAATTTCTTAGTTTCTTTTAAAATTTAATTTCTTTGTTTTCTATGTAGAAAAATTAAGTCTGTGATTAACTGAAATAAAATTACATGCTTTATTAAATAAAATCAGTTCATGGATGATTATGCCATGATATAAATGATTATGATTATGTTATAAAGGTTAAATATAATACAGTCTCAGACCAAACTATTAGACGCACTATAAGATTCCTTTAGATTCTATGTAAAATCTTAAAAAACGGTTTCCACTTGTGTACTTTCGTGTATCAATTGGTTAATATTGTAATGCAATACGTTAAGAATAAATACAAAACGGAAGTATATAAAAAATTTCTGGAATAAAAACCCATTATATGTATGTTTAAATATAAAAATATTTCATATGTAGGTACTCGTGCGAAACATGTAATTATTAAAAAACCACAATGAGTCTAATAATTTGTTCTAATTATTATAATATATTAATATAATACCTGATATATTAAATATTTAATATTTATATAATATATCGTCCAATTTAACCTATCATCGAATTTACATTATTATATATCGTCTAATTTAACCAATTGATACACGAATGTAAGTAAATGCAAACCGGTTTCAGTCGCGTAAAAACAATAAAGCTTTATGGTATCGCCTGATAATTGAGATTTTACATAGAATCTTATAGTGAGTCTGTATATGTTAAATATTTATGTCTTCGAAAATTTAGCTTTTACAGGTAATGCATTATAAATTAGGGACTACATATATGAATAGTTTTAACAAGAGAAATAGAATATGAATTCAATTGATGTAGTTTCAAATTATTCTTTTGGTAAAAGAAGATTAGGTAGGTTTGACCTTGGCTCACGTTTAAATAGTTTCATTCGTTTTCTCCGTTAACATATTGAACATGTACTTTAATCCCTGAGAAAAAAAATCTCTTAGCGAAGCTCAAGGGGGTCATTTTTATTTCAAAAAATCATTTTGATACAAAATAATTTTCGTCATTTTTATTTCAAAATGATTTTATCACTAAGTAATTTTTGTAACTCTACTATTTTACCTTCTAAAGTATTTTTCGATAAGAATATAGCGATAATTTATATTTATTTCACAATGTTGTATCTTTAATTGAAGAATGCTTGCAGTCATTTTCATTTATATGATAAGGAGCAAAAAATATGTGATCTTTTGGGGAATCCAGAACATGAACGATAATTAAGTCAATTTAAAACGTGGCAGGTTAATCATTAAAATAATTCAGAGAAATCTTATTATAGGAATTTAGTTATTTTATTGAGTTAGATATTTTTATATTCTAAATAACAATAATATGGATTTGTATTTATTCAAATAAGAAAATTATTTCAAATGTTCTTTTTTTTTAAATATTCAACTTGCATTAGTCGTAAAGGAGGAATAATTTAGAATAATTTTCTGAAACTCACTGGAAAGAGAAAATTTTTTTAAAAAACAAACTATCTTGCACATTTACTCCTAAAAGTTTTAGATGAAATTTGTTGTGCATTGAAATAAAAAAAAAGCAATTTTGTCAAATATTACGTTCTTTTTAAGGTATTACATTCTTTCTAAATTTTTACAGTCATAAGATTCTGAAAAGTGTCTATGTGTTTTTTTCTTTTTATATTCCAAATTTTAAAGAATTTTTTTAGAATTGGTCTTTATGCTTCGAATCTTAAGATGTATAATTATAAGAAAACTAAAATTTTGTGATGGGATTGTGACGAAAATAATTGTTTACACGCGGAAAATGTTGTTAACGTAATAGGGCATGAAGACGATGCAACTCTTGTTTAATTAATTTTGTTATTCTGAATAAACTTAATTTAGGGGTTGCTTCAAAACTTCCTAAATTTCTGGAGCTTGAGGAAAAAGATCCTTCAAAAGTAAAGAAATTTCCAAGAAATCAGCAACGTATTCCTAAAAGTCAACAAAATGGTAAGTTGTGGAACTAATCACTGTTAAGCGGCCATAATTTTACAATTTTAAATTCTAGTTTTG
Organism: Parasteatoda lunata; assembly: GCA_949128135.1. Lineage (NCBI taxonomy): Eukaryota > Metazoa > Arthropoda > Arachnida > Araneae > Theridiidae > Parasteatoda > Parasteatoda lunata. The sequence continues at coordinate 81,168,641 of OX421977.1, forward strand.
TTACTTTTAAGCTATGTTTGAGTAAAATAAAGTACCATTAGATATCTTCGTTAAACCAGGAGATTAAAATTCGATGTAAATATGAATTTAAATATAAACAAATTGAAAACATCCTGATCTAATTTACAATTCAAAAAATTTCATTTGTGGTCATGCTACTTTCATACCTAAATGACATATGCTTAAAAAAATACATGTTTGCTGAGTATCAAAAACTGTTTCTTATTAAAATAAAAGAAGTATATAATTGAAGTAACAATTTAAATATTTAGTTTTTACTTTTAGCATTTATTGACTTTTAAATTTTAAAAATGTACTGTTGTTCGGACAGTTTAAACTTGTAAGTGGGAAAACAAATAATTTTAGTGCGATTCACTTGTATTTGTTTATGTTTGTTATTTTTTATTTATGTTTGTTATTTAAAAATTTGTTATTTTTTGTGACTTATTATTGTTTGTTTATAATTGAATTCAATATTTAATTTCAATTTTTAGAATTATTTTTAATTGCAACTTTAAATTTACTCATTAGTTAGATTTTTCATTTACTCGGTTCTTAGCTTCTAAAAACATACTATAAGAAAACGTATGCCCTAACTGAAACATTAGTGGATTTTTAAACTTTCTGGGAATTACAATAGACGCAGAACATGCAATTTATTTGGGTAAAATTTCGACTTTTATTTTTATTTTAGTTTTGAACTAGTACTTATGTGATCTTTATGAAACTTTTATATTTATATTCACTTAATATTTAAAAATAATACAGTCAAGAACATGCAGGTACACGTATGTGTGCCTTAATATGTATAACGAAATATAAAACAGCGTAGTATATTACTTGATTATAGTCCCATGAAATCACATTATATTATGAGTATTTAATTTTATATCTATTTAGTAATATTTTTATGTGCATTTTAATCAATTGTTTTATGTTAAGATATAAATTTAATAACTCTAACTTTTAGTGCTTTTTTTTATTCTCCATAACTTTGAAATTCTATTCTGGCGAATTCAATATTTTTTATAATTAATGTTAGATTCTTTACAATAATTATTTATTTTGTGCCTCTTAGATAACTAAAATATTTTTGAAACTGAGATTTATTGTAGCATTGCACTGTAAATTGCATAAAGCATATTTTTAAAATTTAATTTGCTTTTAAAATAATTATAAAAATTATTCATTATCGTAATTAAATTGGGCATAATATAACAACTTACATGTTTGTTCTCTCTTTAGGTGCAATTTAACATTTATAATATTTATATTCTTTTACAATTTATGTTTCATATTCATTCAACAACAATTCATATTTTTTTTTATCTTATTACGACTGAAAACAGGAAAATAGAAATTTGAAATTGTAATATAATTTTTGCAATATTCCTTTATACTTCAGTAGTGAAGAGGTACAGAATGGTGAGCATTTCCCACTGTTTGGAGGGAATACGTGGTTTGAATATATAAAAAAAAATATCAGTAATACCTTATACCTTTTCATAAGCTCACCAAAAACCGCAAACGAATTTTGAGTGTTCTTGCCTTTTTGCTCAGCAAAATTAGAAAAATGCAGATTTTGGAGTAAGGTAATATTATTTAATTTATTCTAGGAATGATTCATTTATTTATTGCATAATAGAAAACGTAACACCTAAAGTAACCATTATGAATTTTCAAAGGAGAAAAAATTATTCATTTTCTTTACAAATAGTGCGCAACCATTAGATGACTTTGGACCCGGACTGACTTATACATTTTGAATGCCCTGAGTCGTTTTTATAACGAAAATAGAATTTTTAAATTTCTGTCTTGGATTTTCGTCATATGACATTTATTAAAACTTTTATTGGCAAAAAAAACTTTAATATCTGAGAAAAGATTAACAATTGAATAAATTGTTAAAAAATAATCTGTAAAAACTTTTTTAAACCTACGGTTGATTGATTAAAAACAATAGTTTTAAGTTTTGCATACAAGAAACAGTAAATTTGCCAAAAAAACCTTCATGAACTCCTTTTTAAAATTTAGTTTCAATTATTATTTTTTTTCTTTCAAAACTTAATTTATAAAGTATTGAGAGTTTAAATTTTATCTAGTGGAGCTCTGGCGTGTTGTATAAAAATATAAAGTTATCCGCTGAATTATCTATGTTTTCCATAATTGGCAAAGTGACTTAAAATTTAAAAAGCAGTATTCATAATTAGTAGTAGTAGTAATAGTACTAGGTTCAAAATCTTTCGGAATTTTATATGCATTCAAGAATTTAGGGGTTTATCTGCACAAACTGCATTTTCATTATTTTTTTATCATATTTCTGCAATTCAAACTAGATTCGCTCGCTTATTTTATCTTATTACTTTATAGTAAAGTTAAATATTTTAATGGATCAAATTCTTTACTTTTTTTGACAGTCAAAGACTTCGAGAAAACGAGTTTCAAGTTATTTGCTGTGTCTGAATCTCAAAAGAGGAAAGAAAAGATTTGTCAAAAGAGTAAGAATTATACTTGTTTCGTTATATTGTTTTATAAAAAATTTCAATATTATGTATAATAGAACTATTGTGCAAACGCTACTTGAAAGTATATTTTTTCTTTTCTTTCAGAAATTATAAAGAATCGTCGTAAAAAGTTAAGGCAAGATGAAAATGTAAGTTTTGAAATTCAAAAATGAACTTTTAGGAAAATTCCCTGCAAAAATTGACACAAATACCAAATACTTTATTATAAAAATATTTTTAAATTTTGTAAAATTATTTTTGATTTCAGAATTATTATTGAGCACCAATTATTTAGTACATTTAAAGTGAATCCCTGAAAGGTTATTCAGGGTGTTCATATTTTTTTGCGCATTGTACATATATTAAATTATGCGAATACTGAGCACTGACTGTTTTTAAGCACATTTATTAAAATAAAATTTTCAAAGCAGAAATTTAAACACTTTTTTGTTATTTTATTTTTTCTCAAGTTTTAAATATAGAAATTTTCTTTTTATCCGTATAGGCACAGAAAAAAAACTTTTTTATATTGATGACTCAACTATTGCTATGTGCTGAAAAGCCATAAAGCAAAATACAGCTACAGTTATCCAAACATTTGTAACTTTTTTTATTATTTGTTAGATAATAGTTTTCTTTAGTTATTCAAACATTACTATTTAAAAATTTTAAATGTTTTTTTTATTTCCGAATATTATTTTAAAATATTGGGTTTTTAGATGGCATCTGTTCGCTATATTTGTATATTTACCGAATTTAACCCTAGGCAATCTAAAAGACATAATCGATCTCATATTGCACTTCTATTTTAAAGGCGACTTTTGTGTTCTTAAGGAGAACAATTTATTAATTACATATGCTGTATTTACTCTATTTAGTAATAATGAATCATTTAAAAGATAATTTATGTTAAAGAATATTTCTTATTTATCAATAAATTCATGGCATTTCTTAAGGAACCAGAGATAAAGATTCGTCCAAGAGAAATTGGTTTAAAGAAGCTTGCAAAGAGTTTATTGAAGAGGGCTCAGCGCCATTTTAAAGATTTAGAACCCTTTTTACCTGAAGATGACCAGGTCATTGAAGACGAAATAGACAAAGGTAAAATTATTCAATTTAATTTAAATATGCAAACGTGTTTTTTACAGGAAGTGTTAGAATATATAGAAAAACCATCCAATATTTACTTCATAATTTGATTAAAATTATTTTTCATTTTAGAGAACGTTGTTGGAAAATTAAATATTGTCTTAAATTGTTCTACTTTGAAGAAAATTCATGCCTAATATCATTAACTATATTACTAAAAATAATGAAATAAATGTAAGGACCAGAAACAGTGTGAACTAAATGTTGATAAAATTCTTCTATTTTATCCACTTCCTCTCCTTCCAATCTTTATGTAATGAATGATACTTTATGGTAATGGTAATTAATGATACTTAATAATTTCTAATTTGAAATAAGAGAGTATAACAACAAAGATTTTTTCATTTATTTTGTACAAAATATGGACATGGAATAAATCTCGAAGGAAATCAACTGTAAAAATTTCCGGATACAATTACGGTGCAAAGCTGCTGCATAATCCATTTTTATCTCAAAATCAATTTTTACAGTAATAATTACTAAATTTGAGTGATTCAGTGAATTTGCAGTAAATATTACTGTAAAGTAAAAATTACTGTATAACAGATGTTTTGTTTTGTAACATGTTCCAGTAAAAATGAATTTTACATTAAAATGTACCGGCATCCGGAGTGTAAGTACTTTTAATTGTAATTTGATTCAGAATTTCTTTTTTACGGCGCATGAGGTTACAGTGATAACGGCAATTCCTCATTCCCTTCAAATTTCCTTAAGAGTTTGTTTATTTAAAAAGACAAGCTTGGATAGTTGATTGTTGTTACGAAAATTTAAATGATGTGTCATCTACAGAGCTGTGCCTTTTTTATTTTCAAAAATAATTTTTTCAAAGTTTTCTTTTAAAAGAATTGAAAACTTAAGGCCATTAGGTCACAAAAACATCACTTAATATATGATAGATACATTATTATGTCAACTACATCATTGGCAATTATCATTGACAGCCATTTGCCAATCATTCATTGACAATCATTGTACTAATTCCACACTACATATACTAGGTATATATACTTATAGGAGATTTTTGATTTAATGGCCAATGGTAATTCATAATTCAACTAAAATATATTTTTGCGTAATCAAACACAAGTTTCAAGATCATAAACAGTTTGCGCCAAGACTAGGTTAAGTAGAAAAGAATCTTTAAATATTACATAAATAAAATCAGGTCACAGCTCCGAAGTAACTTGCTAAGTTTTGATGTATTGCGGTTCCTCATTTTGAAGCATTTAACCACAATATTTAGAATGATTTACAACTTTCACCTACTTCCATATTTAACGGCAGAGGAACTGGCTTTTGATTTACAAATACTAAATAAATTACCATATAAATGTACTTTTTGCTATGTTTAGGTCCCGTGGAAAGCAACCGCCCCCTCGCCAAATGTAATAATATTGTAAATTTGGTGAATAGCATTGTGTTTGGACAAAAGTATGGACGAATAATTTTTTCTCATTACGTCATTAAGAAATTAAAGTACATTACGTACATTAAGAAATTAAAGTTACATCAAAATCAATTTTTCTAAACAAATCAGTATTTTTTATTCAATTACAGCAATTTTCGGTAAATGCGCCTCATAACCAGTTAGATTTAGGACCATATAATAAAAGTCTGGAACAAACTACCGTAAAATAGTTTTTTTTATGGGAAATAAACTAATCATAAAAAAAAAACGGTTAAGAGAGCTAATACTTTTGATATTTGAATGTATTGGTTAATAATTTGAAATCCTAAGCGTGGGACCTGTATATTTAAACATAAACATTTAGATAGAAAAATGTCTGAAATTGACAAAAAAGTATGTAAGAAATATTTTAGACGGAAACAGTAGAGTACTTATTTGCACATATCAAGTTGGTTATTTTAAAATGTTCTAATAGTTCAGCCAAGAGAGCGGTCAATAGATTGTGCTCCTCAATTATAATTTTCCTATATGCGTTTTTCGCCATATCACAGAAACTTGTTAAGCGAATAAAAAACGTCTGTGCCCAATTCAAAAATAAGTTTATGTAAGAATAATTAAAATAAATTTAATAAATATTTATTGTTTTCTATTATTTTATTATGGTCGAAATATACTTAGAAAAGGCAAAGTCCAAAATGTGAGCAAAGTTGTTAAAACATTGCTTGGAAAGTGAAAGTTAAAAAATTTTTTTTTTAAAATTTAGTTATACAAAAGTTATTTAACTGATTTCGTCCAAAATTTGTTTTTTTTGTCATGAAGCACTAATAACATAGCTGACATAACTTGATATAAAAGTTTGTGTAGCATGTAATACCAGATTATTTCGATAATTTTTAAATGTGACGTGGAAATTGATTCTACATATCAAATAATAATGAAAAGTTATTTTATATATAGAATTCTCTTTGGTAAGTGTATTTTATAATTGTGCGCAAAATTATATGCCCATCTTAGGTTTTTGAGCAAAAGTTTTAAAAGCTGAAAATTAACATAAAGGAGGGCGAACAGAACGCTGTCCCAAAAATTTAGGATAATATTATAAGTAGAGAATGTTACAAATGATTTTAATTTTGAAATATATCATGGACATTTTTGATTGAGTTAGAGAAAATAAAAGTTTTTATTTAGTTTAATGACTTTTTTTACCTCTAGTATAACCTTTTATTTGATAATATTGCCAATGTTAGTCATTTATAAACAACTACAAAATACTAATAAACATATCATTAAGAGTTGAATTTATCCTTTCTCAGAGCTTGAAATTTCAAGTCGATATCCTAAAAGGAAAATAAAGCAAAAATATTATAAAGAAGAAGATGTTTCTAGCGAGGATGAGTTCTTGTGTAAATATAATACTTATCTACTATTTTCAAAACATGATAAATTATGATATATTGTATATGAATAATATTTTTGGAGTTATACTTGTTTTACTTTTCCAATCTGCTTGGTTTCTTAAAGTAATTGAAAACTATAACAAAAATGTTTAGATTTTAATTGTTCGTTTAACCCTTTTTTATCTTTAAAGGCTTAATCAATCTAAAACTTGAAATATTAAGAGATGAAATCTTACCTTGAAAGAAAGTTAAAATACTTTTTATTCTGTTACTGCCTGGCTTATTTTAAAAACCATTAAATTTTCTAAACTGAGATTAAAAAATTTTGAATAAAATAATGTAAATATTTTGACAAAAGCATTCAATACTTCGTGCATTTAAGCGAAATCTTGCTTTGTAAATTTATTTACTCTAATGAAAAATTTATATTTTCAAAATTTATTAAGTTGATAGCGTCGTATTTTATATATTGTCGTTTCAATATTTTAGAAAATATTGATTAAGAAATACCAAATTTAAGTTAAAATAATTTAAAATTTTCATATTCCAACCAGAAAATGTCGAACAAAAGCTTAAATATAAATGTTTGCTTTTCTCTTTGTTACATTATTATTTATCTTTTATTTGAAACTTATAGTATTTTATTTTATTTTATTTATTTAATCAATTATTTATCAAATTAAAAACAAAGATAAATTTCAAAAATAAAAATAAAATAACTATTATAATAATAATATTACACTGAGAAAAAATATGGTCAAATAGAATGCTCGGTCAAATGAATGTCAAATGGTCAAAATATGATAAAATGAATGGTCAAATAGAATATGATACCATTTACCATGTTTTTGGCTCTATTGGAAACATATAAAAGCTCGGCAATTTTTAGCTCAGCGATTTAGCAATGCATTTGATAAAACTAACAAAAAATATGTTTTTATTATATATAATGAAATTTTGATTAAATCTATTTATTTTGACCGAGCATGGCATAAAAATGTATTATTCGATTAAATATATTCTTTAGTTTTGAAGTTTTTACTAAAACTGTAAAAAAAGAACAATAATTTTGAAAACCAGAATTTCCGTTAAACCGTTAACATATTACCAAAATTACCAAACTATCAAATTTAAAATACAGAATTTAAAACGCATAATTTACATAAAAAAGTCTCTATTGACTCATTTAATCAACAAAACTATATAGTATAATAATATCAAAAATCTCAGTTTATTTTTAATTCTTCGAAATTCAGTGTATATTTATTTATATCAGCATTATGTTTATGTACATTTTAAATATTGGGAGTTTGTTTCTTCTATGAGCAGATTGTGATTTTTGTGACTGCGACTTCAAAGGTGCTTGTCCAAAACATGGCCCTATGCTTTGGGTATGCGATCGAAGAGTAAGTATTAAATTCTTATAGATGAATTTATCAAAGTTGATTTAATATTTATAGGTCTAGTTGTCTAGTTGAGAATTATGTCTAGTTGATATATCATTAAACCATAATTATATCACAATGTGACATACCCTAAACCTTAATCATTATTCGAATTCTCCAATCATTTATGCGTTTCCGGTCATATTCTTGATTTAAGGTTTTGAAAGTATTGGTCTTTTGAAAATTAAAGGAAACTGCAAATATTATAAATGAATGTTTTTTTCTTTTTAAATTTTCCCCCTGCTTTAAAAATGCTATGTAAATTTTTCTAAAAACTATTTAAATGTAGACACACGGAAACTATACTCTAAAGACAAGTTCTTTAGAAAGAATTTTTCTTCCTTAGGAGTGTAAAAATTCTTTTTTATTCTTTTATATTTCTTTTTTATTACTTTTATTTATAGGCTGAACTACATAAATTTTAAATATTTAATAACATTATAATTCCGTTTCGTAAATATATTTTAGGAAATGAAAGATTATTTAGAAAACTAATATAAATAATATTGTATTATTTATATTTGTATATAAATAATATTGTATTATTTATATCAGTAAATAAATAATATTGAATTATCTATATTAGTATATAAATAATATTGTATTATTTATATCAGTATATAAATAATATTGTATTATTTATATTACTATATAAATAATATTGTATTATTAATAGTATAAGGAATTTTAATAAATGTTACATTATATAAGTTTAAAAGACTTAGATTTTTTGAGTTATGTATGGAATTTTAAATAATTTCTAATAAATTTATAACAAACTTTCTACTATATGACATAAATTAAAATAATCGAACCTGGGATTCGTCATAACTAGTACAGATTCTTTTCTTTTCTGCCAAACATAAAAATGCTTAACAGAAAATTACTTTATTAGATTTCACTAATATAATACTTTCTTAGAGTTTCACTAAATTCTGTTTAATATTCTTATTTGTATATTTTAATTTGTATTTTTTTTCATGTAACTTAATAAATTTTCTTTAGAATGATATAAATTCTTATTTGTTCACAAAATTTTTCTTTATATTTTTACAGGTTTAAATATAAGAATCTTGATTTAAATAAAAATGATGACAATTGTAATTTTCTTAGGCAAAAAATATCCCGATTTTCCTAAAGGTAGTATCAGCGTTTGGCTTGATTTTGAAAAGACGGTGAAACTAATAGATGTGGAAAAAGTTTAAAATACAAAATATTAGTTTTAGTAAAACATTTTATATTTTCATCCAAATTTAAATAAACTCTAAGAAATGTATCATGTTTTAAAAATAAGAATAAATTGAAAGTGAGTCAAGATTTGTTTCTTTGCTTAATATAGTTTTTGTGAATTTTGAAAATTTATGACTTGATTAGGTTTCCAAAAACTCATCAGACCGAGCTGAGCTGACAATTCCAAGTTTTCTTTCTATTGGAATATCGAGCATTCCTAAAGCTGGACTCGGAATATGGACAGAAATCCCTTTGCCTATAGGAACAGTGTTTGGTCCTTACAAGGGAAAGATTATTAGAACAAGAAAGGAGGCAGAAAAATCGGGTTATTCCTGGATGGTAGTTACTTATTTTTTCTATTTTTCAAATTGGATATATATTTTTTTAATTATTATTATAATTTTTGAAACATATATTTTAGCAATTTTTTTCTAGTTAGACTATTAATTATTAATTTTAATTTAAAATTTAATGCGTAAAAGTTCAATTAATAATGTTAACTTAATTTTTGTTTAGGTATGGAAGGGAGGGAGAGTGGATCATTATATTGAAGGGTTCAAAAAGGATATTTCCAACTGGTTGAGATATGTGAATTGTGCTGATAAGGAAGAGAAACAAAATTTGGTGGCAATCCAGTACAAGAAACAAATCTATTACAAAACTTACAGAGAAGTGTTACCATTTCAAGAGCTTCTGGTGTGGTATGGGGGAAAATATGCCGCTGATCTTGGAATCAGCTTGAAAAGAAACATCGAAACCAACGAATTAAGTATGAATGATGAAATCTATGTTTTTTTTAAGTTAAAATGATTCAAAATAGTGGTTTTGCTGAAATTTTTATATTTGAGAATTTGTTTGGGCAAAAAGTATTTGATCTTAAGTCAAACCATCATGTTTTTAAATGAATTTTTCGTTTTAAGTTTTATTCATATTCCATTGTGCAGATTAATTTATGACTTACATTTCGTTAATTTTTTTTATACTTAACAAGGTTTCGATGTTACCGTATTATTCTATTTCACCACTCACGAGGAACATATGTTCAGCTGATAAATAGATATTTTTCATATTAAATATACATAATTTCTTTTTATATTAAATATATCTATTTCAAATAATTTATATATTAAATATATGAATTATCCTAAAAAATATTTTGTGTGGATTTTTGTTTTAGGAAAATAAGTTATTTTAGAAATTTTTTTTTGTGCAAATAAACTATTATGTAAGCATCGTTCCTGTAAAATAAAGAAATATGCGTAAAGTAAAATTAACTAAGATGAAAAAACTTTTTCGTCATTTCTTGTTGAAATATTAGTATCTTATTTTCCATATTGTATCTACACTCTTGTTATGGCACAATATCTTAATTAATTTAATAGGGTACGTTTATAGATGGAAGAAAATTTTTGTGACTTACTTTAAATTTCACTTGAACATTTTTATGAGAGTATTTCAGATAAATCTTGAACCATTAGGACTACATTTTAACAGAGTAATATCTTAACATTCGATCAATTCGATATAGTTGTCCTGTATTTTTACTCTGTATGTATTTATTATGTCGTGGTTGTCTATAATGTGTAGAGTTATAACTAAGGCCCGGATTTTGATGACATTTGCATTTTTTTGCATTTTTTGCATTTTTGGACATTTTTTGTACTTTAAAGCATTTTTTTAGATTTATAGGGCATTTTTTTTTAATTTTGGGGCGTATTTTGCATTTTTTGATAATTTTTTCCAATTTTTATTATTTTTTGGGGCATTTTTACTACATGAAATGCAAGATTTGTCTTATAATTTGTCTTGATTCAGAAGATGCTGCATCAATTAAGATAGCGCAAAACGTGTTGGCCTCTGATAAAATCGAAGGAAACTTATCATTTATCAAGTTTAACTTTGCTATTGTGTCCTCGACAATTACAGCTTGGAGAAACAAGAATTGGAACTTTGCGATGCAATAAATTATATTGACGTAGTGAGTCAAGTGTTGCAAAAAGCAAGGGGAAAGATAGCACAGAGAGTAGCATCTAAATTGAACAAAGTTTTGGAGAAGAACACTGGCTTCCAAACAATGAAGAAAGTCTCTAGGATATTAACAGGTGAAGCAACATCTTTTCAAATTGAAGAATTGTCAGTAAGTGAGACTGTCTTTTTCAAGTACGCACCAATAATATCAGTAGACGTTGCGAGAAGCTTCTCCAGGTATAAAAATTTACTTTCAGACAAGAGACGCTCGTTTACATTTCAAAATATCAAAAATCATTTAATAATCCAATGTAATTCTGATATTTAGTAATATTATGAGATGGAAGTTGTTACATTCATTAAAGTTTCTATACAAAATGAAAATGTTTTGGAGTCAATACATTTTCCTTTTTTTTTTTTTGTTTGTTATTTTAGGATATAAAACATATTTTTCAAACTTTAATGAACGTAGAACAAGTATTGCATTGCTTTATATTTTTTGAAATGACTCATAATAATTTTAAAGAGTAAAACATTGTTTTAGTTCAATATTTTTACTTTATTTAAGTCATGTCATAAGGCATTTTTAGCGCAATTTTCGCCTTTTTAAGGTCATTTTTTGCACTTTTAAGGTCATTTTTTGCACTTTTTAAGGTCATTTTTTGCACTTTTTAAGCGCATTAGTTGAGATTTTTTAGGTCATCAGAATCCGGGCTCTAGTTATAACTATTATATATTTCACTCATGTCATTGAATAGAAATTATTTAGATGTTTGCTTATTGCGCGTCATCGCTAATGTCACTCTACTTAATTTTGATTTCTACTTATTTCGACACTCTACTTAATTTCATTCGATTAAAAAGAAACTTTTGAATCAATCATAGTATTGTCTATTTTAAATTATTTTATAATTTTTAATTTTGTTAAAACCATTTTTATAAAAAATTTTAATCAGCCATATTTTCTATAAAAATGGTTTTAACAGAAAATACACAATTTAACAAAATAACAATATTATTTTTTTCTCATAAAAAGTGTTAGAAATTTCCTATGAATAAACATTACAAAAGCAATCAATCGACGGAGAAAAAAAAAAAAAAGAAAATTTTTTATTTTTTATTATAAGTGATATATTTTTATGATTCTTTTTTAACGAAAAGACTGAAAATATTTATCTAAAATTGCTGCCAATAGTATATTGCATGTTGCTACATACAATGCTATTTTTGCTTTTCCACAACTTGCAGTTAGATTGGAATTGAAAATAGTTTATTTTATAGGTGTAAAAGGTGTGGCATGCAATGTCTGCAGTTCATTGTTCACATCCGTTGATGCCATGGAGCGACACAGACGGAATCATCCCCATCAGGGACACGATAAAAAACACCGATGTCCCCACTGCGTCTATTCCACCAACAACACATTTAATCTCCGGAATCACCTCGTTACTCACACGGGTGAGAGGAGACACGGATGTCCCCACTGCCACAAGACATTCACTCAAGAAGGAAATCTCAAGACACACCTGAAGATCCACAGTGGAGAGAGACCCTTCTCTTGTGGAGTGTGCGGAAGAGACTTCACTCGAAAAGGAAGCTTGGAGAAACACGAGAGAAGTCATAGCGGCATCAGATCTTACCGATGTTCCACATGCGGAAGAGATTTCACCCAATCTTCACATCTTCAGAGACACATAAGAATCCACACACTTCAGAGACCCTACAAGTGCTCCACCTGCCAATACAGGACCACAGACTCTTCCAATCTTAATAGGCACGTTATTCTGAAACACACTAAACAGTTCCCCCACAAGTGTCACATGTGTGAAAGAGGTTTTGTACAACCGAGTCATCTTAATCGACACATAGATCGCATACATCCTCAATACAAGTAAATAAAGAAAGAACATAATGTCAATTTACCGTCATAATGAATGAGAGATAAAATTGATCTCTACTGAAAGTTAGAAAAAAATTCGCATGAAGAATGTATAGCAGGGACATTTACAACAAACGCCTATTTTTCTTTATATTTTAAATACACTGATGGCGAAAACTATGGGAGTCCGCTTAATAAAAGAGCAATAAATTTGGAGACCGGGAATTTATTTTCCTTTATATTATTTATTTCTCATACAAAAATCTACCCCATGTTTTGGGGATGTAAAATGCACAGTCCCTGGACAAATGATTAGACGCATTATAAGATTCTAAGTAAAATCTTAATTATCAAGTGATACTATGCAGCTTTATTGTTTTTACGCGGCTGAAACTGGTTTGCACTTGTTGACGTTCGTCTATCAATTGGTTAGTATAGTAATGCAACACGTTAAAATTAAATACAAATAGGAAGGATATAAAAAATCTCCTATCCCAGTAAATAAAAAATCTAATCCAATACGTATAAAAATTCAATCCATGTATGTTTAAATGTAAAAGTATTGCATAGAAACTCTTGCAACACATCTAATTATGAAGAAACAACAGTGCATCTAATAATTTGGTCTAATTATTATAATATACTAATATGTAACCTGATATAATAAATGCTCTATATTTATATAATATATCGTCTAATTTATCCAATAATCTAATTTACATTATATATCGTCTAATTTAACCAATTGATGCACAAACATAAACAAGTGCAAACCGGTTTCAGTCTCGTAAAAACAATGAATCTGTATAGTATCGTCAGATAATTAAGATTCTACATAAAATCTTATAATGCGTCTAATAATTTGGCTAGGGACTGTATGTGTAGTTGACATGGTTTCCGTATTTTCTTTTTTATAAAATCATTTATGCCTCTGTCTTTTGAGACTTTGAGATGAACATTCAGCTACAAATATGTTTAGTATTTACTGAAGTATAAGTTTGGTTAATAGAAACTTGTTTTTGTTTCAAAAATTTTTTACAGCATTTGATCATTTTTCAGTTATACTTCAAGAAAATTCATAAGATGAAAAAAGCCAATTAGGAATTTAAAGTCTTCTATGTTTCATATGGTAATTTGAGTCGAAAACCATATTTATTGACTTAGGTATTGCTTATTTATTTTATACAGTTTTTAATTTTAAACAGAATATTTACGCTTCTAAAATTTGACGGAAATACTAGCACATAAAAAACATTTTAGTTATTAAAAGTTCTATAAATATTATAAAAACTACATTTGAAATTTACATGGGTTAAAACATGTTTTATAAAATGAACAATTTTGCTTAAGTAATGTCGGTCTAGTAAATGAAATAAAAAAAAATTCATTTATTTGTTTTGTATTTTATAAAATTCTTTTTTCTGAAATCTTTTAATTGACTTCAGGTTACCATTAGATGGAAGAAATAAACTCAAGCAGAATAGGAAGAGGTAGGGTATAAGGGTAAGGCAAATGCGAAGCTAAATTAATTTTTTATCACAAATACGACTTTTAAAAAATTTTGCATGATTTATTTTAAAAAATATTCAATTGCAGCGCAAATAATCTTTATAATCTAATTAAATCTTGAAATACTTATTTAAACTAAAAAAAAAAATATTGTTTTCTGAAAATGATCATTGAAAGTACAAATCTGTATTTTCATATATGTAGATTAGAATATATTTTAAATTATTTTTTTCTCTACGATGGTTGAAATAGTGCTGAAAAACACAATATTTGAAAATTTTGAACTGATAGCAATTTTAATGCACCTGCAATCAGAATTATTTTTTCCCTTCTAATTTAACATGTTTCTAGATTTCCAGCGTAGATTATCAATCTTTTGCATTCTGATCTTCGTTTCATGATTCCCTTGACTATAATTATATATTTTTTTCCGCATTTCGCCACATTTTTAAAACTAAAGATAGTTATATTTCGAAGATGTCCTTCGGTTAACCAAAGATAATTCCTTCGAAAAAAATATTAATTATTTATTTTAATAATAGCAACTTACAAAGTTCAAGTGTAAATTCGACATTAGTTTCAGATTTATTAAAATTTATTAATTTCTATGTTTAAAATTTGATTTCTCAATAACTATTCCACCGAATTCTTTCAAATTCTGTATTTTGCCCTATAAACTTACAGGTATTAAAATGATTTACAAGCTTGTGTACTTTACAGTTCTATTATTCGACTATTATAAAATAAAATAATAAAAAAAGTCTAAATAATAATTGAACATTAATTCATTAGATATCAGAATTTATCATTAGATAAATGAATTTAATAATTGTTGGTAAAAATTTTTTGATTTGCTTAAAATCTTCTCAAAATAAGGAGCAATACGTAAAAGTGTTCATACGTAAAGTATTAGTGTTAAGAGGTTAAAGTCTGTCAACGTTCTCCTGACATATTTTCGGAATTGTAGCTATTTTTAGTATCAAGAACCAAATCTTTAGTATAGGTCGAAAAGAAGGTATGTAATTCAGAGAAAATTTGTTTTAGTGTGGAATTTCGTCACTTAAAATAGCTCTGGTCTAAATAATTTACATATTTAAAGTTACACTTTCCACTCACTAAAGACCTAGTATGTAAAATTCCAATGACTAGATCTGAAGTTATTCAGGGTGTTCACCTTTTCCTTTTATTTTGCGCAGTGCTCATTCAAAAATCCACAATAACTTTAAAGAAGATATTTCAAACAATATTCATAACTGTGGCTGGGTAGCGCAGTTGGTTTGTCGTCGGCCTTCTTAGCCCAATTCTGCGGGTTCGATCCTCGGCCCAGACACCGGATTTTCGGGATGCAGAAAATCCTCAACGGCCATGTCGTATGATTATGCGGCATTAATTAATTCCTAGCAAAATTAAATTCCTAGTGCACTTTAGCATCCAAAATAGAGTCTCGGTGCTGCCATCTAGTGTGGCAGAAACTAGACGTCCAAATTAACATTGCCAACGGTATCTCACCCACTGTGGTGGTCCTGAAAGAGTGGATACCACTTCTAGAGAACGCACTAGGTCTGCTCACAGAAAAAAAAAATATTCATAACTTTCAGGATGAACTGACACGCAAAGGATAGCTTTACAAGTGTTATATCTGCGCAAGTATTGCCTTGCTGAATAAAGAATTAGTAGGCATGTAAAACATTTCTCGTACATATGTTACCTGTGCAATGTAGAGAAAAAGTAAAGTAAGAGCAATCGTTAACAATAAAGGAGTAAGAATGTATAAAATTTTTAATAATAACCACCCTTAATGTATTTTCCGAAACTTTGTCACAAAGTAGGCACCATAGTTGTCAAAAATTATTTCTAACAGATAAAATGAACGGTACTGGAATCTTTCTCATCACTCATGAGGAAGGTAGGATGAAAAATAATCAAAAACAGTTTGATTGTCATGTAATTTTTTTTTCTTTTCACCATCGCTGCGTATTATTGATTGAAAATTTTACTTCGCTTTTCACCATACTTTTTATAAGGAAATGAAAATATCATATTTTGTGTGGCTATTAAAAATATATATCGGGATATTAAATAATTCTTTTTATTTTTTAACCAAGTTTTTCATTTAGAAAAATTAAATTACATACATGCTTTAAATTTCAAAAAATTACTTCCCCGTTAAAAGAACACTGCAAGAAGTTCACTAAAATGAATCCTTATTACGCCGGTCATGAATGTCTAACTAAAGCGTTAAATTTTAGTATCGGAGCTCTTAGATTTGGGTTAATTTGACAGTTAATTTAGAATGGAAGAGAGTGTGTACTCTAACCAAAGACTGTGTTTAGAAATTGAAATAGTGGAAACATCTAATTAAGATGGCTGGCAAAGTTCCTTTTATGAATATTCATATCCTTTCGACAAAGCTCAAATTGACACCAGAAAGGCTTGGAAGTGCGTTGGTAATGCTTTTATTTTTCTCGTCCTGACAGTGAGCATTCTTTTTCGAATAGTCTATAAATAGTTTAAGTAAATTTAAGAAATAAGCTGTGGAATTTCTTTTTATGATTAAAATGTCTGTGCAAAACTTAAATGGAGGATAAAAAAGGATCATATTCTGATATTGAAATTCGCCGAAAATGTAGGTATATATGTTATTGCAAATAATTTTTATGAATATTTATAAATTTTTTAATACAACAAATACCAATTTTTAATATTACTTTTAATCAAAATTTGCGTAATTGTTTTGATTTACGGTTTGTATTGATTAGCAATTAAGGCTATTAATTTTGCTTACCATGGCACTAAACTAAACAACTAAACATAATGTTTCTATGCAAATTCAGTTCCTTAAAATTTTATCTTTCTAGTTTTATAACCATAATATATGTTTTACGTATAATGATTCAGTTTTTAGCAGAACTTATAACCTAATTTTCATTAATATTTTTAGTAATAAAACTACCCTTTCAAGAAATTAATCAACCATTACTAATTAATTAAGTACGGTATTGTAAGAAAAATATATTTGTATAAATATAAATTTATTTTATTGTGTAGCAAAATGTAGTTTTTATTATAAACAATCATTGCGAAAATACAGCTTTAATTCACAAGAATATAAGAGACAAAATATTTCTAGGTAAATTTTGTTAAAAATTCTTATTACTTAAATGTCGAAATTGGCATTTTTCGTGAGTGTAGTAAACTATTTTTTCACGCAAAGTAACATATTATGCAGAAACACGAATAATGACTCGATTATTTTATTCATTAGTAATAATTGTAATCGAAAGTTTTCTTTACTTTTGAAATGTGAACAACATAAAATAGAATATGGTTGAATACGGTTTTTTATAATCTCTTTAGTAAATCAATTTAAATTCTGATTCTATCAAAATTTTTAATTTCATAATATTTTTAAATTGTAGTGTATTGCATAATAACTCATAATTTTTTCCCCTTAATTATGATATCGTAATTTTTTTTGTTTAACTTTGCATTTTCTAGAGTAAACAGTAATTCTCCAATCCATTTAACATTAAGTGAAAACCACTTCCCCTCGAAAGCTGATGACATTACATAAACCTACTTGTCAATGACGCATTTATCATTTCGTATGTAAATTGGTCATAGTTGTGTGCAAAAGTTTATAATCAAAGTTAGTACAATTCATTTACTGTTTAT
This sequence comes from Parasteatoda lunata, assembly GCA_949128135.1. Lineage (NCBI taxonomy): Eukaryota > Metazoa > Arthropoda > Arachnida > Araneae > Theridiidae > Parasteatoda > Parasteatoda lunata. Next base: position 81,186,805 of record OX421977.1, read on the forward strand.
TTATTATAACATAATGATTTGGCTTCGATGTTCCTATTTTAAATATGTTTATCATAATAAATAGAGCAAAGATATTACACAGATTTTCATTTTGAGGCTTTGAATTTGGAGTAATAATCATGATAAAAACAAAATTATTGCAGCAGATAAGAGATTACAAGTACCTTAATTTATCAATATATATATGTATATATGTATTTGTCACGGCCAAAGCCCGAAATCCAACCAGTTCGCGAATTGGCCATACCTCTCGGCTAAAGTGTGAAATAATTGAAACGATCAATTATTTCGCACTTTGGCCGGCCATTTCGCGAAGTGGCCAAAACGCGATGTGCTCATTTAAGAATGCCCGGTAGTCGGCGCATCTGCAATTTCACTGTGAAGTGAGTGCTGTTTTCCTCGTATACCGGGCAAATGTATACCGGGCAGTGGCACTTAACTAGACCTAGTATATATTTCGGACATTTACTAAAGGTTTAGTCATACTAGTCATACATACACCAAAGGTCTAGTCATACTAGGTCTTGTTAAGTGCCACTGCCCGGTATACATTTGCCAGGTATATTCTACACTCATGTTTTTTTAAGGTCAAGTGTCACTGCCCGGTATTAATTTGTCCGGTATGCGCTACACTAATATTTTTTTAAGGTCAAGTGCTCGGCCCGGGGTATACCCTACACTGATATTTTGTTAAGTTTCAGTGACACTGTCCAGTATACATTTTCCTGGTATATCCTACACTGATGTTTTTTAAGGTTCAGTGCCACTACCTGGTATGCATTTGCCCGGTATTTATCTTGTATCGTCAATAAGCATTAAAATATCAAATAAATGTAATCTATCGTCAGGTATCGTACAGGTAATCACATACTGGGTGGTAGGGTGGGACCAAAATTTTTTAATATTTGTTTTATTAAAAAGTTAATTTGCTAATATTGCCCCTTTTCTTTTCTTTTTTAATTTAAAAATATAAATCTTCTAATTTGAAACTATAAAAAATAGACAAGTTTTTAAATTTAAAAAAATTTTACTTTGTCTGAAATGGCCACATCCAACCGTTAGTAGTTTTTAAAAAATGGTTTTAAAAATGGTTATTTAAAAGTTATGGTTATACAGAGTCAATAATACATGCCAATGATTTTTTCTTCCAACTTAGGCTGATCCTCCCATGCCACTTCGCGATCTGGCCGGCCAATTCCCGAGATCAAGAAAAGATCGGACATTGACCAGCCATCCTCTGCCACTTCGCGATCTGGCCGAATTCGGGCTTTGGCCGTAACATATATATATATATATATATATTGCAGGTTAAAGAATATTTTTTTTATATATATATTTTAATTTTTATGATAATGGCAACAGAAGAAATCTGGATCTGCATGTGAGAAAACTGGATCATACAAAGTGATTTGAAAAGCACAGACTGTTCATCACTTTTATCTGATTTTTATGAAAAGGTTCCTTTTGTTAAGATGAATTTAAAAATATATTCTTTCCGAAACATTTATTGAGTCACATTTTTAAAGTAAAATATTTTTGAGAGAGAGATTGTCACATGATAAATTCTTAACACATAGAAAATATTGAAAATTGATTATCATACTTGTTATGTCAATGAGTTGTCTTATTAAATATAGTTCTTTTCTGTGCTTTAAACCAGCGGTTACCTATTTTTTTTCAGCCGCGGAACCCAAAACAATGGAACTTATTTTGGCGGAACCCAAACTTTCAAAAACATTCATTAGCAAGTGTAGATATACAGACAAAATAATCTTCAAATTAATTCAGAAAAATTTTAATGTGAAATAAAGTTTTTAATTGTTTTGTCAATAAATCTAATTAGTAAATTTTATGTTAAGCAGTTGAGTTTGCAAGTCTGCAGAGGCTACGTCTTTTACAGTATAAGTTACGCCCAGTAGTGTTTCCCCCCATTTAAGTTGAAATTGATAAAATAAGCATTAAGTTAAAATAAGCAGGATTGTAATTTCTGAAAAGAACTGTTATAAATTGGGAGAAAGTGTATCAGAAAACAATAATTCGCTATTCTTGAATTTGGTTAATTTATTTTGAATTTTAATGTTCGATGAGAAAAACGGATGCAATTATCCGTAAATGCATATCGTTTAACAATTTGCGGAACGTAATGCTATTGAAAAATAAATTTACATTTTAATTTTTTTTATTTCAATTTTGCTGCAATTTTACATGCATAATTTAATGAAAATAGCTTTATCAATAGAATAATGAATTATCGGTTGTATACAAACCTATAACAGGTATAATAGAAACGAAACTAAAAAAACTGAAAACTAAACTAAAATACCTAACAAAATTGTCCTAACTCACGTGACTTTTTCACGTATTCCTAGGGTTTCGCGGACCACCTTTTGGGAACTGCTGTTTTAGTCACATGTAATTCTTCAGCGTAAGATTTAGCTTCGAAAATGTGCTGCAAAGCTAAGTAAAACTAAGCAAAGTCTTGAAACTTTGTCTTTAAGAAATAACGAAATATCTTTTATTTCGAACGCTTAGTGATTATTTGTATAGTAAAAGTTTTTTTGTTGTGGAACAAATAGATATAAAAAAAAAAAAAAAACAACGGAAAACTTAATCTAACCCAGAGGAAAAAAAAACATTATATTGTTATGTAATAAACTCTATGATATTTATTAAAATTCTTTTTAAAATTGAAGTTCATTGAAATCAAAAATGAAGTGAATTAGGGTTCGCAAATTATTATTTAAGAGGAGAAAAAACAAAACCAGTACTGAAATCCGCCGAATAAACTGTGAGAAAAATGGTGTAGAAAAAAAAAAAAAAAAAAAAAAAAAGAACAATCTGAATTCCTGATAATACTTAGAAAAGTTTCTCATGTTTTGGAGCTCTTTAGTGTTTTCTAATGCACTTTTATACTCGTTGGATTTCATTTTTGGGAAAGAGTGTAAGAATTCATATAATGGGATAACGGAACATTTTGCACTCAGAAATGGTTATGGTAAAATTTATAGTATTTCTGGCTCTATGGCAACTTGGAAAAGCTCGATAATTTTTACCGAAGAGCTTTAGCATTGATTTTGTTTAAAATTTAAAAAAAAAAATAATAATAAAAAAAACTAAAAAAAAAAAACAACAACGATAAAATATAGTTTTTCAATGTGTAATGAAACGATATAAAATTTGGTAATTCTGTCATGATATCTTAAACTATGTCATAAAAACTATTCATTCGCTTAAATAAACTTACTGTTTTGTACTTTTTACAAAATGTATGGTAATAAGAACTCTAATTTTGAAAATCAGAATTTCTGGTAAAGCGATTCATATGAATCGAAAAATCATTAAATTAATATGGCTTGAATAACGAATATTTTGACTTTAATGCCAGGGTATTGTTTTGATTATGTACTGTATAATAATAACATTATATATATATATATATATATATATATATATATATATATATACAGCAAAAAAAAACAAAAAAAAACGATAAGTTTAATTTATTGCGCATAAGCTGCTCTTTGTTAATTTATATAATTTTTCCATGTGCAAATCCATTTCGGGCAAATCCGTGACTAAAATTATGTGCAAAACAAGCAATTCATGTTTCTTTCTCTTTTCTAATTAAATATTTTTCTTAAATAAATATTATTTTCTAAAATTATTTATAGTCAACTTCTTCAAATTATCCAGTATAATATTACCTCGCGCACATCCATTTTCTGGCCTATCATTGGTAAATAACAAATCAAACGCACTTCAGTAAGGCAGCAAGAACGCACTTTAAACTCCTCTAGTTACGCTCAATTTGCGCTTTTGTTTTCATATTTTGCAATCTGGAAATCTTGTTACAAAAATATTTTAAATCATTCTTGAAAAATTTCCCGTTCATGTAAGTTCATTTTAATTCACTACTAGCTTTATAGATTTTGTTTTATTCTGCTCTTTCTTTATATTTTATTTTCTGTTTTTACGTGTTATTATTACTTATTGTGTTTAATTCTTTTTGTCGTAATTTTTGTAAAAATGTTTTTGAGTGCTCCTCACACTATTGTATTGATATATTTTGCTTAGGCTATATTGATACAATATTAGAAAGCACTTTTTTTTACGGATATAATCGTGTGGGCTGATGAAATGATTATATCTTTTATTATCCGGATTTTTAAAAAAACTTTATCCTTTTTTTTTTTAATTAATTAATTAATTTTGTTTCTTTCCCCAGTTGTTTGATATTTTATTGTTATTATTTTTCTTTTTCTCCCTTCTTATATACATATATATATATATATATATATATATATATATATATATATATATATATATATATGTTTGTGTGTGTGTGTGTTAGCAAGTTCAAAGAAAGTAAATGAATTTGATAACATAATAAAACTCTTGAAATATTATTGAAATTCTATTACGTAATATAAAACCATATTTTATTGTTAATTTCACTAAAACTATTAACAAAGAACTTTGGTAAAAATTACTTTTTGATGTTCTCAGGAAGACAGAAACATAGTAATTTCACCATATTCTGATTATACTTTTGATTATACTTTTTTACTCAGTTTAGGAAATATTTGTTTGTAGTTTAAGAAATTATAATTATTTTTAATAATGTTTAAGCAAACAGAAACCAAATTTTAAATTAATTTAATCAGAACTGATTTCTGAGCAAAAAGAGAATGTCAATAAGTAATTTGAAATAGTTGTTTGTTAATTATTGATAGATGGCATTATTTTTTAGAACTCATATTAGTATGTTTTTATTAACGCTTTTTCGTGTTTGTGACGATCGAATCTTACAGTTAAAATCACGATCTCCTCCTGACATGATAACTGGTGCATGTTAAGTTTGTTGGGTCACAATGTCCTTCATGTTCCCAAAACAAATTATACCTCTGGGGTCACGGAATCGGTGACTGATCGTTCTCTGGTTCAGATCATAATTATGATCAGTAGATGAATGAATGGATGTATGGATTCACGCTATAAACAGGTGTGAAAATTGCTGTGACAGAATTCAAATCCTTGGCCATAGATGGCGCCACTAGAAAACAAGACCAATGGTACCCAGCGCTTTAATGCCTTCCGATAACAACAACATTGCCTCCTGCCTAATTAAACCACTCACATATCTACTGGACTTCCGTGAATGATTACAATACAAGTTTTAAGGTATTTGAACACCTGCGACAACTTTCTTTAAACCAAATGATTTAAATTTTATTATTTTTTCGTGTGCTGTAGCATTAAAAGTTTACCCCTGCAATAATTGTAAATCATTAAAAAAAAAAAATAATAATTTTTTTTCTTTTCTAAAATTTTTGAAAAAAAAAAAAAATTAAAAATACCGTTTTTATAGCACTTCCATAAAGCCTCTAAGGAATTCTAAAAGGAATTTAAATTCAGTTTTTTAAAATGAGCTGTCAAAATAAAAAATAAAAATTAAATACTTATGGAAAAGATTTTAGTCTATTTTTTAATAATATATTTTAAAATAATTCCATAAAGTTATTAAAAATTCTAGTCTCTGAGAGAAAATATATTTTTTCTATGTAGTAAATCATAACATAAAATTTGCAGAAAAAATTTAATGTAAAGCGTCTTGTAGGAGTTATTTATTTTCAAGCTCTTTTTTTGGATATAATTATAGTGGCAGTAAAATTTTGCCTCTCGTCAAAAAACAAAATTTCAAAAAAAAAAAAAAAAAAAAAGAAAAAAAAAAACATTAGTATATTTTTTAAAAATTTTAACTTCCCACTGCAAAACAAATACACTAAATATTTATCTAAATGATATTAAGTGATATTATCAACTCAAGGAATTCAATGTCGATTAAAATTTCAACAACTTATATACTAGTTAAAGAACTCAAAATGTTTTTTTAAAACTGAAAGTCATTTATTGATTACTATCAAAGTTATAAAGTTGTATCCAGCGGAATTAATACCAAATTAGAAAACTTCTTATTAATCAAAGTTTCACCTGCCCTTACAGGTTAAAATTAAAACAGCACTCCAGTGCTTCTAATTTTAATTTTTTTTTTGTCCCCTACAAACAGGGCATATTTTCCTAATATTTCCAATTAGATAATGCAATGTCACTTGATGGCTATACGAGTTAGAAATATTTAGCTTCTTAAGAGCAGCGTTCACTCAACTTTCGACTTTTCTATTTTCCGGAATTCTACTTTCCGGCTTAAAATAAGTTACATGTCTAAAAAGCAGAAAATAATTGAATGGAACAAAAATTTCAAAACTGCACTGTGAACAAAAGTTGGGTCACAACTGCCAGAATGTGGTAAATTGTATCGTGCTTTCTCTTGGGAACACCAAAAACTACGATTATTTTTACTGGAGTGCTTTGGCTATTATTTTTGGTAAAATTAAAAATAAAAAATATGTCTTTAATACCATGCTGTTTTGTAGTAAATGTGGTAAAATTTGACAATTTTATCCAAGCACTTCAAGGTGTTGTATAAAAACTAATTATTTGGTTTAATTTACTTTTAAATTTTTTATTTTTATTATGTTAATATATTCTGAATACATTGCACTAAGAAATAAAGTTTTGAAAAGCAGAATTTCTGGTAAGCCGTTAACAGAGAAAATATAAAAAAATAAACGGAAATAATACCAAAAGATGGATTTAATATTTTGGTTTTATTTACAAAATTATTAACAGAACGACAATTTTCATACAAGTATGGTAATTTCACCAGAATTGTTTTTTTTTTTTGGAATTTATTTTTTGATTTTTTTTATCTAGCAAATTTTTTGTGTGCATTTCATTGTTTATAATCAATGTGTTCGGCATTAAAAGCAGTAAATATTTATTAGGGTCATTATAACTTCCTTAATGCATTTTAACGCTACGAAATGATCAAAACGCATTAGTTTCTTTTAATTGCGTGCTGATAAGATGATAATATTTTTTAACAGCAGTAAAAAATTTATATTATGAGATAAAAGTTTTAATCATTTTCATAGCACAAGTGTATTTACGTATATCAATAATTGCAACCTAACTCATCTGTATCATTTTTTTATGTTTATTTGATATTTATGGCTCTAATGCGATATAAAAGTATTATAGTTCGAGACATTATTATAAAAAGATGCAAATGTTCCATCAAACACATTAACGTTCTTTTATGTCTTTTCAACAAGGGCCTTGGAAAAAAGATTAAGGAATTCATTGGCAGAAAATAAGAAATAAGATAAATTTTGTAATGATTTGACATGAACAATAAATTAATAAATAAATAAAATAAAAAATGAAAAAACAAGTCGTTATAATTATTACACAAAAAACTTTAATGAATAATTCAATGAATAAGTGTCAAAAATAAATTATTTTTAAGAAGTTTTCGAAAATGAAAAAGAAAAAAAATGCTTTAGTTAAAAGTTTTTTTAACGAACCAGAATGCAATACTTTTATTAGTTGCTTAGATTTTGGAATAGTTAAGGGTATAAATATTGAAGACTCATTAATAAATGTTAGAAAACAAAGTTGATGCATTGCACAGTTATCACTTTGTCATACATTGTTGCACATTACCTGCTATACTTTGATTACTTGATATTTTGTGATAAATAAATTTTATGCATTGTTATTTAACAAGTGTTTTTATGCATTGTTATTTAACCTTAAACTTTAATTGTCAGACATTGATAATGGATAACTTGCTAAATATTGATTAATACTTAGTTACAAAATGGCAGATAATTTGTAACACAGCAATTGATAATTTATTAAACAATGATTGAAAAGTTGTTGTATAATCCTTGATAATTGATTGAAAAACTTATTTTTTCTTTTTGTGATGTTTGTATACATTGCTGTGCAATAGAAAAAAAATAATAAATTTTATTTCAATAATTAAATTTCAGGTATATTTTAAAATGTAATACGCATTAAATTACATCTTACAGTACGCTTATGCTCAATTCTACTTAATTAAATTAGTTTTGAAATTTTACATGCTGGTCTATAACCCTTATTATTTTATTAAGCTAGCTTTACTTTACATTTTTCTCTATAATTATATCTTAGTCAAGTTTATTTAAATTGTTTCAAAATTTTCAGAAATGTTTTTTCTTGTTTTATAATTACTTAATAATCATTAATCATTAAGTAAACTGTTTTATTTTATTTTGAAAAGATTTTGAAATGAAAGCATTTTCTTAAGATTACCAGAATCAATATTTAAAAAAAAAAAACTATGGAGAACTATATTGAAATTTTACATGCTGGTCTATAACCCTTATTATTTTATTAAGCTAGCTTTACTTTACATTTTTCTCAATAATTATATCTTAGTCAAGTTTATTTAAATTGTTTCAAAATTTTCAGAAATGTTTTTTCTTGTTTTATAATTACTTAATAATCATTAATCATTAAGTAAACTGTTTTATTTTATTTTGAAAAGATTTTGAAATGAAAGCATTTTCTTAAGATTACCAGAATCAATATTAAAAAAAAAAAATCCATGGAGAACTATATTGAAATATTACATGCTGGTCTATAACCCTTATTATTTTTTTAAGCTAGCTTTACTTTACATTTTTCTCTATAATTATATCTTAGTCAAGTTTATTTAAATTGTTTCAAAATTTTCAGAATATTTTTTCTTGTTTTATAATTACTTAATAATCATTAATCATTAAGTAAACTGTTTTATTTTATTTTGAAAAGATTTTGAAATGAAAGCATTTTCTTAAGATTACCAGAATCAATATTTAAAAAAAAACTATGGAGAACTATATTGAAATTTTACATGCTGGTCTATAACCCTTATTATTTTATTAAGCTAGCTTTACTTTACATTTTTCTCAATAATTATATCTTAGTCAAGTTTATTTAAATTGTTTCAAAATTTTCAGAAATGTTTTTTCTTGTTTTATAATTACTTAATAATCATTAATCATTAAGTAAACTGTTTTATTTTATTTTGAAAAGATTTTGAAATGAAAGCATTTTCTTAAGATTACCAGAATCAATATTTAAAAAAAAAACTATGGAGAACTATATTGAAATTTTACATGCTGGTCTATAACCCTTATTATTTTATTAAGCTAGCTTTACTTTACATTTTTCTCAATAATTATATCTTAGTCAAGTTTATTTAAATTGTTTCAAAATTTTCAGAAATGTTTTTTCTTGTTTTATAATTACTTAATAATCATTAATCATTAAGTAAACTGTTTTATTTTATTTTGAAAAGATTTTGAAATGAAAGCATTTTCTTAAGATTACCAGAATCAATATTAAAAAAAAAAAACCCATGGAGAACTATATTGAAATATTACATGCTGGTCTATAACCCTTATTATTTTTTTAAGCTAGCTTTACTTTACATTTTTCTCTATAATTATATCTTGGTCAAGTTTATTTAAATTGTTTCAAAATTTTCAGATTTTTTTTTTACTTATTTTATAATTACTTAATAATCATTAATCATTAAGTAAACTGTTTTATTTTACTTTTGAAAAGATTTTGAAATGAAAACATTTTCTTAAGATTAGCAGAATCGATATAAAAAAAAACAAACTATAGAGCTACATTAAAAATTTTGTAAAAGGTACAAAGACGCAATTTTTTTCAGGTTTTTCAAAGCTAGTTCGATTCCTTAAAAGGGCAAGCAATGAATAAACGATTACTTGATTATTCATGTAGTAAATAATAACATCCATTACTTACGATTTTGTTTCCAAATTAATTGTGATGAATAAAAGTTTTCTAAATTCGAAAATTATTACAATACCCCCCCCCCAAAAAAAAAAGTGCAAAGGAAGTATTTTTCTTTTTAAACCAAAAGTACTATGTCTATATAGTTTAACTTCCATAGTTCATTGCAGTTGTTTCCTTTCAAAACTTTTTTTTTTTATACGTGAAGAAAAATAAACTTTTCAAAATATATTGTTAAAATCTATTCCTTTTAGAGATATACGACTGTTTTCCTGAACAACAATTTTTCTTATTGTGAATTCAGCAAGCAGTTCAAAAATATAAGCCTTTTGGGGGCCGAGATTAGAACCATTCCTTTTATTTAGGATTGCTGTCGGCGAATTTCACACTATCTTTAAAATATTAGTTTAGTTTTGGTTCGACAATTGCTGCTGAGAAAGTTCCGTTTTTCTCAAAGAATTTCTCAATGAAAAAAGTTAAATTTATTGTACTCGTATTGCAGTGACGTGTGTGTGTGTTTTTTTTCATTCTTTTTAAAACTGTTTTGGTGTGAAGCCAGATTAAATTTTGAAAAAAAGAAACAAAACAAATAAAGAAAATATAAATATAGGAGACTTAAGTTTCTTTACTCGACAATATCTGGAACGAAATAAAATGTTAAAAATTTACCTTACACTAAAAGTTTAACTGCAATTTCGAATAAGTTCGGAATTGTATAAAATATTTAAAGAGACTGATGACTCGCTAAGCCTATAGCAGCTAGAAAAAGTGACAGACCTTGCCTTAGAGGGATCGACTGTCTTTTAAAAAAGACATGGATGTTCTGAAGAAAAGATTCAGAAGAAAGCCAGGGCCTCCGCAGGGCTGTTGCCTAACGGAATAAGAAGATAAATTTAACTGGAGAGCATTTTATTGCCAATTTTAGTCTGCAAACATGTCTTCCAAAATATTATTTGCTCTAGAATGTGCTCACTTTCTTACGAACATATATTTCATTAAAGGTTTGCTGCTCCTTTCTCGTGATTGTTTGTCAAACCCCGGAACAAATATTCAAAGTTCCAACTTCATTCACCCACCAGAATATAGCGTAGTTAAGCATTCTTGTTTAGAATAATTAGGATAGATGCTTGAGCGTGGATGAATATTATTTGGAATTTCCACTTAATTCGGAGATCATACTTAAAGGTCCTGTGCTCGTGAAAGCAGTATTATACGCAATCGTTAATACAGTGTAAAAAATAACTGTAAATTCCACATAAAAAAAATTTCACAGCAAAAATATAAAAGAAATTGCTTTAAGAAATATATACCGATTTTTCTATCCCCTATCCACGCACTGTAAAACCTTCCAGTTCTTTTTGCACACTTTCTCTGTACATTTAAAGGTTAAGAGATATTTTTTTTTCTGTATTTCATTCTAATCCTGAATGGATAAAAACTGTTTGTTTCAATTCTAGTTTTTGCTCTGCAGTTTTGTTACCGTACTATAAATTCTTTTTTTTTCCTTCACTTTTATGCGGATGAAGCATTTATGCTCCAAAATATTATTTTAATTAATTAAGATTTTTTTTAGATAAAGGTAGTTCAAGATTCTTTTTAAAAGTGAGACACGGTCAATGCATTTGCAAATAATATCATGCTCACAACGCTCTCATGGTTAATACATCAGAAAAGGAAATTTTGCTCAATAGGTAAGAAAAGAATAACTTTATGTTCATGAATAAATGTTATTTAACTATTTAATTTCGATGATTTCCATTTGCACTCAATTTAGTTTAAAACCGTCGTCGAACAGTCGACCTAATTTCAGGTTTACAACTACCAAATATTCCACTTCGTAGCCTCATAATTTTGAACCCAATCTTTAAGACAAATAAACTCCTGGATCAAGTATTGGAAGAAATTCGCCTTCGTGGAGGACCTTTGAGATAATTTTAGATTATGATTTAGATTATGAATCTAGATTCTAACGATTTTTATTATATATATTTTTTTTACTTTTTCAGTGAATAAATTATCCCTTCCATACCGAGTATAACAAAGTAATTATTAAGTTCATGACATTTAATGTCAATTTGAATTATTAAAAGTTTGAGACTTAGATTTTACTCAGTTAACCTCTTCCCAGTTATTTTTTTAACCAACTTTTGCAATGAAAATTAAACTTAGAAGTAAATTATTACTACTCAGTGTTCAATTTAATTCTGACATTGGTTCTCTCAATTATCAACAGATGGCAGTACGATAAGACGCATTTATAAGTTCCTCAGTATAATAAGAATGTATTATCCTAATCTGATCTGATATGACGTCATAGAAAGACTGCAAGTTTTTCGGTTCGATTTTTTTTGGGGTGAATATATCAGTGGTAATTTCCAACCCTGGTGTTTATCATTTGTCTATAACTGCTGATTGAGGATTAGCATCAGCATGATATTAATTGTTAGCAATAGTTGGAAATTAAAGTTTCTTCTTTTAAAAAAAAATCTTTTCTATCGTTTTACTAGTCAAAAACTAACATTTCTCGTATTTAATTTTTATGAATTATTAGCAAATTTAATAAACTATTTAACTTAATCAACTATTGCAAAGCTAATTTTTACAATATTAGCCTCCACTTGATTCCACAACAATGAAAATAGAAAAAATTTAATTAAATAAAAATAGAAAAAGAATAGATGAATTTTTCCGCCCGGTGGCTGAGTGGTAGCGCTTCGTGCTCCCGTGCCACAGGTACTGGGTTCGATCCTCGGGCCGGGCAAGGTTGACTCAGCCTTTCATCCCTTCAGTGGGTACCAAGCATACTTGGGAACTAAACACTGGGGGTTTCGCGTTCGGCTGACCACTTAACCGGAACATCTACTTCTGCACCCCAGAGCCCAAGGTCAAGAAAACTGAGATGGGCACAGCAGGCCTTGGCCCTCTATGGGCTGTCACGCCACTGAGTTTAGTTTAGTAGTTTAGTTTAGTTGAATTTTTCTCTAAGCGAAAAGTATCCCATTTTGTGTTTAATTTCGCAACATAGAATATCGCTTACACTGGCTAGATAGTATTTTTCAGAGTAGCCCTACTCTAAAAATCCAGCTCTTTAATTCCAGGATTTAAAATTAGTACTTGAAATCCGTTTATTAGATTAAAAGTTGTTCAGTATGTTCACTTTTTTTTACACTCTACATTCCAACTAAATAATAATTTAAACTAAAATTTAAAGAATTTAAAAATAAATAAATAAAATTGTTTTTTTCGTAAGGAAAAAACATACACATTTATTTTGCTAAATAACTGAATTTTTAAGCAATCGGCTATAAAACATTATGCACGCTATTCTATACTATTAAATTCTTTGTTAAACTCTGGAATATTAATATATTTTTTTAAATATATGCAACATTTTATTCCTTAATTCAAGCAAACGCAAATATTTACTTTTTTTCCCCAAATCCACAAAGTATGAATTCATCTCTTCTTTCATGTTTTCCGAAGGGATTTTATAAAGCTAAACTAAATAATCGATGCCCTTTTGATATATTTGATAAGGTCTTCTTTTGGGAATAAATATTGATATACTTCTTTTATTTTTTTATTTTATTTTGTCACTCAATTCTTTCTGGAATAAAACATGTCTTATCCTTGCATGCATGAAGTGTTTTGAAAAATTACTTGGTTCTGTCAATATTTTCAGTTAATTGTTTACTTTATTATTATTGTCTCGAAAAATTAAATTTAAAAGTTCAATCTAGAATACAACAAGAAAAGTAATAAAAAACTACAATTTATTAAAGCGATTATTTTTCAACTGAAATTATCGAGGTTTTAATAAAATGTATTCAAACAAATAATACCAGTCGAATTAATTCAAATATTGAAATGAACAGGTAATGTACAGAAAAAGTAATTTACAATTGCATTGAATAAATAAAAGAGAGTACAATGTAAATTAAAATAAATATTTGTATAACCATAATCCACATAAATGAGGAAAAGTAATAATTGCGTTGGTACAACGCAGAAGCAACCTAACAAATTTAAGTATTAATAACTGTGAGACCTTATTTTTATTGCCATAAACAGATTATTCAAAATAAATAATATGTTCCAAATAGACGTAAAAGAAGCAGTATCTCTGAGTTAACACTACCTGCACTGTAAAAAATTTTGGTGTAGAGTTACGACCAAGTTTGGTGTTGAGATTAGGGAGATTTCGCAAATTTACGTCAGTTTCCGTACTTTCCAGCAGAAATGGGCATTTGTCATTCAGACAAATAAAGAATGATGAATAATTATTCAAACTCTGAATAATGAATAATGAATAAAGATTTATTCATTAGTCAGAAATATTTTGAATAAATAATAAATCATTCATTATTCTTTATTCAGTATCCTTTATTCATTAGTCAAGAATAACTGAATAATTTCACTGGTCAACAAAAATGGGTACGGAATACTCTGACTACGATTATGACAACTACAAATAATACGTTAATCCTTTTAGAGTATATTTATATAATAGTTGAGGAAATTTACTTTTGTCTAACATAATGCATACTTTTGAGAAATGGTTACATGGCAAAAAAGCGTTTAATTTTTTAAGTTAAAATTTTATTTAAAAATTTAAAATAAGATTATCGTTTGCTTTCAAAAACTATAAGAAATTGTGTTTTATAGATTTTAGAAAAAATTTTAAAATGAACTTAAGTAACTAAACTGTTATAAACCTACTTTTTAGCACAACTAAGTATGTTACGCTAGAGTAAGTTAAAATAACATAAAAATAAATATTCATACCGTCATGTGGGGCTACTTTGTGCAAATTCGAATTTGGCAATTTTCAAGTGCTGCTATTCAGTATTATGTCTTTTTCACGTTAAAAATGTGTGTAAATTGAAGATAGAAGTCTCCTCTATTACTATAAACATTTTTTCGAATTTTAAAATAATCTCAGAGTGTGTTTTGTTTATCCAATGTCAACAACTTTCCGAGAATGTCGGAGGTCGAAAAGTGTGCGTGGTGGAAACTTTAGCTTTGAAATGCAAAGGCGTTGATAAAACAATTGTCGTAAGTGCAAAATTTTTTATTTATATATTAATAAATTCTATCAGGTTAGCGTTAAAAAAATTTGAAAATTAATAACCAATAAAAGGAAAATGAAAAAAATGCACTTTGGGGCTACTTTGTGCAAAGTTTATTCGTTTTTTTTCGACAGAAAAATGGTCGGACGTTATAAAAAAATACCTGAAAAGACTGACCCGTACTAACTCGAAGAAATTGTGAGAAAGATTAGCCAACCGAAGGCTGTTAATAAGCGTGGTCTATACCGCGTTAAAGAGATAGAAACGCTCTGGGGGAAGTAAAAACTGCAGATTCGCGACGTGATGTAGATGCATGTTATGTTCAAATTTATCAATATTATAAATGTTTATGAATATGTAATAAATATTATTTTTGAAATTTCACCCATTTCTATGTTCAAAAATTGTATATGGTTTTCTTTTGTTTAAACTCAAATGTTTTGAAATTAACATTCTATTTAAGAAAAAATTCTTTGTAAATAATGGTTTTTTAACGCTGAAAATTATTTTCAAACTAATATCTTTACATATCTTGATGTTTTTGTTATTAAATATGTCAACAATTAACTTTTTTAACAATTTTATATCAATATTTTACTAAAAACATGATTATTAATCTGAATTCCTATCGCTGCACAAAGTAGGCTACTTTGTGCAAGGTATGTTTTGACTTATTATTTGTAAATATTACATACAAATAATGCCAATATTGATCAAATTCACTCGTCTGAGTCCAGTTATGAATATAATATCGATAAATTTGACTAAAGTTTGAATTAACGTAGTTTTTTTACATGTCAAAGTTCAAAAACTGCGAAATCCTGCACAAAGTTGCCCCAGATGACGGTATGCATAATTGTCATCGTCAGATCTTTTTTAAAAAAAGAAAAAAAAACTTGTTTCTCAACTTTCCTATACATAAATATTAAAAAGCTTTCCCCTTAAAATTTTTGAACATCCCAAAATTACATTAGAAGCATCTAAAAATAAGCTTTTTTTGAAACAAATGAATAACATAGTAGCTCAAATGACATCTTACGATATTCTTTTCTTTTGACTTTGTTCTTAATGCGTAGAATGACTACGATGGATCTATTTTTTTTCCAAATCGATTTATAAATCTTAATCTTTTTTTTTTTTGCAAAATGATTAATGTATCTCGTTTTATTCTTCTCGGGAAAAGTCAGAGGAAAAAAAGGGAGGAAATCAACATTATCTCCTTCTTTTGCAACATTAAGCAGAACAATCGATATTTTAACTCTTTCAAAAGACCACTTCAATGGTATAAAGGGTGCTAATCTACAAAATATTTCCTTTTTGAGAAAATAAAATTAGGTTTCAGGTTTTTACCATTTTCTTGTAAGAAACGTTAATACTATTATCCTATTGAAAGAAACATGCATTTCAGGTCAAATGCCTTATAAATTTATAAAATTATAAAAATTATAAAATTTTTTAATAAGTTTTGAAACTTTTAAAAATGGGTTGAAATTTCTACGAGACGATACCCGTTTCTTCAAAGAAAACAGGCAGAGAAACCTCACTGTAAAAAACTCCGGATCAAACTACGGAGAAAAAAAATTATGGAAATTTGGGTGCGTTATCAGTGAAATTCATTTAAACGTAAAATTTTATACCCCAATTTTCACAGACATATTTACTTAATTACAGTGATTTAGCGATGTTACAGTTAAAACTGTTCCAAAAATTACGGTATATCAAATTATTTTGTTCCGCTAAATTATACGGTGAAATGGATTTTATGATGAAACGTACAAACACCCTGAATGCCGGGTACTTTATTCTGGAATTCGATGCGGAAATTTTACAGTGTGGGCGAAATTTGCGAGACTAAAATTGTCTAATATACTTTTCTAATATACTATTCATTTTAAAGTAATTATTTTTATACTATCTATTTTAGTTTTATATTGAATTTGAAAATCTCTAGAGTCTACTATAATATTTTTTTAATAATGATATATTGTTTATCCTTATTGTCCTTGACAAATTCAGACACTTATAACCTAATAATAAATTATATTTTTCCATATGATTTTTAGTTTTATTCATGGTGAGTTGAAACGGCAAGTTTAAATAAGTAGTTAAAATATTTCTCACTGATTGAATTAGTTGTGCTTACAAGGTTAATGGTTTTTTTCCCCCACCAATATATTTTTAAAAAACTATTACCCAGTTAAAATTTTTTCTTCAGTCTTGCTGACTACTTTTCGAAAAACTAATAAGTAAACTATCTTTTTCTAATCAATGTAAAAAATTTAAAGCAAAAAAATTAATGTTGTTGTTATTGTTACTTCAGCCACTTGAGAATACCAGTTAGCCTGCAAATCATAGTGTTTTTAAGGTTTCTTGTTTCTTAGTGGTGCCCACTATGACCAAGAATACGACTTCAGCCACACAGCCCGTTTACAGGGAGGACTCATTCATACTTTATTCATTCATCCACTGATATTAATTTTGAGCTGCACCAGAGAACTTGTGGTGCGCAAGAGCAATAACATAACAAGCACTTAAATTTAGTTTTATAAAAAATAAAAACAACGCGTTGCTAAGACAACTCAATAAATAATTACTATCATGACGTTCCATAGATTGGGATGTAAAAGTAGTAATGGATGTATATATTTATATTAACTTGTAAGTAACTGTATATATTAAATGTTGTGATGTCTCCAATTTACTTCTTTTTTATTTATCCAAAATCGCACATAGTAGGAAGATAGAAAACCTTCCCTTACAAACTTTCAATCTCTAATTCTGAACCATCAGAGGTATTGTTTTGTTACGGGAACTCGGAGGACTTTGTGAACCCGACAGATTTAACCTTTATCCATTTACCATTTTTCTCATGGGGTATTGTTGACCGGTGGTGTATGAACTTTTGAATTCTCGATTTCACGAACACAAGCCCAACATCCTATCCTCCAGGCTATCTTACACAGCACATATAGTTTTTTTCCTTCATATTTTCTGTGCAGATAAAAGATACATAATTTTTTTTTCATTTTAAATTTCTTGAAAAGTAATAAACAAGACTGAAGCTCTTTCTGTTCTTACTTGCGCTTCAAAGAACCATTACTATAAAGAATACTATAGTAGATTTATTCTTGATTAGACAGCACGAATTCAAATAGCGGAGATAGAATGATATATAGAAAAATAAAACCCAATGTATCCTAATAATTGCATC
Organism: Parasteatoda lunata; assembly: GCA_949128135.1. NCBI lineage: Eukaryota > Metazoa > Arthropoda > Arachnida > Araneae > Theridiidae > Parasteatoda > Parasteatoda lunata. The sequence continues at coordinate 81,204,781 of OX421977.1, forward strand.
AAGATTCATTATGTAACGTCATAACATGACCTCAAAAAACATAGCCATACTTTGTCGAGATAGATTAATGTTAAAATAAAAGTCGATGCATCATTTGACTTGGAATAGATCAGCCGTGCCTTATGAGGTGAAATCATCCCTTCATCTTAATCAATTGCATCAGTGCAAGTTTAGAATGTTTCAATTCTTAACTCTTTCAAAACCATACAACTCCAAAATGTCTTTAAACGAATTCTTTCAATACCATACTCCTCGAATCCCCATATTTCATATTCAAATAAGGTGATTTGATTTGCATAAAGACATTCTCCCATACATTAATCCTTAAATAGATTGTAGCATCCACTTTTCTGGATGGGATAAAGTATTTGAATTTCGTGGAATGAATCTTTTAAAGTAATGGCCACATACTTATCATTTGTTTTAGTTAAAATGAGGCGACAAATTTTCTGTTTGTGCTTTGCATTCCAGTGATTTGTAAGTGAAACTAGGTTGAGATTAAGGGATACAAAGTATTCACTTAAACTTTAAGACTTTCATATTCTATTGTTAAAAAATATGGAAACCTTATTTGAATTGCTCAGTTTTCGTTCATTTTGATCTACAAAGCCTTGAAGAGTGTATTATTTTATATTTATTTTTACTAGTTGAATACCAGTTCTTTGTAGTGGCACTAAAGCATCAATAAATCAATACTGAACAACACTACAAAAACATGTAAGACAAAAATTGGAACTGTAAGACAAAAACCGGAACAAATAATTAAATAATTCCAATGTTTTTATTTATTTATTATTATTTGTAGCCCTTCACGATGGCTTTTCTTTATTAGATTCTGCAAAATACGTAATTAGTTGTTCATTCCATCAAAGTAGAGATGAACTGTATTCAATATGATATAGTATACTGTTGCTCAAGACAACTCATAGTATTTAAAATTTTCCAGAATCAAGCTATTTTCTTCTGGACTTGTATCTTCCAGGGACCGTAAAAATTCTATCATAAAAATGTACAGTGGGAGGGACATCAAATGATCTCCTGAAATACTTTGGACCTCTACAAAAGAATATTTGGTATCAGTCCGGCACCAAATACCAGGATTCTAGAAGTGTCTATAACCAATAATTAAGCATCATTAGTGTGAGTAAGAGTAGGATGATTTTTAACAGTTAACAAATTTATACGTATGATCATAATTCAACCATAACAAATAAATACATTTTATCTATTAATTTTGCTTTTTAGTTCATAGCTTGTTTTAATTTCAATTAGCCTAATTGAAATTAAACATTAAATTAAACATTTAATTTAAATTAGAGAGGCCGACTTGTCCGCCATTTTGGAGCAAAAAATTTCACGAAGACGGAAGAGCTAGATGATTTGGCTACAAACGATCCTAACATCAACTAGGATAATTTGTAAAGGAAACCGTGTTTGCGTACATCTATTTACTTTTTTTAATACTTGAATAAATTCAATAAAAATTTTATTTTTATTATTACTTAAAATAACAATATTATTCATTGTTAGACCGAAACAGTTTATAGACATTTTCCATTCATTTATAATTATAAAATATAAAAAACAAGCAAATGGAGAAGAATCAGTTCATTTATATTTGCATTAGATTTAAGCTCATCTAAACGTGCGATATATTATCAACTCCACGCGATATATTATCATAAGTAACTAAAAAAATTAAATGAGCCATGAAGAAAAAGCTAACTATCTGATATATTAGTGAATCAAAATGAAATACAATTCGCGATCGCAACACTCGATACACCATCTAGCGGGAGACTGTAAATATCGGGCATTAGTTCGCACATAACCATTGGCAATGATGGACGCCATTTTCTTAGCATCAAAAAAGAAGCAAAATTTCCCTAAAGAAAAGGTAAAACTTCTTGAAAAAACTAATCAGAACATGCCAAACATTGAAGCAGAACACGCCAAGCATTTGAAGAACAACTTCTCAATAATTTTTACCTTTCTATTACCAACAACATAACATGATTTCATGATCATTTGCTGTTACAGATGTGTGTATTGCGGTAAAATAATTTTTCTGTTTTCAATTCATTACAAGTTAAAATGAAGTCAACATTGCCTTCGTCATTCCAATGAATAAATTTGTTCCAATGAATTCCATACAGAACTGTAATAGTTATAGAATATTCTTCTTCTTCATAGAATAGTATATATTTCTGTATCTACATAATTCAGAAAACAACAATAAAGAATAATCCGAATTATTTGAAAAAGTATCTTTTGTGCTGATTATAAATAAGTTTTTTATCGTTTTCTTGGTAAGTGTTTTTTAGTTTTGAAAGAATTTCAACTAGAATTCAGCTATTCTGTTTTTAAGCTACATATTAAAATTCATATCGAGATCTTACAATTATAAAATTTTGATGTGTGGTATGTTACCTAAAAGTAATGAAGGGATAAACTATGGATATGTTATTTGAGAATAAAGTTTTCAAACAAAGAACATATCATTTTGGAATTCATACGGACTTATAAATCAGGTAAGTGTTAGGATTTTTATAATAAAAAATTTGCTTGTAAATAGTTTTTTTTCTTACTTGATGATCGTTCTCTACAAAATGGTTTTTTTTACGTCTGATTAAATACTATAAGAATTAAGAAAAAGAAACAATACGAAAATTTTTATTGAAAAATGAGGAATTTTTAAAATCGTTTTTATTTTACGTTTTTTAGTTCATAATTTTTTGATAAAATTGTTGTCAAAATACTTTTTTTGAAAAATTAAATGGTATTAAATTATGTGTTTATGTATACTTCTTGCATATTCTAATATTTGAAGTAATATGATTCAGAAAAGTATGGAAGAAAAATTCGGTTCTTACGTATTAACCACAGATGCAGAATTGGCAGATTCTTAAGTGCCGCCAATCTACACTTAGAATTTTTGGAAAAAATCTTAAAATGAAACACTTTGTTTAAAATCAAAGTAGTCAATCGGATTTCGGTGGAAAATGGGCCGATATAGAGTTCAGCATAGATTCAAAACAAACTTTTCTCTCACCTGATTCTATAGCCATTATGAACTCTAATAAATAAGATTCAAAATGAAATAACATTTCCAAAACGGACGTTTACTAAAATAAAGTTTCATGTTATGGACATTGGTACATTTTCGTTATATTTCACTCCATAAAATGTTTCGCTCCTAAAAAAATTCAATTGCATCTTGTTTTGTTTTTGGCAAGTCCCAAAGACGCATTTTCGTAATACTAAAAAATGGCGACAAAAGAAGAATGGTTCTTTTTTTTTTGTTTCGTAAGCATTCTTTATTTTACGTCAAAATTTAAATGGGCCTTTCATGTTATACCATTAAATTTAGTAAAACTATTTCTGATGCATTAGGTTTGAACTCTTATAAGAATATACCTATTTTTTTGTCTTTATTTACAAATATTTTTCCGATGTGTTCTGGATGTTCCTTCTCTAAAAAAAAAGAGATACCATTTTGTTTTCGTTTGCATAAGAAAGAAAACAAACATTTTTCTTTTTTAAATTTAATCAGCCACAATAAAGATGGAACGTTTCAATGCTACATGCTACATTAAAGACGTCTCCAGTGTAACTGAATGACTGTTCATATGGAAATCGCAGAGATTCGGCACATACAACAACGCCCCCTATAGTTCGTTGCGATCGCGAATTCGAAGCAGTTAAATATTTATTTTAAGCAAAACAAAAGGAAATACTTAAAAAGGAATACTAAACGTGGCGATTCTGAGATAAGTTTGGCGAATACTTATTCAGCCTATTTCTTACCTTTATTTAATTTGTTTTATACCACACAAGCACTCAATATTATTAAATAAATTATTAAATGTTGATTAAGGGTCATATTTAATTTGCATTATAAATTGCATTGAACTTTAAAATAAAACAAAAGCCTTAATTTTAAAGTTTTAAATTAAACAAAACATCACAAACAATTGAAGAACTTATTCAAAACTAAGTACCTGATTTAAGAGTCAGCTTTTTCAAGAGAAAGGTAGGATTGTGTATTAGACACTTTTGATTTTGTTGAAACTTTTCAATATTTGCTCTTTATGTAATTTTTTGTTTTTTTTGTTTTTGAAAAAAAATAGCAATTTTGGATAACGAAAACTAGAGATCCTCTGAAATTTGGAATAAAAAACACCTCAAAGCACACGCTGCAACACGTTAAATCTTATATAAATCTTATGCTGTAATGACCAGCCAAATACCAGAAGAGGTATGTTTATCCAGCATTCCTGTTTCATGAGTTTCATAAGGGTAGTAGCAACCAAAAACATTTGAGATATTTATTCAAGTGATTACTGTTCAAATTTTTGTTCTAAAATCATCGTACCAGAGCAGCCTGCCTATCCAATTAACCCTAAAGTTTAACGAACGTTTTCTCCATTTATGGTTTTGAAACAATTTACGACTATTTGTAAGGCATTTTTTTCAATTTATTTTGAGGAAATGCGTTAAAAAATACAAACCATTATTCTGAAGTTTTATAATTGCAAGAAGTTACTTATGAACAGTAATAAATTCTTCATTAAATTTTCGGAAGATGTAGAAACAATATTACGCAGAAACGAAAATAAATTTATTATCATGCATATAAAATGTGTCAGGAAACAATAAAACAGAAGTTTATAGCTTTGGTGCTTGTATACTTAAAAAAACAAATGTTTGAGGATTTATACTGATGGTCAACATGAATACTAAGTAATAAGTTAGTTAAAAAAGATTTACACATAAAGAGAAATAAAATAAATATGGGTTTTGTTTTGGGAATAAAATAAACCATTGTAAACGGAAATACATAAATAAAATAAATTGTAGATGTAAGCACTTATACAAGTTTAAAAAAGTTTTACAAGTTTAACTAACTTTAATTAAGTTTAAAAAAATTTTTTTGTTTGCAGACTAATAAACTTGTTGATTCACTGAGTTTACCATGTTCAAGTCAACCTAGATGAGTGTTCCACTATCATTCAATCAATATCCGTTTGTATGATGCATATTCCTATCCAAATCGAAGCACATTCTTATTGGTTGCATCTTGAACAGATTGATCATTGGTAGATTACCAGTAGACGGGTAAGTGAAGTCAGTTTAGTTACCTCAATGTAATGATTATCAAATTTATTGGAATGTTATCAGTCTTATCTTTATCCTCTTATTCACTCGCTATATCAAGAATCAATGCAAAAAATATTCTCTAAATTATATAAGCTAACAGTTGAAAAATTTAAAAATTTATCTGATTTAATGCTTAGGGGCAAATACGGATTTATGTCACAATAGAAATTTTTAGTAATTGAAAAACAAACGGGAATGGTTAAACGTTATTATTTAAAATATGTACAAAGTTTCTTAAGTCAGCAAATCAAGCTTTGGTGTTTTTACTAAATGTTTCTCACTAGTAATTTGATGTATGTCTGTAAAGTGATGTTTTCTTTTGTTCTAATGTTAATTTATGACCGCCAATATGTATACTAATGCATACTTGCGTCCAGTAAAGCACTCCAGCAACAGCCAATTTTTGGGGAAAAGTGATGAGGTGTCAGTATTCTCATCATTATGTACGGACTGCATAGACAAACTGACACTAATCGATTTGAAGCTGAGTAGGCTTTAAACTACCACCGGAAACAGCACCTCACCCATATTCTATGCCAGAATAGTGTCTTAAATATTTTGACATTTAAGCTGTCTAGTGTCTTATCCATTTTCACATTTAAGCAGTCCAGTGTTTTAACCATTTCGATATTCAAAAAGTATAGACCTTTACCCATTTTGGCATCTAAGAAATCTAGAAATCTAATCTTTAAGCTACCACCGGAAACAGCACCTCACCCATATTCTATGCCAGAATAGTGTCTTAAATATTTTGACATTTAAACTGTCTAGTGTCTTATCCATTTTCACATTTAAGCAGTCCAGTGTTTTAACCATTTCGATATTCAAAAAGTATAGACCTTTAACCATTTTGGCATCTAAGAAATCTAGTGTCTTAACCATTTTCTCATCTAAGAAGTCTAATTTTATCCATTTTAACACAAAAATGTAAGTTAAAATGTGGATGAATACACTTTAAAAAATTCCGTCTCAATTTATTGTAAAAAGATCTGGCACTCAGAGTGCAGCATTCGTAAAATCCATTTTATCATAAAACTGATTTTTTCGATATAACTTTTTTAGTTATAGTGATGCAATGACTTTACAGTATATATTTCTGTAAAAAAATACGGTATATCTGATTTATTGTTTCGTTGAATTTTACGGTTAAAAGTACTGGCACTCAGAGTGCCGGTACTTTTTACAGTAATTCGATTTGATCTGGGATATTTTACAGTTCGATTCTGGAACACTCTGGTCTGAGCATGTAGATTACGTTACTAATTTTCCCTCTTCATTTCCTTTTTTTTAATGATTGCAGATCACCCTGTTTAGTCCGAACATACAGAATGTGTTTTGACTTTTCGCTTTTTCTTTCGAATGAAGATAGACTATTCTGTATAGTCTTGTTATACAGAAGGTATTATTATATGTATCTTTTTGTTTTAAATCACTATAGGACATTCTGTATAGTACTAAGAGACAAAATGTGTTCTGAATGTGTTTTCCTTTCGAATGAACATAGTGTGAACAAAATGTGTTTTCCTTTCGAATGAACATAGGACATCCTGTATAGTCATAATATACTGAATATGTTCTGATTTTTCCATTTTCATTTCGAATGAATATAAGATTTCTGGTAAAGTCATAATACACAGAATGTGTCCTGAAGTTTTCCTTCTGAATGAATATAGAACATAGTGTATAGTGATAACATACATAATGTAATATAACCTTTCTATTTTTCTTTTAAATGACTGTAGAACATCCACTATATACCTAACAAAAAAAATACGTTATGAATTTTCCTTTTCTGATACTCTTTTTTTATTGAATGATTATATAGGTTGTGTAGAGTTCTAATAAACAAAATGTGTTATCACTTTTACCTTTTCCTTCTTAATGATTACAGAGCATCATGTATCGTCTCTATATACGGAATATGTAATGACTTTTCCTTATTTTCCATTGGAATGATTACATTACATATTAAATAGCCTTAAAGCACAGAATACTTTACAACTAGGTCCTCTTTACTTATTGAAAAATATTTTTTAAAGAGTAGAAATACGAAGAAAAGAAAATTGAAAAGCATATATTCGTCATCATTTCTGCTGATTTATCGAACTTACCATTCGAGGAAAGAACTTACCAGAGTGACGTCGCCAGGTGAAAAGGAGGCTTAAACAAAAAACAATTCAAAACAAAGATATATTTAGTTGAATGTGTAGGTCAGATAGAACTTCCAAGAAGATGAGTCAGGACGGAACTACCAATAAAGAAGAACATGTCATGAAACAAACGACCAGTCGTTGTGTGTGTGTGGATTGAGATAAGGCAGTGGGAACAGGAGGTTAATACACCTAACAGCGTTTTGGTTTCGAATAGTTCAGTTATTTCGGACGAAAAAAGGATTTCGCTTCTCTGCTTGTTGGCCCCTCGTTGACAACAAAATACCGAAAGTAGAATTCCTTTGTGTACCTTAGCAAATATGTTAAGAAGTAATGACGTAAAAAAAACCCCATATTTCTGTTCAAATATCTATCCAGTATTGCTTTACAGAACAAGTAATAGAATATTTAGAAACACCAAAAAGGAATAAAAAATGTAACAAATCTTTTAGTAAATATTTCGGGAAACTTTAAAATGATGATTCTAAATAAAACGTGTCTTGTTTCTTCTTTTTCTTATTTTCAATAATTTAGCTTTTGTGCCTGTCAGTTTTTCAGTTTCTTCTGATTTTATGTCAGGTAAAATCTAACTTCATAATCGTATAAAAAAGCTTCTGACAATATTCCATTGTTTTTTTTAATTTTATCATTATATTATCAATACTTCATATAAAATTCGAAATTCTTCTTAATATCACACGAGAATCTACCAGAAGTTACAATATTCTGTTGTTCTCTACTTAATTAAAACAAATATTCTGACTTCATTTTATTAAAATAAGAAGGAACTTAAAACTTCTTAACTGCTCAAAATGTGTTCTATAATATAGCCATAGAAACCAACGATACGAATTCTATAGCTTGCAACTTACACATATTAAAATAACAAATAAGTAGAATACACTACCTACTTTAACACATTTAACGAAAGTAAATTCTTCAAATGTCTGACAGAATTACAATATACTGTCGTTCTCTACTTTACTTATTTGAAATAAATATTCTGACTTCATTTTATAAAAAAACAAGAAACTTAAAACTTCTTAATCACACAAAATGTGTTCTATAATATTGCCATAGCAACCGACGATACAAATTTTAGCTTACAACTTACACATATTAAAATAACAAATAAATAGAATTCACTACTTTTAACACATTTAACGAAACTAAATTCTTCAAATATCTGTTAATTTAAAGTAAATCAATTATACGAAAGACGAAGACAATAAGTATAACCATAAAGAAAATGAAATTTATGTATCCTCAATCCGTATATGTAAACAAGAGTAAAATTCAAATAAACCACAAAGTACAATTTATATGTAACGCAAAGATAAATATGCTTTAAAAAAATTTCATTCGTTAGCTAATTTAGAGTAAATAATTTGCCTAGAAAAGAACGGTAATGTGAATAAGTATTAAGAAATAATAATAAAAAAAACAGAGAAATAAGATGCTTTTACTTTTTATTTATATTTATTTTAGCTCTTTTCAGAATATTAGAAATTAATGATGATCATTAGGCTGCGTCTTTCGGTCAAAACAAATGCGATTTTAATTACCAAAGCATTTTCTTTCAATCCATATCTAAATCAGAATATAATTTTGAATAAGGTAAGCATATTTTTTTCATTTCTTAGGAACATTGCTATCGATTGTGAAAGAGACAAAATTGTGATATAAAACGACATATATTTTTAGGTTGTGAAAAAAGTTAGTTCAAAATTTGAAGTTAATGAGCTTAGTCATTATATAATTTAGATAGTAACGGTTTTGTCCATGGGCAAAACAAATCAATTAAATGAATAGCAATAGCCGAACTAGCGCGGCACAATAGCGGGTGACTCAGATTTGTTTTGGAGTTGTAGACCTAAATAAACCGTACTTATAAAAGAGTAGTTCGCCGACATAGTTAAGTGCCCCAGAAAAAAAAAAATCCTCTTTAGAACGATTATCTGTTTAAATTAGAACGCTAAAATGGTTTCTCTTTGTATAAAAATTGGAAAGAACAACTTTTGATGAACTTCTTAGTCTATGGGACCTGAAAATTTTTAAAGGCTTTATTTACATTCTTACTGATAAAGAAAAAATGAAAGATCGTGTCAAAATAACTCCAAAAGAATAAAACTCGAATTTGTAAACTCCGTGCGTTCTAATATTTAAGGTCATATCTGCTCATTTCTCATTGTATATTACTGTAATGGGATACCTGCAAGTGACGTAGTGTGGGTATCTCGATCCTGATTGGTTGTTGAATGAAATGTGGCATTTGTTTACGTTAGCAACTGTTCTTTCCATTTTTTTTTTCGAGTAACCCCGTCAAGCGTCAATTTTCTTTAGCTACACACATTCAGAATTCTTTCTCAAAGATTTCAATTCTTTCACTATATATTTACACAGACAATTAACACAAAGACAGACAGGAAGACATGTGGAGCATAAACAAACTAATTATGGATCAAAATTGCCAGATACACAAAACAAAAATACATCACTGTTACAATAAAACACATAAACAAGTAATAAATCTAAGTTAGATAAGAAATAGACGAGAAAGAACTGTATTTCACCTAATTCGATACATGACAAGGTTCTGTATTTAATTAACTTATAGTTACTAACATTCTAACTTATGTAGAGAAACTTAGCTCAACTTGAATAAACCATTATGCTGATAAAGATTAACTGGCGCTGACGTCGTAGGTCACATGTGTGGGTATCTGTGGTCTTCTTCTTTCTGAAGTACAAGTACCCAATCATCACAGCAGTTGATTAATAAAGGAATAGAATAATTGGAAAATAAATGGATTTGATTTTCAAAGAAGTAATATGATATGTAGAGACACAGGCATTGAAAACCAAACCTACTTCGAACGATTTAATAATTATCTATCATTATTTGCTAGTGAGTTTTACTTTCATATTTTATGTTTATGTTAATTTTAAAAATAAGCATCTCAAAATAATTGTAGCCACGGGTATCAATTGGGTACTTGCACTTCAAGAAGAAGAAGAAGACCACAGATACCCACACATGTGACCTATGACGCCAAGCAAAATGGTGTGTTGGAGTTGAATTAAGCTACTCCACCTAAGTTAGAATGTTAATTAACGTGAAGTTAAATAAATACAATGCCATATCACACATCGAATTCGTTGAAATATAATTCCTTCTCGTCTACTTCTTTTACTTAACTTAGATTTATTATTTGTTTATGTATTTTGTTGTAATTTTGATACATTTTTGTTTCGTGTACCTGACAACTTCGATGCATAATTAGCTTGGTTATGTTCTACATGGTTTTGTGCCTACCTTTCTGTTATGCAAGAAATATGTAGTGAAATAATTGAAATTTTAGTGAAAGAATAGATAAAAGGCCACTTAAGAGAATTGATACTTGGCAGGCTTGGATCACTCGAAATGGAATGGAAAGAACAGCTGCTAATTTAAACAAATGTCACGTTTCAATAACCAATCAGTGTCGAGATACCCACACTGCGTCACTCGCAGGTATCCTGTTTAAGAAACACGTGGTTTCAAATACATTAAGAAATATTAATAATTCATAACGATTAGAGCTGCAAGCTAGGAAATCAATCTTATTATGAAATATAATTAAATCACATGAAAAACTTATTCTTCTGCATGCAGCACGTTAACATAAAGTCTCGGAGAGTATAAAAGTAAACAATTAGGTCCATCGTGTCTTCGAACGTATTTATACCAAATTTGCGCAGATCGGTTTAAAATTCCAGATTTGTATAAGGTACAGACATATAAACATTATGCCTTATTTATATAGATTGATTAGCTTCGGTAAATTAATTTTAAAACTTCAGTGTAATATGTATAAATAATATGTATCTGAGGTTTGAGGGTTTTTTAAAATTTTTATTTGAATTACAAAAATTGATTTACTCAAAAAATGTCTTGAACAAGTTTAACAAAACGTGAGTAAGGACAAACGTGGATAACGATTAGTTTACTCATTTCTAAGTATATACATTTAGAATATATGAATGATACAATGAAATATATAAAAATATTGCAACCTAATATTTTGCGAGAAGAAAAAAGTATCACCCTCCCAAATTTTGACGAATCATAAATGAGGAAAGACGGGTTTAATCTGTCAAAAAATGTTTATTTGTGAAGAAAACTGTAAATAGGCTAAAGTCGATTGTTGTTTGATTTGCATACACAAAAAAAACTGTAAGTAGGGTAAAGGGGATTATTGTTTCATTTGGATTCACAAAATATAAAATTAAATTAGTTACCAGTAACATTAAATTCTAATATCTGAAGAAAGAACAAAAATTTTATTTAACGTTTACTTAAAGTAAAAGAGAAGAATAAACACACGCAAAAAAGGAATTTAACTTGCACTAAACTGTAAAGAAAATAAACTGTAGCAAATGCCTTGTAGGATTTAAATACACCAAATCTAAAATTAACTTTGTCATCAGAAACTTTTGTTTCATAATTAAGTGGGAAAAAATCGTCTAACGGTAATCGCTGATATGAAAAAATATTGTTTAATGTTTACTTAAAAAAGAATGCAATGTAGAAATAATGAAAAAGAATATTTTATGTGCGTGTGAATTAATTTCTAGAATGAGTACCATAATTTAGCTACTAACAAGAGAGTAACAAACAACACTAACAAGAGAGAGCTACCTTTAGAATAAAGGTAGCTTAGTTACAATTGAAGGCTAATCTCACCTGACACTTGCACAATGACGAAAATAATGTATCCAATTTCCTCGGAAATGGACGTTGAGTTCTGTTGAAGGCAAAAGGGAATTTCACAAAGATATACGATAGTGATTCAATAAATTATATAAAAATTATGTTACTAAAATATTACTTATCCTTCGTCATTGTGAAATCAATCTTAATCAATTGGGAAATGAATTGCTTAATCAATTGTGGAATCAGTAATGTAAAAATTAATTAAATGAAAACTATGTGTTTGTTAAAGATATTATAATTATAGTGATATTATATGAAACTGGTTTTTAGGCTTTAAAGTTGCTCTTTTAAGTTGTTGTTTTATTCTGTTTTAATTGTTTAATATCAGATGTATATTTCAAGACTTTTTAGGAAAATTAAATTTAATAATACAAAGTACTTTTGTATTGATCAGATATTCTTGTACTAAAGCATATTCAGTTGTTCAGTTGATTCTCAAACCATATATAGTAGTTGCAGTTTGAAAAATATGATCTCAGTAACAATTTAGTAATGGTTTTAATGATAGTAACAGTTTTATAGTTATTATTAAAGGCAATAATTAATAATAATTTCAGTACTTAGAAGCTGGATCAGAAATTTGGCCTTTCTTAGAGTTAGGTAACCTCACTATTTGGCGTATTTTGTCATAAGTCCAAAACTGCTTCAGCGGTGTTTTTGTAAATTCCAAATCTTTCCATCATTGTACAATTTTGTTTGTCCATAATAAATAATAATGTGAAGATGACACACTATTTTTAGACAATTATGTTCAATAATGCGTTGATTGTACACAATTGGTGGCCAACTTGAAATGGTCTTGTTTTAAAATACTCGATTATCTGTAAAATACAATTCCCTTATAGATCAACAAAAAAACTGTAAAAATGACTAAAATGCATTTGAATTTCTTTTTCGAATGTTGGCCAATGTTTGCCTATCTTTACAATAATGTTTGCACATTAGTGTTGGTTAATCATTTGTAACAATATGAAGATTATACGTTGTTGGCTAATTTTAAATGGTCTGGTACAAAACATCCGGTTTCCTCCAGAAAAAATTTCCTTTTTAGTTCATTAAATTAACCTTAAAAATGACTAGAAAATATTTAAAATCATTTTTGGAAAGTAGAAAAATGTTTGTTTAAATTCTCAATCATCATTATGATGTGAAGGTTATACATTATTTTTTTCTGATTCAAAATTGTCTGGTATGAAACAATCATTTATCTTCGAAACATGTTTCTATCATAGATAAACAAAGAAACCCTAAAAATGGCTAGAAAATATTTAAATTCCTTTTTTAAAAGAAGATCAATATTTGTCTTAATCACCAATCTTCACATTACTGTTGGCCAACAATGTACAATGATGTGTAAATAACACACAATATTGTTGACCAATTTAAAATGGACTTGTATGAAACATTCATTATTCTTCAAAATGTTTTTTTTTAATAAATGAACAAATAAATCCTAAAAATGGCTAGAAAATATTTAAATTCCTTTTTTAAAAGAAGATCAATATTTGTCTTAATCACCAATCTTCACATTACTGTTGGCCAACAATGTACAATGATGAGAAGATAACATACAATATTGTTGACCAATTTAAAATGGACTTGTATAAAACATTCATTATTCTTCAAAACGTTTTTTTTTTTATAAATCAACAAATAAACTCTAAAAATGGCTAGAAAATATTTAAATTCTTTTTTTAAAAAAAGATCAATATTTGTCTTAATCACCAATCTTCTCATTACTGTTGGCCAACAATGTACAATGATGTGAAGATAACACACAATATTGTTGAGCAATTTAAAATGGACTTGTATGAAACATTCATTATCCTTCAAAACGTTTTCTTTCATAAATCAACAAATAAACCCTAAAAATGACTAGAAAATATTTAAATCCCTTCTTCGAACGCAGACACCCCAATGTTTGTCTAAATCCCCAAACTTAACATTTAGTTTTTCTCTTACTATAAAACAAACACATAAATTTTTGGAAGAGAACCGAACTGCTTGGAAAACTGGAGTTGATACATTTTCCCAAAACTCGTCAACCGTTACGCCCTTTTTCTGAATATTTCTTCCACATCAATTTTTTGGCGGCTGGCCCTTGCCATCCTAGAAGCCCTATCTCCGTTTCTTTCTCTCAACTTTACGGTTCATTAAACTTTTTCTTGGTCTAAAGATTAAATTATCGATTTATTTCTCTTTTTCCCTCCAAACAATCCTTCCAAAGTAAAGATTTTCGCGCTTGCTGATTTGCAACTTCTGCTGGATTCTCCATTTATGTCCCAACAGCAGATGCATTTCTTTGTCAGTTTTTGGGACTGTGTTATTTTAGACAGTTTGAGTCCTCCGAAACAAATGGCGCATTTCGTTTATCGAAGACCAAGTACAGGTTGTTATTTTTTCAAGCAATTAGTTATGTTTTATTTTGTTTCCTTTTTATCGGTTTAGCAATTTGTTTTCGAAAAAGGTTGTAGGAGGTTTGGAAGCATTAGGCTGTAAATTACTAAAAAACTCCATTAAGATTTTCTCTCATTTTACGAGATTAATTTTTTTATTAAAGTCCAATAGACAGTGTTAACTGAATTTAGTCATTTTTAATACAGTGTAAAAATTAGCTGAAATATATGATTTGCGAGAAATTACACTATTTTGTAATTTAATCCTGTTACGCATAAATCTATTGCAACTTATATAAAGAATTGTGTCTGCCACAATTTTAAGGAATTTTCCCCGTTAATAAAGTATTAGTAAAGTAAAGATTTCTAGTTAATATTTTCTTGCTTAATGAAACATATAAACTTTTAGAGGAGTCTCCATATATATCCCAACAGCAGATGTATTTCTTTGTTAGTTTTTGGGACTATATTATTTAGACAGTTTGAGTCCTCCAAAATATCGAAGACCAAGTGTCGGTTGTTATTTTTCAAGCATTTGATTATGTTTTATTTTGTTTCCTGTTCATCGTTTTAGAAATTTGTTTTCGAAAAAGGTTGCAGTTGTTTTGGAAACATAGATAGTGAATTGCTAAAAACTCCATTAAAACTTTCTTTCATTTTATGAAGTAGTAAATTTTTTTATGCAATTTTAATTGAAAGCCTAGTAGACAGTGTTAACTGAAATTAGTATTTTTTAATACAATGTAAAAATTAGCTGAAATATATGACTTGGAGGAAATTAAACTGTGTTGTAATTTATTCTAATTACTCATAAATTTATTACGACTTATATAAGGAATTGCGTTAGGCACAATTTTCGTCGATTTCCCATTTCAAAAGCAATAGTGAAGTTCTAACAAAGTAGATATTTCTTGTTAATATTTCCACGCTTACTGAATTTTACGACTTTTACTGAAATCTCCGTTTATGTCCCACAACAGAAGCATTTCTTTCTGAGTTTAGGTTTCTTGTTTTCGAGATTAAGTTATTTAGACAATTTTTAAATCCTTCGAAACAGATGGCCCATTTAGTTTATCAAAGGCCGAGAAAAAGTTGCTATTTTTAAAGCAATTAGTTTTTTTTTTCCTTTCAGTAAATTTGAAAAAAAAAAAAAAAAGCTATGCTATTGGTGTAGTAATTTTAATCAGAAAATATTTTCGACTTTGGAAACATAGTTTGGGAAATATTTAGCAATCAGTTAAGATTTTTCTCTTTTCATAATGTTATTTTTTTGTGTATTTTAAATTGAGAGCGATACTAACTTAAAATAGACATTTTTCTTACGATATATAAACAATTCTAAAATATATTACTTTTGTAATTTAATCGTAATTGCCTTAGTCTTATTTCAGCTTGTAAAAGGAACCAATGTCTGTCGCAATTTTGATGATTCTAGTTTTAGAAAACAATTCCGTGCTTGTTGGTTTTCAAATGTTTCTTGTATTTCCAATTACATCCAATCAGAAGATACATTCCATTCAAAGTGAAGGGTTTCGGTTTCTGGATAAGTGTTATTTGGGCACTCTAATTCCATCAACACAAATGGCATTAAACTTATCGAACTGTTTGTGTGTGTGTTTTTTTCTTCTAGAAATTATTTGACATTTTTTACTTTTTATGTTAAATGTTGAGGAAGCATGTTATTGGTCTAGTAGCTTGCTTAAGAAAAGTAATAGTCTCATCTTTTAAAAAACAGTGCTCTGCACAAAATTCCGGATCAAAATACTGTAAGAAGTACCAGCACTCAGGGGGGCGCCAATAGTTTTCAACGTTGAATCCATTTTCACTGGATCATATTACGGGACAAAAAATCTGTTATATCGTAATTTTCGCAGTGATAATTTCCGATATATATCACTGAATCACTCAAATTAAGTAAAAATTACTGTAAAAAGTAGGGGAGAGTGAGGTCAATTGTAAAATTTTTTACTTAACTATTTTTAACTAACAAAAAATCCAATATATTATTAGTATTAATTGACAGACGAGTAAAGTAGACTATCCTCTACTAGAAAGAAAAATAAATACCTTTTTTTAAATGTTATTATATTAGTTATTAACAATTTTTGACAGTCGTGCACTTGTTACAATTGTCCCCACTTACGGGGTCAATTGTAACAGTTCATAAATTCAACTAAAACATAGTTAACTATAGATATTATCATAGTTGTGATGTATTTTTTTATTGATCAAAATAGAAGTGATATTTTAGGAGTAAGAATAATAATGAGCAGAGACCTAAAGGGTTAAACTTTTAACTTTAAGGGGTTACAAATTTTAATTTATGCTGTGAAAGGTGACAAATAAAATAATGAACATGCAACATAATATAAATGATATAGGAAACTATTGGTGGTTCTTAAAGAGTTAAGTAATGGTTTGTAAACATAAGATTATTTATTTTCAGCTGTTACATTCGTCCCTTTACTTATTGTTACAATCGTCTCCAAGACGCCATTTCAGCTTCATTTGTTAAAAACAATGCTAGTTAATTAACAAAACTAATCTTTTTTTTAAATGTTAATTAAGGTGTCTACTTACATATTCGGTTAATAATTTATTATTTGTTTAAACATAACTACTTTGTTACAATATAATATTCTAATACCAAAAAAGTACTTACGTAGCGTGAAAATATCTTTTGTGATGTAACACTTTCAAAAGTAGATAAAAATGGTTACCAGCAGGGGTATACATGTAGATTTATTAAATACACCTTGTGCGCCACTTAGGAACCAAATCTAGAACCCGACACTCGAAATTTTTGCTCTGTTACAATCGTACCCTGTTACAATTGACCCCACTCTCCCCTACAGTATAATATTTTATGGTTAAATTGCAATACATAACATGATTGTATAAAATATAAAATTTTTAACACTAAAGTTATATATTTAGATCTACACATAAAATGAAAGTAGTTTAGAAAAAAATAACTTTGATAACTTTTTTGTTGTTGTTTAAATATGCATAACTTGTAAATTATTCACCCGGTTATGAGAATTAGCCACAATTTGAATGTTTAAATACCGAATTTAAAATTTTAATGCTTAATACACAACATGATTACATAAAATATAAAATTTTTATCACAAAAGGTATTTATTTATATCGACATTTAAAATGAAAGTAGTATTGAAAAAATAAATAGTTTTGAAAAAAATTGATTTTCGTAATTTTTTTTTTTTTTGTTTAAATATGTATAAGTCGTAAATTATTCACCCAGTCGAAAAAAGTCTATAAAAATGAATTCTTGAAGAAGGAACTCATAAATATATGATGGAAAATTGAAAAAAAAGTAGAGTTTCACATTTTTTACATGTGATGCATTCAGTTACAGCAAAAGGAAAGTTTTTCTGCAAAAAGTTTTCTGTTTTATATACATTTCAGAACACAGAAAACATCTAATTTATTTTACATTGTTGATAAATATTAATGCAGCATATGAAACGAGTAAACATTTCAAAATAGAATTCAGAAGACATCCAACTTGTATATAAAAATCATTTCACACATCATATTTTACATTGTTGATAAGCACTGATACATCACTGTCGCCTTCCATAAACTCATTCAACGGTTTTTAGCCTTTTATTGTGAAGAAGACATTTTATTTAAATATTTATACTTTAATGCCGTAACCATAGCTACTGTTTATTACGCTATCGGATTAAAATTCCTGGTAGTGGCAGAGTTATAATAATTAAATTTGGATTATGTTGTTGTAATTTTAAATTTTGCAAACGCTTAGTATATTTAAGAAATACTCGGAATTTTATATATTTGTTTAAATTGTTTACACCCAGTAGTGCTCAAAACAATTATAATTCAACTTTATAAAGATCAAAGGCCGGATAGCCAGATTGGCAGGGTGCTTATGTTCTTAACTTATGTTCTTGATAACTGGTTTTTCCAGCAGGCCGAAGACTTACTGTCTTGTGAATGGGGACGGGTGCGCGTTAAATCTGTCAGGTCACAAAGTCTTCCTTGCTCCTATAACAAATTATAACTCTGGAGATGCTGTATGGGAGATTGATCGTTCTCTGGTTCGGGTCAAAATTACGATCTGTAAATGAATGAATGGATGTATGAATGGGTCATTCTATATAGGGGTGTGACGTATGGGTGTGACAGAAGTCCAATTCCTGACCATAAATGTCGCCACTAGAAACCAAGAACAATTGCACTCCTGATCTTAATAGCCTACGACAATAACAACAAAGACCAATAAAATATTAAAGTATACATTTATCATTTCAAGCATAAAAAGAAAATTTTTCGACAAAATCGGAGGATCTTATCAATCAGCTATGGCAAATTCACTTAAAAACTAGGTTGATGTTTGGAGCAAATGAATAGATTATCGTTAAACTATTGTTTTATCTAACATTTTTAATTAAAAACATATCAAACGCTGAAACTCTTAGCATAACTTTTTTTTCTAGTATTTTAACGGAGTTTTCATTCTTGTGATATTTTAGAAATTGTAAATTTTTAAATTTCTATCACTAATCTTTGTCTTTCTTATAAAATTTACTATTTCAATGTGTAATGTTTTTTAAACCGCATATTATTTAACTTCATTAAAAACTTCATCCGCTTTAACAATATGCGAATTGTAAATAACAGTCCACTTGTTTTAAACGCACAAAAATAGAACCATTTTTAAGACTTGCCAGACGTGAATGAGAAGAAACAAAAGTAATTTGAAATACAAAAATTGCCAACGAAAAATGGAAAAATAAAGAGGAGAAACAAAACTAGAAAAAACACAGTAGCAGAGAGGGAGAAGTATGAAAAACAGAACAAGAAATACTACGGTGGCGATAAAATGCATTTCCAAACCCCATGGAGAGTTTGTGCGGAACTAATGTCATTAACGAGGGAATGAGCATTCATATAAATGAAGGTATCAAATTGAGTTGCTGTGATTTGGGTGGAACTATGCTTAAAACTGCTCTTAATAATTTCAAACTAGTTAGTTGATTATAAATCATATTGTATATTATTATTTCTACTATACAAAAAGCAACGAATACAATAATTTTGCCCACTGTAGTAAATTAGGAAATTTATACTAGGTTTTGTTGTCTTCGTTCTTTTTTTTTACCTATCTTTTTTCTCTCTCGGCTATGCGTAGTCCAGCTTTGATTCTCACCTTTGTTTCTCACCTTTATTTTTCCCTTTTCTCACCTTTATTTTTGCATTTTTCTCACCTTTATTTTTCCATTTTTCTCACCTTTATTTTTCCATTTTTCTCACTTTAATCTTTCCATTATTCTCCCTTTTATTTTTCCACTCTTCTCACCTTTATTTTTACATTCTTCTCAGCTTTATTTTTCCATTTTTCTCACCTTAATTTTTCCTTTTTTCTCACCTTTATTTTTGCATTATTCTCACTTTTATTTTTCTCTTTTTCTCACCTTTATTTTTCCATTCTTCTCACCCTTATTTTTCCATTTCCCCCTTTTATTTTCCCATTCTTCTCACCTTTATTTTTGCATTCTTCTCACCTGTATTTTTCCATTTTTCTCACTTTTATTTTTCCATTCTTCTCACTTTTATTTTTCCATTTTTCTCACCTTAATTTTTCCCTTTTTTTCACCTTTATTTTTTCATTCTTCTAACCTTTATTTTTCTATTTTTCTCACCTTTATTTTTCCATCCTTCTCACTTTTATTTTTCCATTCTTCTCACCTTTATTCTTGCATTCTTCTCCCCTTTATTTTATCATTTTTCTCACCTTCATTTTCCCATTCTTCTCACCTTTATTTCTCTATTTTTCTCACCTTTATTTTTCTATGGCATCTGCTTTTTTCCAATCAGTATATTTCTAAAGCAAATGAAGTTTTTAATCTTACTGCTTAAGTTTCTTGGGATTATTTATTTAAAATACAATATTTTTTAACGAACTTTCATGTACGCCTTTCTAGTATATTTGTATGACTAATATACATAAAATTCCATCATTTCCCCCCTCATCAATAAATAAAAATATTTATTTTCCACTTCTCCTTTTACTTTAAAAAGCAAATGCTCGTCAGTCTCAAATTTCGCAACTTCTGTGATCTTTATTTATTTCGTACAGCAGATGCTGTGACGTATATTTTTTATCGTAGGTTTTCCTTTTTTAAGGCAATTTTATTTGGCCGATTTACTCCTATCCGTACAGTAAATGAAGCATTAAGTATAGTTAGACTCCTTTTAAATGTTGCAAGCCACTTTGAAGAGAAGGCTGATATTTCTCAAGAAGTTACTTCAGTTTATTTTGTTTATTTCATTTTTTTTTTCTCTAACATTTAAAATGAAGAGGCGTCTAGTTTAATGACTTTCTTCGCAGACGCGACTGTGGAATTTGGAGATTTTAGAGAAACTAGAACCTATGAAACATTAAAAAAAAAATGTAGTTATTAGATGCGAAAAAATGTTTTTCGTGATTAAAAATCAGGTTAATCATAATAATCGTGTTTAAAAATCATGTTAAAAATCATTAAAAATTTCCGGTTAATTATTTTATCAAGAGATGCAAGACATGATGCATATGGGAGTAAAACATGCATTATGGAATAGTTTTTACGATGCGTAAAACGAAATTGAAATTGACTGCACTGTAAAAAATTCCGGATCAAATTATAATAAAAGGTACTGGTAAATGTTCGGTAAAATCCTTTTTTACTGGAACATGTTACGGAATAAAAATATGATGTATCGTAGTTTTTACAGTAGAAATTACAGTAAATTACTGAATAGTAACTTGAATTACTGAATAGTTAGCACATTACTGAAATTCGTTTAATTAAATAAATATTACTGACGAATTATACGGTATAATACTTAACGGTAAAAATTAATTTTAAGGTAAAATGATTTTCATGGAGAATACAGCCGAAGATACTTTACACCAACGTTTGATCCGGAATTTTTTACAGTGTGTGACATCATTCAGTACTGAAAAATTTTTTCAATACGTTCATTTTTAAAAATTTAAGTTATAAAAATGCCACAATTTTAATAGATTATTATTTGACATTGCATTCATGATATACAGCTTTTTTTTTCTATTAGAAAGTAAAGCATCTTGCCTGTTTAATTAAATTATTTTAAAATTTAAAAATTCTATTATTGTTGTTGTTACTTATCTCCAAAGGTCTAATGACGTCAGACTAGATCCATAAATCCGTTGACGACTAAAAATGTCGGAAACAAGGAGAGGAGAAGTGTAAAAAATGCCAAAATCTCTTTTAAAAGAATAATTTTGTTGAAAACGATAGGTCCTTAAATTTTTACTAGTATTAATCCTGAATCGCGCATCACTTGAAATTTTAATAATGTATTTGGGTTTATTGTTTAGGACGCAATGGACAGCAATAAATTGGTTTGCCAAATTCCGATCACATAAATGAACTTGAAATGATCACAAAGATCAATAATGACGAACTGAATGTTACCGTTGAGTCTGATTCACCTTTGTGTATCTATGAATCATCATTGAAGAAATATATTGCTACCGAACATTGAGGAAATATATTACAACGGTTCATTGAAAAAATTGACTATTGAAGAAATATATTGCAAACAATCATTGAAGAAATATACTGCAACCGCTTACTGAAGAAATATATTACAGCCGATCATTAAAAAAATTGACTGTAATTGACTATCGAAGAAATATATTGCAAACAATCATTGAAGATATATACTGCAACCGTTTACTGAAGAAATATATTACAGCCGATCATTGAAAAAATTGACTGTAATTGACTATTGAAGAAATATATTGTAAACAATCATTGAAGATATATACTGCAACCGATTACTGAAGAAATATATTACAGCCGATCATTGAAAAAATTGACTGTAGTTGACTATTGAAGAAATATATTGCAAACAATCATTGAAGAAATATACTGCAACCGATAACCGAAGAAATATATTACAGCCGATGATTGAAGAAATTGACTGTAATTGACTATTGAAGAAATATATTGCAACCAATCATTGAAGAAATATATTGCAACCAATCATTGAAGAAAGGATATTGCAACCGATCATTGAAGAAATATATTGCAACCGATTATTTAAGCTATATACTGCAAACGACTGTATGGAACGATGCAAAAGAATCTATATTGATCAGCAGATCGACTCCTATCTATTTGTATGACTTCACCCTGCGTAAATGAATGTGGCAAAACTACTAGAACTGATATTGGGATATCTTCACCATCCTCCATACTCTCTAGACCTACCTCAAATGTTTATTTTCTTAATGCATTTGGAGAACTTTTTAATTCCAGCAATTCAACAAAACTGGCCTTCCATAAATAAATTGACTCTAATGCTTTTTGCATTAGAGTTAAATTAGAGCCTAAACAACCAATTGTACGTATTACACGCTTTACACTATTGTATGGTACATACTTTACACGCAGACGGGATAGATGGGTACTTAAAGGAATGAAATAATTAATTGCATTTGTGTTATTTAACAACTTTGCCTTTTTTAAAAAAATGATCCTTATTGTATTACTTAAAAGTATTAACAATCATGAAAATAACTAAGAAACAAAATGTTTTCAAATATTTAAAATATTCACCTTTTTTAGTTGAATTTTATTTGCTTAGTTAAAGATATATTTTTAAATTAATGTTTTGTGAAATAAAAGAAATAAAAATTGCATAAATGAAACGCATACAATCAAATATAAAATATTAAATGAAAATGAAATTTATAAAGTAAAGCTAATCCATTCATAAAATGGATGTATAAATTAATTCAAATACGGCTTTTAAAATATATCATTATAGATCTAGGAATTTTAATTACCATGCAAAACAAAAATTGTAATTATTTAAATAAAAACTATAAAAATCAAACACGAGAAATGCTTTATGAACTTTAGGCAGATTTACTGAATAAATTATTTTCATGATTCATCAAATAATTTACTTAAATTTAAAAAAATATTTAAAGAGTTTTAATTCGTAATAATCTTTTTTTTTAAATAAGAGCGAATAGATACTCAATATTGGATTAACAAACAATTATTTTTCTTCATTTAGTTTCTAAGATAATACTTAATATGTATTCATAAAACAAAAACAAACAGACAAAATAAGAAATGTTAAATGTAAATACATTTTAATCCTTGCCAATTTACCTCAGGTCCTATTATTCAAAAGAAAATGAACGACATCAAGCATCAAAAGATTATTATTTTCATGAAGCGTTTTAATTAAAAAGATTTCCAAAACATGCATTTTTTTCTGTTGTAACATTATCTCCATTATATACCCGAAGGATTTAAAATTTCCTTCGTATTTTTCTTGTTTTACTTCTTTTAATAATTTATCTTTTGTTCCTTATTATCTTCATAGTTTATGTAAAGTTGGTAACAATATTTATGGCCTTTGGGGCTTTGTTCCACAAAAAATAATCAATTTTAAATTCTTTGCTTAATCCTCCACAATAAATTAATTTCCCATGAGTCATATCAATTTTAGAAATTCCTTATTTTTCAAAACCGAATGCAATTTATTATAAATAGCTAGAGATTTATAATTAAGTTGAAAAAAAATAAGCAAAAACTGAGAACATGCTTTCTTTTTTTTTCATTTTGAGTTCTTACTTATTTTTCTAAACCTTAAATATAATTCAAACTTTTCATAGATAACAGAATAAAATATAAAACATTAAAAAGCAGTAAGCAACTTTTTTGAAAGATTTAATACCGTGCATAGTTAAACTACTGTGTTTAAAAAACTAAAACATACTGTATTTTTTATGGCCATACAAAATATAAATTTCTAGAGCACTTAAAAATGAAATAATGTATAAAATACAAATTAAAATATAAAAAATGAAAACTAGTATGTTTAAATAACTTAAATATGCTGTCTTCCTTAATTCCAATCTAAAATACATATTTTTAGAGTCCTTAAAAATGAAATTAAAATATATAAATAACAAAATAAAATATAAAACATAAAAACTAGTATCAGAATAGTATGTTTAAATAACTTAAATATACTATCCTTCTTACTGTCATTCTAAAATAGATATTTTTAGAGTCTTTAAAAGTAAAATTAAAAAATAAAAAGCACAAAATTAAATGTAAAACATTAAAACAAGTATCAGACCAGCGTGTTAAATACACTTTTTTAATCATTTTTGGTTCATTTTAAAGTTTGGTAATTTTTGGGTCCTTAAAAAGGAAATTAAAAAATATAAAATACAAAATAAAAATAAACTTTAAGACATGAAAATTCGTAACAGACTAGTTATGTTTAAAAAACATAAATGCGCTTTTTTATTTAATGACTACCAAATTATATATCTTTAGGGTTCTTAAAAATGAAATTAAAATATATAAATTATAAAATAAGTATTAAAATATGAAAACTAGTATCAGACTAGTATATTTAAGCAACTTAAGTACACTTTTTTACCTTATGACTTTCCAAATTATATATTTGTAGAGTCCTTAAAAATTAATTTAAAATATAAAAAGTACAAAATAAAATATAAAATATGGCAACTGACTATATGGCAACCATTTGTTAGAATATAAAATTCACGTAAAAAGTCAATGACCTGAATATGATAATGATTTTTTAAATATTATTTGCAAGAAGCATATTCCGTAGGTAAAAAAATACAATAAGCTAAAGAACTCATCTATTACTCTAACAGCTATTAATGAAGTCATTTTGAAATCAAGGTAACATTAAAAAATTAACAACGTAAAATAAATGCTAGAATTAGAATTCTCCTTCATACTCCACTTTCCCCAAAATATTTTTCTACTTATCCAGAAAATAATTGCATTATCAGAAGGCCTCCAAAAGACCGAAAAATTTATCCGAAAGTACCCTTATTAACTTTGAATTCCTGGGAAAGATTTAATTAGTTGCTAGACGAAAAATGCTGTTCGATTTTCAATTCCCATTCCCACCTTCGAAATTCTAAATGATAATTAGTACCATCCGGAAAAATTGTCCTGGAACAAAAGAATACATTAGCTTTACTTTTATTCTACGCAGCAGGCTTTATTTAATCCAAAAATAGCTTTACTAATTAATTAAAATGTGATAAAGAAATACGGGATTGATCATTGCTGGTGTTGAGAACAATGAGAAATGATTTGCTTTCGAAATGGGAAGTTATTACAATCATTAGAGATAATTCATGTCAAAAACGAAATCATTAAATCGGATAATTAGATTATTAGTCATCTTTTCTGTAGGTTGGTTTAATCATGCATTGTTTTAATTTATTTGATAAATTACCTAGTTTACTACAGAGGGCATAATTCTCGTATTCATTGCTTTTTGGATAATAAAAATATTAATATACAATATGATTTATAATCAGATTATTTGTTTCAAATTATTAACCGAAGTTTTAAGCATAGTTCCACCCAAATCACAGCAGCCCATTTTGATACCCTGGAATCTTGCTTTATTCATATAAATGCTGATTCCCTCGTTGATGAAATTAGTTCCTCACCACCTCTCCCTGGCGTTTGGAAATGCAATTTATCCTGATTTACCCCTCTTGGCCACGATACTATTTCTTGTTCTGTTTTTAATATTTGTTTCTCTCTCTGCTACCAAGGTTTTTCGAGTTTAGTTTCACACCTTCATTTTCCCATTTTTCGTTGGCAATTTTATGATTCAAATCATTTTTGTTTCTTCTCTTTCACGTGTGGCAAGTCTTGAAAATGGGCACCTGTTTTTGAGTGCTAGAAAAATGTTCGCTGCTGTTTCCCATTTGTATATTTTTGAAGCAACTGAAGTCTTTAATAAAGTAATATAGTCTTAAGTGTTGATTTTTTAAACTCTGTGATTGTTAATAACTCTGGCAAACCAATATAAAATCAAATTTATGGTTATGAAATATGTGGCTATTATTTTTCAGGTTTGAAGACTTGAGGAAGACTTAAGACCAGGTTTGAGACTTAATTTATTTTGATAAGCTTGATATTTATTTATACATTTATATGAGCCGCAATGGATCAGGGGATCGAGCGTTCGCTTTCCTATGAGAGGAACCGGGTTTGAATCCCATTCGAAATGAATTCCGCATCGGTCTTGCATCGACCACAGTGTTGACTTGAAATATCCTCAGTAGTAGTATTAAATGAAATATACATGTATGTATCTTGGATGTGGAAATATGAAGATGCAAAAATGAAATAAAGGTAAATGCTCTTTTATGTAAAGCAAAAACTTGGAAAAGTACATATTGCAACAAATATGTAACACACACTTTTCTCTAATATCTGTAAAACTCCTTAAATTATTTGAAACAGGGAGTAAGACTTGAAAGAAGATTCGCCAAATGCGGTAATCATTCCACTGTCTTTCTCTTTGGTAACCGGACAATTTTAAAGGTACTTTCAAAACTTCTTAACTAAAATCAGATAACAAGAACTCTAAATTAAACCAACATTCGCAAGCAAATTTCTGTTAAATGACAAGGACACTCTTACAGAAATCTGATTGCTCTCAAACTTTAAACGCTTATAACGCAATTTTATTAGTAATGTAACTTTAAAATATTTTTTGCATTGAAAATGGCTTAAAAAAAGAAATTCATTTAGCTTATTACCCCAAATTAATTTGATTTTCACGACCATTTCTTTTGTTGAGAAGGTTACAAAAATGATACCACAGGCCACCGTGGTACATATTAGTTTTGATGCTTTTTAAGAACAGTAAATGGCATCGCTTGTTTATTTCCCATGGAATTTTTATGTTTTGTGATTGTCGTTAAATGCTTTCGAGTTTTATCTATAAACTTGTTGTGTACGTTAAATCATCGTTATTTATCTGTTATTTAATCTCATTCTTTAGTATTTGTAAACCTGCCAGTTGAATTTTATCATATATGGTACTTTTTGCAACATTTGGCGCATGGAACATTGACATGCCATCTTGAATGTAATTTGAAGTTAAGCTAAAGATTGAAATTTGTGTTCAGTGTTTACTAAAGATTATAATTCTCAAATTAAATTCTTAGATGGTGAATCTCCGAATAAAACAGGTATTTCGACAAGATTACAAAAATTCATGGATAAATTTAGAATTATTAAAGATTCAGACGATAAAATTTATCATGAACTTTTAACGAAAGAAAAGATTACAGATGCCGAAATCGAAGAACTTTTGAATGCAAGTGAGTATTGTATTAATTTTTATTAGATTCATAAATCAATTAAGTCTTTAGATAGATCTGGAACTATTTTAGAGGCTCATTTGTCCAAGTACACTAAACAGAAATATCTTAGAGCATAGTACTACTAGGTATTAGAAAATTTTGAAAATCAGAAGTTATTTATGTACCAATATTAGATTTTTTAAAATTTTTTTTATCAAAGATGTTACGACCACACAAAAACGTTAATTTCACCAGAATTTTTTTTCCTTGTGAGAAGCAATACAAAGTTATATAGTAGTGTATCGAACTTTTAAAATTAAAAATTTTTTAACAAAGAAAAATATAAAAATCAACTTTGAGCACTAATAATCATTATGACGTGTCGCAAATACATAAAGAATTCTTATATTACCACTCTTTTTCCTCTAAAATAAGCTTGAAACGTTGTATATTACATATTTGTTGAAAGTCCCTTACCTAATATTTTGCTTCACGCAAAACATAATTTACCTTTAATTCATACTTGCAAATCTACATTTTCACATTCCATTTACATGTATTTTCACATGTATCAATAAATATCCAGCTTATCAAACTAAATTAAGTCCAATTTATTCCTGATGTTAAATCTAGTTAGTTAAATTATTTAATTTTCAAATTTTTATTTTTATGTTGTATTCAAATTCACCTAAGGTAATTAAATGATATATTAAGGCACTGGGCTAATTAAACTAATATCGAAGGAATAATATAATTACGTTCTGTTTAAGGACGATACATAATAGCAAAACAATAGATTGCACATCACTCATTCTATTTTTTATTGTTGTTTTTTATTGTTGGACGATACATAATAGCAAAACAATAGATTGCACATCACTCATTCTATTTTTTATTGTTGTTTTTTATTGTTGGACGATACATAATAGCAAAACAATAGATTGCACATCACTCATTCTATTTTTTATTGTTGTTTTTTATTGTTGGACGATACATAATAGCAAAACAATAGATTGCACATCACTCATTCTATTTTTTATTGTTGTTTTTTATTGTTGGACGATACATAATAGCAAAACAATAGATTGCACATCACTCATTCTATTTTTTATTGTTGTTTTTTATTGTTGGACGATACATAATAGCAAAACAATAGATTGCACATCACTCATTCTATTTTTTATTGTTGTTTTTTATTGTTGGACGATACATAATAGCAAAACAATAGATTGCACATCACTCATTCTATTTTTTATTGTTGTTTTTTATTGTTGGACGATACATAATAGCAAAACAATAGATTGCACATCACTCATTCTATTTTTTATTGTTGTTATAACTCATTGTTTGGTTAATGACTTTTATTCGTTTTCAATGGATTGCAGGAAGAAAAACGTAACAAAAATCAAACATAATACTATTGTGGAGGACGGGTTTAAAAACATCAAAACTTTTTCTGATGTTTAAACCAATAAACCAATGTTTGAATCAAAGAAACAAGAAAGAGATGAAAAACGATTATTAAAATCAATTTCGTTAATGAGATGCGTTTTTGAGGATCTTTATACTGCTTTCTCCATTTCGAAATCAATTGATTTCGATAGTATTTTTTTTTCATCAAAAAGTAATAATTTTTATTTACTGCTAGAATTTTACAACTTTAATTTTGGCAAAAAATTCTAAAAATATAAATTAATGATTGTCACTACCGAACACTCTTCATAAATCTAAGAATTGTGTAGTAAGCTAGTTCAGTTCCATATTTTTTTTTAAACAAATGTACAAATGAATAAATAAATGGCACAAAATTCGCATCAAAATAAATTAAATCCCTTATTATTAAATCTATTCTATTATCATTTCTATAATATACCGCGTATAACATTATGTATAATTAAAAGTTTTTTTAATTTAAATTGTATGCACTCTAACTAGAGATAAATGAAAAATGCTAGAAAATAGGGCGTTTTAAGCTAGTTTTAAAAAAATAATTTGATATGAAAGTTAATCAAATTAAAAAAGAATGAAGTAGGTAGGTACTTTATTTACGTCGCACTAGAGCTGCGCAATTGGCTATTAGCGATGTTTTGGGAAACATCCCGGAGAATGATCCAATGAAATGACATCGTAATTTCGATCCTCTCCTGAGAGGATTGCTCCCTTTGCTATAATAGCCCGACGACCTGGGTGTAAAGTTGAGCACTTTTCGGTAGTTTAACGAGGACCGATAACCGCTATGCTATTATATGCTATTTTTAAAAATGTTATGAAGTGTTTAGTCACTATTTATGACTGTTAGGTTAAGTTTCGCCCATCTTGAGCTAGCGCATTCTTTGCAAATTATGAAAATCGCCCAAAACGTCAGTATGAAAAACACATCCGAAGAAGAAATGAAAGTTTTTCCTTTGCATTGTTTAAGATTGTAAAATTTTGCAAAAAATGGAAAATTATTCGCTGATTTTAATGATTTTTAACTAAAAAAAAATTAGTCATATTTTCTAATTTTTTTAAAAAATTATTTACCTCTTTAATGCTTAAACTATTTGTTCATTGTACGACCCAATTAATATTTTTATGGAAACATGGTATATATATAGTTCAAAATTATGAATTTCTTTCGTGTTAAAGCTACTTAAATTGTGTTTTATTTTTAATTGTCCTTGACTAAAGAGTTTACAATACACTCTTAATATTATTTTGAACACAATAGCGGTGCTAGAATGAAAAAGTTTTTTTTAAGAAAAATAAAATTTAAAATTTACACACGAGAAAAAAAATGACTAAAACTGCATAAATATGAAACAAAGGCCGTGATACCTTGGTTGGTAGGGCACTATGCCCATCTCCAAGAGGTCCTGCGTTCGATCCCTGCCGGCCGAAGACTCCCCATGTAGTAAATAGTGAACGATTCACGTGAAATCTGTTTACTATCAAAGTCCTCCCAGGTCCCATAACAAATCATACCTCTGGGGGTACTGATCCATCAGTTTCCTTGTTTTCTGGATTGGTTCAAAATTACGAGGCTACGGAGTTAAACATCAGAAGTCGTAAACCCTAAATTGGGTCTGCTGTTCAACGACGGTTATAAAATAAAAATAAAATATGAAGCTATATAAATATTTACCGTATTCCTGGCTCTATGTTGGAAACACCAAAAAGCTCGGTAATTTTTACAGAAGTGCTTTGGTAATGATTTTAGTAAAATTAACAATAAAATATAATTTTATGTCTTGTAAAGTATGGTAATTTTATCACGATATTTTAGAGTACGACATAAATTATTCGGTCAAATTTACTTTTGAGTTTTATATTTTTTAAAAAATGTCTGGTAATAAGTAGTATAACTTTGAGATCCAGAATTTCCAATAAACCGTTCTTATATGAGTGGGAAAATTACCAAATGAATGGTTTAATGACTTTATATTTTTGTTTCATAAACCAGAAGTATGTTTTTTATTAGAAATGTTATTATCATACAGTACAGTTTATTTTTCAGAATTCTTTCCCTTTGCTGATCAGCAAACTATGCTGCCAAAAACTGTTCATTATATACCTGCTGTTAAAATGTTGGCAGTATGTAGTTCTGAGCCTGAAACACAGCCTTAGAAAAATACCATTTGAATCATTCAAAATCGCATCTCAATCTAAATGTATAACGATTTTCATCATTATACTTTTAGGAAAATATTTTATAAAAAACTTTAAATTTTTTACAACGCTTCATTGTGGCGTTTCTTTTCAAATGAACTTTTATAAAAGTTTACCGTAAACAATACCAGGATTCCTTATGACTTTTTATTCAACTCATACCTTTTGAAATGCAAACATGTAAAGCAATACTTTACTATGCGCTGTTTATTACAGTATTGATAATCTATAAAAGTAAAAACCCTACAAAATAAAAATTCCTCCGAATTTCCAAAAAAAAAGGTCTCATCAAAATACGATTTACTGCCGGATATTCGTTTCTGAAGATACTTTTTAAGTTATAAGCGTAGTATCGCTACAAAAGCAAATAAAAACCGATATAAAAGATCCAGCCATACACCCACAGTTTTTCGCTTTTCAAGATGAAATAAAAAAAAAATAAAAAGAACGAAATATTTACTGCAACAAATCCCTGGTATTTGCACAACGCGACTATTCCAGAGATACCAACAATCGGCAAAAAGAGTTTTCTTGGTTTCTTCTTCTTTTTTTGCAGCAAATCGTGACGATTTCTACAATCAGCAACCCCCCTGCTACAGAAAAGGGTTGTTTGTTGGTCAATATTTACTTTCTTTGCCACGCAATATCTCGCCTTGGCGAAAGTAGAATCTTTTCTGGTTACAATTCTTAGAGAAGGAATAAAAGTAATTCTCCAGAGAATGAGTTACAATGAAAAGAAAGAATAGATGATGTGTAATCTATTTTTATGCCACTTCTATGCGTTGTAATTAAATGGAAGATTTTTTTAGTTTTTAACATTCGGAAATAGTTTAAAAGGATTTGTTTCGTAGTTTTTTTTTTTATTACTTTTAATTAAAGTAAATACTATTTAAATTAAGGTACATTAAAGTATTTTAATTAACTGGGTGGAACATGAAAGGAATAAATAATCTTATTTAATTTATTTGGATGTGAAATTTGTGTATGTTTAAAAAAAGAATTATAGAAACTTAGCCAGACCGTAAAAAATTTTTTTTTAACTAATAATGAATATTTGTATTTACCTTTGTCAATTTATATTTTTTGAAGACTAATCAATTGGAAATTGTGCACATTGATAAAACGGAACTAAGATTTCCCCATGACAAATTAAATGAACTATTAGTGATGAGTATTGCATAAGATAAATTTCACAGCATATTTGAATACCGGAGAATAAACTCATCTCTGTTTCATACGACAGACAAACAGGTTTCGGTGTTTTTAATCTTGCTCTCCTCAATAGTGATTTGTTTAATTTCAGTAATTTTTTTAAGTCTTGGATCAGGAATAAAAAGTTATTCTCCAGAAAATGAGTAACAATAAAAAAAAGAGTAGATAGTGTGTAATATATTTTGATGGGGCCTCTTCTATGTATTGAAATTAAATGGAAGATTTCATAGTTCTTAAGATTCAAAACTAGTTTAAAAGTATTTATATTGTAGCTCGTTTTGATTCCATTTAATTAAAGTAAAGACAATTTAAATTAAGGTACATTAAAATATTTTAATTTACTCGGTGAAACATGAAAACAAAATAAATAATCGTATTTATTTTATTTGGATGTGAATTTTGTGTATGTTTAAAAAGGAATTATAGAAACTTAACCAGACCGATGCAATATTTTATAGATAAACTATAGATTACTAACAAAATGTATTCGTATTTACCATCCTTCATTCATATATATATATATTTTAATATTTAAATCTTATCAAAATTGAATTAGATTGATAAAAAGAAACTAATATATCTCAATGGGAAATGAAATACCATCAAATTTAGATAAATCATTAGTCAAAAAAGTGGTGTAAGAAAATTTTTTAAACATATTTGATTACTGGAAAGTAATATTTTAACTCATCTGTTTTATAAAACAATCGAACAGATTTTAATTTTAATCATGTACTCCTCAATAGTGATTTAGTGCCGTAGGTCTCTTTAAATTCTCAGAAAATAAATAAATGTAATCATCGGGAAAATCACTTACATTAAAAAGAAAGAATTTATGATGAATAACCTATTTTTGTTTGACATCTATACGTTGTAATTAAACATAAAATTTTTAATTTTAAAATATCAAAACTAGTTTAAAACGCCTTGTTTTCTAGCTTTTTTTACTTATCTCTAGTTCGAGTGCATACAATTTAAATTAAAAATACTTTCAATGGTGCATAATATTATAGGCTGTACATAATAGAAATGATAATAGGAGATTTAATAATAAGAAATTTAATTTATTTTGATACGAATTTTGTGCCATTTATGTATTCATTTGTACATTTGTTTAAAAAAATAAGGAACTAAAGCAGCTTGTTACAAAATTCTTAGATTTATGAAGAGTGTTTCTTAATGACAATCATTAATTTATAATTTTAGAATTTTTGCCAAAGCTAAAGTTGTGTAAAAAAATATAGTAGTAAACAGAAATTATTACATTTTGATGAAAAAAAAAATACTATCGAAATCAGTTGACTCAGTAATGGAGAAAGCAGTAATGGATAAAGAACCTCAAAATACATTTGATTGCCGAAAATGTTTTTAATAATCGTCTTTCAACTCTTTCTTGCTGTACTGATTCAAACATTGGTTCATTGTTTCAAAAATCAGAACAAGTTTTGATGTTTTTAATCCCGTCCGCCACTATTGTGGTTTGTCTGATTTTTGTAAAGTTTTCATTCTTGCAATCCTTTGAAAAAGAAAAGTCATGACCCAAAGAGTGAATTATAATAAAAAAAATAGAATGATTGATGTGCAATCTATTGTTTTGCTATTAAGTTAAATAGAACGTTAGTTGCTTTTTCTTTCCAAATTAGTTTAAAAGAGCCTAATGCTCATTTGACTACTTTAAATTGATTTCAACACAACTTAAATAAAAAGGTTAGTATTCAGTATTTTAACTAACTAGATTTAACATCAGGAATAAATTAGACTGAATTTAATGTGATTAGCTGGTTATTTATTTATACATTTGTGCATTTTGAGTGTAGAAATGTAGACACGCAAGTATGAATTTTTATTTTATGACCGCCGTTGAACAGCCGACCCAATTTTTGGGTTTACGACTACTAATGTTCAACGCCGTAGCCTTGTAATTTTGAACCAATCCAGAAGACAAGGAAACTGCTGGATCGGTACCCCCAGAGGTATTGATTTGTTATGGGAACATGGAGGGCAAGTATGAATTAAAGATAAATTGTGCTTTGCGTGAAAATATTAAATTTTCTACCTCTTTGATTCAATGCGTTTTCTAGAAAAATAAATACCCTGACGCCAAGGGAACTCTATCCCAAGATTTGTCTACCTCTGAAGATATTTTA
The DNA here is from genome assembly GCA_949128135.1 of Parasteatoda lunata. Lineage (NCBI taxonomy): Eukaryota > Metazoa > Arthropoda > Arachnida > Araneae > Theridiidae > Parasteatoda > Parasteatoda lunata. Next base: position 81,239,451 of record OX421977.1, read on the forward strand.
AGTCAGCACTGTGTTTGGTTAGAGCCGGGTACGGAATTCGTATCAACCAGCCATCGCTGGGATTTAAACCCAGTTCACCTCATTGGAAGGCAAACGCTTTATCCCCTCCGCCACCACCGTTCTGCCTCTCCCCATAATATAGAATTCGTAAACCGTTATATGGACGCCAGTGTTTTTAATTCAAGAAAATTTGTAACTATTTCTCTCACTTTTTCCCCGCCAACACACCTGAATACGTTAGACTAAAAAAAAAGAGTTTTGGCAATTAATGAATTAATTGTTAGTTAATTAAGTCTTAAATCAATTATTAGCCATTATTCTAGTGCTTACATGACACACGCATTTTTGGTTTATCTGTGAACGGAGGCGTCCTGTGTGTCTTAACCTTGCAGGCCACCATCAATACATCTGACAGTAAATCCAAAAGTTCGTGAGTCATACATAATTTAGAATAATTTTCGCCAAGGAAAGTTTAAGAATCCGTGCAATGGCTATTAATGGATTTAATTTATTGCCAAAACTGTTTTTTTAGTCTTACGCATTCACATGTGCTGGCGGAAAAAGAAATAATAACGAATTGTAATGAATTCAAAACAATAGCAATCATATAACGGTTATTTAGTATGCTAATGTGTTAGGCAGATCTAGAGGGATTCTCCGAAAATATATTTTAGTCTGCTCTCAATTCAACGTTGTGGAATTAAAAGATTACCGATTTTTATTCACTGAGCAAAAAATTAAATCAGATAACAATTGTGGAAATAAAAAATTACAAATTTTTATTTACTGAGCAAAAGATTAAATCTGATAATAATTCAATTTTTTAATGCTATGAAATATGTTATGCTTATTTCAGCATGATAATTATAAATACATTTTCTTATTGAGTTTTTTTTTAAATTTAACTCATCATGGTTCATTATGACCATATAAATTAATATAAATCGTCATAATGAATAAAAACAATGTCTTTATTTGTATAATCTTAAAAAGGCAAAAAACCGATTATACAGGTTGTTCCGTTAAGATCTCGCTCTTAATTATGTTTGTTTCTATAATCCTTATAAAAAATGAAAACAACAAAAAGTATACACATTGTAGCAGCAAATTAATATTTAAGAAGAAAAATAAATGCAATAAAAATTTGACGATTTACAGACGGAGATTGAGGGAGGAAACAGTGAGGAGTTGGAAGACGATTATTAGAATACTCGGTAAATTTTAACCTCAAATGAAAACTGTTTTGATGTTTGTTACATTCGTCATTCTATGCTGTAAAATGCTTTGTGAAATTCGAAAAAAAAAATTATATATATTTTTTTGTTTAACTGTTGATTTACGTCCCATTGTTTATATATATTTTTTTTACTTTTATTTTTGATAAGGATTCTTAACAATGAGTGTTTTTATAAAGAGAGGATTTTATGGTAGAAAAATTTAAGCTGATCAACGATTTAAATCAATTGCTATCATTAAAAACAAAAAGCCAAAATTCCTCTAAAAAATATATTAGTTTATTTTTTGAAAATTAATTTCCTTTTAGAAACTAAACATAATTTTTTTCACAAATCAAATATATCAAGAAGTTTTACAGTGTTTTTAATAAAAATGTCCCTTAAACCTTTGAATGTAAAATTTAGGATTAATATTCAATAAAGTAGGGCAAAGTATGAAATATGACTGCCTTAAGTTGGGCAGAAATCCAATTTCCGACTTTTTCTGTCGCCAGGAAATATATAGTCATTGACGGTACTGTGCCAGTACACGCCGATATTCCTATTTGCAATCTGTTTCTGTCAGAAAACGTGGTGGTAACAAAAGATCCTGTCTCAATGGTTTTCATAGATATATTTCAGTCATAGAGATAAAAAGTATCATGCTCTTCGTGACAAAACAGAACTTACAGTCATCTGACGTGAAGAGTTTTTTTAAGGTTGAAACACTAGATATTGGGGGTAAAAGTTTATGAAGTGATGGATAAATTAAAAAAAAAAGAACTTTTCATGTGTACATTTGTTAATTATGTCTTAAATATTTCTAGATATTATTCATGTGTACATGTTATTAAACTTATTTCTAGTTATTACTAGTTTATATTTATTATTACACTTTTTGATACGTATTATTTAACTTATTAATATTAAATATTTTTTATTGGTTGATTGAATTATTTTATATATATATATATATATATATATATATATATATATATATATATATAGCAAAATAAATAAATACAAAAAAAATTAGGAAGAACAATAAGTATCATTTATTGCGCATAAGCTGCAAGTAAATAGAACTCATAAGATAAGTTTAAAATGAAGAAAAAACAAAGGTAAATTACAGACAAATGAAAAAAGGAGGGGGGGGGGAAATAATAATAACGACAAACAACTGGGGAAAGAAAAACAATTAATAAATTAAAAAGAAAAAAAAATAAATACAATAAAATTCTAAAATACTTTCTTAGTGATCTCAATAGTTTTTGTTTAAAGATATCAAATAGATTCTCTTTACCTTTAGGTATGCTAACAGAATGGAAATGGGGTGTTTATTATTACTTTAAAAGCTTTATTCTCAATAATAAGAATAATTCAAATAACAGTAACAATCCAACAATTTTTTCTAATATTGTTCAATCATTTAAGCAACTTCAAAAAAATTTTGTAATTTATTCCGTAGACAAACCTAACAATAATTATGCAATCTTCTGTAAAAAATTCTATGTTGAACTTTTAAATACGGAATTAAAAAATAGTAAAAATTTTAAACTTAGTAATTTGGATAATAATATTGTCATTAAAAAAAATTTAGCTTTATGTAAGAGATTAAAAATTAAAATTAGAAATACACAATTTCCTTACTTAATTATCAGTCCGAAATTTCATAAAATTCCTGTTAAATTTAGAACTATCACATGTGGATCTTATACTTATCAAATTAAACCTGGCACCATTTTCTCTAACTACTTAAATAAATTTATTAACAGTATTTCTAAAGAAGGCTTCTCTTGGATTATCACTAATAATCAACCTATTTCAGATTTCATTAAACATAATAAAATTAATTCTATTGCAACTTTTGATTTCCAGGATCTTTTCAATAGCATTCTCCTTTCTAAACTAAAAGATGTCCTTTTGAATTATTACTATGATTTCAAAAATATCCTTTGTTGCGATTTTGATTATTGGGAAATTCTGATTAATTTTTGTCTTTTTAATAATTATCTTTACAATGGAAGGGATATTTTTCTTCAAATTGATGGAATACCACAAGGTTCTAATTATTCATCTCTCTTAGCAGACTTATTTTTGCATTATTATGAAAAAAATTACATTCTTAGTATTAAATTTGTTTTTAGATATATTGATGACTTAATTATCTTTAATTTTCAAGACTATACTATTTTATTAAATGATATTTACCCCGAGTAATTAATCTTGCTTCGTAATCATGATGATAATATTAACTTCAATTTTTTGGATTTGGGTATTATAAAAGAAGAAAATATCTGCTTAGTTGATTTATACGATAAAAGAAATGATTTTAATTTTAATATAAATAAACTAATTACTTGGAATTCTAATGTTTCTAGGAGCATATATTTAAATACTACTTTTAATGAAATTAATAGATCCATTAATTAATCCATTTCGGGCAAATCCGTGGCTAAAATTATTTACTAAAAAATTTCTTTATTAATTTATACAATTTTTCCATGTGCAAATCCATTTCGGGCAAATCCGTGGCTAAAATTATTTACTAAAATAAGTTGTTTTTCTTTTTTTAATTTTTCTTTATTAATTTATATAATTTTTCCATGTGCAAATCCATTTCGGGCAAATCCGTGGGTAAAATTATTTACTAATAAATTTCTTTGTTAAATCATACAATTTTTCCATGTGCAAATCCATTTCGGGCAAATCCGTGGCTAAAATTATTTACTAAAAAGATTTCTTTGTCAATTTATATAATTTTTCCATGTGCAAATCCATTTCGGGCAAATCCGTGGCTAAAATTATGTGCAAAACTGGCAATTCATGTATCTTTCTCTTTTCTTTTTTATATTCTTTTCTTGAATAAATATTTATTTTCTAAAATTATTTATAGTCAACTTCTTTAAATTATCCAGTATAATATTACCTCGCGCACATCCGTTTTCTGACCCATCCTTGGTAACTAACAAATCAAACGGCCTTCAGTAATGCAGCAAGAACGTACTTTAAACTCCTCTAGTTACACTCAATTTGCGCTTTTGTTTTCATAGTTTTCATATTTTGCAATCTGGCAATCTTGTTACGTAAACATTTTAAATCATTCTTGAAAAATTTCCCGTTCATGTAAGTTCGCTATAATTCACTGCTCGCTTTGAAGATTTTGTTTTATTCTGCTCTTCCTTTATATTTTATTTTCTGTTTTTACGTGTTATTTTTACTTATTGTGTTTAATTGTTTTTTTTTTTTTTCGTCGTAATTTTTGTAAAAAAAAATTTTGAGTGCTCCTCACACTATTGTATTGATATATTTTGCTTTGGCTATATTGATACAATATTAGAAAGCACTCTTTTTCGGATATAATCGTGTGGGCTGATGAAAAGATTATATCTTTTATTTTCCGGTTTTTTAAAAAAACTTTAATCTTTTATTTATTTTTTTTTTTAAACTTTATTTTTTTTTCTTTTTAATTTATTAATTGTTTTTTTTCCCAGTTGTTTGCCATTATTATTATTTCCCCCACTCCTTTTTTCATTTGTCTGTAATTTACCTTTGTTTTTTCTTCATTTTAAACTTATCTTATGAGTTCTATTTATATATATATATATATATATATATATATATATATATATATATATATATATATATATAATGATGAAAATCAAAAAGTTTTATTTGCTGCGCAATTTATTTTCTATTTTTTACGTGATATTCATTGCTTAATGTGTTTTATTTTATTTTGTTTCAAAATTTTTTTTTGAGTGATCCTTACATTATTGTTTTTATATATTTTGCTTTGGCTATATTGATACCACGTTAGAAAGCACCTATTTTTGCGGATATAATCGTGTGAGATGATGAAGAGATTATATTTTTTAAGAATTTTTATAATTTTTTTTCTTTTTCTCCTTTTTCATTATTCGGTAATTTTCTATAATAAACGGAAAACACAATAAAACAATAAACGGAAAATATCATGAAACAATTGTGCAAATGCAATGCTTGAATGAACAATATCAGTATTATTCTAATATATAGTTTTATCTTGCCTCCTGCCCATATTAAACTATCGTCTGATTATTAAGCGGAACTCATTTTCTGACTCAACCCATCGTCAATAGCGCTTATCTAGGCTAATTCTCATCAGCATTAACCGAAATGCATATGTTCGAATCGAATTGGTGTGCATCAAACATTTTAACAGAATTCCCTTGACCATTGATTACTACACTATTCTGAATTCATGGACGTATTATTATTATCTGTATTATTGTAGAACTTAAGCGTAGTATTAATAATACTATCTTGTTTGCAGATAGATCATCAAAATGTTCTACAAACGATTTACTCATTTGGGATGAAAGGATAATTAAGAACCTCAAATAATGTTCTCAATACCTTAATTGGACTTCATATAATGCTTAATCGCGAATAATTAGGAAGAGCTTAAAGACACTATTAAGTATTTTGTATTAAAGAAAATATTTGCCAAGCTTGGCGAGAGTTCAAAATTACAATATATGCTTCTTAATGGTTTTCGGATCAATAGCGTAATTTTAGTCTTCCTGCTTTAGTTCTGCCGGAAAATTGCTAAGCTTTTAAAACGTTAAACAATTTTGATTGTTTTAGTATTGCAACGAAAATATGACACTTTATTTTGAAAAGCATTCAAATTAAATGTGGGGTTTTGTTTGCTGACGAAATTATTACCTGTAAACATGCTCTCTTTTTATTTTATAGTGTTTAATCAAATTATTTCTAATACTTTATTGTTTAAAAATGTATACTACTTTATTATGTATACTACTTGAATGTTTGGTACTTTATAGTTTAAAAATATGTACTACTTTATAGACTTTAAATATCTGATACTTTATATTTTAAAGACTATAATAAGTATAAATAATCACTCTAATAATACACTAAGAAAACAAAGTATGGTCAAAACTGGCAGAACATGGTAAAATTTAGCGTGTTTCTGGCTCTATCAGATTATTAAATCACGATATGAGGTTACCAGATGTGTTAATTAAAAGAGTAATTGTTTTTGACAAATACTATTAGTCACAAATATCTTATCTGATACACGATGGCTCAGGGAATAGAGCCTTCTAATGAGGTGAACCGAGTTCGAACCCCAGCGATGGCTCGTCATTTTAAATTCCGCATCCGGTTCGCACTGACCACAGTGCTGACAAGAAATATCCTCAGTGGTAGTAGGATCATGGGTTAGAGTTCCCTTGCCGTCAGACTGACCGTTGAACATTTTCGTTGTTTTCCTCTTCTTGTACCGCATATGAGGGTTAGTATCATAAAGAAGTCTTCCACGAAGGCAAAATTTCTCTTAATACGTGATCCAGGAATTCTCTTGGCTTCTGGATTGGGTTCATACTTATAAGGCTACGGAGTTGAATATAAATAATTGTAAACTCAAAATTAGGTCGACTGTTCAACGACGGCTATAAAATGATATCTTATCTACAAATATCTCTTGAACAGGTTGAATTTAATTTATCATGCTTTGCATAAGCTAATAATAAAATCTTTTGTTATAAGATGAACTTAGTAGTAATCTATTCAATAGAAAAAATCCTTGTTTTAATGAAAAGAGTAGATTTCGAACATCGTTGAAGCATCGCCAAAGTATTATAAACAACCACCGATTAAACAGTAACAGTTACTTTACATGATGGAGATGTAAGCAACAAATGCTTTTTAACCTTTTTAATTTTTTAACTTTCTTTTTGATTATCTGTGATCTGTTTAGAAATATAATCAACGTTGAGTAATTTGAATCAACGCAAATCCTGAGCTGCGATACACATTACCTAGCCTGGCTCGTGTATAAACAGAATTAAGCTTCCATATGAACTTAATTGCAGTAATCTATCTTCTTTCCAATTTTAATGCGCAATATCTTCTTATAATCCCCGTTATAAATATTTTAAAACGCTTCATAATAATGCATGTTAGTCATGCATGTAATGCAATCAATGAGCGAAAATTTCACAAAATAATTTCACGTAGAATGAAGTCAGTCTAATTTAATCTTATCTAAAAGTAATGTTGTAATCTAACCTCTCCACGAATTATAAGAAATTGAAAAAATTGAGAAACGTCTCTTATATATATATGTTTCCCCTGCACGCAGAGAACTTTTATGTTTCAAAAAGGAAAATCTTTCTACAAGAAGATAACAAAATGAGTAGATTAGCTTATAGCTTGCATAGGGAAACTAATATGAAAGCAGCCCAAAATTTCAAACTGAAACTGAAATGTATGTAAGTTGGTACTAATTTACTATTTTTATTTTATTTTACCGTTTGTACTATTTATGTCGCCCTAGAGCTGCACAACAAGCTATTTAAATGTAAAAAAAGAAAAGGAGTAAATAAATCTTAAATAATTGAAAATGAGGGATAAAATGTATGATTTTACTTTTTTATGAAACTACGGGGCTAAGCCGTGATTTCGTTTCCGCTTTCTCGCCCCGATATTTGCTTTACAATAACTGTTCCTTAGCATAAAATAGTTTTTCCTCCAAAATTTTATATTATTTACTTAAAATATATGTACTATAAAGAATTTTTGATTCTTCTTCTATTCTTCTTCTATAAGAATATGTACTATAAAGAATTTTCTATTCTTTTTCTATTCTTCTTCTATAAGAATATGTACCATAAAGAATTTTCTATTATTCTTCTACAAGAATACGTACTATAAAGAATTGTCTATTCTTCTTCTATAAAAATATGTACTACAATGTATTTTCTATTTTTCTTCTATTCTTCTTCTATAAGAATATGTACTATAAAGAATTTTCTATTCTGCTTCTATTCTTTTTCTATAAGAATATGTAATATGAAGAATTTTCTATTCTTCTTCTATAAGAATATGTACTATAAAGAATTTTCTATTCTTTTTCTATTCTTCTTCTATAAGAATATGTACCAAAAAGAATTTTCTATTATTCTTCTACAAGAATACGTACTATAAAGAATTGTCTATTCTTCTTCTATAAAAATATGTACTACAATGTATTTTCTATTTTTCTTCTATTCTTCTTCTATAAGAATATGTACTATAAAGAATTTTCTATTCTTCTTCTATTCTTCTTCTATAAGAATATGTACTATAAAGAATTTTCTATTCTTCTTCTATAAGAATATGTACTATAAAAAATTTTCTATTCTTTTTCTATTCTTCTTCTATAAGAATATGTACCATAAAGAATTTTCTATTATTCTTCTACAAGAATACGTACTATAAAGAATTGTCTATTCTTCTTCTATAAAAATATGTACTACAATGTATTTTCTATTTTTCTTCTATTCTTCTTCTATAAGAATATGTACTATAAAGAATTTTCTATTCTTCTTCTATAAGAATATGTACTATAAAGAATTTTCTATTCTTCTTCTATTCTTTTTCTATAAGAATATGTAATATGAAGAATTTTCTATTCTTCTTCTATAAGAATATGTACTATAAAGAATTTTCTATTCTTCTTCTATTCTTCTTCTATAAGAATATGTACTATAAAGAATTTTCTATTCTTCTTCTATAAGAATATGTACTATAAAGAATTTTCTATTCTTCTTCTATTCTTTTTCTATAAGAATATGTAATATGAAGAATTTTCTATTCTTCTTCTATAAGAATATGTACTATAAAGAATTTTCTATTCTTCTTCTATTCTTCTTCTATAAGAATATGTACTATAAAGAATTTTCTATTCTTCTTCTATAAGAATTTGTACTATAAAAAATTTTCTATTCCTTTTCTATTATTATTCCATAGGAATATGCACTATAAAGAATTTTCTATTCTTCTTCTATAAGAATTTGTACTATAAAGAATTTTCTATTCCTTTTCTATTCTTATTCCATAAGAATATGCACTATAAAGATTTGTGGCCTCGTCTACGGCGTTCAAAACACATTTCTTTAAATTAAATATTTGTTTTGAGTCAGATACTATTGATAAATAGTATGTAAGATGTAATATGATTATATTTCCCTTATGGTTTTATTAAGATCTATTAGTGAACATGGATAATTTTGGTTAGTATTCTTTTAAAAAGAATAACATCGAAGGTTTTAATTATAATATTAAGGCTATAATAACACATTTTTGGTCTGTTAGAAACAATAATTTAATAATTTCGCTTACCAAACTGGCTGATATATTACATACAATTTGTGCATGCATCGCATTGTGCATAAAGCAGTCCGTTAAGATCTGAATCATGTTATGAATCTCTTTAACGATAATTTATAATTACATAGTAAAATAAATTGTTCCGAAAAATAATGATTGTAGAACGATTAATAACTTTAGATATGAATCCAAATAACTTTATCTTTACACGTATCGTAACATGATCTTAACATGAACATTATCTTAACATGAAGTTAATGTCTCAGAATTTCTTTATGATAAAGAAATAATCTTTAATTTTACTTTTCCAATTTAAAAAGCAATCAAAATCAAAGACGTATCAATAGCAGAGTAAATTTGAACATAATTAAATAAATATTTCAGGTAAATAAATAAATTCTTTAAATCCGGGATACAGCAATATTTTACAGAAAAGAACTCCTTTATGACTTAATTAAGTTGTTAAAAAAAGTTCTGCAACACCCTTTCAGAAAAATCTCGCTTATAGCAATAACGAATCAAAACCCGAAGTTCAGTTTTTATCATTTAGAGCTTATTGATGGAAATTCAAACTACGAACACCAGAAAACACAAAATGAATATTCAAAAAAGTTGAAATTTTTGCAGGTTTGTACAAACAAAAAAATAATTAATTTTCATAATAAAACTGGAACCTACCATGTGATGTTTGGTCAATAAAAATTTGCCAATACTTCTCTAATGTTATGAACAGGGCTCGTGAAATACGATTGCCCGGGGGCCATTTATGACCGATAAATTTTGAGTGGCGACTATATTTTTAGCTTTTTAATTGCAGTCTGACATTATTTTAATATTTAAATATTTATCAAAAAAATTGGTCTGAGAATTGACGAAATCCTTCCGGTTTCATCTGTGTTTTCAACAGTAATCAGAGAAAAAAATCTTATTTTTTCTTATCTTTGCACTCTTATGTATTCCTCTAATTTCTGATTCCATCTTACGTGATTCGAGATTAATGAGTCATAACCGTTTCGTTTTATTAACAACGGGAGTTTTATATAATTGTTTTTACAATTGAAAAAAAATATTGTAGAAAAAAAAAATATTGTAAAAAGTGGTTTTTCAAAATTTAGCCAAAATGTGTTAAAAAATCTCAGAAACAAATATTATAATAGACGAATTTGGAAAAGCCCATGCATTCAAAATTTAAACAGAATATACACAATTTTGAGCAAAACGCATGCACAAGAAAAATGTCTGAGAGAGATATTTATTAACTGCTGGGGCGATACGAACCAAGTAACTCCAACCTGTAGTAGGATACTCTAAACTCAACAGTTGTACAACAAAGTCCAGGGAGATTGAGGAAGCTCTATATATTTCATTCGCTTAAAAGTTTTTAAAATATGTCGAAATATAGATACAAAATAAAATTATCGATCTCTTGATTAAACTATTCAGATCATATTTTCCAAATTTAACCCTTTATACCATTGAAATTGTAAATTAGTATATCTTTAGTATTCCATTGCGGTGGTCACTATATTAAGCTTCTTAACTCTTTCTAAACTGGAATGAACAACTATGGGGGTTAAAGCATCCTACTACGAATCTGGAGGCCGTTAGCTTGAAACCTGATGACAGCTATCGAACATTTGTTTAACGCATTTCACCCTCCACATGCATTTATCCGTAAGATGTGTAAATACTATTTCAACTTTGAATGATTAAACAATACAGATTCGATTAGTTAACAGTTAGTTAGTTTAAACAATACATATTCGATTAGATTGTTGGGAGCTATTTTGACACAATTTTGCTCAATTTTAAAAAAAATATTTTTTTACAGTGTGATTATTGATATTTTCTCAAAAGAATACCGTAATCTACGAACACAATTTTTTTCATAATTCCAATCATAAATTGTAAAATAAAGAAGATAAATAAAAAATGAATAAATAAATGAATAAATAAAAAAAATCAATAATTAAATAAACAAAAAACTAGCCTTGCGAAATTTGAAACTCAATTAATAACTTTGAAGCTACTGTTTTAAATTATTGTATTGAATAACGGATTTTTCATTATTGTCAATATAAATTAAAAGATGCTATTTACTCAATTTTTTTACCTTTTTTATGATTTAAAACACATAAGAAATTATTTTGCAACCGTTTCTAAATCTTTGTAAGAAATAATATGCGAGTAAACATAAACAATTTGTGTGAAATCATATTGTAAAACATTTCTAAGTTTTTACATGAAAAATATTCCAACAAAAATGAAAAATGCGAGCAAAAAAATTTACGATTTTATTTTAATATTTTTTAATCAGTTAATATTTTGGTAAATAAAATAAATTGCGTGAAATAATTTGGTTGAACTATCTGAGTCTTCCTATGCAACAAATTAAGATAAATTTTATTTAATTATTACTGTACCCAAAAAAAAAATTAGCCTAAGACAAGTAAAAAAGTAAAAAATATTTCACAGCATAAATTAAATTAAATTTTATTCTCTTATCACAAGAAATATCAACGCACACCATAATTAAAAGAAGAAATAATTTTTTAAACACCCTATCCATCTCTTCAGAAAGGTGTGATTATATATGAAGGTATAAATAAATGGAAGTATAAATTAACTCCAATCAAAATTGCCTTTTATTATAATTTTTTAATTTTAAAAAAAGACACTTTTTTACATTTTTTAAAATTTATTTAAAATAATAATACTGTTAGTAGTCCTACGCTATCTATAAGAATGTATTCCGTTGAAAAAACGGCATTCAATGTGGATAAATATGAGCAATGCATAAAATTTAAGTTTTTCTTCTTCAATGGAAATACAAATTATATGGGATCATATATAATAATTAAATGGAAGTATAAACTAACTCCAATCAAAATTGCCTTTTATTATAATTTTTTAATTTTAAAAAAAGACACTTTTTTACATTTTTTTAAATTTATTTAAAATAATAATACTGTTAGTAGTCCTACGCTATCTATAAGAATGTATTCCGTTGAAAAAACGGCATTCAATGTGGATAAATATGAGCAATGCATAAAATTTAAGTTTTTCTTCTTCAATGGGAATATAAATTATATGGGATCATATATAATAATTAAATGGAAGTATAAATTAACTCCAATCAAAATTGCCTTTTATTATAATTTTTTAATTTTAATAAAAGACAAATTTTTACATTTTTTTTAAATTTATTTAAAATAATAATACTGTTAGTAGTCCTACGCTATCTATAAGAATGTATTCCGTTTAAAAAACGGCATTCAATGTGGATAAATATGAGCAATGCATAAAATTTAAGTTTTTCTTCTTCAATGGGAATATAAATTATATGAGATCATATATAATAATTAAATGGAAGTATAAATTAACTCCAATCAAAATTGCCTTTTATTATAATTTTTTAATTTTAATAAAAGACACTTTTTTACATTTTTTTAAATTTATTTAAAATAATAATACTGTTAGTAGTCCTACGCTATCTATAAGAATGTATTCCGTTGAAAAAACGGCATTCAATGTGGATAAATATGAGCAATGCATAAAATGTAAGTTTTTCTTCTTCAATGGGAATATAAATTATATGGGATCATATATAATAATTAAATGGAAGTATAAATTAACTCAAAATTGCTCAATCAAAATTGCTTCTTAATATAATTTTTAATTTGGTTTTTTTTAAAGTTTTTTGAGTATATATAAAATAATAATAATACAGTTAATATCCCACCGCTATCTATAAAAATATTTTTCTTTTAAAAAAGGTATTCAATGTGGATACATATGCGCAATGCATAAAATGTAAATTTTTCTTCCTTTTTTTTTTGAATTTTCATTTTATCTCCAAACGATGAGCTTCTAAAACTTCATTTTCATTTACAACGTAATACAATCACAGAGAACTCAATTTAAGCGTACCATTAAAGAAAATAGCAAGAAGTAATCGAAAACCCATTAAAGAAAACAACTACTGGATATCTTTCTCTGTAATGGACTTCTCTGTTCTCCAAAACTTTCGTTTCCCCCCCCCCATCACGTGACTGAAGGCAACCATCATTTGCTCCTAAATTGTTCTCTCCGCATCTTTCATCCAACTATCATCTTCTTCATCACCAGCATCCGTGAGAAGCTAACTGTTGCACCTCGGATAAGGAGAAACAATAGCCGTCAGCCAGCGCCATCTGGTGAGACAATCCATCAACAACTCTGATCTCTTTTAACATGAAAGAGCATTCCGAGTTTGACGTCTCTCCGGTAAAGGCCCGTGGCTTTAAATCGGGAGAAAATCTGGAGAATACGGAAATTCTCGAATGATTAGAAGAGGAGAAAATGAGAGGAAATATTTCCTTTTAAATTGTGAATGGGTGTTGTGGAGTGATTGAAAGAAATAGGATTTTCAACTCGATTCCGTTATTTTGAAAGACAACTTTCTTTAAAAAGTTTCTAAAAGGAAACATGAAAGATACCACGTGGATTTTATTTGGGATAAAAGCTGTGATTATATTGCTTACAGCGGTTCCCGGAGTTTATTTACAAGGTAAGACTTTTAAAACTAATGCCCAAATTAAAAAAGTTCTAAATATTAAAAATGCTATCTGTATAAAATTGAGTTCTTTTCTGAAGGAATATTCTGTTTTGAAAAGGTTGTTCAATAGGTTTAAAATTCGCCCAAATTTAAAGGGAAGAACGCATTAATATTAAAATTAAAACTGACTACGAAATTAATGGATATTATTTTCAGCTTCAGAAACGAGAGGACATTTACTTCCAGATTAGATAATACTTCTGAATAGCTAATACTTCCATCTAAAATGATTGTTTCCTCTAAAATAAAAAAAACGACATTATAAATAATGCAAGTAAAAACATTTACTTAAAGAAGATAGGATACATTTTAAGTTATAAATTTTCACATAAATTAATGTGAATAGGAATTATTATTTGCTCTTTTTTTTAATTAATAATATTTGCAATACACAGACCGGAACGCTCGCATTGCATTCGAATTTACTTTACATAAAGTATCGTTACTGTTCAACATTGAATTTAATAATAATATTTTTGTATATCTCATCCTAAAAATCATACAAGGTGATATAAAAAATCAAGCACACTGTATCTCAATATGGGGTAAAAGTGTGTCAAAATAGCTTCAAGTCGAATTTTTTATTCGAAATTTAAACATTTGAATAGTCCTTAGAACTTTCAAACAGTCCCTAAATTTTGAATAGTTCTTTAGAGTTCAAATTTGAAACATCATTAACTCATTTTTTTTGTACAAACTACGCAGTTTTAAACGTAATGTGAAGGGAGTTATGTGTGAGAGAGATGTTCTTGTGCAGCCGACGGGATTCGAACTTCAGACCTCCGATTGGTAGTAGGATTCTATAACCACCATACTTGTACTCCATGGGGATCAAGAAGACTTATATATTCCATTTACTTAAGTTTTTAAGATATAATGAGATAACCAAAAAGGAAATAAAAAATACCGATGCCTGACTAAGCTGTTAGGACTATATTTTCCGAATTGCACCATTGAAATTGGAAATTAATAGGTCATCATGTATCATTGCATTGGCACTATATGAGGCTTCTTAATTTATTTTCCCTGAACTGGTGTGTACAACTATAATCGTTAGCGCACCCTATTACGAGCTTGGAGGTCCTTGGTGCAATCTCCAGGGCAGGCATCGAATATCTGCCCGACACATTTCTCCTTTCGCATCACTTTTGAAACTATGCATTTCTATCAAAAATATGAGTATATTCTGTTTCAATTTGAAATGCATGCGGAATTGAAATTCGACAATAATTTGTTTCTGAGCTATTTTGGCACTCTTTTGCTCAATTTTGACGAATCCCTTTTTTTGTTTTTATTCAGAATATATTTTGTGTATAAACAAACAATTTTAAAATATTGTTGTATCATGTCGTACTATTAAAACGTCTTACTACTTCAAGAGTATAGTTGGATATCTTTTTTCATTAAATTACTATTCATAAGGCCAAATATATATATATATATATATATAGGACAGTTTTGTTGTATTTTTTTTAGTTCTTCTGCTTTCTTTATTAATATTAATTCTAAAATATTTTAAATTTTTCAAATTTTTCAAAGCAAATATATATTATGTTGTGAAACATATTTTAAGTTTCATAATAATTTTATTGAAAATTTTAAATTTTCGGATAAAAAATAAATTTGAAAACGTAAAAAAAGTAACACAGTCTAAATATTTTGAAAAAGGAATTTTAAAAACAATTTAAACAAGATAATTAAAGTGCCTAATAGAAAACAATGCGTTACATAACATTTGTATATGAATTTCTCATAATAGGTAAAACAATTTTAATACAGAAAAGTTCATTTTATATGCCTCATAGGAAAAATTTTATGAAGCGTAGTATTAAATAAATAAGGAATTATTTTCCTGGTTTCAGATCAAATAACTTTTAATTGCAAAATATATGTCAGGAAAAACACATTTTAAATTAATTCATTAAAATTAGTGATTTAATAAATAAATGCAACAATTAAAATAAAGCTTTTCATGCTTTTACAAAAATTTGGAGTAAATAAAACAATTCAAATAGAGAACAGTGTGAGTAATAATCAATAAAAAATTAATAAATTTCACAATATACTGAAATAAAAGAAAACTATTAACTAGCAAAAACAAAGAAAAAACTAAAAGTAAACAAAAAAAGCAATTCATAAGATAAAAAAACTATTAGCAAAGAAAGCAAAAAATAATGAAAAAAATTATTTGCGAGCAAAGACAATTAAATCAGAGAACAAACAAAGCCAGAACAAACACATCGTTCCCCAAACTGAAACAAACAAAGCTTTTTAAGTCAAGCAAAGAAAAATAATCAAAAGCAGATGAGATAGGTACGATTTATTTAACTTGCATATAACTATTCTCAGTAGAACACCGAAGTTAATCATCACTTTTTATGATCAGTGAGCGGATGGGTGACCACTTTGATCAGCCAGCGTAGGGACTGCGGGTGCGCAGTATTGGCCCTCTTTAAACTGTTATACCGTAAAATACTCGACCTCGCGCGTAGGTCGTCTGGCTACCAAAGTAGGGGATAATAGATCTTTGGATCATCTTCGGGGATATTTCTTAGACCATCTCCAATAGCCCATTGTGCGATGTAAAAATAATAGTACAAAGAAGTGTGTATAACGGTATTTATATATTACTTTGATAAAGAAGATACATAAGATAAAGAAGATAACCATATATAAGGGGAGATACGTGGTTTTACTCTTCATAACCACATATAAGATAAGGATATACTTCGATAAAGAAGATAACCATATATAAGGGGAGATAAGTGGTTATCCTCTTCATAAACACAAATAAGATAATGACATACTTCTATGAAAAAGATAATCTTATGAGCAACAAAAAACAACAATAACAAATAATTTTGATCCTTATAAAAATTAAGATAAAAATATATGCACATTGGAGGTTGCAAATTAATCTTTAACCAAGGAAATCCAAAGTTATTATCTGTATCTAACAAATCATAATAAAGGAAAAGGGGAGTGCAGCGCTTCAAATCTTGTTTGATTTCAAGTCTAAACTTTCTAAATATTGCCTTGATCATAGCAATCAAAATCAAAACCGTAACAAACACATCGACCAGCAAACTGAAGTAAGCAAAGAAAAATAATGAAATTGTGCAGATGAAAGAACTGCATTTACATATGCAAGTCTTCGTAAAGAACGTCTGTAATATGTATATATATATATATATATATATATATATATATATATATATATGGCACATTAGAGACCTAAAATTAATTTTTAAACGTGAAAAACGCAAGAGTACCAACCGAAATCTAGCGAATTGTAACAAAGAAAAGTTGGAGTGCACAGCTTCATAACCTGTTTGATTGCAAGTATTAACTTGAAGTTATTTCCATAAATCGTCTTTAAAATATTTCAAATTTCCTCCTGCAATCAAAGAGGTTTTTATTTTTCCTACATCCGCTTCTTATTACTTTAGTTTCTAATACTTCAATAGCAATTCAGTTTTGTTTTTTCATTGCTTAAATATTAATTTG
Source organism: Parasteatoda lunata (assembly GCA_949128135.1). NCBI lineage: Eukaryota > Metazoa > Arthropoda > Arachnida > Araneae > Theridiidae > Parasteatoda > Parasteatoda lunata. The sequence goes on from OX421977.1 coordinate 81,256,929, forward strand.
AAACATCAAAGTGTACACATTTTCATTTTCATTTTTGACAAGAATTTTAAAAATATACATAAAGAGCACTCTTTACACAACACCTTGTGTATTAATATTTAGCTAGTTTAACTCAGAAAATTTCTTAAAAGAGTTTCAAATAATTTTTATATTTTTGAATACCCAGCAAAATTTGGTGACTTAGATATTTAAACATTTTCAATTACATAAAATGGTATATTTAATGCTAGATAGCCTGTGAATGTTTCACTTTACAAGAGAAATGAAAAAAAAAAGATTAGAAAAATATTATTTTAATTTAAATAAAAAATATTATCTTTTTAAAAAATCTATAATTTTTCAGATAATTCTTTCAAACAATACAAGTTACTTATACTTTGAATTTCAATCTTCTAACACAGCAACTAAATCTGACTTTTAAAAAGCTTCGTTAACATTGCATTTGTTGTTAGAAATTTGCATTTGAAATATTTTTAAAAAAAAATATTAGGATAACTTAAGGTGTATGAGGGTAACTTCGGCATAGTAAACAATTTTTATAAAATAATCTTTCCTAAATGATATCCTCTACGTAGCTGAGAATATTTATCTTAGTTCCAAATGAATAGAGATAAAAATCAATTTTCCGAGCCCTTTAGTGTGTAAATTTAAGAGAGGATATCATTTTGAGGGAGATAAGGAATCATATAAATATTTACATTCCGTTCCCAACTGAAGTATTTGTACAAATTCGGATCAACTTTGATCACTCATTAGATACTATTTTATTCTAGTTTTGTATGTATAGTTATATATTTAAAATGAAGCTTTAAAACTCTGCATCATATGCATCTTGTGATAAGTTTAATTTATAAATATTTTATTTAATATACATACATTACCATTTTAAACATAAAAGCATTTAAAATGAATGAAACAAAAATAATGTAAATAACAGAAAAGCAATTGGCCGATCTTCGTTTGACTGCAATTCGACGCATCGCTTTGTTCGAGGCATCATAAAAACTGAAATATAGCTCTAAACTACTTTTCAATTTGCGCGAAGATATTATTTAACAACAATATAGAACAGTTCATTTGTTAATAGGATTAACGAATATATTCGCTATAACGAATTAACGAATATATTCGTTAATAGGATTAACGAATATATTCGTTAACGAATATATTCGCTCTTTCCCCTTCATTTCTGCCCAATTAATAACTCAATTTATTTCAGCTTTTCATTGTCCACGCGAGAAAAGGATTTCTATTCAGAAATTTGTAAACATGTATTTTGAAGCATCCATGTTTAGAAATGTTCAAGCGCTTGATATTTTAGTTTTCGGTTTTATATATGCTATTTAATCGATTTATTGGGTAAATATTTTTGTACAAGTGGTAACGGTTTACCGGAAAACTGAAAAGTAACCTAATAAATGGTTTTTATGCAAACCTCTAAGTTATCATGATAATATTGCCAAATTTTACCGCATTTACTGAATTCTATCACATAAGATAAAACCAATTTTTTAATGTTAGTTTTACTAAAATCACTAAGTGCTACCGATCACTAAGTAAAATCACTAAGTGCTACCGATAAAAATTGACGAGCTTTTTGATGTTTCCATAGAGCTGCAAACGCATTAAATTTAACCATATTCTGGTAGTTTCGACCATATTTTTTTTCGCCTCGCAGAAAAAGACGACGACGAACCAGACAGAATACAAAATCAAATGAGTTTACTTTCTTTTCGCAAATTAATGTCACATTCACTTATCCGTAGCTTTTCCTTTCGATATGTTTTGTTAGCATTGAATATAAGTAACTTATCTGCACTTTTTTATTGTGGCACTACTTTATGTGTCTAAAAAGAATTGTAATATATCTCACTCATATGCCCAATAACCCCGAATTCCCCTTTTACCGTATTAATATGCGTAAAAGCCCTTAAAAATATCTAGAAATCTTCCAATCTAGAAATTTAGTATTTTTTTAAATATCTTTTTGATATTAAATTGAATACATTTTTTTGCACGTGGAAACTTATCAAAAGTTTTTTACAAAAATGTTGTAAAACATATCAAAAAATGACTCGGAATAATGTTACAATTTCAGATAAATAATTAATATGAAGATAAATTTCAAAGATAATATTTAATGAAATTTTTAATTCATTACGCAGTCATAGCTTAATATTAGATTTGTTATTTCTTGTAACTTTAAAAAAATGAATTTCCTGACAAAAATATATTTAAAATACAAAATTTTTAATAATACCATAATAGAAAAAAAAATTCTGAACACTCTCAGGAAAAAAAATTCTCTCTTTTGACGATTCAGCAATCCGTAAGTTGCATTTCATTAAGTTTGAAAATCATTTCGTCACGAAATCACGTGATTTTATGATGAAACGCGAACTTTTAAATAAAGAACGAAAATGGTTCCTCAGTTCAGAACCTCATCGCAGTGCATTGTGGGAGTTACTTTACCGATCTACCGGTAAAGTAACTTTACCGATTTCACTTTTGTTAATTTACTAATCGGTCTGTATGGTGGACAGGGAAATAATATCATGTCAAAGAGGTCATGGGTTTGAAGCCCGGTCAGAGGCAGGAATGTTCCTCTTTTTATTCTCTCAATTCTATCTGTCCTCACTGTGGGAGCAACGCTGGTCATTCTAATATGGAAGTACTGAGAGGTTGGTCAACACATTTGTCCCGCTGATATCTGAATAATGAAAGCTTATGTATAATAATGATTAAGGCCCGGATTTTGATGACATTTGCATTTTTTTGAATTTTTTGCATTTTTGGACATTTTTTGTCCTTTAGAGCATTTTTTTAGATTTATAGGGCATTTTTCTTTATATTTTGGGGCATATTTTGCATTTTAACGCATTTTTTAAATTTTTTGTTAATTTTTTCCAATTTTTATTATTTTTTTATCATTTTTCATTATTACACTGGCTTCCAAACAATGAAGAAAATCTCTAGGATATTAACAGGTGAAGCAACATCTTTTCAAATTGAAGAAGAATTGTCAGTAAGTGAGACCGTCTTTCTCAAGTACGCACACCAATAACATCAGTAGACGTTGAAAGAAGCTTCTTCAGTTATAAAAATTAACTTTCAGACAAGAAACGCTCGTTTACATTTCAAAATATTAAAAAAAAATTAATAATCCAATGTAATTCTGATATTTAGTAATATTATGAGATGGGAGTTGTTATATTCATTAAAGTTTCTATACAAAATGAAAATCTTTTGGAGTCAATATATTTTCCTTTTTTTTTTGTTACTTTAGGATATAAAACATATTTTTCAAACTTTAATGAACGTAGAACAAGTATTGCATTGCTTTATATTTTTTGAAATGACTCATAATAATTTTAAAGCGTAAAAAAGTGTTATAGTTCAATATTTTTACTTTATTTAAGTCATGTCATAAGGCGTTTTAAGCGCAATTTTCGCATTTTAAGGGCATTTTTTGCATTTTTAAGGGCATTTTTTGCATTTTTAAGGGCATTTTTTGCACTTTTAAAGGGCATTTTTTGCACTTTTTAAGGGCATTAATTGAGATTTTTTAGGTCATCAAAATCCTGGCTCTAATAATGATGAATGTATAATAATGAGAAGTGAAAAAAAAATATTTTACTTCCTTATAACTAAATTCGTTTCCTTGAAGAAGTACCGATAGTTATTTCCTTTCTTTGACAAAATGTTCGCTAGGAGGGTATACTAGGAAACGGTTTCGTCAAAAAAGAAGAGATTTTTGTGAAATTTGAGTATACATTTATTACAGTGAAATTTTAATTTACTTTCGAATTTTTCAAACTGCAAATACTTAAAAAAAATTTCTGTTTTGTAAGATAACTCCTAGACGTTTAGTTTAAAGATAAATGTGTTCTTAAATTTTAAAATTTTTCTAGGACAGCGAATATAAGCAACACTTGAAATTAATCCATCTAAGGAAGCATATATAGAAAGGAATTTCAGAAATTCACAAAGCTTACAAAAAATAAATCAGAACATTAGTCCATCTTGAAAAAAAAAATATCTCTTAGAGAACGTTGTTTAAAGAAAAGATACTATTGCAAAATAAAGAGCACGTTCTGTCCATCTAAGCTTACTAAAATGGCTGAAGACTTTTTCTTTCTTTTCTTTTTTTTCTTCTTTTAGATAAAAGCTCGTAAATTTGACGTTCTTATTTTTTACGAGCGAAAAGTATTTTCAAGAAGAGGGTTAAAAACAAAAGAGTAAAAAACAACTGAAAAACATAGTTTTTTGGAAGTTATTTTTAAAGTCAATGTCTTAAAAGTTATAACATTTAATAATATGTTTTAAACTTTTCCTTTCGAACATTATGATATAGTTTTAAAGTTATATCTATACATTTATACGAAGAGAAGATAAAGTTTCCTGCTCTATTTTAACTCTTTATTTTACTCGCAATTTTACTGCATATTTGATATGTACTTTTTTAGAATTTTCTTAAAGGGTTTACACTAACACCATAGTAAGCATAAAAATATAAAAAATTAAGGTTTTTAAGTAAAATTTGTAGTTAAATTTAGATCTTAGTTTGATTGAATTCAGATGTAGTGCACCAGGTTCGCTGCTGCTCACAAAATCCTGCAATTGATTTCTTGACGAGAACAAATTAATTTTACAAAATCTGAAACTATTCATTTTTAAATATCTCTTCTTTACGGTATCCCCTCAAAAATGCGCAAATCTAAACCACTTTGCTCAGTTATCACTTTCAAAAAAAAAAATATTTAATATCAGTGATTTCAAGAATCCGATATCAAGAATTTGGCGAATTTTACTGATAGTGGTTAATTCTTTCTCTGACTAAATTACCAAATTATCTAACTTCATGGAATAACAATTAGTTACTTACAGTCTTCATAGGATAAATATGTTAACAGTTTTCATAGCTTTAATATTATTACTTCTCAAATGTGTATGCATATGTCATTGTTAAGTTATTTTAAAATTATATATTATATACAAACATTTTATATACAAACAAAAAATACAATTTATCTGATAAACGTGAAAACAACTAATAGTATCCGTAATAATTTGAATAGTTGATCAAACAAAACTTTTAACAAAATAAATTAATAAATTTTTGCGTTTAGATATATGATTTAACTCGGCATACAAAACAAGGCTCTATACTGCGAAACACGATTCAGTACCCTCCTTTCATTAAATGAAAGTAAACGTGATAACATCATATGTGTAGTTTTAGCAAGATAAGGATAAGAAAAGACAAGGATAAGTAGTGCTGTCTAGACAAATGCGGTATTTCTTCCAAAGTTCTTTTTTTACGCTGAAATAAATAAGTTCGAAATAAAAGTTATAGAATTAAAAATGATTTTATATACAAAAATACAGTGTTTGAATTTATCCATATGTCATTACGATTCAGACAATAGAAGTATTGTTTCATATGCATGTTTACTGAATCTAAAGAGACCAAGCAGGATAAAATGAGTTTAATAGCTGAGATATAGCAAAGAGTTCCATGTATAAAAAGTACTACTTATAACTTATACCTATGTACTCTTTTCACATCGCTATCAATCTATTTACAATCTTGACTGCGTTACACAATGTTTGTATAAAAGGAACTGTTTTGCGCTTGTATTTATTTACACTTTCGTCATCGCTATCTATACTAACGAAATGTTGTCTTTTTTATGTATTTTTAATGCTGAATTATTACTTTAAATCATTTTTGGAGAATGGTTACCACAATTTTTGGTGTTGAGGTAACTTAAAAATTTTTACAGTGCACGTAGTCAAATTTTTTATTAATTTTTTTTACTGTCATAGTTTTATTCGGTTATTTATTTATTCATTTACTCCATTTTGTTTGTTTGTTTACAGAAAACACACGCATTAGAATCAGTTTATGGCTTCATAGAAAAAGCATTTCATTTTTCTTGAAAAAAAAGTTACTTTTTTGTAATATATTTCCACTAATTCACACAATCAGGGGTCACAAACTTTTAAAAAATTCTAAAAATATCAGAATACTTTGAAATAGAAATCAATCAAGTTGATAATTTATTGTGTTATTATTCATATAAATTAATTTATATCCTGCATCTTGTGTATAAAAATAATATTCGCAGAATCTTAAAATATTTCTCTGGAAATATAGTTCAAACTCGAAGGATTTTGTGATTTAACTTTCGATGAACAAATATATTTTAGATAAATTTTTATATATTTCTCTTCAATCAATACCTCTGGGGGTACTGGAAAGGAGATCGATCGTTCTCTGATTCAGGTCAAAATTACGATCTGTGGATGAATGAATGGATGTATGAATGTGTGACGGTGTGACGTATGGTGTGGCAGAAATCGAATTCTTGGCCATAGATGGCGCCACTGGAAAACAAGAATAATCGCATCCCCTCTGCCTAAAACAGGCATACATCAACAACATCTTATAACTTCGACGCACATGCTAGTTCGTGTGCATCCTAATTCGAGAACGAAGTTCAGCAGCGATATATGCATATTCTCTTAACTTGAAGTCTTTTCTACAGCTATGTATTTGCATTATATATATATATATATATATATATATTCAGTAGAGTGCTGATTATCCGAAACTTTATTATCCGAATGTCCAATTATCCGAACTTAGTCGGAATTCCGTTTTTATATTTTTTTATTTTATTTATTTAAGTTTAATATTTTTAATTTATCGACAATTTTTTTCTAAATTTAGAAGAATAAATTATATCCACTACATTTGATGACCATATTTAATTTACAGCCATTTTTAGCAGTTTTCTCAAAGTAGCCATACATACCTGTATTATTATACAGTTAAAACTACATTCCCCAATAGCGCCCTTCAGTTGAAAATTATCTTCCAAGAATGCGAGCTTCATTTTGACAGTCTAGAACGTCAAAATGATGTTGATCCAGTTCAGTTGATTTATTTAAAAAGAATAAAGGATATGGCTGCTCAAAAAAGAGCATCTTCTTTGAAGCAAAAGTCTCTGCTGGATTTCTTTTGTGAGGGAAAATAAAGAAAAATGTGGTAAAATCAGTAATTGACGAAAAAATTATAAAAAGCTGAAATGTGATTAAAAAAAATTTAAAATGAGAAAAAAAAGTAAAATAAATAAATAAAAAATATTTAAAACTGAAAAAAAAAACTTTTAAACACGCCATAGCTATTTTAGATAGTATTGCCAGTTCTAAGCCTGGTAAAAGTGAGAAAAGGGAAGTTAGTACATAAATAATAATCATTTAAACTAGATTTTAAACAACGTTTCAATTATCTGAACTTTTCATTATCCGAACCAGGTTCGGTCCCGAGCATTTCGGATTATCGGCGCTCTACTCTCTCTCTCTCTCTCTCTCTCTCTCTATATATATATATATATATATATATATAATATATATATATATATATATAATATATATATATATATATATATATATATATATATATATATATATATATATATATATATATATATATATATATATATATATATATATATATATATATAATATATATATATATTCACCATTTGTCATTTATTGAGATTATTTTGCATATATCTGTTTCAAAAAATATATAACGGCAATTAAATCCCGAATAGAAAGATACCATACAGTATTTCTCTGAATTAGTTAAGACTCTGATGCATTCCGGGAAAGTTTAATTTACAGGTTAGTTTTAATTACTATCATTCCGTTGCTAATTTCGGTGTTTCGAAAGAGGTCAGATTGTTAAGAGTATATTCCATTTTCCGGTTATCCTCCCAACTTTCCTGTTTAGATCATAATCACACATCCGATCAACTGTAATTGGGTGTAATTACACGAAATACGGAAACTTTAAAAATAGAAACAGAATAAGTTTATAATGATTTTTCAATTTCAAAACCTATAATTTATTTTTTATACTCACTCTAAGTATTTCGTATGAATATATTTACACAGATTAAGATATAGAGTGAAACACCGATATTATCGAACACGCAGGAGGAGATACTAGAAATTTGTGGATACTAGAAATGCGGTATATTGAAAATCGAATTTTTTAATCGAATATTTTATTTAGCAATTTAGTCAAAATAATCACCGTGACACATAAATTTTCGTTATACTAAAAACCCGGGATATCGAAAATTGAATATTTTAATCGAATTTAGAAAGATTTTTTTGAATAATTCAGTCAAAATAATCACTGTATCACTAGAAATTTAGTAATACCGAAAATTTCGGGATATTGAAAATCGAATGTTTCAATCGAATATTTTATTTAACAATTTAGTGAAAATAATTATCGTGACACTAAAAATGTCGTAATATCAAATTTTGAATTAATCAAATTTAGAATGTTTTATGAAACAATTCAGTCCAAATAATCACTGAGATACTAGAAATTTCGTGATACCAAAAATTCAGGACATCGAAAATGAAATATTATAATCGAATTTAGAATATTTTATTCAACGAGTCAGTCAAAATAATCATTATACTGGAACTTTAAAAGTTGTGCATATAGCATGTATTTACTTCAAAATTACAATTACAATTATTATTACAGTTAGTAATTACTTACAATAAGGTGAATGTGTCTGTTTTTTCATTTGATTTTAGGTCTTGAAGTTTCTTGATTTCTTCATCGTTCTTTTCTAACCTATCTCCTGATTTTGTAAACGTTTTTAACACTTCCTATTTTCTCAATCGCCACGTATTGAAACATTATTGTCCTGAATGAACTTCATGAATATCAGTAATATCTGGTTTTTTTTGGCATTCCTTAAATTAGCTAGTTCTTTCTCATTTTATGAATTCTAATCTATAATGAATAGTTCAGGCAACCACTTTTTAAACAGGAAAATCTCTTTTATATTAATGAAAATACCTTTCATATTCATGAAAAGCTAAGAGCTAGAATTCAAGAAAACAGTTAAATTCTTTCGATGATCAAAAATATTTCTTGAAATTAAAAACTTCCTTGAAAATAATGTCAGTAAAAAAAAGTTGTTTTTATTAGCAAAATACCAAGCGGGAATAGAATTTAATTGTTGTTGTGTTACCAAAAAATTAATTTTCATGTTACCAAAAGAAGAAAACGCTTAATCAAAACAAGCAATAATAGAATTTTTTTTTTTATCACAACTTGCTCAATTTTCCAAATGTTTTGGGATATTGAATCTTCCAATTTTCTTTTCGCAATTTTTTAAGTTGTAGAAGTTCTGTTCAGGGAACGGAGTCGTCGAGAGAGAAATGAATCATAAACTCATATTTTATCATTAACAACTTACAAATTATTAAAAGTCTTATCATGACTATTATTATTTATTTTCATTATATCTAATATGAAAATAAAATATTTGAATATTATCAATTTTTATTACATATAATATTATATATGAAAATAAATTATATGAATATTATTTATTTTTATAAAATATAATAGTATATATGAAAATAAATATTATGAATATTATTTATTTTAATTATTTATTTTCATTATATCTAATATGAAAATAAAATATTTGAATATTATTAATTTTGATTATATATAATATTATATATGAAAATAAATTATATGAATATTATTTATTTTTATAATATATAATAGTATATATGAAAATAAATATTATGAATATTATTTATTTTTATTTTATGTAATATAATATATGAAAATAAATATTATGAATATTATTTATTTTTATTTTATATAATACAATGTATGAAAATAAATTATATGAATATTATTTATTCTTATTATATATAAAATTATATATGAAAATAAATTATATGAATATTATTTATTTTAATTTTATATAATACAATATATCAAAATAAATTATATGAATATTATTTATTTTTACTTTATATAAAATTATATATGAAAATAAATTATATGAATATTATTTCTGAAATTAAAATACATGAAAATTTTGTAAAGTCTTACCATGAATGCTGATTAAAACTAAAAAAATCTTATCACTCCCCCAGACCAAATCTAAAACCGTGTTATCATTCATAAAGTCCAAATTACAATATCATTCACAGTGATCAAATATAAAATGTCTTGTCATGCATAAATCAATTTTAAAGAGACTTGTCTTGATTGTAAAAATAAAAATGTATTAGTAAAAATACCGTTTTATCCGTTCAGATCAGTGTTTAGCAGAATAAAGAAGCTAGTACTAACTAAATCTTAAATTCATGACTTATCATAAATAATTTAAGAACTATAAGAAGCATTACCGTGAATGTAGCATGAATCTAAAAAGTGACTAAAATTCATGACTTATCATAAATAATTAAAGAACTATAAGAAGCATTACCGTGAATGTAACATGAATCTAAAAAGTGACTAAAATTCATGACTTATCATAAATAATTAAAGAACTATAAGAAGCATTACCGTGAATGTAGCATGAATCTAAAAAGTGACTAAAATTCATGACTTATCATAAATAATTTAAGAACTATAAGAAGCATTACCGTGAATGTAGCATGAATCTAAAAAGTGACTAAAATTCATGGCTTATCATAAATAATTTAAGAACTATAAGAAGCATTACCGTGAATGTAGCATGAATCTAAAAAGTGACTAAAATTCATGACTTATCATAAATAATTTAAGAACTATAGGAAGCATTACCGTGAATGTAGCATGAATCTAAAAAGTCTTATCATTCATACAGATCGAATCTGAAAACATATTATCATTCATACTGACCGAACATAACTATTTAAGAACTATAATGACCGTGAATTACCGTGCATTACCGTGAATGTAGCATGAATCTAAAAAGTCTTATCATTCATACAGATCGAATCTGAAAACATATTATCATTCATACTGACCGAACATAACTATTCAAGAACTATAATGACCGTGAATTACCGTGAATGTAGCATGAATCTAAAAAGTCTTATCATTCATACAGATCGAATCTGAAAACATATTATCATTCATACTGACCGAACATAACTATTCAAGAACTATAATGACCGTACATTACCGTGAATGTAGCATGAATCTAAAAAGTCTTATCATTCATACAGATCGAATCTGAAAACATATTATCATTCATACTGACCGAACATAACTGGTTTCATTATCCACGCATAAAACAACACTGGTAAATTCCCCGTAATGTATGGTAATGATACTTCTGGTAAAAAAAAAACCTAATTCTAGTAATAAAAACAAAAATATACAGTATTTGAACCATTTATTTGATAATTTTTTCGGATCATTTAATAACGGTTTACGGGAAATTTTGGTTTTAAAAATTATAGATTTTATTACTTCACATTTAGGAAAAAATACAAAACTGAAAAGTAAATTTAACAGATTAAATGGTTGTTATACCACTCTAAGATATTATGACGTATATGGTAAATAACTAAATGTATAAAATAAGTAAAATAACTTATATATAGCTAATAAGCTATATTAATATTAATAAGTTCATATTATTCTATTAATAAGTTAAGAACTAATATATAGAATAATATGAAAATAATAAATCAAATATTTATATATGGAATAAGTAAAATAAATTATATGGTAAATAACTAAATTTTACTTCCTTTTATCACATATTATAAAACTGTATTTGATCTTCAAATTTTACCAAAATTATTACCAAAGCATTTCGGTAAAAATTACCGTGCTTTTTAGAGTTTCCATAGAGTCCTAAACGAGATAAATTTTACCATATTTTGATAGTTTGAGCATAATTTTTCTCTCAGGTTACATATCCCAAAAATTATCTGAAATTATTGTGATTACCAGTATAAAAAATATATATTATCAAAAATACCGAATAAGTATCTTATCCTAAACTCAGACTACATATCTTAACACAAACTCAAACATAAATTACACACGTACAGTTCCTAATTGGCTTTTACATAATAAATGAGTTATACCAGAAAAAAAAGCTATTTGCTACTTCAAAAAAAAAAAAAAATTCTCCATCTCATTTGGTGACACATTAAAGCCGTTGGAATATCTTAAAATCATTCGCAACATAAAAGGGCGAAAATGCTGAGAGTTAAAATAGCGAATAAATCACCAGGTATAAAGAAAAGTTTGTCGAGCGTTGCAATAAGCCATTTCATGCATAATGTATGATGCAAGCAGGAACCTGAAAGAAAATTCTAGAAACAAAATTTTTAAGATACGTCACACGAAAAATTGAAGGTGAGAATAAAAGAGAATTTCGTTGACTCTGAGAAACTATACTTCTTCTTTATAAAGCTTTCAGCTCATACGACTAAAAAAGTGCTCATGACACAGCTTTATTTTTGAACGTGTGTTTTATGATATCTTAAGAAAAAATTTTAGTCAAGTCAAAAGCAAATTGATCCTCGTTTGGTATTATTTTCACTCACACAATGGAGGTAGATAAATTGAGAATGATGTTTAAATTCATAACTATTATAGTTTTTCGTTATTTACTTTAAATAATAGTGCGTTTTGTGGGATATTTATAAGTTAGAAACTTGTTTTATATCCAAGGTTTAGTTTAAAAAAAAATTAAAAATATATTTTGAACATTGTCATCTATGCTTTATTGTGATAATCTGTTTCTTCATGGGGTTTTAAAAACAAAGCTTCTAGATTTATGAAATCTTCTAGACAAGACTTGCATTTATATGACTAAAACGTTTTATCATAAATCATCTCGATTTAACAAAAATTTGTGCTTTTTATTATATTTTTTGAATATTTTTCGTCCATTTAAAATTAAAACAATTGATCCCCATTTGATATTATTTTTGCACGTGCAATAAAAGTTAATAAATAGATAATGTTTAAATTAATAACTACCAGCGGGTTACCGAGCTCGGCTCGGAGAAAACAGGTATCGAAGCTAACTCGAAGATTTAAATTTTCAATTGTGATTTATCAAAACAATACATGCCATAAGAAAATTTGTGAAACCATTGGTGAAAAGATAACCGGTTAAAGTGCACCATTGTAAACTATCTAAAGAAAGTTAGAGTTTGGAAAGGGAACTATTCTATACAAAGGTAAAGTTTGAAAAGTCATAGGAAATAAAATGTAATTGATAACAAAAAATTATACAATTAAAGAAATGGTACAAAGTGAGCAGTATAAAGATTGAAGTGTGTTGAAGTTCAATATTTTTGACAAATTTATTTAGAAAAACCAAACATATATACATACATAAGAAACATATTATAAACCTATAACAGCATAAACATAATAAACATTAATCATCGATTGCGAAGTCTTCCATGTTGTCCAGGTAGTTTCTTGTCGGAGAGGCAGGTGCGGCTGGTGAGTTTCTCTTGTTCAGGACTTCCTTCCATACGACGTTTCGGGTGTGGGTTGGATTCTCAGGAGGCAGCAGGACCTTCAACGCACTTTGACGCTTGACTCTTGAAAACGCGACGTAGAGCATTCCGTGCACGAAGACCGTCGTGAGGAGAAGCACGCCGACGAATTCGAATGTTTGGCCTTGTGCCTTGTGTATCGTAATGGCGAATGCTGGAGTAACTGGGAATTGGTGCCGTTGCATAGTTGCGCCAAGCTGTGATTTGCTGGAGCGTGATCCTTGGAAGGTGTACTTGTCGGCCTGCGTGTTCACCGGTGATGATCTTAGCCTTGATGATGTTGTTGCAAAGTTCGGTGACAATCAATCGTGTTCCGTTGCACATTCCTTCAGAGACGTCCAAGTTTCGGAGAAGCATGATGATGGCGTTCTTCTTGAGCTTCAGATTGTGTGGAGGCAAGTCGGCGATGTTGATCGAGTTCAGGAATTCAGGCGCGAATTGAATTCCCCCTTCATGTTGATCCTTTACCGAGTCGAAACTTGTGTATGTCTTCTCTTCGCCTGGAAGCATAGCGATAATCTGCTCGTTGATCTTGTCCTTATCGTCGTTCAATGGTGCAAGAATAGCGTGATTCTTCATTGCTTCGTAGTTCCCACTTCTGAGGCATGGTCCGAAGATTTCATCGATGAGGTTACCACCAGAGCGAATTTCTTCTGGGACTTCTATTTCGCCGAGTTCATTCACTTCAAGTTCCCCGTCGCCGAGCTTTAGCAGGTATTTCGCGAATTCTTCTTCTTCGGGATCAACGCGCATGTTCTTTTCGAACGAATAAGTCTTGAAGTGTTGCCACAGATGGCTTCTCTTGATCAAAAGGTCGAGTATTTCGCTTTTGTTGGCACGTTGTTGAACTGGACAGCACTGTCGGAAGTTGCCACCAAGCACCATGACTTTGCCTCCAAACGGAATGTTGTTGCAAATCGCGCGTAGGAGTTCGTCGATGTTGTGCAAGCCGTATTTTGACATCATCGGAGCTTCGTCCATCAGACACATGTGGGCTCCTTTGAGTGCGTTCGCCTTCGGTGATTCTGGTTTGATGGATGATCTTGAGTCGGATGTAAGCGGGACTTTCAAGCCAAAGGTTCGGTGCGTTGTTTGACCACTCGGTAGAAGAATCGCTGCTATCCCGGTGTAAGCCATGCATTTCACTTTCTTAAGCCTTCCGGTAACGATGCGATACAGCGTGCTGTAGACGACTGTCTTCCCGGTTCCTCCTGGTCCATCTATGAAGAAGCATTTCGCAGCAGGAGTCGGGTCTTCAAGTGCTTGGATTATGGTGTCGACGATTTCACGCTGCTTTTCGTTGAGTTGCTGGTACATGCGGTCTCCGATTCGTCGACGTCGATCATATCGTGTTCCAAATCTTACTCATAGTTTTCGATGTCTTCCATGCCATGTGTCTGCACCCAGTATCGGAAGTTGCGGCCTTCGGTAGCTTCGGTGTTCAGCTTATCGCTTCTTCTATGGAACCACCAGTGCGTCTTGCTTCTCGAATGAAATCTTCCGCGAGGTCCTCTTTGAACAGTTCCCATAATCTCTTCGGGTTTTCTGGCGCACCAAGTATCAGGATTTGAGCGAAGAGTATGCGCATAACACTTGGCATTTTCGATGAAGCAGATTCGCGGAGTCCTTCTACGTACTGTTGGTCGTCGTATGTGAGGCCTCTGGCTAGATAGGCTTGCTTGTAGGTTGCGTGCTGGACACCGTCGACAATGTAGAGGTCTCTGAAGTTCGTCGGTTCTTTGACGTGGAACAAAAGCGTGACTTATTAGGCAATAGACAAAGAAAATTTTAAGAATTTAAATCGTGGAAAGACTTATTATAACAATTATGAACAACGACAGCTAAGCGTTCTATTTACGTATCTAATATGTTGCCACATTTTTAATACAAAAGTTAAACATTTCTCCACTTTGATAAATGTAAACTAATGCGATCCTTACAATTAAATTATTAATTCCTTCGTATATTATTGGTTTAAGTTGTCGAAAATTAATATTTCAATTGTAAGGTTCGCATTAGCATACATTTATAAGAGATATGTATTTTTTTAATAAGTGTTTTGAATATGGCACTTTGAAGACGAAAAAGTATAGATTTTCTTACAAAATGACTGATAACTAAAAAATTAATCCAAATGTTTGAAAAAGAAAAAAAATACTTCTTCATTATGTCAAAACACAATTATGTGCCGAGTTTCGTGCCTGGGCGAGGCTTCTGGGGCGATATATTGTGATTACAAACAGACTAATACAGAACTAAAAAAGTTTGAAAATATCCTATCTGTAACTCCGAACTGCTCGACCGTAGCGCTTCAAAACCGGCGCCAATCGATTCCTCGTGGCCAAAAACCCCAGACCCCCAAGTTTACCGGAGTTTATTAATTCTGGGGCGATTTTCGACTTGGCAACCATTCCTCGTATTATAGTATAAGATTAAGATTTTTTTTCATAATTTTTTAAAAATACTACATTTTTGTTGGGTAGCCATAGGTTTAAATATGTTTTAGATCCAAGGTTTCATTAAAGAAAATTTTAAAAATGTATTTTAATCATTGTCATTTATTCTTTTTTTTTTTAAATATAATTTTTTTTCTTCAAGAATTCTTCTAACCATAGCTTCCAGATTAATGAAATCTATCAGATAATGCCTTCAGTTTGTAAAATTATTTATCAGCTAACATTTCTTCTTTAAACAAAAATTTTGTGTGTTTTATTATAATTTAGTGAAATAATTTTCATCCATTTAAAAAATGAACCTCAATTAGGCGCTATTTTTATTCATGCAATGAAGTTCGATAAATTGAGAATGTTTTAATTCGAAACCTGAAAAAGTTTTTCAAAAGTTTGATTTTTTTTTAAATGTATTTTTAGTTGAATATTTATGGGTTGAAAACTTGTTCTATATCCACGTTTAATTTAAAAAAAAATGTTTCAATAAATATTCTTAACGTTGTCATTTATGTTTTTTTCCTAAAATCTTTTTCATGAATTTTTTGAAACGAAGCTTTCAGACTCATGAAACCTTCCAAATAAGTCCAAATCTTTGAAATAATTCCTCCAGCTCGAATAAATAAAAATTATTTATAAGAAAGTTTTTCTTTCTAGCAAAAATATGTGCGTTTTATAATGCATTAAGAGGGATGTTTAACATCAAATTCATCAAGGTTTTTCAAAATTTCGATTGTTTTATTGAATAACGCATTTTTCTTGCGAATATTTATAGGTTTGATATTGATAGCTTATATTCTTATGTTATTGTTATATATAAATTATGTGAAGATTATCATCTGATTCAGGAGACATGAAATCAGAATGTCTCCTGAAATGAAAAAAACTGACTCTATCTGGCAAATAGGGCTGTCTATGGGCTGAGAAGATTTATTAAATCTAGGTTTCTTTCCAGAAAAACAAAGCTATTAATTAACAAAACATATGCTTCTGACATGCCGGTCTTGACATATGCTTCTGACGCTTGGACAATGCCAAAACTGGAGTAAAATTGTATGGCAATATTTGAGTGAAAGATTTTGCGCAGTATACGTGGTTGTGTAAATGAAAACAATAACTGGAGAAGGCGTTTTTACTGTGTACTTCAAAAGGTTTACAAACAACCTGATATTATTAAATACATAAAAATAAATAGAATGATTTGGATGGTCCATGTGATTCGAATGAGGGATTGCAATACAAAAAAAAAGATGCTGCTTTTCAAACCCACTGGAACAAGAAAGCGGAGAAGACAGCGGTTGAGATGGGCTGATAAGGTGGAATCTGATTGTCTTGAAAATTGGTGAAAAGAATTGGAGATAAAAGAAAAATCAGAAGTCGTTATGGAGAAATTTTTGGAGGAAGGCATTTGCCCACATTGGTCTGTCTGGCCAAGTATGATGATGATGCTGATTGTTATATATAGCGAAAATTTATTAGATTTCGATGCGGTACAGTTGTAATGTACTCACATAGATATTATTTTGTGTTCCACAATGGGCAAAATCTTAAATTTAAAAAAAAAAAAAAAGCAGAGCACCATACTAACCTTTGTTTCAGAATTTGCAATATTAGTAGTTCAAGGATTTACCTTAAAAATGCAAATTGACAATTTGAGTAAATTAATTTGTTATAAGTTGAAATTACTCTTACTACTTCGCCTGCAATTGAATTATTATTATTGATTTGTTCATCATTACGAATATTTTATGCCAGCAATTTTTTTTCGGTACGAGACGGTAGCTGTATGCGAACCAGCACTTTGGAAGCGAGTACAACCACTGAGAAACGAAAGTATAGTAAAAAAAGCCAGAATATGGTGACATTTACAGTGTATCTGGCTCAATGGGAACGGCGAAAATTCGGTAAATTTTTAAAGTAATTTTTAATTAAAAAGGTGCTTTGGTAAAGTTAAAAATAAAATATGGTTTTATAGTATCTGATTAAACTAGGTAATTTTATCACGAGCATGTCTTCTTAGAACATGGCATAAAAGCTATTGATTCGGTTATATTTACTTCTCAAATTTGTATTTTTTTGAAAATGTGCCGTAAGAAGAACTATAATTTTGAATACTAGAATTTCCAGTAAACCGTTAAGATATGAATGGAAAATTTACTAAAGGATAGGTTTGAATACCGTTTAATTTGATTTTATTCGCCAAAATGATGTTTTTTTTACCAGAAGTGCCATTACCATACAGTACTGTATGGTGAAGGCATTTTTAATGGTGTGTAATTTTATCAGAATTTCTTTCTCCATAAAAATACAATGGGATAAAACAATATAAAAAAAATAATGTGTGGAGTCCCTCCGCGCGGAAGAAGTGAAACTTCGTAATGTGGTAATGAAAATAGGAAGGGGTAGAAATCGATTTTTAGTGTAATCATATTGTTTCTTTAAGACAAACTTTATTAACATTGCTTACAACTCACAATTGATAGCATCTTTTAATTATCATTTTCTACGCGCATGCGTTCGAGTGCCACGCTTTCACTCTCGCTTTGTCTCTTTCTATTCCCCCTCCCCAGGAGCGTTAAACGTTTAGCGCAACCTTGTTGGAAGTCGCATTAGAAGTTTCACTTATAAAAATAAAAACGGAAAAATAAAAAAAAAACATAGAAAAATAAGTATCTAAAGCAGAGTATCTATGTGCATCAAAGTATTTTTTTAATTGTATTTAATAAAAAAAATATATACTTATTAACTTTTTAAATACTATACTTCGTTTAATTTAAAGAATTTTCACTTAGTTAAAAAATATTAATAATAAAATATATTTAAAAAAAAATTATAATAAGAAATCAGCTTATTTCTAAATGTTCTAAATTTCAGTAAGGTATTCTTGGCGAATTTTTAAAAAAATATCGCTTTGTTTTCTTTAACGCCAATATTACCTACTATATTTTTCTCTTACCTCGTGCGCTCAAAGAACGTAAAGAGAAATCTAGTTTCCATGACAACGGTAGCGTTAAATGTTTAACGCAACCTTGTTGGAAGTCGCATAAGAAGTTTCATTTCAAAAATCTCTACAAACATTAATTAATTATATTTTTTATACATTTTTAATAAAATTGCCTTGGTTCGATATTTACCATAAAAGTAAACAATTAAATAGTTTATTCAATTAAAAATTTTCATTAAATTACAAATGCTATAAATTTAAAGCAAGTTATTTATTTTTATGAGTTGCTAAACTAGGCTCTAATTTGCATTTCTCGTATGCTATTGATCCCTCAGAAACAAATAAAATACGTTTTGAAACCACACCACAATCTTGTCTTACGACTATGGTAAAAAAAAAAAAAAAAAACAGGAATCCCTAGAAATCTTTAAATTTCAATTTGTTTGCAATAATTAATTAAGTATAATTCCCATTTCATGAAGCAAATTTTAAAACAAAATACATTGACATATCTATAGATATGCAATAAACAGCATTAAAATGGTTAAGGATTTTTTTTTTTAACAAAAAAGAATGATGGCCCTTGGGGAAATTAATTTATGCTTGAGTAGAAAATCTAACAAAATATCTCTTTTCCTCAGCGAGCTTCAATATGAAAGCTTCTGACGCCGCGATAAAAATTCAATTTACTCTGGCGTATAAAAGTAATGTTTAACATTTTTTTTTCTTCTCGGAATTAATAAAAGAAGAGAAAATAATTGTGTTGAATTTACGGGAAATAAGTTATATTAGGATAAGAGGAGTTTTTTAGCATAATATATTACTTTATTTTAAATGAAAAATATGCTAAACTTTTTAATTTTAAAAGTTGTATGTTTAGATTTTGCAGTATGTATGCATTTTATATTTTAATCTATAAGCGGCGTTGAACAGCCGTTCTAATTTCTGAGTTCATGAATTTTCTATGTTCAACTATGTAGCCTCGTAATTTTGAACCCAACCCAGAAAACAAGAGAGCTTCTGGATTATGCATTGTGAAGAAAATAGCCTTTGTGGACGACTTTTTGATTTAACTAACCCGCCTTTGCGCTACACGGGGAGGAAGACCAAGAAAACCTATCATGGTTAGCCCGATGACATAGGGATTCTATCTCATGATCTGTCTACCACTAAAGATATTTTACGTTAGAATTGTTATCGGAGTGAGCCAGGAACAGAATTCGTATCAACCAGCTACCGCTGGGATTCGAACATAGGACACCTCACGGGGAAGCGAACCCTCCATCCCTTGAGCAACGACGGCTCTGTTCGTATCCATTTAAAAGCCACCAAATTGTCAGTGCTTTGAGATCACACAATTATTTCCTTTTAGGCTTCAACAAATGATTTAAAAACATTTCTTAAGCTGTAAAACATGCCCTAATATAATTTCAACACAAAGTTATCGCTAAATTATTAAATGAACGATAATTATTTGCAAAATTTACGGAGATCTGAGCGGATAAAACTTTTTCAAATATTGATGTTAAGATTCAGATGAACCTTGTGAAGTGTAAAAGAACACTCCATAAAAACTGGAATAAAGTAACTATTCACGCAATCTTTTACGTTTGACAACACCAAATTCGTATAGGTATTCGCACAACACAATTTTTACAATGTATTTGGCTTAAGGTTGTAAATTAACTCGGTAAATGTGGAAATACTGTTTACTATTTACTCAAATCAAGGAATTGATCCAGGTGGGGATTATTTGCTAAGCCAGCGTAGTGACCTCTAGAAAATCCTGTTATAGGATACAAATTGTTTTCGTTGTTAAACAAGCGAGAAAGCAATTTCGTCAAATATGTGTCGTTTCGTCAAAAACGCGTCATGTGATTTTTATAACAAATGACTAATATGAAAAACAGCTACAAAATTGCTGCATCGCTAAAAAGGAGAATTTCAATACTTAGAAAAAAGGAAAACGTCAATACTTTCTATAACCGTTGTTGAAGAGCCGACCTGATTTTGCGTTGTTCAACTCCTTAGTCTTGTAATTTTGAACCTATTAGAGAAGACAAGGTGACTCCCGGATCAAGAATTGGTAGAAATTTGCCTTCGTAGAGAACTTTTTAATGAAACTACCCCACATATGCTTTAAATGGAGAGGAAAACAACGAAAACCTCTCTTACGGCAAGGGTACTCTAACCCATGATCCGTCTACCACTGAGGATATCTAACGTCCGCACTGTGGTCAGGCAAGCCGGGTGCGGACTTCGAATCTACCAGTCATCACTGGGATATGAACCCGGTTCACCTCATTGGGAGGCGAACGCTCTATACCCTGAGCCACCATGACTCCATCAATACTTTCTGGAGCTTTTTTTAAACCTATCGTTTCCAACAACACTGTAAAAAATTCCGGATCAAATTACGGTAAAAAGTATAGGCCCTCAAGGCATCGGTACTTTTTATCGTGAAATCCATTTTTACTGGAACATGTTATGGAACAAAAAATCTGATAAATCGTAATTTTTGCGGTAAAAATTACAGCAAAATGACTGAATCACTTTAATTGAATAAATATTAATGCACAAAGTACGGTATAATGTCTTACGGTAAAAATAAATTTTACAGATGATGCACATGAAGTGCCGTTACTTTAAAATGTAATTTGATTAGACGTTTTTTACAGTGTACACGAGGTTTCCATTCTGTGGTTAGAAGTCAGAAAACTTTTTTAATTGCTTTTTTTCTTATTATTGATCAACAGGTTCGAAACGATTGCAATAACGAAACAGTTTTAACCATTGAAATAAATAAGGTTTTACAGCTGCAAGCATCAAATGAATATGCATGAAATGCAAATTAGAATAAATGGTGGAAAATATGGAAAATTATGCATTTAATACGGTTTAGTTACAAACAAAAAGTTTTCACGAATCCTAAATAAAACTTGACAACCATTTTTGTAATCTTACTCTTTTTTCTCTCTCTTAATTCGAATGTTTCTGTAAGAGTATATTTATTTCTAAAATAAAATTTCCTCAAAGGTTCAGATTATTTAATTTGTTATTTCAAAAACAGACAAAGATAAACAAGTTATTTTTCTGACAAAAATCTTATTTAAAGGAGGGTATATTTTGAATTTATTTCAGTGCTATTTAAATTTTGTTTTAGGCTATTTTCGGAAATATACTTTAAGTATAATCCAACCTGTTTCAAAGAATTGTAATTATATTTGACAAATTCTCAATTCTTTGAAAAACAATCTTTCGCGTAAATAATCTTACATAATACGCATTATAATAAAAGTACATATTTTGTTTCCCTTAAAATTGTTTATCTAGCGAATTTCAAATGTTAATAATTCTCAATATACATACGAGTAATTCAATATGTAGATTAAAATAGATATTTTCCTTCATTTTACTAAAGAAACGTGAAATAAAATTAAATATAAGCAAACTATTCTTTTAACAATGTTTCCAAACATATTAATATGAAGTTGGCGAAGATAACAATTTTATTTCGAGTATATTAAGTTACTGAAACTTCATTTCAAAGTAAGAGTTGCAATTATGCAGAATATGTAAACAAAGAAATTGTGCAGTGGAATAAGCCCTACGACAAAAACTATTACTTGCTATATACGTATATAGATTGAAGAAAAGAATTTACTTTTTGTCTGACAATCATGTGATTAGCTGTCAGTGAGGGTTTTATCTTTTAATTGCTAGACAGTAATTTGATTATTTGATTACACATATTTTTATGATACGGGATTTTCAATACTTGAACAAAGTATAATATATATATATATATAGCACACGAACTGGCATGTGCGTCGAAGTTATAAGATAGAAATATATAAAAATTTATCTAAAAAATATTTGTTCTTCCAAAGTTAAATTACAAAATCATTTGAGTTTTAACTATATATAAGAAATATTTTAAGATTTTGCGAATATTATTTTTTAAACCATAAAAAAATTAACAGCCAAAATATCATCTTCACAGATTTTAAGATTATAGATAGAATTTTAGATACGCATAAGGTGAGGGGAGAATTTCATTGGAATAAATTTTGCGAATTCGTTGTCTTGATTTCAATAAAGATAAACATAATTTTCAATGAAATTGTATTTAGATTTATTGAAATAAAGACAGATGAAAGTTGCAATTCTGTTGCAAACATCAAGTCAATGAAACGCACAGCAGAAAAGCAAATGTTCTTAAGGGAAAACTGACAATGTAAGAAGGCTATATAGTATAAAAAGTAAGCTTCTCGCTTAGTTTAATAACCTATTGCACGCATAATGCATCATGCGCACAAGGGTTGGAGAAATCCTAGTGGAATAAAGTTTATGAGTTCTTTGCTTTAAACACCTTGTCTTGATTTTAATAAAATATATTTTTCAGCACAAAAATATATTTAAATTAATTGAAATCAAAACAGATTGAAGTAGAACTTCAGTTCCAAGCATTAAATCAATGAAACGCACAGCACAAAAGCAAATTTTCTTGAGGGAAAACTGCAAAATGTAATACGGCTATATAGTATAAAAAGTAAGCTTATCGCTTAGTTTAATAACCTTTTTCATGCATAATGCATCATGCACACAAGAGTTGGAGAAATCCTAGTGGAATAAAATTTGTGAAACACGTCACACGCATGAATTGAAGGTAAGAGTTAAAGAGTGTTCTGTTGACACTAAAGGATTGTGTTTTTGTAAGATAAATACTTCTCGAACAAAACTGATAAGTTTTCTGTGAGGGAAAGTTTTATATGACATCCTTTGGGAAGAGTGTAGCCGGAAGATATATCGATTTCTTCTCACCTTCACCATTTTTATATATATATAACTCTGAATTTAGAGATATACTTCCCGTTTTTTAAACGCGTATTCCTTGTTGAAAACGAAAAATATATTTAATCGTTAAGAAATATGCCATGAAGATTGTATGTTTCTTTGTGTAACGCATAGTTATTGCAATAAATTAAATTTAGTAAATTTCTAATTTTATTTTCACAGGAATGTTCTTAAACTTATGGACACAACTTATGTGCTTTGTCAAATATTTAATAATGAACACAATATGGAAGAAAGACTTAAGCTTTTTAATTAAGTTAATGACAATTATAAAGTTTTTAAGTTATTTTTTTTTGTCATAAATGTTGTACATTAAGAATAAAAGTATGGTCAAAACTACTAGAATCAGGAAAAAATGTACCGTGTTTCTGGCCGTTAGGGAACACCAAGAAGCTCGGTAATTTTTACTGAAGTGCTTCGGTAACGAGTTCGGTAAAATTAACCAGAAAATAAGGTTCTGCAATGTGTGATAAAATTCAGCAAATTTGATAAAATTTGGTAATTTTCATGACACCTTAGTGATAAAATTTTGTCATGACACCTTAGAGCATAGCTTAAAAACCATTTATTCGGTTAAATTTAATTTTCAGTTTTGCATTTTTTGAACTAAATGTGTGGTAATAAGAACTTTAATTTTGAAAACCAGAATTTCCGGTAATCCGTTAACATATTAACGGAAAAATGACCTAATGAGTGGTTTAAATGCCGTATATTTATGAAAATAGTGATGCATATTGGCAGAAAACATATCTGATACAGGATATATGTGGAAAAGAATTCTACACTGGGAGAAAAAGAAAAATTCCAGATTACTTGAATACGGTAAAATTTACCATTTTCCTCTCTCTATGGGAACACCAAAAAGCTCCGTAATTTTTACCGAACCGTAAAGCTAATTATGTAGCAATGGGTTTGTTAAAATTATAAACAAAAACACTGTTTTTTGAAGTGAGATAAAATTTCAAAAGTGTGGTAAAAAATTTAGAAATTTTATCATTAGAAAAACTATTTGTTTGTTTAAATGTACTTTTCAGTTTTGTTTTTTTCTCAATAAATGTTTGTGATAAGATATTGTTAGTTTTGTTTGAGTTTGATATTTGTCTTGTATAAGTTTGAAAACTTAGAATTTACGGACAGCTATTTCTATATCAATGGGAAAAAATGTCTTATGAATTGTTTAAATACCGTATATTTTTGTTTTATTAACCAGAATTATGTTGTTTTTTAACAAGAAATGCCATTACCATACAGTGCAGTAGTTTTATTAGATTTCCCCCCCCCCCTGTATATATAGCAAATTCCAGTTTCGTTGTAAGAAATTCAAGGGATATAATTTATATTCCTCTATGTAATTTTTAATTATGCCAATAAGTTATTATTTTGCATTCCATAAAATCTGTCGTAAAGATTATGTGTTATAATGCATGAAAAAACTTATTATAAGCATGTAAAAATTATAAAAGATTTATGTTTATTTACTGCAAGAAAAAGTCAACTATAAGAATTTCTTATTTATAGTTTCCAATAAAAAACAGTTTAAAATTGCGAAAAGCGCAATTTTAATTTGATGTAACAAGGCGCATGATTTTGAGTTAACACCTACTTTCATGATCAATTTTGCAGCCATTAAAAACACGACCTCGAATTGACTAGATACATAAGTACAAAAACAAAAATTTATTATATTATTTTATGTAGGGTTTGCCAAATTTAAATAACGTCAAATCAATTGATTATTAAATTTAAATGACTAAATAAATTCCGTCCATTCTTTAAAAAGAATCAGTTTGAAATTGCAAAAAACGAGAAACAAGGTGCATAGTTTTGATTACTTCATGTTCAGTTTTGTACCCATTAAAAACATGATTCGAATAACTCATAGACACATAAATACAGGCACAAAACTGTATTATTTTATTTTATGTAACGATTATCAAATTTAAATACCTTCAAATCAAACTAACATTAAATATAAATGATTAAATAAATTTATCTAAAGTTATATCATTTATAAGTTTATATCATTTATATAAAATTATATATTTTGTTATATATATGTTAAATTATACAGGCACAAACATTTAATCAACAAACATTTTATACAAATATCTTGTTTGTTTTGTTTATCTAAATAAGAAATTTAAGAAGGGATCTTACCTTATTAAAAAAATAATTTTAGAAAGTAATGTAAATAATCTTGAAAAAAGAACTTTTTTTTGTTTAAATTTGTCTGTTGACAAACATGCTTCTTCTTTAACTTAAAATGAAAGTTCAAAAAATAGGTTAAGTTTATTTTTTCTTCCAGTTCACTATCCGCCAAGGATAAACTTGTAATCGTGATATGTGAAAGAGTCGGAGAAAGTTTTGAAGTAGAGCAAAGTTTAGTTTTAAAGTAGACTTTTGCTTTAATCAGATTTACTTGTTCTTTAGAATTCGTTAAACCTTTAAAGAGCTTCTTTTTTTTCCATTTCGTTTCTTCTTTTTTATTTTTTTTTATACAAAGAGGAAATACTTAAATATTTCATTTAACTAAAGTTTAACTGTACTGAAAGGTTTAAATTGATTTAAAAATACTAATTTGAAATATATTGTAGAAAATATATTAGCTTTAACGAATAATAATAATGTAAATAAACTGTGCATTATTAATTTTTGAGATAAATTTTGTATTTAAACTTTATTTTTTTCAGATTGAATTTCATGAGAGGAATTATGTTACTCGTATACTTGGTTTTTTCGCATGCATAAAGAATAGCTTATAAGAATACACTAATAAAGAATAGCTTACACATAAAGAAAAACTAATTTTTGCCATAAATTTAGTATTTAAGCTTTAGCTTTATTTTGTAAGAATGAATTTCTCAATGAGAATGGGATTCTTTTTACATTACTGGTTTTTTACATAAATGAAAATATAGCTTATAGGAATAGAATAGAAAAATAAAGAATAGCTCGCATATGAAAATAGCTAATTTTTGCAATAAATTTGGTATTTAAGCTTTAGCTTTTTTTAAGACTGACTTCATAGTAATAATAATAGTAATATTTTCCTTCTACTGGTTTCTTTGCATATATAAAGAATAAATAGATAAAAAAGTTTTACTTATAAGTTAAAATAAAGTTTTACTTATAAGTTTATAAGTTAAAATAGTTTTACTGCTTAGTATTAATTTTTAAAAAAATATTCTTTCCAGGAAAAATAAAGTTTAAATACAAAAAACAATTTTGCGAAAAGAAATATAGAACTTACATGCCCTGAACTACGTAAGTTAAAACAGGAATGATATGTATTTAATTAATCAAAAAATATCGATAAAACATTAAATACATAACATTTATTTAAAGATGTTGTGACTAGCTTGTTTTCGCGAAATTCTTCACTTTAAAGGTCTTTACCTACATTGATTGACTTTTCGAAAATGGAACATTTCAATTAATACATAAAATATAAATGTATTATATATTAATACATAAGATATACACGTATTTCTTCTTAATTATAACTCATTATATAGTTCCAATTTTTAAGCAAACGGGACAGATCCTGAATTCACATACAAGTTAAAAACAAAGAATCTTTCTATGATACGAATTATGAGTAAAAATTCTAATAATATGAATATTAAGGTAAATTAAAGAATATACCTTTTACGGCAAAAATTTATATATATATATATTGAAAGCCAGAATTTTCGGTAAATCGTTACCATATGAACGGAAAAACCAAACAAATTACCAAACAATTGGTTTATATACTGTATATTTTGATTTTAAGAAGCAAAATTAGGATTTGTAATAGGCCATTCCTAATAAAATTAGGAATAGGCCTTTACCTAACTGTGAAGTAATTTTACCAAAATTCTGTTTCTCAGCGTAGGGCTTATAGAATATTAGCAATTCCTCGAAGATTTGTTTCACTATATATCAAAAAACATCCCCCAAATGTTCAAATTGTTCAGATCAAGTGCATTTTTTGTAATTTTTTTTATAGTCCTGACACATATACGTCATGTAATAAATTGCGTTAAAATTGATAAATGAAAGGCTCCGATGCTTCCTCTGGGAAATTAATTTAGAGCAAAGTATATTTTGGGAAGATAATTTAAGCTGAGCGGCTTTTTTCCTCTTTCCCGAAGTCTTGGGATTAATGGCTTTTGATGTTGCCACCACCATTGCAGAAATTGAATATAATGGAAAAACAACAAAGAAAAAAAAAGTTAATTTTGAAAATTTTTCACATGCTTTAATGAGTGAAAAGAGAATAAATTCAGCTGGGTGATAAATATGTAACATAAAGTTAGTAGAAAGTTAGAACCTGGAAGTGTTTATTTTTGAAACATTTTTAATTGCACGCTAGAAAACAATTACCACGAGTTGCTTTATAAGTGGCAGAAGCTAGGAATTAAAAAAGAATAATTAAATTTCTCATTATGTATTTTTTTAAAAGTATTTTTCACCGTAATTGATGTTTTTTAACCACTTGATAAATATTTGTTAATCGCTTTAGCAAAAAAGAAAAAATTATATTTTGGATAAAAAGAAAGTAATGTGGTAATTCAGTTTTTCTTCTTCATGGTAATGAAATTATATGATAATAGAAACGCATTAATCATGTCTTTCTTAGCAAAATGCCCTTTTATCATTTGAAAACGTTAAATTATGAAATTATGAAGACGTTTTGACGCTGCAAGATTTAATGTTTGGAATAAAAGCTATTAAGAAATTAATCATGAAAACTAACGCTAATTAAATATTTCCAATTATTAAACAAATTGATTTTACTCTCTTAATAGCAATTTTTTTTTTTTTTTTTTTGCAAATGTGAGAAAGTATATTATATCGATATTAATGAAAACAGTTATTGAACATCGTAAAATTTTTTCGTCAAATTACAGTGCGAAGCACCGGAACCATCCGTAAAATCCATTTTTACCGTAAAATGTTATACCTTAAACTTTTACAATAATTACGCAAAATGTTATTTATTAATGAGAGTGATGCAGTGATTTTACGTTAATTGTTACTGTAAAAATACAGTATTTTAGATCTTTTGCTTATTAACACCTCCAGGCAAACATGGATTTTACAGTAAAAAGTACCGAACTCTGAGTGTAAGCACTTTTTATCGTAATTTCATCCAGATTTCTTTTACAGTGTAGTTATTTGATATAGTTAAAAAAAATTTTTTTTAACATTATTAACCCCTTCCTTCTCGCTCCCATGAAAATGACGGGGTGAGTTTTCGCTTGCTATTACTCGCTCCCGTGATTTTGACGGGGGGGGGGGGGGGGGGTGGAGTGTTTAGTAGTAATGCGCCAATAAGAATAAAACTAATTCATTTCTTTTGCCCGGAATTTTTTCTTCTTCTTATTTTACACACCATATAGCAGTACGGGGATATTTTTAAGGTATTTGTAAATAGTTAGTTAATTTTAAACTAGATACTAGCACTAATCAAATGCATTTGGAAAAATAGACACTTTTATCACCGTTTTCTTGAAAATTAACCGATCGTTAAGGGGTTAAGAAGGTAATAAAGCTTTTTGTAAGCTAATGGAATTCGATGATGATGGTAAAAAATAGTTTTGCCACTTTTTTTAATGTGCTTTTTATTAATTTTCAAAGTTTAAAATTTTAATTTAAAGGAACTTACACATGATTTTACAAACAGTGGAAAATTATGAAACAAATTACGATAAAAAGTACCAACACTCAGGGTGCCGGTGTCAGTTAACCGCAACATTCATTTTTATCTGAATATATTATTTTTATTCTTATAATCACCGTTAAATCTATGAATAACTCTTATTAAATAAATATTACTGTAAAAATTACGGTATGATATTTTACGGTAAAATGGATTTCACGGAAGATTCTCACGAAGTGCCGGTGCTTAATACAGTACTTCGATCCGGAAATTTTTACAGTTTATTAAACTTGTGGTTCTAAAATATAATTAACTAACAGGTACTAAAATATAATCAACTAACAGGTAATAAAATATATATTATAAATACAAAATAAGAGCAGTGAGGGCTCAAGGGATCCAGGTTCGAATCTCAGCGGATACTGTTCGTTATGAATTCCGCACAGACTATATTGCTGACGTAAAATATTCTCAGTGTAGAGGAATCATGGGTTAGAGTCCCCTTGCCGTGAGGTTACCCACTGGAGGTTCTAGTGGGTTTTCCCCTCCATGTAACGCAAATGCGGGTTCGTTCCATAAAAAAGTTCTCCAATAAGATTGAAAATTATTTTTATACATAATTTTTTTATATTTAAAATAAATAAGTAGATCTTAAATTTAGTATATCAACTACTAGCATCAACATTGACATTTCATTTTGTTTTTGTAAAACTATTTTTCCAAAACTGAGCGATATTAGGCCTGTTCATCAAAAACATCAGAGAACCGGAAACTAAACTGGTAAACAATGGAGTACACACTGCTCAAACCTGTTTGTCTAAAACATCTGAGCAACAAGAAACAAGACGGGTAACCAATCGAGTGCACACTGCTCCAGCCCGTTTTTCTGAAACACAGAGCAGCTGGAAGCAAAGCTGGTGACCAATCGACTATACACTGCTCAAGCCTGCTGTCAAAAACATCTGAGCAATGGGAATAAAGACTGGTAATCAATCGTGTACACACCGCTTAAGCCCGTTTGCCTGAAACATCTGAGCAACATGAAGCAAGATTGCTGACCAATCAAGTACATATAGCCAAATCGCGTTGAACCTGAAACATCCAAAATACAAGAAGTAAGAATGGAAGCCGATTGAGAATAAAATTCAGACTGGAGGCACTTGAACGTGAGCTGCGTACAACTAGTATTTATTAAAATTTTTAAACATGTTTCATCGCAGAGAGTTCCAAATATACTTTCAATTAAAATACTCAATGTAGTTTTAATTACAGAAGCACGTTCTAGCACGTCATACAGAAGCATTACAGAAGCATTATTCTGCAGCTTGAAATATAATGGTTTAATTATTCATTAATAGTGAAAGAAATATACAAACTAAACTAAAGATGCTGAATATGAATGACTTAATGAAGCTTGCATTTAAACTGTTTGAGCTTAAGCTGCAATCAACCGACTGCAGTTATACTAATAAGTTAGTTAGTTTGGGGAATTAATTAAAACTAAAAAATCAATATCATGTTTGAGTGTAAACATCAGTAGTTAAATGCAAACTATCAAAATTTGAAGCTCAAGTTGTAATTATTTAAGTTGGATCTAAACTAAGCTAATTTAATTTTCACTTCTATTGAAAGACATTATCTTTTAAAATATGCTTATACGGTGATGAGAGATAATTAGGTTAGCTTTAAAATATTACCCTTACCATGCAATTTTAGAATCTTTATAAAAAAAAAGATAAAATAGTATGCACATTCGGTTTCCATATTCAGATTTAAATGAAGTGAATTAATATTTTAGTTAAGATCACTATTTAAGTCCTATTAATATCAACGGATTCGGACAAATGACTATTGGGGGGTATTCGATAATCGGAAGCAAAATAGAGAATTAAAAGTTGCAACCTTTAAGTTTCAACCTGCAGATAAGCAGGTTTCAATGATGTATACACCATTGATTATCTCAGTAGGGTCCTTACTTTAATTTTATAGTTTAAAACGCTAAACCCTTTTTTAACTATTAGTCTGATCGTCTCGGAATTAGTCTCATTCAATTTAATGTCAAAAAATCGATCGGAAAATACCCTTATACGTTCAAATGGTTCCTTGATAGCCAAGTTAAAGAGTGTAAATCATGTCAATAGAAATACATTTTATTTATTAAGACTCTTACAACTTGTGAATTATTCGTACTATTGACTCGTGCTGAGTTTCGTTCGGTTTAGCGTAAAAAATATCAGATGGGTACAAGTGCAACTGGGTACTTTTTGAACACAAAACTCTTATAACTGCTAAATTATTAGTCCGATCGTCTCAAGATTGGGTCAATTCAATTCAGCATAAAAAAATAAGTCGGGAACAATGCCTTACTTGCATGTTTAAATAAATGTAATAACCCCCCTCAATCACCCCCATTTACCACAAAAAAGGACCGTGGTGGATCAGGGGAAAGAGCATTCGCCTTCTACTGAGAAGTACCGTGTTCGAATCCCAGCGATGGCTGGTCGATACAAATTCGCTATGAAGGAATACCACGACTTCTGAACTAGTAGTTCTATACTTGATTAAAAATTTCATTTGCCTCAAAATAAGCAAATTAGAAGTGACAGACTTTTGTATAATTTGGGAAGTGAATGAAGTTTTTTTATCAAATAACATCTTACCTCTTTAGTATCTCGGGTAGGTAGATAGAAACTTTTATTACGTCACGATGGGCTATTGAGAACGGTCAGGGAAACATCCCTGAGGATGTTCCGAAGACAAGCCATCGGAATTTTAATTCTCTGCAGAGGGGATGACTCACCTGCTTTGGCAATTTGACGACCTGCGCACGAAGTCGAGCTTTTTACTGTAGAACAGTTCAACGAGGACAGATACTGAGGACCCTCGGACCCTACGCAGGCTGGTGAAAGTAGTCACCCACCCGCTTACTGAACACAGCCAGTGATGTTTGACTTCTATGTTCCACTGGGAGTCGTGTTTTTACGATAGTCCACTGCGTGACTTAGTTTCTTGGAATTATTTATTGTGTTGTCCTTTAGACTCATGCTTGGTGTCATTCGAGTGAGCATAAAATTGATGCATCGTCT
Organism: Parasteatoda lunata; assembly: GCA_949128135.1. NCBI lineage: Eukaryota > Metazoa > Arthropoda > Arachnida > Araneae > Theridiidae > Parasteatoda > Parasteatoda lunata. The sequence goes on from OX421977.1 coordinate 81,289,281, forward strand.
GTATAAATAGTTTAAATGTTTTAAATAGTATAAATTATTTAAGTTTCTCTTATTATTTCTCTCTCCACCAAAATACGAGGTACAAGATCATGCCACGTACTGAGTATATGGTACTTACTAATTGACGTCCAGTTAGAAACTTTTCTTTGGATTGAACTTTTGGAACTTAGTTCTTTTAGAACTTTTTCCATTTTATTTCTATTTTTACTGTTCTGAAAATTATTTTTAATCTTATGTTCTTGAATTCATCATTGAAATATGAATGAGTTCATGAAAAAAAACTAATTTGAAACACGGAAACAATTTGTTTATTTACAGCACTAATCATACTTTAAAAAAAAAAAGTAAATAAAAAGAGGCACTTTGTGCATTACAATATAATTTCAAAGTAGCATTCCGGTTAAAGAAAGAAACTAAAAAAAAAAAACGTGGTGTTAAACATCCACACTTAATATAATATTAATAAACTAGTTAAGAAAACGAAACACTGTAGTTAAAATTATTTTATTTATTACGCTCGTTTCAGTTTTAAAACGTTGAAAAAAATGCGCTAGAAAACTGGGGAATTTATTCATAGCATTTTTTTATGAAAAAAAAAAAGATTCTTTTCCTGGATTTTTACCGGTTTTATTTTCCAAAAGCTCAACAACCGTTGCAGTGAAAACTATTAACGTCAAGCCATTAAACTAATGCCCTCTCTTTTCACTAAAGTACTGAAAACAGAAAAAACGGCAACAACAAAATAAACTAGAAAATAAAAACAAATGTTTGGGAAATTTTGACCTTTATTTCTGAGTCCTCGATTTTAACTGGATGCACCATTACCCAAGACAGAAGCAAATTACCAAATAAAATTGCGCAAAAAGAAAATGCATCTGCTCTGGGATTAGAACTGAGATCTAGAAATCAGAGTGAGAAGGTATCTTAACCGACGAAGGGAAAAAAAGGGGAAAAATCGATGATTTAATTCCTTGAAGAGGGAAAAGTTAAATGAAGTGGAAAAGTTAGTTGGGGAAAGAAGTAGTGAAGGATCTGTGATGGTCTGGGCTCAATGTTAAAAAGAGGGAAAAAAACAAAATGTGAATGAAAAATAAAGAGAAACAACATTTGAAATGGTTGACAAATTTAAAGGAGAGAATATTTCTTCCGGTATTCGTTTCTGGCAAAGAGAGGTAAATTGAAATTCCTCTAAATTTCTGTTCCAAGAAAATCAATTTCAATTCCGATGACCCAAGCTCTGTGTTTTGTATTGGTTTTATTCGTGAAAAAGTCAGAAAAATGCATGGGACTCTTTTTAATTTAAGATTTCCGGAAACTATTAAAATTGTTTAGAAGGTTTTGTTGACAGGAAAATTGAAAAGGGATTTTTTTGTCATTCCAATATTTTTCAGTTGTCAACGAAAATTGTATGAGACGAAATAACTTATGGTTTTTGTTTCTCAGAAAAGAAATGTTTCAGTTAAATGAAATCTGTCTGTAAAGAATTCTTCATAATTATAAGGACGATATATTATTATTTTTTTAATGTTGAGTTCGTAAAATGAAAGCTATATAATTGTGTTCGAAATTTCCATTAAAGCAAACATTAATTCAATTTAATAAAATTTAATTTCATTTAATAACATTACCTTTTCTTTCATTAAAAGTTTTTCGCGAAAAATTGTTAAAATTGTTTAGAAAGTTACGTTGACAAGAAAATTGAAAAGGGATTTCTTTAGCATTCCGATGTTTTATGTTGTGTACGGTATTGCATGAAACGAGGGCAGTTATGGTTTTCTGTTTTGCAGAAAATAAAAATTAAATTGCCACGAAATCTATCATGAAGAGTTTTGTATCATTATAAAAATAAATATATAAAGCAAATTTTTTAGCGTCAAACTCTTAAAATGAAAGTTTTATCAATGTTTATAAAGTTGTTTTTCCGTTAAACCAAATAGAAAATAAACAATTTTCAGATTATATTACAATATATTACAAAATATAAAATTTTTTAGTATCAAGTTCTGGAAATAAAAGTTTCATAATTATTTAGAAGTTTTCGTTAAAGCAGGCTTCATTTTATATTTTAGAGAATTACAATAAAGGCTGTAAAATATATTTTCCAGATACTCCTAGTATTTTTTTAATATACATATTTGTCCAAGTCAAAAAATTTATCTTGATTTTACTATACAAATCAAATGAAAGCCTAAATTAAAGTTCTTTGGTCTATTCTTGTTTCCTGGTAAATATTTCGTTTCATAAATTTAAAGCTTTCGACAATTGTTATTGGTCTCCAATCTCGAATCGGCTTGAACAAATAGAGCGCAAAGCGTACCTGTAGAGAGTGCATTCCAGCAAATTTAGAGGTAGAAGGCAAAGAAAATCGAAGAGAAAAAGAAACGGAGAATTAAGAAAAAAATGAATATAGACACCTTTCCCCCGCGTTTTCTAATAAGAAACGAATACAAAATATAATTTATTTAATGACTTCTCTAGTATAGTGATAAAAAAAAATCAAAATGGTATGCCAGTTTTGAATTCTAAATGGCCCCACCGAAAGAGTGGCCCACCTAATATGGTGGCACTGATAGATTGGCCAACAAATCTGCCCTACTCATAACTGAATGACCAGTAGCAAATTGGGGGGCAATGAAAAAAGAATTCCACTTTATACAGAGCACTTTTTAATTCGCTGAAATACACGCCATGAAATCTTATACTGTCTTAACGAGATGATATAAGATAATTTACACTAATTTGTCACATGAAATGTTTGTTTGATCATTATGATATTATGATCAATTTAAGAAATATATCACTATTAGATACATTAGGAAAAGAAACATGAACTTGTGATATCGTTAACTTTTTTTCAGTCTTATCTCTAGGCTAAAAATCATTCAGGTTTCATCATAATATATCTATAAGAATAATGGCTGTCGTAAGTCTGATCTGTTTTTCTATTCCCACAAAAGCCATTACCTATCCTCTCTTGCACGAAACTTTTCGTGACAGTATTTGAATGACAGCGAGAATCCTCTTATATTTCTCTGACTGATTTTCTACTAAACTAAGATCCTGCCATTTTTGGTAACACGCAAAAAAGAAATTGTTAAGATAAGAATAAATAGTTATTTTTCTATCCAAATATCATTTCATGAGATAATATGACGTAAGCTACTGTTAGTAAAAATAAGTTGAAAGATAGGTCCTGATATATAGCATTATAATAACAATACTTTCACTAGTGAACAAGGATCTTTCATGATACGATGGTGTTTTGTCTTGTACAATAATGGTATACCAATCGGTATTTTCATGACAAAACAGGCTTTGTCTTAATAATTTGTTTTTACTGCATTGGATAGATATTTATTTGATAGTTGCAGCTATTTATAGACATTTAAATCATTTTGTAGTACATTATTTTGACTCGTGTTTTAAAATAGAACAGGTTTAACACTTAAATTTTATTCCTGCTTAGCATTATAATAAACATAATTTATCGTACTTATCTTTTTGACTTCATATCTTTTGTTTTTTTTTTCCGTTCCAATTGCAATTAAAAACTTTCCCTATAATATTCTAGTGTTCAACTTTGCAAATTTTCTCTTATGACTTAAATTGAAGAATTAAAAATATGATATTTCTCAGTTTAAACATCAAAAAATCATGTATGCGTAGAGGAATCTTTATTGGAAAGGGAAAGAAACTGCAAACACCATCCATTTTATTTTATAAACTGTTGAGCAGCTCATCCAATTTTGAGTTTACGACTCTCGCTATCAAATACGTCGAGTCTTGTAATTTTGAACTTACCCCAAAAGACAAGGGCACTCATGTACCAAGCATCGGGACAATCTAGGCATTTTGAAGGACTTTTTGAAGAACTTCTCGATGGAACTAAACCACATTTGCGTTACGTGGAGAAGAAAAATATAAAAACTTCCCACGGTGAGCCAAAAAGCTATGGGATTCTAACCCTGATATGTATATTACTTAAAATATTTTTACGTCAACACTGTGGCCGGTACAGACCAGGAGCAAAAAAGAATTCGTATTCACCAGCTACTGCTGGGATTAGAACATAGGCCACATCATTGAGAGGGGAATGGTCTAATCCCCTGAACCACCACTGCTCTAAAATCATCTATTCTATATTTTAAAATCTGCATTAAACAGTTGATCCAATTCTGAGTGCACAACTCTCAATGTTCAACGCCATGGTCTTGAAATTTTGAACCTAGCAAAGAAGACAAGGGAACTCCTTCCCCAAGCATTGGGACAAACTTGTCTTAGCGGGGAAATTTTTAATAGAAATCATCCAGATCATTCCTCTATGAGAGCTATAAGCACGCGTTTATGAAACACAGAGCTCCAAAACTGACTGTCAGATTACAATAATGCTACTCAAATTGTTATAAAAGTCTTTAAACATTATTGAAAATGATAGAAAACATATTTCCAAATTAGATACACGTGGTTGTATAGTGAAACTAGGTGTTTGTAAAAACAACAGTAAAAATTCTTTTTCACAAAAAAAATGCACGTTCATACGATTAAAATATTACGACAAATTGCCAAGGGTTTTAAACTCTGTGAAAGCTAGTAATCCATAAGGACTTTTAAAAAAAAAAAGTTTTAGTCATTAAGAATTCTTCGACTGAAGATAAATATTCTGAAGAAATAAGAAACAAAATGCATTTCGCGATAAATCTTTTCCCAATACTTATCGAAAACAAAAATATAAGCATTATTCAAACATCTAGTTTGGAACTAAGAAGAAAAAAAAGTGGACTGAAAGAAGCATTTATCTTTCCTAACAGCTATATACTTATAACAGCATAAACAAAAACAGAAATGAAAGAAAGAAAGAAATACTTAATGGCAACTCGAAATACAAGATATAAAATAAAAAAAATTGTGCATCAAGGGTTTGCACGCAAATCTCTTCCTTAGATCGGCCAAAAGTTTAGTTGAGAGTAAGATTTAAGCTACTGAATAAAGAAAAAAAAACTGACGAAGAGCTTTACTTTAGAGGCAAGCGACATCAGTGAGCAATTAAAGTCACATAAATAAATAAAATAGAGAAAAGTTGGAATTAGAAGGATTTACATGAATAATCTCAATACATAAAAAATGCTGCAAAGTTGAGAAATATTTTGTCTTTTGAAATTGAAGTACGTAAAAAACGTTACTTGATTTCCAATAAAAATTGTGTCAAATAACTCATAAATTGCCTTGATATACCGTGTCTTATTTAAAATGTTATTTTAGAGGGAAGGGGATCTTTGAAAATAAAAGGACTCTAAAAAGTGTAAAATAAAACTAATGTTTTCATGTTCTAGTACATGAGGATTTAGTTTACACTAAAACAAATAAGTCTTCCACACCATCTGGAGTCAGAAACTAAAGGGTAAGCCGCTGGGAGGTGCCATCTTGAAGAAAATAAAAACATTTTAATATTGAAAATTTAGAAATAAAAATTGCAATCAAAGGCTTCACATCGCTGGCGGAGATGTTTTGGAAAAATCCAGGCATCTCTGTAACGGTTTTAGCTGCGACACTAATTCATGCAATTTTGATTTCTATTTATTTGCTTTATTTATTCTATTTTGTATTTTTTTTTCAATGTGTTTTGTATTCGTTTCAATTTTTTTCAATGCTCCTCACGCTATTTTATTGATATATTTTGCTTCAACTATGATTAATATTATATTAGAAAGCACTCCTTTTTGCGAATATAATTGTGTGAGCTGATGACGAGATTATTTCCTTTCATCATTTTGTTTTCCGGCTTTATAATATTTTTTTTAAAATGATTTTTTTAATGAAAACGTTTAAATAAAAATCTCTTTAAATATTTTATAAATATTTTAAAAATATTTTATTTTATATATTTTTTTCTTTTTTCATTAATCTTTGTATATTATTTATTCTTTTTATATTATTTATTCTATTCTTTATTTTAATTACATTTGTCTACAACATTTCGTGTTGTAGACAAAACTATTTGTTTTAAAATCATTTCTTGAAGATGATAAAAATTTAGTTAATTTGTTAAAGAACTGTTGGTAAAAAGCTAAAAAAAAAAAATTTTAATTTTGTATCAATAGGCAGTTATACTAACATGCAACTATTCAATTTAATCTTTCAAAACTTGAAATCACAAAATATCATTGTACTTTTTATTTATTCAAACTCTGCTTAAGTAAGCAATCACTTGCGATCGATTCTTTTTTTTATAAGCTTATGAAAAACAATGCCAATTTTAACTTTATTCAGATGAAACAACATCAAAAGGTAAATGTATGAATTTACAAAATTTGATTACGGATAATAAGGAAAAGAAATGCAATTATAGTAATTTTATGTATAATATAGTGATGATATTTCCAAATATTTTAAAATAAAATTTAAAATTTTAACAAAATCACCGTAAATTTTTTATGACTACATTTCTATTACATCGCTTTCGAGTGCATGAGAACTTCTTCTTTCTGACTAGTTAGAATGCTGAAATTTCAACTTCTACTATGTGCTTTATGACAAGATTCAATCTCCTCCTATTATCTATCAGCAGAATTTATCATTATTTTTTTGCAAAATATACATTTTTGTCAATTAAATCCAATGTTTATTTTTTAAAATTCATTTTAGAGTTTATATTTCCACCTTACCTCTGTACTGGATGACAAAATAAACCTCAAGTGTCACTCTAGAAAAATTCTTCTAATTATATCTTCAAAAACGATTCATTGTGAATAAAAATTCCATCTCATTTTATTTCGTTCAATACTGAACTGCATGTTGTTCAGAATTGTTCAGTTGCTGGATGTTGAACAATTTACAAACGTTTCTTGACCATTACGAGCAGCCTTTATATACAGTTAAAAATGCCATATCTGACAATTTTCGATAATTTTATTGAGTTTAAAATCAATAAAAATTTCAACCTATTCGTTCATATTTCAACTGGATTTTGACCAGTGATTGAGGATTCCAATCTGGATCACTTTAATGGGAGGCAAACGCCCTATATCCCAACCCACTGCGATTCATAATTAGGTACTTGTAACTTATCACATGGCTATGTCCAATCACGTGATTGGGCATGGCTTGTTAACGTCACAGCCTTAAGGCATGAGTTTATAATCATGGTGTATGAATTTTTCGATCAAATTTGATTGTATACCCAGTAAGCGACGTCACACGAGTGTGTCGATCCTGATTGGTGTGACCTCACTAGCGAGTATCCAATAGTCTCCTAAATGTTGACAGCAACATTTATCTTCAACTTATCAATCGGACGTCTTGAATATTTTCAGACACGAAGAGATTAAAGTACACAAAATTAAAACTAATAATAAAATTAATTAGATGTTTTTAATACGCTTTTTAAATAGACAATAAATCGAAATTAATTTTTTTTATATCATCTAATTTTCAAAAAACAGGAAAATTTTCCACGCTAGTAGTCGTAGTTCGCAATATACTTCTTTCACCACGGAAAGTGATGCGCCCTAAATTTTTTATTTTAAGTCTGACATAGATGCAATAATTTCTCCCTTTTATAAAAAAGTAATATTCAAAAATTTTATTTTATAATATACCGACGAAACTTCACATAGATTAGTTTTATTTCAAATTCTCAAAAAACCATGAGTTAGTCTTATACAAAAACAACTCTATCTTTTTATGTATTATACCACTGAAATTTTAAGCAAATTAATTGTATTCTAATTCCCTTTGTAAGAAGAAAAAAAATACATTCTTAATATAAAATTAAGTCTTAACGAAATATTGCATATACTGTTTTTTTTTTATAAATTAATGTTGTTGGCTGACTTTTTTAAAGTACAATCACGCAATTCAGGAGAAGAAGAAAAAATCAGGAATTATAAACTGGCTAACGGAAGTAATAGGAAGGTACTTAAAGTAATTCCAACGAAAATACTTTCGCGAAAATAACGTTAAAAGCTTGTAATGTCTTCTTTGAAGTAAAGTAGTCGTTGTAAAAACAACGACAGAAAAACAAAAACTGAGAAAACTAGTGGAAAGCTGTAAGAGTGTTTCAACGTACTTTCGGAAAGCAATTAAAGGAGGAAAAAAGCACGTTAGTTTAAGGAAGAAACAACCGAAACTATTCAGCTTTAATTTACTCTCATGAAATGAACGTTTTTGTGCCAGATTAGAAAAAAAAATAATGACTTTTTTCTTTCCTTTAACGCTTGCCCATGTTAAGCCGGTAAATTTATCGGACTTTTAAAGATTATTTTTTGTCAGAGTTTAATAGCATGCTATTGGTCGATTTATAAATTAAGAAATTTATAAAAGTTGCAAAGTCATTATATGAAGCAAGCTATTAATTCTGTTGAGATGGAAAAAAAAAATTAGCTTTTTTATTTCTTTGCATCAAAGGAAAATTCCCGTGAAAATTAAAAATTGAAAAATATGATTTGCAGTAAAAAAAAAGAGAAGAGTTAGTTAAAATCTGGTAGTAGGTTGAAACCGGGAACCTCGATTCTGGTAAAATTAGTTTTGCATTCTGGTGAACAGTCTCTGAATTACATTCAATCATACTCCGTTGCAAGTTAAGAAAATACCATAGCGGTATAGGATTTATGTAATCATTCATGACTGTATATAGTTCCGTTTTGTTTCGCTATCAAATTAAACAAATATGCTTACAAATCTAAACACGTCAGATAGAAATTAAATTCGTGCTATCTTTTGCGAATCATAGAATTATTAAAAATAGTTTATATTTTCGTAGTCTTGCTGGATTGCTAGACTTGGCAACAGATTTCAGTTAATGAACAGAACATTACGAAAGAAAAAGAATTAATTATATGATATTGCAGGAGAATAATTATAAAAAATCATAAAGAGCGTCTTATGCTGACACGCCCTTAACAAATCACGTACGAAATACAGCATTTTTATTTATGTTTCGCCAATGAAGAAAATCGTCAGTAAGTAGCAATATTTATTATTCTTTCGATTATTTAAATATGATAAATTTCTCTTATTTTACGGGAGGGGGATGGTTTTTATTGAATAAGTTTTATTTTCTTCATTTTCATTTCACACGAATTAAAAAAAAAAGCAAGCAAAAGGAAGGTTGCGTTCCTTCAAGAGTTGGCGATGTTAATATACGTTCGCTCTGGGATTTTGTCGTCCATTTGGCGTGCACTTAGATGCGAACAGTCTCCATGAGGATAATGGTTTTTTCTTAACTTGCAACAGAGTATAGGTAGGAAGAAGGAGCTGCTATATTGTTGTTGAATATCATTTTTGTTAAATATCATCCCAATATCTTTGTTGTTGAATTCATGGCGTCTGTGTAGATAAGTTTGCTTTACTGTGTGAACACTATAATATTCTGTTTTTAAACTATATTTATTGATCGTTACTTTTATTAAAAATCTTTATATCGTTCAGTAAGAATCCATAAGCTTACAAATAACAAGGATTTAGTTTAGTAGCAGCAAGATTCGGATTCAATTCGATACTTCATGATATAAATCAAATTTAGAATATCAGAAGAAAAAAATTTTTTTTTTTTTAAAAATGTACTACCAAGAAAGCAAAAGTTGTTTGACAAATACTACAAGAAAAGTCTCGAAATAAAATCTACATAAAGAGAAGTGTACGAAAAACCAAGACAGTTATAGAAAAAAAAAAAAAATGCTAAATTTTTGATGACTGTTTCTTTTTTTCCGACAGCACTGTGTAAGGATCAGGAAACTGATCTTGCATCAGAAAGGTTCTGGGTTTCAACCCCGGACGATAGAATAAAAGAACATCCATGCCCGGAAGGCATGGATGTTCTTTTATTCTTTGTACTGTCTGATCTTACTGTACGAGCAACGATGGCCCACCTAATAAAGGGTCCATGAACGAGTGGCCAACGAATCTGCTCTAATAGACCTGAATTGACGACATGTCAGGTGAGCATTGGGAAAAAATGTTTTTCTTTTTTATGGAAACGATAAAAACACATCAGATTTATATTTTTTATATCGTAATGATTCACTTTTTAACTCAAAAATATAAAAAAAACGGGATGAAAAAATTTTGCAGGGTCGACGGAAGCTGCAGTTGATCAGAGGATGAAGAAACTTACTTCAGATGTGAATTTTCTACACACTATTCTTAAATCGCCTTATAAAATGAAAATGTCTGTTACTTTTTCTCTAAAATTCCAGTTTTTCTGAATTTTTTTTTTTTTTTAACGTTTACATATGCACCTGGTCTTATGCCACTAGTGGGGCTAGATAGAGTGATTTGTCTTTCTCTGAAAAAATATTTATAAGAAAATGCACAAAATAGTGTATCTTAAGACTTTTTCAACTATTCAAGTTCGCAACTAGACAATAAATATCTTGATTAATAAGAGGTTTATGTTAATCGTACAAATTATAGCGATGACAAAATATCATTGAACAGAAGGTCGTATGAATAAAATAATGTGTTTTATGTACCGGATTATATCTGGTCTTTGGAACATGTACGGAAGTCACAGAGGAAATTTTGTTTTTAGTCCAAGAATCTTCAATTTTAGTTTTGTTTAAACATACACTAGTGGAGACATAATATCGAAGAACAAATTATCAAGAGGAAAACATCTATCAAGATAAAATACCAACAAAAAAATCTAATTTGTACGAGATACTACAGTTAATAGTACTTTTATGCCCTTAATAGGGCCGTGATAGCTTGGTTGATAAGGTGTTGGAGCCATGTCCAAGAAGTCGTGCGCTCGATCCCCGCTGACCGAAGACTCCCCCTGTAGTAAAAGGTGACTGGTGCATATATTTTTGTTTTATTAACCAGAATTATGTATTTTTTTTTCACCAGTTTTCTTTTTCTCCGTGTAGCTTAAAACACTTTAAATTGAAATACACGTTTAGATCTTAATGTTGTTTTTTTTCGTATCAAGAAAATAAACTAAAATAAATTTTTCTCATGTTTTCAACCATTATACAATCTTTTTCATATAAAAAAATAATGTCTTAAAATTCTTTAGTACACATATTACAAAAACTGAAATTTTTTGAACACACCTCAATTTGTAATGCATTATTATTTTTTTTAAGAATAAACTATATTTTATAAAATAAATATTCTTTCGAACTTTTTTTTATATTATATTTTCTTGTTCCCAATCCAAATCACCCCTCGTGTTGTGCCAGTTAAGGCAGAAAAATATTTTCCAACTCGTTGAATTTTTCAGACCTGACAGGAATAAACTGAGTAAGTTTAGTTTAGAAAATTGGGAAGGAACAAGTTCGAAAAAAAAAGACTATCCAATAATGTTTTCCTAGCATTTACTTCCTTATCGGTACTGTTTTTACAACCAATTTATTTATGTAAGCACCATAGGTATAAAAATGAGGCGTATGGAAATAAATATAGGCTCTCTTATCGAAATAGTGGCTTTAAAATCAGAAATACGATTTTGCATGCCAATTTGTGAAAATATAAATAAATTTCCCGTTAAGAGTAAATAAGATTAATAAAAATATCCGATTATAGTGATTTAAATAAATGCATTTAACAACATTTATGTTGCTATGTATGAATGTATATAACATTTTAATTTTCTACAGTGCTTGTTTGAAATTTTTAAATTTATGTTATGTTAGTGTTTGTAAATTAGGTTAGAAGTGTTTGTAAATAATTTTTAAATTTGTCGTAGGTTCAAATTTTTTTTCTTATGAGGAATTGCAAAGCCCTACTCACTATTTGTATTTCTTAATTTTATTTTTTTATTTCATTCATTTTTTTATGAATGCATATAACATTTCAATTATCCACAGTTTGTTAAAAAAATAATTGAAAAATTTATGTTTAGTTCGGCGAGTTTGCAAATTAGGTTAGGAGTGTTTGTAAACGATTTTTAAATTTGTCGCAGCTACGGTTATTTTATTTTATGAGAAATTGGAAAGCACTACTCACTTTTTGTATTTCTTCACGAAGTTCGAAAACCAGTTTGGACCACGATATTTCGGATTAACTCGATGAAATTTTTTTTAGATATATGGTGTGTCTTAAGCCTGTTTTGCAGACCACCTTCCCCGTTATGGTATTTTTGATAGTCTGATTGCACAACGCAAAAGAGGTTGAAGCTCTAAACTGTTTATGTTTGAATGTTTAAGTTTCTTCTAAAAAATAAGGTGATCTCTGAAGCAAAAAGAGAAATTAATCTGGTATATATATATATATATGTGTATATATATATATATATATATTTTAACGTAGTTACTCGGTATTTCCTACACTTAAATATTTCCTTAGCAAAATTGTGTGAATTTGAATTTATAATTCCTGACTGTTATAATTCCTTACAAAAAGAAAAGAAAAAAACATTTAAAAAAATATTTTATCGTAACTGATAAAAAAAAAAATAATGAATGAATATAATAATATAATACAAGAATCAATACACATTGTGTCAAACTTTAAGGGTCGAAATGTTTCCAATGTAGTATGTTTTAAGAAAAATATTGTTTTATTTTTTGATTTTTAATTTTTTTTAAGCATCCCTCATATTTCTTCAAAAGCGGATGATGTGGAACTTTGCACTTTTAGCACCAATTTCAATGGAACATTGGAAATTTCATTTTTAATTGGCGTTTTTCTTAAAAATTAATACATTTTTTTTAAAAAAATATCTCCCCAAATATTTTTATATATTTTTTAAGATTTTAAATTATTTGATCTTTTTTTTTATAAAATAAGAAATTTTAAATTTTTTTACAGCAAGAGAGAACACCAATAGTTCAAAATTTAAGTTTTCGTTCAAGCTTAATTCATTTAAACTATATTTTTTCCTTTCATTTTTCTTGGTAAAAAAATTTCGAAGAATACCATTCTAGTAAAATACGAGAGTTAAGGAGTGCAGCATAACATTTCTACTTAAAATATTTTGCTCTCATGCGGTAAAACAATTTTAACGACTTTAACTGAAAGAATTTAAAAAACTTTTTTTCCTATTACTACGATAACTGGCAAAACTTCCATCGCTCAAAACAACAACTCTAAACAGCAATCTATCAAGTTCTTCAGCTCACAGAGCATCACTAGCAAGACGTCCAGGACGGGAAAAAAAAATAATCCCAAAACGAATTAGGTATGCACCAGCCATTTTCAAAAGGGGTAGATCAAATTCCTTTAATCATATCTCCATTCTAATCTATTAACACGGTCTGCTCTTTCCGGTAACAAGTTTTCCGAAATAAAATGGAATTTTATCTCACCCCTCTCTCTCTCTCCAGAGAGAGAGCGTTTTCAATGGAACATCGGAAATTCCATTCTACTCAGAACGTCATCCATCATGCTAGGCTCCACTTATTTTTCTTCCACGGCTTTTGTTTTCACGACGTCTCCCTTTCACACTCTAATCTGCAAGAGAAGGCTTTGCCGGGATTGGTTAGCCGCCATCTTGGAGGTCATGTCATGTGGTTTGACATGATGAAACAGGCCCATCAAAAATGGGCGGAACTGCTTCTGAAGTGTGATTAATCAGATACAAAAAAAAAAAGTGCCAAAATACGTATTGGAAAAAGTATCAAATAATACTGTCAAGTGCAGATATCTTATTTAAAAAATGTATGGGATGTTGACATTTATATGTAAAACAATACCATGTATTTCCATGAATTCTAATGCTTGAATAACTACACCAATGAATGCCATGCAGTTGAACTTTTTAATATTTTTCATTGAAAAGAATTACGAAACTGAAAATTTGGAAAATGTAGATATATCATTAAAAATGTATGGAACATACATATTATTAAAAATGTATGGAACATTTGTATGAAACAAGCATATTATTAAACATGTATGGAACATTTGTATGGAACATACATATTATTAAAAATGTATGGAATATTTGTATGGAACATACATATTATTAAAAATGTATGGAACATTTGTATGGAACATACATATTTTTAAAAAATGTATGGAACATACATATTATTAAAAATGTATGGAACATTTGTATGGAACAGACAAATTATTAAAAATGTATGGAACATACATATTATTAAAAATGTATGGAACATTTGCATGGGACATGCATATTATTAAAAATGTATGGACATTTCCATCAAAAACAATACAATGCACATCTGTAGTTTTTAATGTCTTAACCAATACAGCAAAGAATGTTAGGCAGTTGAACTTTTTTAATGTCTTTTGTTAAAAAGAATAACCAAAGTAAAAATTTGCAAAGTGTAGATATCTTATTGAAAAGTATATGGGACATTGACATTTATATCTGAAACAATACGATGTATTTCCATGGTTTTTTTATGCCTAAACAACTACAGCAATGAATATCATGTAGTTGTACTTTTTATATCTTTTATTATAAAGAATAACTAAAGTAAAAATTTGAGAAGTGTAGATATCTTAATAAAAAATATATGATACATTGGCATGTATATCTAAAGCGATAAGACGTATTTATGTTGTTTTTAATGCTAGAAAAAAAGAAATGCACGGTGGAATGCCGAGCAGTTGAATTTTTTCCAAAAAACTATAACTGAAGTGGAAATTTGCAAAGTGTACATATCTTGTTTTAAGAAATGTATGGAATATTGACATTTATGCCTAAAACAATAATATGTAATTCCGGATCTTTTAATGCTAGAACAAATTAACCACGGAATTTCACGCAGTTGCATTTTTTGAACTTTTAATGAAGAAGAATAACATAAGTCAAAATTTGTTAAGGGTAGATATCATATTTTTAGAAATATTTGCATTTATATCTAAACAAAAAGACTTATTTTTATAGCTAGGACACCTAAAGCAATGTTTGACGGAATGTCACGAACTTGAATTTTAACTTGACTTTTATTAACAACACAAACCAAAATTTAAATTTGTTAAGCGTGGGCATCTTATTTTAAGAAATATATGAGACATTGGAATTCGTATCTAAAGCAATAAGATAAATTTCCGTTGATTTTAATGTCAGAAAATCTAAAGCAATGTATGATAAAATGATCTGCAGTTAAATTTTTTTAATATTAACAACCATCAAAGTAAATAATTAAAGGAATGGATCAGATATCTATAATTTCATAGAATGTTATGTCATATACTAAAAACAAAAAGAAAAACATAATTATTCAGGATCTATAAAAACTTAATTTTACAGCACTTTGAAGATTTGGTAGTGTGCATTAAGCTAAAAAATTTATAAAAATTTAAAGTTTTTTTTTTAAAGGAATGGACAAGAAATAGTTCTATCAAAACAATGATTTGCCATAAGCCAACGCTCACTCATAAACAGATTTTTTCAAGAAACAATATCTAAATTATCAATATTTTGAAAATTTCACGTTATCGTTTATTGCATTAATCTACGACTTTCCTTAAGATTTAGCGACGTAGAACAAAAGAAAATAAAGATTTAAATGGAAATAAACATATGTTTTATTCATAGTATTTGAAACTACTTTTCCACCTAAAATAATACTTACTTACGTGTTTCAAAAACTTTAATGATCAACTGTGATATGATTTACAAATTTACGAAAAGTTAAAAAAAAAAAAAAAAACAAACATTACATTTTAAAATTCTGATATTAACGTTCTTTATAACGTGAGAAACAAAATTTAAAATAAGAGGTAATATTGCTTTAAACAAATTTTTTAAACAACCGTTTTAATAAAAGAGTTCTGAACGAAGTTATAACTTTTGAAATTTTAATTAATTTCGTCATTACAAACACTTAAAAATGTTTTCATCTCCTTAATATTTTTAGAAATTTCGATAAATATGTTAAGATTTATATCGGGAACATTAAATTTCTCTTCATGTTTATTTATTTCTTATTAATATTTTTATTCTTATTCATGCCGACCGGCCTGTGCAGGGGGCAGGGAACTGTCCTTGCATCAGAAAGGCTCTGGGTTCGAATTCCGGGCAAGGCATGGATGTTTCTTTCTCTCTCTGTGTGTTCTATGTTCTTTCTCCTTTGTGTGTGTGAATGTGACCCACCCTATAAACCAGTGTGTGGTTGTGTGAATGGTGTGGCAGAAACCGAATTCTTGACCATAGATGGCGCCACTGAAAAACAAGAACAATCGCACCCCCTCTGCCTAAACAGGCATACGACAAAAAAAAAAAAAAAAAAAAAAAAAAAAAAAAAACTCTTATTCATTTGTTTTGTTACTTTACACCTGAATTGCCTGAGAGAGAAGTAATTTTCTATCTCGATTATGAATAACAAGCCGTTTCTTAAAATAAATTGGGTGGAAAAAAATCACGTATAGCACACCAAAAATTGCAATATTTTTTTAACAAATTAGACTTACGAAAACAACTCTCATTATGTTCATAAAGGAAAATGGCCCAACCTCGTCAAGTTTAGCGTTTGCAGTTGCATTTCAGCTGAATGATATGGAATATCTTTAGCATCTGTAGTGTAAACTGCTTAAAATTTCGAAAACAACTCACATTAAGTTCATAAAGGAGAATGGCCCAACCTCGTCAAATTTAGCATTTGCAGTTGCATTTCAGCTGAATGATATGAAATATCATTAGCATCTGTAGTGTAAACTACTTAATATTTCGAAAACAACTGCCGTTAAGTTCATAAATGAAAATGGCCCAGCATCGTCAAGTTTAACGTTTGCAGTTGCCTTTCAGCTGAATGATGGGGAATATTTGTATTTTTTTAAAGTTAACAGTTGGCAATTCCGGAACTAATAATCGAATTTTAAATTTTTTAATTATATAGTAGTCCTTACATTTTTCTATAAGCATTCATAATTTTAATGCAAGAAAATAAAAATTTACGTAAAAAAAAATATATACAAAAAAAAATAATAAACTTAAAATTTCAATAATTAACTTTCGAACAAATCAGAAATTTATAAGAAAAAAAAGTCGTTTTCAGTTTATAACTAAAAATGATCTTTTAGCACGCCAAAGTTCATGACATTCTGCTATGTAAGAAGTTTTAAATAAGGAGATCACATTAATAAACGTTTGATATCATTTATTTTTATGAAAAATCGGCTCTATGCATCATTCATAAATCAGTTTTCTACACACATTCATAATTTTTGTGCAAGAAAAT
The DNA here is from genome assembly GCA_949128135.1 of Parasteatoda lunata. Taxonomy (NCBI): domain Eukaryota; kingdom Metazoa; phylum Arthropoda; class Arachnida; order Araneae; family Theridiidae; genus Parasteatoda; species Parasteatoda lunata. Next base: position 81,306,374 of record OX421977.1, read on the forward strand.
TAAATTTTACATAAAAATAATCCCAAAAAGCACTTAAAATTTCAATACTCTTTTAGTATGTTTGTTTGGAACAAATTAGAAATTCAAAAGTAAAAAAAAAGTCGTTTTTAGTTATAAACAAAAATGGCTCTTTCAGCACGCCAAACTCCACGGTATTCTGCTATCTAAGAAATTTTAAATAGGGAAATCTCATTCATAAGCATTTGATATCAAACAAAACACACAAAAAATTTTTTATGAAAAATCAGCTCTTCCAAACCTACAAGTCTTTTTTCTTGAATAATTATTGATAAATCAGCGAAAAAAAAGTATTGAAGAAATTATTCTTACATATTTTACTAAAATCACGCGAAAAGGCTATTAAAAACTTAATGCATTCTTTAAACATCAATAATTCTATAAAAATTAAAAAGAAAGCAAAGGTTAACTTTAAGAAAGAAATATACCGATAAAGAAAAATGTAATTTCTCTAAATATTTGCAAAACAGCTGACAATATATAATACGAATTACCTTTTTCAAATAAAATAATCTTAGAATAATAATTACTGAACTTCTACTCGTTTGCCAAAAAAAAAAAATATTCATAGTTTATTTATTATGTATTGCACAGTGAGAATAAAATGGCATGGTAAAAACTACCAGAATATGGTAAAATTTACGGAGTTTCTATTCTCGATTCTCGATAATCTCGATTGGAACACCGAAAACCTCGGTAATTTTTACCGGAATAATTGATTTGCTCAACTTGAACACTTGATCGTAAGGATTTTATTAACAACAGAACTTTGTTTTATTGCAATGATCAATTAAAACAATACAATAGAATATTAAATTAACAATAGAATTTTGTTTTATAACAATAACCAATTAAAACAATACAATAGAATATTAAATTAACAGTAGAATTAAAATTAAACATAATTAACAATATTTAAAAAAAATTGACAATAACAAATTAACAATAATATTTACTATAAAATATTATTAATTAAAATTTAACAGTAGAAATTATAATTAATTAAAATTAATTATATTTTTTATTGAATTATAATTAATGTTAATTAATATAAATATTAATTAATATAAATGTTAATAATATTTATTATTAACATGTTAATTAATTATAATAGAAATTATAATTAATTAACAATAAAATTTACAATAGAATAATGTAATAAAATAAACAATAGAACATTGTTTTATGCCATGAAATAATAATATGAGAGGAAATTTGGTATTTATTTATGATACCTTAAAGCACGGCATTAAAACTATTTATTCGAATAAATTCGTTTTCAGTTTCTTATTTTTTACTAAATGTGTGGTAAGAAGAAATAAATTTTGAAAACCAGAATTTCTGGCAAACCATTACCATATCAACGGAAAAATTACGAGAGGCACGAATGTCATAACCGTACAATACGGTAAGTTTACCAGCATTGTTTTTCTCCGTGCTTTAGTAAACATTATTGCTTTATGTATAAATGCACTGTTCTGATATAGATAAGTATATTAAAAATTGAATCAAATAATTTTTTTAAAATTTACAAATTCATCACGAGTTTGAAATAAATTCAAAGAAAAAAAATAATTTGACTACTCTGAATTTCACTGAAATTTTATATTTAGACAGATTCTTGCTATGATAAAAAATAAATCTGAGTTTATTTTATTTAAGCATGTTCGTTATGTTTTTCAATCTCAACGAAACAATATAGATGATGCTTGAATTAATAATTTTCAGAAGTTGAGTATAGAGTTAAAAACATCAAAATGCTTATTTTCGAAAATATTGTATCTAGCTTTATATACATACAAATGAGTGCCTCCGGTAATAAAATTTGATCTTAATTTCTTAAGCATGTAAAACAATAGATATTATGTTTTATTTCAAAAATTCAAATTTTTTATATTTCTTTGAAAAAAAATTTTTCGGGAGAAATTTACCTAAAATAATCTAACAAAATTAGTATCACGATGAATAAGATGTAAATAACAAGAGGGTGTGCGTTGACCTATTAGTATTTTAAAGCAAATTATAAATAATAAATTGAATTAAAAAAAAAGTAAAGAGAAAAATCGGCATAAAATACAAGTATTAATATGTTTTATATATTATACATGTATAATATATTGACATGTATTATATATTGTAACTGTATTATACATAATACATGTATTATATATAATACATGTATTATATATTATACATGTATTTTAACTTTAAAAACGTACAGTATTCGTCTTTCTTAAAAAAATATTTTTAGAAATTATGATTTGACGATGAGGGCGCAGCAAATATTTTCAATTTTACACATTTAAAAAAAATCTTAAAAAGTTTATATATATATATATATATATATATATATATATATATATATATATATATATATATATATATATATATATATAAGACTTATTCGATTATCTCCAGAACTACTGATCCAGATCAAAACTATGATCTGTGGATGAATGAATGTACGAACGGGCCTGTCTGTTAAAACGGGTTGCGACGTATGTGTGCTATGCTATAGAAGACGTATTCTTGGCCATAAATGGAGCCAGTGAAAAACAGGAAACGCACCGTCTGTCTTAAATTCGCTTGTTTTCACCAAGCAGAATTGCTGGTAGCATTAGATACAACAACAACTTATAAACTTGAGAACACTAAATTTTTAGGAAAAAAAGATAGCATTCTTACAAAATTGCTTTCTGCAAAAAATAAGCATACTTTTGCAACAACTATTTCAGCTCAGATCATTTCTTTGCGTAGCAGAAATCTTCCGTTAATTATGTTTCTAAGAATAAAATGGATTTTTATCTCAAATTTCTGGAGGGACCGCCTGCATCGAATATCCATTTCGCTCAAAACACAATCCATCATGTCATGCTCCACTTATTGCGACAGACATGTGCTTTTTCAATATCTTCTTTTTGACTCTGCCGAAGTTCCGCCATTTTAGATATTATGCCACGTGGTTTAACAAGAATAAATAATATGATTAAAGGAGAGATGGCTCTTAATTAGATGAGTAAGCACTCAGGTAGAGCTGATTTGCATCGGGAAATAATTTAATTACAGCTAATTGAATAAGAAATTTCCAAGGAAAATAAATTGAATGTCACTGGGCAATGTTCGAATTGTATTAAACATCCATATTTTATGTCTTTAAAACAATTTAAAATTTTATATATCAAAACAACTCATTATTTTTAATTGAATAAAAAGAGAGATAATATATTCATAATTAAATTAAAAGATTGAACTGCTAATTTAATAACGAATTTGCAAAGAAAATAAGTTAAAAGTCTCTAGGCAAGTTTCGAATTGTATAAAATATCCATTTTTCATATCTTTGAAACTATTTAACACTTAATTTATCGAAATAAATTATTATTTTTTACAGTTTAATGCATTGTAGAGATGAAAAGTAGTGACAGTAAATTTATAATTAAATTAAAAGATTGAAAAGCTAATTGAATAACAAATTTGCTAGAAAAATAATTTGACTGTCATTATGCAATCTTTATCCATGATTATTATATCCATGAGTATATATCCATAATATTAATAAATATCCATGTTTTATATCTTTGAAATATTTAGCACTTTATTTGTCCAAATGACTCATAATTGTTTAGTTTCATGTGTAGTAGACTTAGAAAAGAGGGTCAATACATTTATATTTTAATAAAAAGAGCATTTTTCTTTTCTAGCTATTAATTTTGCTTATAAAGTTGGAAGTATAGTAGTATGGCAAAACATGACCCTACATACAAATGATTTGAAAAAAGATGTTTTTTTTCTCACCTTTCTTAGTAAAGTTTCTGAAAATTGTTCAAACAGGTTTTAGAAAAAAATGTAATATATTAATATTAAATAAATTAATATTAAAATGAAAAACAACAACCTTCAATTTAACAAGTTGTTTTTAGATATTTTGGAATTTTTTGTGAAATTACACCAAATAAAATCAGTGTCATTTTACAGTATTTGTTGACTAACATCAAATAATTGCCTCTAACGTATCTGTTTTCCAAAATATGCAACCAGAGAAAAGTGATAGGATTTCTGTGTTGATTATAATTAACTCTTGATAACTACAAAACAGTTAAGCTATTTCATTTAGCACACAAATATTAAGAGCTTTAGAAAAAGTGAATCGCTACTTCAAAATTGACAGAAAAATACGTTAACCTTAAAAAAAAGCTCAGAAAAGTAAAACTACTTCATAATCGCCTTTTTTGTTAACCAAGGTCGGCTGTTACATAAGAAAAAAAAAGTTTAGAATAAAACTAAATTAAAAAAAAAAACAATAAAGTTTGATTTTATAAAGAAAACTTCTTTTTAAAAGACTTAATGTTCTTATCGAGTTTTAAAATTCTGTCTCAGTTTCTTAACACTGAACACGGTTGATGTAAAAGTAACTGAACTTTACTATGTAGTTTCTAGCTAGTGTTTTGTCACTTCAAGCAAGTAAAGCGCGCTGATTGGATTGCCTTTTTTTATTACGTATAGTTTTATAGATTCTGAAATCATATAGTATGAAATTCAATCATGGATTCTTTCTTCCCATAACACTGGTAAATAAAATCAAAATATACGGTAGATAAATTATTCATTTAGTATTTTTTCTGCTAATATGTACCGGAAATTCTGGTTTTCCAAATTATTTGCTCATATTATTACAAATTTAGAAAAAAAAAAAGAAAAGTAAATGGTTTTTGTGCCATGATCTAAGATATCACGATAAAGTTACTAAATTTTATCATATTAACCATATTTAACTGTTAATTTTACCAAGAACATAACAAGAGAACTTTTTACCGGAGAGAATTACCGAGCTATTTTAACGTTTCCATAGAGAAATAATATGCTTAATTTTACTATATTCTGATAGTTTTGATTATAATATTTTTTCTCAATAAAACAATTATATATACTTATAAGAATGTCTTTAATGTTTATACAGATTATTTTTCAAAATGTAGCTTAAATTGTAAAAACTATTCGATATGACAATTTTAAATTCACTAATGTTGAGATCCACAAAAAAAAGCTTTTAATTTCACTAAAAAATGCTGAAACATACAAAAAATAAGCTTTTCAATTCACTAAAAAATACTGAAACCCAAAAAAATATTAGCTTTTAAATTCACTAAATAATGATGAAACCCACAAAAAATGAGCTTTTAAATATTCACTAAATAATGATGAAACCCACAAAAAATTAGCTTTTACATTCACGAACGAATACTGAAACCCACAACAAAAAATTAGCTTTTACATTCACGAACGAATACTGAAACCCACAACAAAAAATTAGCTTTTAAATTGCATTAACATCACTTAATTATTTTTTAGATATTTATTTTATTCTTGTCAGATTTATATATTTTATGAACGATAATAAAAATTGTTACGTTGAATGTTTTTATTTAAAAATAAAAATTCTTTTAACATCCAAATTAAAAATAATAAAACATGGTTTTATTATTTTTAAGAAAAACTAACATTTGTTTTCTTTCAGAAATCTAAAAAAAAAAAAAAAAAAAAAAAAAAAAAAAAATTGTGTTTTCTTTTGAAAGTCTAATCCATTTTTTAAACAAACTTAAATTCATATTTTATTGCTTCAATATTTTATTTTTCAGTACGCGTCGACGCGAAACAAATGAAGTTTACAAACTGTAAGAATGTTAAAAATTAAACGGTATTTTAAAAAAAATTAGTTCAACCAAGCAGAATGTCTAAAATTAATTTTTTTTTCAACATAAATAACATTACTTTGGATAAAACTGAAAAAACAAAGAACACGGAAGAAAAAAAAACTGAAAAAACTAAGAAAACGAAAAAAAACTATTATGTTATCTTCGATATAGTCAGTCGACGCAATTAAGGGATAAAGGGAAAGGTGAATTGGTTTTATGCTTAGAGGAGTGGAAAAAGGAACTATTCAGATTTGATTTAATTCCGCCGAGTAAACATTTTATTCGAATTGGATGAAGATGAACATCATTCTTTTTCTTTTTTCTTACAGTTTGAACTCAGGGGAAACACAAATTTGAATTGCTTTTGAATTCACTGGGTGGCAAGAGCTTAATTGAACTTTGTTACAGAACCAAAGAAATAATGATATTCTGACTACGTAAAAAATAATATTGTGTCATAATACTTTTAAATGCGTTTTTCATGAAATTATTTTTCGGTGAATTAGTTATTATTGTCGCTCATAAAGCATATTCCATTTATATAAAAAAAAGGTCGTGACTTTATGTATTTGCATTAGTTGTTGTATTTGAAATATAGTATTTTAATATTTTGCGTAATTAATTTTACATAAAAAAGGGCTTTAATAAAATACTACATAAAATGTTGAGTGGAGCTTATTTGAATCGAAAGTAAAGTTATAAATGTATTATAAGTTTTTATTCTGATTTCGATTTCGTTTTAAAGTAATTTAATGAGATTTAGTTTTTAAAAATTTATTTGATGATTATTTTATTTCTTTTTTCGAACAGTTGTTTTGACATGAATTTCGAATAAATTGTTTTGATGTCAATTATAAATAATTGTGCTAGAGTTATTTTTAGTGTTTATTAATTAATTTACATTTTTTATTAAGACTTTAATATATTTTATATTTAAATTGGGTTTTAAAATATTTAAATTACTTTAATACTGAAAAAAATTTTTTATTTGGTTTAAATTTATAAATTGTATGAAAGATAATTAAAGATTCTGGTTTTGAATAACTGCATTTCCAAAGCTACAAATAACTTTTACGTCCAATTAAAAAATCGCTTAAATTTATAATTTTCTAACTATTTGTATTCTTTAAAAAATGTAGCACACTTTTCAAATGCACTTGACTTCGTCTTTTATAGGAGCAGCATTTTACTTTTCAATGCGTGATGATGCGGAAAAAATGAAGTATCCAAAATGAAAATGAGTGTAAAAAATAAAACGGTACTTAAAAAAATTAATATCGGAGAAACTCAACTAAGCGTAATGTCTGAAGCTACAAAAATTTTTATAAACATCAATGCACTGAAAAAACTAAAAAAAACAAAGAAAACGAAAAAAAACTATTACGTTATCTTCGATACAGTTAGTCGACGCAATTAAAGGATAAAATGAAAAGAGAATTGGTTTTATGCTTAGAGAAGTGGAAAAGGGAACTATTCAGATTTAATTCCACTGAGTAAACTTTTTATTCGAATTGGATGAAGATGATCACCATTTTTTTCGTACAGCTGAGCTTTGGAAAAACACAAATTAGATTTGCTTTTGAATTCATTCGGTGGCAAGGGCTTAATCGAACTTTGTGACCGAACCAAAGCAATAATGATGTCTTGAATGCGTTAAATGCGTTAGAAAAAATTATTGTGTCATAATACTTAGAATAGTGATTTTTTAATGGGATATATATCATTATTTTTCGCTGAATCAGTTATTATTGTCGCTTTTAGAGCACTTTTGTTTATGAAAAATGTGATTGAATTGCATTTGCAATATAATTTAAAAATTTGCTTAGTCATTTCAATATTAAATGCATGATATTTATAAATAAGCTGCTTGCGTTGCTAAAAATGTTTTTAATATCCTACTAAGTTATAATAATAATAAAATGTTAAATGTTTAAAAAATATTAAATGTGTCATTATTAAAATACTTGCTGAAGTTTTTATTGAAATATAACAATGAAGCTAAATAGTTATTGCCTACATTTTAATTAAAGTGCCATGACACATTTTAATGAAATATAGATTGTTGTAAGTATCTTCCTTTCCAAAGTCCCGCAGTAGACTGATCGTAAGGACGCAGTTCCCAGAATATATGTATCCCCAGAATATGTTGGGGGAAAAAAACATATCTTTGGTTAATAAAACCAAAATATACATTATTTAAATCACTCATTTGGTAACGATTTACCCGTTATTCTAGTTTTCAAAATTATAGTTCGCTTTACCACACATTTATAAAAAAATACAAATCTGAGTAGTAAAATTAAACAAATAAATGTTTTTCATGCAATATTCTAAGATATCGTGATAAAATTAACAAATGTAACTACATCACTATTGTTATAATTATCGTAATTCGTAATTGTAAAAACTATGGTAATTAGCATTTGAGAAAAAAATGGTAATAACCACGCATTCTAGAACCATATTTTACTGTGCATTTTACCAAAGTGCTTCGAAAAAAAATTGCTGAACTTTTTGTTGCTTATCATAGAGCTAAAAGCATCGAAAACTTATATCTTATTCTAGTAATTTGGAGCATGATTTTCTATTCAATGTCGGAAGGTATTATTCACGAAATCGTTGAGGATAAGACAAATTTCAATTAAGACTACTCTACATATAACATATTTTGACCATGATTTTCTTTTCAATGTCGGAAGGTATTATTCACGAAATCGTTGAGGATAAGACACATTTCAATTAAGACTACTCTACATATAACATATTTTGACCATGATTTTCTTTTTAGAGTCGGAAGGTATTATTCACGAAATTGTTGAGGATAAGACAAATTTCAATTAAGACTACTGTACATATAACTATATTTTGACCATGATTTTCTTTTCAGTGTCGGAAGGTATTATTCACGAAATCGTTGAGGATAAGACAAATTTCAATTAAGACTACTCTACATATAACATATTTTGACCATGATTTTCTTTTCAGTGTCGGAAGGTATTATTCACGAAATCGTTGAGGATAAGACAAATTTCAATTAAGACTACTGTACATATTACATATTTTGACCATGATTTTCTTTTCAGTGTCGGAAGGTATTATTCACGAAATCGTTGAGGATAAGACACATTTCAAATAAGACTACTCTACATATAACATATTTTGACCATGATTTTCTTTTCAGTGTCGGAAGGTATTATTCACGAAATCGTTGAGGATAAGACACATTTCAAATAAGACTACTCTACATATAACATATTTTGACCATGATTTTCTTTTCAGTGTCGGAAGGTATTATTCACGAAATCGTTGAGGATAAGACAAATTTCAAATAAGACTACTCAACATATAACATATTTTGACCATGATTTTATTTTCAATGCCGGAAGGTATTCGCGAAATTGTTGAGGATAAGACAAATTTCAATTAAGACTACTCTACATATAACATATTTTGACCATGATTTTCTTTTCAATGTCGGAAGGTATTATTCACGAAATCGTTGAGGATAAGACAAATTTCAATTAAGACTACTGTACATATTACATATTTTGACCATGATTTTCTTTTCAGTGTCGGAAGGTATTATTCACGAAATCGTTGAGGATAAGACAATTTCAATTAAGACTACTCTACATATAACATATTTTGACCATGATTTTCTTTTTAGTGTCGGAAGGTATTATTCACGAAATTGTTGAGGATAAGACACATTTCAATTAAGACATCTGTACATATAACTATATTTTGACCATGATTTTCTTTTCAGTGTTGGAAGGTATTATTCACGAAATTGTTGAGGAATAGAAAAATTTCAATTAAGACTACTGTACATATAACATCATTTTTACAAAGGATATATTTATAGAAATATAATGCATACTTCTTTCTAGATTTCCTTAATCAATTTTAAATTTGAAAAATAATTCCTCCTCCCCCCCCAAAAAAAAAAAAAAACTATTTTGTATAGCTTCTTTGATCATATTTTAAGGATTATGTCCTATTCTATATTTAATAGCCTTAAAGAAATTTTCACTGACTTACCTACTCGGAATTGTAACATAAAAATTAATAAACATGTTTTATTAAGCTTGTTGGGAAAAAAAATAATATTAATAAGACACAGAATAAAAACCTTGTTTATCTAGTGAAATTATTTAAATTTATTATTACTTAGATCCAAAATTAATGAATAAAAGAAATGTTGTCAAGTTTTTGTTTCTATTTGTTGGTAGAAACATTGTTATATTTGCAAAAACAAAGTGAATCTATTTGTTTTATGTACGTAAAGAAGTTTAAAATTAATCAAATAGCATTTCAAAAGAGAAAATGAAATGTTTTAATAATAAGGAATGTTGAATGAGATAAAACAGTGATATTTTATTTTTGTCGCAGCGAGATTTTATTGTTTGTTTAACGAAAGCTAAAACACAGCAAATTTAGAGAAGGTAAACTTAATAATTCTCTTTTACTTTAGTTATTTTATTCGTCGAGAGTAAGTTGGCGTTATTTTTTAATTATTTCTTTTTGAATTTTATTTAAATGAAATAAAAAAAAAAATAAAAACACACATAGGCAAAAAAAAATAAAATAAATAAATAAAAATTTTAATAAAAAAATACGATTTACAACAAAATGAAGAAAATTGTGATCACAGGTTACCCACTGGTAAAAATGACTGTTGTCTATTTTTTTTTTTGGAAAAGAAACTTTATTTTGTTTTCATCTTGGACATCTTTAACTGTTAATCCTGAACTGCTCGGTACACAATTTCGCAGACATATTTAAATGCAGCTCAGACACATTCTGTGTAAATTCTTTTGATGACTAAACAGACATTGAACAGCCAATCGAGATCATTATTAACGTTTTCGGATTGGTACAATGATGTATGAAGAAGATTGTAAGCTGCATCATACTTCCGTTTCGAATTCACAAATTCATACATGAAATATGATGTGAAAGCTAGGTTTTTTTCAATTATACATGAACAGGGAATGAATGATTTATACTGCGTGGAAGACAGTCTATTGTCTTCTGCAAGTTATCGGGAACGTTGACAAAGGATCCTCTATCCCTAACTGGTGAACACCCAGTTCTCGTATGTGCATGAAAGGGTTTCGGAGAGTCACCATCTGCTCTTCGGTAGGGTTCAATTCATCCAACCACTTTGGTACTTTTGTGAGGCTTCATGCTTGCGTTTGTGAACGGAATCCTTTCGTTTTTCCGTTTGCGTGTAACGCTTAAGGTATTCCCGTCTACGCTCTTTGGCTTTACAGACTCGGTAAGTTTAGGCCATGGCAACGTTTTTTTCTTGCTTCAACTCTAACTTTTGGGACCGTGTCAATCAGTTTGGAGCCTCTTTATTTGTGATATTCACCTGAAAACGATCCAGTTTGAACTGTAGGTTAGAATTTCTGATTCTTAATTAAAACAATAAAAACAAAAATATCGTTCAAATAATGAAATTTTCTTTTATTCACAACTCACGAAGTAATTATGGGATCTCTCTGGTCCCATATCTCAAAAATAAACTCACCAACTTAATGCATAACAAAATTAAAAGTGACAAAAAGAATTCTAAAAAAATTATCAAGCAGCAGTGGTTGCCATAGCAACGCATGCACACTGTTTACTATTACTCTAGATTATTGTAGTTGAAAAGTGAGGATGCCATGATTCCAAACCAAGACTCATTTTTCCAATGGGCAATAACTGATTATCTCAATTAACAAAATGGGGCTTATGAAAAGGAATTTTGTAACTTCATTCATTGTTTTAAAAAAAAAGCATTAAAAGTTATGATTTTAAGTGTATTAGAAATCTACTTGCAAATTGAAAAAGTTTTATTTCGTAAATTTCAAGAAAAAGAAATACTAATAAATTTTGTCATCCATATTACGTACTGCAGACTCTAATCCTTTTGGTTTTTTTATGCGTATGATTTTTGATATAAAACGAAAAGACAGTCTGAAATTCTAACCAGAGCAATATTTTGATTGAAGATTTAGCTATAATATATCACATTTGCTACTACCGTTTGGACATTCAGTCTTTCTGGCTTTCATTTTGCCTTTCCAGTTATCATTTTGACATTCAACCTTTTTGACTTTCATTTTACTTTTCTCGTTCTTATTTAGCCATTCAGATTTCCTGGCTACCATTTTGCTTTTCTGGCCGTCAGTTTGTTATTCAGCCTTTTTGTATTTCATTTTGTAGTTCTGCCTATCATTTTGTCATTTAGCCTTTCTGGCTATCATTTTGCTTTTCTGGCCGTCAGTTTGTTATTCAGCCTTTTTGTATTTCATTTTGTAGTTCTGCCTATCATTTTGTCATTTAGCCTTTCTGGCTATCATTTTGCTTTTCTGGCCGTCAGTTTGTTATTCAGCCTTTTTGTATTTCATTTTGCAGTTCTGCCTATCATTTTGTCATTTAGCCTTTCTGGCTATCATTTTGCTTTTCTGGCCGTCAGTTTGTTATTCAGCCTTTTTGTATTTCATTTTGTAGTTCTGCCTATCATTTTGTCATTTAGCCTTTCTGGCTATCATTTTGTCACTAAGCCTTTTTGGCTTTCATTTTGCATTTTTGGATATCATTTAGCCTTTCTGGCTATCATTTTTCCCTTCTGGCTACTATTTTGTCATTCAGCCATTTTGACATTTATTTTGCTTTTCAGACTCTCATTTCTCCGACAAAGAAAATAGCGAAAAATATTAAAAGAGAGACTTCTCGACTTTTAGTAATTTATTTTTATGTAATATTTTTTTCTACTTTCCTATGAGTTATTTTTAATTATTTATCCGTATCCATACATCCATATTCGTGTTTTTTATTAAAAGAATTTGAAAATGATTAATAATTTTCGTGCATAAAATATTTCTTATTTTCAATTACTAAATCATTTTGTTGATAGTTTTAAAAAAGATATTAACAAAATATTTGTATTTTGTTTTTGAGAACAAAATTTTTTAAAACTAATATTAAAATTAGGATTACAAAAGTTACAGCATTTTTAAACAACTTATCGGTTTAGGCAATATCTTTAAAATAGTTTTTTCTCAAATCTTTAAATTATAATACATCATATGTTTAAATGAACAAATCCATTCAATCAATCTTCACTTTTTCGATTGCCTTTAATTTTCCTTTTCTTTTTAAATTGAAATTTTCACTAAAAATAATGCTGTCGTGGAGAATTCTTATATAGTTAAAACAATATACATTGTATTATTATTTTTTTATTCTAAAAATATAAAAGTTTTTTACAATGGAATATTATTTTCATATGGTTTTCTCGGTAGAATGCTTTTCTTTGGAACATCAATATTTTCATTTCTCATAACGCTGTCATCCATCATACGAAGCGACATTTTCCCTTCATATTTTTGTTTATTCTATTCCAGTTTGCCCTGAATTTATTCAGAAATTTGGTAAGCCGCCATCTGGAATACCTTTTTCTATAATATTCATTCCGGAAAAGTTAAAAGAACTCATAAATAAGTATGCCAACGAAATGTAATCATAATTAATAGATGCCTAATTTCAGGGAAAAACCTCACAAAGTGCCATTAGGAATTGAGATGAATTAATTTTAGTGTAACCATTACTGTCATAATATGAAGTTTTTAACTTTTCCGAAGTCATTTTAATCTTAATTAAGCATACAACGAAGCTTATCGTTTTTAGAAGGCCTCGTGTTTTTTTTGTTAGTACGTATTTGTAAAAGTTTTAGCGTTAGATTTTTATTTATTTATGCTGGATTTAAATTTTAACTGCAAACGGACAAGTAATAAGAAAATGTAAGCTTTGGCAAAGAAAAGCTTGTTATGCCTCATATCGAACTAAATCTATAATTAAATTTAGCAATTTAGTTTTTGTAGGCTATTTTAATTTTAGGACAGATTAAATGATCGATCAAGCAAAGTGATCTGAAAAAAATACAGTTTTGAAAGTTGGCACGCAACAACATGCAGGTGGCATAGCATTTGGAACAGTTTAAATAAGCAAACATTAGTTATTTGCTTATTTTATGCTTTTTTTTTATTTGCGCCGAGTAATTCAGTTTAGCGAAAATTATTTGCAATATAATTACAATTTGTTGCTTTTATTTTGCTGACACACACTCTTAAGTCTGAAAATGAACAATACGCATTGCAGTGTTTAAATTGCAGCTCTAAACACATACTCTTAAGTCTGAAATTGAGGAATACGCCTTGCAGTGTTTAAATTGCAGTGTTAAACACATACTCTTAAGTCTGAAAATGAACAATACGCCTTGCAGTGTTAAAAATATACTCTTAAGTCTGAAATTGAGGAATACGCCATGCAGTGTTTAAATTGCAGTGTTAAACACATACTCTTAAGTCTGAAAATGAACAATACGCCTTGCAGTGTTAAAAATATACTCTTAAGTCTGAAATTGAGGAATACGCCATGCAGTGTTTAAATTGCAGTGTTAAACACATACTCTTAAGTCTGAAAATGAACAATACGCCTTGCAGTGTTAAAAATATACTCTTAAGTTTGAAAATAAACAATACGCCTTGTAGTGAAGACAATGAAAGAAGAGACACGTTAAACATACTCCATAGATCTAGCGAAGCAGTTGAATTAGTACACACGATTAATAAGCAAACACGCTATAATCACCACTAATTCATGCACAGTGGTGCGATGTTAAAGTGATCCGGCAGTTCAAACGGTTTAGATTTTGTTCATACCGCTTGTGGAGAGCAGGCGGTCTTGAGTTCGATCCTGACAGCCAGCTAAACGACCGGAGAGGGTATCTCAGTTCAGATGCTGCACACGTTGTTTGATCAGAGTTTGTCATTCAATTATAAAGCCTTAAAAGATCTAGGACCTTGCCTATGGACGGATTATATGTACTATGATATTTAAACTGATTAATATGAAAGAAATTATCATTGCATAGATTTTACAAGACATAGAATTTTTAACAAAAAATATAAACGGCTTTTGATAATGATGGGATTAAATTTTTGATAAAATTTATGAATAATAACAAAAATATTCTTTTTGTGTGATTATACGGGTTGTACCATGCGAAACAATATATGATCAAAACAACCAGAATATGAAATTTACTGTGTTTCTGACTCTATGGGAACACCAAGAACCCTAAGCACTTTGGTAATGATTTCGGTAAAATTTATAGCAAAATGCATTTTTATAATAAATGATAAAATTTGGTAAATGTGGTAATTTTAGCTTCATACCTTAGAGCTTGGTATAAAAATCATTTATAGGGTTAAGTTTACATTTTATTTTTTTATTAAATGTGTGGTTATAGTTATAAAAATTCTAATTTCGAGTAAACTGTTACCATGTAGACAGAAATATTTTCTCAATAAATGGTGTAAATAATACTACACATATTTCGGTTTCCTATATGGTAATTTGTTTTTACCTGAAATGGTAGTATTACACAGTATAATATTTTTAACAGTAAAGTCATTTTTAATGTTTTTCCCTGAAGTTTATTGGAAAAGCGAATTTGTCGAAAGATTGAATGCCGGATAATTAAAAGCATTTCTTATATTGTAAATATAAGAAATTGTAAATATAATATATCATACAAACCCAATCAACTTTCTCAATTTGTTCTAGATAGTTTTTATTGTTAATAGCTAAACGAGAGTTCAAATCAAATTCTAATCAGACAAAAACCGTATTTTATTTAGCTTTATCGGTGTATTTATATTTTAACACTTATATCCAAAAACTATTAAATTAGATCATTTTAATAACTATTTATTCAATGAAATACTCATATAATATGTAATGAAACCAAAAAATGTTTTAAAAAATCTTTTACTTTACATACAATACATACAATAAAAAAAAAAACACTTTCGAGGAAAAAAAAAAATTCAAATTACCGCCGGGAAAAATGTATGACAATCTCAGCTCTTTAATTAAATTACATTCTGACATTATAGTAAAAGTTAAAGAAATAAAAGTTAAAAGAAGGTATATTTTTTATCTTTGACTTAAATTTACAGAGAAAGCGAAGAGTATGAAGAAAAAATTGTGCTACGATTTTCAAGAAAAGGAAAAAAAAAAAAAAAAAAACATTTTCTATCTTTTATTTCTTGATGAAAATTTTATAGTTGCGTTGAACATGTGCATTGCTTAACAAATTAATTAATTGAATTAAATTCTATTTTATTTTGTGTTTTTTTTAAAGAAATATAGTTATTATTAACTATAATTTGTGTATTAAGAATTATAAAATTGCCAATATTTATAAGAATATAACTGAATTTATATTTGATGCAAAATAAAATGCATTATAATGTATTAAGAATTATACAATTTTAACCAATAGGGAGGCTAAGCCCTTAGCTAGTTCAATTCATCAATTTTCGTGGTTGCCGTTCAAGTCGGAATAAATGAGAAATAATTTAACTATATTGCAATCTATAAAAATAATCTTATATTGTATAAAATTTAAAATTTATAACAATATTTTATCCCTGGAATTTGTATATTTTTAAAAAATATCGATATCGATTATTTATTTCAAGCCAATCAGTTATAAAATAAATTTTTGGTGCTCCTCGCACTATTGTATTGATATGTTTTGCTTTGGTTATTTTAATACAATATTAGAAAGCACAATTTTTTCGGATATGACCATGTGAGCTGATGACAAGAATATATATTTTCATTATTTTTGTCATAATTTTTTAATTTAAAAATTTTTATATTTGTGAATAATTTTTAAAAATATTTCTTATTACATTTTTTCTTCTCCTTTAAGAATTTGTTATATTTTTTTCCTTGTTTTCTCTATATTTTTAACTTATTTTATGAGTTCTATATACTCTCAGCTTGTACAAAGTAAATAAAATTTATTATTATTTTTCGTAATTTTCTTCGTTCATTTCTCTTTTATTTTATTATGTGTTATATTATATATTTATTTTATTATTATGTTATATTTATATATATTCACATCCGATCAAGTTTAAATTAACTTTGTCAACATAGCGTTTGTGAATATACTATTGTTTTTTTCACGTTTAAATGGCCAAGAATTAAACTATACCTGTTAACTATAAATACGTAATAAAATTTCCGTCTATAAAAAGTTTGATGAAATCTCCTTAACATTATATTACTACATGGTTAAACATTTTAAGAAAAAAAAACTACTAGAAAATATATACGTCAAAAGATATAAAAATGGCTTAATACGAGTATTCTCTAAATATTGTGAAAAGATTTTCATTTCACAACTTGGTTGTCGATTAAATTTTAATTCACTTTAATATTCGTAGAAAATTTGTAAATACTTTATTGTTATTTCATTCTTTAATGTCTAGAAAAATGAATCAATTTGCATTTTATCCTTAAAAATATAAACGTGCATAGAAATTCTTTAATCATTAGCGTAATGAATTCTGCAGGGACAAAATTTTAAAAGTTTAAATTGGAAACAAAAAAATTCACTTTATAAGATATTAAAATGATTAAATAGTCCCGAAATGTTATTTTAAGGCTATTGATTTCAAAATTTATTTGTAAATCAAATTTTTTTAATGATGTTACTGTCTTGCAAGCTGGATCAAATTACAGGAAAAAAACTGACACCCTGAGTGCAGCATCCCTAAAATCCATTTTAATGTAAAAATTTTCTACCATAAATTTTTTAGTAATATTTGTGTAATTACTGTGATACAGTTATTTTACAGTAAATATTAATATATAAAAATTACGGTAAATCAGATTTTTTGTCTTAACAATAAAAACCGATTTTACTGTAAAAATTATTGGCACCTTAGGTACCGATAATGTTTGCTGGAATTTTTACAGTGTATTCAAAAAGGTTATATCTGTGTATGGTTAAATCTAATAATTCCATAATATTTTAGCTTTATCTTTGAATTCCACACTAGTATGATCAAAACTATCAGAATATAGTAAAATATACCAGGTTTCTGGATCTATGAAAACAGAAAAAGTATTGGTAATTTTTAACGATGCGCTTTGGTAATTATTTTGGTAAAATTATAAATAAAATTTATAAAATATGATAAAAGTTTTATCATGATACCTTTGAGCATGTCTTAAAAACCATCATTTAGTTAAATTTACCTTTCAGTTTTGTACTTCCTACTAAACGTGTGATAATAAGAATTGTAATTGTGAAAACCAGAATTTCTGGTAAACCGTTACCATTTGAACTAAAAATTACCAAATAAATACACTGTTAAAATTTTCATTCTAAAATTATGGTAAAATAACTGGCAGCTGTCTGTCCATCCTATTAACCGTAACGTTTACCGTAAAGAACATTTTTTTTCCTTTATGGTATAGAAACCATTTACAAAATGTATGGTTATAAAACCATGAATACAAAACTATACGGTTTTTTAACCATTTACAAATAGCATTTTTCGAAAACGTAGAAAAAAAAATTAGTATTTAACTAGACATAGGAGCTCAGCTTTTAGTTAGGTAATGGGCATTGGAGAGACCCGGACACTGGAAATTCTTCAATGTGTTGAGGGTAATAGTGTGGTGTCAACACTAGGACTCAAACTCCAGTTCTGCCGGTTATGAGATTGACCAATAAGCCCGCTTGGCTATGATATGCACGCAGTTGCAAGGAACTAAGTAGCTCCATTAGGTGGTTCTAGTTGGTGCGATAAAATTCTGGTCGTTTAACCGTATAAGGTGAAAGCAGTTAATAAACAGTTTTTCTCAAACTTAACAGCTTGATTACCATTTTATTTATGGTAATTTGACTGTTTTTATTAAATATGGTAAAATAACCATTCAATAAATTGTTATTTAACCATTTTTTCCGAGAAATTTTTAACAGTGTAGTTTAAATGCAATATATTTTGGTTATTATTAGTCAGATTTAAGGATTTGTTTCCTTTTAGAAAAAATGTCATTACAACACAAAGCGGTAGTTTTCCTCGTGTTATTTTCACCGTGTCTGTGGGCAGAAATTACATTCATTTGCAATTAAAAAAACATCGTTCTAGGAATAAACATTCCGTGTTTATTTTCAAGAATTTAAAATGTATGAAACTAAGAGCTCTATTTTCCATGAACAAACAAAATTTAAATTAATTCTTCTGTGCTGCATTCAGGATGTGCAATCTCAATAAACCGAAACAAAAAAATGCGTTTCATTTGCAACTAAGATTAATGTTCAATGCTTATCCAAAAGAATTCTTAAAACACAAAGACAACTATTGAAAGTTGTTTACTCGCACAATCTAAGACTAGTTTCATTTTTCTCGTACACAAATATTTAAATAGCTATCTCAAACAAAAGTATAGTCAGTGATAATACATTACGAACATTCTCATTAATTATATTTCAAATTAACATATATTCTAGCATTGTTACTTTTATTTAAAAAAAAAAAAAACAACATGAATTCATGACAACAATTACCGTAGACGAGTAACGATTCTTTTTTGTTTGTTTGGGAGAATTGTATAAATATTCAGGATGTAAATTTTTCAGGTTAATTATATTCCGGTGATTGTCCTGGATAACTAGATTTCAGCGTTTCTGTGGTGTTCGTAATTAATGATAGCTAGAAAATCTTTGTAATAACAATTGGGTTAAGTTAATTTTTATGTCTTAGTAGTTAAGGTTAAAAGGCAAAGGGCAAACAACTTCATTAATTGAGTTCTTGAAATTTAGTGAACAACTTCATTAAATTAGCTGTTTGCAACAGTAATTTGCTGCAGTTACAAAAACAGTAAGCCAATTTGAAAGGATGTTGATTTAATAAAAAGATATACATCTTTTTATCGACGCTATAAGATAAATAAAGTCTGGTAACATTACCGTATTATATGGTAATGACATTTTCTGGGGAAAAAAATAATTTTAGTTTATAATTCAAAATATACGATATTTAAACTATACATTTGGTTATTTTCCCATGCGTATGGTAACGGTTTACCTAAAAATTTGGTTTCCAAAAGCACCGGTCTCCACAAATTTAGTAAAAAATACAAAACTGAAAAGTTAATATAACAGATTAAATGGTTTCTATGCTATGCTTCACAGTATCATGATAAAATTGACAAACTTAACGAATTTACCAAATTTTATTTCATATTTTGAAACCATATTTTAGTGTTAATTTTAACAAAATCATTACCTAAGATATAATTCCATTCATTATCAAAGGTACTGAATATGTAAATCCAAATCTCCTTTAACCAAATAAAACACATTACGATCTTTCATCTGAATGATTTTAGATTTCAATCTGTTGTCAATAAACAGAAATTGTTGCCATAGAATTGCAGATATTGGTGAGCGAAGTACTGAATATGTGAAACCACATCTGTTTTAACCCAATAAAATACATTACGATCTTTCACCTGAATAATTTTAGATTTCAATCTGTTGTCAATAAACAGAAATTGTTGCCATAGAATTGCAGATATTGGTGAGCGAAGTACTGAATATGTGAAACCACATCTGTTTTAACCCAATAAAATACATTACGATCTTTCACCTGAATAATTTTAGATTTCAATCTGTTGTCAATTAACAGAAATTGGTGACATAGAATCGCAGAGATTGGTGAGCGAAGTACTGAATATGTGAAACCACATCTGTTTTAACCCAATAAAACACATTACGATCTTTCATCTGAATAATTTTAGATTTCAATATGTTGTCCTTAAACAGAAATTGGTGACATAAAATTGCAGAGATTGGTGAGCAAAGTACTGAATGTGTGAAACTCTATCTTTTTTAACCCAATGAGAAACTTTATACGATCTTTCATCTGAATAATTTTCGATTCCAATCTGTTCTCAATAAACAGAAATAGGTGACATAGAATCGCAGAGATTTGTGAGCGAACAAATGGTGTCGGTAGTATGTTTACAAAATATATAGCGAATGATACATTTTTTATAGTAATGGATTATTTCAAAGTTTCACCTTAAAATCATAAGTTGTACCATCGTTTAAGATTATTACACATTGTAATATAAGTGAGCACAAAAAAAAAACAAATTTAAATAAAGCTGCAAGATTAAATTTAATGTGAGTTGTTTCTAAGTTTGGAGGCAATTTTAAAAACTTTATCTGTTTTATCAACAAATATTTTAGTTTTATAAAACAATCATTTGAACTTGAAGTATACTTCGAGCCTTTTCGAAAACTTTAGAGAACTCGTTCAGAAATACATTTTTAACCAAATCGAAGTCCTTGAAAGGATTTGAAGTATTGTCAAATTGTTTCAAAACACTCTTGTGTTCTTTTAATGCTTAAGAGAGCATCGGAGTTGGAATTTTCTCATAAAATTGTTTTACATTTTGGAACATAAAACTAAAACTGGTTATGTCATCGAGAATTTTTAACTTTATCTTGCCGACAATCTACTGGGGCAGAATTTTAAAGTAGGGTAGATGTTATGTAATAAAATACAAGTTATTGTTTTCAGTTAAAAATAATTTTTTACCTCAAAAAATTTTTTGACAAACAAACTTCAACTGTTTAATCGTATTAAGTTTTTTTTTATTTATTTTAGTTTTTCACTGTTTTTAAATATTTTGTTGTAAATCATTATCAAATTGCATTTAGAAAAACATAGGAATGAAATTTTCGTTTCATCTATTATTTTATTGTATTCAGAAGACATTAAATAGTTCATTGTTTTATTTGCTTCATTAAATTCATTTGCTTTCACTGATTAATTGTTATTTATCGTTTCATTTGTTTCATTGTTTTATTTTACTCACAACTTAAACTAACTCTGACTTTGTGAGAGGAAATTTTTACCTTTATCTTGCCAATAATCTAATAATGAAGAATTAAACAATAAAGTAGACGTTATGAAGTAAATTGCAGGTTAGTCTTTTCAGTTAAAAATAATTTCTTATCTCAAACAAGTCTTAAATTAGTAGCCCTTAACTGCTTCACTGTAGTAAGATTCTTCTTCTTTTGTTACTCAGTTTTTATTGTTTTTTAATGTTTCTTTAATTTTCGTTATTAAATTGCATTTAGAATATATGAAGGACACATTAATTATTTCATTGTTTTCATTGCTTCATTGTTTTCATTGTTTCATTGCTTTTATTGTTTCATCGTTTCATTGTTGTCATAGTTTCATTGTTTAATTGTTTTCAATGTTTCTTTAATTTCCATTATTAAATTTCATTTAAAATATATGAAGTAGTTTTCTTGTTTTTTTATATCTGGTATTTAAAACACATTAACTATTTTATTGTTTTCATTGTTTCAATGTTTTCATTATTTTCAATGTTTCTTTAATTTTAATTATTAAATTACATTTGGAATATATGAATGAGGTTTCCTGTTTTTTTAATTTCTTGTATTTAGAACACATTAAATATTTCATTGTTTTAGTTTTCTTTCATTGTTTAATTGTTATTCATTGTTTCACTGTTTTGGTTGTTTCATTTTATTCAATTTCTAAAACTGAAACCAGTTATGTAATTGGAAATTTGCAACTTTACAAACTTGTCGGTACGCCTTACTATGACACGTGTTGCCCCACACGTAGGATAAAATGCCACGCTAAGAAAATAAGGTGGTCAAAATTACCAGAATATAATAAAATCTACCCTATTTCTGGTACTATGTGAACACCAAAAGCTTGGTTATAGTTACCGAAGCGCTTTGGTAATGATTGTGGTAAAATTAGCAGTAAAACATGGTTTTATAATGTGTGGTAAAATTTTGTATTTTTATTATGATGCCTTAGTGCATGGCATAAAAACCATTTATTTGCTTAAATTTGATTATCAATAATGTATTTCTTATCAAACGTGTGCAATGAAAGAACTATAAATTTGAAAACCACAATTTCCAGTAAACCAATATACCATATGAAGGAAAAATTACAAATGGATGGTTTAAATATTCTTATTAAAAAGGAACAAACCAATGGAACGTAAATAAAAATAAAAATGGAGCATACTCCTTAAAGACTTTTTTTATAATAAAAGATCGTTATTAAATCTAAGAAAAATATATTCGTAAACTACTCACTCGGGACTAAATTACTACATAATAAAAACAAATTTAAGAAATTTAAAAAAAAAACGAATTATTCGATGCACCTTAGATTAATTAACTATTAGGTTAAAATTAAACTATTTAATGACAAAAAAGGTAATATTAATGGATAACTAATCAAATGCAGGTAAATGATAAAAGTGACGTTAATAACGGTGTTCTGTAACAAGTATTATAACAAAAAATTCAGACAAATCAGCATGAAGCTAACTTTAAAAATCCATTCATTCAACACTGTTAGAAATTTCTGGGGGGAAAATAATTAAATAACAATTTACTTCACTGTTGTTTCACCATATTCAAACATAACAGTCAACTAAATATAAATAAGGTGGTATTGAAACTGTGTACTATGAGAAAATAATTTGTTAACAACTTTCATCTAATACGGTTAAGATAAGCAGAATTTTATCGCCCCTATCACCTAAGGTTAGTAGTTTCTTGCAGTGGGGTTCATTTTATAGCAATGAGGGCTAATCTGTCAATCTGATTATCGATAGAAAGGGGTCATGATCGATAGAACGGATAGATTGTCGCAGCGTTGACACCTTAATAATCCCTCCTTTCTCTTCAACAAATGAAGAGTTTCCAGTATCCCGCCCTCTCCCACACGCATTACATAATGAAAAGCCTGATTCCAATATCCAGTTAAATTCTTTTTTTTACGGTTTTGAAACCATGCCAGTTGTAAATGGTTAATAAACCCGTATAGTTGTGTATTCACCGTTTTAGAACCATACTAGTAGTAAATGGTTTCAAGACCGTAAAGGTAAAAAATGCTCTTTACCGTAAACTTTTACCGTTAATTGCATGATCCAACTGCTGCCCTTTATTTTAGCATAGTTTTAAAATGAAAATGCTGACAGTAAATAAAACGAAAGAAAAAAACTGAATCAGTTACTTTAAACAAAAATATGGTTTACAAGAGCTGTGATGACTCAGAGCATAAAGAGTTAAACTTCCAATGCAGTTTACCGGAATCGAATCCCAGCGATGGTTGGTAGATATGAATTCAGCATCCTGCTTGTACCAACCACAGCGCTGATGCAAAGTATCCTCAGAGATCAGTTTTAGGGTCCCCTTTTCGTCAGGTCAACCATGAGATTTTTTCGGGGTTTTCTTCTCCATGCAAATGTAGGTTCCATCCAAAAGTCCGCCACGAAAGCAAATTTCTCCCAATACTTGATCTAGGAGTTCAATTGTCTTCTGGATGGGGTTCAAAATTACAAGGCAACGGAGTTTAGTATAAGTAGTCGTAAACCCAAAAAATTGGGTCGGCTGTTCAACGATGGTTACAAAATAAAAGATAAAAAATGGTTTAAAAAAATCAATACTGGCGTATATTTTACTGCCTATGTTTAGAAATATAACTATTATTTTTAAATACAATTAGCTTTAAAATGTATATCATAATCTTCTGTTTCTTTGTTTTGATGCCAGACTCGATGAAGTTTTAATAAGATTCGATAAATTTACCATTTTTAATTTCTCTTTTTTTTTTTTTTTCCAAGGAAAAAGAATTCAAGAATTCAGAATAGTAATTAATGTTTGTAATTAATGTTTATTAGTCTTTCCCGATGACATTTAAAACACTTCTGTTTGAAGATTATCAATTTAAATATCCATCTGTATATGGAAATTAGTTTGAAGGAGGTAAAGAAGCGTAAATTATCGTTTTCCTTTAATCAGTTGTTTGTGCTTTGACAGTTTTCTTTTAAATGAAACCATAACATTTATCATTTGTCACTTAAAATGGATGTTTTCCCATTCACCTTATTTATAATTTGAAATGCTGATTCGATTTTATTTGGACAATCTTCAATTTAAAAGAAAATAAACGATTTGTTAATGTTCTCTGTTGAAAGAAGATAACATAAATTATTCCAGATTTGTTATTATTCTAGTTGTTTCCAAAGAGTTTTATTTTATTTGATGGTAATTTTCATCGAGAAGAAAGAAAGCTAATTATGTAAGAACACAGAATTTACAGAAGGACTTTATTTTTTTTTTTTTTTAAAGGGAAACTAATCTGTTGGTAATTTTTTAGAGTGAATTTTAAATTTTATTAGTGTATCTATTTTTATACATTTTTGAAGGTATTTCTTTTTTTGAGATATTTGCTATTTTTTAGATATTTACCTTTTTAATTTTGTTTTTAATATTTACTTTTTTAATGAGTTCTTTCTTAGTTATTTACTTTTTTAATTAATACATATATTAGATATTTATTTTTTTTAAAATTTGTACATTTTTTAAGTATTTATTAAATATTTTTTAAATTAAAACGTATTATTTAGTATACATTGTTTCAGAATCATACTAATACTGTACCCAGTTCATTTCATTTTGTGTATTATTAACACGGAGAAATAAATTCTGATAAAATTATTGTAGTTTATTATAATGGCATTTCTTGTTATAAAAAAAGATAATATTGGTTATAAAAATGAAAATATATGGGTATTAAAACATTCATTTGTTAAATTTTCCATTCAGACGTTAACAATTTACCCTAAATTAGGGTTTTTTAAATTGTAGTTCTTGTAATCACTCATTAAGTAAAAAATATAAAACTAAAAAGCCAATTAAACGAAATAAATATTTTTTATGACATGCTCCAACTATGTCTGATTAAAATTAACGAGTTTTACAAAATTTTATCACATATTATAAAACCATAGTCTGTTAGTGTTATATATTTATAGTCTGTTTTACATAGTTTCTGCTTAAAGATAGTTTTTTCAGGCACAAAATTTGTATAATAGTTGCAAATGTGAAATAAATTTATTTTAGTTTATTTTCTTGATAAAAAAAACATTAAGACTGTTTTTATACTTGTATTTCAATTTTGTATTAAAGGTTTTAAAGTATACGGAGAAAAACATTCTGGTAAAATAAAGCCAGAATTCTGGTTAATGAAAGTAAAATATATTGCCTTTAAAACATTCATTTAGTAATCTTTCTGTTCGTATAGTAAGGGTTAACTGGAAATTCTAGTTTTCAATATTTTGACTCGCATTAGTATACAGTATGTAAAAATTATAAAACTGAAAAGTTAATATAACCAAATAAATGGTTTTTATTCCATGCTCTAAAGTACCAAGAGAAAATTACTAAATTGTATTCCATTTTATAAATTTTATCATTTAACATGAAACCATATTTTATTGATATTTTTTCCAAAATCCTTACCAAAGCCTTTCAGTAAAAATTACTGAGATTTTTGGTGTTCTCGTAGATTTAGAAGCACGATAAATGTCTCCATATTCTGCAGTTTTGACCATATTTTTTTATCAGTGAACAATTCTTATTATTTCATGTATTATTAACTCTCATAACTAATTTTTATTTAATCCCTAAATATTTTCCCTATAACTTAATATTTATTTCTGAGCAACAATGTCATAAGTTTTAAATGTTTATTTAAATATCTTCATAAATAAATTATGTCCAGATTGTATTTTTTGTTTTGTTAAGAAACACAAACTTTTTAAAATTTCTAACACTATATGTTTATGGGCATCTATATATTTAGTAGCTCCAGGAAATTAATTAAACTAGAAGGCAAAATGGATAATTTCTAGTGTCCCCTTAGAATCAGAAACACGATAAGTTTCTCAATATTCGGTAGTTTCGACCATATTTTTTTTCTCAGAGAACAATTCTTATTATTGTATGTATTATTAACTCTCATAACTATTTTTATTTAATCCCTAAATATTTTCCCTGTAACTGAATATTCATTTATGAGCAACAATGTCATAAGTTTTTAACATTTATTTAAATATCTTCATAAATAAATAATGTACAGGTTGTTGTTTTTACTACCACTAAATTTCTTAAAGTACTAACTCTATATGCTTATAGACATGCGTATATATTTAGTAGCTCCATGAAATAAATAAAACTAGAAAGCAAAATGGCTCAAGAAAAAAAAATCTAGGCAGACTTTTCTCCTGTCTTACTCAATATGTTTACTTTTTACTCAATATGTTTACTTTCGCCCGTCATGACTAAAGTAAATATACATTTCAAATTTCTATTTTTTGTGGCATAACTGGCATTTTTAAGAGTTATTCTGAGTCTTGAAATATATTTCGGAGAATATTTATTTTGCGAAATATATGCATCTCTGGTATATGTAATACAACGATAAATTCCGAGTATATTTATGTCATTGTTTATTTGGGTAATTTTTCTTAGAGTTTATATGCAAAATTCTTTCACTAAACTCACAAACTTTTCTCTAATAAAATGTAACTGCAAATATTGTTACAATGCAATAATAATAAAACATTTTAATTATTATTGCATATAAACTGTATGGAAAAGACGAATTGAGAATTTTTTCAAACAAAATTTTTGAAATAAAACTTAGTTTTTCGTATTAAAAATATGCAGGTTCTCTTCAATTGCTTCTAATTATGGAATAATTTCAGCATTTAATTCATAATTTAAAAGAATTATGCACGGTAAAAAGAAAGGTATAAAGAACCGGCACCCTACGTAAAATCTATTTTAACATGATATCCATTTTCACTGTATCGTAAATTTTACAGTAATATTTATTTAATTAGAGAGGGTTCACTTATTTTACAATAATTATATTAAGTTTAACAGTAGATCAGAGTTTTTTTACCTTTTTACCGTAATTTCATCCAGAATTTTATATTATATTATATTATATTATATTATATTATATTATATTATATTATATTATATTATATTATATTATATTATATTATATTATATTATATTATATTATATTATATTATATTATATTATATATATATATATATATATATATATATATATATATATATATATATATATATATTCATTCATTCATTCATTCTTCTTTTGTAAATAATTAAAGGAGAAAACAGAATTTTAAAGGATGTTTCATTTACCAAAAATAGTTAAAAAAATACATAATGTATGCAATTAAATAACAGCTTTGAAAAAAAAAACAACAATACTCTTCCTGAAAATTCATGCACAGGGGCTATTTATACATAGTTATAACTAACTATTCTTGAACAGTAAGTAAATAAATAGAATTTGAAAGTTTCCTTTGAGAAACTTAGCGCTATCATTAAAAAAAACTACAATTATTCTGCTTTGTATTTTATTAGATTATTTCCTTTAACGACTGAACTTTTACGACTGTTGCTTAACCGTGTTTAACGATTATACAAGAGTTAACTTTTAACTAAACACTTTCAAGAAGAAGTTCACAGCTTTCATTTGTTTAAATCTCAGTTGACACAGTAGATCTTGAATACCCATAAGAACATGTAGGGTGTTTCATTGACTCCAATTTTAAATTTATTAAAATTTATTTATTTACTTTTTCATATAAATCCAAAAACTTTCTTTTTAAAATAATATAATACTTTATATGGAAGCGATACTGTTAAAGAAAATGAAAAAATAAAATAAATAACGCAATGCAATGAAATACTTGAAATGCACCTCTCATATTCCTTAACAGCATTTCTCAAGTATTCTAAAGACATACGACGAATTCATGAGTTGGGTAAAATGTTCGATTCACCACTTATTTCTACTCGGCTTTCAGTGATTTAACACATTACTTTTTGTAATATAATTTGAGAGTTGCTCAGTTTGGCTGTTCAATCTAGTTCATTGTTTTTCACTACAACTTTGTATTTTCTCTGATTTACGCGAGCGTGCGTATTCGTATATTAATCAAGAATGAGTTTTTTTAATCATTGTTTTTTACTGAAACTTTGTGTTTTCTCTAATTCGTATTCTTATATTAATCAAGAATGGCTTTTTTTAATCATTATTTTTTACTGAAACTTTGTATTTTTTCTGATTCACGCGCACGCGCGTATTCGTATATTAATCAAGAATGACCTTTTTTTAATCACTGTTTTTTGCTGAAACTTTGTATTTTCTCTGATTCGCGTATTCGTTTATTAATCAAAAATTACCCTTTTTTAATCATTGTTTTTTACTGAAACTTTGTATTTTCTCTGATTCGCGTATTCGTTTATTAATCAAGAATGACTTTTTTTTTAATCATTGTTTTTTACTGAAACTTTGTATTTTCTCTGATTCGTATTTTACATTAACGAACAATGACTTTTTTTTAACCAGTTGCGTGATAACTCAGGGAATAGAGCATTCGTCTTTCAATGAAGAGAATCGGATTCGAATCCAGTGATGGCTGATCAATACGAATCCGCATTGACAGACGGATAATGGGTCCTTTTGCCGTCAGGCAAACCATGGAAGTTACTCGTGGTCTTCCTCTCTATGTAACGCAAATGTGGATTAGTTCTATCAAAAAGTCCTCCAAGAAAGCAAAATTTCTCCCAATACTTGATCCAGGAGTTCCCTTGTCTTTTGTATTGGGTTTAAAATTACAAGGCTAAGGAGTTAAACAGTAGTAGTCGTAAATCCAAAAATTGGGTCGGCTGTTTAACGACGATTATAAAATCAAATCAAAATATTTAATTTCAATTAATTCAGAATTTTTTTAATTGTAAAAAGAATAATTTACGCATTTTAAACAGTTTAAATATTTCGGATCATTCCCTTCTGATAGCTGAAAAAGTTTTTGTGATATATATAATTTATAGTTTCTCCCATATTATATATATAATATATATATATATATATATATATATATATATATATATATATATATATATATATATATATATATATATATATATATATATGTAAAAAAATCTTTGCGCTTAATATTTTAAATTTTTTTTTTCGAAATTAGATCAAATTTTTAAACGCTTAAAGTATTTAATATTTGTCGAATTCTTTACATTTTACGGAGACAAAATTTACGTGTGTTATGTTTTTTAAATCAATTCATACTTGTTTTAAACAGCATGAATATTAAGAGTTTAGAAAAAAGCATGTATGTCATAACTTCTTAAAGAAGTTTAAATTTGATGCCTTACTACGATAAAATGAAGTAAGTAAATAAAGAGAAAAAAAGACAAAACATTTCCAATCTTGTTTTTTTTTTTTTTTACTACATTTAATAAAAACTAATTTTGTTTTGGTTATTTATAATAAACTAAATCATGTCCTTTTAAAATTGTCAAGGCAGGATTTTATAAATTTCAAAATTTTTTAATTTAGTCCTCGATTTTTATGGTGTGGAAAAAGTAATTATTTAATTTCGAATAATGAAACTTTACAAAATCACTTTATTTTGAAAATAAAATAAAAGATTTCACTCATTATAAGATTTTGAAATTCATGTAATTTGCTTCTTTCAAAAATGCAATTAGATGCTATTTATGCAATTTAGATACAAAGATTCAAAGATTCTAATGAAATTCTATATCATGACATGTGTTACACAATCATATTCTATATCATGACATGTGTTACACAATCATATTCTATATCATGACATGTTTTACACAATCATATTCTATATCATGACATGTGTTACACAATCATATTCTATATCATGACATGTGTTACACAATCATATTCTATACCTTGATATGTGTGATATTACTGAACTTTATTAGTTTCATCAAACTTTATTAGTTTTAACGACAATATGAACAAAAATCAATTCTTTTTTGAGAATTCTTCACTATTTCCAGAAATATAAGTCTCGTAAACATTTTAATTACATTAACACATTACGAGTCCTAAAGTTTTATAATCATCATTACTTACAAAAGACGAGACAGAAAATAAAGTCAAGATAAAATTAAATTTGTTACTTTACTACGACAAAAGGAATCACATAAAAACAGAAGTATTTTTGTTTCTAATTTTGAATTTAAAAAAAAATTATTACACGGAGAAAAAAGAAATTCTGATGGAATTACCATGCTGCATGCAATGGCTAACAGGAAATTCTGATCTTCGAAATAATAGTTCTTATTACCACACAATTTTAAGAAATACAAAACTGAAAAGTGAATTTAACCGAATAAATGACTTTTATGCCATGCTCTAAGGTATCATGATAAAATTATAAAGTTTTTCCACATTTATCAAATTTTATCATATAATATAAAACAATATATAATTTTACAAAAATCATAAAAAAATCCATTGTGGTAAAAATTACCGAGCTTTTTGTTGCTCACTTAGAGCCAGAAATACAGTAAATTTAACCATATTTTGTTAGTTTTGACCATACTTTTCCCTCAATGTAAAGTAGAAAAAATATTTTTTTAACCTTTAATTATTTAAAATGAATTTAATCATACATTTTACATAACGTCAGGCAAGTTAATATAAATTTTAAAAAATCTCATTATATCCTCGATTTTTAATGGAATAAGAAGTGTTTTATTTAATTTTAATTAATTAAAACTTTTCTTCTCTCTTTCTATTAAAAGTATAAATCAAAAATTGTAATAATTTTAAGTATTTAAAATAATACATGTAATTTACTTTTTAATAGTGCAAAAATCATTTCATGCATTCTAGATGCTTGCGTATAATTAACTGCTGTAACACATTAAAGACTCGCATAAAACACGTGATAGATAAAAAGTCAATTTATATATGCTTTTATTAGCATTAGTCACAACCACAATATGAAAAAAAAAAGTTTCAGAAAGTTCTTTACTACTTTCAGAAATATAAGTCTCGTAAACTTTTTAACACGGTACAATACGAGTCCTAAAGTTTTATGATCGCCATTATTTACAGAGTCTGGAATAATCTTCAATTAAGCTCGGGACGGAAAATAAAGTCACAAGAAAATTAAATTTGTTACC
This sequence comes from Parasteatoda lunata, assembly GCA_949128135.1. Taxonomy (NCBI): domain Eukaryota; kingdom Metazoa; phylum Arthropoda; class Arachnida; order Araneae; family Theridiidae; genus Parasteatoda; species Parasteatoda lunata. Next base: position 81,337,888 of record OX421977.1, read on the forward strand.
TTACTACCGTAAAAGAAAGCAAATAAAGAAAGAAAGATAATTCGCTTCTAATCCTGAGTAAAAATGTTTATGCTACAGGAGTAAATCAAAGTTGAATAGTTTCGTTTATTGCATGCTTACGCTTTCGTACAATTCGTTTTTTTCAGTTTATGTTCTTAATTGCTTTACCAAAACACATTAAAATCGCCTTAAAACATTTGTTACGTTTTTTTTAAATTCCGTTTACTTTAAATGAAATGAAAAGGAAATGTCGATGGTATTAATCGATTTGTTAGTGTGAGATTTTTCATTTAAATTACTTTTGAATTTTCTCTTTTTAAAAGCACTTATTTCTTTAAAACTCGCTTTTATTTATTGGAGCAAGGCTATAAATTAGGAAATGTTTCTGGAATGTAATTTGAAAATAAATAATTATGTTAGAATATAATTAATTTACTTTTAATTGTGAATTTTTTAAATGGTGTTACGTAATGACTTCACTGTAAAAATTTCCGGATCAAATTATGGTATAAAGTATCGGCACTTATCATTTGTATTTTATCTATCTATCGGTAACTATCAAGACTATAAATTATATAATGTTTCTGGAATGTAATTTGAAAATAAAAAATTATCGCGGAAGGTAATTTATTTACTTTTAATTGTGAATTTTTCACATGATGTTACATAATGACTGCACTGTAAAAAATTCCGGATCAAATTATGGTACAAAGTATCGGCACTTATCATCCGTATTTTATCTATCTATCGGCAACTATCAAGACTGTAAATTATAAAATGATTCTGGAATGTAATTTAAAAATAAAGTATTATGTCAGAATATAATTTATTTACTTTTAATTGAGAATTTTTTAAATGGTGCTAAGTAGTGACTGCGCTGTAAGAAATTCCGGATCAAATTATGGTATAAATTATCAGCACTTATCATCCGTATTTTATCTATCAATTGGCAACTATCAAGACTATAAATTATAAAATGTTTCTGTAATGTAATGTGATTAGTAATTAATGATGTAATGTTATGTAATTAGTGATCTTATGGTAATTATTACTGTGAAATTTACGGTATGTCAGATTTTTTGTTTCGTAATAAGTTCCGGTAAAAATGAATTTTACGGTATGAGGTACCGGCGCGCTGAGAGCCGGTACTTTTTACTATAATGTTATCCAGAATTATTCGCAGTGTACTTTTAACATATATTTTTAGAATCATTACCATTGAAATGATGCATAACCATGAAATAAGTAACAATACAATGATACATAACCATGAAAACAAAATATTATATATTAAAAAGGTTCAAAAAGGAATAATTATTACAACATGAAACGAAAATTGTTTTTGATATCACGGTCGAACAACTATCGAGGATAGCGAGATGTAAAAGATCAAAACCAGCTTTCATGCGAGGAGATACTTTTAAGTTTTTATATAATAATCATCTTTCAATTCGTATCAATTTTTCCATATAAATATACAACCATAAATATTCTATATATATATATATATATATATATATATATATATATATATATATATATATATATATATATATATATATATATATATATATATATAAATCTATACATATTGTATTTCCATACAAATATATAATTTCAATTGTATGCATTTCTTGTATAAAAATTATTTTGTATGCCTCCTTTTCAATATTGCTTCAAATTTAAAAATAAATAATGTTCTTCAAAATAAATATTTAACTTATAATTTGGCATTCATGTACAAACAAAGGCTTTCTGAAAACTATTATTAAACAATACAAAACAATATTAGCATTAGACAGCCATGTTTTGATAAATTGAAAATTTTAATCTATTTGAAAAAGTCAGTGAAACATCTAGGTTATCTGCTTTACTAATTTCCACGGAATAATTTGGAAGATATTGTATAGTTATAAATGTTTGAAATCCTTACATTATAGTATATTTCAATGTAAAGCAAAGGTCAGTAATTATCAGTATTCGAATATGTTAGTAGCTGTTTGCAATAATGTATTAGGTAGAACACAATATCCTCATGACATTTAACTGAGAGATGGATTGTTATGAAGTAACTTTTGTGAAGTAATGAATTAACTGTAAATTTTAAATGGGGATTATGAAATGAATTGAATAAATTTTTTTTAATGAAAGAAAAAAACTAAAGAAAAAAAATTATAAAGCATAGCAATTAGTGTGCTTATGTATTAAGAGCCCTCTCAAGTCCATCTTGTATTTCAGGTTAAATTTTTCCTTTCCACTTTCTCGATTTTTTTTCAAAGATCTTTCGCCAAACAGTAAGGAAAAAAAACATGTTTCAATTGCTGTACACTTGAAGTTTAGTATAACTTAACGAAAGTATATAATTTTTTTCGTAAAGTATTTGAGATTTTCAACGAACAAATAACTAAAATAATTTATTACTAAAACTATTATTATTAAAGATTTAAAAAAAAGAAAATATAATTACCATTTTAAAAAATTGCCTATTTCGCGAGACTTGTATGAAAGCTACTAAAATCAATGATTAATTTTCGTTTTTTTTTTTCTTCATATTTTAATTAGCTTTGATTATTAATATATGAAGTTAATTTGTAAGTATTAAAAAAATAGACCCCAGATGCTCTTTATTTCAACAAAATTGAGACTTTCTAGGGCTACGTTGGAAGTCATTTTGCAATTTTTTCATCGTGGAAATAAGTTCAAATACATAGTGTTCAGTTCATCTTACAGCTTCGATAAGATAGTTTACATGGATTTATTTATTATGTGAAATTACTAAATGATATAGCGCCCAAATGACATTTTAGAGATAAGTAAATTCATAAGATTTTTATGAAATGATATCTTGTAATCAACGGCTTAGCTATCAACTCACATTACAGTAGCTTAAAAATGGATTTATTCATGCGGCATTTCTTAATCATAATTTACTAAGCAGTATATTATTGTATAAATAATATAAATATAAATATTGACTTGTATAAATAACACAGCTTGCTGAATTATTTATACGATTTCAAGAGGAACTAGTAGAGTTAACAAATTTGTTGGAATTTAATTATTAAAAATGTAGACATTTTAATCATTGTGGCTAAGGCGTGGTGGCTCAGGGGATGGAGCGTTCACTTTCCAATAATGTGCACTAGGTTCGAATCCCAACGATGCTCGGTCGATACGAATTCCACACCTAACTCGCACCGACCACAGTTCTGACGTACAAAAATATCCTCAGTGGTAGACGGTTCATGGGTTAGAGTCCCTTTAGTGTCAAGCAAAGAGTGGGAGGCATTGTGGTTTTCCTCTCAATGTAACTCAAATGTGGATAATTACATAAAAGTCCTCTACGAAGGCAAATTTCTCAAAATACTTGATCCGGGAATTCTCTTGTCTTCTGGTTGGGTCTAAGTATACGGAATTGAACATAGTTTTAGTTAACTCAAAGATTGGGCAGGCTGTTCAACGACGGTCATTAAATCCTTGCCGTCCAGGGTATAGAGCGATCGTCAACCAATGAGGTATCCTGGGTTCGAGTCCTAGAGATGACTGTTAATTACGAATTCCGTACCCGACTCGCACTAACTACAGTGCTGACGTAAAATATCTCCAGAGGTAGACGTATCACGGGTTAGAGTCCCCTCTCTGTAGGGCTAATTGTGAGAGGTTTCCACAGTTTTCCCCACCATGTAACGCAAATGGGAGTTTGTTTCTTCAAAAAGTCTAGTTTTGCTAGAAGACTAGTCCCAATGCTTCATTCAAGAGTTTCCTTGCCTTCTGGGTTGGGTTTCAAATAACAAGGCTACGGTAACATTGATGATCGCAAATTCAGAATTAGGTAGATTGCTCAAAACCAGCTATAAAAAAACACACGAATCTATAGTACGGCATACTTGATTATTTATGTGATTTCAGGAGGAACATGTCAAGTTATCGACTTATTGGAATTTCATTCTTAAAACTTTAGACATTTTAATCATTGTAATTTTTCCACATTTTATATTTTAATGCTTTCCACAGTTTGATTATAGTCACTCGCGCAAAGCCCATTATCGATAAAAGAATTTAAAGTGAGTATTGACTTCCGACCTTTAAATAAAATTGACCAGTCAAACTTTAAACCCGAATTTTACCTTCGCAGCCTAACGAAATCATCGACAGAATGAAAAATAACTCTCCATTGAATTGCGCCGAAGTAAATGACATCATTTTCACACTTCTAGACTGGCACTTTAATTCAATGGGAGGTATAGAAAATTCAATCAAGTATGTGGCGACCAAAAATAATTTCTATCTCTCTTTTCCTGTCGGACCCAGCTGTCAAGGGTTACAGTGAATGGATAGGTTAACTGAGATTGTCTCTTTCTAATGCCATTTATGATTTATGACCGTAATTACATCACTGAGTTTATTTCTTAGTTCATTGGTTCGGTTACTGACTTAATAAAGCTACTGAAGTTTAATGGAGTGTAAGTTCCTGCGCAAGTCTTTTACACGCTTTAAAGAAAACAGTGCCAAGTGTATCATAAAATTTTGGTTGAAAACAAAACGGTTTCTATGGATTTTGTGGCGATGAATTAGGATATGTTATTCAATTTTATTAAAGGGAATTTTAAATTATTCAAAAGTTACTCTCCTTCCACGCCAAATAAAAAACTTTTTTTGTTGTAAAACAACAAGGAACAGACTGCAGTCGCTGCTGTGTCCCGATGGTGCAATTGAAAAAAATCTGATCTTTGTATGTGTGAGATTTAAAGTTTGTGCCTGTGAATTTTTTCTTAATTATCCAATCTTTCATGGCTTCTTTGATTTAATCTAGAGAACTAACCTGTTTTTGTAGTAAAACAACATGGAACAGACTGCAATTGGTTCTGTATCCCGATGGTGCAATGGAAAAATCTGATCTTTGTATGTGTGAGATTTAAAGTTTGTGCCTGTGAATTTTTTCTTAATTATCCAATCTTTCATGGCTTCTTTGATTTAATCTAGAGAACTAACCTGTTTTTGTAGTAAAACAACATGGAACAGACTGCAATCGGTTCTGTATCCCGATGGTGCAATGGAAAAATCTGATCTTTGTATGTGTGAGATTTAAAGTTTGTGCCCGTTAAATTCTGTTGTCTTAATTATCCAATATTTCATGGCTTCTTTGGTTTAATCTAGAGAACTAACCATTTTTTGTAGAAAAACAACCGGGAAGAGACTGCAATTGGTTCAGTGTCCCGACGGTGCAATTGAAAAAATCTGATCTTTGTATGTGTGAGATTTAAAGTTTGTGCCCGTTAATTTTTTTTTAATTATCCAATTTCTTATTAATTCTTTGATTTAATCTGGATATCTAACCAATCTGGGTGCGAGACATTATTTTTACACATCTTGACTGACACTTTAGTTCATTTTAGAGGTATAAGAAGTTCAATCAAATATGTCTCTGCCAAAAAATAATTTCTATATCTTTTTTTCAGTAGTACACTGCTATCAGAGGTTAGAATGACTTGATAGGCTATCTGAGATTGTATTTTTCTTACGTCATTGTGTTTATGGTCAAAATAAAATCAACTGACGTCTTATTTTAGTTCATTGTTATTGAATTTCAAAAGCTGCACAAGATTATCAAAGTAGGGCTATAATGTACGTATTTTACCTATTAATAAAAAAGGGAAAAAATGCATCTATTCTTACTATAGAATTTTAGTTGTTGTGCAAGAGGAATATAAAATGCATATATCATAGTGAAAATTGCAACACCATGAAGAAATTTTCAGAAATTAACAAAATTTATTCCACATATTACTGAGAGTAATACCAATAAATGATCAAATTTACCATCCAAAAAAATTACGTGGGTAATCAGTATTTTGTACGTAATCCATGCTGAGTGATTAGAGCCTATACACGTAATGGCATTGAATCATACAGGTTCTGAATGTAGTTCATAGGAATGACTTTCCATATGGGTTTCACTTGATGCCAGAGTTCAGTTTGACTGTGTCGTTGATAAAAGAAATCCCAGTCATGCTCAATGTGTGGCATATCCAGGGATTAAGCAGTCCATAGAAGAATCAAAACCTGTTTTTCTCTGAAGAAATGTTCTGCTGTCTTAGTTACATATTCACCGTCATTGTCCTTCTAAAATACCTAGGAATTTACAGTATCCAATATATAACGATCACTGTTGAGGTTACCCTAAACTTGATGGGATCGATAATTATACCTAATCGCTCCCCCACACCATAATGCCAAGCGTTTGTACGGTATGATGCTGAATACACTGTGGGAGTCGACTATTTCCTCTGTAACCTCTACCACGTGCTCTTCCATCATTGTACTCCATACTCTAGCGTGATTCATCAGAGAAAACAATTCATTGTCACGGAGTATGTTATGCATTGTATTACTGAGCCCATTCAAGTTAATGGTGTCTGTGGTTCAGAGATCAAGCAATCCTGCGTAGAGAAACCTTTGTACGCAGTTGATGCTGCAGCAGACTATAACAAACCGTGAAGCTAGACATCAAAACACTTGTAACCGCTCCAAGGTTGTGCTAACGCACGGGAGGACGATGTACGGTTCGTCACCATCATGCGGATAAGGTGTCAGTCATTCCGTGATGTTGTGCTATTGCGTGTCTTGCCAGAGTCTCGCCTTATTTAGTTCTCCTGTGTCCAGTTTTTCCTAAAAAAGCATCACTGTTGTAGCGTTGCATTGTATGGGAGCTTTAATTTCTGGATACGAACATTCACCCTATGATGCTGCCTCTTACGAAGTATGTTCTAATTAATGAGCATATCCCTACAACCATTATGACTGAGTCCTGTTACATTAAAAATCCGATAATTAGATCAAAAGTTATTCTGTATGTTTATTTTCCTTATTTTACACCTATCAATAAGGTGTATATAAACTAAAGCCACGTGTATATACCATTTTATGTATTTTGCATTGAATATTTCTAGTAAAAGGATTCAAATGGATTAGAATAGTAAAAAACACGCACAAACAAAAACTGAAAACTTTTTATTCCCCGTAGAAAATGAGCACGTTCAACTTTTTTTTAAAAAGAAAAAAGAGAAATAAAAGAAATAAAATGCCTCTTTCAATATTAGAGGAACAAAGCAAGTTGAAAATCCTTTTAAGAAACGGAAGAGAAAAGTTGAAAATGTCTTATGATTTCATAAAGTAGTATGTTGAATTATTAAAAGAGCAAACAACTGTTTCAAGAATCGATAAAATATATTGTACATTCAAGTAAACTGTACCGAAAATAGCTACTATAAAGCTAAGCTATATACATAATTCTATTGTAGTAAATTATCGTTGTTGAAATTTTTGTGAGATATTCTGTATTAAAGTTAATGCTTATCTTAGAATTTATTCGAATCTCTTTTTAGATAAACTTTAGGAAGTGTTAGGGAAGTTCTTACTGAAGTTAGAGAGTGAAATATAGTTTAAGTTTATCAGTTTTTTCCCCTTTTTTTTAATACAAACTTTGGAGCCTTCATAAATCTTCGAATAACAGAGGAAACAGTCATATCCTTATTTGGCATTTTTAAAAATTGACGCCTTAATGAATTTATAAATAATATAATAGAAAAAAATATTGATTTACAAATTTAAAATTGGCACTTTGATAAGTTTTGGATTAATACATAACTTCTAAAAATTGAGTTTTGTAAATTTCCTGAATAAAACTACTCGATTCACGGTGGCTCAGTGGATAAATGTTTGTCTCCCAATGAGGTGATCCAGATTCGAATAATAGCGTTAGCTACTTGAAGATGTGTAGATGTAGTTAATTTACGTCGCACTAGAGCTGCACAATGGGCTATTGGCGACGGTCTGGGAAACATCCCTGGGGATGATCCGAAGACATGCCATCACAATTTTGATCCTCTGCAGAGGGGATGGCACCCTTGCTTCGGTAGCCCAACGACCTGCACGCGAAGTCGAGCACTTTACGGTAGAACAGTTTAACGAGGTCCAAGTGGTCACCCACCCGCACACTGACCGCAGCCAGTGATGCTTGACTTCGGAGATCTGCTGGGAACCGTGTCTTAACGATCAGTCCACTGCGGAACTTAGCTACTTGAAACGTGGTTGTTTGTATTCTTCTCCGGGCTCGGACCTACCACAACGCTGGCCTCAATGGTTGACGGATCATGAGTTACAATCTCCTTGGCGTCGGATTAATCATGAGAGGCTATTGTGATTTTCCTCTCCATGTAACGCAAATGTAGGTATTTTCCAATAAAAAGTCACCCATGAAGACTATCCAGTCCCAATGCTTGATCTTGGCGTTTCCTTGTCTTCTGGGTTGGTTTCAAAATTGCAAGGCTACGGATTCGAACGTTGATAATCGTAAACTCAGAATTAGGTCGGCTTCTCAATGCATATTATAAAATATAAAATAAAAATATTGAGAAAATAATTATTCTCTACCAATTAGACAATTTTTAAACAATAGGTCTTAATAAATTCTCCATAAAAAAATTAACAATTTTTTTTTTAAAAAAATAGCAAATTTTTTGGTTCAGAAACTTGTCTGGAAACATAGTTTAATTAACTTAAAAACTTGTTCTTGGTAACAAAGTTGTCCAAGTTTACTGCATCAAAGTAACAATACATAAAAAAAATAATAATAATACAAATAATGATATATAAAAATAATATTACATACAAATACATAAATAATTCAATTTTTAATACAATTAAATACGGTTATTTTGTTATCTTATATCATTTAGTAATATAATAATTATTACATAGGTAATTTTCAAAGTGTGCACTCGAAATTTATTTTTCATATATTTAATCATTAAGACATTTTTTTAAATAGTATTGAAAGATAGAAGGATTTTTATGACTCTAAGGAATACAAGCATTTTAATAAATTTAGTCAGATTTTGCAACCTAAAATTTGTTTTACATGCGTAAGTTTTTTTTTAAACAAAACATATTTCATGCTTATAACGCTAACAAATAATGATGCATTTTAGATGATTTTCTATTTAATCTTTTTAAAAGGTATTTCTGCTTGATGATATATAGAGATTTTTATATTAAAATTTAATAATTATCACACAAATGTAGCTAATCAAAATGTATCTGGATGCTCCCATATTTCAGAACTCTATATTAAAGAGCTAAACTTTTCAAAACACTTTATTTTTAATTTTATCTAAAGCAACACATTAACTGGAAATTATTCTATAAAAAAGGAGCTCATTGCTGATTATATTATTTTTCCCAAAATAAATTCTATTTTGAAGTATTTATCTTTTTCTCAACTTAGTAAATTTTAACATACAGCAATAAAAACGCGAGAAAATTGGTAAAACATATTATTTTACATCATAATTGGTAAAACATCTAATCGATGGACACTGAGCATCGAATTTCAATGAGTACTTCGCAACGACAGCTCAGTGCTTTAATCACAAAGCCATTGCGAATAATTGATTTTACAATTTTAAAATGTAAAAAAGTGCGTATAAAATTATTCCTTAAATTTTAAAATTGAAAATCACAAATAATTTAAGCGGAACTGTTTATTTTCTTTCTCTTAGTTTGTTTAAACCGGCTATATTTAGAACAAACAGGAAAAAAGAGAAACAAAAAAATTTACCTGAATTAAAATCCCCAATCATTATCATAACATTTTTAGTAACAACAAAAAAATTAACTACAATTTTAATTAATGCAATTTGAATATAAATTAAGCATTTCAGAATTAAGTATTAAAGATATAAAAGTACTCATTTTTATTGAAGTTTTAGAGCATATAAGCTAACGTTAATTTGGCAAATATGAAAGAATTTTATATAAAACAAATTAATCTTTTCAAATTTGTTTAATAATATGTAATATAATTAAATTTCTCCTTAAATTTTGCAATATGTAGATCAACACTAACTGTAAAAATCAATAGTATTTTATTTATGGAGCAGCTTTAAGATTTTTTATTTCGTTTCCACTTGTCACATACGGAAATTAATGAAGGCAGACAAAAATTTGAGACATAATAAATTTAAAACTTTTTTTAAAAACAAATCTAATTAGATTAACTATTCTGAAATCTTCCGATATTAAATAACTTATGAATTTATTTGCAAGAGGAGCAACACTGATTTCGCTTAAAGAAAGCAGTTTTATTATTAATAATTTTTAGTTTTTTTTTTTTTCATATTTATATTTGACACATTTCATACACCACTGCAGAAAAAGATAATAAATACCAAAAATATTAACATAATCAGTAAATTTTAATAATAGACACAAACAATATTATGAAATTTTAGAAACAGAAAACCAATAAGACTTACTTTTATTAATAAAATAGATTAGCAATCATATAATTTATGTTTCAGTTATAATTGGAGCTTACATTATATGATTTTTAATATTTTTTCTCCTCTTGTAAAACGTGATAAGTATTTATAAATAATTCAAAATTTTTAAAAAAAGTTTGACATATTTAATTTTGATATGTGTAAGTTTATCTCGATATTTTGTAACGAAAACCTAAGAGCGATTTCACACTTTTTTTAAAAGCTTGGCTTAAATATTTTTTTAAATTTTTTTTTTATTTCCTATGAGCTGCACAATCAATTTTCCCGATGAGCAGACCTAGTGCGTTCTCCAGAAGTTATGTCCACTCTTTCAGGACCACCAAAATGGGTGAGATACCGTTGGCCATGTTAATTTGGACGTCTAGTTTCTGCCACACTAGATGGCAGCACCGAGACTCTATTTGGATGCTAAAGTGAACTAGGAATATAATATTGCCGGAAATGCCAAGAGCCGGCTTAAATATTAAGAATGAATTTTTTGTACAAAATGGAACACTGCTGCGTGGGTTGAACTAACAAAAATTAGGTACCATACTCTTTTTGCAGGGATAGGGACTGAGTGACAAGGGGCCTCCCTGTTTTTCTTCTAGAGAAATTTATTTTTTCTCAGACATTAAATTATGAAATTTTTTTCAGAAACCAGAAATTGCATTGTGTAGATAATAGTCAATAGACCGTCAAATGGTTTGCCTGGAAAGGTTTTAAAGTTAAATGTTCACAACTTCTGCAAAGATAAATAATGCATAGTACTCTTTTTCAGTGGTCAGATTAGATCATTGATGAAACAACTGTCAACTACAACTGACTGAAACTGAAATAAAATACACAATCAGTAGAATACCTCTGACCCCTCACAAATCATCTGCTAAGCGTTATTGCTCTTCCCAGGGAAGAAAAAAATTCTCAGAAAGAATCTTCTCTTTTATCTCTATTTAATGGGAAGAGGGATGTAAAGTTACGATTAAAAATATTTTTTTAGCAGTTCTTTTTTTTAAACCTAAAAAAAAAAAAAAAATGATAAAAAAGAATGGATTTAAAATTACTCTAATTTTTTAAAAAAAAATGTGTTTCCTTGATTTGGGGCCCCCCTTGACCGTCGGGGACAAGAGGCAACGTCCCGACTGCTCCGGCATAATTATGGCCCTGAAAATGTGTGGTTATAAGAACTATCATTTCGAAAACTAAAGTTTCAGTTAAACCATTACCAAATAAAAAGAAAAATGACAAAATGACTGATTTAATTCTTTTTTAATAACCAAATTTTATTACCCAGAATGACGTTATTTTTGTACATGAAATGTCATTATATTATTAACCACACGGAACGGTATCAAATTTAGAAGGTTTTAATTATTCCATTTCTTTTTTTCTATTCAGATCGATGGTATTGGTATCAACAAGCAAAAAATCAGCTGCTGAGAAACTTGGAGGATGATAGAAACTACAACGTTGCCAGAAACATTATTCTTTTTATAGGGGATGGAATGGGAATGACAACGGTCACGACTGCCAGAATACTTCGCGGACAAAAACGGGGACAAACAGGGGAAGAAAATGAGCTAGCGTTTGACAAGTTCGGTTACATCGCTCTTGCAAAAGTAAGAACAAAATTATTATCTTTGATTATCTAGTGTTTTGTGGAGATGCAATTTTGTATTTCTTATAGTAAGATACCCATGTGGTTTGATAAAATATGGACAAAAGTAATTAAGATCCATAATTATCAAAAAAAATTACCAACCTGTTTACTAATCGTAATTATAAATCATGAACTATAATTATAAAAACCTCGTAAATATTGAAAACCATGAAAAGTATCCGGATGATTCACCGCCGGGGTGGTTCAAATGATATATAGTTCACCCAATCAGTTGGTCCAGGTTCAAAAATCCCGACGATAGCTAATGATCTGAAACTAATCTCAGCTTGCATTAACCACATTTCTGTTCTTGCAATCCGGCTAACCATGAAAGGCTTTCAGGATTTTCCTGTCCTAGGGGGTTTTCCACCCCTCAACGAATACGAGCTAGTCCAAATGCTTGATCTCAGAGTTTTCTTGTTTTCTGAGTTGGGTTCCTAATTACAAAGCTATGAAGCTAGTTATTTGCTATAACAGTAAGATAAGAGCAGTTATGGGGTTAAATATTTGTATATCAGTAAGATCGGAGCAGCAATGCTGGTGAATATTGCTATAGCAGTAAGATCGGAGCAACTGTGGAATATTGCTATAGAAGTAAGATCGGAGCAGTTTTGTAGTTGAATATTGCTGTAGCAGTAAAATCGGAGCAGTTATGTAGTTGAATATTGCTAAACAAGTAAAAGAGAAGCAACCATGTAGATAAATTTTTCTATAGCAGTAAGATCGAAGCAGTTATGTAGATGAATATTGCTATAGCAGTAAAATTGGAGCAGCTATGTAGTTGAATATTCCTATACTAGTAAGAAAGTCCTCCACGAAAGGCAATTCTTGATCCATAGTTTCCCTTGTTGTCAGGGTAGGGTTCAAAATTTACAGTGCTTTGGAGTTGAACAATGGCAGTCCAAAACTCAGAATTGGAACGACTGTTCAACGCCGGTTATATAAAAAAAAAACAGCAGTAAGATCGATATGGATCATCTTTTAAATGCCGATGACATACAAAAATAATGAAAAATCCATGGATTGCGAACGCATTTAAGGCTAATCATTTATTGCACTTCTATGCAACGCATTCACTAAAGACTTTATAAAACAAACGCTGGATAGTGAATCATTAAAATATTTTTGTAATTGACCTTTTCAGGCTACTAAGGTATATGATACAGTAATCAAGCACCAATCACGCTGAATTTTAGTTACTTCTATCACCGATTTTTTTCCCGCGATATCTTAAAAGCCATTCTATCTATCAATATATATATATATATATATATATATAAAAGTAGGCTCCTTATAAAAATTTTACTTTTTAAATTACATATAACCCTAATCCCTTGAATTAAAAACATTAAAATGTTGTATCGTGTTTACCTATATGACTTAACATTGCAATAAAAATTCAATAACATTTAATTCAAAAAGCACAAATTAATCTTATTTAATTCAAAAGACACAGATGAATATTATTTAATTCAGAAGACACAAATTAATATTATTTAATTCAAAAGACACAGATGAATATTATTTAATTCTGAAGACACAAATTAATACTATTTAATTCCGAGAACTCAGATTGGTATTATGTAATCCAGAGGACTCTAATCAATATTATTTAATTCAGAGGACACATATGAATATTAATTAATTTAGAATTTTTACCTATTATATTTGTTAATGTAAAATTATTCAATATTTTCAAGTTCAACTAAGTGATTGTGGTTCTTTTTTCAGACTTACAATACTGACAGCCAAGTAGGAGACTCGGGTGCTTGCGCTACTGCCCTGCTGTGTGGAGTGAAAGGCCGTTTTGAGACGGTAGGGTTAGATGACACTGGAACATACGAAAAGTGCGAAAGTAGCCTGAAAGCTAGAATCCCATGTTTAGCAGACTGGGCTCAAGCTGAAGGTAAGTTTTAATTGACGCGAATATTTGAGTTAGATGGTCTATAAATTAACATGGTCGGTATATCTAAGTAGTATGAAACCTTTGTAAACAATTTTACAAAGTAATAACAGTTTTAATTAGGCTACACTCGACCATATTCTAAACTACCTTGTTCTTTCTAGAGGAGATGTCCTTATGGATCCCCTCTACGGGCTTGCTGAGCTCAGAGTTGCTGATTTAGGGCTAGCAAAAACAACAACAATAACGCAATTTTAAAAAAGACTGTACTTAGAAATGTTCACCGAAAATTAAAAAACAACAACATTAAAACGTACAGTTTATCATTTTCTTGGTGGCTTCAGGATCATTGGCTAGGACATTCCCCGTCTGATCTATTCTCTATTAGTTCATTCCTTGAAAGGCATTTGACTTCATAGAACTTTTGAAAAAAAGTAGCTTTTGGTGTAAACCATACATACATAGAAAAAAGAAGTAATAATAATGTAATCAATCTTTATTTTAAAACCACTACAAAACATTCCCGTAACAGCCTGATGTGGGCCAGGGGGGTCACGGAGGTTAAAACTTTACAATAGCATGACGAACGGCATGATTGTGGCAATGTGATTTACATTGGGCAAAGGCCGTCTTTATTTCTCAGACAAGCTGGTAGCCATCTATCTGAAGGCTTCATGCCGCCACTGGGGATCGAACCCTAGTCTATCACAATAACATCTTAGTGCCTTAAATACTGGGCCATCTAGGATCAAAACCCATAAATAGATGTTACCTTTGCTTCTTATCATCTCTCACGCTGAAAATTACCCTCCTGTTTTCCCTATATTTAGTCCATTAATACATTTACAGTTGTAAAAATTTGTAAAAAAAAATACAAAGAAAAAATTATATATTTATAAAATTGGACAGCACCCACACTGACGAAATTCAAAGATCTTTTTTATTACTGCGAACTGTAACCGGTATTCATCCGGTCAAGATAGTGCTTGCCCAAGGAAGAGCTTGCTTAAAAAAGGATTGCGGAGGTGGGATGAAACGTGTCCCTAATTTCAGGGGAACATTCTGAAGAAGTGTCCATAAAGCGAGGTTTCAGTGTAGTGTTATTTTGTTCTAAATCTTCGGCGCTTGTCATATCGCATCATGAATTAAATATTCATAATTCATAGAACAGGTACATGTAGCAATATTAAGACATGTGAGGGCATTATTGGTATTACATATTTCTTAGCTATTAATTTTCATTTATTTCAAAAATTTAGTCATCACTTTTAAATAAATAAATCAGTTCATTATTGTAATTTAATTTTACTAACAGAGAGTGCCAATATTTTATTTTCAGTATATGTAATGACTTACTTTTTAGTTCAATGCAAGTGTCTAACTGATTACTATTCAATGTTCTAACAACTGAGTATAAAAATCAGTTTTTAACTTTTCTAGCTTCAACCATATGCAAATATCAGCATGTACATTATTAGGTTAACTTTATTTCAAACCAATTTTTTGCTTCTACTTTTCCGCCAAATTATTTAAATAGAAGCAAGAGATATTGCAAAAATTAGATGAATTGGCATTACTTATGGTAGAGTCTTTTCCAAAAACGCCGATGGGATTTCTCCTGTATTCCAAAACAGTTGATTAAATACTTACTTTTTGAATTAACTTATGATCAGGCAGGTCGTGGGAGATTTTGCCTCTTTTGAAATGATTTACATAATTTTATTACTTTTCTTAAAATGTTTCTTACACAAGACATTCTCTTTATTTTTAAAGCTTGAGATCATTATCATTGTTTTACGAAAAAAAAAAAAATTCTTTTGAGTAACATCCTGCTTTCATTGCCTACAATTTATTTTCTTTGCAGGATTTGTTATCTGCAATTTTTATACCATGCATTAAATTTGATGCCACATGTTTTCCATTATAAGACATGCATTTATATCATTTCAGGAAAGGGTACAGGCTTAGTAACAACGACACGTGTTACACACGCAACACCAGCAGCTATGTATGGCCATTCACCGAGTCGTTACTGGGAAAGTGATTCAAAAATTCCAGTTGAAGATCGCAAGTTGTGCAAAGATATAGCTAGACAATTAGTGGAAAATGATCCTGGAAGAAATATAAACGTAAGCACTTGGTTTTTAATCTGTGAAAAAAATGCAGGAGTGGGTAGTCATTGCAACAAAATGCATACAAAGCATACATTTTGTCATTTAGTGTCCTATTGCACCTTTCTTATTGTATACAAAGAATTTATAAGTTCAAATTTACAAGCTTGTAAAGCTTTTTCAAATATGTTTCACATAAGTTCCTACATTTTCAATTGCAATTTTTGTTTATTGCAAAATTGCAGCGTTTCAATTCTTTTTTTTTTAATTTTTTTAAATAATTTTTTTTTAATACCAAAGAGTAAAGCTGGCAAATAACTATCGTTATGTTTTGCACAAAAAATCGTATTTTGAAGAAATAAGTTGCTTTAATTTACGAAAACATATCGAAACTCAACAAAACTCGTGTGTATTTTTGTTCAGAAACTTAAACGAAAACTCCAAAATTACATTGTGAAACTAAAAGTTGCCCTTTTTTACAGTGAGAATAATCCGTGAAAAAAACAAGCAAAATTAATTTTCTTAAGACAACTTTTTCAAATAAGTTCTTAAGTGCAAGTTTTTACAAAAGTTCCTACATTTTCAAATGCAAATTCTGTTCATTGCAAGATTGCTTTTTTTCTGTACATTTTTTTTATTTTTCAATAATTACTTTTAAATAATTTTTTTAACATGCCAAAGAGTGGAGCTGACAAAAAACTATCGGAATGCTTTGTTACAGAACTAGTCCTGGGTGGCTAAAATCATATTCTGAAGAAAAATATCTCAGATTTCTTTTTGTTCAGAAACCTATAAAGGCTACATAATCACATTATAAAAAGAATCGGTGCTCTTATTTGCAGTGTGAATAATACTTGAAAAAATTTGTGATATTTTTCACTATACTTTTTAATTGTACTTTTTTGCTTTTCAATAATTATTTTTTTAATAATTATTTTTTTTAATATGCCAAAGTGTGGAGCTGGCAAATAACTACCGGAATATTTGGTACCAGAACAATTCCAGGGTGCCTAAAATCATATTCTGAGGAAAACTATATCAGATTTTGTTTTGCTCAGAAACATATAAAGGCTACATAATCACATTATAAAAAGAATCGGTGCTCTTATTTGCAGTGTATAAAAGTTTATCCTTGAAAAAATTTGTGATATTTTTCACTATACTTTTTAATTGTACTTTTTTGCTTTTTAATAATTATTTTTTTAATATGCCAAAGTGTGGAGCTGGCAAATAACTACCGGAATATTTAGTACCAGAACTATACCAGGGTGCCTAAAACTATATTCTGAAGAAAAATATCTCAGATTTTGTTTTGCTCAGAAACATATAAAGGCTGCATAATCACATTATAAAAGGAATCGTTGCTCTTATTTACAGTCAGAATAATCCATGAAAAAAAATTAGATATATTTTCACTATATATTTTTATATTTCAATAAATATTTTTTAATAATTACTTTTTTAATGTGCCAAAGAGTGGAGCTGACAAATAACTATCGGAATATTTTGTAACAGAACTAATCCTATGTGCCTATAATCATATTCTGAAGGAAAATATCTCAGATTTTTTTTTTTTTTGTTGTTGCTCAGAAACCTATAAAGGCTGTAGAATAACATTATAAAAAGAGTTGTTGTTCTTATCTACAGTAAGAATAATCCGGAGAAAAAACTAAAATTCTTAGACATGTTTTTCAAATAACTTTTTATCTAACAAGTTTGCCCCCAAATTTATTACTTCGCCGATATCACAAATCTTAAGTGGCTATAAAACCTATCCAAAAAAGACCCCAAACATGACGTAAATAAAGTTAACCACAAGCAGTTACATCCAGCATGATATATTTCCAACTCTATCGTTTTTCGATTGAGGTAGTAAACAATATCTCCGATGTCAAACAAGATATTGCAATCTCCAGAAAACATTTCCAATAATGAAAGACAGACAAATATAGCTGAACCATAATTACTTATTAAGATGCTTTTTTTTATCTCCTGTTTTTTTCCCTCTGCCTGCAGGTTATTCTGGGGGGTGGTAGGAGCCATTTCCTTCCAGTTAAAGAGGAAGGTTCCGAAATCCTTTCGGACATGGGAAGAAGGGAAGATGGACAGAATCTCATCGACTCCTGGCAGAACGACAAGAAGACGAGGAGGTTGAAGCATAGATATGTCTCAAACAAAAAAGAATTCGATAAAGTAGATCCGCGAAGTACGGACTACTTATTGGGTAAGGAGAAAAAAAAAGTTTCGATTTTCTTTAACAGAATTTTTTTTTCTTTAGTTGTTCTTTTGGATTACTTTATTTCTAGCTTTGTGTGACCCCCAAATAAAATAAGAAAGCTATTTTCATTCAATTGTTAAAAAAATACATGAAATTTAAAAGGAAAAAGAAAGATCACAAATATCTAAGAAGCAATTTATATGTTGATTGTTCAGCAACAGAAAGGAAATTGAAAACAGTTTTTAGTGTTCTTTTTATATGTCGTTGAAAAATTGATTTGGAACTAAAAAATGCACAGCCAAAGTGTTTTAATATTTTTCAATTTATTTTCTTTTGTGTCTTATAACACCGAAAAAGAGCTGACAGTTGTTTTACTTTTTTTCTTCTTCTTCTTTTTTTTCTTTTTTTTCTTTTTTTTTTTTTTTCTTTTTTTTAAATATTGATTGGATATAATAAACATTGCTTTCACTTTTCCGTCCATACAAATAGCATAAAAGAACATTTCTGAATATTAACGAGTTATCATTTTATATAGTTTTAAACTATGCATTTCATAATGAAAAGTGTTTAATTTTTTTGTGACTGATATTTTTAGCCTTTATTATTCATTCATTTATTATTGTGTATAGCCTATTAATTAAAGAAGTAAGATTTTTTAATTAATGCACAAAATGCACAAAAATTCAGTTTCATTTATTAGTTAAATTTTATATTTTGAATAGTTGTGTTGTTGATATTTTTGAACGAAGGTATTGACTGAACACTTGAAAAAGCTAAGTTCTCCAGCCATTGGCTTTGCCAATTGAATCAGGAATGTGCTTTTTTGTTTTAATAAGAGAGCACCGCAAGGGTGAAACTAAGTCTTGACTCAGAACCCTACTGAATAGCAGCACCACGTATTTGCGTCACCCCTTCTTCAATTTAGACATCGATCTGAAGGGGAATGGAACTTTCTTCAGATTCCTGTACCAATGGTATTGATCAGCGATGTACATGATGGACCACCAGACTTTTAACTATACAGACTTTACAAGCACGTATATCGCATGTTCTCTTTGGGTATCAGCAGAGTCGAGAATGAACCCCCCCCCCCTCCCGAACAGCAGTCCGATTGTCTATTTACTGGGCTCAAACGGCCCTATCAATAGATATTTATTGTTTTATTATCTACTTTAAACAATAGTTATAGCATTCAACTATTAGTACATACTATAAAAATATTCAGCTATGAGGAAGAGTATATTATACTTTAAAACGTATCTCTACGCGCAATTCTTTAACAAGTATTTTTAAATAAAATAATTTTGAATAAAGCTAACTGTGTTTTCTTAGACAACTTATTTTGTAAGGAAAGAAGTTTTTTTTTTAACAGTTAATTTTTATCCTTTTTTATTTATTGTTTATTTGTGTGTCTTTAAAATAAAATAAAAAATATATAATTCAATTGATTGTGAAAAAGACAATGAAATAAAAAAAAACGAAGTTAAAAAGAAAAAATGTCCCAAACATCGATTGTTTGCAACCGAAAGGAAATTGAAAGTGCTTTACAATGTTCCTTTCAATTGTCATTGAAATATTGATTTACAATTAATTATAAAAAAAATCAGCGATGTTTAAATAACTTTTACTTTATTTTTCTTTTACTTTTCTTATGCAATTAAGTAACTAATAGTTTTTTATGTATTTTTATTTCTATTGCTCGAAAATAAATAATTAATTTCATCTCATCTACATTTTATAAAAAAAATAGCAAAACTTTAAAAAAAATTTTTTTTACCATTACAGCATTGTTTAAAACTTTGCAACAGTGCATCAATCCATAAAGCACTGCTTAAAAATAACTGTTTGAAGAGGTAATTTTAAACATTTGTTGGAAAAACATACATCATTTTTTACTAGATAAAATATCTTTAAGGGGTCATGAGGGGTAAGGGTATAAGAGGCTTAAGGGGTCACTTTAAGCATATACCAATAACGCTAAAATTGACCTGTTCCGATGCTAAAACTGACCTGTACCTTTTCTGAGCATTTAAACAAAATATTGCGTAATTTTTTTTCATAGAACATTTACATATACATGTTTAAACTGTAATAACTGATAATACATATCTTTGACAAAATTTTTTTTAAAAAAGTTTCATCATTTTTGAGCAAAAATCTTTCATAATTCAGAAAGTATTCCAGTTAACTGAAGAACTGTTTTAAACTCTACGATAAGCACAAAATGACATAATTTACCTGTTAGTATATTTTTCTGTTCATAGTATCTAGTATACAATGTAGCGATACTATAACTTTTATATACATAGCGATACTGCAATTTTTGTTAATTACGTAGGTTATTAATAACTACACAAATTTCGTAAAATAAGTTTAAATTTTTAAGAATATATTAACCTCTGAGGATCAAACACCATCTCTTCACATAGTCATTTCGGAGCCTTAACCTCTGTGTCAACGGATCAAACAGCAGCTCTTCATATAGTCATTTCGGAGCCTTAATCTCTGAGTCAACGGATCAAACACCAGCTCTTCATATGATCATTTCAAAGCCTTAATCTCTGAGTCAACGGATCATACACCAGCTCTTCATATAGTCATTTCAGAGCCTTAATCTCTGAGTCAACGGATCAAACACCATCTCTTCACATAGTCATTTCGGAGCCTTAATCTCTGAGTCAACGGATCAAACACCATCTCGTCACATAGTCATTTCGGAGCCTTAATCTCTGAGTCAACGGATCAAACACCAGCTCTTCATATAGTCATTTCAGAGCCTTAATCTCTGAGTCAACGGATCAAACACCATCTCTTCACATAGTCATTTCGGAGCCTTAAACCCTGAGTCAACGGATCAAACACCAACTCTTCATATAGTCATTTTGGAGCCTTAATCTCTGAGTCAACGGATCAAACACCAGCTCTTCATATAGTCATTTCAGAGCCTTAATCTCTGAGTCAACGGATCAAACACCAGCTCTTCATATAGTCATTTCGGAGCATTAATCTCTGAGTCAACGGATCAAACACCAGCTCCTCATATAGTCATTTCGGAGCCATAATCTCTGAGTCAACGGATCAAACACCAGCTCTTCATATAGTCATTTCACATCCTTAATCTCTGAGTCATCACGGATTACCAAAGAAAACAGACAAAAAAAAACAAAACAACAACAACAACAAAAAAAAACATTTTT
The DNA here is from genome assembly GCA_949128135.1 of Parasteatoda lunata. Classification (NCBI taxonomy): domain Eukaryota; kingdom Metazoa; phylum Arthropoda; class Arachnida; order Araneae; family Theridiidae; genus Parasteatoda; species Parasteatoda lunata. Next base: position 81,359,299 of record OX421977.1, read on the forward strand.
TAATATTACGAATATTTTTTCGTAATTTTTAATATTTTAAAATTATAAGAAACAGAAAGAAAAGACAGTTTTTCCCAATTAATATAAATAATTCTAGTAAATGCGATCGTATGATATTTTTTTTTGACACAGAAACACAAAAAAGAAGGAAATTTCGCGTTAAAAAAATTGGCATAGGTACTAGATCTATCAGAATAATAGCACGGAACTACCGGAATGAATTAACAGAGTTTTAATTGCATTCATGGAAAAAATCACGATGTCAGGAGAAGAGATAATAAATTTCGTCAAAGCAGCTATTATCAATGAGTGCGTATAGAGTTTTTAAAAAAAATTGTTATCGAGATATTGAAAAAAAAATTCAAAAGGCATAAAATTCGAATTTTTTTCTTTGACGTTTGACTGTATATTTTCCCATTAAATTTTCTCGCAGCTTCAATATCAACATATTTTTGTTTGTATTTTATTAGTTTTTTTTTTTTAAAAACATTTTTTGAAATAAAAAATACAATTTAAATCATGCGCTTTAATATATCGGATGGATTTTGCCTTCAGCTACTCACACTTAACTCTTCTCTTTTTTTAAACATAACAATCACGTTTCCTTATTATTAAGCATAAAACCTATTCAGGATTTTTTGTCATTAAAAAATACAAATCTATATTTATTTCTACGAATATTTCATAATTATTCCCAATGTCTAGTAAACAGGAAAAAAAATATTTTCCTTTTAAAGAATTTTTAAAATAAATCTTTTTGCAAAATAGCATGACGAGGTAGGAAACTTTTCAGATTTAGATCTTCGACAAGTGTTATACCTCCAGAATAACATCGGTGAACAACCTGAACTACAGGAAAACACTAATCATGAGTTTCCGGAATTTTCAATAGAGACATCGAGAAAAAATCTAATAAGCTAGTCTAAATAGTTTCATTTAACATCTGGCGCATAAAGATTTTGTTTTCGAGATGCTGATCAAGATATCGAGACAAGAGCTAATACACTCGTTAAAAAAAGTTTTATTTAACTTTGGGAACATAAAGATTTTGTTTTCGAGATAGTGATCAAGATATCGAGACATGAGCTAATAAACTCGTCAAAAAAGTTTTATTTAACTTTGGGAACGTAAAGATTTTGTTTTCGAGATACTGATCAAGATATCGAGACAAGAGCTAATAAACTCGTCAAAAAAGTTTTATTTAACTTTGGGAACATAAAGATTTTGTTTTCGAGATACTGATCAAGATATCGAGACAAGAGCTAATAAACTCGTCAAAAAAGTTTTATTTAACTTTGGGAACATAAAGATTTTGTTTTCGAGATACTGATCAAGATATCGAGACAAGAGCTAATAAACTCGTCAAAAAAGTTTTATTTAACTTTGGGAACATAAAGATTTTGTTTTCGAGATACTGATCAAGATATCGAGACAAGAGCTAATAAACTCGTCAAAAAAGTTTTATTTAACTTTGGGAACATAAAGATTTTGTTTTCGAGATACTGATCAAGATATCGAGACAAGAGCTAATAAACTCGTCAAAAAAGTTTTATTTAACTTTGGGAACATAAAGATTTTGTTTTCGAGATACTGATCAAGATATCGAGACAAGAGCTAATAAACTCGTCAAAAAAGTTTTATTTAACTTTGGGAACATAAAGATTTTGTTTTCGAGATACTGATCAAGATATCGAGACAAGAGCTAATAAACTCGTCAAAAAAGTTTTATTTAACTTTGGGAACATAAAGATTTTGTTTTCGAGATACTGATCAAGATATCGAGACAAGAGCTAATAAACTCGTCAAAAAAGTTTTATTTAACTTTGGGAACATAAAGATTTTGCTTTCGAGATACTGATCAAGATATCGAGACAAGAGCTAATATACTCGTCAAAAAAGTTTTATTTAACTTTGGAAACATAAAGATTTTGCTTTCGAGATACTGATCAAGATATCGAGACAAGAGCTAATAAACTGGTCGAAAAAGTTTTGTTTAACTTTGGGAACATAAAGATTTTGCTTTCGAGATACTGATCAAGATATCGAGACAAGAGCTGTTAAACTCGTCAAAAAAGTTTTATTTAACATTGGGAACATAAAGATTTTGTTTTCGAGATACTGATCAAGATATCGAGATAAGAGCTAATAAACTCGTCAAAAAAATTTTATTTAACTTCGGGAACATAAAGATTTTCTTTTCGAGATACAGATCAAGATATCGAGACAAGAGCTAATAAACTCGTCAAAAAAGTTTTATTTAACTTCGGGAACATAAAGATTTTGTTTTCTAGATACTGATCAAGATATCGAGAGAAGAGCTAATACACTCGTCAAAAAAGTTTTATTTAACTTTGGGAACATAAAGATTTTGTTTTCGAGATACTGATCAAGATATCGAGATAAGAGCTAATAAACTCGTCAAAAAAATTTTATTTAACTTCGGGAACATAAAGATTTTGCTTTCGAGATACAGATCAAGATATCGAGACAAGAGCTAATAAACTCGTCAAAAAAGTTTTATTTAACTTTGGAAACATAAAGATTTTGCTTTCGAGATACTGATCAAGATATCGAGACAAGAGCTAATAAACTGGTCGAAAAAGTTTTGTTTAACTTTGGGAACATAAAGATTTTGCTTTCGAGATACTGATCAAGATATCGAGACAAGAGCTGATAAACTCGTCAAAAAAGTTTTATTTAACATTGGGAACATAAAGATTTTGTTTTCGAGATACTGATCAAGATATCGAGATAAGAGCTAATAAACTCGTCAAAAAAATTTTATTTAACTTCGGGAACATAAAGATTTTGCTTTCGAGATACAGATCAAGATATCGAGACAAGAGCTAATAAACTCGTCAAAAAAGTTTTATTTAACTTCGGGAACATAAAGATTTTGCTTTCGAGATACAGATCAAGATATCGAGACAAGAGCTAATAAACTCGTCAAAAAAGTTTTATTTAACTTTGGAAACATAAAGATTTTGCTTTCGAGATACTGATCAAGATATCGAGACAAGAGCTAATAAACTGGTCGAAAAAGTTTTGTTTAACTTTGGGAACATAAAGATTTTGCTTTCGAGATACTGATCAAGATATCGAGACAAGAGCTGATAAACTCGTCAAAAAAGTTTTATTTAACATTGGGAACATAAAGATTTTGTTTTCGAGATACTGATCAAGATATCGAGATAAGAGCTAATAAACTCGTCAAAAAAATTTTATTTAACTTCGGGAACATAAAGATTTTCTTTTCGAGATACAGATCAAGATATCGAGACAAGAGCTAATAAACTCGTCAAAAAAGTTTTATTTAACTTCGGGAACATAAAGATTTTGTTTTCTAGATACTGATCAAGATATCGAGAGAAGAGCTAATACACTCGTCAAAAAAGTTTTATTTAACTTTGGGAACATAAAGATTTTGTTTTCGAGATACTGATCAAGATATCGAGATAAGAGCTAATAAACTCGTCAAAAAAGTTTTATTTAACTTCGGGAACATAAAGATTTTGCTTTCGAGATACTGATCAAGATATCGAGACAAGAGCTAATATACTCGTCAAAAAAGTTTTATTTAACTTTGGAAACATAAAGATTTTGCTTTCGAGATACTGATCAAGATATCGAGACAAGAGCTAATAAACTGGTCGAAAAAGTTTTGTTTAACTTTGGGAACATAAAGATTTTGCTTTCGAGATACTGATCAAGATATCGAGACAAGAGCTGATAAACTCGTCAAAAAAGTTTTATTTAACATTGGGAACATAAAGATTTTGTTTTCGAGATACTGATCAAGATATCGAGATAAGAGCTAATAAACTCGTCAAAAAAATTTTATTTAACTTCGGGAACATAAAGATTTTCTTTTCGAGATACAGATCAAGATATCGAGACAAGAGCTAATAAACTCGTCAAAAAAGTTTTATTTAACTTTGGGAACATAAAGATTTTGTTTTCTAGATACTGATCAAGATATCGAGAGAAGAGCTAATACACTCGTCAAAAAAGTTTTATTTAACTTTGGGAACATAAAGATTTTGTTTTCGAGATACTGATCAAGATATCGAGATAAGAGCTAATAAACTCGTCAAAAAAATTTTATTTAACTTCGGGAACATAAAGATTTTCTTTTCGAGATACAGATCAAGATATCGAGACAAGAGCTAATAAACTCGTCAAAAAAGTTTTATTTAACTTCGGGAACATAAAGATTTTGTTTTCGAGATACTGATCAAGATATCGAGACAAGAGCTAATAAACTCGTCAAAAAAAATTTATTTAACTTTGGGAACATAAAGATTTTGCTTTCAAGATACTGATCAAGATATCGAGACAAGAGCTAATATACTCGTCAAAAAAGTTTTATTTAACTTTGGGAACATAAAGATTTTGTTTTCGAGATACTGATCAAGATATCGAGACAAGAGCTAATAAACTCGTCAAAAAAGTTTTATTTAACTTTGGGAACATAAAGATTTTGTTTTCGAGATACTGATCAAGATATCGAGACAAGAGCTAATAAACTCGTCAAAAAAGTTTTATTTAACTTTGGGAACATAAAGATTTTGTTTTCGAGATACTGATCAAGATATCGAGACAAGAGCTAATAAACTCGTCAAAAAAGTTTTATTTAACTTTGGGAACATAAAGATTTTGCTTTCGAGATACTGATCAAGATATCGAGACAAGAGCTAATATACTCGTCAAAAAAGTTTTATTTAACTTTGGAAACATAAAGATTTTGCTTTCGAGATACTGATCAAGATATCGAGACAAGAGCTAATAAACTGGTCGAAAAAGTTTTGTTTAACTTTGGGAACATAAAGATTTTGCTTTCGAGATACTGATCAAGATATCGAGACAAGAGCTGATAAACTCGTCAAAAAAGTTTTATTTAACATTGGGAACATAAAGATTTTGCTTTCGAGATACTAATCAAGATATCGAGACAAGAGCTAATACACTCGTCAAAAAAGTTTATTTAACTTTGGGAACATAAAGATTTTGTTTTCTAGATACTGATCAAGATATCGAGAGAAGAGCTAATACACTCGTCAAAAAAGTTTTATTTAACTTTGGGAACATAAAGATTTTGTTTTCGAGATACTGATCAAGATATCGAGACAAGAGCTGATAAACTCGTCAAAAAAGTTTTATTTAACATTGGGAACATAAAGATTTTGTTTTCGAGATACTGATCAAGATATCGAGATAAGAGCTAATAAACTCGTCAAAAAAATTTTATTTAACTTCGGGAACATAAAGATTTTCTTTTCGAGATACAGATCAAGATATCGAGACAAGAGCTAATAAACTCGTCAAAAAAGTTTTATTTAACTTTGGGAACATAAAGATTTTGTTTTCTAGATACTGATCAAGATATCGAGAGAAGAGCTAATACACTCGTCAAAAAAGTTTTATTTAACTTTGGGAACATAAAGATTTTGTTTTCGAGATACTGATCAAGATATCGAGATAAGAGCTAATAAACTCGTCAAAAAAATTTTATTTAACTTCGGGAACATAAAGATTTTCTTTTCGAGATACAGATCAAGATATCGAGACAAGAGCTAATAAACTCGTCAAAAAAGTTTTATTTAACTTCGGGAACATAAAGATTTTGTTTTCGAGATACTGATCAAGATATCGAGACAAGAGCTAATAAACTCGTCAAAAAAAATTTATTTAACTTTGGGAACATAAAGATTTTGCTTTCAAGATACTGATCAAGATATCGAGACAAGAGCTAATATACTCGTCAAAAAAGTTTTATTTAACTTTGGGAACATAAAGATTTTGTTTTCGAGATACTGATCAAGATATCGAGACAAGAGCTAATAAACTCGTCAAAAAAGTTTTATTTAACTTTGGGAACATAAAGATTTTGTTTTCGAGATACTGATCAAGATATCGAGACAAGAGCTAATAAACTCGTCAAAAAAGTTTTATTTAACTTTGGGAACATAAAGATTTTGTTTTCGAGATACTGATCAAGATATCGAGACAAGAGCTAATAAACTCGTCAAAAAAGTTTTATTTAACTTTGGGAACATAAAGATTTTGCTTTCGAGATACTGATCAAGATATCGAGACAAGAGCTAATATACTCGTCAAAAAAGTTTTATTTAACTTTGGAAACATAAAGATTTTGCTTTCGAGATACTGATCAAGATATCGAGACAAGAGCTAATAAACTGGTCGAAAAAGTTTTGTTTAACTTTGGGAACATAAAGATTTTGCTTTCGAGATACTGATCAAGATATCGAGACAAGAGCTGATAAACTCGTCAAAAAAGTTTTATTTAACATTGGGAACATAAAGATTTTGCTTTCGAGATACTAATCAAGATATCGAGACAAGAGCTAATACACTCGTCAAAAAAGTTTATTTAACTTTGGGAACATAAAGATTTTGTTTTCTAGATACTGATCAAGATATCGAGAGAAGAGCTAATACACTCGTCAAAAAAGTTTTATTTAACTTTGGGAACATAAAGATTTTGTTTTCGAGATACTGATCAAGATATCGAGATAAGAGCTAATAAACTCGTCAAAAAAATTTTATTTAACTTCGGGAACATAAAGATTTTCTTTTCGAGATACAGATCAAGATATCGAGACAAGAGCTAATAAACTCGTCAAAAAAGTTTTATTTAACTTCGGGAACATAAAGATTTTGTTTTCGAGATACTGATCAAGATATCGAGACAAGAGCTAATAAACTCGTCAAAAAAAATTTATTTAACTTTGGGAACATAAAGATTTTGCTTTCAAGATACTGATCAAGATATCGAGACAAGAGCTAATATACTCGTCAAAAAAGTTTTATTTAACTTTGGGAACATAAAGATCTTGTTTTCGAGATACTGATCAAGATATCGAGACAAGAGCTAATAAACTCGTCAAAAAAGTTTTATTTAACTTTGGGAACATAAAGATTTTGTTTTCGAGATACTGATCAAGATATAGAGACAAGAGCTAATAAACTCGTCAAAAAAGTTTTATTTAACTTTGGGAACATAAAGATTTTGCTTTCGAGATACTGATCAAGATATCGAGACAAGAGCTAATATACTCGTCAAAAAAGTTTTATTTAACTTTGGGAACATAAAGATCTTGTTTTCGAGATACTGATCAAGATATCGAGACAAGAGCTAATAAACTCGTCAAAAAAGTTTTATTTAACTTTGGGAACATAAAGATTTTGTTTTCGAGATACTGATCAAGATATCGAGACAAGAGCTAATAAACTGGTCGAAAAAGTTTTGTTTAACTTTGGGAACATAAAGATTTTGCTTTCGAGATACTGATCAAGATATCGAGACAAGAGCTGATAAACTCGTCAAAAAAGTTTTATTTAACATTGGGAACATAAAGATTTTGCTTTCGAGATACTAATCAAGATATCGAGACAAGAGCTAATACACTCGTCAAAAAAGTTTATTTAACTTTGGGAACATAAAGATTTTGTTTTCTAGATACTGATCAAGATATCGAGAGAAGAGCTAATACACTCGTCAAAAAAGTTTTATTTAACTTTGGGAACATAAAGATTTTGTTTTCGAGATACTGATCAAGATATCGAGATAAGAGCTAATAAACTCGTCAAAAAAATTTTATTTAACTTCGGGAACATAAAGATTTTCTTTTCGAGATACAGATCAAGATATCGAGACAAGAGCTAATAAACTCGTCAAAAAAGTTTTATTTAACTTCGGGAACATAAAGATTTTGTTTTCGAGATACTGATCAAGATATCGAGACAAGAGCTAATAAACTCGTCAAAAAAAATTTATTTAACTTTGGGAACATAAAGATTTTGCTTTCAAGATACTGATCAAGATATCGAGACAAGAGCTAATATACTCGTCAAAAAAGTTTTATTTAACTTTGGGAACATAAAGATCTTGTTTTCGAGATACTGATCAAGATATCGAGACAAGAGCTAATAAACTCGTCAAAAAAGTTTTATTTAACTTTGGGAACATAAAGATTTTGTTTTCGAGATACTGATCAAGATATAGAGACAAGAGCTAATAAACTCGTCAAAAAAGTTTTATTTAACTTTGGGAACATAAAGATTTTGCTTTCGAGATACTGATCAAGATATCGAGACAAGAGCTAATATACTCGTCAAAAAAGTTTTATTTAACTTTGGGAACATAAAGATCTTGTTTTCGAGATACTGATCAAGATATCGAGACAAGAGCTAATAAACTCGTCAAAAAAGTTTTATTTAACTTTGGGAACATAAAGATTTTGTTTTCGAGATACTGATCAAGATATCGAGACAAGAGCTAATAAACTCGTCAAAAAAGTTTTATTTAACTCTGGGAACATAAAAATTTTGCTTTCGAGATACTGATCAAGATATCGAGACAAGAGCTAATAAACTCGTCGAAAAAGTTTTATTTAACTTTGGGAACATAAAAATTTTGCTTTCGAGATACTGATCAAGATATCGAGACAAGAGCTAATAAACTCGTCAAAAAAGTTTTATTTAACTTTGGGAACATAAAGATTTTGTTTTCGAGATACTGATCAAGATATCGAGACAAGAGCTAATAAACTCGTCAAAAAAGTTTTATTTAACTTTGGGAACATAAAGATTTTGTTTTCGAGATACTGATCAAGATATCGAGACAAGAGCTAATAAACTCGTCAAAAAAGTTTTATTTAACTTTGGGAACATAAAGATTTTGTTTTCGAGATACTGATCAAGATATCGAGAAAAGAGCTAATAAACTCGTCAAAAAAGTTTTATTTAACTCTGGGAACATAAAAATTTTGCTTTCGAGATACTGATCAAGATATCGAGACAAGAGCTAATAAACTCGTCGAAAAAGTTTTATTTAACTCTGGGAACATAAAAATTTTGCTTTCGAGATACTGATCAAGATATCGAGACAAGAGCTAATATACTCGTCAAAAAAGTTTTATTTAACTTTGGGAACATAAAGATCTTGTTTTCGAGATACTGATCAAGATATCGAGACAAGAGCTAATAAACTCGTCAAAAAAGTTTTATTTAACTTTGGGAACATAAAGATTTTGTTTTCGAGATACTGATCAAGATATCGAGACAAGAGCTAATAAACTCGTCAAAAAAGTTTTATTTAACTCTGGGAACATAAAAATTTTGCTTTCGAGATACTGATCAAGATATCGAAACAAGAGCTAATAAACTCGTCGAAAAAGTTTTATTTAACTTTGGGAACATAAAAATTTTGTTTTCGAGATACTGATCTAGATATCGAGACAAGAGCTAATAAACTCGTCAAAAAAGTTTTATTTAACTTTGGGAACATAAAGATTTTGTTTTCGAGATACTGATCAAGATATCGAGAGAAGAGCTAATAAACTCGTCAAAAAAGTTTTATTTAACTTTGGGAACATAAAGATTTTGTTTTCGAGATACTGATCAAGATATCGAGACAAGAGCTAATAAACTCGTCAAAAAAGTTTTATTTAACTTTGGGAACATAAAGATTTTGTTTTCGAGATACTGATGAAGATATCGAGACAAGAGCTAATAAACTTGTCAAAAAAGTTTTATTTAACTTTGGGAACATAAAGATTTTGTTTTCGAGATGCTAATTTTTTTTTTCAAAAACAGTTCTACTTTTAAAAGTTTTATTTTTATTTATTCTGTAAAGCTATTTTCTTAATTTCAAAATAAGCATATTCTTGTCTAAATTTTTATTAATTTAGTACTTTTAAAATTATTTTTTGAAACGAAATCTAATTTGAAGTGATGAAATGGTTTGCAGTATGGTGTTTGGACTTCGCATTTAAGCAACTAATCAATTGCAAAACATATTTTCTTAAACGAAACAAGGGCGTACTATTAATTTATTACGTATATAATGTTATTTTTTCCATAAGGCTATTTTCTTAAATTCAAAATAAGCATACTCTTGTCTAAATTTTAATTAATTTAGTATTTTTAAATATTATTTTTAAAACGAAATACTAATTTCAAATAATGATTTGCAATATGGTGTTTGGAATTACGTCTAAGACTACTAATGAAACAATTACTAAACATTCTTTCTTAAACGTAACAAGGCCGTATTTTCACTTTATTTCATATATAATGTTATTTATTCCATAAGGCTATTTTCTTAAATTTAAAATAAGCATTCTCTTGTCTAAATTTTAATTAATTTAGTATTTTTAAATATTATTTTTAAAACGAAATTCTAATTTCAAATAATGATTTGCAATATGGTTTTTGGAATTACGTCTAAGACTACTAATGAAACAATTACTAAACATTCTTTCTTAAACGTAACAAGGCAGTATTTTCACTTTATTTCATATATAATGTTATTTATTCCATAAGGCTATTTTCTTAAATTTAAAATAAGCATACTCTTGTCTAAATTTTAATTAATTTAGTATTTTTAAATATTATTTTTAAAACGAAATTCTAATTTCAAATAATGATTTGCAATATGGTTTTTGGAATTACGTCTAAGACTACTAATGAAACAATTACTAAACATTCTTTCTTAAACGTAACAAGGCCGTATTTTAACTTTATTTCATATATAATGTTATTTATTCCATAAGGCTATTTTCTTAAATTTAAAATAAGCATACTCTTGTCTAAATTTTAATTAATTTAGTATTTTTAAATATTATTTTTAAAACGAAATTCTAATTTCAAATAATGATTTGCAATATGGTTTTTGGAATTACGTCTAAGACTACTAATGAAACAATTACTAAACATTCTTTCTTAAACGTAACAAGGCAGTATTTTTACTTTATTTCATATATAATGTTATTTATTCCATAAGGCTATTTTCTTAAATTCAAAATAAGCATACTCTTGTCTAAATTTTAATTAATTTAGTATTTTTAAATATTATTTTTAAAACGAAATACTAATTTCAAATAATGATTTGCAATATGGTGTTTGGAATTACGTCTAAGACTACTAATGAAACAATTACTAAACATTCTTTCTTAAACGTAACAAGGCCGTATTTTCACTTTATTTCATATATAATGTTATTTATTCCATAAGGCTATTTTCTTAAATTTAAAATAAGCATACTCTTGTCTAAATTTTAATTAATTTAGTATTTTTAAATATTATTTTTAAAACGAAATTCTAATTTTAAATAATGATTTGCAATATGGTTTTTGGAATTACGTCTAAGACTACTAATGAAACAATTACTAAACATTCTTTCTTAAACGTAACAAGGCCGTATTTTCACTTTATTTCATATATAATGTTATTTATTCCATAAGGCTATTTTCTTAAATTTAAAATAACCATACTCTTGTCTAAATTTTAATTAATTTAGTATTTTTAAATATTATTTTTAAAACGAAATTCTAATTTCAAATAATGATTTGCAATATGGTTTTTGGAATTACGTCTAAGACTACTAATGAAACAATTACTAAACATTCTTTCTTAAACGTAACAAGGCAGTATTTTTACTTTATTTCATATATAATGTTATTTATTCCATAAGGCTATTTTCTTAAATTCAAAATAAGCATACTCTTGTCTAAATTTTAATTAATTTAGTATTTTTAAATATTATTTTTAAAACGAAATACTAATTTCAAATAATGATTTGCAATATGGTGTTTGGAATTACGTCTAAGACTACTAATGAAACAATTACTAAACATTCTTTCTTAAACGTAACAAGGCCGTATTTTCACTTTATTTCATATATAATGTTATTTATTCCATAAGGCTATTTTCTTAAATTTAAAATAAGCATACTCTTGTCTAAATTTTAATTAATTTAGTATTTTTAAATATTATTTTTAAAACGAAATTCTAATTTCAAATAATGATTTGCAATATGGTTTTTGGAATTACGTCTAAGACTACTAATGAAACAATTACTAAACATTCTTTCTTAAACGTAACAAGGCAGTATTTTTACTTTATTTCATATATAATGTTATTTATTCCATAAGGCTATTTTCTTAAATTCAAAATAAGCATACTCTTGTCTAAATTTTAATTAATTTAGTATTTTTAAATATTATTTTTAAAACGAAATACTAATTTCAAATAATGATTTGCAATATGGTTTTTGGAATTACGTCTGAGACTACTAATGAAACAATTACTAAACATTCTTTCTTAAACGTAACAAGGCAGTATTTTTACTTTATTTCATATATAATGTTATTTATTCCATAAGGCTATTTTCTTAAATTCAAAATAAGCATACTCTTGTCTAAATTTTAATTAATTTAGTATTTTTAAATATTATTTTTAAAACGAAATACTAATTTCAAATAATGATTTGCAATATGGTGTTTGGAATTACGTCTAAGACTACTAATGAAACAATTACTAAACATTCTTTCTTAAACGTAACAAGGCCGTATTTTCACTTTATTTCATATATAATGTTATTTATTCCATAAGGCTATTTTCTTAAATTTAAAATAAGCATACTCTTGTCTAAATTTTAATTAATTTAGTATTTTTAAATATTATTTTTAAAACGAAATTCTAATTTCAAATAATGATTTGCAATATGGTTTTTGGAATTACGTCTAAGACTACTAATGAAACAATTACTAAACATTCTTTCTTAAACGTAACAAGGCAGTATTTTCACTTTATTTCATATATAATGTTATTTATTCCATAAGGCTATTTTCTTAAATTTAAAATAAGCATACTCTTGTCTAAATTTTAATTAATTTAGTATTTTTAAATATTATTTTTAAAACGAAATTCTAATTTCAAATAATGATTTGCAATATGGTTTTTGGAATTACGTCTAAGACTACTAATGAAACAATTACTAAACATTCTTTCTTAAACGTAACAAGGCCGTATTTTCACTTTATTTCATATATAATGTTATTTATTCCATAAGGCTATTTTCTTAAATTTAAAATAAGCATACTCTTGTCTAAATTTTAATTAATTTAGTATTTTTAAATATTATTTTTAAAACGAAATTCTAATTTCAAATAATGATTTGCAATATGGTTTTTGGAATTACGTCTAAGACTACTAATGAAACAATTACTAAACATTCTTTCTTAAACGTAACAAGGCAGTATTTTTACTTTATTTCATATATAATGTTATTTATTCCATAAGGCTATTTTCTTAAATTCAAAATAAGCATACTCTTGTCTAAATTTTAATTAATTTAGTATTTTTAAATATTATTTTTAAAACGAAATACTAATTTCAAATAATGATTTGCAATATGGTGTTTGGAATTACGTCTAAGACTACTAATGAAACAATTACTAAACATTCTTTCTTAAACGTAACAAGGCCGTATTTTCACTTTATTTCATATATAATGTTATTTATTCCATAAGGCTATTTTCTTAAATTTAAAATAAGCATACTCTTGTCTAAATTTTAATTAATTTAGTATTTTTAAATATTATTTTTAAAACGAAATTCTAATTTCAAATAATGATTTGCAATATGGTTTTTGGAATTACGTCTAAGACTACTAATGAAACAATTACTAAACATTCTTTCTTAAACGTAACAAGGCAGTATTTTTACTTTATTTCATATATAATGTTATTTATTCCATAAGGCTATTTTCTTAAATTCAAAATAAGCATACTCTTGTCTAAATTTTAATTAATTTAGTATTTTTAAATATTATTTTTAAAACGAAATACTAATTTCAAATAATGATTTGCAATATGGTGTTTGGAATTACGTCTAAGACTACTAATGAAACAATTACTAAACATTCTTTCTTAAACGTAACAAGGCCGTATTTTCACTTTATTTCATATATAATGTTATTTATTCCATAAGGCTATTTTCTTAAATTTAAAATAAGCATACTCTTGTCTAAATTTTAATTAATTTAGTATTTTTAAATATTATTTTTAAAACGAAATTCTAATTTCAAATAATGATTTGCAATATGGTTTTTGGAATTACGTCTAAGACTACTAATGAAACAATTACTAAACATTCTTTCTTAAACGTAACAAGGCAGTATTTTTACTTTATTTCATATATAATGTTATTTATTCCATAAGGCTATTTTCTTAAATTCAAAATAAGCATACTCTTGTCTAAATTTTAATTAATTTAGTATTTTTAAATATTATTTTTAAAACGAAATACTAATTTCAAATAATGATTTGCAATTTGGTGTTTGGAATTACGTCTAAGACTACTAATGAAACAATTACTGAACATTCTTTCTTAAACGTAACAAGGCCGTATTTTCACTTTATTTCATATATAATGTTATTTATTCCATAAGGCTATTTTCTTAAATTTAAAATAAGCATACTCTTGTCTAAATTTTAATTAATTTAGTATTTTTAAATATTATTTTTAAAACGAAATTCTAATTTCAAATAATGATTTGCAATATGGTTTTTGGAATTACGTCTAAGACTACTAATGAAACAATTACTATAAACATTCTTTCTTAAACGTAACAAGGCAGTATTTTTACTTTATTTCATATATAATGTTATTTATTCCATAAGGCTATTTTCTTAAATTTAATATAAGCATACTCTTGTCTAAATTTTAATTAATTTAGTATTTTTAAATTTTATTTTTAAAACGAAATTCAAATTTCAAATAATGATTTACAATATGGTTTTCGGAATTACGTCTAAGACTACTAACGAAACAATTACTAAACATTCTTTCTTAAACGTTACAAGGCCGTATTTTTATTTTACGCAACAAAAAAAACTATTTAGCAGTTTTTCTTAAATATTTGAAAAATAAAAATACTATTTTTTTAGCGTGTGTTTCATAATTATTTTTAAAGTCTTGAAAATGAGAAATAGAATAAAAGAAAAAAAAAGTTCTTTTACCTCACGTAGGGAAAGAATTCCATCGAAAGCATTTTTAAGATAAAACTTTTTGCCACATAGCATCACGAGGAAGGAAACTTTCCGGAAAAGAAATTGGGATACGTGCCATATCTACCGGAATGGTATAGAAATCAAACAAATAAGTTAAGAGAAGAAAAAAAACCGGAATTTTTGAAAGATACCAGTTACTCAACATAAAACTGTTGAATGATTTAACAGAAGGAAAATATACAGGGGGATATCTAAACAATATTTCGTATTATTTTCCCGATTTTATTTTTCTTCGACATTCTTTTTCAATCAAAATATGAAAAAAGGGGAAAAAAATTGAAAAAGAAGGGAGAAATACGGAAGAATGTTTGGATTTTTCAGACAAAAGAGGTACTTTTCACATTCTTTGAATCTTTTGTTTTGTCTGTTTCTATACTTTTATTTTGAGAAATGTTTTTTTTTTCTCAATTTTCTAAGCAATTTCTGCCACTCAATAAAATAGTTTCTCTCTAAGAATTTATTTGTTTATTTATTCATATTTTCTTTTTTCCATTCCTGGATTTAGATTATATATATTTTTTTCATTAAATATTAAGAATGTTCAAATTATATGGGCTAAAATTCGTTTGGTAACTGTAACGTACTATCTAAATATCAATATCTAACATCTCTTACTTTAATATTTTAGAATATTTTACTTACTTAGAAGAATAAGAAGGTGCGTAAGAAACAGATCAGTTGATAAGAAATGTGAATGATTTATAGAAAAAATGCTTTTCACAACTTTCTTGTTTAGTATTTTGACATATTTTCTACATATAGTAATTAAGTAAAGTGTAGGTTAGTAAAAAACAAATAAGTTAATCAGTAACATTAGCAATTTATAGAAATGCTGATTTTTTCTGAAACTTTTTTAAAAAATATTTGGGCATATTTTCTACGTATAATAGGTTAATAAGAAACAAAATATTTTAATACAAGTCATGAGTGCTTTGTAGAAAAGTTTAATTTTACATCTTAATCTTACTTTTTTAATATTTTGGCATACTTCCAGCATATAGTATGTAGAAAGTAGACAAGAAGAAACAAACAACATAATAAGAAACACGTGCGATTGATAGAAACGTTGATTTTTCTACAACTTTCTTGTTTAATATTTTGACATGTTTCCAGCATATAGTATTTAGTAAGTAGTCATAAGAAACAAACAAGATAATAAGATACGCGAGCGATTGATAGAAACGTAGATTTTTCCACAACTTTCTTGTTTAATATTTTTACATGTTTCCAGCATATAGTATTAAGTAAGTAGTCATAAGAAACAAACAAGATAATAAGATACGCGAGCGATTGATAGAAACGTAGATTTTTCCACAACTTTCTTGTTTAATATTTTGACATGTTTCCAGCATATAGTATTAAGTAAGTAGTCATAAGAAACAAACAAGATAATAAGATACGCGAGCGATTGATAGAAACGTAGATTTTTCCACAACTTTCTTGTTTAATATTTTGACATGTTTCCAGCATATAGTATTTAGTAAGTAGTCATAAGAAACAAACAAGATAATAAGATACGCGAGCGATTGATAGAAACATAGATTTTTCCACAACTTTCTTGTTTACTATTTTGACATGTTCCAGCATATAGTATTAAGTAAGTATAGTCAGTAAGAAAAAAACACGATAATAAGAAACATGAACGATTGATAGAAACGTTGTTGTTTTTTGACACAACTTTCTTATTTAATATTTTGGCATATTTTCTACATAAAGTAGGTAATTAAATTGTAAGCTAATAAGAAACAGATAAGTTAATAAGAAACATGAACGATTTATACATTAGTTGTTTTTTTTTCTCAACTTTCTTGCTTAATAATGTAACATATGTTCTACATATTTTATTGTATTTCATAGAATAGTTTACTTCTCAACAGTGTTGTTTAATATTTTGCGATATTTTGCTATATATAGTTGGTAAGTAGTGAGTTGATTAGTAAGAAACAAATAAATTAATAAAAAAAAGATAACAATCTTTGAAGACGCATTTATTTACTATAATTATAATTTATTTCTTTTTATCCTGAAAGTATGCTACCTAATTATGAAACTCTTTTTAACTATTTATATTATCTTAGTAATATAAAAAGGAAACAGTTATAAGGGGAAAAAAATATATTCTAATATTTTTGTCAAAACAGCTAAAATGAGTCAGTTTGTTTCTTTATATATTGAAACAATTTTAACATAAGTCTGTCTTTTTTTTCTATTTTGTTTTTTAAAAAATGAAGAAATTTTTGACTGCATTTTAAAACAGACAGGATATATTCAAATTTTCTGTTGACCATTATCAATATTAACAAGATCAATAGGATATCAATGATATACAACCATATATCAATAGGATATCAATGATATGCAAGTCGCAATCTTCAGTCTTATATAATAGTTAAAAATCTTAAAACGAGAATTTTTCAAAATTCAAACGAGAGTTTCTTAAAAATTATCTTCTATAATTATCCCCGTAACATACATTTCAGAAAAATGGACCAAAAATGGAAATCTTTTTACTGTTTAATTCTGTTCTTTATATTATTATAAAAGTTAGATAATTGTTTTTTATGGCCAAAATAAAATTTTAAGAGCAATAATTACCGTATTTATAATTTTTACATACACATAAGAAAGTAATGGATTACCCACACATCATGTTCAATTAAAGCAAATTAAACAAAATTTTGAAGCTACATATAATATTACTAGTATAATATAATATAAAAACACAACAATATTATTTACAATTCATAAATTTTACAAATCCTTTACAGTAAGGTACATCCCAAACCCCCCACCCACATTTCCCTTCTCGATTGGAGTCGTAATCGGTGAAAAACTAGACCACTATTGCCATCTATAAGGAAAATAGTGATATAGGTTAAAATTTCCTATTTTTAAAAAGTTGAAAAATTTATCTCAATTACATTCAAAATACTAGTATTTCACTCAGAAAATCCTCACTACGTGACAGCATCATATTTATCTCTTTGTATGCATTTGAATCACAAATTCAAATTAAAGAAATGCGTATATTTCTGCTCCTATTTCATACAATATTACCCAATAAAAGAGCAGGAAAAAAAAACCGAATTTTCTTCAAAATAAGTCATCGTAATCGAAAGAGGCTAGTAATTTTTAACTCTTTATAAAAATGTCTTTTTTATATTAATTTTGCATTTCAAAGGGAAAAATTGACGTTAAAACGGACAGCCGTAGTTGGACAAATTATACAGGTAGTATTGAATGTTAATAGCGAGGCCACATACACACACATAAGAGGTATCACATGTAACACTTTTAGATTTTGAACAACTAACTAAACTACTGCACACTCGAGACAGGGAAGGAATAGAGAGATATTTTATTTTATTTTAACTTTAATATTTTTACTTTTATTTTTTTTAAATTTAATTTAATTTAATTTAATTTAATTTAATTTAATTTAATTTAATTTAATTTAATTTAATTTAATTTAATTTAATTATTTTGCCTGCCTCTATAAACACTTCTGATCTTTCCAATATTTTATAAAATTACAATTATTAAAGAAAAGTCATACCATGGCAAAAAAAAATCATATATCGAGGTTTTTTTTAACTTTGTTTCAGGACTTTTCAATTATGGTCACATGTCTTATGAAGCGGATAGAGATGCAGGGCCTGAAGGAGAACCATCTTTAGCTGAAATGACAAAAAAAGCGATACAAATACTTCAGAAAAATGTGAGAGGATACTTTTTGATGGTAGAAGGTCAGTTATAAATAGTTTTTCCTTGTTTTTTTTTTTTTTGTTTTGCTTAGTTATTGAATTATTCTTGAACTTAGAATTAAACGGTAAAAAAATATTAAAAGGGTAATAAATTAAGCTTATAAATTATCATTATTTTACAAGTTCCACAAGAACTATTTTAATTATTAGATTATCCGCATTGCTGTAAGTCTGTAGCAAAACAATAACAAACTCATGCTATTCTATATTCGATTGCGAAAGAAATCAACTGCAATATCTGGATTACGCTAAAATTAGCACTTTTGAAACATAAGCAGCTTCCGAAGGATGAGAATGTGCATCTTGATAGAATGAGCGTGATATCTTGATGTAAGCATCTTACACTTTGTACCTTTTAAAGAATATAAGAACACTCTAGTTGGTGTTAATTTAAAGTAAAGTGTTTCTTCACATAATATATTGCGTTCGTTAAAATCGACTTGAGGGGTGACAGGGTGAGCAACATACCACACTTGGGCAAAGCACGCTTAGAATGAAACCAAAATATCTGATATATATCTAACTTATATCTAAAACTTTCTTTAAATAATTTTGAAGAAAAAAATGCTGTTATAACAGACAAACAGAAATTATCTCTTTTTAGATTACCAATATATTTCAGTATATTACTTGTAAAATAGTGCTTATTTTATTTTAAAAGTTATTTTTTTCTTACATAGATTCAGAAATATTAGTTTCAGAAATTTCAATAGGAGATTCAAAACATTATTTTCATGAAACTTAATTGTTTCCGCAGTTTAAATGAAATAGAAGTCTTACCCGCAATAGGTTAACATATGTGAAAAAATATTTAGATCTTTTTTTTTTAATATATTACACTTGATGCAGTCTCATTTACTAGTTACTCGCTCAATAAAATCAGCAGTTAGAGATGAATTTTTTTCTGGAAAATCTGAGGATCCCACGGCTTAATGTAGCAGTTTCTATAAATCGTAAAATGCCAAAAGTTGGTGACATTGAAATTACCCAGATGCAAGTTACATATTTTAATTTTTGATATGTTTGGTTTTTCTTTTTATCTGTTGCCTCAGAATGGCCCATACTTAGACTGGTGGCTGAGTTTTGGATCTCCTATGGTCAAGACTGTCGCCCAAGAAACTGGCACCATTCCCCCATAATTTCAAGTCTCATCTGGAGTTTTCGTAATCTGGGATGGATGGGGACCATCTAATCATTTTCTAAGTTTTAAACCAAACGTTCTCTTGTGAATCACTACTGGGTCTTTTTGATTCCTAGACTATCGCGGCAGCTGCTTCTCTTGCTCTCTATATGTTTTTGGCCTATATGCTTCTTTGTATTCGATGCTGTAATTGTCTTTAAATATCACCACAAGACAAAAATATACGTTTAGTTCTAAGTGTTACACATTATTGACGTTAATCCATTCATACATTTTTGACTCTATGCTCACCAATTGACGTTTGAAAGGATGTGTTCGAATATGCCGGTTAAAAGTTAGTAAAATGAACTGTTTTAGTTTTCCTGGTACATCTAGCTGCAGTAGTATTCGTGGAAATGGTTTCTTAGATTCTCAACTGTGTTTTTTAAGAATAAGGAGCGTAAAAGATGGACATTTCAAGATACTGATAGAAACTGCAAAAGATGCTAGAGCCCTATTTGGCAATTCCATTTAATCTTATATTGATTTTCAAAACCATTTATAAACTTCTTATTAAACATGAAAAGGGAGTCCTGTTTTGATAAATATCATACTTTAGTAAATTTTAATACTAAAAAACACTCATAGATAGTAATATGCTGATGCCCATATGTAGATTAATCAATAATATTATATTATAATTGGAGAGAGAGAGTCATTTTCAACCTATTTATAGTCATCAATTTTTATATTTCCATTCAACACCCTTTTCATACCATTTATGTAAAATCATGGTTATAGCCCTTACCCGCAACCTAATGGTATAACAAGCCGTTAATACTATGATTAAATAGTTAAAATTATAACAAAAAGATAAAAAAAAAATAACTTAATTTGTTTTTATCCCTGTTTGTTCTTTTCTCTTCAGGTGGTAGGATAGATCACTCTCATCACTTCAACAATGCCCATAGAGCGCTGACAGACACATTGGCGCTGGAAGATGCCGTGATTGTTGCCCTGAATATGACAAAATCTGATGATACTCTTATTGTTGTTACTTCAGACCATTCTCATGTTTTTGCATTTGGAGGAAATCCTAAGAGAGGAAATCCAATTTTAGGTATGACTTAACTATTGATTTATATCTAGAAAAGTACTTTTTTGTTAGCCAAACGCCAGCAAAAAGTCGCCAAAAAATGTAGATCTGCATTTTATTATTTTATGTATTTTTTAACACACATACAAATAAAATAAAATAAAAGAATAAGAAAAAAATAAATTTTAAAAAAATTCAACAAAATAAAAGAGTTTTTTTTTTCAAAAAATCGTTGCATTTTTTTGCACCCGTCTAAACAAAAAGTAGCAAAAAAAATTCAAAGGTTCCAAAATTAAATACTGTTTAATTTCAAAATGAAGTTAAAGGTAAATTTTGGAACAATTATTAAAAAAATGCTAAAATAATTATAGCCAAAAATTATACATTTGTCAATTATTATGTACTTAAAATTCAATTAATTTTTAAAAAAAAATTTTTTTTTCCTTTTGTTCTGATTTAAATTTTCAAACAACATATTTTTTAAAAAAGTCTTTTAAGTTATATCGTTTCCTCTCATGGAAAATTAATTTTCCAGCGAAAATACATGGGTTGTTTATAATGAAAAGTACAAGAACTTCTGAAGAAGAGGTTTACCTCTCTGCAAGAAATTCTTGTCTAATCGAGAAATTTTAATCAAGAATATATCTCATTTATTGCTGAAAATGTTACACCTGCCATTAGTTATGCACTTCAGATTAGATTTTTAAAAATAATTCTGCTTTTTTTTTCTCTTGTTTTGATTCAAATTTAACAATTAATGCTACAGATTTTCTTAAAATCACTATTTAAGTAAATATATAATGTTTTGTTTCTTTTTATGTGAGACTCTAAACAAGATTACGGGCCTTTAAAAAACTATTTTCGGGAGAACATAAGTAATTTGATTATCAAGTGAAGCACAAAAAGTTTCAGAGGAATGGGTTGCCTTGTTTATTGGTGCTTCACAAAAATCTACAATTGAAAGTCTTGCATATACAAATTTGAACAAATGATTAATAATTTGAGAACAATTTTACTTACAGCATCATAACTAGAGCTTGGATTTTAAAGGTTTAAGAAGATCCCTCAAAAAATCAAAAAATTTGCCCTAAAAATAAAAACTCACTCACAAACTCTTAATGAATTATTTCTGTTTTTTTTTATCCGTGTCAATAGCAAGTTTCTCTTATAGACCCATTTCATGTTTCACTTATGACCGAAAATAAGCATTTGGAATTATTTAGGTTTTTTTTTTTCACGTCATCTTTTCTTCTGGAAACTGTAATGCATTAATTGAAACTATAAAAATTTGGGTACTTTCCCGTAAGCCAGGTGCAAATGTCGCCAATCCTGAATCAAACGCGGGCCAAGTCGCCAAGAAAAGCGAATGCCAAAACATTTAACGGATTAAAAATCGAAAACGTTAAACTACAAACAAAGATTTATTAATAGTAAGCAAAACAAGTTCAACTATAAACTAATATTTAGGAATTATTAATGAGTAAATGAAAAGAAAACGTGCTTTGTTTTGAATGAATTCAGAGAATAGAGCACGTGGCCCCAAACTAACATTCTCCTTATGGTTGTCATAAATTTAGGAGAATGCTACATTATTTGGCAATTTTTCACTTGCACCTGGATAACAGGAAAAGTACCAAAATTTTTTATTCAATTAACATGTGGGAAATTTGTAAGAATGGATGTGTTTCAGGAAATTTAAAAAAATATCAGAAAATTTGAAAAATGTACCCACTTTTTTTCTGAAAAAAAAAGACTCATAGAGAAAAGACTCAAAATATCTGAAAAAATTCCCTAAAATATAGGTCCTTAATTAAAATCAATCACAACAATAGACATACAGTAGTAGAATACAGTTAATGGGAAAAAAGAGAAATATAAAAATAAAGAATTGTTAGCACTACTTTCATCTGGATTTCTAAAAATGCAAAAAATAAAATAAGTAGCAAAACATTAAAAAAAAAGCCTTGAAGAGAAAAATTATCTCATAATCTATAACAAAAAATGAACTAATTTTTTTTAAAAAAAAATATCTTATAAAGAAAAGAAATCTCTCAAAATTTCTGAAAAAATTCCCTAAAAAACTAAAAAAAAAAAATTGTCCTGAAAAAACAACTGATCAACAATGCAAAACAATCAATATTATCAATATAGGACTTTAATTAAAATCAATCACACCAGTAGGTATACAGTAGTAGAATAGAGTTAACGGGAAAAAAAGAGAAAAATATATATAAAAAAAAAAAAACAATAGCTAGCTCTACTTTCATCTGAATTTCTAAAAAATGCCACAAATTAAAATAAGTACCAAAACATTAAAAGAAAAGCTTTGAAGGGAAAAAAATATCCTATAATCTATAACAAAAAATGCCTGAAAAATCTAAAAAAAATGGCATGAATAAAACAAATGAATCTAAAAATGCAAAAAATAAATAAATACATATAATGCAAACAGAATACTGGCCTTAATTACAATCAACCATAACAGTAGTACAGTTAATGTAAAATCAAAAATTAAAGAAAAATAAATAAATAAATAATGGTAAGCACTACTTTCATTTAAGTAAGTTTTCGTCTATCTTTATCGCTTTTTCACCCTTAAAAATTGCCCTCTGTTTCCTTTAAATAAATTGCATCATAAAAAAGTGTTGAAACACCATTTCTATCTTGAACTTTCATTTTGTTTATTACTACTCCATTTCCCCTTTCTGTTGTATTTCATTGTGTTATATTGTTTCCTATTTTCACGAAAGACAGTAATACCTTTTATTGGGAAGCTGTTTGTACGGGTGTTGGAAAATATAAATTCAGATATATTTTATTGTCGGGCTTTGAAAAGAAAGTTTATTTGACTTTAAATCATCTATATTCGCGATAGTACTATGCTTGAAATACATTGTACAAAAATGATTTAAAGCATGTTTATATTTGTATTACATTCACATTATATATCCATTAAGCTGTGCTAGAAGAGAAAAGAACTATTTAATCGACTCCTTTCAAATTTTCAATTTTTGTAATTTAAAATTACGTACATTAAAGTTTTGTAAAGCTCTGTTCACCTTATAGTTAAAACTTTTCTCATTAGTAAAACAAATTTAAAAAATAATTAATATTATGAAAAAAAAATAATAAATATTTTCTCACGAAATTACTTTTGGATAAACAAGTTTTATATTTGTATGGATAAATGTTTTATTTCGCTTTATTAGTAGTACGGGCACATTGCAAAATCAGAAAAAAGTAAAATTAACATTAAGGAGCCGAAACTTTAGGCCACTCTCCTGCCTAAATTGTCAGGCCTATATTTTCCAGATTCTAGCCACCCATAATTGCAGACACTGTTTTGAGTGTTTAATCAGAGAAACTACGTCATGTGTCTTGATTTCTTAACTTATATTGCAATCTGCTCTAATTAATTACATAGTTAAGGTTAGGCCTTCAAATCGTTGAAAATGAGTCTTAGAACGTAAAAAATCTTAAGAGGAAACTCAGAATTTGCGAAATTAAAGATTAAAAAATAGTTTTTCTTTGTCTACAAAGTCTTACAATATTAGAAGTAAAACATTACTATTAAAAATATGAAGAATTAAGCAGGATTTAAAATTAAAGGCGTTGTTAATACAATCGATTAACTTGTTTGACTCTGAATGAATTTGAGTTCAATCGATAAATCGATACAATCAAAATTTACAATGCATTTCAAATTAACTTCTTTTTGTTCAAAATTCTTTTTTTAAGGATTGGACAGCAAGTTATCAGATGTCGATAACATGCCTTACACAACACTGCTGTACGCCAACGGACCAGGATATAAAAGAGATTCCGAAACTGGAAGAGAAAATTTAACTGGAACTAACACAGGTATATAGAACAGTTGCCTACTTGTATACCAGGGTTTGAAAAATTGAAACAGTAAAGTATATTATAGAGTAAAATAATGTAGCAATGAAACAACAAGTGATAGTCTGGAACAGTGAGGTAATAGTATAGGTATATACTAGTGTAAAAATGGGTGATCGTAGTAGACCTGAAAATAAGCATTCGCCACGTGGCGAGTCAACAAAAAGAAGTGGCTACTGAAATTAAATAAACAGCTGGTCACTTTTTCCATATTTTTCACTTTCTCTCTCTCTTTTTGAGAGTTGTTTAACGATAAAAGTACATTAATGCAGAAAGAATCTGGAAAACAGTATGTTCATTGAAATGTCCAAAATCCCCAAGTCAAAATTCTTGATGATCCCATTAAAATATTTTGATGGTTAATGTTGGTTTTAGTGTGATTCATGATATTCCAACATCATTCGATGGTCACTATCTTCCAACATTTTCAATTACGTTTTCGTGGTTTTTGATATGCCAACAAGCTTACATCATTCCATCATGGAAAATCATACTTTAATACTATGATTGTTAACCATCACGAGAAGTTTGACTCTCATGAACCAACAATTCACGATGATCCATGAAGGTTCATGATGGTTCCAATTATGGTTTCAGTATGATTCATGATAGTCCAACATCATTTGATGGTCGCTATCTTCCAACATTTTCAATTACGTGTTCATGGTTTTTGATATGCCGACAAGCTTACATCATTCCATCATGGAAAAAGATACTTTAATACTATGATGGTTAACCATCACGAGAAGTTTGACTCTCATGAACCAACAATTCACGATGATCCATGATGGTTCCAACTATACATTTCCCTCATGGTGCAATGGGAGGTCTTGCTGATTCTTAGCAATATACCATCAAAAAATTTGGGTTTTTCTTATGTTAGACCATCATGCACATCAGTATGAATTCCTACATTGAGATTATGGTTACTTATTTTGGTTACAACCAAAATTATGTTGATCCACCAATGGTTAAACCATTAAAAATGTTTGACTTGGATCTCCATTCAAAATGTTGATCCTTCAGAATCCACCAATTTGTGTTCAAGTATTCATTTGGAAAGGGAGTTCTCTAACATTTCACATATTTCAAAATTGTAACGTATACATTAATTGTATTTTGCCTTCTCAATTTTTTTTTATTTAAAGTCAGTGCGTTTAACTAAATTTTGCCACATATTTATAATATTTTTGTTGTTTAATTAACTTTTTATCATCGTAGATTATTCCTAATATGATTTTTTTTAAATATAATTTAACGAAGAAAGAGGATTGTTTTTATACAGAGAACATATTAGGCAGGCCAAACTATCGAAAATATTGTAAATAATATGAATAAATTAATTTTAATTGATTTTTTCTGTTTTTAAGCTCTGTTCTCACTTTCCCGAACTTAAAAAAATTATTTTTCATATATAGTTCCTTCTAAAATATAGAAAAAGACATTAAATGAATAATATAATGTAAAATTAACAATAGAAAAAAAATAAACAAATTTTAAAAATTGTCCACACTGGGATTCGAACCCGCACCGCCTCGCTCAGCTGCTATCACGCTATCCGCTCCACCACGATTACACGGTCAGCGAGCTACTTCATGGCTTCAAAAGCAATCTCGCGGTCAGTTTAACGATGAACTTTGGGGGCTCATTGCGACCCTCCTAATTAAGCTATAAATATTTCCTTAGGCACAGGGGTTGGGGGCATGATACCCTATTTTGGTACCGAGTTTGAGATTTATAGCTTAATAATAAAGCGAGTTATGTGGTCTTGAAAACTTACCAGTACATGCCAATAGGCATGTACGGGTAACATCCATTATTATAATGTTATGTTATTTTTTATTCCATTACGCGTTCTTTAACGAAGAAAGAGGATTGTTTTTATACAGAGAACATATTAGGCAGGCCAAACTATCGAAAATATTGTAAATAATATGAATAAATTAATTTTAATTGATTTTTCCTGTTTTTAAGCTCTGTTCTCACTTTCCAGAACTTTAAAAATTATTTTTCATATATAGTTCCTTCTAAAATATAGAAAAAGGCATTAAATGAATAATATAACGTAAAATTAACAATAGAAAAAAAAATATACAAATTTTAAAAATTGTCCACACTGGGATTCGAACCCGCACCGTCTCGCTCAACTGCTATCACGCTATCCGCTCTACCACGATTACACGGTCAGCGAGCTACTTCATGGCTTCAAAAGCAATCTCGCGGTCAGTTTAACGATGTACTTTGGGGGCCCATTGCGACCCTCCTAAATAAGCTATAAATATTTCCTTAGGTACAGGAGTTGGGGGCATGGTACCCTATTTTGCTACCGAGTTTGAGATTTATAGCTTAATATTAAAGCGAGTTATGTGGTCTTGAAAACTTACCCGTACATGCCTATTTTATGTTATTTTTTATTCCATTACGCGTTCTTTAACGAAGAAAGAGGATTGTTTTTATACAGAGAACATATTAGGCAGGCCAAACTATCGAAAATATTGTAAATAATATGAATAAATTAATTTTAATTGATTTTTCCTGTTTTTAAGCTCTGTTCTCACTTTCCCGAACTTAAAAAAATTATTTTTCATATATAGTTCCTTCTAAAATATAGAAAAAGACATTAAATGAATAATATAATGTAAAATTAACAATAGAAAAAAAAAATAAACAAATTTTAAAAATTGTCCACACTGGGATTCGAACCCGCACCGTCTCGCGCAGCTGCTATCACGCTATCCGCTCCACCACGATTACACGGTCAGCGAGCTACTTCATGGCTTCAAAAGCAATCTCGCGGTCAGTTTAACGATGCACTTTGGGGCCCCATTGCGACCCTCCTAATTAAGCTATAAATATTTCCTTAGGCACAGGGGTTGGGGGCATGGTACCCTATTTTGGTACCGACTTTGAGATTTATAGCTTAATATTAAAGCGAGTTATGTGGTCTTGAAATCTTACCCGTACATGCCTATTTTATGTTATTTTTTATTCCATTACGCGTTCTTTAACGAAGAAAGAGGATTGGTTTTATACAGAGAACATATTAGGCAGGCCAAACTATCGAAAGTATTGTAAATAATATGAATAAATTAATTTTAATTGATTTTTCCTGTTTTTAAGCTCTGTTCTCACTTTCCCGAACTTAAAAAAATTATTTTTCATATATAGTTCCTTCTAAAATATAGAAAAAGACATTAAATGAATAATATAATGTAAAATTAACAATAGAAAAAAAATAAACAAATTTTAAAAATTGTCCACACTGGGATTCGAACCCGCACCGCCTCGCTTAGCTGCTAGCACGCTATCCGCTCCACCACGATTACACGGTCAGCGAGCTACTTCATGGCTTCAAAAGCAATCTCGCGATCAGTTTAACGATGAACTTTGGGGGCTCATTGCGACCCTCCTAATTAAGCTATAAATATTTCCTTAGGCACAGGGGTTGGGGGCATGGTACCCTATATTGGTACCGAGTTTGAGATTTATAGCTTAATAATAAAGCGAGTTATGTGGTCTTGAAAACTTACCCGTACATGCCAATACGCATGTACGGGTAACATCCATTATTTTAATGTTATGTTATTTTTTATTCCATTACGCGTTCTTTAACGAAGAAAGAGGATTGTTTTTATACAGAGAACATATTAGGCAGGCCAAACTATCGAAAATATTGTAAATAATATGAATAAATTAATTTTAATTGATTTTTCCTGTTTTTAAGCTCTGTTCTCACTTTCCCGAACTTCAAAAAATTATTTTTCATATATAGTTCCTTCTAAAATATAGAAAAAGACATTAAATGAATAATATAATGTAAAATTAACAATAGAAAAAAAAATAAGCAAATTTTAGAAATTGTCCACACTGGGATTCGAACCCGCACCGTCTCGCTCAGCTGCTATCACGCTATCCGCTCCACCACGATTACACGGTCAGCGAGCTACTTCATGGCTTCAAAAGCAATCTCGCGGTCAGTTTAACTATGTACTTTGGGGGCCCATTGCGACCCTCCTAATTAAGCTATAAATATTTCCTTAGGCACAGGGGTTGGGGGCATGGTACCCTATTTTGGTACCGAGTTTGAGATTTATAGCTTAATATTAAAGCGAGTTATGTGGTCTTGAAAACTTACCCGTACATGCCTATTTTATGTTATTTTTTATTCCATTACGCGTTCTTTAACGAAGAAAGAGGATTGTTTTTATACAGAGAACATATTAGGCAGGCCAAACTATCGAAAATATTGTAAATAATATGAATATATTAATTTTAATTGATTTTTCCTGTTTTTAAGCTCTGTTCTCACTTTCCCGAACTTCAAAAAATTATTTTTCATATATAGTTCCTTCTAAAATATAGAAAAAGACATTAAATGAATAATATAATGTAAAATTAACAATATAAAAAAAAAATAAACAAATTTTAAAAATTGTCCACACTGGGATTCGAACCCGCACCGTCTCGCTCAGCTGCTATCACGCTATCCGCTCCACCACGATTACACGGTCAGCGAGCTACTTCATGGCTTCAAAAGCAATCTCGCGGTCAGTTTAACGATGTACTTTGGGGGCCCATTGCGACCCTCCTAATTAAGCTATAAATATTTCCTTAGGCACAGGGGTTGGGGGTATGGTACCCTATTTTGGTACCGAGTTTGAGATTTATAGCTTAATATTAAAGCGAGTTATGTGGTCTTGAAAACTTACCCGTACATGCCTATTTTATGTTATTTTTTATTCCATTACGCGTTCTTTAACGAAGAAAGAGGATTGTTTTTATACAGAGAACATATTAGGCAGGCCAAACTATCGAAAATATTGTAAATAATAGGAATAAATTAATTTTAATTGATTTTTCCTGTGTTTAAGCTCTGTTCTCACTTTCCCGAACTTCAAAAAATTATTTTTCATATATAGTTCCTTCTAAAATATAGAAAAAGACATTAAATGAATAATATAATGTAAAATTAACAATAGAAAAAAAAACAAATTTTAAAAATTGTCCACACTGGGTATCGAACCCGCACCGTCTCGCTCAGCTGCTATCACGCTATCCGCTCCACCACGATTACACGGTCAGCGAGCTACTTCATGGCTTCAAAAGCAATCTCGCGGTCAGTTTAACGATGTACTTTGGGGGCCCATTGCGACCCTCCTAATTAAGCTATAAATACTTCCTTAGGCACAGGGGTTGGGGGCATGGTACACTATTTTGGTACCGAGTTTGAGATTTATAGCTTAATATTAAAGCGAGTTATGTGGTCTTGAAAACTTACCCGTACATGCCTATTTTATGTTATTTTTTATTCCATTACACGTTCTTTAACGAAGAAAGAGGATTGTTTTTACACAGAGAACATATTAGGCAGGCCAAACTATCGAAAGTATTGTAAATAATATGAATAAATTAATTTTAATTGATTTTTCCTGTTTTTAAGCTCTGTTCTCACTTTCCCGAACTTTAAAAAATTATTTTTCATATATAGTTCCTTCTAAAATATAGAAAAAGGCATTAAATGAATAATATAACGTAAAATTAACAATAGAAAAAAAATATACAAATTTTAAAAATTGTCCACACTGGGATTCGAACCCGCACCGTCTCGCTCAGCTGCTATCACGCTATCCGCTCTACCACGATTACACGGTCAGCGAGCTACTTCATGGCTTCAAAAGCAATCTCGCGGTCAGTTTAACGATGTACTTTGGGGGCCCATTGCGACCCTCCTAATTAAGCTATAAATATTTCCTTAGGCACAGGGGTTGGGGGCATGGTACCCTATTTTGCTACCGAGTTTGAGATTTATAGCTTAATATTAAAGCGAGTTATGTGGTCTTGAAAACTTACCCGTACATGCCTATTTTATGTTATTTTTTATTCCATTACGCGTTCTTTAACGAAGAAAGAGGATTGTTTTTATACAGAGAACATATTAGGCAGGCCAAACTATCGAAAATATTGTAAATAATATGAATAAATTAATTTTAATTGATTTTTCCTGTTTTTAAGCTCTGTTCTCACTTTCCCGAACTTTAAAAAATTATTTTTCATATATAGTTCCTTCTAAAATATAGAAAAAGGCATTAAATGAATAATATAACGTAAAATTAACAATAGAAAAAAAATATACAAATTTTAAAAATTGTCCACACTGGGATTCGAACCCGCACCGTCTCGCTCAGCTGCTATCACGCTATCCGCTCTACCACGATTACACGGTCAGCGAGCTACTTCATGGCTTCAAAAGCAATCTCGCGGTCAGTTTAACGATGTACTTTGGGGGCCCATTGCGACCCTCCTAATTAAGCTATAAATATTTCCTTAGGCACAGGGGTTGGGGGCATGGTACCCTATTTTGCTACCGAGTTTGAGATTTATAGCTTAATATTAAAGCGAGTTATGTGGTCTTGAAAACTTACCCGTACATGCCTATTTTATGTTATTTTTTATTCCATTACGCGTTCTTTAACGAAGAAAGAGGATTGTTTTTATACAGAGAACATATTAGGCAGGCCAAACTATCGAAAATATTGTAAATAATATGAATATATTAATTTTAATTGATTTTTCCTGTTTTTAAGCTCTGTTCTCACTTTCCCGAACTTCAAAAAATTATTTTTCATATATAGTTCCTTCTAAAATATAGAAAAAGACATTAAATGAATAATATAATGTAAAATTAACAATAGAAAAAAAAATAAGCAAATTTTAGAAATTGTCCACACTGGGATTCGAACCCGCACCGTCTCGCTCAGCTGCTATCACGCTATCCGCTCCACCACGATTACACGGTCAGCGAGCTACTTCATGGCTTCAAAAGCAATCTCGCGGTCAGTTTAACTATGTACTTTGGGGGCCCATTGCGACCCTCCTAATTAAGCTATAAATATTTCCTTAGGCACAGGGGTTGGGGGCATGGTACCCTATTTTGGTACCGAGTTTGAGATTTATAGCTTAATATTAAAGCGAGTTATGTGGTCTTGAAAACTTACCCGTACATGCCTATTTTATGTTATTTTTTATTCCATTACGCGTTCTTTAACGAAGAAAGAGGATTGTTTTTATACAGAGAACATATTAGGCAGGCCAAACTATCGAAAATATTGTAAATAATATGAATATATTAATTTTAATTGATTTTTCCTGTTTTTAAGCTCTGTTCTCACTTTCCCGAACTTCAAAAAATTATTTTTCATATATAGTTCCTTCTAAAATATAGAAAAAGACATTAAATGAATAATATAATGTAAAATTAACAATAGAAAAAAAAATAAGCAAATTTTAGAAATTGTCCACACTGGGATTCGAACCCGCACCGTCTCGCTCAGCTGCTATCACGCTATCCGCTCCACCACGATTACACGGTCAGCGAGCTACTTCATGGCTTCAAAAGCAATCTCGCGGTCAGTTTAACTATGTACTTTGGGGGCCCATTGCGACCCTCCTAATTAAGCTATAAATATTTCCTTAGGCACAGGGGTTGGGGGCATGGTACCCTATTTTGGTACCGAGTTTGAGATTTATAGCTTAATATTAAAGCGAGTTATGTGGTCTTGAAAACTTACCCGTACATGCCTATTTTATGTTATTTTTTATTCCATTACGCGTTCTTTAACGAAGAAAGAGGATTGTTTTTATACAGAGAACATATTAGGCAGGCCAAACTATCGAAAATATTGTAAATAATATGAATATATTAATTTTAATTGATTTTTCCTGTTTTTAAGCTCTGTTCTCACTTTCCCGAACTTCAAAAAATTATTTTTCATATATAGTTCCTTCTAAAATATAGAAAAAGACATTAAATGAATAATATAATGTAAAATTAACAATATAAAAAAAAAATAAACAAATTTTAAAAATTGTCCACACTGGGATTCGAACCCGCACCGTCTCGCTCAGCTGCTATCACGCTATCCGCTCCACCACGATTACACGGTCAGCGAGCTACTTCATGGCTTCAAAAGCAATCTCGCGGTCGGTTTAACGATGTACTTTGGGGGCCCATTGCGACCCTCCTAAATAAGCTATAAATATTTCCTTAGGCACAGGGGTTGGGGGTATGGTACCCTATTTTGGTACCGAGTTTGAGATTTATAGCTTAATATTAAAGCGAGTTATGTGGTCTTGAAAACTTACCCGTACATGCCTATTTTATGTTATTTTTTATTCCATTACGCGTTCTTTAACGAAGAAAGAGGATTGTTTTTATACAGAGAACATATTAGGCAGGCCAAACTATCGAAAATATTGTAAATAATATGAATAAATTAATTTTAATTGA
The DNA here is from genome assembly GCA_949128135.1 of Parasteatoda lunata. Classification (NCBI taxonomy): domain Eukaryota; kingdom Metazoa; phylum Arthropoda; class Arachnida; order Araneae; family Theridiidae; genus Parasteatoda; species Parasteatoda lunata. The sequence goes on from OX421977.1 coordinate 81,392,345, forward strand.
TTTTTCCTGTTTTTAAGCTCTGTTCTCACTTTCCCGAACTTCAAAAAATTATTTTTCATATATAGTTCCTTCTAAAATATAGAAAAAGACATTAAATGAATAATATAATGTAAAATTAACAATATAAAAAAAAAATAAACAAATTTTAAAAATTGTCCACACTGGGATTCGAACCCGCACCGTCTCGCTCAGCTGCTATCACGCTATCCGCTCCACCACGATTACACGGTCAGCGAGCTACTTCATGGCTTCAAAAGCAATCTCGCGGTCAGTTTAACGATGTACTTTGGGGGCCCATTGCGACCCTCCTAATTAAGCTATAAATATTTCCTTAGGCACAGGGGTTGGGGGTATGGTACCCTATTTTGGTACCGAGTTTGAGATTTATAGCTTAATATTAAAGCGAGTTATGTGGTCTTGAAAACTTACCCGTACATGCCTATTTTATGTTATTTTTTATTCCATTACGCGTTCTTTAACGAAGAAAGAGGATTGTTTTTATACAGAGAACATATTAGGCAGGCCAAACTATCGAAAATATTGTAAATAATATGAATAAATTAATTTTAATTGATTTTTCCTGTTTTTAAGCTCTGTTCTCACTTTCCCGAACTTCAAAAAATTATTTTTCATATATAGTTCCTTCTAAAATATAGAAAAAGACATTAAATGAATAATATAATGTAAAATTAACAATATAAAAAAAAAATAAACAAATTTTAAAAATTGTCCACACTGGGATTCGAACCCGCACCGTCTCGCTCAGCTGCTATCACGCTATCCGCTCCACCACGATTACACGGTCAGCGAGCTACTTCATGGCTTCAAAAGCAATCTCGCGGTCAGTTTAACGATGTACTTTGGGGGCCCATTGCGACCCTCCTAATTAAGCTATAAATATTTCCTTAGGCACAGGGGTTGGGGGTATGGTACCCTATTTTGGTACCGAGTTTGAGATTTATAGCTTAATATTAAAGCGAGTTATGTGGTCTTGAAAACTTACCCGTACATGCCTATTTTATGTTATTTTTTATTCCATTACGCGTTCTTTAACGAAGAAAGAGGATTGTTTTTATACAGAGAACATATTAGGCAGGCCAAACTATCGAAAATATTGTAAATAATATGAATAAATTAATTTTAATTGATTTTTCCTGTTTTTAAGCTCTGTTCTCACTTTCCCGAACTTAAAAAAATTATTTTTCATATATAGTTCCTTCTAAAATATAGAAAAAGACATTAAATGAATAATATAACGTAAAATTAACAATAGAAAAAAAAAATAAACAAATTTTAAAAATTGTCCACACTGGGATTCGAACCCGCACCGTCTCGCTCAGCTGCTATCACGCTATCCGCTCCACCACGATTACACGGTCAGCGAGCTGCTTCATGGCTTCAAAAGCAATCTCGCGGTCAGTTTAACGATGTACTTTGGGGGCCCATTGCGACCCTCCTAATTAAGCTATAAATATTTCCTTAGGCACAGGGGTTGGGGGTATGGTACCCTATTTTGGTACCGAGTTTGAGATTTATAGCTTAATATTAAAGCGAGTTATGTGGTCTTGAAAACTTACCCGTACATGCCTATTTTATGTTATTTTTTATTCCATTACGCGTTCTTTAACGAAGAAAGAGGATTGTTTTTATACAGAGAACATATTAGGCAGGCCAAACTATCGAAAATATTGTAAATAATATGAATAAATTAATTTTAATTGATTTTTCCTGTTTTTAAGCTCTGTTCTCACTTTCCCGAACTTAAAAAAATTATTTTTCATATATAGTTCCTTCTAAAATATAGAAAAAGACATTAAATGAATAATATAACGTAAAATTAACAATAGAAAAAAAAAATAAACAAATTTTAAAAATTGTCCACACTGGGAATCGAACCCGCACCGTCTCGCTCAGCTGCTATCACGCTATCCGCTCCACCACGATTACACGGTCAGCGAGCTACTTCATGGCTTCAAAAGCAATCTCGCGGTCAGTTTAACGATGTACTTTGGGGGCCCATTGCGACCCTCCTGATTAAGCTATAAATATTTCCTTAGGCAAAGTGGTTGGGGGCATGATACCCTATTTTGGTACCGAGTTTGAGATTTATAGCTTAATATTAAAGCGAGTTATGTGGTCTTGAAAACTTACCCGTACATGCCTATTTTATGTTATTTTTTATTCCATTACGCGTTCTTTAACGAAGAAAGAGGATTGTTTTTATACAGAGAACATATTAGGCAGGCCAAACTATCGAAAATATTGTAAATAATATGAATAAATTAATTTTAATTGATTTTTCCTGTTTTTAAGCTCTGTTCTCACTTTCCCGAACTTCAAAAAATTATTTTTCATATATAGTTCCTTCTAAAATATAGAAAAAGACATTAAATGAATAATATAATGTAAAATTAACAATATAAAAAAAAAATAAACAAATTTTAAAAATTGTCCACACTGGGATTCGAACCCGCACCGTCTCGCTCAGCTGCTATCACGCTATCCGCTCCACCACGATTACACGGTCAGCGAGCTACTTCATGGCTTCAAAAGCAATCTCGCGGTCAGTTTAACGATGTACTTTGGGGGCCCATTGCGACCCTCCTAATTAAGCTATAAATATTTCCTTAGGCACAGGGGTTGGGGGTATGGTACCCTATTTTGGTACCGAGTTTGAGATTTATAGCTTAATATTAAAGCGAGTTATGTGGTCTTGAAAACTTACCCGTACATGCCTATTTTATGTTATTTTTTATTCCATTACGCGTTCTTTAACGAAGATAGAGGATTGTTTTTATACAGAGAACATATTAGGCAGGCCAAACTATCGAAAATATTGTAAATAATATGAATAAATTAATTTTAATTGATTTTTCCTGTTTTTAAGCTCTGTTCTCACTTTCCCGAACTTAAAAAAATTATTTTTCATATATAGTTCCTTCTAAAATATAGAAAAAGACATTAAATGAATAATATAACGTAAAATTAACAATAGAAAAAAAAATAAACAAATTTTAAAAATTGTCCACACTGGGATTCGAACCCGCACCGTCTCGCTCAGCTGCTATCACGCTATCCGCTCCACCACGATTACACGGTCAGCGAGCTACTTCATGGCTTCAAAAGCAATCTCGCGGTCAGTTTAACGATGTACTTTGGGGGCCCATTGCGACCCTCCTAATTAAGCTATAAATATTTCCTTAGGCAAAGTGGTTGGGGGCATGATACCCTATTTTGGTACCAAGTTTGAGATTTATAGCTTAATATTAAAGCGAGTTATGTGGTCTTGAAAACTTACCCGTACATGCCTATTTTATGTTATTTTTTATTCCATTACGCGTTCTTTAACGAAGAAAGAGGATTGTTTTTATACAGAGAACATATTAGGCAGGCCAAACTATCGAAAGTATTGTAAATAATATGAATAAATTAATTTTAATTGATTTTTCCTGTTTTTAAGCTCTGTTCTCACTTTCCCGAACTTAAAAAAATTATTTTTCATATATAGTTCCTTCTAAAATATAGAAAAAGGCATTAAATGAATAATATAACGTAAAATTAACAATAGAAAAAAAAATAAACAAATTTTAAAAATTGTCCACACTGGGATTCGAACCCGCACCGTCTCCCTCAGCTGCTATCACGCTATCCGTTCTACCACGATTACACGGTCAGCGAGCTACTTCATGGCTTCAAAAGCAATCTCGCGGTCAGTTTAACGATGTACTTTGGGGGCCCATTGCGACCCTCCTAATTAAGCTATAAATATTTCCTTAAGCACAGGGGTTGGGGGCATGGTACCCTATTTTGGTACCGAGTTTGAGATTTATAGCTTAATATTAAAGCGAGTTATGTGGTCTTGAAAACTTACCCGTACATGCCTATTTTATGTTATTTTTTATTCCATTACGCGTTCTTTAACGAAGAAAGAGGATTGTTTTTATACAGAGAACATATTAGGCAGGCCAAACTATCGAAAATATTGTAAATAATATGAATAAATTAATTTTAATTGATTTTTCCTGTTTTTAAGCTCTGTTCTCACTTTCCCGAACTTAAAATAATTATTTTTCATATATAGTTCCTTCTAAAATATAGAAAAAGACATTAAATGAATAATATAATGTAAAATTAACAATAGAAAAAAAAAAAAACAAATTTTAAAAATTGTCCACACTGGGATTCGAACCCGCACCGTCTCGCTCAGCTGCTATCACGCTATCCGCTCCACCACGATTACACGGTCAGCGAGCTACTTCATGGCTTCAAAAGCAATCTCGCTGTCAGTTTAACGATGTAATTTGGGGGCCCATTGCGACCCTTCTAATTAAGCTATAAATATTTCCTTAGGCACAGGGGTTGGGGGCATGGTACCCTATTTTGGTACCGAGTTTGAGATTTATAGCTTAATATTAAAGCGAGTTATGTGGTCTTGAAAACTTACCCGTACATGCCTATTTTATGTTATTTTTTATTCCATTACGCGTTCTTTAACGAAGAAAGAGGATTGTTTTTATACAGAGAACATATTAGGCAGGCCAAACTATCGAAAATATTGTAAATAATATGAATAAAATAAATTTAATTGATTTTTCCTGTTTTTAAGCTCTGTTCTCACTTTCCCTAACTTAAAAAAATTATTTTTCATATATAGTTCCTTCTAAAATATAGAAAAAGACATTAAATGAATAATATAATGTAAAATTAACAATAGAAAAAAAAAAAAACAAATTTTAAAAATTGTCCACACTGGAATTCGATCCCGCACCGTTTCGCTCAGCTGCTATCACGCTATCCGCTCCACCACGATTACACGGTCAGCGAGCTACTTCATGGCTTCAAAAGCAATCTCGCGGTCAGTTTAACGATGTACTTTGGGGGCCCATTGCGACCCTCCTAATTAAGCTATAAATATTTCCTTAGGCACAGTGGTTGGGGGCATGATACTCTATTTTGGTACCGAGTTTGAGATTTATAGCTTAATATTAAAGCGAGTTATGTGGTCTTGAAAACTTACCCGTCAATGCCTATTTTATGTTATTTTTTATTCCATTACGCGTTCTTTAACGAAGAAAGAGGATTGTTTTTATACAGAGAACATATTAGGCAGGCCAAACTATCGAAAATATTGTAAATAATATGAATAAATTAATTTTAATTGATTTTTCCTGTTTTTAAGCTCTGTACTCACTTTCCCGAACTTAAAAAAATTATTTTTCATATATAGTTCCTTCTAAAATATAGAAAAAGACATTAAATGAATAATATAATGTAAAATTAACAATAGAAAAAAAAATAAACAAATTTTAAAAATTGTCCACACTGGGATTCGAACCCGCACCGTCTCGCTCAGCTGCTATCACGCTATCCGCTCCACCACGATTGCACGGTCAGCGAGCTACTTCATGGCTTCAAAAGCAATCTCGCGGTCAGTTTAACGATGTACTTTGGGGGCCCATTGCGACCCTCCTAATTAAGCTATAAATATTTCCTTAGGTACAGGGGTTTAGGGCATGGTACCCTATTTTGGTACCGAGTTTGAGATTTATAGCTTAATATTAAAGCGAGTTATGTGATCTTGAAAACTTACCCGTACATGCCTATTTTATGTTATTTTTTATTCCATTACGCGTTCTTTAACGAAGAAAGAGGATTGTTTTTATACAGAGAACATATTAGGCAGGCCAAACTATCGAAAATATTGTAAATAATATGAATAAATTAATTTTAATTGATTTTTCCTATTTTTAAGCTCTGTTCTCACTTTCCCGAACTTAAAAAAATTATTTTTCATATATAGTTCCTTCTAAAATATAGAAAAAGACATTAAATGAATAATATAATGTAAAATTAACAATAGAAAAAAAAATAAACAAATTTTAAAAATTGTCCACACTGGGATTCGAACCCGCACCGTCTCGCTCAGCAGCTATAACGCTATCCGCTCTACCACGATTACACGGTCAGCGAGCTACTTCATGGCTTCAAAAGCAATCTCGCGGTCAGTTTAACGATGTACTTTGGGGGCCCATTGCGACCCTCCTAATTAAGCTATAAATATTTCCTTAGGCACAGTGGTTGGGGGCATGGTACCCTATTATGGTACCGAGTTTGAGATTTATAGCTTAATATTAAAGCGAGTTATGTGGTCTTGAAAACTTACCCGTACATGCCTATTTTATGTTATTTTTTATTCCATTACGCGTTCTTTAACGAAGAAAGAGGATTGTTTTTATACAGAGAACATATTAGGCAGGCCAAACTATCGAAAATATTGTAAATAATATGAATATATTAATTTTAATTGATTTTTCCTGTTTTTAAGCTCTGTTCTCACTTTCCCGAACTTCAAAAAATTATTTTTCATATATAGTTCCTTCTAAAATATAGAAAAAGACATTAAATGAATAATATAATGTAAAATTAACAATATAAAAAAAAAATAAACAAATTTTAAAAATTGTCCACACTGGGATTCGAACCCGCACCGTCTCGCTCAGTTGCTATCACGCTATCCGCTCCACCACGATTACACGGTCAGCGAGCTACTTCATGGCTTCAAAAGCAATCTCGCGGTCAGTTTAACGATGTACTTTGGGGGCCCATTGCGACCCTCCTAATTAAGCTATAAATATTTCCTTAGGCACAGGTGTTGGGGGTATAGTACCCTATTTTGGTACCGAGTTTGAGATTTATAGCTTAATATTAAAGCGAGTTATGTGGTCTTGAAAACTTACCCGTACATGCCTATTTTATGTTATTTTTTATTCCATTACGCGTTCTTTAACGAAGAAAGAGGATTGTTTTTATACAGAGAACATATTAGGCAGGCCAAACTATCGAAAATATTGTAAATAATATGAATAAATTAATTTTAATTGATTTTTCCTGTTTTTAAGCTCTGTTCTCACTTTCCCGAACTTCAAAAAATTATTTTTCATATATAGTTCCTTCTAAAATATAGAAAAAGACATTAAATGAATAATATAATGTAAAATTAACAATATAAAAAAAAAATAAACAAATTTTAAAAATTGTCCACACTGGGATTCGAACCCGCACCGTCTCACTCAGCTGCTATCACGCTATCCGCTCCACCACGATTACACGGTCAGCGAGCTACTTCATGGCTTCAAAAGCAATCTCGCGGTCAGTTTAACGATGTACTTTGGGGGCCCATTGCGACCCTCCTAATTAAGCTATAAATTTTTCCTTAGGCAAAGTGGTTGGGGGCATGATACCCTATTTTGGTACCGAGTTTGAGATTTATAGCTTAATATTAAAGCGAGTTATGTGGTCTTGAAAACTTACCCGTACATGCCTATTTTATGTTATTTTTTATTCCATTACGCGTTCTTTAACGAAGAAAGAGGATTGTTTTTATACAGAGAACATATTAGGCAGGCCAAACTATCGAAAGTATTGTAAATAATATGAATAAATTAATTTTAATTGATTTTTCCTGTTTATAAGCTCTGTTCTCACTTTCCCGAACTTAAAAAAATTATTTTTCATATATAGTTCCTTCTAAAATATAGAAAAAGGCATTAAATGAATAATATAACGTAAAATTAACAATAGAAAAAAAAATAAACAAATTTTAAAAATTGTCCACACTGGGATTCGAACCCGCACCGTCTCCCTCAGCTGCTATCACGCTATCCGATCTACCACGATTACACGGTCAGCGAGCTACTTCATGGCTTCAAAAGCAATCTCGCGGTCAGTTTAACGATGTACTTTGGGGGCCCATTGCGACCCTCCTAATTAAGCTATAAATATTTCCTTAGGCACAGGGGTTGGGGGCATGGTACCCTATTTTGGTACCGAGTTTGAGATTTATAGCTTAATATTAAAGCGAGTTATGTGGTCTTGAAAACTTACCCGTACATGCCTATTTTATGTTATTTTTTATTCCATTACGCGTTCTTTAACGAAGAAAGAGGATTGTTTTTATACAGAGAACATATTAGGCAGGCCAAACTATCGAAAATATTGTAAATAATATGAATAAATTAATTTTAATTGATTTTTCCTGTTTTTAAGCTCTGTTCTCACTTTCCCGAACTTAAAATAATTATTTTTCATATATAGTTCCTTCTAAAATATAGAAAAAGACATTAAATGAATAATATAATGTAAAATTAACAATAGAAAAAAAAATAAACAAATTTTAAAAATTGTCCGCACTGGGATTCGAACCCGCACCGTCTCGCTCAGCTGCTATCACGCTATCCGCTCCACCACGATTACACGGTCAGCGAGCTACTTCATGGCTTCAAAAGCAATCTCGCTGTCAGTTTAACGATGTACTTTGGGAGCCCATTGCGACCCTCCTAATTAAGCTATAAATATTTCCTTAGGCACAGTGGTTGGGGGCATGATACTCTATTTTGGTACCGAGTTTGAGATTTATAGCTTAATATTAAAGCGAGTTATGTGGTCTTGAAAACTTACCCGTCAATGCCTATTTTATGTTATTTTTTATTCCATTACGCGTTCTTTAACGAAGAAAGAGGATTGTTTTTATACAGAGAACATATTAGGCAGGCCAAACTATCGAAAATATTGTAAATAATATGAATAAATTAATTTTAATTGATTTTTCCTGTTTTTAAGCTCTGTTCTCACTTTCCCGAACTTAAAAAAATTATTTTTCATATATAGTTCCTTCTAAAATATAGAAAAAGACATTAAATGAATAATATAATGTAAAATTAACAATAGAAAAAAAAATAAACAGATTTTAAAAATTGTCCACACTGGGATTCGAACCCGCACCGTCTCGCTCAGCTGCTATCACGCTATCCGCTCCACCACGATTACACGGTCAGCGAGCTACTTCATGGCTTCAAAAGCAATCTCGCGGTCAGTTTAACGATGTACTTTGGGGGCCCATTGCGACCCTCCTAATTAAGCTATAAATATTTCCTTAGGCACAGGGGTTGGGGGCATGGTACCCTATTTTGGTACCGAGTTTGAGATTTATAGCTTAATATTAAAGCGAGTTATGTGGTCTTGAAAACTTACCCGTACATGCCTATTTTATGTTATTTTTTATTCCATTACGCGTTCTTTAACGAAGAAAGAGGATTGTTTTTATACAGAGAACATATTAGGCAGGCCAAACTATCGAAAATATTGTAAATAATATGAATAAATTAATTTTAATTGATTTTTCCTATTTTTAAGCTCTGTTCTCACTTTCCCGAACTTAAAAAAATTATTTTTCATATATAGTTCCTTCTAAAATATAGAAAAAGACATTAAATGAATAATATAATGTAAAATTAACAATAGAAAAAAAAATAAACAAATTTTAAAAATTGTCCACACTGGGATTCGAACCCGCACCGTCTCGCTCAGCAGCTATAACGCTATCCGCTCTACCACGATTACACGGTCAGCGAGCTACTTCATGGCTTCAAAAGCAATCTCGCGGTCAGTTTAACGATGTACTTTGGGGGCCCATTGCGACCCTCCTAATTAAGCTATAAATATTTCCTTAGGCACAGTGGTTGGGGGCATGGTACCCTATTTTGGTACCGAGTTTGAGATTTATAGCTTAATATTAAAGCGAGTTATGTGGTCTTGAAAACTTACCCGTACATGCCTATTTTATGTTATTTTTTATTCCATTACGCGTTCTTTAACGAAGAAAGAGGATTGTTTTTATACAGAGAACATATTAGGCAGGCCAAACTATCGAAAATATTGTAAATAATATGAATAAATTAATTTTAATTGATTTTTCCTGTTTTTAAGCTCTGTTCTCACTTTCCCGAACTTCAAAAAATTATTTTTCATATATAGTTCCTTCTAAAATATAGAAAAAGACATTAAATGAATAATATAATGTAAAATTAACAATATAAAAAAAAAATAAACAAATTTTAAAAATTGTCCACACTGGGATTCGAACCCGCACCGTCTCGCTCAGCTGCTATCACGCTATCCGCTCCACCACGATTACACGGTCAGCGAGCTACTTCATGGCTTCAAAAGCAATCTCGCGGTCAGTTTAACGATGTACTTTGGGGGCCCATTACGACCCTCCTAATTAAGCTATAAATATTTCCTTAGGCACTGGAGTTGGGGGTATGGTACCCTATTTTGGTACCGAGTTTGAGATTTATAGCTTAATATTAAAACGAGTTATGTGGTCTTGAAAACTTACCCGTACATGCCTATTTTATGTTATTTTTTATTCCATTACGCGTTCTTTAACGAAGAAAGAGGATTGTTTTTATACAGAGAACATATTAGGCAGGCCAAACTATCGAAAATATTGTAAATAATATGAATAAATTAATTTTAATTGATTTTTCCTGTTTTTAAGCTCTGTTCTCACTTTCCCGAACTTAAAAAAATTATTTTTCATATATAGTTCCTTCTAAAATATAGAAAAAGACATTAAATGAATAATATAACGTAAAATTAACAATAGAAAAAAAAAATAAACAAATTTTAAAAATTGTCCACACTGGGATTCGAACCCGCACCGTCTCGCTCAGCTGCTATCACGCTATCCGCTCCACCACGATTACACGGTCAGCGAGCTACTTCATGGCTTCAAAAGCAATCTCGCGGTCAGTTTAACGATGTACTTTGGGGGCCCATTGCGACCCTCCTAATTAAGCTATAAATATTTCCTTAGGCACAGGGGTTGGGGGCATGATAACCTATTTTGTTACCGAGTTTGAGATTTATAGCTTAATATTAAAGCGAGTTATGTGGTCTTGAAAACTTACCCGTACATGCCTATTTTATGTTATTTTTTATTCCATTACGCGTTCTTTAACGAAGAAAGAGGATTGTTTTTATACAGAGAACATATTAGGCAGGCCAAACTATCGAAAATATTGTAAATAATATGAATAAATTAATTTTAATTGATTTTTCCTGTTTTTAAGCTCTGTTCTCACATTCCCGAACTTAAAAAAATTATTTTTCATATATAGTTCCTTCTAAAATATAGAAAAAGACATTAAATGAATAATATAATTTAAAATTAACAATAGAAAAAAAAATAAACAAATTTTAAAAATTGTCCACACTGGGATTCGAACCCGCGCCGTCTCGCTCAGCTGCTATCACGCTATCCGCTCCACCACGATTACACGGTCAGCGAGCTACTTCATGGCTTCAAAAGCAATCTCGCGGTCAGTTTAACGATGTAATTTGGGGGCCCATTGCGACCCTCCTAATTAAGCTATAAATATTTCCTTAGGCACAGGGGTTGGGGGCATGGTACCCTATTTTGGTACCGAGTTTGAGATTTATAGCTTAATATTAAAGCGAGTTATGTGGTCTTGAAAACTTACCCGTACATGCCTATTTTATGTTATTTTTTATTCCATTACGCGTTCTTTAACGAAGAAAGAGGATTGTTTTTATACAGAGAACATCAGGCCAAACTATCGAAAATATTGTAAATAATATGAATAAATTAATTTTAATTGATTTTTCCTGTTTTTAAGCTCTGTTCTCACTTTCCCGAACTTAAAAAAATTATTTTTCATATATAGTTCCTTCTAAAATATAGAAAAAGACATTAAATGAATAATATAATGTAAAATTAACAATAGAAAAAAAAATAAACAAATTTTAAAAATTGTCCACACTGGGATTCGAACCCGCACCGTCTCGCTCAGCTGCTATCACGCTATCCGCTCCACCACGATTACACGGTCAGCGAGCTACTTCATGGCTTCAAAAGCAATCTCGCGGTCAGTTTAACGATGTAATTTGCGGGCCCATTGCGACCCTTCTAATTAAGCTATAAATATTTCCTTAGGCACAGCGGTTGGGGGCATGGTACCCTATTTTTGTACCGAGTTTGAGATTTATAGCTTAATATTAAAGCGAGTTATGTGGTCTTGAAAACTTACCCGTACATGCCTATTTTATGTTATTTTTTATTCCATTACGCGTTCTTTAACGAAGAAAGAGGATTGTTTTTATACAGAGAACATATTAGGCAAGCCAAACTATCGAAAATATTGTAAATAATATGAATAAATTAATTTTAATTGATTTTTCCTGTTTTTAAGCTCTGTTCTCACTTTCCCGAACTTAAAAAAATTATTTTTCATATATAGTTCCTTCTAAAATATAGAAAAAGACATTAAATGAATAATATAACGTAAAATTAACAATAGAAAAAAAAAATAAACAAATTTTAAAAATTGTCCACACTGGGATTCGAACCCGCACCGTCTCGCTCAGCTGCTATCACGCTATCCGCTCCACCACGATTACACGGTCAGCGAGCTACTTCATGGCTTCAAAAGCAATCTCGCGGTCAGTTTAACGATGTACTTTGGGGGCCCATTGCGACCCTCCTAATTAAGCTATAAATATTTCCTTAGGCAAAGTGGTTGGGGGTATGGTACCCTATTTTGGTACCGAGTTTGAGATTTATAGCTTAATATTAAAGCGAGTTATGTGGTCTTGAAAACTTACCCGTACATGCCTATTTTATGTTATTTTTTATTCCATTACGCGTTCTTTAACGAAGAAAGAGGATTGTTTTTATACAGAGAACATATTAGGCAGGCCAAACTATCGAAAATATTGTAAATAATATGAATAAATTAATTTTAATTGATTTTTCCTGTTTTTAAGCTCTGTTCTCACTTTCCCGAACTTAAAAAAATTATTTTTCATATATAGTTCCTTCTAAAATATAGAAAAAGACATTAAATGAATAATATAACGTAAAATTAACAATAGAAAAAAAAAATAAACAAATTTTAAAAATTGTCCACACTGGGATTCGAACCCGCACCGTCTCCCTCAGCTGCTATCACGCTATCCGTTCTACCACGATTACACGGTCAGCGAGCTACTTCATGGCTTCAAAAGCAATCTCGCGGTCAGTTTAACGATGTACTTTGGGGGCCCATTGCGACCCTCCTAATTAAGCTATAAATATTTCCTTAGGCACAGGGGTTGGGGGCATGGTACCCTATTTTGGTACCGAGTTTGAGATTTATAGCTTAATATTAAAGCGAGTTATGTGGTCTTGAAAACTTACCCGTACATGCCTATTTTATGTTATTTTTTATTCCATTACGCGTTCTTTAACGAAGAAAGAGGATTGTTTTTATACAGAGAACATATTAGGCAGGCCAAACTATCGAAAATATTGTAAATAATATGAATAAATTAATTTTAATTGATTTTTCCTGTTTTTAAGCTCTGTTCTCACTTTCCCGAACTTAAAATAATTATTTTTCATATATAGTTCCTTCTAAAATATAGAAAAAGACATTAAATGAATAATATAATGTAAAATTAACAATAGAAAAAAAAATAAACAAATTTTAAAAATTGTCCACACTGGGATTCGAACCCGCGCCGTCTCGCTCAGCTGCTATCACGCTATCCGCTCCACCACGATTACACGGTCAGCGAGCTACTTCATGGCTTCAAAAGCAATCTCGCGGTCAGTTTAACGATGTAATTTGGGGGCCCATTGCGACCCTCCTAATTAAGCTATAAATATTTCCTTAGGCACAGGGGTTGGGGGCATGGTACCCTATTTTGGTACCGAGTTTGAGATTTATAGCTTAATATTAAAGCGAGTTATGTGGTCTTGAAAACTTACCCGTACATGCCTATTTTATGTTATTTTTTATTCCATTACGCGTTCTTTAACGAAGAAAGAGGATTGTTTTTATACAGAGAACATCAGGCCAAACTATCGAAAATATTGTAAATAATATGAATAAATTAATTTTAATTGATTTTTCCTGTTTTTAAGCTCTGTTCTCACTTTCCCGAACTTAAAAAAATTATTTTTCATATATAGTTCCTTCTAAAATATAGAAAAAGACATTAAATGAATAATATAATGTAAAATTAACAATAGAAAAAAAAATAAACAAATTTTAAAAATTGTCCACACTGGGATTCGAACCCGCACCGTCTCGCTCAGCTGCTATCACGCTATCCGCTCCACCACGATTACACGGTCAGCGAGCTACTTCATGGCTTCAAAAGCAATCTCGCGGTCAGTTTAACGATGTAATTTGCGGGCCCATTGCGACCCTTCTAATTAAGCTATAAATATTTCCTTAGGCACAGCGGTTGGGGGCATGGTACCCTATTTTTGTACCGAGTTTGAGATTTATAGCTTAATATTAAAGCGAGTTATGTGGTCTTGAAAACTTACCCGTACATGCCTATTTTATGTTATTTTTTATTCCATTACGCGTTCTTTAACGAAGAAAGAGGATTGTTTTTATACAGAGAACATATTAGGCAAGCCAAACTATCGAAAATATTGTAAATAATATGAATAAATTAATTTTAATTGATTTTTCCTGTTTTTAAGCTCTGTTCTCACTTTCCCGAACTTAAAAAAATTATTTTTCATATATAGTTCCTTCTAAAATATAGAAAAAGACATTAAATGAATAATATAACGTAAAATTAACAATAGAAAAAAAAAATAAACAAATTTTAAAAATTGTCCACACTGGGATTCGAACCCGCACCGTCTCGCTCAGCTGCTATCACGCTATCCGCTCCACCACGATTACACGGTCAGCGAGCTACTTCATGGCTTCAAAAGCAATCTCGCGGTCAGTTTAACGATGTACTTTGGGGGCCCATTGCGACCCTCCTAATTAAGCTATAAATATTTCCTTAGGCAAAGTGGTTGGGGGTATGGTACCCTATTTTGGTACCGAGTTTGAGATTTATAGCTTAATATTAAAGCGAGTTATGTGGTCTTGAAAACTTACCCGTACATGCCTATTTTATGTTATTTTTTATTCCATTACGCGTTCTTTAACGAAGAAAGAGGATTGTTTTTATACAGAGAACATATTAGGCAGGCCAAACTATCGAAAATATTGTAAATAATATGAATAAATTAATTTTAATTGATTTTTCCTGTTTTTAAGCTCTGTTCTCACTTTCCCGAACTTAAAAAAATTATTTTTCATATATAGTTCCTTCTAAAATATAGAAAAAGACATTAAATGAATAATATAACGTAAAATTAACAATAGAAAAAAAAAATAAACAAATTTTAAAAATTGTCCACACTGGGATTCGAACCCGCACCGTCTCCCTCAGCTGCTATCACGCTATCCGTTCTACCACGATTACACGGTCAGCGAGCTACTTCATGGCTTCAAAAGCAATCTCGCGGTCAGTTTAACGATGTACTTTGGGGGCCCATTGCGACCCTCCTAATTAAGCTATAAATATTTCCTTAGGCACAGGGGTTGGGGGCATGGTACCCTATTTTGGTACCGAGTTTGAGATTTATAGCTTAATATTAAAGCGAGTTATGTGGTCTTGAAAACTTACCCGTACATGCCTATTTTATGTTATTTTTTATTCCATTACGCGTTCTTTAACGAAGAAAGAGGATTGTTTTTATACAGAGAACATATTAGGCAGGCCAAACTATCGAAAATATTGTAAATAATATGAATAAATTAATTTTAATTGATTTTTCCTGTTTTTAAGCTCTGTTCTCACTTTCCCGAACTTAAAATAATTATTTTTCATATATAGTTCCTTCTAAAATATAGAAAAAGACATTAAATGAATAATATAATGTAAAATTATAAATAGAAAAAAAAATAAACAAATTTTAAAAATTGTCCACACTGGGATTCGAACCCGCACCGTCTCGCTCAGCTGCTATCACGCTATCCGCTCCACCACGATTACACGGTCAGCGAGCTACTTCATGGCTTCAAAAGCAATCTCGCTGTCAGTTTAACGATGTAATTTGGGGGCCCATTGCGACCCTTCTAATTAAGCTATAAATATTTCCTTAGGCACAGGGGTTGGGGGCATGGTACCCTATTTTGGTACCGAGTTTGAGATTTATAGCTTAATATTAAAGCGAGTTATGTGGTCTTGAAAACTTACCCGTACATGCCTATTTTATGTTATTTTTTATTCCATTACGCGTTCTTTAACGAAGAAAGAGGATTGTTTTTATACAGAGAACATATTAGGCAGGCCAAACTATCGAAAATATTGTAAATAATATGAATAAAATAAATTTAATTGATTTTTCCTGTTTTTAAGCTCTGTTCTCACTTTCCCTAACTTAAAAAAATTATTTTTCATATATAGTTCCTTCTAAAATATAGAAAAAGACATTAAATGAATAATATAATGTAAAATTAACAATAGAAAAAAAAATAAACAAATTTTAAAAATTGTCCACACTGGAATTCGATCCCGCACCGTCTCGCTCAGCTGCTATCACGCTATCCGCTCCAGCACGATTACACGGTCAGCGAGCTACTTCATGGCTTCAAAAGCAATCTCGCGGTCAGTTTAACGATGTAATTTGGGGGCCCATTGCGACCCTCCTAATTAAGCTATAAATATTTCCTTAGGCACAGTGGTTATGGGCATGATACTCTATTTTGGTACCGAGTTTGAGATTTATAGCTTAATATTAAAGCGAGTTATGTGGTCTTGAAAACTTACCCGTCAATGCCTATTTTATGTTATTTTTTATTCCATTACGCGTTCTTTAACGAAGAAAGAGGATTGTTTTTATACAGAGAACATATTAGGCAGGCCAAACTATCGAAAATATTGTAAATAATATGAATAAATTAATTTTAATTGATTTTTCCTGTTTTTAAGCTCTGTTCTCACATTCCCGAACTTAAAAAAATTATTTTTCATATATAGTTCCTTCTAAAATATAGAAAAAGACATTAAATGAATAATATAATTTAAAATTAACAATAGAAAAAAAAATGAACAAATTTTAAAAATTGTCCACACTGGGATTCGAACCCGCGCCGTCTCGCTCAGCTGCTATCACGCTATCCGCTCCACCACGATTACACGGTCAGCGAGCTACTTCATGGCTTCAAAAGCAATCTCGCGGTCAGTTTAACGATGTAATTTGGGGGCCCATTGCGACCCTCCTAATTAAGCTATAAATATTTCCTTAGGCACAGGGGTTGGGGGCATGGTACCCTATTTTGGTACCGAGTTTGAGATTTATAGCTTAATATTAAAGCGAGTTATGTGGTCTTGAAAACTTACCCGTACATGCCTATTTTATGTTATTTTTTATTCCATTACGCGTTCTTTAACGAAGAAAGAGGATTGTTTTTATACAGAGAACATATTAGGCAGGCCAAACTATCGAAAATATTGTAAATAATATGAATAAATTAATTTTAATTGATTTTTCCTGTTTTTAAGCTCTGTTCTCACTTTCCCGAACTTAAAAAAATTATTTTTCATATATAGTTCCTTCTAAAATATAGAAAAAGACATTAAATGAATAATATAATGTAAAATTAACAATAGAAAAAAAAATAAACAAATTTTAAAAATTGTCCACACTGGGATTCGAACCCGCACCGTCTCGCTCAGCTGCTATCACGCTATCCGCTCCACCACGATTACACGGTCAGCGAGCTACTTCATGGCTTCAAAAGCAATCTCGCGGTCAGTTTAACGATGTAATTTGGGGGCCCATTGCGACCCTTCTAATTAAGCTATAAATATTTCCTTAGGCACAGCGGTTAAGGGCATGGTACCCTATTTTTGTACCGAGTTTGAGATTTATAGCTTAATATTAAAGCGAGTTATGTGGTCTTGAAAACTTACCCGTACATGCCTATTTTATGTTATTTTTTATTCCATTACGCGTTCTTTAACGAAGAAAGAGGATTGTTTTTATACAGAGAACATATTAGGCAGGCCAAACTATCGAAAATATTGTAAATAATATGAATAAATTAATTTTAATTGATTTTTCCTGTTTTTAAGCTCTGTTCTCACTTTCCCGAACTTAAAAAAATTATTTTTCATATATAGTTCCTTCTAAAATATAGAAAAAGACATTAAATGAATAATATAACGTAAAATTAACAATAGAAAAAAAAAATAAACAAATTTTAAAAATTGTCCACACTGGGATTCGAACCCGCACCGTCTCGCTCAGCTGCTATCACGCTATCCGCTCCACCACGATTACACGGTCAGCGAGCTACTTCATGGCTTCAAAAGCAATCTCGCGGTCAGTTTAACGATGTACTTTGGGGGCCCATTGCGACCCTCCTAATTAAGCTATAAATATTTCCTTAGGCAAAGTGGTTGGGGGTATGGTACCCTATTTTGGTACCGAGTTTGAGATTTATAGCTTAATATTAAAGCGAGTTATGTGGTCTTGAAAACTTACCCGTACATGCCTATTTTATGTTATTTTTTATTCCATTACGCGTTCTTTAACGAAGAAAGAGGATTGTTTTTATACAGAGAACATATTAGGCAGGCCAAACTATCGAAAATATTGTAAATAATATGAATAAATTAATTTTAATTGATTTTTCCTGTTTTTAAGCTCTGTTCTCACTTTCCCGAACTTAAAAAAATTATTTTTCATATATAGTTCCTTCTAAAATATAGAAAAAGACATTAAATGAATAATATAACGTAAAATTAACAATAGAAAAAAAAAATAAACAAATTTTAAAAATTGTCCACACTGGGATTCGAACCCGCACCGTCTCCCTCAGCTGCTATCACGCTATCCGTTCTACCACGATTACACGGTCAGCGAGCTACTTCATGGCTTCAAAAGCAATCTCGCGGTCAGTTTAACGATGTACTTTGGGGGCCCATTGCGACCCTCCTAATTAAGCTATAAATATTTCCT
Organism: Parasteatoda lunata; assembly: GCA_949128135.1. NCBI lineage: Eukaryota > Metazoa > Arthropoda > Arachnida > Araneae > Theridiidae > Parasteatoda > Parasteatoda lunata. Next base: position 81,411,015 of record OX421977.1, read on the forward strand.
TAGGCACAGGGGTTGGGGGCATGGTACCCTATTTTGGTACCGAGTTTGAGATTTATAGCTTAATATTAAAGCGAGTTATGTGGTCTTGAAAACTTACCCGTACATGCCTATTTTATGTTATTTTTTATTCCATTACGCGTTCTTTAACGAAGAAAGAGGATTGTTTTTATACAGAGAACATATTAGGCAGGCCAAACTATCGAAAATATTGTAAATAATATGAATAAATTAATTTTAATTGATTTTTCCTGTTTTTAAGCTCTGTTCTCACTTTCCCGAACTTAAAATAATTATTTTTCATATATAGTTCCTTCTAAAATATAGAAAAAGACATTAAATGAATAATATAATGTAAAATTAACAATAGAAAAAAAAATAAACAAATTTTAAAAATTGTCCACACTGGGATTCGAACCCGCACCGTCTCGCTCAGCTGCTATCACGCTATCCGCTCCACCACGATTACACGGTCAGCGAGCTACTTCATGGCTTCAAAAGCAATCTCGCTGTCAGTTTAACGATGTAATTTGGGGGCCCATTGCGGCCCTTCTAATTAAGCTATAAATATTTCCTTAGGCACAGGGGTTGGGGGCATGGTACCCTATTTTGGTACCGAGTTTGAGATTTATAGCTTAATATTAAAGCGAGTTATGTGGTCTTGAAAACTTACCCGTACATGCCTATTTTATGTTATTTTTTATTCCATTACGCGTTCTTTAACGAAGAAAGAGGATTGTTTTTATACAGAGAACATATTAGGCAGGCCAAACTATCGAAAATATTGTAAATAATATGAATAAAATAAATTTAATTGATTTTTCCTGTTTTTAAGCTCTGTTCTCACTTTCCCTAACTTAAAAAAATTATTTTTCATATATAGTTCCTTCTAAAATATAGAAAAAGACATTAAATGAATAATATAATGTAAAATTAACAATAGAAAAAAAAATAAACAAATTTTAAAAATTGTCCACACTGGAATTCGATCTCGCACCGTCTCGCTCAGCTGCTATCACGCTATCCGCTCCAGCACGATTACACGGTCAGCGAGCTACTTCATGGCTTCAAAAGCAATCTCGCGGTCAGTTTAACGATGTAATTTGGGGGCCCATTGCGACCCTCCTAATTAAGCTATAAATATTTCCTTAGGCACAGTGGTTATGGGCATGATACTCTATTTTGGTACCGAGTTTGAGATTTATAGCTTAATATTAAAGCGAGTTATGTGGTCTTGAAAACTTACCCGTCAATGCCTATTTTATGTTATTTTTTATTCCATTACGCGTTCTTTAACGAAGAAAGAGGATTGTTTTTATACAGAGAACATATTAGGCAGGCCAAACTATCGAAAATATTGTAAATAATATGAATAAATTAATTTTAATTGATTTTTCCTGTTTTTAAGCTCTGTTCTCACATTCCCGAACTTAAAAAAATTATTTTTCATATATAGTTCCTTCTAAAATATAGAAAAAGACATTAAATGAATAATATAATTTAAAATTAACAATAGAAAAAAAAATAAACAAATTTTAAAAATTGTCCACACTGGGATTCGAACCCGCGCCGTCTCGCTCAGCTGCTATCACGCTATCCGCTCCACCACGATTACACGGTCAGCGAGCTACTTCATGGCTTCAAAAGCAATCTCGCGGTCAGTTTAACGATGTAATTTGGGGGCCCATTGCGACCCTCCTAATTAAGCTATAAATATTTCCTTAGGCACAGGGGTTGGGGGCATGGTACCCTATTTTGGTACCGAGTTTGAGATTTATAGCTTAATATTAAAGCGAGTTATGTGGTCTTGAAAACTTACCCGTACATGCCTATTTTATGTTATTTTTTATTCCATTACGCGTTCTTTAACGAAGAAAGAGGATTGTTTTTATACAGAGAACATATTAGGCAGGCCAAACTATCGAAAATATTGTAAATAATATGAATAAATTAATTTTAATTGATTTTTCCTGTTTTTAAGCTCTGTTCTCACTTTCCCGAACTTAAAAAAATTATTTTTCATATATAGTTCCTTCTAAAATATAGAAAAAGACATTAAATGAATAATATAATGTAAAATTAACAATAGAAAAAAAAATAAACAAATTTTAAAAATTGTCCACACTGGGATTCGAACCCGCACCGTCTCGCTCAGCTGCTATCACGCTATCCGCTCCACCACGATTACACGGTCAGCGAGCTACTTCATGGCTTCAAAAGCAATCTCGCGGTCAGTTTAACGATGTAATTTGGGGGCCCATTGCGACCCTTCTAATTAAGCTATAAATATTTCCTTAGGCACAGCGGTTGGGGGCATGGTACCCTATTTTTGTACCGAGTTTGAGATTTATAGCTTAATATTAAAGCGAGTTATGTGGTCTTGAAAACTTACCCGTACATGCCTATTTTATGTTATTTTTTATTCCATTACGCGTTCTTTAACGAAGAAAGAGGATTGTTTTTATACAGAGAACATATTAGGCAGGCCAAACTATCGAAAATATTGTAAATAATATGAATAAATTAATTTTAATTGATTTTTCCTGTTTTTAAGCTCTGTTCTCACTTTCCCGAACTTAAAAAAATTATTTTTCATATATAGTTCCTTCTAAAATATAGAAAAAGACATTAAATGAATAATATAACGTAAAATTAACAATAGAAAAAAAAAATAAACAAATTTTAAAAATTGTCCACACTGGGATTCGAACCCGCACCGTCTCGCTCAGCTGCTATCACGCTATCCGCTCCACCACGATTACACGGTCAGCGAGCTACTTCATGGCTTCAAAAGCAATCTCGCGGTCAGTTTAACGATGTACTTTGGGGGCCCATTGCGACCCTCCTAATTAAGCTATAAATATTTCCTTAGGCAAAGTGGTTGGGGGTATGGTACCCTATTTTGGTACCGAGTTTGAGATTTATAGCTTAATATTAAAGCGAGTTATGTGGTCTTGAAAACTTACCCGTACATGCCTATTTTATGTTATTTTTTATTCCATTACGCGTTCTTTAACGAAGAAAGAGGATTGTTTTTATACAGAGAACATATTAGGCAGGCCAAACTATCGAAAATATTGTAAATAATATGAATAAATTAATTTTAATTGATTTTTCCTGTTTTTAAGCTCTGTTCTCACTTTCCCGAACTTAAAAAAATTATTTTTCATATATAGTTCCTTCTAAAATATAGAAAAAGACATTAAATGAATAATATAATGTAAAATTAACAATAGAAAAAAAAATAAACAAATTTTAAAAATTGTCCACACTGGGATTCGAACCCGCACCGTCTCGCTCAGCTGCTATCACGCTATCCGCTCCACCACGATTACACGGTCAGCGAGCTACTTCATGGCTTCAAAAGCAATCTCGCGGTCAGTTTAACGATGTAATTTGGGGGCCCATTGCGACCCTTCTAATTAAGCTATAAATATTTCCTTAGGCACAGCGGTTGGGGGCATGGTACCCTATTTTTGTACCGAGTTTGAGATTTATAGCTTAATATTAAAGCGAGTTATGTGGTCTTGAAAACTTACCCGTACATGCCTATTTTATGTTATTTTTTATTCCATTACGCGTTCTTTAACGAAGAAAGAGGATTGTTTTTATACAGAGAACATATTAGGCAGGCCAAACTATCGAAAATATTGTAAATAATATGAATAAATTAATTTTAATTGATTTTTCCTGTTTTTAAGCTCTGTTCTCACTTTCCCGAACTTAAAAAAATTATTTTTCATATATAGTTCCTTCTAAAATATAGAAAAAGACATTAAATGAATAATATAACGTAAAATTAACAATAGAAAAAAAAAATAAACAAATTTTAAAAATTGTCCACACTGGGATTCGAACCCGCACCGTCTCGCTCAGCTGCTATCACGCTATCCGCTCCACCACGATTACACGGTCAGCGAGCTACTTCATGGCTTCAAAAGCAATCTCGCGGTCAGTTTAACGATGTACTTTGGGGGCCCATTGCGACCCTCCTAATTAAGCTATAAATATTTCCTTAGGCAAAGTGGTTGGGGGTATGGTACCCTATTTTGGTACCGAGTTTGAGATTTATAGCTTAATATTAAAGCGAGTTATGTGGTCTTGAAAACTTACCCGTACATGCCTATTTTATGTTATTTTTTATTCCATTACGCGTTCTTTAACGAAGAAAGAGGATTGTTTTTATACAGAGAACATATTAGGCAGGCCAAACTATCGAAAATATTGTAAATAATATGAATAAATTAATTTTAATTGATTTTTCCTGTTTTTAAGCTCTGTTCTCACTTTCCCGAACTTAAAAAAATTATTTTTCATATATAGTTCCTTCTAAAATATAGAAAAAGACATTAAATGAATAATATAATGTAAAATTAACAATAGAAAAAAAAATAAACAAATTTTAAAAATTGTCCACACTGGGATTCGAACCCGCACCGTCTCGCTCAGCTGCTATCACGCTATCCGCTCCACCACGATTACACGGTCAGCGAGCTACTTCATGGCTTCAAAAGCAATCTCGCGGTCAGTTTAACGATGTAATTTGGGGGCCCATTGCGACCCTTCTAATTAAGCTATAAATATTTCCTTAGGCACAGCGGTTGGGGGCATGGTACCCTATTTTTGTACCGAGTTTGAGATTTATAGCTTAATATTAAAGCGAGTTATGTGGTCTTGAAAACTTACCCGTACATGCCTATTTTATGTTATTTTTTATTCCATTACGCGTTCTTTAACGAAGAAAGAGGATTGTTTTTATACAGAGAACATATTAGGCAGGCCAAACTATCGAAAATATTGTAAATAATATGAATAAATTAATTTTAATTGATTTTTCCTGTTTTTAAGCTCTGTTCTCACTTTCCCGAACTTAAAAAAATTATTTTTCATATATAGTTCCTTCTAAAATATAGAAAAAGACATTAAATGAATAATATAACGTAAAATTAACAATAGAAAAAAAAAATAAACAAATTTTAAAAATTGTCCACACTGGGATTCGAACCCGCACCGTCTCGCTCAGCTGCTATCACGCTATCCGCTCCACCACGATTACACGGTCAGCGAGCTACTTCATGGCTTCAAAAGCAATCTCGCGGTCAGTTTAACGATGTACTTTGGGGGCCCATTGCGACCCTCCTAATTAAGCTATAAATATTTCCTTAGGCAAAGTGGTTGGGGGTATGGTACCCTATTTTGGTACCGAGTTTGAGATTTATAGCTTAATATTAAAGCGAGTTATGTGGTCTTGAAAACTTACCCGTACATGCCTATTTTATGTTATTTTTTATTCCATTACGCGTTCTTTAACGAAGAAAGAGGATTGTTTTTATACAGAGAACATATTAGGCAGGCCAAACTATCGAAAATATTGTAAATAATATGAATAAATTAATTTTAATTGATTTTTCCTGTTTTTAAGCTCTGTTCTCACTTTCCCGAACTTAAAAAAATTATTTTTCATATATAGTTCCTTCTAAAATATAGAAAAAGACATTAAATGAATAATATAACGTAAAATTAACAATAGAAAAAAAAAATAAACAAATTTTAAAAATTGTCCACACTGGGATTCGAACCCGCACCGTCTCCCTCAGCTGCTATCACGCTATCCGTTCTACCACGATTACACGGTCAGCGAGCTACTTCATGGCTTCAAAAGCAATCTCGCGGTCAGTTTAACGATGTACTTTGGGGGCCCATTGCGACCCTCCTAATTAAGCTATAAATATTTCCTTAGGCACAGGGGTTGGGGGCATGGTACCCTATTTTGGTACCGAGTTTGAGATTTATAGCTTAATATTAAAGCGAGTTATGTGGTCTTGAAAACTTACCCGTACATGCCTATTTTATGTTATTTTTTATTCCATTACGCGTTCTTTAACGAAGAAAGAGGATTGTTTTTATACAGAGAACATATTAGGCAGGCCAAACTATCGAAAATATTGTAAATAATATGAATAAATTAATTTTAATTGATTTTTCCTGTTTTTAAGCTCTGTTCTCACTTTCCCGAACTTAAAATAATTATTTTTCATATATAGTTCCTTCTAAAATATAGAAAAAGACATTAAATGAATAATATAATGTAAAATTAACAATAGAAAAAAAAATAAACAAATTTTAAAAATTGTCCACACTGGGATTCGAACCCGCACCGTCTCGCTCAGCTGCTATCACGCTATCCGCTCCACCACGATTACACGGTCAGCGAGCTACTTCATGGCTTCAAAAGCAATCTCGCTGTCAGTTTAACGATGTAATTTGGGGGCCCATTGCGACCCTTCTAATTAAGCTATAAATATTTCCTTAGGCACAGGGGTTGGGGGCATGGTACCCTATTTTGGTACCGAATTTGAGATTTATAGCTTAATATTAAAGCGAGTTATGTGGTCTTGAAAACTTACCCGTACATGCCTATTTTATGTTATTTTTTATTCCATTACGCGTTCTTTAACGAAGAAAGAGGATTGTTTTTATACAGAGAACATATTAGGCAGGCCAAACTATCGAAAATATTGTAAATAATATGAATAAAATAAATTTAATTGATTTTTCCTGTTTTTAAGCTCTGTTCTCACTTTCCCTAACTTAAAAAAATTATTTTTCATATATAGTTCCTTCTAAAATATAGAAAAAGACATTAAATGAATAATATAATGTAAAATTAACAATAGAAAAAAAAATAAACAAATTTTAAAAATTGTCCACACTGGAATTCGATCCCGCACCGTCTCGCTCAGCTGCTATCACGCTATCCGCTCCAGCACGATTACACGGTCAGCGAGCTACTTCATGGCTTCAAAAGCAATCTCGCGGTCAGTTTAACGATGTAATTTGGGGGCCCATTGCGACCCTCCTAATTAAGCTATAAATATTTCCTTAGGCACAGTGGTTATGGGCATGATACTCTATTTTGGTACCGAGTTTGAGATTTATAGCTTAATATTCAAGCGAGTTATGTGGTCTTGAAAACTTACCCGTCAATGCCTATTTTATGTTATTTTTTATTCCATTACGCGTTCTTTAACGAAGAAAGAGGATTGTTTTTATACAGAGAACATATTAGGCAGGCCAAACTATCGAAAATATTGTAAATAATATGAATAAATTAATTTTAATTGATTTTTCCTGTTTTTAAGCTCTGTTCTCACTTTCCCGAACTTAAAAAAATTATTTTTCATATATAGTTCCTTCTAAAATATAGAAAAAGACATTAAATGAATAATGTAATGTAAAATTAACAATAGAAAAAAAAAATAAACAAATTTTAAAAATTGTCCACACTGGGATTCGAACCCGCACCGGCTCGCTCAGCTGCTATCACGCTATCCGCTCCAGCACGATTACACGGTCAGCGAGCTACTTCATGGCTTCAAAAGCAATCTCGCGGTCAGTTTAACGATGTAATTTGGGGGCCCATTGCGACCCTCCTAATTAAGCTATAAATATTTCCTTAGGCACAGTGGTTATGGGCATGATACTCTATTTTGGTACCGAGTTTGAGATTTATAGCTTAATATTAAAGCGAGTTATGTGATCTTGAAAACTTACCCGTCAATGCCTATTTTATGTTATTTTTTATTCCATTACGCGTTCTTAAACGAAGAAAGAGGATTGTTTTTATACAGAGAACATATTAGGCAGGCCAAACTATCGAAAATATTGTAAATAATATGAATAAATTAATTTTAATTGATTTTTCCTGTTTTTAAGCTCTGTTCTCACTTTCCCGAACTTAAAAAAATTATTTTTCATATATAGTTCCTTCTAAAATATAGAAAAAGACATTAAATGAATAATGTAATGTAAAATTAACAATAGAAAAAAAAATAAACAAATTTTAAAAATTGTCCACACTGGGATTCGAACCCGCACCGGCTCGCTCAGCTGCTATCACGCTATCCGCTCCACCACGATTACACGGTCAGCGAGCTACTTCATGGCTTCAAAAGCAATCTCGCGGTCAGTTTAACGATGTACTTTGGGGGCCCATTGCGACCCTCCTAAATAAGCTATAAATATTTCCTTAGGCACAGGGGTTGGGGGCATGGTACCCTATTTTGGTACCGAGTTTGAGATTTATAGCTTAATATTAAAGCGAGTTATGTGGTCTTGAAAACTTACCCGTACATGCCTATTTTATGTTATTTTTTATTCCATTACGCGTTCTTTAACGAAGAAAGAGGATTGTTTTTATACAGAGAACATATTAGGCAGGCCAAACTATCGAAAATATTGTAAATAATATGAATAAATTAATTTTAATTGATTTTTCCTATTTTTAAGCTCTGTTCTCACTTTCCCGAACTTAAAAAAATTATTTTTCATATATAGTTCCTTCTAAAATATAGAAAAAGACATTAAATGAATAATATAATGTAAAATTAACAATAGAAAAAAAAATAAACAAATTTTAAAAATTGTCCACACTGGGATTCGAACCCGCACCGTCTCGCTCAGCTGCTATCACGCTATCCGCTCTACCACGATTACACGGTCAGCGAGCTACTTCATGGCTTCAAAAGCAATCTCGCGGTCAGTTTAACGATGTACTTTGGGGGCCCATTGCGACCCTCCTAATTAAGCTATAAATATTTCCTTAGGCACAGTGGTTGGGGGCATGGTACCCTATTTTGGTACCGAGTTTGAGATTTATAGCTTAATATTAAAGCGAGTTATGTGGTCTTGAAAACTTACCCATACATGCCTATTTTATGTTATTTTTTATTCCATTACGCGTTCATTAACAAAGAAAGAGGATTGTTTTTATACAGAGAACATATTAGGCAGGCCAAACTATCGAAAGCATTGTAAATAATATGAATAAAATAATTTTAATTGATTTTTCCCGTTTTTAAGCTCTGTTCTCACTTTCCCGAACTTAAAAAAATTATTTTTCATATATAGTTCCTTCTAAAATATGGAAAAAGACATTAAATGAATAATATAATGTAAAATTAACAATAGAAAAAAAAATAAACAAATTTTAAAAATTGTCCACACTGGAATTCGAACCCGCACCGTCTCGCTCAGCTGCTATCACGCTATCCGCTCCACCACGATTACACGGTCAGCGAGCTACTTCATGGCTTCAAAAGCAATCTCGCGGTCAGTTTAACGATGTACTTTGTGGGCCCATTGCGACCCTCCTAATTAAGCTATAAATATTTCCTTAGGCACAGGGGTTGGGGGCATGGTACCCTATTTTGGTACCGAGTTTGAGATTTATAGCTTAATATTAAAGCGAGTTATGTGGTCTTGTAAACTTACCCGTACATGCCTATTTTATGTTATTTTTTATTCCATTACGCGTTCTTTAACGAAGAAAGAGGATTGTTTTTATACAGAGAACATATTAGGCAGGCCAAACTATCGAAAATATTGTAAATAATATGAATAAATTAATTTTAATTGATTTTTCCTGTTTTTAAGCTCTGTTCTCACTTTCCCGAACTTAAAAAAATTATTTTTCATATATAGTTCCTTCTAAAATATAGAAAAAGACATTAAATGAATAATATAATGTAAAATTAACAATAGAAAAAAAAAATAAACAAATTTTAAAAATTGTCCACACTGGGATTCGAACCCGCACCGTCTCGCTCAGCAGCTATCACGCTATCCGCTCTACCACGATTACACGGTCAGCGAGCTACTTCATGGCTTCAAAAGCAATCTCGCGGTCAGTTTAACGATGTACTTTGGGGGCCCATTGCGACCCTCCTAATTAAGCTGTAAATATTTCCTTAGGCACAGGGGTTGGGGGCATGATACCCTATTTTGGTACCGAGTTTGAGATTTATAGCTTAATATTAAAGCGAGTTATGTGGTCTTGAAAACTTACCCGTACATGCCTATTTTATGTTATTTTTTATTCCATTACGCGTTCTTTAACGAAGAAAGAGGATTGTTTTTATACAGAGAACATATTAGGCAGGACAAACCATCGAAAGTATTGTAAATAATATGAATAAATTAATTTTAATTGATTTTTCCTGTTTTTAAGCTCTGTTCTCACTTTCCCGAACTTAAAAAAATTATTTTTCATATATAGTTCCTTCTAAAATATAGAAAAAGACATTAAATGAATAATATAATGTAAAATTAACAATAGAAAAAAAAATAAACAAATTTTAAAAATTGTTCACACTGGGATTCGAACCCGCACCGTCTCGCTCCGCTGCTATCACGCTATCCGCTCCACCACGATTACACGGTCAGCGAGCTACTTCATGGCTTCAAAAGCAATCTCGCGGTCAGTTTAACGATGTACTTTGGGGGCCCATTGCGACCCTCCTAATTAAGCTATAAATATTTCCTTAGGCACAGGGGTTGGGGGCATGGAACCCTATTATGGTACCGAGTTGGAGATTTGTAGCTTAATATTAAAGCGAGTTATGTGGTCTTGAAAACTTACCCGTACATGCCTATTTTATGTTATTTTTTATTCCATTACGCGTTCTTTAACGAAGAAAGAGGATTGTTTTTATACAGAGAACATATTAGGCAGGCCAAACTATCGAAAGTATTGTAAATAATATGAATAAATTAATTTTAATTGACTTTTCCTGTTTTTAAGCTCTGTTCTCACTTTCCCGAACTTAAAAAAATTATTTTTCATATATAGTTCCTTCTAAAATATAGAAAAAGACATTAAATGAATAATATAATGTAAAATTAACAATAGAAAAAAAAAATAAACAAATTTTAAAAATTGTCCACACTGGGATTCGAACCCGCACCGTCTCGCTCAGCTGCTATCACGCTATCCGCTCTACCACGATTACACGGTCAGCGAGCTACTTCATGGCTTCAAAAGCAATCTCGCGGTCAGTTTAACGATGTACTTTGGGGGCCCATTGCGACCCTCCTAATTAAGCTGTAAATATTTCCTTAGGCACAGGGGTTGGGGGCATGATACCCTATTTTGGTACCGAGTTTGAGATTTATAGCTTAATATTAAAGCGAGTTATGTGGTCTTGAAAACTTACCCGTACATGCCTATTTTATGTTATTTTTTATTCCATTACGCGTTCTTTAACGAAGAAAGAGGATTGTTTTTATACAGAGAACATATTAGGCAGGACAAACCATCGAAAGTATTGTAAATAATATGAATAAATTAATTTTAATTGATTTTTCCTGTTTTTAAGCTCTGTTCTCACTTTCCCAAACTTAAAAAAATTATTTTTCATATATAGTTCCTTCTAAAATATAGAAAAAGACATTAAATGAATAATATAATGTAAAATTAACAATAGAAAAAAAAATAAACAAATTTTAAAAATTGTTCACACTGGGATTCGAACCCGCACCGTCTCGCTCCGCTGCTATCACGCTATCCGCTCCACCACGATTACACGGTCAGCGAGCTACTTCATGGCTTCAAAAGCAATCTCGCGGTCAGTTTAACGATGTACTTTGGGGGCCCATTGCGACCCTCCTAATTAAGCTATAAATATTTCCTTAGGCACAGGGGTTGGGGGCATGGTACCCTATTATGGTACCGAGTTGGAGATTTGTAGCTTAATATTAAAGCGAGTTATGTGGTCTTGAAAACTTACCCGTACATGCCTATTTTATGTTATTTTTTATTCCATTACGCGTTCTTTAACGAAGAAAGAGGATTGTTTTTATACAGAGAACATATTAGGCAGGCCAAACTATCGAAAGTATTGTAAATAATATGAATAAATTAATTTTAATTGACTTTTCCTGTTTTTAAGCTCTGTTCTCACTTTCCCGAACTTAAAAAAATTATTTTTCATATATAGTTCCTTCTAAAATATAGAAAAAGACATTAAATGAATAATATAATGTAAAATTAACAATAGAAAAAAAAATAAACAAATTTTAAAAATTGTCCACACTGGGATTCGAACCCACACCGTCTCGCTCAGCTGCTATCACGCTATCCGCTCCACCACGATTACACGGTCAGCGAGCTACTTCATGGCTTCAAAAGCAATCTCGCTGTCAGTTTAACGATGTAATTTGGGGGCCCATTGCGACCCTTCTAATTAAGCTATAAATATTTCCTTAGGCACAGGGGTTGGGGGCATGTTACCCTATTTTAAAACCGAGTTTGAGATTTATAGCTTAATATTAAAGCGAGTTATGTGGTCTTGAAAACTTACCCGTACATGCCTATTTTATGTTATTTTTTATTATATTACGCGTTCTTTAACGAAGAAAGAGGATTGTTTTTATACAGAGAACATATTAGGCAGGCCAAACTATCGAAAATATTGTAAATAATATGAATAAAATAAATTTAATTGATTTTTCCTGTTTTTAAGCTCTGTTCTCACTTTCCCTAACTTAAAAAAATTATTTTTCATATATAGTTCCTTCTAAAATATAGAAAAAGACATTAAATGAATAATATAATGTAAAATTAACAATAGAAAAAAAAATAAACAAATTTTAAAAATTGTCCACACTGGAATTCGATCCCGCACCGTCTCGCTCAGCTGCTATCACGTTATCCGCTCCACCACGATTACACGGTCAGCGAGCTACTTCATGGCTTCAAAAGCAATCTCGCGGTCAGTTTAACGATGTACTTTCGGGGCCCATTGCGACCCTCCTAATTAAGCTATAAATATTTCCTTAGGCACAGTGGTTGGGGGCATGATACTCTATTTTGGTACCGAGTTTGAGATTTATAGCTTAATATTAAAGCGAGTTATGTGGTCTTGAAAACTTACCCGTCAATGCCTATTTTATGTTATTTTTTATTCCATTACGCGTTCTTTAACGAAGAAAGAGGATTGTTTTTATACAGAGAACATATTAGGCAGGCCAAACTATCGAAAATATTGTAAATAATATGAATAAATTAATTTTAATTGATTTTTCCTGTTTTTAAGCTCTGTTCTCACTTTCCCGAACTTAAAAAAATTATTTTTCATATATAGTTCCTTCTAAAATATAGAAAAAGACATTAAATGAATAATATAATGTAAAATTAACAATAGAAAAAAAAATAAACAAATTTTAAAAATTGTCCACACTGGGATTCGAACCCGCACCGTCTCGCTCAGCTGCTATCACGCTATCCGCTCCACCACGATTACACGGTCAGCGAGCTACTTCATGGCTTCAAAAGCAATCTCGCGGTCAGTTTAACGATGTACTTTGGGGGCCCATTGCGACCCTCCTAATTAAGCTATAAATATTTCCTTAGGCACAGGGGTTGGGGGCATGGTACCCTATTTTGGTACCGAGTTTGAGATTTATAGCTTAATATTAAAGCGAGTTATGTGGTCTTGAAAACTTACCCGTACATGCCTATTTTATGTTATTTTTTATTCCATTACACGTTCTTTAACGAAGAAAGAGGATTGTTTTTATACAGAGAACATATTAGGCAGGCCAAACTATCGAAAATATTGTAAATAATATGAATAAATTAATTTTAATTGATTTTTCCTATTTTTAAGCTCTGTTCTCACTTTCCCGAACTTAAAAAAATTATTTTTCATATATAGTTCCTTCTAAAATATAGAAAAAGACATTAAATGAATAATATAATGTAAAATTAACAATAGAAAAAAAAATAAACAAATTTTAAAAATTGTCCACACTGGGATTCGAACCCGCACCGTCTCGCTCAGCTGCTATCACGCTATCCGCTCTACCACGATTACACGGTCAGCGAGCTACTTCATGGCTTCAAAAGCAATCTCGCGGTCAGTTTAACGATGTACTTTGGGGGCCCATTGCGACCCTCCTAATTAAGCTATAAATATTTCCTTAGGCACAGTGGTTGGGGGCATGGTACCCTATTTTGGTACCGAGTTTGAGATTTATAGCTTAATATTAAAGCGAGTTATGTGGTCTTGAAAACTTACCCGTACATGCCTATTTTATGTTATTTTTTATTCCATTACGCGTTCATTAACGAAGAAAGAGGATTGTTTTTATACAGAGAACATATTAGGCAGGCCAAACTATCGAAAATATTGTAAATAATATGAATAAAATAATTTTAATTGATTTTTCCCGTTTTTAAGCTCTGTTCTCACTTTCCCGAACTTAAAAAAATTATTTTTCATATATAGTTCCTTCTAAAATATAGAAAAAGACATTAAATGAATAATATAATGTAAAATTAACAATAGAAAAAAAAATAAACAAATTTTAAAAATTGTCCACACTGGAATTCGAACCCGCACCGTCTCGCTCAGCTGCTATCACGCTATCCGCTCCACCACGATTACACGGTCAGCGAGCTACTTCATGGCTTCAAAAGCAATCTCGCGGTCAGTTTAACGATGTACTTTGTGGGCCCATTGCGACCCTCCTAATTAAGCTATAAATATTTCCTTAGGCACAGGGGTTGGGGGCATGGTACCCTATTTTGGTACCGAGTTTGAGATTCATAGCTTAATATTAAAGCGAGTTATGTGGTCTTGAAAACTTACCCGTACATGCCTATTTTATGTTATTTTTTATTCCATTACGCGTTCTTTAACGAAGAAAGAGGATTGTTTTTATACAGAGAACATATTAGGCAGGCCAAACTATCGAAAATATTGTAAAAAAATATGAATAAATTAATTTTAATTGATTTTTCCTGTTTTTAAGCTCTGTTCTCACTTTCCCGAACTTAAAAAAATTATTTTTCATATATAGTTCCTTCTAAAATATAGAAAAAGACATTAAATGAATAATATAATGTAAAATTAACAATAGAAAAAAAAAATAAACAAATTTTAAAAATTGTCCACACTGGGATTCGAACCCGCACCGTCTCGCTCAGCTGCTATCACGCTATCCGCTCTACCACGATTACACGGTCAGCGAGCTACTTCATGGCTTCAAAAGCAATCTCGCGGTCAGTTTAACGATGTACTTTGGGGGCCCATTGCGACCCTCCTAATTAAGCTGTAAATATTTCCTTAGGCACAGGGGTTGGGGGCATGATACCCTATTTTGGTACCGAGTTTGAGATTTATAGCTTAATATTAAAGCGAGTTATGTGGTCTTGAAAACTTACCCGTACATGCCTATTTTATGTTATTTTTTATTCCATTACGCGTTCATTAACGAAGAAAGAGGATTGTTTTTATACAGAGAACATATTAGGCAGGCCAAACTATCGAAAATATTGTAAATAATATGAATAAAATAATTTTAATTGATTTTTCCCGTTTTTAAGCTCTGTTCTCACTTTCCCGAACTTAAAAAAATTATTTTTCATATATAGTTCCTTCTAAAATATAGAAAAAGACATTAAATGAATAATATAATGTAAAATTAACAATAGAAAAAAAAAATAAACAAATTTTAAAAATTGTCCACACTGGAATTCGAACCCGCACCGTCTCGCTCAGCTGCTATCACGCTATCCGCTCCACCACGATTACACGGTCAGCGAGCTACTTCATGGCTTCAAAAGCAATCTCGCGGTCAGTTTAACGATGTACTTTGTGGGCCCATTGCGACCCTCCTAATTAAGTTATAAATATTTCCTTAGGCACAGGGGTTGGGGGCATGGTACCCTATTTTGGTACCGAGTTTGAGATTCATAGCTTAATATTAAAGCGAGTTATGTGGTCTTGAAAACTTACCCGTACATGCCTATTTTATGTTATTTTTTATTCCATTACGCGTTCTTTAACGAAGAAAGAGGATTGTTTTTATACAGAGAACATATTAGGCAGGCCAAACTATCGAAAATATTGTAAATAATATGAATAAATTAATTTTAATTGATTTTTCCTGTTTTTAAGCTCTGTTCTCACTTTCCCGAACTTAAAAAAATTATTTTTCATATATAGTTCCTTCTAAAATATAGAAAAAGACATTAAATGAATAATATAATGTAAAATTAACAATAGAAAAAAAAAATAAACAAATTTTAAAAATTGTCCACACTGGGATTCGAATCCGCACCGTCTCGCTCAGCTGCTATCACGCTATCCGCTCTACCACGATTACACGGTCAGCGAGCTACTTCATGGCTTCAAAAGCAATCTCGCGGTCAGTTTAACGATGTACTTTGGGGGCCCATTGCGACCCTCCTAATTAAGCTGTAAATATTTCCTTAGGCACAGGGGTTGGGGGCATGATACCCTATTTTGGTACCGAGTTTGAGATTTATAGCTTAATATTAAAGCGAGTTATGTGGTCTTGAAAACTTACCCGTACATGCCTATTTTATGTTATTTTTTATTCCATTACGCGTTCTTTAACGAAGAAAGAGGATTGTTTTTATACAGAGAACATATTAGGCAGGCCAAACCATCGAAAGTATTGTAAATAATATGAATAAATTAATTTTAATTGATTTTTCCTGTTTTTAAGCTCTGTTCTCACTTTCCCGAACTTAAAAAAATTATTTTT
The DNA here is from genome assembly GCA_949128135.1 of Parasteatoda lunata. Lineage (NCBI taxonomy): Eukaryota > Metazoa > Arthropoda > Arachnida > Araneae > Theridiidae > Parasteatoda > Parasteatoda lunata. The sequence continues at coordinate 81,427,368 of OX421977.1, forward strand.
CATATATAGTTCCTTCTAAAATATAGAAAAAGACATTAAATGAATAATATAATGTAAAATTAACAATAGAAAAAAAAATCAACAAATTTTAAAAATTGTTCACACTGGGATTCGAACCCGCACCGTCTCGCTCCGCTGCTATCACGCTATCCGCTCCACCACGATTACACGGTCAGCGAGCTACTTCATGGCTTCAAAAGCAATCTCGCGGTCAGTTTAACGATGTACTTTGGGGGCCCATTGCGACCCTCCTAATTAAGCTATAAATATTTCCTTAGGCACAGGGGTTGGGGGCATGGTACCCTATTATGGTACCGAGTTGGAGATTTGTAGCTTAATATTAAAGCGAGTTATGTGGTCTTGAAAACTTACCCGTACATGCCTATTTTATGTTATTTTTTATTCCATTACGCGTTCTTTAACGAAGAAAGAGGATTGTTTTTATACAGAGAACATATTAGGCAGGCCAAACTATCGAAAGTATTGTAAATAATATGAATAAATTAATTTTAATTGATTTTTCCTGTTTTTAAGCTCTGTTCTCACTTTCCCGAACTTAAAAAAATTATTTTTCATATATAGTTCCTTCTAAAATATAGAAAAAGACATTAAATGAATAATATAATGTAAAATTAACAATAGAAAAAAAAATAAACAAATTTTAAAAATTGTCCACACTGGGATTCGAACCCACACCGTCTCGCTCAGCTGCTATCACGTTATCCGCTCCACCACGATTACACGGTCAGCGAGCTACTTCATGGCTTCAAAAGCAATCTCGCGGTCTGTTTAACGATGTACTTTGGGGGCCCATTGCGATCCTCCTAATTAAGCTATAAATATTTCCTTAGGCACAGGAGTTGGGGGCATGGTACCCTATTTTGGTACCGAGTTTGAGATTTATAGCTTAATATTAAAGCGAGTTATGTGGTCTTGTAAACTTACTCGTACATGCCTATTTTATGTTATTTTTTATTCCATTACGCGTTCTTTAACGAAGAAAGAGGATTGTTTTTATACAGAGAACATATTAGGCAGGCCAAACTATCGAAAGTATTGTAAATAATATGAATAAATTAATTTTAATTGATTTTTCCTGTTTTTAAGCTCTGTTCTCACTTTCCCGAACTTAAAAAAATTATTTTTCATATATAGTTCCTTCTAAAATATAGAAAAAGACATTAAATGAATAATATAACGTAAAATTAACAATAGAAAAAAAATAAACAAATCTTAAAAATCGTCCACACTGGGATTCGAACCCGCACCGTCTCGCTCAGCTGCTATCAAGCTATCCGCTCCACCACGATTACACGGTCAGCGAGCTATTTCATGGCTTCAAAAGCAATCTCGCGGTCAGTTTAACGATGTACTTTGGGGGCCCATTGCGACCCTCCTAATTAAGCTATAAATATTTCCTTAGGCACAGGGGTTGGGGGCATGGTACCCTATTTTGGTACCGAGTTTGATATTTATAGCTTAATATTAAAGCGAGTTATGTGGTCTTAAAAACTTACCCGTACATGCTTATTTTATGTTATTTTTTATTCCATTACGCGTTCTTTAACGAAGAAAGAGGATTTTTTTTATACAGAGAACATATTAGGCAAGCCAAACTATCGAAAATATTGTAAATAATATGAATAAATTAATTTTAATTGATTTTTCCTGTTTTTAAGCTCTGTTCTCACTTTCCCGAAATAAAAAAATTATTTTTCATATATAGTTCCTTCTAAAATATAGAAAAAGACATTAAATGAATAATATAATGTAAAATTAACAATAGAAAAAAAAATAAACAAATTTTAAAAATTGTCCACACTGGGATTCGAACCCGCACCGTCTCGCTCAGCTGCTATCACGCAATCCGCTCCACCACGATTACACGGTCAGCGAGCTACTTCATGGCTTCAAAAGCAATCTCGCGGTCAGTTTAACGATGTACTTTGGGGGCCCATTGCGACCCTCCTAATTAAGCTATAAATATTTCCTTAGGCACAGGGGTTGGGGGCATGGTACCCTATTTTGGTACCGAGTTTGAGATTTATAGCTTAATATTAAAGCGAGTTATGTGGTCTTGAAAACTTACCCGTACATGCCTATTTTATGTTATTTTTTATTCCATTACGCGTTCTTTAACGAAGAAAGAGGATTGTTTTTATACAGAGAACATATTAGGCAGGCCAAACTATCGAAAGAATTGTAAATCATATGAATAAATTAATTTTAATTAATTTTTCCTGTTTTTATGCTCTGTTCTCACTTTCAAGAACTTAAAAAAATTATTTTTCATATATAGTTCCTTCTAAAATATAGAAAAAGACATTAAATGAATAATATAACGTAAAATTAACAATAGAAAAAAAAAAAACAAATTTTAAAAATTGTCCACACTGGGATTCGAACCCGCACCGTCTCGCTCAGCTGCTATCACGCTATCCGCTCCACCACGATTACACGGTCAGCGAGCTACTTCATGGCTTCAAAAGCAATCTCGCGGTCAGTTTAACGATGTACTTTGGGGGCCCATTGCGACCCTCCTAATTAAGCTATAAATATATCCTTAGGCACAGGGGTTGGGGGCATGGTACCCTATTTTGTTACCGAGTTTGAGATTTATAGCTTAATATTAAAGCGAGTTATGTGGTCTTGAAAACTTACTCGTACATGCCTATTTTACGTTATTTTTTATTCCATTACGCGTTCTTTAACGAAGAAAGAGGATTGTTTTTATACAGAGAACATATTAGGCAGGCCAAACTATCGAAAGTATTGTAAATAATATGAATAAATTAATTTTAATTGATTTTTCCTGTTTTTAAGCTCTGTTCTCACTTTCCCGAACTTAAAAAAATTATTTTTCATATATAGTTCCTTCTAAAATATAGAAAAAGACATTAAATGAATAATATAACGTAAAATTAACAGTAGAAAAAAAAATAAACAAATTTTAAAAATTGTCCACACTGGGATTCTAACCCGCACCGTCTCGCTCAGCTGCTATCACGCTATCCGCTCCACCACGATTACACGGTCAGCGAGCTACTTCATGGCTTCAAAAGCAATCTCGCGGTCAGTTTAACGATGTACTTTGGGGGCCCATTGCGACCCTCCTAATTAAGCTATAAATATTTCCTTAGGCACAGTGGTTGGGGGCATGGTACCCTATTTTGGTACCGAGTTTGAGATTTATAGCTTAATATTAAAGCGAGTTATGTGGTCTTGAAAACTTACCCGTCAATGCCTATTTTATGTTATTTTTTATTCCATTACGCGTTCTTTAACGAAGAAAGAGGATTGTTTTTATACAGAGAACATATTAGGCAGGCCAAACTATCGAAAATATTGTAAATAATATGAATAAATTAATTTTAATTGATTTTTCCTGTTTTTAAGCTCTGTTCTCACTTTCCCGAACTTAAAAAAATTATTTTTCATATATAGTTCCTTCTAAAATATAGAAAAAGACATTAAATGAATAATATAATGTAAAATTAACAATAGAAAAAAAAATAAACAAATTTTAAAAATTGTCCACACTGGGATTCGAACCCGCACCGTCTCGCTCAGCTGCTATCACGCTATCCGCTCTACCACGATTACACGGTCAGCGAGCTACTTCATGGCTTCAAAAGCAATCTCGCGGTCAGTTTAACGATGTACTTTGGGGGCCCATTGCGACCCTCCTAATTAAGCTATAAATATTTCCTTAGGCACAGTGGTTGGGGGCATGGTACACTATTTTGGTACCGAGTTTGAGATTTATAGCTTAATATTAAAGCGAGTTATGTGGTCTTGAAAACTTACCCATACATGCCTATTTTATGTTATTTTTTATTCCATTACGCGTTCATTAACAAAGAAAGAGGATTGTTTTTATACAGAGAACATATTAGGCAGGCCAAACTATCGAAAATATTGTAAATAATATGAATAAAATAATTTTAATTGATTTTTCCCGTTTTTAAGCTCTGTTCTCACTTTCCCGAACTTAAAAAAATTATTTTTCATATATAGTTCCTTCGAAAATATGGAAAAAGACATTAAATGAATAATATAATGTAAAATTAACAATAGAAAAAAAAAAAAACAAATTTTAAAAATTGTCCACACTGGAATTCGAACCCGCACCGTCTCGCTCAGCTGCTATCACGCTATCCGCTCCACCACGATTACACGGTCAGCGAGCTACTTCATGGCTTCAAAAGCAATCTCGCGGTCAGTTTAACGATGTACTTTGTGGGCCCATTGCGACCCTCCTAATTAAGCTATAAATATTTCCTTAGGCACAGGGGTTGGGGGCATGGTACCCTATTTTGGTACCGAGTTTGAGATTTATAGCTTAATATTAAAGCGAGTTATGTGGTCTTGTAAACTTACCCGTACATGCCTATTTTATGTTATTTTTTATTCCATTACGCGTTCTTTAACGAAGAAAGAGGATTGTTTTTATACAGAGAACATATTAGGCAGGCCAAACTATCGAAAATATTGTAAATAATATGAATAAATTAATTTTAATTGATTTTTCCTGTTTTTAAGCTCTGTTCTCACTTTCCCGAACTTAAAAAAATTATTTTTCATATATAGTTCCTTCTAAAATATAGAAAAAGACATTAAATGAATAATATAATGTAAAATTAACAATAGAAAAAAAAAATAAACAAATTTTAAAAATTGTCCACACTGGGATTCGAACCCGCACCGTCTCGCTCAGCTGCTATCACGCTATCCGCTCTACCACGATTACACGGTCAGCGAGCTACTTCATGGCTTCAAAAGCAATCTCGCGGTCAGTTTAACGATGTACTTTGGGGGCCCATTGCGACCCTCCTAATTAAGCTGTAAATATTTCCTTAGGCACAGGGGTTGGGGGCATGATACCCTATTTTGGTACCGAGTTTGAGATTTATAGCTTAATATTAAAGCGAGTTATGTGGTCTTGAAAACTTACCCGTACATGCCTATTTTATGTTATTTTTTATTCCATTACGCGTTCTTTAACGAAGAAAGAGGATTGTTTTTATACGGAGAACATATTAGGCAGGACAAACCATCGAAAGTATTGTAAATAATATGAATAAATTAATTTTAATTGATTTTTCCTGTTTTTAAGCTCTGTTCTCACTTTCCCGAACTTAAAAAAATTATTTTTCATATATAGTTCCTTCTAAAATATAGAAAAAGACATTAAATGAATAATATAATGTAAAATTAACAATAGAAAAAAAAAATAAACAAATTTTAAAAATTGTCCACACTGGGATTCGAACCCGCACCGTCTCGCTCAGCTGCTATCACGCTATCCGCTCTACCACGATTACACGGTCAGCGAGCTACTTCATGGCTTCAAAAGCAATCTCGCGGTCAGTTTAACGATGTACTTTGGGGGCCCATTGCGACCCTCCTAATTAAGCTGTAAATATTTCCTTAGGCACAGGGGTTGGGGGCATGATACCCTATTTTGGTACCGAGTTTGAGATTTATAGCTTAATATTAAAGCGAGTTATGTGGTCTTGAAAACTTACCCGTACATGCCTATTTTATGTTATTTTTTATTCCATTACGCGTTCTTTAACGAAGAAAGAGGATTGTTTTTATACAGAGAACATATTAGGCAGGACAAACCATCGAAAGTATTGTAAATAATATGAATAAATTAATTTTAATTGATTTTTCCTGTTTTTAAGCTCTGTTCTCACTTTCCCGAACTTAAAAAAATTATTTTTCATATATAGTTCCTTCTAAAATATAGAAAAAGACATTAAATGAATAATATAATGTAAAATTAACAATAGAAAAAAAAATAAACAAATTTTAAAAATTGTTCACACTGGGATTCGAACCCGCACCGTCTCGCTCCGCTGCTATCACGCTATCCGCTCCACCACGATTACACGGTCAGCGAGCTACTTCATGGCTTCAAAAGCAATCTCGCGGTCAGTTTAACGATGTACTTTGGGGGCCCATTGCGACCCTCCTAATTAAGCTATAAATATTTCCTTAGGCACAGGGGTTGGGGGCATGGTACCCTATTATGGTACCGAGTTGGAGATTTGTAGCTTAATATTAAAGCGAGTTATGTGGTCTTGAAAACTTACCCGTACATGCCTATTTTATGTTATTTTTTATTCCATTACGCGTTCTTTAACGAAGAAAGAGGATTGTTTTTATACAGAGAACATATTAGGCAGGCCAAACTATCGAAAGTATTGTAAATAATATGAATAAATTAATTTTAATTGACTTTTCCTGTTTTTAAGCTCTGTTCTCACTTTCCCGAACTTAAAAAAATTATTTTTCATATATAGTTCCTTCTAAAATATAGAAAAAGACATTAAATGAATAATATAATGTAAAATTAACAATAGAAAAAAAAATAAACAAATTTTAAAATTTGTCCACACTGGGATGCGAACCCGCACCGCCTCGTTCAGCTGCTATCACGCTATCCGTTCCACCACGATTACACGGTCAGCGAGCTACTTCATGGCTTCAAAAGCAATCTCGCGGTCAGTTTAACGATGTACTTTGGGGGCCCATTGCGACCCTCCTAATTAAGCTATAAATATTTCCTTAGGCACAGGGGTTGGGGGCATGTTACCCTATTTTAAAACCGAGTTTGAGATTTATAGCTTAATATTAAAGCGAGTTATGTGGTCTTGAAAACTTACCCGTACATGCCTATTTTATGTTATTTTTTATTCCATTACGCGTTCTTTAACGAAGAAAGAGGATTGTTTTTATACAGAGAACATATTAGGCAGGCCAAACTATCGAAAATATTGTAAATAATATGAATAAAATAAATTTAATTGATTTTTCCTGTTTTTAAGCTCTGTTCTCACTTTCCCTAACTTAAAAAAATTATTTTTCATATATAGTTCCTTCTAAAATATAGAAAAAGACATTAAATGAATAATATAATGTAAAATTAACAATAGAAAAAAAAATAAACAAATTTTAAAAATTGTCCACACTGGAATTCGATCCCGCACCGTCTCGCTCAGCTGCTATCACGCTATCCGCTCCACCACGATTACACGGTCAGCGAGCTACTTCATGGCTTCAAAAGCAATCTCGCGGTCAGTTTAACGATGTACTTTGGGGGCCCATTGCGACCCTCCTAATTAAGCTATAAATATTTCCTTAGGCACAGTGGTTGGGGGCATGATACTCTATTTTGGTACCGAGTTTGAGATTTATAGCTTAATATTAAAGCGAGTTATGTGGTCTTGAAAACTTACCCGTCAATGCCTATTTTATGTTATTTTTTATTCCATTACGCGTTCTTTAACGAAGAAAGAGGATTGTTTTTATACAGAGAACATATTAGGCAGGCCAAACTATCGAAAATATTGTAAATAATATGAATAAATTAATTTTAATTGATTTTTCCTGTTTTTAAGCTCTGTTCTCACTTTCCCGAACTTAAAAAAATTATTTTTCATATATAGTTCCTTCTAAAATATAGAAAAAGACATTAAATGAATAATATAATGTAAAATTAACAATAGAAAAAAAAATAAACAAATTTTAAAAATTGTCCACACTGGGATTCGAACCCGCACCGTCTCGCTCAGCTGCTATCACGCTATCCGCTCCACCACGATTACACGGTCAGCGAGCTACTTCATGGCTTCAAAAGCAATCTCGCGGTCAGTTTAACGATGTACTTTGGGGGCCCATTGCGACCCTCCTAATTAAGCTATAAATATTTCCTTAGGCACAGGGGTTGGGGGCATGGTACCCTATTTTGGTACCGAGTTTGAGATTTATAGCTTAATATTAAAGCGAGTTCTGTGGTCTTGAAAACTTACCCGTACATGCCTATTTTATGTTATTTTTTATTCCATTACACGTTCTTTAACGAAGAAAGAGGATTGTTTTTATACAGAGAACATATTAGGCAGGCCAAACTATCGAAAATATTGTAAATAATATGAATAAATTAATTTTAATTGATTTTTCCTATTTTTAAGCTCTGTTCTCACTTTCCCGAACTTAAAAAAATTATTTTTCATATATAGTTCCTTCTAAAATATAGAAAAAGACATTAAATGAATAATATAATGTAAAATTAACAATAGAAAAAAAAATAAACAAATTTTAAAAATTGTCCACACTGGGATTCGAACCCGCACCGTCTCGCTCAGCTGCTATCACGCTATCCGCTCTACCACGATTACACGGTCAGCGAGCTACTTCATGGCTTCAAAAGCAATCTCGCGGTCAGTTTAACGATGTACTTTGGGGGCCCATTGCGACCCTCCTAATTAAGCTATAAATATTTCCTTAGGCACAGTGGTTGGGGGCATGGTACCCTATTTTGGTACCGAGTTTGAGATTTATAGCTTAATATTAAAGCGAGTTATGTGGTCTTGAAAACTTACCCGTACATGCCTATTTTATGTTATTTTTTATTCCATTACGCGTTCATTAACGAAGAAAGAGGATTGTTTTTATACAGAGAACATATTAGGCAGGCCAAACTATCGAAAATATTGTAAATAATATGAATAAAATAATTTTAATTGATTTTTCCCGTTTTTAAGCTCTGTTCTCACTTTCCCGAACTTAAAAAAATTATTTTTCATATATAGTTCCTTCTAAAATATAGAAAAAGACATTAAATGAATAATATAATGTAAAATTAACAATAGAAAAAAAAAATAAACAAATTTTAAAAATTGTCCACACTGGAATTCGAACCCGCACCGTCTCGCTCAGCTGCTATCACGCTATCCGCTCCACCACGATTACACGGTCAGCGAGCTACTTCATGGCTTCAAAAGCAATCTCGCGGTCAGTTTAACGATGTACTTTGTGGGCCCATTGCGACCCTCCTAATTAAGCTATAAATATTTCCTTAGGCACAGGGGTTGGGGTCATGGTACCCTATTTTGGTACCGAGTTTGAGATTCATAGCTTAATATTAAAGCGAGTTATGTGGTCTTGAAAACTTACCCGTACATGCCTATTTTATGTTATTTTTTATTCCATTACGCGTTCTTTAACGAAGAAAGAGGATTGTTTTTATACAGAGAACATATTAGGCAGGCCAAACTATCGAAAATATTGTAAATAATATGAATAAATTAATTTTAATTGATTTTTCCTGTTTTTAAGCTCTGTTCTCACTTTCCCGAACTTAAAAAAATTATTTTTCATATATAGTTCCTTCTAAAATATAGAAAAAGACATTAAATGAATAATATAATGTAAAATTAACAATAGAAAAAAAAAATAAACAAATTTTAAAAATTGTCCACACTGGGATTCGAACCCGCACCGTCTCGCTCAGCTGCTATCACGCTATCCGCTCTACCACGATTACACGGTCAGCGAGCTACTTCATGGCTTCAAAAGCAATCTCGCGGTCAGTTTAACGATGTACTTTGGGGGCCCATTGCGACCCTCCTAATTAAGCTGTAAATATTTCCTTAGGCACAGGGGTTGGGGGCATGATACCCTATTTTGGTACCGAGTTTGAGATTTATAGCTTAATATTAAAGCGAGTTATGTGGTCTTAAAAACTTACCCGTACATGCCTATTTTATGTTATTTTTTATTCCATTACGCGTTCTTTAACGAAGAAAGAGGATTGTTTTTATACAGAGAACATATTAGGCAGGCCAAACCATCGGAAGTATTGTAAATAATATGAATAAATTAATTTTAATTGATTTTTCCTGTTTTTAAGCTCTGTTCTCACTTTCCCGAATTTAAAAAAATTATTTTTCATATATAGTTCCTTCTAAAATATAGAAAAAGACATTAAATGAATAATATAATGTAAAATTAACAATAGAAAAAAAAATAAACAAATTTTAAAAATTGTTCACACTGGGATTCGAACCCGCACCGTCTCGCTCCGCTGCTATCACGCTATCCGCTCCACCACGATTACACGGTCAGCGAGCTACTTCATGGCTTCAAAAGCAATCTCGCGGTCAGTTTAACGATGTACTTTGGGGGCCCATTGCGACCCTCCTAATTAAGCTATAAATATTTCCTTAGGCACAGGGGTTGGGGGCATGGTACCCTATTATGGTACCGAGTTGGAGATTTGTAGCTTAATATTAAAGCGAGTTATGTGGTCTTGAAAACTTACCCGTACATGCCTATTTTATGTTATTTTTTATTCCATTACGCGTTCTTTAACGAAGAAAGAGGATTGTTTTTATACAGAGAACATATTAGGCAGGCCAAACTATCGAAAGTATTGTAAATAATATGAATAAATTAATTTTAACTGATTTTTCCTGTTTTTAAGCTCTGTTCTCACTTTCCCGAACTTAAAAAAATTATTTTTCATATATAGTTCCTTCTAAAATATAGAAAAAGACATTAAATGAATAATATAATGTAAAATTAACAATAGAAAAAAAAATAAACAAATTTTAAAAATTGTCCACACTGGGATTCGAACCCACACCGTCTCGCTCAGCTGCTATCACGTTATCCGCTCCACCACGATTACACGGTCAGCGAGCTACTTCATGGCTTCAAAAGCAATCTCGCGGTCTGTTTAACGATGTACTTTGGGGGCCCATTGCGACCCTCCTAATTAAGCTATAAATATTTCCTTAGGCACAGGAGTTGGGGGCATGGTACCCTATTTTGGTACCGAGTTTGAGATTTATAGCTTAATATTAAAGCGAGTTATGTGGTCTTGTAAACTTACTCGTACATGCCTATTTTATGTTATTTTTTATTCCATTACGCGTTCTTTAACGAAGAAAGAGGATTGTTTTTATACAGAGAACATATTAGGCAGGCCAAACTATCGAAAGTATTGTAAATAATATGAATAAATTAATTTTAATTGATTTTTCCTGTTTTTAAGCTCTGTTCTCACTTTCCCGAACTTAAAAAAATTATTTTTCATATATAGTTCCTTCTAAAATATAGAAAAAGACATTAAATGAATAATATAACGTAAAATTAACAATAGAAAAAAAATAAACAAATCTTAAAAATCGTCCACACTGGGATTCGAACCCGCACCGTCTCGCTCAGCTGCTATCAAGCTATCCGCTCCACCACGATTACACGGTCAGCGAGCTATTTCATGGCTTCAAAAGCAATCTCGCGGTCAGTTTAACGATGTACTTTGGGGGCCCATTGCGACCCTCCTAATTAAGCTATAAATATTTCCTTAGGCACAGGGGTTGGGGGCATGGTACCCTATTTTGGTACCGAGTTTGATATTTATAGCTTAATATTAAAGCGAGTTATGTGGTCTTAAAAACTTACCCGTACATGCTTATTTTATGTTATTTTTTATTCCATTACGCGTTCTTTAACGAAGAAAGAGGATTTTTTTTATACAGAGAACATATTAGGCAGGCCAAACTATCGAAAATATTGTAAATAATATGAATAAATTAATTTTAATTGATTTTTCCTGTTTTTAAGCTCTGTTCTCACTTTCCCGAAATAAAAAAATTATTTTTCATATATAGTTCCTTCTGAAATATAGAAAAAGACATTAAATGAATAATATAATGTAAAATTAACAATAGAAAAAAAAATAAACAAATTTTAAAAATTGTCCACACTGGGATTCGAACCCGCACCGTCTCGCTCAGCTGCTATCACGCAATCCGCTCCACCACGATTACACGGTCAGCGAGCTACTTCATGGCTTCAAAAGCAATCTCGCGGTCAGTTTAACGATGTACTTTGGGGGCCCATTGCGACCCTCCTAATTAAGCTATAAATATATCCTTAGGCACAGGGGTTGGGGGCATGGTACCCTATTTTGGTACCGAGTTTGAGATTTATAGCTTAATATTAAAGCGAGTTATGTGGTCTTGAAAACTTACCCGTACATGCCTATTTTATGTTATTTTTAATTCCATTACGCGTTCTTTAACGAAGAAAGAGGATTGTTTTTATACAGAGAACATATTAGGCAGGCCAAACTATCGAAAGTATTGTAAATAATATGAATAAATTAATTTTAATTGATTTTTCCTGTTTTTATGCTCTGTTCTCACTTTCAAGAACTTAAAAAAATTATTTTTCATATATAGTTCCTTCTAAAATATAGAAAAAGACATTAAATGAATAATATAACGTAAAATTAACAATAGAAAAAAAAATAAACAAATTTTAAAAATTGTCCACACTGGGATTCGAACCCGCACCGTCTCGCTCAGCTGCTATCACGCTATCCGCTCCACCACGATTACACGGTCAGCGAGCTACTTCATGGCTTCAAAAGCAATCTCGCGGTCAGTTTAACGATATACTTTGGGGGCCCATTGCGACCCTCCTAATTAAGCTATAAATATTTCCTTAGGCACAGGGGTTGGGGGTATGGTACCCTATTTTGGTACCGAGTTTGAGATTTATAGCTTAATATTAAAGCGAGTTATGTGGTCTTGAAAACTTACCAGTACATGCCTATTTTATGTTATTTTTTATTCCATTACGCGTTCTTTAACGAAGAAAGAGGATTGTTTTTATACAGAGAACATATTAGGCAGGCCAAACTATCGAAAATATTGTAAATAATATGAATAAATTAATTTTAATTGATTTTTCCTGTTTTAAAGCTCTGTTCTCACTTTCCCGAACTTAAAAAAATTATTTTTCATATATAGTTCCTTCTAAAATATAGAAAAAGACATTAAATGAATAATATAACGTAAAATTAACAATAGAAAAAAAAAATAAACAAATTTTAAAAATTGTCCACACTGGGATTCGAAGCAGCACCGTCTCGTTCAGCTGCTATCACGCTATCCACTCCACCACGTTTACACGGTCAGCGAGCTACTTCATGGCTTCAAAAGCAATCTCGCGGTCAGTTTAACGATGTACTTTGGGGGCCCATTGCGACCCTCCTAACTAAGCTATAATTATTTCCTTAGGCAAAGGGGTTGGGGGCATGGTACCCTATTTTGGTACCGAGTTTGCGATTTATAGCTTAATATTAAAGCGAGTTATGTGGTCTTGAAAACTTACTCGTACATGCCTATTTTATGTTATTTTTTATTCCATTACGCGTTCTTTAACGAAGAAAGAGGATTGTTTTTATACAGAGAACATATTAGGCAGGCCAAACTATCGAAAGTATTGTAAATAATATGAATAAATTAATTTTAATTGATTTTTCCTGTTTTTAAGCTCTGTTCTCACTTTCCCGAACTTAAAAAAATTATTTTTCATATATAGTTCCTTCTAAAATATAGAAAAAGACATTAAATGAATAATATAACGTAAAATTAACAATAGAAAAAAAATAAACAAATTTTAAAAATTGTCCACACTGGGATTCGAACCCGCACCGTCTCGCTCAGCTGCTATCACGCTATCCGCTCCACCACGATTACACGGTCAGCGAGCTATTTCATGGCTTCAAAAGCAATCTCGCGGTCAGTTTAACGATGTACTTTGGGGGCCCATTGCGACCCTCCTAATTAAGCTATAAATATTTCCTTAGGCACAGGGGTTGGGGGCATGGTACCCTATTTTGGTACCGAGTTTGTGATTTATAGCTTAATATTAAAGCGAGTTATGTGGTCTTGAAAACTTACCCGTACATGCCTATTTTATGTTATTTTTTATTCCATTACGCGTTCTTTAACGAAGAAAGAGGATTGGTTTTATACAGAGAACATATTAGGCAGGCCAAACTATCGAAAGAATTGTAAATCATATGAATAAATTAATTTTAATTAATTTTTCCTGTTTTTATGCTCTGTTCTCACTTTCAAGAACTTAAAAAAATTATTTTTCATATATAGTTCCTTCTAAAATATAGAAAAAGACATTAAATGAATAATATAACGTAAAATTAACAATAGAAAAAAAATAAACAAATTTTAAAAATTGTCCACACTGGGATTCGAACCCGCACCGTCTCGCTCAGCTGCTATCACGCTATCCGCTCCACCACGATTACACGGTCAGCGAGCTACTTCATGGCTTCAAAAGCAATCTCGCGGTCAGTTTAACGATGTACTTTGGGGGCCCATTGCGACCCTCCTAATTAAGCTATAAATATATCCTTAGGCACAGGGGTTGGGGGCATGGTACCCTATTTTGGTACCGAGTTTGAGATTTATAGCTTAATATTAAAGCGAGTTATGTGGTCTTGAAAACTTACCCGTACATGCCTATTTTATGTTATTTTTAATTCCATTACGCGTTCTTTAACGAAGAAAGAGGATTGTTTTTATACAGAGAACATATTAGGCAGGCCAAACTATCGAAAGTATTGTAAATAATATGAATAAATTAATTTTAATTGATTTTTCCTGTTTTTATGCTCTGTTCTCACTTTCAAGAACTTAAAAAAATTATTTTTCATATATAGTTCCTTCTAAAATATAGAAAAAGACATTAAATGAATAATATAACGTAAAATTAACAATAGAAAAAAAAATAAACAAATTTTAAAAATTGTCCACACTGGGATTCGAACCCGCACCGTCTCGCTCAGCTGCTATCACGTTATCCGCTCCACCACGATTACACGGTCAGCGAGCTACTTCATGGCTTCAAAAGCAATCTCGCGGTCTGTTTAACGATGTACTTTGGGGGCCCATTGCGACCCTCCTAATTAAGCTATAAATATTTCCTTAGGCACAGGAGTTGGGGGCATGGTACCCTATTTTGGTACCGAGTTTGAGATTTATAGCTTAATATTAAAGCGAGTTATGTGGTCTTGTAAACTTACTCGTACATGCCTATTTTATGTTATTTTTTATTCCATTACGCGTTCTTTAACGAAGAAAGAGGATTGTTTTTATACAGAGAACATATTAGGCAGGCCAAACTATCGAAAGTATTGTAAATAATATGAATAAATTAATTTTAATTGATTTTTCCTGTTTTTAAGCTCTGTTCTCACTTTCCCGAACTTAAAAAAATTATTTTTCATATATAGTTCCTTCTAAAATATAGAAAAAGACATTAAATGAATAATATAACGTAAAATTAACAACAGAAAAAAAATAAACAAATCTTAAAAATCGTCCACACTGGGATTCGAACCCGCACCGTCTCGCTCAGCTGCTATCAAGCTATCCGCTCCACCACGATTACACGGTCAGCGAGCTATTTCATGGCTTCAAAAGCAATCTCGCGGTCAGTTTAACGATGTACTTTGGGGGCCCATTGCGACCCTCCTAATTAAGCTATAAATATTTCCTTAGGCACAGGGGTTGGGGGCATGGTACCCTATTTTGGTACCGAGTTTGATATTTATAGCTTAATATTAAAGCGAGTTATGTGGTCTTAAAAACTTACCCGTACATGCTTATTTTATGTTATTTTTTATTCCATTACGCGTTCTTTAACGAAGAAAGAGGATTTTTTTTATACAGAGAACATATTAGGCAGGCCAAACTATCGAAAATATTGTAAATAATATGAATAAATTAATTTTAATTGATTTTTCCTGTTTTTAAGCTCTGTTCTCACTTTCCCGAAATAAAAAAATTATTTTTCATATATAGTTCCTTCTGAAATATAGAAAAAGACATTAAATGAATAATATAATGTAAAATTAACAATAGAAAAAAAAATAAACAAATTTTAAAAATTGTCCACACTGGGATTCGAACCCGCACCGTCTCGCTCAGCTGCTATCACGCAATCCGCTCCACCACGATTACACGGTCAGCGAGCTACTTCATGGCTTCAAAAGCAATCTCGCGGTCAGTTTAACGATGTACTTTGGGGGCCCATTGCGACCCTCCTAATTAAGCTATAAATATTTCCTTAGGCACAGGGGTTGGGGGCATGGTACCCTATTTTGGTACCGAGTTTGAGATTTATAGCTTAATATTAAAGCGAGTTATGTGGTCTTGAAAACTTACCCGTACATGCCTATTTTATGTTATTTTTTATTCCATTACGCGTTCTTTAACGAAGAAAGAGGATTGTTTTTATACAGAGAACATATTAGGCAGGCCAAACTATCGAAAGAATTGTAAATCATATGAATAAATTAATTTTAATTAATTTTTCCTGTTTTTATGCTCTGTTCTCACTTTCAAGAACTTAAAAAAATTATTTTTCATATATAGTTCCTTCTAAAATATAGAAAAAGACATTAAATGAATAATATAACGTAAAATTAACAATAGAAAAAAAATAAACAAATTTTAAAAATTGTCCACACTGGGATTCGAACCCGCACCGTCTCGCTCAGCTGCTATCACGCTATCCGCTCCACCACGATTACACGGTCAGCGAGCTACTTCATGGCTTCAAAAGCAATCTCGCGGTCAGTTTAACGATGTACTTTGGGGGCCCATTGCGACCCTCCTAATTAAGCTATAAATATATCCTTAGGCACAGGGGTTGGGGGCATGGTACCCTATTTTGGTACCGAGTTTGAGATTTATAGCTTAATATTAAAGCGAGTTATGTGGTCTTGAAAACTTACCCGTACATGCCTATTTTATGTTATTTTTAATTCCATTACGCGTTCTTTAACGAAGAAAGAGGATTGTTTTTATACAGAGAACATATTAGGCAGGCCAAACTATCGAAAGTATTGTAAATAATATGAATAAATTAATTTTAATTGATTTTTCCTGTTTTTATGCTCTGTTCTCACTTTCAAGAACTTAAAAAAATTATTTTTCATATATAGTTCCTTCTAAAATATAGAAAAAGACATTAAATGAATAATATAACGTAAAATTAACAATAGAAAAAAAAATAAACAAATTTTAAAAATTGTCCACACTGGGATTCGAACCCGCACCGTCTCGCTCAGCTGCTATCACGCTATCCGCTCCACCACGATTACACGGTCAGCGAGCTACTTCATGGCTTCAAAAGCAATCTCGCGGTCAGTTTAACGATATACTTTGGGGGCCCATTGCGACCCTCCTAATTAAGCTATAAATATTTCCTTAGGCACAGGGGTTGGGGGTATGGTACCCTATTTTGGTACCGAGTTTGAGATTTATAGCTTAATATTAAAGCGAGTTATGTGGTCTTGAAAACTTACCAGTACATGCCTATTTTATGTTATTTTTTATTCCATTACGCGTTCTTTAACGAAGAAAGAGGATTGTTTTTATACAGAGAACATATTAGGCAGGCCAAACTATCGAAAATATTGTAAATAATATGAATAAATTAATTTTAATTGATTTTTCCTGTTTTAAAGCTCTGTTCTCACTTTCCCGAACTTAAAAAAATTATTTTTCATATATAGTTCCTTCTAAAATATAGAAAAAGACATTAAATGAATAATATAACGTAAAATTAACAATAGAAAAAAAAATAAACAAATTTTAAAAATTGTCCACACTGGGATTCGAAGCAGCACCGTCTCGTTCAGCTGCTATCACGCTATCCACTCCACCACGTTTACACGGTCAGCGAGCTACTTCATGGCTTCAAAAGCAATCTCGCGGTCAGTTTAACGATGTACTTTGGGGGCCCATTGCGACCCTCCTAACTAAGCTATAATTATTTCCTTAGGCAAAGGGGTTGGGGGCATGGTACCCTATTTTGGTACCGAGTTTGCGATTTATAGCTTAATATTAAAGCGAGTTATGTGGTCTTGAAAACTTACTCGTACATGCCTATTTTATGTTATTTTTTATTCCATTACGCGTTCTTTAACGAAGAAAGAGGATTGTTTTTATACAGAGAACATATTAGGCAGGCCAAACTATCGAAAGTATTGTAAATAATATGAATAAATTAATTTTAATTGATTTTTCCTGTTTTTAAGCTCTGTTCTCACTTTCCCGAACTTAAAAAAATTATTTTTCATATATAGTTCCTTCTAAAATATAGAAAAAGACATTAAATGAATAATATAACGTAAAATTAACAATAGAAAAAAAATAAACAAATTTTAAAAATTGTCCACACTGGGATTCGAACCCGCACCGTCTCGCTCAGCTGCTATCACGCTATCCGCTCCACCACGATTACACGGTCAGCGAGCTATTTCATGGCTTCAAAAGCAATCTCGCGGTCAGTTTAACGATGTACTTTGGGGGCCCATTGCGACCCTCCTAATTAAGCTATAAATATTTCCTTAGGCACAGGGGTTGGGGGCATGGTACCCTATTTTGGTACCGAGTTTGTGATTTATAGCTTAATATTAAAGCGAGTTATGTGGTCTTGAAAACTTACCCGTACATGCCTATTTTATGTTATTTTTTATTCCATTACGCGTTCTTTAACGAAGAAAGAGGATTGGTTTTATACAGAGAACATATTAGGCAGGCCAAACTATCGAAAGAATTGTAAATCATATGAATAAATTAATTTTAATTAATTTTTCCTGTTTTTATGCTCTGTTCTCACTTTCAAGAACTTAAAAAAATTATTTTTCATATATAGTTCCTTCTAAAATATAGAAAAAGACATTAAATGAATAATATAACGTAAAATTAACAATAGAAAAAAAATAAACAAATTTTAAAAATTGTCCACACTGGGATTCGAACCCGCACCGTCTCGCTCAGCTGCTATCACGCTATCCGCTCCACCACGATTACACGGTCAGCGAGCTACTTCATGGCTTCAAAAGCAATCTCGCGGTCAGTTTAACGATGTACTTTGGGGGCCCATTGCGACCCTCCTAATTAAGCTATAAATATATCCTTAGGCACAGGGGTTGGGGGCATGGTACCCTATTTTGGTACCGAGTTTGAGATTTATAGCTTAATATTAAAGCGAGTTATGTGGTCTTGAAAACTTACCCGTACATGCCTATTTTATGTTATTTTTAATTCCATTACGCGTTCTTTAACGAAGAAAGAGGATTGTTTTTATACAGAGAACATATTAGGCAGGCCAAACTATCGAAAGTATTGTAAATAATATGAATAAATTAATTTTAATTGATTTTTCCTGTTTTTATGCTCTGTTCTCACTTTCAAGAACTTAAAAAAATTATTTTTCATATATAGTTCCTTCTAAAATATAGAAAAAGACATTAAATGAATAATATAACGTAAAATTAACAATAGAAAAAAAAATAAACAAATTTTAAAAATTGTCCACACTGGGATTCGAACCCGCACCGTCTCGCTCAGCTGCTATCACGCTATCCGCTCCACCACGATTACACGGTCAGCGAGCTACTTCATGGCTTCAAAAGCAATCTCGCGGTCAGTTTAACGATATACTTTGGGGGCCCATTGCGACCCTCCTAATTAAGCTATAAATATTTCCTTAGGCACAGGGGTTGGGGGTATGGTACCCTATTTTGGTACCTAGTTTGAGATTTATAGCTTAATATTAAAGCGAGTTATGTGGTCTTGAAAACTTACCAGTACATGCCTATTTTATGTTATTTTTTATTCCATTACGCGTTCTTTAACGAAGAAAGAGGATTGTTTTTATACAGAGAACATATTAGGCAGGCCAAACTATCGAAAATATTGTAAATAATATGAATAAATTAATTTTAATTGATTTTTCCTGTTTTAAAGCTCTGTTCTCACTTTCCCGAACTTAAAAAAATTATTTTTCATATATAGTTCCTTCTAAAATATAGAAAAAGACATTAAATGAATAATATAACGTAAAATTAACAATAGAAAAAAAATAAACAAATTTTAAAAATTGTCCACACTGGGATTCGAACCCGCACCGTCTCGCTCAGCTGCTATCACGCTATCCGCTCCACCACGATTACACGGTCAGCGAGCTATTTCATGGCTTCAAAAGCAATCTCGCGGTCAGTTTAACGATGTACTTTGGGGGCCCATTGCGACCCTCCTAATTAAGCTATAAATATTTCCTTAGGCACAGGGGTTGGGGGCATGGTACCCTATTTTGGTACCGAGTTTGAGATTTATAGCTTAATATTAAAGCGAGTTATGTGGTCTTGAAAACTTACCCGTACATGCCTATTTTATGTTATTTTTTATTCCATTACGCGTTCTTTAACGAAGAAAGAGGATTGTTTTTATACAGAGAACATATTAGGCAGGCCAAACTATCGAAAATATTGTAAATAATATGAATAATATGAATAAATTAATTTTAATTGATTTTTCCTGTTTTTAAGCTCTGTTCTCACTTTCCCGAACTTAAAAAAATTATTTTTCATATATAGTTCCTTCTAAAATATAGAAAAAGACATTAAATGAATAATATAATGTAAAATTAACAATAGAAAAAAAAATAAACAAATTTTAAAAATTGTCCACACTGGGATTCGAACCCGCACCGTCTCGCTCAGCTGCTATCACGCTATCCGCTCCACCACGATTACACGGTCAGCGAGCTACTTCATGGCTTCAAAAGCAATCTCGCGGTCAGTTTAACGATGTATTTTGGGGGCCCATTGCGACCCTCCTAATTAAGCTATAAATATTTCCTTAGACACAGGGGTTGGGGGCATGGTACCCTATTTTGGTACCGAGTTTGAGATTTATAGCTTAATATTAAAGCGAGTTATGTGGTCTTGAAAACTTACCCGTACATGCCTATTTTATGTTATTTTTTATTCCATTACGCGTTCTTTAACGAAGAAAGAGGATTGTTTTTATACAGAGAACATATTAGGCAGGCCAAACTATCGAAAGTATTGTAAATCATATGAATAAATTAATTTTAATTGATTTTTCCTGTTTTTATGCTCTGTTCTCACTTTCAAGAACTTAAAAAAATTATTTTTCATATATAGTTCCTTCAAAAATATAGAAAAAGACATTAAATGAATAATATAACGTAAAATTAACAATAGAAAAAAAAATAAACAAATTTTAAAAATTGTCCACACTGGGATTCGAACCCGCACCGTCTCGCTCAGCTGCTATCACGCTATCCGCTCCACCACGATTACACGGTCAGCGAGCTACTTCATGGCTTCAAAAGCAATCTCGCGGTCAGTTTAACGATGTAATTTGGGGGCCCATTGCGACCCTCCTAATTAAGCTATAAATATTTCCTTAGGCACAGGGGTTGGGGGCATGGTACCCTATTTTGGTACCGAGTTTGAGATTTATAGCTTAATATTAAAGCGAGTTATGTGGTCTTGAAAACTTACTCGTACATGCCTATTTTATGTTATTTTTTATTCCATTACGCGTTCTTTAACGAAGAAAGAGGATTGTTTTTATACAGAGAACATATTAGGCAGGCCAAACTATCGAAAGTATTGTAAATAATATGAATAAATTAATTTTAATTGATTTTCCCTGTTTTTAAGCTCTGTTCTCACTTTCCCGAACTTAAAAAAATTATTTTTCATATATAGTTCCTTCTAAAATATAGAAAAAGACATTAAATGAATAATATAACGTAAAATTAACAATAGAAAAAAAAATAAACAAATTTTAAAAATCGTCCACACTGGGATTCGAACCCGCACCGTCTCGCTCAGCTGCTATCACGCTATCCGCTCCACCACGATTACACGGTCAGCGAGCTATTTCATGGCTTCAAAAGCAATCTCGCGGTCAGTTTAACGATGTACTTTGGGGGCCCATTGCGACCCTCCTAATTAAGCTATAAATATTTCCTTAGGCACAGGGGTTGGGAGCATGGTACCCTATTTTGGTACCGAGTTTGTGATTTATAGCTTAATATTAAAGCGAGTTATGTGGTCTTGAAAACTTACCCGTACATGCCTATTTTATGTTATTTTTTATTCCATTACGCGTTCTTTAACGAAGAAAGATGATTTTTTTTATACAGAGAACATATTAGGCAGGCCAAACTATCGAAAATATTGTAAATAATATGAATAAATTAATTTTAATTGATTTTTCCTGTTTTTAAGCTCTGTTCTCACTTTCCCGAACTTAAAAAAATTATTTTTCATATATAGTTCCTTCTAAAATATAGAAAAAGACATTAAATGAATAATATAATGTAAAATTAACAATAGAAAAAAAAATAAACAAATTTTAAAAATTGTCCACACTGGGATTCGAACCCGCACCGTCTCGCTCAGCTGCTATCACGCTATCCTCTCCACCACGATTACACGGTCAGCGAGCTACTTCATGGCTTCAAAAGCAATCTCGCGGTCAGTTTAACGATGTACTTTGGGTGCCCATTGCGACCCTCCTAATTAAGCTATAAATATTTCCTTAGACACAGGGGTTGGGGGCATGGTACCCTATTTTGGTACCGAGTTTGAGATTTATAGCTTAATATTAAAGCGAGTTATGTGGTCTTGAAAACTTACCCGTACATGCCTATTTTATGTTATTTTTTATTCCATTACGCGTTCTTTAACGAAGAAAGAGGATTGTTTTTATACAGAGAACATATTAGGCAGGCCAAACTATCGAAAGTATTGTAAATCATATGAATAAATTAATTTTAATTGATTTTTCCTGTTTTTATGCTCTGTTCTCACTTTCAAGAACTTAAAAAAATTATTTTTCATATATAGTTCCTTCTAAAATATAGAAAAAGACATTAAATGAATAATATAACGTAAAATTAACAATAGAAAAAAAAATAAACAAATTTTAAAAATTGTCCACACTGGGATTCGAACCCGCACCGTCTCGCTCAGCTGCTATCACGCTATCCGCTCCACCACGATTACACGGTCAGCGAGCTACTTCATGGCTTCAAAAGCAATCTCGCGGTCAGTTTAACGATGTACTTTGGGGGCCCATTGCGACCCTCCTAATTAAGCTATAAATATTTCCTTAGACACAGGGGTTGGGGGCATGGTACCCTATTTTGTTACCGAGTTTGAGATTTATAGCTTAATATTAAAGCGAGTTATGTGGTCTTGAAAACTTACCCGTACATGCCTATTTTATGTTATTTTTTATTCCATTACGCGTTCTTTAACGAAGAAAGAGGATTGTTTTTATACAGAGAACATATTAGGCAGGCCAAACTATCGAAAGTATTGTAAATCATATGAATAAATTAATTTTAATTGATTTTTCCTGTTTTTATGCTCTGTTCTCACTTTCAAGAACTTAAAAAAATTATTTTTCATATATAGTTCCTTCTAAAATATAGAAAAAGACATTAAATGAATAATATAACGTAAAATTAACAATAGAAAAAAAAATAAACAAATTTTAAAAATTGTCCACACTGGGATTCGAACCCGCACCGTCTCGCTCAGCTGCTATCACGCTATCCGCTCCACCACGATTACACGGTCAGCGAGCTACTTCATGGCTTCAAAAGCAATCTCGCGGTCAGTTTAACGATGTACTTTGGGGGCCCATTGCGACCCTCCTAATTAAGCTATAAATATTTCCTTAGGCACAGGGGTTGGGGGCATGGTACCCTATTTTGGTACCGAGTTTGAGATTTATAGCTTAATATTAAAGCGAGTTATGTGGTCTTGAAAACTTACCCGTACATGCCTATTTTATGTTATTTTTTATTCCATTACGCGTTCTTTAACGAAGAAAGAGGATTGTTTTTATACAGAGAACATATTAGGCCGGCCAAACTATCGAAAGTATTGTAAATCATATGAATAAATTAATTTTAATTGATTTTTCCTGTTTTTATGCTCTGTTCTCACTTTCCCTAACTTAAAAAAATTATTTTTCATATATAGTTCCTTCTAAAATATAGAAAAAGACATTAAATGAATAATATAATGTAAAATTAACAATAGAAAAAAAAATAAACAAATTTTAAAAATTGTCCACACTGGGATTCGAACCCGCACCGTCTCGCTGAGCTGCTATCACGCTATCCGCTCCACCACGATTACACGGTCAGCGAGCTACTTCATGGCTTCAAAAGCAATCTCGCGGTCAGTTTAACGATGTACTTTGGGGGCCCATTGCGACCCTCCTAATTAAGCTATAAATATTTCCTTAGACACAGGGGTTGGGGGCATGGTACCCTATTTTGGTACCGAGTTTGAGATTTATAGCTTAATATTAAAGCGAGTTATGTGGTCTTGAAAACTTACCCGTACATGCCTATTTTATGTTATTTTTTATTCCATTACGCGTTCTTTAACGAAGAAAGAGGATTGTTTTTATACAGAGAACATATTAGGCAGGCCAAACTATCGAAAGTATTGTAAATCATATGAATAAATTAATTTTAATTGATTTTTCCTGTTTTTATGCTCTGTTCTCACTTTCAAGAACTTAAAAAAATTATTTTTCATATATAGTTCCTTCAAAAATATAGAAAAAGACATTAAATGAATAATATAACGTAAAATTAACAATAGAAAAAAAAATAAACAAATTTTAAAAACTGTCCACACTGGGATTCGAACCCGCACCGTCTCGCTCAGCTGCTATCACGCTATCCGCTCCACCACGATTACACGGTCAGCGAGCTACTTCATGGCTTCAAAAGCAATCTCGCGGTCAGTTTAACGATGTAATTTGGGTGCCCATTGCGACCCTCCTAATTAAGCTATAAATATTTCCTTAGGCACAGGGGTTGGGGGCATGGTACCCTATTTTGGTACCGAGTTTGAGATTTATAGATTAATATTAAAGCGAGTTATGTGGTCTTGAAAACTTACCCGTACATGCCTATTTTATGTTATTTTTTATTCCATTACGCGTTCTTTAACGAAGAAAGAGGATTGTTTTTATACAGAGAACATATTAGGCAGGCCAAACTATCGAAAGTATTGTAAATCATATGAATAAATTAATTTTAATTGATTTTTCCTGTTTTTATGCTCTGTTCTCACTTTCAAGAACTTAAAAAAATTATTTTTCATATATAGTTCCTTCTAAAATATAGAAAAAGACATTAAATGAATAATATAACGTAAAATTAACAATAGAAAAAAAAATAAACAAATTTTAAAAATTGTCCACACTGGGATTCGAACCCGCACCGTCTCGCTCAGCTGCTATCACGCTATCCGCTCCACCACGATTACACGGTCAGCGAGCTACTTCATGGCTTCAAAAGCAATCTCGCGGTCAGTTTAACGATGTACTTTGGGGGCCCATTGCGACCCTCCTAATTAAGCTATAAATATTTCCTTAGGCACAGGGGTTGGGGGCATGGTACCCTATTTTGGTACCGAGTTTGAGATTTATAGCTTAATATTAAAGCGAGTTATGTGGTCTTGAAAACTTACCCGTACATGCCTATTTTATGTTATTTTTTATTCCATTACGCGTTCTTTAACGAAGAAAGAGGATTGTTTTTATACAGAGAACATATTAGGCAGGCCAAACTATCGAAAGTATTGTAAATCATATGAATAAATTAATTTTAATTGATTTTTCCTGTTTTTATGCTCTGTTCTCACTTTCCCTAACTTAAAAAAATTATTTTTCATATATAGTTCCTTCTAAAATATAGAAAAAGACATTAAATGAATAATATAATGTAAAATTAACAATAGAAAAAAAAATAAACAAATTTTAAAAATTGTCCACACTGGGATTCGAACCCGCACCGTCTAGCTCAGCTGCTATCACGCTATCCGCTCCACCACGATTACACGGTCAGCGAGCTACTTCATGGCTTCAAAAGCAATCTCGCGGTCAGTTTAACGATGTACTTTGGGGGCCCATTGCGACCCTCCTAATTAAGCTATAAATATTTCCTTAGGCACAGGGGTTGGGGGCATGGTACCCTATTTTGGTACCGAGTTTGAAATTTATAGCTTAATATTAAAGCGAGTTATGTGGTCTTGAAAACTTACTCGTACATGTCTATTTTATGTTATTTTTTATTCCATTACGCGTTCTTTAACGAAGAAAGAGGATTGTTTTTATACAGAGAACATATTAGGCAGGCCAAACTATCGAAAGTATTGTAAATCATATGAATAAATTAATTTTAATTGATTTTTCCTGTTTTTATGCTCTGTTCTCACTTTCAAGAACTTAAAAAAATTATTTTTCATATATAGTTCCTACTAAAATATAGAAAAACACATTAAATGAATAATATAACGTAAAATTAACAATAGAAAAAAAAATAAACAAATTTTAAAAATTGTCCACACTGGGATTCGAACCCGCACCGTCTCGCTCAGCTGCTATCACGCTATCCGCTCCACCACGATTACACGGTCAGCGAGCTACTTCATGGCTTCAAAAGCAATCTCGCGGTCAGTTTAACGATGTACTTTGGGGGCCCATTGCGACCCTCCTAATTAAGCTATAAATATTTCCTTAGGCACAGGGGTTAGGGGCATGGTACCCTATTTTGGTACCGAGTTTGAGATTTATAGCTTAATATTAAAGCGAGTTATGTGGTCTTGAAAACTTACCCGCACATGCCTATTTTATGTTATTTTTTATTCCATTACGCGTTCTTTAACGAAGAAAGAGGATTGTTTTTATACAGAGAACATATTAGGCAGGCCAAACTATCGAAAGTATTGTAAATAATATGAATAAATTAATTTTAATTGATTTTTCCTGTTTTTAAGCTCTGTTCTCACTTTCCCGAACTTAAAAAAATTATTTTTCATATATAGTTCCTTCTAAAATATAGAAAAAGACATCAAATGAATAATATAATGTAAAATTAACAATAGAAAAAAAAATAAACAAATTTTAAAAATTGTCCACAC
The DNA here is from genome assembly GCA_949128135.1 of Parasteatoda lunata. NCBI lineage: Eukaryota > Metazoa > Arthropoda > Arachnida > Araneae > Theridiidae > Parasteatoda > Parasteatoda lunata. The sequence goes on from OX421977.1 coordinate 81,453,832, forward strand.
TGGGATTCGAACCCGCACCGCCTCGTTCAGCTGCTATCACGCTATCCGTTCCACCACGATTACACGGTCAGCGAGCTACTTCATGGCTTCAAAAGCAATCTCGCGGTCAGTTTAACGATGTACTTTGGGGGCCCATTGCGACCCTCCTAATTAAGCTATAAATATTTCCTTAGGCACAGGGGTTGGGGGCATGGTACCCTATTTTTGTATCGAGTTTGAGATTTATAGCTTAATATTAAAGCGACTTATGTGGTCTTGAAAACTTACCCGTACATGCCTATTTTATGTTATTTTTTATTCCATTTCGCGTTCTTTAACGAAGAAAGAGGATTGTTTTTATACAGAGAACATATTAGGCAGGCCAAACTATCGAAAGTATTGTAAATCATATGAATAAATTAATTTTAATTGATTTTTCCTGTTTTTATGCTCTGTTCTCACTTTCAAGATCTTAAAAAAATTATTTTTCATATATAGTTCCTTCTAAAATATAGAAAAAGACATTAAATGAATATAATGTAAAATTAACAATAGAAAAAAAAAATAAACAAATTTTAAAAATTGTCCACACTGGGATCCGAACCCGCACCGTCTCGCTCAGCTGCTATCACGCTATCCGCTCCACCACGATTACACGGTCAGCGAGCTACTTCATGGCTTCAAAAGCAATCTCGCGGTCAGTTTAACGATGTACTTTGGGGGCCCATTGCGACCCTCCTAATTAAGCTATAAATATTTCCTTAGGCACAGGGGTTGGGGGTATGGTACCCTATTTTGGTACCGAGTTTGAGATTTATAGCTTAATATTAAAGTGAGTTATGTGGTCTTGAAAACTTACCCGTACATGCCTATTTTATGTTATTTTTTATTCCATTACGCGTTCTTTAACGAAGAAAGAGGATTGTTTTTATACAGAGAACATATTAGGCAGGCCAAACTATCGAAAGTATTGTAAATCATATGAATAAATTAATTTTAATTGATTTTTCCTGTTTTTAAGCTCTGTTCTCACTTTCCCGAACTTAAAAAAATTATTTTTCATATATAGTTCCTTCTAAAATATAGAAAAAGACATCAAATGAATAATATAATGTAAAATTAACAATAGAAAAAAAAATAAACAAATTTTAAAAATTGTCCACACTGGGATTCGAACCCGCACCGCCTCGTTCAGCTGCTATCACGCTATCCGTTCCACCACGATTACACGGTCAGCGAGCTACTTCATGGCTTCAAAAGCAATCTCGCGGTCAGTTTAACGATGTACTTTGGGGGCCCATTGCGACCCTCCTAATTAAGCTATAAATATTTCCTTAGGCACAGGGGTTGGGGGCATGGTACCCTATTTTTGTATCGAGTTTGAGATTTATAGCTTAATATTAAAGCGACTTATGTGGTCTTGAAAACTTACCCGTACATGCCTATTTTATGTTATTTTTTATTCCATTTCGCGTTCTTTAACGAAGAAAGAGGATTGTTTTTATACAGAGAACATATTAGGCAGGCCAAACTATCGAAAGTATTGTAAATCATATGAATAAATTAATTTTAATTGATTTTTCCTGTTTTTATGCTCTGTTCTCACTTTCAAGATCTTAAAAAAATTATTTTTCATATATAGTTCCTTCTAAAATATAGAAAAAGACATTAAATGAATAATATAATGTAAAATTAACAATAGAAAAAAAAAATAAACAAATTTTAAAAATTGTCCACACTGGGATCCGAACCCGCACCGTCTCGCTCAGCTGCTATCACGCTATCCGCTCCACCACGATTACACGGTCAGCGAGCTACTTCATGGCTTCAAAAGCAATCTCGCGGTCAGTTTAACGATGTACTTTGGGGGCCCATTGCGACCCTCCTAATTAAGCTATAAATATTTCCTTAGGCACAGGGGTTGGGGGTATGGTACCCTATTTTGGTACCGAGTTTGAGATTTATAGCTTAATATTAAAGTGAGTTATGTGGTCTTGAAAACTTACCCGTACATGCCTATTTTATGTTATTTTTTATTCCATTACGCGTTCTTTAACGAAGAAAGAGGATTGTTTTTATACAGAGAACATATTAGGCAGGCCAAACTATCGAAAGTATTGTAAATCATATGAATAAATTAATTTTAATTGATTTTTCCTGTTTTTAAGCTCTGTTCTCACTTTCCCGAACTTAAAAAAATTATTTTTCATATATAGTTCCTTCTAAAATATAGAAAAAGACATTAAATGAATAATATAATGTAAAATTAACAATAGAAAAAAAAATAAACAAATTTTAAAAATTGTCCACACTGGGATTCGAACCCGCACCGCCTCGTTCAGCTGCTATCACGCTATCCGTTCCACCACGATTACGCGGTCAGCGAGCTACTTCATGGCTTCAAAAGCAATCTCGCGGTCAGTTTAACGATGTACTTTGGGGGCCCATTGCGACCCTCCTAATTAAGCTATAAATATTTCCTTAGGCACAGGGGTTGGGGGCATGGTACCCTATTTTTGTACCGAGTTTGAGATTTATAGCTTAATATTAAAGCGACTTATGTGGTCTTGAAAACTTACCCGTACATGCCTATTTTATGTTATTTTTTATTCCATTTCGCGTTCTTTAACGAAGAAAGAGGATTGTTTTTATACAGAGAACATATTAGGCAGGCCAAACTATCGAAAGTATTGTAAATCATATGAATAAATTAATTTTAATTGATTTTTCCTGTTTTTATGCTCTGTTCTCACTTTCAAGAACTTAAAAAAATTATTTTTCATATATAGTTCCTTCTAAAATATAGAAAAAGACATTAAATGAATAATATAATGTAAAATTAACAATAGAAAAAAAAATAAACAAATTTTAAAAATTGTCCACACTGGGATCCGAACCCGCACCGTCTCGCTCAGCTGCTATCACGCTATCCGCTCCACCACGATTACACGGTCAGCGAGCTACTTCATGGCTTCAAAAGCAATCTCGCGGTCAGTTTAACGATGTACTTTGGGGGCCCATTGCGACCCTCCTAATTAAGCTATAAATATTTCCTTAGGCACAGGGGTTGGGGGCATGGTACCCTATTTTTGTACCGAGTTTGAGATTTATAGCTTAATATTAAAGCGACTTATGTGGTCTTGAAAACTTACCCGTACATGCCTATTTTATGTTATTTTTTATTCCATTTCGCGTTCTTTAACGAAGAAAGAGGATTGTTTTTATACAGAGAACATATTAGGCAGGCCAAACTATCGAAAGTATTGTAAATCATATGAATAAATTAATTTTAATTGATTTTTCCTGTTTTTATGCTCTGTTCTCACTTTCAAGATCTTAAAAAAATTATTTTTCATATATAGTTCCTTCTAAAATATAGAAAAAGACATTAAATGAATAATATAATGTAAAATTAACAATAGAAAAAGAAATAAACAAATTTTAAAAATTGTCCACACTGGGATCCGAACCCGCACCGTCTCGCTCAGCTGCTATCACGCTATCCGCTCCACCACGATTACACGGTCAGCGAGCTACTTCATGGCTTCAAAAGCAATCTCGCGGTCAGTTTAACGATGTACTTTGGGGGCCCATTGCGACCCTCCTAATTAAGCTATAAATATTTCCTTAGGCACAGGGTTTGGGGGTATGGTACCCTATTTTGGTACCGAGTTTGAGATTTATAGCTTAATATTAAAGTGAGTTATGTGGTCTTGAAAACTTACCCGTACATGCCTATTTTATGTTATTTTTTATTCCATTACGCGTTCTTTAACGAAGAAAGAGGATTGTTTTTATACAGAGAACATATTAGGCAGGCCAAACTATCGAAAGTATTGTAAATCATATGAATAAATTAATTTTAATTGATTTTTCCTGTTTTTAAGCTCTGTTCTCACTTTCCCGAACTTAAAAAAATTATTTTTCATATATAGTTCCTTCTAAAATATAGAAAAAGACATTAAATGAATAATATAATGTAAAATTAACAATAGAAAAAAAAATAAACAAATTTTAAAATTTGTCCACACTGGGATGCGAACCCGCACCGCCTCGTTCAGCTGCTATCACGCTATCCGTTCCACCACGATTACACGGTCAGCGAGCTACTTCATGGCTTCAAAAGCAATCTCGCGGTCAGTTTAACGATGTACTTTGGGGGCCCATTGCGACCCTCCTAATTAAGCTATAAATATTTCCTTAGGCACAGGGGTTGGGGGCATGGTACCCTATTTTTGTACCGAGTTTGAGATTTATAGCTTAATATTAAAGCGACTTATGTGGTCTTGAAAACTTACCCGTACATGCCTATTTTATGTTATTTTTTATTCCATTTCGCGTTCTTTAACGAAGAAAGAGGATTGTTTTTATACAGAGAACATATTAGGCAGGCCAAACTATCGAAAGTATTGTAAATCATATGAATAAATTAATTTTAATTGATTTTTCCTGTTTTTATGCTCTGTTCTCACTTTCAAGAACTTAAAAAAATTATTTTTCATATATAGTTCCTTCTAAAATATAGAAAAAGACATTAAATGAATAATATAATGTAAAATTAACAATAGAAAAAAAAATAAACAAATTTTAAAAATTGTCCACACTGGGATCCGAACCCGCACCGTCTCGCTCAGCTGCTATCACGCTATCCGCTCCACCACGATTACACGGTCAGCGAGCTACTTCATGGCTTCAAAAGCAATCTCGCGGTCAGTTTAACGATGTACTTTGGGGGCCCATTGCGACCCTCCTAATTAAGCTATAAATATTTCCTTAGGCACAGGGGTTTGGGGCATGGTACCCTATTTTGGTACCGAGTTTGAGATTTATAGCTTAATATTAAAGCGAGTTATGTGGTCTTGAAAACTTACTCGTACATGCCTATTTTATGTTATTTTTTATTCCATTACGCGTTCTTTAACGAAGAAAGAGGATTGTTTTTATACAGAGAACATATTAGGCAGGCCAAACTATCGAAAGTATTGTAAATAATATGAATAAATTAATTTTAATTGATTTTTCCTGTTTTTAAGCTCTGTTCTCACTTTCCCGAACTTAAAAAAATTATTTTTCATATATAGTTCCTTCTAAAATATAGAAAAAGACATTAAATGAATAATATAACGTAAAATTAACAATAGAAAAAAAAATAAACAAATTTTAAAAATCGTCCACACTGGGATTCGAACCCGCACTGTCTCGCTCAGCTGCTATCACGCTATCCGCTCCACCACGATTACACGGTCAGCGAGCTATTTCATGGCTTCAAAAGCAATCTCGCGGTCAGTTTAACGATGTACTTTGGGGGCCCATTGCGACCCTCCTAATTAAGCTATAAATATTTCCTTAGGCACAGGGGTTGGGGGCATGGTACCCTATTCTGGTACCGAGTTTGAGATTTATAGCTTTATATTAAAGCGAGTTATGTGGTCTTGAAAACTTACCCTACATGCCTATTTTATGTTATTTTTTATTCCATTACGCGTTCTTTAACGAAGAAAGAGGATTTTTTTTATACAGAGAACATATTAGGCAGGCCAAACTATCGAAAATATTGTAAATAATATGAATAAATTAATTTTAATTGATTTTTCCTGTTTTTAAGCTCTGTTCTCACTTTCCCGAACTTAAAAAAATTATTTTTCATATATAGTTCCTTCTAAAATATAGAAAAAGACATTAAATGAATAATATAATGTAAAATTAACAATAGAAAAAAAATAAACAAATTTTAAAAATTGTCCACACTGGGATTCGAACCCGCACCGTCTCGCTCAGCTGCTATCACGCTATCCGCTCCACCACGATTACACGGTCAGCGAGCTACTTCATGGCTTCAAAAGCAATCTCGCGGTCAGTTTAACGATGTACTTTGGGGGCCCATTGCGACCCTCCTAATTAAGCTATAAATATTTCCTTAGGCACAGGAGTTGGGGGCATGGTACCCTATTTTGGGACCGAGTTTGAGATTTATAGCTTAATATTAAAGCGAGTTATGTGGTCTTGAAAACTTACCCGTACATGCCTATTTTATGTTATTTTTTATTCCATTACGCGTTCTTTAACGAAGAAAGAGGATTGTTTTTATACAGAGAACATATTAGGCAGGCGAAACTATCGAAAGTATTGTAAATCATATGAATAAATTAATTTTAATTGATTTTTCCTGTTTTTATGCTCTGTTCTCACTTTCAAGAACTTAAAAAAATTATTTTTCATATATAGTTCCTTCTAAAATATAGAAAAAGACATTAAATGAATAATATAACGTAAAATTAACAATAGAAAAAAAAATAAACAAATTTTAAAAATTGTCCACACTGGGATTCGAACCCGCACCGTCTCGCTCAGCTGCTATCACGCTATCCGCTCCACCACGATTACACGGTCAGCGAGCTACTTCATGGCTTCAAAAGCAATCTCGCGGTCAGTTTAACGATGCACTTTGGGGGCCCATTGCGACCCTCCTAATTAAGCTATAAATATTTCCTCAGGCACAGGGGTTGGGGGCATGGTACCCTATTTTGGTACCGAGTTTGAGATTTATAGCTTAATATTAAAGTGAGTTATGTGGTCTTGAAAACTTACCCGTACATGCCTATTTTATGTTATTTTTTATTCCATGACGCGTTCTTTAACGAAGAAAGAGGATTGTTTTTATACAGAGAACATATTAGGCAGGCCAAACTATCGAAAGTATTGTAAATAATATGAATAAATTAATTTTAATTGATTTTTCCTGTTTTTAAGCTCTGTTCTCACTTTCCCGAACTTAAAAAAATTATTTTTCATATATAGTTCCTTCTAAAATATAGAAAAAGACATTAAATGAATAATATAACGTAAAATTAACAATAGAAAAAAAAAAAAACAAATTTTAAAAATTGTCCACACTGGGATTCGAATCCGCACCGTCTCGCTCAGCTGCTATCACGCTATCCGCTCCACCACGATTACACGGTCAGCGAGCTACTTCATGGCTTCAAAAGCAATCTCGCGGTCAGTTTAACGATGTACTTTGGGGGCCCATTGCGACCCTCCTAATTAAGCTATAAATATTTCCTTAGGCACAGGGGTTGGGGGCATGGTACCCTATTTTGGTACCGAGTTTGAGATTTATAGCTCAATATTAAAGCGAGTTATGTGGTCTTGAAAACTTACCCGTACATGCCTATTTTATGTTATTTTTTATTCCATGACGCGTTCTTTAACGAAGAAAGAGGATTGTTTTTATACAGAGAACATATTAGGCAGGCCAAACTATCGAAAGTATTGTAAATAATATGAATAAATTAATTTTAATTGATTTTTCCTGTTTTTAAGCTCTGTTCTCAATTTCCCGAACTTAAAAAAATTATTTTTCATATATAGTTCCTTCTAAATCATAGAAAAAGACATTAAATGAATAATATAACGTAAAATTAACAATAGAAAAAAAAATAAACAAATTTTAAAAATTGTCCACACTGGGATTCGAACCCGCACCGTCTCGCTCAGCTGCTATCACGCTATCCGCTCCACCACGATTACACGGTCAGCGAGCTACTTCATGGCTTCAAAAGCAATCTCGCGGTCAGTTTAACGATGCACTTTGGGGGCCCATTGCGACCCTCCTAATTAAGCTATAAATATTTCCTCAGGCACAGGGGTTGGGGGCAAGGTACCCTATTTTGGTACCGAGTTTGAGATTTATAGCTTAATATTAAAGTGAGTTATGTGGTCTTGAAAACTTACCCGTACATGCCTATTTTATGTTATTTTTTATTCCATGACGCGTTCTTTAACGAAGAAAGAGGATTGTTTTTATACAGAGAACATATTAGGCAGGCCAAACTATCGAAAGTATTGTAAATAATATGAATAAATTAATTTTAATTGATTTTTCCTGTTTTTAAGCTCTGTTCTCACTTTCCCGAACTTAAAAAAATTATTTTTCATATATAGTTCCTTCTAAAATATAGAAAAAGACATTAAATGAATAATATAACGTAAAATTAACAATAGAAAAAAAAATAAACAAATTTTAAAAATTGTCCACACTGGGATTCGAACCCGCACCGTCTCGCTCAGCTGCTATCACGCTATCCGCTCCACCACGATTACACGGTCAGCGAGCTACTTCATGGCTTCAAAAGCAATCTCGCGGTCAGTTTAACGATGTACTTTGGGGGCCCATTGCGACCCTCCTAATTAAGCTATAAATATTTCCTTAGGCACAGGGGTTGGGGGCATGGTACCCTATTTTGGTACCGAGTTTGAGATTTATAGCTTAATATTAAAGCGAGTTATGTGGTCTTGAAAACTTACCCGTACATGCCTATTTTATGTTATTTTTTATTCCATTACGCGTTCTTTAACGAAGAAAGAGGATTGTTTTTATACAGAGAACATATTAGGCAGGCCAAACTATCGAAAGTATTGTAAATCATATGAATAAATTAATTTTAAATGATTTTTCCTGTTTTTATGCTCTGTTCTCACTTTCAAGAACTTAAAAGAATTATTTTTCATATATAGTTCCTTCTAAAATATAGAAAAAGACATTAAATGAATAATATAACGTAAAATTAACAATAGAAAAAAAAATAAACAAATTTTAAAAATCGTCCACACTGGGATTCGAACCCGCACCGTCTCGCTCAGCTGCTATCACGCTATCCGCTCCACCACGATTTTCACGGTCAGCGAGCTACTTCATGGCTTCAAAAGCAATCTCGCGGTCAGTTTAACGATGTACTTTGGGGGTCCATTGCGACCCTCCTATTTAAGCTATAAATATTTCCTTAGGCACAGGGGTTGGGGGCATGGTACCCTATTTTGGTACCGAGTTTGAGATTTATAGCTTAATATTAAAGCGAGTTATGTGGTCTTGAAAACTTACCCGTACATGCCTATTTTATGTTATTTTTTATTCCCATACGCGTTCTTTAACGAAGAAAGAGGATTTTTTTTATACAGAGAACATATTAGGCAGGCCAAACTATCGAAATTATTGTAAATAATATGAATAAATTAATTTTAATTGATTTTTCCTGTTTTTAAGCTCTGTTCTCACTTCCCCGAACTTAAAAAAATTATTTTTCATATATAGTTCCTTCTAAAATATAGAAAAAGACATTAAATGAATAATATAACGTAAAATTAACAATAGAAAAAAAATAAAAAAATTTTAAAAATTGTCCACACTGGGATTCGAACCCGCACCGTCTCGCTCAGCTGCTATCACGCTATCCGCTCCACCACGATTACACGGTCAGCGAGCTACTTCATGACTTCAAAAGCAATCTCGCGGTCAGTTTAACGATGTACTTTGTGGGCCCATTGCGACCCTCCTAATTAAGCTATAAATATTTCCTTAGGAACAGGGGTTTGGGGCATGGTACCCTATTTTGGAACCGAGTTTGAGATTTATAGCTTCATATTAAAGCGAGTTATGTGGTCTTGAAAACTTACCCGTACATGCCTATTTTATGTTATTTTTTATTCCATTACGCGTTCTTTAACGAAGAAAGAGGATTGTTTTTATACAGAGAACATATTAGGCAGGCCAAACTATCGAAAATATTGTAAATAATATGAATAAATTAATTTTAATTGATTTTTCCTGTTTTTAAGCTCTGTTCTCGCTTTCCCGAACTTAAAAAAATTATTTTTCATATATAGTTCCTTCTAAAATATAGAAAAAGACATTAAATGAATAATATAACGTAAAATTAACAATAGAAAAAAAAATAAACAAATTTTAAAAATTGTCCACACTGGGAATCGAACCCGCACCGTCTCGCTCAGCTGCTATCACGCTATCCGCTCCACCACGATTACACGGTCAGCGAGCTACTTCATGGCTTCAAAAGCAATCTCGCGGTCAGTTTAACGATGTACTTTGGGGGCCCATTGCGACCCTCCTAATTAAGCTATAAATATTTCCTTAGGCACAGGGGTTTGGGGCATGGTACCCTATTTTGGAACAGAGTTTGAGATTTATAGCTTAATATTAAAGCGAGTTATGTGGTCTTGAAAACGTACCCGTACATGCCTATTTTATGTTATTTTTTATTCCATTACGCGTTCTTTAACGAAGAAAGAGGATTGTTTTTATACAGAGAACATATTAGGCAGGCCAAACTATCGAAAGTATTGTAAATAATATGAATAAATTAATTTTAATTGATTTTTCCTGTTTTTAAGCTCTGTTCTCACTTTCCCGAACTTAAAAAAATTATTTTTCATATATAGTTCCTTCTAAAATATAGAAAAAGACATTAAATGAATAATATAACGTAAAATTAACAATAGAAAAAAAAATAAACAAATTTTAAAAATTGTCGACACTGGGATTCGAACCCGCACCGTCTCGCTCAGCTGCTATCACGCTATCCGCTCCACCACGATTACACGGTCAGCGAGCTACTTCATGACTTCAAAAGCAATCTCGCGGTCAGTTTAACGATGTACTTTGGGGGCCCATTGCGACCCTCCTAATTAAGCTATAAATATTTCCTTAGGCACAGGGGTTGGGGACATGGTACCCTATTTTGGTACCGAGTTTGAGATTTATAGCTTTATATTAAAGCGAGTTATGTGGTCTTGAAAACTTACCCTACATGCCTATTTTATGTTATTTTTTATTCCATTACGCGTTCTTTAACGAAGAAAGAGGATTTTTTTTATACAGAGAACATATTAGGCAGGCCAAACTATCGAAAATATTGTAAATAATATGAATAAATTAATTTTAATTGATTTTTCCTGTTTTTAAGCTCTGTTCTCACTTTCCCGAACTTAAAAAAATTATTTTTCATATATAGTTCCTTCTAAAATATAGAAAAAGACATTAAATGAATAATATAACGTAAAATTAACAATAGAAAAAAAAATAAACAAATTTTAAAAATTGTCCACACTGGGATTCGAACCCGCACCGTCTCGCTCAGCTGCTATCACGCTATCCGCTCCACCACGATTACACGGTCAGCGAGCTACTTCATGGCTTCAAAAGCAATCTCGCGGTCAGTTTAACGATGTACTTTGGGGGCCCATTGCGACCCTCCTAATTAAGCTATAAATATTTCCTCAGGCACAGGGGTTGGGGGCATGGTACCCTATTTTGGTACCGAGTTTGAGATTTATAGCTTAATATTAAAGTGAGTTATGTGGTCTTGAAAACTTACCCGTACATGCCTATTTTATGTTATTTTTTATTCCATGACGCGTTCTTTAACGAAGAAAGAGGATTGTTTTTATACAGAGAACATATTAGGCAGGCCAAACTAACGAAAGTATTGTAAATAATATGAATAAATTAATTTTAATTGATTTTTCCTGTTTTTAAGCTCTGTTCTCACTTTCCCGAACTTAAAAAAATTATTTTTCATATATAGTTCCTTCTAAAATATAGAAAAAGACATTAAATGAATAATATAACGTAAAATTAACAATAGAAAAAAAAATAAACAAATTTTAAAAATTGTCCACACTGGGATTCGAACCCGCACCGTCTCGCTCAGCTGCTATCACGCTATCCGCTCCACCACGATTACACGGTCAGCGAGCTACTTCATGGCTTCAAAAGCAATCTCGCGGTCAGTTTAACGATGTACTTTGGGGGCCCATTGCGACCCTCCTAATTAAGCTATAAATATTTCCTTAGGCACAGGGGTTGGGGGCATGGTACCCTATTTTGGTACCGAGTTTGAGATTTATAGCTTTATATTAAAGCGAGTTATGTGGTCTTGAAAACTTACCCTACATGCCTATTTTATGTTATTTTTTATTCCATTACGCGTTCTTTAACGAAGAAAGAGGATTTTTTTTATACAGAGAACATATTAGGCAGGCCAAACTATCGAAAATATTGTAAATAATATGAATAAATTAATTTTAATTGATTTTTCTTGTTTTTAAGCTCTGTTCTCACTTTCCCGAACTTAAAAAAATTATTTTTCATATATAGTTCCTTCTAAAATATAGAAAAAGACATTAAATGAATAATATAATGTAAAATTAACAATAGAAAAAAAATAAACAAATTTTAAAAATTGTCCACACTGGGATTCGAACCCGCACCGTCTCGCTCAGCTGCTATCACGCTATCCGCTCCACCACGATTACACGGTCAGCGAGATACTTCATGGCTTCAAAAGCAATCTCGCGGTCAGTTTAACGATGTACTTTGGGGGCCCATTGCGACCCTCCTAATTAAGCTATAAATATTTCCTTAGGCACAGGAGTTGGGGGCATGGTACCCTATTTTGGGACCGAGTTTGAGATTTATAGCTTAATATTAAAGCGAGTTATGTGGTCTTGAAAACTTACCCGTACATGCCTATTTTATGTTATTTTTTATTCCATTACGCGTTCTTTAACGAAGAAAGAGGATTGTTTTTATACAGAGAACATATTAGGCAGGCGAAACTATCGAAAGTATTGTAAATCATATGAATAAATTAATTTTAATTGATTTTTCCTGTTTTTATGCTCTGTTCTCACTTTCAAGAACTTAAAAAAATTATTTTTCATATATAGTTCCTTCTAAAATATAGAAAAAGACATTAAATGAATAATATAACGTAAAATTAACAATAGAAAAAAAAATAAACAAATTTTAAAAATTGTCCACACTGGGATTCGAACCCGCACCGTCTCGCTCAGCTGCTATCACGCTATCCGCTCCACCACGATTACACGGTCAGCGAGCTACTTCATGGCTTCAAAAGCAATCTCGCGGTCAGTTTAACGATGCACTTTGGGGGCCCATTGCGACCCTCCTAATTAAGCTATAAATATTTCCTCAGGCACAGGGGTTGGGGGCATGGTACCCTATTTTGGTACCGAGTTTGAGATTTATAGCTTAATATTAAAGTGAGTTATGTGGTCTTGAAAACTTACCCGTACATGCCTATTTTATGTTATTTTTTATTCCATGACGCGTTCTTTAACGAAGAAAGAGGATTGTTTTTATACAGAGAACATATTAGGCAGGCCAAACTATCGAAAGTATTGTAAATAATATGAATAAATTAATTTTAATTGATTTTTCCTGTTTTTAAGCTCTGTTCTCACTTTCCCGAACTTAAAAAAATTATTTTTCATATATAGTTCCTTCTAAAATATAGAAAAAGACATTAAATGAATAATATAACGTAAAATTAACAATAGAAAAAAAAATAAACAAATTTTAAAAATTGTCCACACTGGGATTCGAACCCGCACCGTCTCGCTCAGCTGCTATCACGCTATCCGCTCCACCACGATTACACGGTCAGCGAGCTACTTCATGGCTTCAAAAGCAATCTCGCGGTCAGTTTAACGATGCACTTTGGGGGCCCATTGCGACCCTCCTAATTAAGCTATAAATATTTCCTCAGGCACAGGGGTTGGGGGCATGGTACCCTATTTTGGTACCGAGTTTGAGATTTATAGCTTAATATTAAAGTGAGTTATGTGGTCTTGAAAACTTACCCGTACATGCCTATTTTATGTTATTTTTTATTCCATGACGCGTTCTTTAACGAAGAAAGAGGATTGTTTTTATACAGAGAACATATTAGGCAGGCCAAACTATCGAAAGTATTGTAAATAATATGAATAAATTAATTTTAATTGATTTTTCCTGTTTTTAAGCTCTGTTCTCACTTTCCCGAACTTAAAAAAATTATTTTTCATATATAGTTCCTTCTAAAATATAGAAAAAGACATTAAATGAATAATATAACGTAAAATTAACAATAGAAAAAAAAATAAACAAATTTTAAAAATTGTCCACACTGGGATTCGAACCCGCACCGTCTCGCTCAGCTGCTATCACGCTATCCGCTCCACCACGATTACACGGTCAGCGAGCTACTTCATGGCTTCAAAAGCAATCTCGCGGTCAGTTTAACGATGTACTTTGGGGGCCCATTGCGACCCTCCTAATTAAGCTATAAATATTTCCTTAGGCACAGGGGTTGGGGGCATGGTACCCTATTTTGGTACCGAGTTTGAGATTTATAGCTTAATATTAAAGCGAGTTATGTGGTCTTGAAAACTTACCCGTACATGCCTATTTTATGTTATTTTTTATTCCATTACGCGTTCTTTAACGAAGAAAGAGGATTGTTTTTATACAGAGAACATATTAGGCAGGCCAAACTATCGAAAGTATTGTAAATCATATGAATAAATTAATTTTAAATGATTTTTCCTGTTTTTATGCTCTGTTCTCACTTTCAAGAACTTAAAAGAATTATTTTTCATATATAGTTCCTTCTAAAATATAGAAAAAGACATTAAATGAATAATATAACGTAAAATTAACAATAGAAAAAAAAATAAACAAATTTTAAAAATCGTCCACACTGGGATTCGAACCCGCACCGTCTCGCTCAGCTGCTATCACGCTATCCGCTCCACCACGATTTTCACGGTCAGCGAGCTACTTCATGGCTTCAAAAGCAATCTCGCGGTCAGTTTAACGATGTACTTTGGGGGTCCATTGCGACCCTCCTATTTAAGCTATAAATATTTCCTTAGGCACAGGGGTTGGGGGCATGGTACCCTATTTTGGTACCGAGTTTGAGATTTATAGCTTAATATTAAAGCGAGTTATGTGGTCTTGAAAACTTACCCGTACATGCCTATTTTATGTTATTTTTTATTCCCATACGCGTTCTTTAACGAAGAAAGAGGATTTTTTTTATACAGAGAACATATTAGGCAGGCCAAACTATCGAAATTATTGTAAATAATATGAATAAATTAATTTTAATTGATTTTTCCTGTTTTTAAGCTCTGTTCTCACTTCCCCGAACTTAAAAAAATTATTTTTCATATATAGTTCCTTCTAAAATATAGAAAAAGACATTAAATGAATAATATAACGTAAAATTAACAATAGAAAAAAAATAAAAAAATTTTAAAAATTGTCCACACTGGGATTCGAACCCGCACCGTCTCGCTCAGCTGCTATCACGCTATCCGCTCCACCACGATTACACGGTCAGCGAGCTACTTCATGACTTCAAAAGCAATCTCGCGGTCAGTTTAACGATGTACTTTGTGGGCCCATTGCGACCCTCCTAATTAAGCTATAAATATTTCCTTAGGAACAGGGGTTTGGGGCATGGTACCCTATTTTGGAACCGAGTTTGAGATTTATAGCTTCATATTAAAGCGAGTTATGTGGTCTTGAAAACTTACCCGTACATGCCTATTTTATGTTATTTTTTATTCCATTACGCGTTCTTTAACGAAGAAAGAGGATTGTTTTTATACAGAGAACATATTAGGCAGGCCAAACTATCGAAAATATTGTAAATAATATGAATAAATTAATTTTAATTGATTTTTCCTGTTTTTAAGCTCTGTTCTCGCTTTCCCGAACTTAAAAAAATTATTTTTCATATATAGTTCCTTCTAAAATATAGAAAAAGACATTAAATGAATAATATAACGTAAAATTAACAATAGAAAAAAAAATAAACAAATTTTAAAAATTGTCCACACTGGGAATCGAACCCGCACCGTCTCGCTCAGCTGCTATCACGCTATCCGCTCCACCACGATTACACGGTCAGCGAGCTACTTCATGGCTTCAAAAGCAATCTCGCGGTCAGTTTAACGATGTACTTTGGGGGCCCATTGCGACCCTCCTAATTAAGCTATAAATATTTCCTTAGGCACAGGGGTTTGGGGCATGGTACCCTATTTTGGAACAGAGTTTGAGATTTATAGCTTAATATTAAAGCGAGTTATGTGGTCTTGAAAACGTACCCGTACATGCCTATTTTATGTTATTTTTTATTCCATTACGCGTTCTTTAACGAAGAAAGAGGATTGTTTTTATACAGAGAACATATTAGGCAGGCCAAACTATCGAAAGTATTGTAAATAATATGAATAAATTAATTTTAATTGATTTTTCCTGTTTTTAAGCTCTGTTCTCACTTTCCCGAACTTAAAAAAATTATTTTTCATATATAGTTCCTTCTAAAATATAGAAAAAGACATTAAATGAATAATATAACGTAAAATTAACAATAGAAAAAAAAATAAACAAATTTTAAAAATTGTCGACACTGGGATTCGAACCCGCACCGTCTCGCTCAGCTGCTATCACGCTATCCGCTCCACCACGATTACACGGTCAGCGAGCTACTTCATGACTTCAAAAGCAATCTCGCGGTCAGTTTAACGATGTACTTTGGGGGCCCATTGCGACCCTCCTAATTAAGCTATAAATATTTCCTTAGGCACAGGGGTTGGGGACATGGTACCCTATTTTGGTACCGAGTTTGAGATTTATAGCTTAATACTAAAGCGAGTTATGTGGTCTTGAAAACTTACCCGTACATGCCTATTTTATGTTATTTTTTATTCCATTACGCGTTCTTTAACGAAGAAAGAGGATTGTTTTTATACAGAGAACATATTAGGCAGGCCAAACTATCGAAAGTATTTTAAATAATATGAATAAATTAATTTCAATTGATTTTTCCTGTTTTTAAGCTCTGTTCTCACTTTCCCGAACTTAAAAAAATTATTTTTCATATATAGTTCCTTCTAAAATATAGAAAAAGACATTAAATGAATAATATAACGTAAAATTAACAATAGAAAAAAAAATAAACAAATTTTAAAAATTGTCCACACTGGGATTCGAACCCGCACCGTCTCGCTCAGCTGCTATCACGCTCTCCGCTCCACCACGATTACACGGTCAGCGAGCTACTTCATGGCTTCAAAAGCAATCTCGCGGTCAGTTTAACGATGTACTTTGGGGGCCCATTGCGACCCTCTTAATTAAGCTATAAATATTTCCTTAGGCACAGGGGTTAGGGGCATGGTACCCTATTTTGGTACCGAGTTTGAGATTTATAGCTTAATATTAAAGCGAGTTATGTGGTCTTGAAAACTTACCCGTACATGCCTATTTTATGTTATTTTTTATTCCATTACGCGTTCTTTAACGAAGAAAGAGGATTGTTTTTATACAGAGAACATATTAGGCAGGCCAAACTATCAAAAGTATTGTAAATAATATGAATAAATTAATTTTAATTGATTTTTCCTGTTTTTAAGCTCTCTTCTCACTTTCCCGAACTTAAAAAAATTATTTTTCATATATAGTTCCTTCTAAAATATAGAAAAAGACATTAAATGAATAATATAACGTAAAATTAACAATAGAAAAAAAAATAAACAAATTTTAAAAATTGTCCACACTGGGATTCGAACCCGCACCGTTTCGCTCAGCTGCTATCACGCTATCCGCTCCACCACGATTACACGGTCAGCGAGCTACTTCATGGCTTCAAAAGCAATCTCGCGGTCAGTTTAACGATGTACTTTGGGGGCCCATTGCGACCCTCTTAAGTAAGCTATAAATATTTCCTTAGGCACAGGGGTTGGGGGCATGGTACCCTATTTTGGTACCGAGTTTGAGATTTATAGCTTAATATTAAAGCGACTTATGTGGTCTTGAAAACTTACCCGTACATGCCTATTTTATGTTATTTTTTATTCCATTTCACGTTCTTTAACGAAGAAAGAGGATTGTTTTTATACAGAGAACATATTAGGCAGGCCAAACTATCGAAAGTATTGTAAATCATATGAATAAATTAATTTCAATTGATTTTTCCTGTTTTTATGCTCTGTTCTCACTTTCAAGAACTTAAAAAAATTATTTTTCATATATAGTTCCTTCTAAAATATAGAAAAAGACATTAAATGAATAATATAATGTAAAATTAACAATAGAAAAAAAAATAAACAAATTTTAAAAATTGTCCACACTGGGATTCGAACCCGCACCGTCTCGCTCAGCTGCTATCACGCTCTCCGCTCCACCACGATTACACGGTCAGCGAGCTACTTCATGGCTTCAAAAGCAATCTCGCGGTCAGTTTAACGATGTACTTTGGGGGCCCATTGCGACCCTCTTAATTAAGCTATAAATATTTCCTTAGGCACAGGGGTTAGGGGCATGGTACCCTATTTTGGTACCGAGTTTGAGATTTATAGCTTAATATTAAAGCGAGTTATGTGGTCTTGAAAACTTACCCGTACATGCCTATTTTATGTTATTTTTTATTCCATTACGCGTTCTTTAACGAAGAAAGAGGATTGTTTTTATACAGAGAACATATTAGGCAGGCCAAACTATCGAAAGTATTGTAAATAATATGAATAAATTAATTTCAATTGATTTTTCCTGTTTTTAAGCTCTGTTCTCACTTTCCCGAACTTAAAAAAATTATTTTTCATATATAGTTCCTTCTAAAATATAGAAAAAGACATTAAATGAATAATATAACGTAAAATTAACAATAGAAAAAAAAATAAACAAATTTTAAAAATTGTCCACACTGGGATTCGAACCCGCACCGTCTCGCTCAGCTGCTATCACGCTATCCGCTCCACCACGATTACACGGTTCGCGAGCTACTTCATGGCTTCAAAAGCAATCTCGCGGTCAGTTTAACGATGTACTTTGGGGGCCCATTGCGACCCTCTTAAGTAAGCTATAAATATTTCCTTAGGCACAGGGGTTGGGGGCATGGTACCCTATTTTGGTACCGAGTTTGAGATTTATAGCTTAATATTAAAGCGACTTATGTGGTCTTGAAAACTTACCCGTACATGCCTATTTTATGTTATTTTTTATTCCATTTCACGTTCTTTAACGAAGAAAGAGGATTGTTTTTATACAGAGAACATATTAGGCAGGCCAAACTATCGAAAGTATTGTAAATCATATGAATAAATTAATTTTAATTGATTTTTCCTGTTTTTATGCTCTGTTCTCACTTTCAAGAACTTAAAAAAATTATTTTTCATATATAGTTCCTTCTAAAATATAGAAAAAGACATTAAATGAATAATATAATGTAAAATTAACAATAGAAAAAAAAATAAACAAATTTTAAAAATTGTCCACACTGGGATTCGAACCCGCACCGTCTCGCTCAGCTGCTATCACGCTATCCGCTCCACCACGATTACACGGTCAGCGAGCTACTTCATGGCTTCAAAAGCAATCTCGCGGTCAGTTTAACGATGTACTTTGGGGGTCCATTGCGACCCTCCTATTTAAGCTATAAATATTTCCTTAGGCACAGGGGTTGGGGGCATGGTACCCTATTTTGGTACCGAGTTTGAGATTTATAGCTTAATATTAAAGCGAGTTATGTGGTCTTGAAAACTTACCCGTACATGCCTATTTTATGTTATTTTTTATTCCATTACGCGTTCTTTAACGAAGAAAGAGGATTGTTTTTATACAGAGAACATATTAGGCAGGCCAAACTATCGAAATTATTGTAAATAATATGAATAAATTAATTTTAATTGATTTTTCCTGTTTTTAAGCTCTGTTCTCTCTTCCCCGAACTTAAAAAAATTATTTTTCATATATAGTTCCTTCTAAAATATAGAAAAAGACATTAAATGAATAATATAACGTAAAATTAACAATAGAAAAAAAATAAAAAAATTTTAAAAATTGTCCACACTGGGATTCGAACCCGCACCGTCTCGCTCAGCTGCTATCACGCTATCCGCTCCACCACGATTACACGGTCAGCGAGCTACTTCATGACTTCAAAAGCAATCTCGCGGTCAGTTTAACGATGTACTTTGGGGGCCCATTGCGACCCTCCTAATTAAGCTATAAATATTTCCTTAGGCACAGGGGTTTGGGGCATGGTACCCTATTTTGGAACAGAGTTTGAGATTTATAGCTTAATATTAAAGCGAGTTATGTGGTCTTGAAAACGTACCCGTACATGCCTATTTTATGTTATTTTTTATTCCATTACGCGTTCTTTAACGAAGAAAGAGGATTGTTTTTATACAGAGAACATATTAGGCAGGCCAAACTATCGAAAGTATTGTAAATAATATGAATAAATTAATTTTAATTGATTTTTCCTGTTTTTAAGCTCTGTTCTCACTTTCCCGAACTTAAAAAAATTATTTTTCATATATAGTTCCTTCTAAAATATAGAAAAAGACATTAAATGAATAATATAACGTAAAATTAACAATAGAAAAAAAAATAAACAAATTTTAAAAATTGTCCACACTGGGATTCGAACCCGCACCGTCTCGCTCAGCTGCTATCACGCTATCCGCTCCACCACGATTACACGGTCAGCGAGCTACTTCATGACTTCAAAAGCAATCTCGCGGTCAGTTTAACGATGTACTTTGGGGGCCCATTGCGACCCTCCTAATTAAGCTATAAATATTTCCTTAGGCACAGGGGTTGGGGACATGGTACCCTATTTTGGTACCGAGTTTGAGATTTATAGCTTAATACTAAAGCGAGTTATGTGGTCTTGAAAACTTACCCGTACATGCCTATTTTATGTTATTTTTTATTCCATTACGCGTTCTTTAACGAAGAAAGAGGATTGTTTTTATACAGAGAACATATTAGGCAGGCCAAACTATCGAAAGTATTTTAAATAATATGAATAAATTAATTTCAATTGATTTTTCCTGTTTTTAAGCTCTGTTCTCACTTTCCCGAACTTAAAAAAATTATTTTTCATATATAGTTCCTTCTAAAATATAGAAAAAGACATTAAATGAATAATATAACGTAAAATTAACAATAGAAAAAAAAATAAACAAATTTTAAAAATTGTCCACACTGGGATTCGAACCCGCACCGTCTCGCTCAGCTGCTATCACGCTCTCCGCTCCACCACGATTACACGGTCAGCGAGCTACTTCATGGCTTCAAAAGCAATCTCGCGGTCAGTTTAACGATGTACTTTGGGGGCCCATTGCGACCCTCTTAATTAAGCTATAAATATTTCCTTAGGCACAGGGGTTGGGGGCATGGTACCCTATTTTGGTACCGAGTTTCAGATTTATAGCTTAATATTAAAGCGACTTATGTGGTCTTGAAAACTTACCCGTACATGCCTATTTTATGTTATTTTTTATTCCATTTCACG
Organism: Parasteatoda lunata; assembly: GCA_949128135.1. Classification (NCBI taxonomy): domain Eukaryota; kingdom Metazoa; phylum Arthropoda; class Arachnida; order Araneae; family Theridiidae; genus Parasteatoda; species Parasteatoda lunata. Next base: position 81,474,762 of record OX421977.1, read on the forward strand.
TTCTTTAACGAAGAAAGAGGATTGTTTTTATACAGAGAACATATTAGGCAGGCCAAACTATCGAAAGTATTGTAAATCATATGAATAAATTAATTTTAATTGATTTTTCCTGTTTTTATGCTCTGTTCTCACTTTCAAGAACTTAAAAAAATTATTTTTCATATATAGTTCCTTCTAAAATATAGAAAAAGACATTAAATGAATAATATAATGTAAAATTAACAATAGAAAAAAAAATAAACAAATTTTAAAAATTGTCCACACTGGGATTCGAACCCGCACCGTCTCGCTCAGCTGCTATCACGCTATCCGCTCCACCACGATTACACGGTCAGCGAGCTACTTCATGGCTTCAAAAGCAATCTCACGGTCAGTTTAACGATGTACTTTGGGGGTCCATTGCGACCCTCCTATTTAAGCTATAAATATTTCCTTAGGCACAGGGGTTGGGGGCATGGTACCCTATTTTGGTACCGAGTTTGAGATTTATAGCTTAATATTAAAGCGAGTTATGTGGTCTTGAAAACCTACCCGTACATGCCTATTTTATGTTATTTTTTATTCCATTACGCGTTCTTTAACGAAGAAAGAGGATTGTTTTTATACAGAGAACATATTAGGCAGGCCAAACTATCGAAAGTATTGTAAATAATATGAATAAATTAATTTTAATTGATTTTTCCTGTTTTTAAGCTCTGTTCTCACTTTCCCGAACTTAAAAAAATTATTTTTCATATATAGTTCCTTCTAAAATATAGAAAAAGACATTAAATGAATAATATAACGTAAAATTAACAATAGAAAAAAAAATAAACAAATTTTAAAAATTGTCCACACTGGGATTCGAACCCGCACCGTCTCGCTCAGCTGCTATCACGCTATCCGCTCCACCACGATTACACGGTCAGCGAGCTACTTCATGACTTCAAAAGCAATCTCGCGGTCAGTTTAACGATGTACTTTGGGGGCCCATTGCGACCCTCCTAATTAAGCTATAAATATTTCCTTAGGCACAGGGGTTGCGGACATGGTACCCTATTTTGGTACCGAGTTTGAGATTTATAGCTTAATACTAAAGCGAGTTATGTGGTCTTGAAAACTTACCCGTACATGCCTATTTTATGTTATTTTTTATTCCATTACGCGTTCTTTAACGAAGAAAGAGGATTGTTTTTATACAGAGAACATATTAGGCAGGCCAAACTATCGAAAGTATTTTAAATAATATGAATAAATTAATTTCAATTGATTTTTCCTGTTTTTAAGCTCTGTTCTCACTTTCCCGAACTTAAAAAAATTATTTTTCATATATAGTTCCTTCTAAAATAGAGAAAAAGACATTAAATGAATAATATAACGTAAAATTAACAATAGAAAAAAAAATAAACAAATTTTAAAAATTGTCCACACTGGGATTCGAACCCGCACCGTCTCGCTCAGCTGCTATCACGCTCTCCGCTCCACCACGATTACACGGTCAGCGAGCTACTTCATGGCTTCAAAAGCAATCTCGCGGTCAGTTTAACGATGTACTTTGGGGGCCCATTGCGACCCTCTTAATTAAGCTATAAATATTTCCTTAGGCACAGGGGTTGGGGGCATGGTACCCTATTTTGGTACCGAGTTTCAGATTTATAGCTTAATATTAAAGCGACTTATGTGGTCTTGAAAACTTACCCGTACATGCCTATTTTATGTTATTTTTTATTCCATTTCACGTTCTTTAACGAAGAAAGAGGATTGTTTTTATACAGAGAACATATTAGGCAGGCCAAACTATCGAAAGTATTGTAAATCATATGAATAAATTAATTTTAATTGATTTTTCCTGTTTTTATGCTCTGTTCTCACTTTCAAGAACTTAAAAAAATTATTTTTCATATATAGTTCCTTCTAAAATATAGAAAAAGACATTAAATGAATAATATAATGTAAAATTAACAATAGAAAAAAAAATAAACAAATTTTAAAAATTGTCCACACTGGGATTCGAACCCGCACCGTCTCGCTCAGCTGCTATCACGCTATCCGCTCTACCACGATTACACGGTCAGCGAGCTACTTCATGGCTTCAAAAGCAATCTCGCGGTCAGTTTAACGATGTACTTTGGGGGCCCATTGCGACCCTCCTAATTAAGCTGTAAATATTTCCTTAGGCACAGGGGTTGGGGGCATGATACCCTATTTTGGTACCGAGTTTGAGATTTATAGCTTAATATTAAAGCGAGTTATGTGGTCTTGAAAACCTACCCGTACATGCCTATTTTATGTTATTTTTTATTCCATTACGCGTTCTTTAACGAAGAAAGAGGATTGTTTTTATACAGAGAACATATTAGGCAGGCCAAACTATCGAAATTATTGTAAATAATATGAATAAATTAATTTTAATTGATTTTTCCTGTTTTTAAGCTCTGTTCTCACTTCCCCGAACTTAAAAAAATTATTTTTCATATATAGTTCCTTCTAAAATATAGAAAAAGACATTAAATGAATAATATAACGTAAAATTAACAATAGAAAAAAAAATAAACAAATTTTAAAAATTGTCCACACTGGGATTCGAACCCGCACCGTCTCGCTCAGCTGCTATCACGCTATCCGCTCCACCACGATTACACGGTCAGCGAGCTACTTCATGGCTTCAAAAGCAATCTCGCGGTCAGTTTAACGATGTACTTTGGGGGCCCATTGCGACCCTCCTAATTAAGCTATAAATATTTCCCTAGGCACAGGAGTTTGGGGCATGGTACCCTATTTTGTAACCGAGTTTGAGATTTATAGCTTAATATTAAAGCGAGTTATGTGGTCTTGAAAACTTACCCGTACATGCCTATTTTATGTTATTTTTTATTCCATTACGCGTTCTTTAACGAAGAAATAGGATTGCTTTTATACAGAGAACATATTAGGCAGGCCAAACTATCGAAAATATTGTAAATAATATGAATAAATTAATTTTAATTGATTTTTCCTGTTTTTAAGCTCTGTTCTCACTTTCCCGAACTTAAAAAAATTATTTTTCATATATAGTTCCTTCTAAAATATAGAAAAAGACATTAAATGAATAATATAATGTAAAATTAACAATAGAAAAAAAAATAAACAAATTTTAAAAATTGTTCACACTGGGATTCGAACCCGCACCGTCTCGTTCAGCTTCTATCACGCTATCCGCTCCACCACGATTACACGGTCAGCGAGCTACTTCATGGCTTCAAAAGCAATCTCACGGTCAGTTTAACGATGTATTATGGGGGCTCATTGCGACCCTCCTAATTAAGCTATAAATATTTCCTTAGGCACAGGGGTTGGGGGCATGGTACCCTATTTTGGTACCGAGTTTGAGATTTATAGCTTAATATTAAAGCGAGTTATGTGGTCTTGAAAACTTACCCGTACATGCCTATTTTATGTTATTTTTTATTCCATTACGCGTTCTTTAACGAAGAAAGAGGATTGTTTTTATACAGAGAACATATTAGGCAGGCCAAACTATCGAAAGTATTTTAAATAATATGAATAAATTAATTTCAATTGATTTTTCCTGTTTTTAAGCTCTGTTCTCACTTTCCCGAACTTAAAAAAATTATTTTTCATATATAGTTCCTTCTAAAATATAGAAAAAGACATTAAATGAATAATATAACGTAAAATTAACAATAGAAAAAAAAATAAACAAATTTTAAAAATTGTCCACACTGGGATTCGAACCCGCACCGTCTCGCTCAGCTGCTATCACGCTATCCGCTCCACCACGATTACACGGTCAGCGAGCTACTTCATGGCTTCAAAAGCAATCTCGCGGTCAGTTTAACGATGTACTTTGGGGGCCCATTGCGACCCTCTTAATTAAGCTATAAATATTTCCTTAGGCACAGGGGTTGGGGGCATGGTACCCTATTTTGGTACCGAGTTTGAGATTTATAACTTAATATTAAAGCGACTTATGTGGTCTTGAAAACTTACCCGTACATGCCTATTTTATGTTATTTTTTATTCCATTTCACGTTCTTTAACGAAGAAAGAGGATTGTTTTTATACAGAGAACATATTAGGCAGGCCAAACTATCGAAAGTATTGTAAATCATATGAATAAATTAATTTTAATTGATTTTTCCTGTTTTTATGCTCTGTTCTCACTTTCAAGAACTTAAAAAAATTATTTTTCATATATAGTTCCTTCTAAAATATAGAAAAAGACATTAAATGAATAATATAATGTAAAATTAACAATAGAAAAAAAAATAAACAAATTTTAAAAATTGTCCACACTGGGATTCGAACCCGCACCGTCTCGCTCAGCTGCTATCACGCTATCCGCTCCACCACGATTACACGGTCAGCGAGCTACTTCATGGCTTCAAAAGCAATCTCGCGGTCAGTTTAACGATGTACTTTGGGGGTCCATTGCGACCCTCCTATTTAAGCTATAAATATTTCCTTAGGCACAGGGGTTGGGGGCATGGTACCCTATTTTGGTACCGAGTTTGAGATTTATAGCTTAATATTAAAGCGACTTATGTGGTCTTGAAAACTTACCCGTACATGCCTATTTTATGTTATTTTTTATTCCATTTCACGTTCTTTAACGAAGAAAGAGGATTGTTTTTATACAGAGAACATATTAGGCAGGCCAAACTATCGAAAGTATTGTAAATCATATGAATAAATTAATTTTAATTGATTTTTCCTGTTTTTATGCTCTGTTCTCACTTTCAAGAACTTAAAAAAATTATTTTTCATATATAGTTCCTTCTAAAATATAGAAAAAGACATTAAATGAATAATATAATGTAAAATTAACAATAGAAAAAAAAATAAACAAATTTTAAAAATTGTCCACACTGGGATTCGAACCCGCACCGTCTCGCTCAGCTGCTATCACGCTATCCGCTCCACCACGATTACACGGTCAGCGAGCTACTTCATGGCTTCAAAAGCAATCTCACGGTCAGTTTAACGATGTACTTTGGGGGTCCATTGCGACCCTCCTATTTAAGCTATAAATATTTCCTTAGGCACAGGGGTTGGGGGCATGGTACCCTATTTTGGTACCGAGTTTGAGATTTATAGCTTAATATTAAAGCGAGTTATGTGGTCTTGAAAACCTACCCGTACATGCCTATTTTATGTTATTTTTTATTCCATTACGCGTTCTTTAACGAAGAAAGAGGATTGTTTTTATACAGAGAACATATTAGGCAGGCCAAACTATCGAAAGTATTGTAAATAATATGAATAAATTAATTTTAATTGATTTTTCCTGTTTTTAAGCTCTGTTCTCACTTTCCCGAACTTAAAAAAATTATTTTTCATATATAGTTCCTTCTAAAATATAGAAAAAGACATTAAATGAATAATATAACGTAAAATTAACAATAGAAAAAAAAATAAACAAATTTTAAAAATTGTCCACACTGGGATTCGAACCCGCACCGTCTCGCTCAGCTGCTATCACGCTATCCGCTCCACCACGATTACACGGTCAGCGAGCTACTTCATGACTTCAAAAGCAATCTCGCGGTCAGTTTAACGATGTACTTTGGGGGCCCATTGCGACCCTCCTAATTAAGCTATAAATATTTCCTTAGGCACAGGGGTTGGGGACATGGTACCCTATTTTGGTACCGAGTTTGAGATTTATAGCTTAATACTAAAGCGAGTTATGTGGTCTTGAAAACTTACCCGTACATGCCTATTTTATGTTATTTTTTATTCCATTACGCGTTCTTTAACGAAGAAAGAGGATTGTTTTTATACAGAGAACATATTAGGCAGGCCAAACTATCGAAAGTATTTTAAATAATATGAATAAATTAATTTCAATTGATTTTTCCTGTTTTTAAGCTCTGTTCTCACTTTCCCGAACTTAAAAAAATTATTTTTCATATATAGTTCCTTCTAAAATAGAGAAAAAGACATTAAATGAATAATATAACGTAAAATTAACAATAGAAAAAAAAATAAACAAATTTTAAAAATTGTCCACACTGGGATTCGAACCCGCACCGTCTCGCTCAGCTGCTATCACGCTCTCCGCTCCACCACGATTACACGGTCAGCGAGCTACTTCATGGCTTCAAAAGCAATCTCGCGGTCAGTTTAACGATGTACTTTGGGGGCCCATTGCGACCCTCTTAATTAAGCTATAAATATTTCCTTAGGCACAGGGGTTGGGGGCATGGTACCCTATTTTGGTACCGAGTTTCAGATTTATAGCTTAATATTAAAGCGACTTATGTGGTCTTGAAAACTTACCCGTACATGCCTATTTTATGTTATTTTTTATTCCATTTCACGTTCTTTAACGAAGAAAGAGGATTGTTTTTATACAGAGAACATATTAGGCAGGCCAAACTATCGAAAGTATTGTAAATCATATGAATAAATTAATTTTAATTGATTTTTCCTGTTTTTATGCTCTGTTCTCACTTTCAAGAACTTAAAAAAATTATTTTTCATATATAGTTCCTTCTAAAATATAGAAAAAGACATTAAATGAATAATATAATGTAAAATTAACAATAGAAAGAAAAATAAACAAATTTTAAAAATTGTCCACACTGGGATTCGAACCCGCACCGTCTCGCTCAGCTGCTATCACGCTATCCGCTCTACCACGATTACACGGTCAGCGAGCTACTTCATGGCTTCAAAAGCAATCTCGCGGTCAGTTTAACGATGTACTTTGGGGGCCCATTGCGACCCTCCTAATTAAGCTGTAAATATTTCCTTAGGCACAGGGGTTGGGGGCATGATACCCTATTTTGGTACCGAGTTTGAGATTTATAGCTTAATATTAAAGCGAGTTATGTGGTCTTGAAAACCTACCCGTACATGCCTATTTTATGTTATTTTTTATTCCATTACGCGTTCTTTAACGAAGAAAGAGGATTGTTTTTATACAGAGAACATATTAGGCAGGCCAAACTATCGAAATTATTGTAAATAATATGAATAAATTAATTTTAATTGATTTTTCCTGTTTTTAAGCTCTGTTCTCACTTCCCCGAACTTAAAAAAATTATTTTTCATATATAGTTCCTTCTAAAATATAGAAAAAGACATTAAATGAATAATATAACGTAAAATTAACAATAGAAAAAAAAATAAACAAATTTTAAAAATTGTCCACACTGGGATTCGAACCCGCACCGTCTCGCTCAGCTGCTATCACGCTATCCGCTCCACCACGATTACACGGTCAGCGAGCTACTTCATGGCTTCAAAAGCAATCTCGCGGTCAGTTTAACGATGTACTTTGGGGGCCCATTGCGACCCTCCTAATTAAGCTGTAAATATTTCCTTAGGCACAGGGGTTGGGGGCATGATACCCTATTTTGGTACCGAGTTTGAGATTTATAGCTTAATATTAAAGCGAGTTATGTGGTCTTGAAAACCTACCCGTACATGCCTATTTTATGTTATTTTTTATTCCATTACGCGTTCTTTAACGAAGAAAGAGGATTGTTTTTATACAGAGAACATATTAGGCAGGCCAAACTATCGAAATTATTGTAAATAATATGAATAAATTAATTTTAATTGATTTTTCCTGTTTTTAAGCTCTGTTCTCACTTCCCCGAACTTAAAAAAATTATTTTTCATATATAGTTCCTTCTAAAATATAGAAAAAGACATTAAATGAATAATATAACGTAAAATTAACAATAGAAAAAAAAATAAACAAATTTTAAAAATTGTCCACACTGGGATTCGAACCCGCACCGTCTCGCTCAGCTGCTATCACGCTATCCGCTCCACCACGATTACACGGTCAGCGAGCTACTTCATGGCTTCAAAAGCAATCTCGCGGTCAGTTTAACGATGTACTTTGGGGGCCCATTGCGACCCTCCTAATTAAGCTATAAATATTTCCCTAGGCACAGGAGTTTGGGGCATGGTACCCTATTTTGTAACCGAGTTTGAGATTTATAGCTTAATATTAAAGCGAGTTATGTGGTCTTGAAAACTTACCCGTACATGCCTATTTTATGTTATTTTTTATTCCATTACGCGTTCTTTAACGAAGAAATAGGATTGCTTTTATACAGAGAACATATTAGGCAGGCCAAACTATCGAAAATATTGTAAATAATATGAATAAATTAATTTTAATTGATTTTTCCTGTTTTTAAGCTCTGTTCTCACTTTCCCGAACTTAAAAAAATTATTTTTCATATATAGTTCCTTCTAAAATATAGAAAAAGACATTAAATGAATAATATAATGTAAAATTAACAATAGAAAAAAAAATAAACAAATTTTAAAAATTGTTCACACTGGGATTCGAACCCGCACCGTCTCGTTCAGCTTCTATCACGCTATCCGCTCCACCACGATTACACGGTCAGCGAGCTACTTCATGGCTTCAAAAGCAATCTCACGGTCAGTTTAACGATGTATTATGGGGGCTCATTGCGACCCTCCTAATTAAGCTATAAATATTTCCTTAGGCACAGGGGTTGGGGGCATGGTACCCTATTTTGGTACCGAGTTTGAGATTTATAGCTTAATATTAAAGCGAGTTATGTGGTCTTGAAAACTTACCCGTACATGCCTATTTTATGTTATTTTTTATTCCATTACGCGTTCTTTAACGAAGAAAGAGGATTGTTTTTATACAGAGAACATATTAGGCAGGCCAAACTATCGAAAGTATTTTAAATAATATGAATAAATTAATTTCAATTGATTTTTCCTGTTTTTAAGCTCTGTTCTCACTTTCCCGAACTTAAAAAAATTATTTTTCATATATAGTTCCTTCTAAAATATAGAAAAAGACATTAAATGAATAATATAACGTAAAATTAACAATAGAAAAAAAAATAAACAAATTTTAAAAATTGTCCACACTGGGATTCGAACCCGCACCGTCTCGCTCAGCTGCTATCACGCTATCCGCTCCACCACGATTACACGGTCAGCGAGCTACTTCATGGCTTCAAAAGCAATCTCGCGGTCAGTTTAACGATGTACTTTGGGGGCCCATTGCGACCCTCTTAATTAAGCTATAAATATTTCCTTAGGCACAGGGGTTGGGGGCATGGTACCCTATTTTGGTACCGAGTTTGAGATTTATAACTTAATATTAAAGCGACTTATGTGGTCTTGAAAACTTACCCGTACATGCCTATTTTATGTTATTTTTTATTCCATTTCACGTTCTTTAACGAAGAAAGAGGATTGTTTTTATACAGAGAACATATTAGGCAGGCCAAACTATCGAAAGTATTGTAAATCATATGAATAAATTAATTTTAATTGATTTTTCCTGTTTTTATGCTCTGTTCTCACTTTCAAGAACTTAAAAAAATTATTTTTCATATATAGTTCCTTCTAAAATATAGAAAAAGACATTAAATGAATAATATAATGTAAAATTAACAATAGAAAAAAAAATAAACAAATTTTAAAAATTGTCCACACTGGGATTCGAACCCGCACCGTCTCGCTCAGCTGCTATCACGCTATCCGCTCCACCACGATTACACGGTCAGCGAGCTACTTCATGGCTTCAAAAGCAATCTCGCGGTCAGTTTAACGATGTACTTTGGGGGTCCATTGCGACCCTCCTATTTAAGCTATAAATATTTCCTTAGGCACAGGGGTTGGGGGCATGGTACCCTATTTTGGTACCGAGTTTGAGATTTATAGCTTAATATTAAAGCGAGTTATGTGGTCTTGAAAACTTACCCGTACATGCCTATTTTATGTTATTTTTTATTCCATTACGCGTTCTTTAACGAAGAAAGAGGATTGTTTTTATACAGAGAACTTATTAGGCAGGCCAAACTATCGAAATTATGGTAAATAATATGAATAAATTAATTTTAATTGATTTTTCCTGTTTTTAAGCTCTGTTCTCACTTCCCCGAACTTAAAAAAATTATTTTTCATATATAGTTCCTTCTAAAATATAGAAAAAGACATTAAATGAATAATATAATGTAAAATTAACAATAGAAAAAAAAATAAACAAATTTTAAAAATTGTCCATACTGGGATTCGAACCCGCACCGTCTCGCTCAGCTGCTATCACGCTATCCGCTCCACCGCGATTACACGGTCAGCGAGCTACTTCATGGCTTCAAAAGCAATCTCGCGGTCAGTTTAACGATGTACTTTGGGGGCCCATTGCGACCCTCCTAATTAAGCTATAAATATTTCCTTAGGCACAGGGGTTTGGGGAATGGTACCCTATTTTGGAACCGAGTTTGAGATTTATAGCTTAATATTAAAGCGAGTTATGTGGTCTTGAAAACGTACCCGTACATGCCTATTTTATGTTATTTTTTATTCCATTACGCGTTCTTTAACGAAGAAAGAGGATTGTTTTTATACAGAGAACATATTAGGCAGGCCAAACTATCGAAAATATTGTAAATAATATGAATAAATTAATTTTAATTGATTTTTCCTGTTTTTAAGCTCTGTTCTCACTTTCCCGAACTTAAAAAAATTATTTTTCATATATAGTTCCTTCTAAAATATAGAAAAAGACATTAAATGAATAATATAATGTAAAATTAACAATAGAAAAAAAAATAAACAAATTTTAAAAATTGTCCACACTGGGATTCGAACCCGCACCGTCTCGCTCAGCTGCTATCACGCTATCCGCTCCACCACGATTACACGGTCAGCGAGCTACTTCATGGCTTCAAAAGCAATCTCGCGGTCAGTTTAACGATGTACTTTGGGGGTCCATTGCGACCCTCCTATTTAAGCTATAAATATTTCCTTAGGCACAGGGGTTGGGGGCATGGTACCCTATTTTGGTACCGAGTTTGAGATTTATAGCTTAATATTAAAGCGAGTTATGTGGTCTTGAAAACTTACCCGTACATGCCTATTTTATGTTATTTTTTATTCCATTACGCGTTCTTTAACGAAGAAAGAGGATTGTTTTTATACAGAGAACATATTAGGCAGGCCAAACTATCGAAATTATGGTAAATAATATGAATAAATTAATTTTAATTGATTTTTCCTGTTTTTAAGCTCTGTTCTCACTTCCCCGAACTTAAAAAAATTATTTTTCATATATAGTTCCTTCTAAAATATAGAAAAAGACATTAAATGAATAATATAATGTAAAATTAACAATAGAAAAAAAAATAAACAAATTTTAAAAATTGTCCATACTGGGATTCGAACCCGCACCGTCTCGCTCAGCTGCTATCACGCTATCCGCTCCACCGCGATTACACGGTCAGCGAGCTACTTCATGGCTTCAAAAGCAATCTCGCGGTCAGTTTAACGATGTACTTTGGGGGCCCATTGCGACCCTCCTAATTAAGCTATAAATATTTCCTTAGGCACAGGGGTTTGGGGAATGGTACCCTATTTTGGAACCGAGTTTGAGATTTATAGCTTAATATTAAAGCGAGTTATGTGGTCTTGAAAACGTACCCGTACATGCCTATTTTATGTTATTTTTTATTCCATTACGCGTTCTTTAACGAAGAAAGAGGATTGTTTTTATACAGAGAACATATTAGGCAGGCCAAACTATCGAAAATATTGTAAATAATATGAATAAATTAATTTTAATTGATTTTTCCTGTTTTTAAGCTCTGTTCTCACTTTCCCGAACTTAAAAAAATTATTTTTCATATATAGTTCCTTCTAAAATATAGAAAAAGACATTAAATGAATAATATAATGTAAAATTAACAATAGAAAAAAAAATAAACAAATTTTAAAAATTGTCCACACTGGGATACGAACCCGCACCGTCACGCTCAGCTGCTATCACGCTATCCGCTCCACCACGATTACACGGTCAGCGAGCTACTTCATGGCTTCAAAAGCAATCTCGCGGTCAGTTTAACGATGTACTTTGGGGGTCTATTGCGACCCTCCTATTTAAGCTATAAATATTTCCTTAGGCACAGGGGTTGGGGGCATGGTACCCTATTTTGGTACCGAGTTTGAGATTTATAGCTTAATATTAAAGCGAGTTATGTGGTCTTGAAAACTTACCCGTACATGCCTATTTTATGTTATTTTTTATTCCATTACGCGTTCTTTAACGAAGAAAGAGGATTGTTTTTATACAGAGAACATATTAGGCAGGCCAAACTATCGAAAGTATTGTAAATAATATGAATAAATTAATTTAAATTGATTTTTCCTGTTTTTAAGCTCTGTTCTCACTTTCCCGAACTTAAAAAAGTTATTTTTCATATATAGTTCCTTCTAAAATATAGAAAAAGACATTAAATGAATAATATAACGTAAAATTAACAATAGAAAAAAAAATAAAAAAATTTTAAAAATTGTCCACACTGGGATTCGAACCCGCACCGTCTCGCTCAGCTGCTATCACGCTATCCGCTCCACCACGATTACTCGGTCAGCGAGCTACTTCATGGCTTCAAAAGCAATCTCGCGGTCAGTTTAACGATGTACTTTGGGGGCCCATTTCGACCCTCCTAATTAAGCTATAAATATTTCCTTAGGCACAGGGGTTTGGGGAATGGTACCCTATTTTGGAACCGAGTTTGAGATTTATAGCTTAATATTAAAGCGAGTTATGTGGTCTTGAAAACGTACCCGTAAATGCCTATTTTATGTTATTTTTTATTCCATTACGCGTTCTTTAATGAAGAAAGAGGATTGTTTTTATACAGAGAACATATTAGGCAGGCCAAACTATCGAAAATATTGTAAATAATATGAATAAATTAATTTTAATTGATTTTTCCTGTTTTTAAGCTCTGTTCTCACTTTCCCGAACTTAAAAAAATTATTTTTCATATATAGTTCCTTCTAAAATATAGAAAAAGACATTAAATGAATAATATAATGTAAAATTAACAATAGAAAAAAAAATAAACAAATTTTAAAAATTGTCCACACTGGGATTCGAACCCGCACCGTCTCGCTCAGCCGCTATCACGCTATCCGCTCCACCACGATTACACGGTCAGCGAGCTACTTCATGGCTTCAAAAGTAATCTCGCGGTCAGTTTAACGATGTACTTTGGGGGTCCATTGCGACCCTCCTATTTAAGCTATGAATATTTCCTTAGGCACAGGAGTTGGGGGCATGGTACCCTATTTTGGTACCGAGTTTGAGATTTATAGCTTAATATTAAAGCAAGTTATGTGGTCTTGAAAACTTACCCGTACATGCCTATTTTATGTTATTTTTTATTCCATTACGCGTTCTTTAACGAAGAAAGAGGATTGTTTTTATACAGAGAACATATTAGGCAGGCCAAACTATCGAAAGTATTGTAAATAATATGAATAAATTAATTTTAATTGATTTTTCCTGTTTTTAAGCTCTGTTCTCACTTTCCCGAACTTAAAAAAGTTATTTTTCATATATAGTTCCTTCTAAAATATAGAAAAAGGCATTAAATGAATAATATAACGTAAAATTAACAATAGAAAAAAAAATAAAAAAATTTTAAAAATTGTCCACACTGGGATTCGAACCCGCACCGTCTCGCTCAGCTGCTATCACGCTATCCGCTCCACCACGATTACACGGTCAGCGAGCTACTTCATGACTTCAAAAGCAATCTCGCGGTCAGTTTAACGATGTACTTTGTGGGCCCATTGCAACCCTCCTAATTAAGCTATAAATATTTCCTTAGGAACAGGGGTTGGGGGCATGGTACCCTATTTTGGAACCGAGTTTGAGATTTATAGCTTCATATTAAAGCGAGTTATGTGGTCTTGAAAACTTACCCGTACATGCCTATTTTATGTTATTTTTTATTCCATTACGCGTTCTTTAACGAAGAAAGAGGATTGTTTTTATACAGAGAACATATTAGGCAGGCCAAACTATCGAAAATATTGTAAATAATATGAATAAATTAATTTTAATTGATTTTTCCTGTTTTTAAGCTCTGTTCTCGCTTTCCCGAACTTAAAAAAATTATTTTTCATATATAGTTCCTTCTAAAATATAGAAAAAGACATTAAATGAATAATATAATGTAAAATTAACAATAGAAAAAAAAAACAAATTTTAATAATTGTCCACACTGGGATTCGAACCCGCACCGTCTCGTTCAGCTGCTATCACGCTATCCGCTCCACCACGATTACACGGTCAGCGAGCTACTTCATGGCTTCAAAAGCAATCTCACGGTTAGTTTAGCGATGTACTTTGGGGGCTCATTGCGACCCTCCTAATTAAGCTATAAATATTTCCTTAGGCACAGGGGTTGGGGGCATGGTACCCTATTTTGATACCGAATTTGAGATTTATAGCTTAATATAAAAGCGAGTTATGTGGTCTTGAAAACTTACCCGTACATGCCTATTTTATGTTATTTTTTATTCCATTACGCGTTCTTTAACGAAGAAAGAGGATTGTTTTTATACAGAGAACATATTAGGCAGGCCAAACTATCGAAAGTATTGTAAATAATATGAATAAATTAATTTCAATTGATTTTTCCTGTTTTTAAGCTCTGTTCTCACTTTCCCGAACTTAAAAAAATTATTTTTCATATATAGTTCCTTCTAAAATATAGAAAAAGACATTAAATGAATAATATAACGTAAAATTAACAATAGAAAAAAAAATAAACAAATTTTAAAAATTGTCCACACTGGGATTCGAACCCGCACCGTCTCGCTCAGCTGCTATCACGCTATCCGCTCCACCACGATTACACCGTCAGCGAGCTACTTCATGGCTTCAAAAGCAATCTCGCGGTCAATTTAACGATGTACTTTGGGGGCCCATTGCGACCCTCCTAATTAAGCTATAAATATTTCCTTAGGCACAGGGGTTGGGGGCATGGTACCCTATTTTGGTACCGAGTTTGAGATTTATAGCTTAATAATAAAGCGAGTTATGTGGTCTTGAAAACTTACCCGTACATGCCTATTTTATGTTATTTTTTATTCCATTTCGCGTTCTTTAAAGAAGAAAGAGCATTGTTTTTATACAGAGAACATATTAGGCAGGCCAAACTATCGAAAATATTGTAAATATTATGAATAAATTAATTTTAATTGATTTTTCCTGTTTTTAAGCTCTGTTCTCACTTTCCCGAACTTAAAAAAATTATTTTTCATATATAGTTCCTTCTAAAATATAGAAAAAGACATTAAATGAATAATATAATGTAAAATTAACAATAGAAAAAAAAATAAACAAATTTTAAAAATTGTCCACACTGGGATTCGAACCCGCACCGTCTCGCTCAGCTGCTATCACGCTATCCGCTCCACCACGATTACACGGTCAGGGAGCTACTTCATGGCTTCAAAAGCAATCTCGCGGTCAGTTTAACGATGTGCTTTGGGGGCCCATTGCGACCCACCTAATTAAGCTATAAATATTTCCTTAGGCACAGGGGTTGGGGGCATGGTACCCTATTTTGGTACCGAGTTTGAGATTTATAGCTTAATATTAAAGCGAGTTATTTGGGCT
Source organism: Parasteatoda lunata (assembly GCA_949128135.1). NCBI lineage: Eukaryota > Metazoa > Arthropoda > Arachnida > Araneae > Theridiidae > Parasteatoda > Parasteatoda lunata. The sequence goes on from OX421977.1 coordinate 81,490,177, forward strand.
TGAAAACTTACCCGTACATGCCTATTTTATGTTATTTTTTATTCCATTACGCGTTCTTTAACGAAGAAAGAGGATTGTTTTTATACAGAGAACATATTAGGCTGGCCAAACTATCGAAAATAGTGTAAATAATATGAATAAATTAATTTTAATTGATTTTTCCTGTTTTTAAGCTCTGTTCTCACTTTCCCGAACTTAAAAAAATTATTTTTCATATATAGTTCCTTCTAAAATATAGAAAAAGACATTAAATGAATAATATAATGTAAAATTAACAATAGAAAAAAAAAATAAACAAATTTTAAAAATTGTCCACACTGTGATTCGAACCCGCACCATCTCGCTCAGCTGCTATCACGCTATCCGCTCCACCACGATTACACGGTCAGCGAGCTACTTCATGGCTTCAAAAGCAATCTCGCGGTCAGTTTAACGATGTACTTTGGGGGCCCATTGCGACCCTCCTAATTAAGCTATAAATATTTCCTTAGGCACAGGGGTTAAGGGCATGGTACCCTATTTTGATACCGAGTTTGAGATTTATAGCTTAATATTAAAGCGAGTTATGTGGTCTTGAAAACTTACCCGTACATGCCTATTTTATGTTATTTTTTATTCCATTACGCGTTCTTTAACGAAGAAAGAGGATTGTTTTTATACAGAGAACATATTAGGCAGGCCAAACTATCGAAAGTATTGAAAATAATATGAATAAATTAATTTTAATTGATTTTTCCTGTTTTTAAGCTCTGTTCTCACTTTCCCGAACTTAAAAAAATTATTTTTCATATATAGTTCCTTCTAAAATATAGAAAAAGACATTAAATGAATAATATAACGTAAAATTAACAATAGAAAAAAAAAAACAAATTTTAAAAATTGTCCACACTGGGATTCGAACCCGCACCGTCTCGCTCAGCTGCTATCACGCTATCCGCTCCACCACGATTACACGGTCAGCGAGCTACTTCATGGCTTCAAAAGCAATCTCGCGGTCAGTTTAACGATGTACTTTGGGGGCCCATTGCGACCCTCCTAATTAAGCTATAAATATTTCCTTAGGCACAGAGGTTGGGGGCATGGTACCCTATTTTGGTACCGAGTTTGAGATTTATAGCTTAATATTAAAGCGAGTTATGTGGTCTTGAAAACTTACCCGTACATGCCTATTTTATGTTATTTTTTATTCCATTACGCGTTCTTTAACGAAGAAAGAGGATTGTTTTTATACAGAGAACATATTAGGCAGGCCAAACTATCGAAAGTATTGAAAATAATATGAATAAATTAATTTTATTTGATTTTTCCTGTTTTTAAGCTCTGTTCTCACTTTCCCGAACTTAAAAAAATTATTTTTCATATATAGTTCCTTCTAAAATATAGAAAAAGACATTAAATGAATAATATAACGTAAAATTAACAATAGAAAAAAAAATAAACAAATTTTAAAAATTGTCCACGCTGGGATTCGAACCCGCAGCGTCTCGCTCAGCTGCTATCACGCTATCCGCTGCACCACGATTACACGGTCAGCGAGCTACTTCATGGCTTCAAAAGCAATCTCGCGGTCAGTTTAACGATGTACTTTGGGGGCCCATTGCGACCCTCCTAATTAAGCTATAAATATTTCCTTAGGCACAGGGGTTGGGGGCATGGTAACCTATTTTGGTACCGAGTTTGAGATTTATAGCTTAATATTAAAGCGAGTTATGTGGTCTTGAAAACTTACCCGTACATGCCTATTTTAAGTTATTTTTTATTCCATTACGCGTTCTTTAACGAAGAAAGAGGATTGTTTTTACACAGAGAACATATTAGGCAGGCCAAACTATCGAAAATATTGTAAATAATATGAATAAATTAATTTCAATTGATTTTTCCTGTTTTTAAGCTCTGTTCTCACTTTCCCGAACTTAAAAAAATTATTTTTCATATATAGTTCCTTCTAAAATATAGAAAAAGACATTAAATGAATAATATAATGTAAAATTAACAATAGAAAAAAAAATAAACAAATTTTAAAAATTGTCCACACTGGGATTCGAGCCCGCACCGTCTCGCTCAGCTGCTATCACGCTATCCGCTCCACCACGATTACACGGTCAGCGAGCTACTTCATGGCTTCAAAAGCAATCTCGCGGTCAGTTTAACGATGTACTTTGGGGGCCCATTGCGACCCTCCTAATTAAGCTATAAATATTTCCTTAGGCACAGGGGTTGGGGGCATGGTACCCTATTTTGGTACCGAGTTTGAGATTTATAGCTTAATATTAAAGCGAGTTATGTGGTCTTGAAAACTTACCCGTACATGCCTATTTTATGTTATTTTTTATTCCATTACGCGTTCTTTAAAGAAGAAAGAGCATTGTTTTTATACAGAGAGCATATTAGGCAGGCCAAACTATCGAAAATATTGTAAATAATATGAATAAATTAATTTTAATTGATTTTTCCTGTTTTTAAGCTCTGTTCTCACTTTCCCGAACTTAAAAAAATTATTTTTCATATATAGTTCCTTCTAAAATATAGAAAAAGACATTAAATGAATAATATAATGTAAAATTAACAATAGAAAAAAAAATAAACAAATTTTAAAAATTGTCCACACTGGGATTCGAACCCGCACCGTCTCGCTCAGCTGCTATCACGCTATCCGCTCCACCACGATTACACGGTCAGCGAGCTACTTCATGGCTTCAAAAGCAATCTCGCGGTCAGTTTAACGATGTGCTTTGGGGGCCCATTGCGACCCACCTAATTAAGCTATAAATATTTCCTTAGGCACAGGGGTTGGGGGCATGGTACCCTATTTTGGTACCGAGTTTGAGATTTATAGCTTAATATTAAAGCGAGTTATTTGGGCTTGAAAACTTACCCGTACATGCCTATTTTATGTTATTTTTTATTCCATTACGCGTTCTTTAAAGAAGAAAGAGGATTGTTTTTATACAGAGAACATATTAGGCAGGCCAAACTATCGAAAATATTGTAAATAATATGAATAAATTAATTTCAATTGATTTTTTTAAGCTCTGTTCTCACTTTCCCGAACTTTAAAAAATTATTTTTCATATATAGTTCCTTCTAAAATATAGAAAAAGACATTAAATGAATAATATAATGTAAAATTAACAATAGAAAAAAAAATAAACAAATTTTAAAAATTGTCCACACTGGGATTCAAACCCGCACCGTCTCGCTCAGCTGCTATCACGCTATCCGCTCCACCACGATTACACGGTCAGCGAGCTACTTCATGGCTTCAAAAGCAATCTCGCGGTCAGTTTAACGATGTACTTTGGGGGCCCATTGCGACCCTCCTAATTAAGCTATAAATATTTCCTTAGGCACAGGGGTTGGGGGCATGGTACCCTATTTTGGAACCGAGTTTGAGATTTATAGCTTAATATTAAAGCGAGTTATGTGGTCTTGAAAACTTACCCGTACATGCCTATTTTATGTTATTTTTTATTCCATTACGCGTTCTTTAACGAAGAAAGAGGATTGTTTTTATACAGAGAACATATTAGGCAGGCCAAACTATCGAAAGTATTGTAAATAATATGAATAAATTAATTTTAATTGATTTTTCCTGTTTTTAAGCTCTGTTCTCACTTTCCCGAACTTAAAAAAATTATTTTTCATATATAGTTCCTTCTAAAATATAGAAAAAGACATTAAATGAATAATATAATGTAAAATTAACAATAGAAAAAAAAATAAACAAATTTTAAAAATTGTCCACACTGGGATTCGAACCCGCACCGTCTCGCTCAGCTGCTATCACGCTATCCGCTCCACCACGATTACACGGTCAGCGAGCTACTTCATGGCTTCAAAAGCAATCTCGCGGTCAGTTTAACGATGTACTTTGGGGGCCCATTGCGACCCTCCTAATTAAGCTATAAATATTTCCTTAGGCACAGGGGTTAAGGGCATGGTACCCTATTTTGGTACCGAGTTTGAGATTTATAGCTTAATATTAAAGCGAGTTATGTGGTCTTGAAAACTTACCCGTACATGCCTATTTTATGTTATTTTTTATTCCATTACGCGTTCTTTAACGAAGAAAGAGGATTGTTTTTATACAGAGAACATATTAGGCAGGCCAAACTATCGAAAGTATTGTAAATAATATGAATAAATTAATTTTAATTGATTTTTCCTGTTTTTAAGCTCTGTTCTCACTTTCCCGAACTTAAAAAAATTATTTTTCATATATAGTTCCTTCTAAAATATAGAAAAAGACATTAAATGAATAATATAACGTAAAATTAACAATAGAAAAAAAAATAAACAAATTTAAAAATTGTCCACACTGGGATTCGAACCCGCACCGTCTCGCTCAGCTGCTATCACGCTATCCGCTGCACCACGATTACACGGTCAGCGAGCTACTTCATGGCTTCAAAAGCAATCTCGCGGTCAGTTTAACGATGTACTTTGGGGGCCCATTGCGAACCTCCTAATTAAGCTATAAATATTTCCTTAGGCACAGGGGTTGGGGGCATGGTACCCTATTTTGGTAGCGAGTTTGAGATTTATAGCTTAATATTAAAGCGAGTTATGTGGTCTTGAAAACTTACCCGTACATGCCTATTTTATGTTATTTTTTATTCCATTACGCGTTCTTTAGTCTAAGCAAAATAAAAAAGATTTGCAAAAAGTGGCCTTTAAATGAAAAGAACCCATCGAAACAGGTCACTGACTCCTTAAATTTGAGGAAAAAGTGTCAACTCAGTTATTAGAGTCTACAGCCCACTGGCTACTTAGTGAAAAATTTAATTTTCAGGCCTAGGTCATAGTATGTTATATTTTCAGATAGAGTGGTAGTGGTAAATATTCATAATAATGTAAAATAGTACAACAACAATGCAAATATATAATCGTCTGCATTAACCGCTCATTAATATAAAAAAATGATGATGTTGATTAGTATGGTAGTAGTACTTGTAGTAGTGTAGAATAGTGCAGGTTTATAGTAGAACACACTAATGTGATATAAATATAGGTATATCAAAGTGTATAATTGAATGGTATATCTATAACACAGTAGCAGTTTATTATTGCTGCACTCATGAAGTAAATTGATATTTCTTTATTCGACTCAAAACAAAAATTAAAATTAGAAACGTCTTTTATATGTTGTTATTCCTTACCCATTTTAATGTAAGTGTAAACTGAAAATAAAATAATGATTCTCGTGTTTTTGATAATAAATTATGCTACATATACAGCATATAAATTATGCAAATTTTGAAATCCATTTTTACTACATTCTCTTTATAAAATAGGAATGATGGAGTTTCTTACATTTCCATATCAGAGGGAGTGAAAAGTCAAAAGTAAAGAAATCTGAGTTATTTTCCTTAGAATTTATAGTCTTTTTGTTTTTTTTAAAAAAAATTTTGAACATAATAATTTTCAATAGTTTAAAACAACGTGGATAATCATAGCTTATTATTTCTAATTGAGGAGAAGCCTTTATAAAATTTAGTCTTACTAATTTTTTTTATTAAAAATAAAATTTTAGCCTTCATAATTGTTCTCAAAGGAAATTAGCTTCCATATTCTATAATAAGTCAGATTTAAGATTTTTCCTTATAGTAAACTAGCTGTAATTTTTCTAAGAGCCTTAATAGACATGCTTATAAATAATTGCGAATAAAACAGTGATTGGAGTATCTTTGCAGAGGAGATGAACTACGTGCAGCAAAGTGCAGTACCACGTCGATGGGACACTCATGGAGGGGAAGATGTACCAGTCTATGCTCACGGTCCCATGTCCCACCTATTTCGAGGAGTTTTGGAACAAACATACGTACCTCACGCTATGGCTTACGCTGCTTGCATTGGACCTCAAAGAAATGATTGCGAACGTCGTCGAAGACAGGCTTTTCAACGACAAGTCATTGAGTGCCCTTCAGCACACATTGACGACGCTGAGCAAGTTATAATGGCTAATTCCGTAAATTACGTCATCTCCAGCGTTTGGATCATTTGCTCAATTATGTTGCTCCAATTATTTCTGACGTGACCTGTGTCTCAATGACATTTGAAGGTTACTTGAACCTTGGCAAAGACAGTTGTCTTTACTCACACTTCCAATATCATAATGAAATGAACTGTGTTGGTTCAGCTCAAAATGTTTAATTTATAGTGGTTTTTTTTCCTCTTCTTCTTCATAACTGCTCACTATCAGTTTAGAATTGATAAAATTCTATCAATTCCAGTGTTTGGATCATTTGCTCAATTATGTTAGTTGAAATATATGTGACCTAACTTGACTTTCAATGACATTTGAAGGTCAATTGGAAATTAAAAAAAATTGTGTTTGCACTTACTCTCCTACTGAAATGAAAGATGTAGCTAAAATTGCTTGAATTCAGTGTTTACTTCCTTTAATTTTCTGAGAGGATTCAAATTTTATATTATTCATCAATTTTTATGTTGTTCTTTTTTCATTTTTCTCAATTATTAAATTTCCATAATTTTTTCAATGACTAGTCTTTCAATGATAATTGAAGGTTACTTGAACTTTTCTAAAAATTATGAATAAAAATAATGAAGCGAACTACATTGGTTCAGTTCAACTTATTTTATTTCTTGTATTTATGCCCTTTAATTTCCAAACACTGCTCATTATTAAGGACTTAGAACTGTACATATTCGTGTAAGGACCAGTCTACTGTTGTTTGTGCCCATTATGAGAATAGAAAAATTTGAAATCTTCAATTTTTTTTAAATTTAAAACTGCAAAGAATTTGATATAAATTCGAGTTCTATAGATTTTTGTGAAAAGTTTCAGAATTCGAAATCTTCAGCCAGCAATTATAGTGACGAATGTCTCAGAATTTTTTATAAATAGAGATTGCCTTACGATGTGATGTAAATGTGATGATTAATTAAATTTTAGCAATGTAACAATTTCGCAAACAGTTTAAAATTTTAAGTATGATAATCTTATCTAGCTGTATAAGCTGCTTCTATTTTGATTGCCTGTTGTTAATACATATCGATAAACCAGAAAACATCTCAAATATGAAAACAAATATAGCTTATACTTAATTAAAACTAAATAAGCATTGTATTCTCTTACCATTTCTATTTAAATTCGCATTGTTTATGTTTCCAAATCGAAAAAATTGCATGATAACTAAACAATCTGAAACTAGACATTTTTCTGAGTTAGGAAAATGTTGGTATTTTCTATTGAAACTGCTGCAGTAAGGAAATGGTCAAATGGCTTTCATCGCTTTCTCAAGTAAATTGATATGATCTGCTAGCAAATGGCCATGCAAAAGCTCTCATAATGTCTTCAAAAACAAGTTGGCTAATAGTTCAGCTGAAAAATAGACAAATGTTTAACTTTTAAAATGACGTAAAAACTACATAAAATTATAGGTGTTTTTTTCATATAAAAAAATAGCTTTTGGGTTTGTACACGTAAATAAGTTAAATGAACAATAAAAGCATATTAGCTACAAAAAACAGTTTTCGCCAAATCCGATTATACTTTTTATACTAAATCGCTTTTACCAATTAAGGATTGCAGTACTAAGTATCTTTTATTATTTTTTTAGTTATATTTTTAACAAATTCTTTGGAAAAACAGAATAAAGAAAAAAATTAGCTGTGAACGGTTTTTATTAACGCAATGCACAAAATAAGATCTACCCAAGAAATGAAACTTTTAATTATCAAAATGATTAAATGAACTTGATTACAGGGAGATCTTTAAGCACTACTATGAATATATAATTTTAAAAAAACTGTCTAAATATTTAATCTATAACCCACTCGGTTATATTTAGAAATAAATGGAATATTTATTTACGAAAAGTAATAAGTTAGTATCATTGAGCTTTTAGACGAGTAAAAATTAAATAAGCGAGCAATTAATAAAGAATTCACTGCTTGAAGTTTCAATATAAAGTTCTGGTACAATAACCGACAGCAGTTTGTTCATTCAAATCACCATGAAAATTACGGTAAAGAACATTTTTTTATACCTTTATGGTTTTGAAAACATTTTCAACTAGTATAGTTAAAAAACCATGTTTTAACCACTTAAAACTGGCATAGTTTCAAAACCGAAAAAAGTTCAACTGGAGAATGGAGGTAGTTTAATAGTGTCATGGTGATGCCATCTTTGCATGAATGAGAGTATCGTATTCTATTGGCAAGGGCTCACAAATTGGGGAGTACAGGAGACTGGAAACTCTTCATGTGTTGAAAGAAATATTGTGATGTCAACGCTGGGACTCGACCCCGGTTCTGTTGTAAAGAGATTGACTGATTAGCCCTCTCGACTATAATACGTATACGGTTGTAACACAGTGGTCACTTGGTAAGCCTAATTGGTGCAGATAAAATTTTGGTGGCTAAACCAGATTAGGTAAAAGCAGTTAATGAGCTGTTTTTCTAACAGTTTAACAGCTTAAATAAGAGTTTATTTGTGGTTATTTGTCTGTTTCATTTGAATATTGTAAAAAAATGTTAAGTAAATAGTGTTTTAACCATTTTTTTCCCTAGAAATTTCTAGCAATTTGTGATAACGAGAATGTGAGAGGGGGCACTAACGTACAAAAGAGCGAAAAATATTTTTATTTTCTATATAATTATGCGATTTAAGATCGAAAAGAGCAGAGTTCGAATTAATATTATTAAAAACTAAATTATTTGTGGTTGCGAGAAACGAGTATTATTAAATTAGGTTTTCTCTAAAAACCGTGAATTAGATTCTTCTTCAAATTATCAGATTCAAAATTATTTTAAACCTTTCTTTACATATACTAATTCCCACAGTAAGAGTTAGAAAAGCATTTTCTGACTTAAATGTTACTTTTCAACTCTTTTTATGAAAGTGTTTTATTTCATTTTTTACAACACTTTTAAAATTATTTATTAAGGGTGGTCATTACTGAATACCATGTGTAAGGGTTGTGACATTTAGACGTTATCTGTTAATTGTATTTTTATGAAATTTTAAGTTACAGTTTCATATCATATCAATAATAGCAGATAATACAAGTATTCGAATGATGGGTAATAAGGAGAAAAAAATATGGTAAAATTTCGGTACATGATGGTAATAACACTTCTGGTAATAAAAAAAAATCATAATTCAGATTGACAAAAAACAAAATATATGGTATTTACACCATTCATTTGGTCATTTTTCCATTGATGAGGTAACGCTTTACCGGAAATTCTAGTTTCAAAATTATAGCTCTTATTACCACACATTTAGTAAAAAATATAAAACGGAAAAGCAAATGAAACCGAATAAATATTTTTTATGCCATGCTTTAAGGTTTCATGATAAAACTACCATATTTTATCACATTTACTAAACTTAATTGCTTAATATAATACCATATTTCATTGTAAATTTTATGAAAATCATTATCAAATCTTACCGAGCTTTCTGGTGTTTCCATAGAGCCAGAAACTTAATAAATTATACCATATTCCGGTAGTTTTTATCATACTTTATTTCTCAGTGTGGGTGATTGTGAATTTTGTTTCTTGCACAGATTTCTGTTTTCACATTTACGATGATTCATTTGAAGAATTGTATGATACAATGTATATTTTGTGTTTCGTGGTGTGTAAATAAATGGAAAAATAAAATTTTCTTGTATACGTTTTTTGTTTATCATTCCACTTGTAAATAAAATTTGTGGTATCTCTTTAGTTTTTCATCATTATATAGGTGTTCCGACAAGATTTTCCGTGATAAATATTTTTAGAAACCTTTTCAAAAATAGATGACAAATTGGTTGTTGTCGTGTTGTTATTTTTTAAGCCACTTGCTAATACCAGCAAGCCAGCTTGGAAACCAAGCAATTTTTAAAGGCAGATGGTGCGTTTCGCGTTTTTTCAGTATGGTCAAGAATATGTATTCAGCCACATACACGTACCAGCATGTTTTACGGGGAGCACCCAATCATACTTCTTTCATTCATCTACAGATCGTAATTTTGACCTGAACCAGAGAACGATGAATCTCCAATTCATTACCCTAGAGGTATTGATTTATTATGGGAACTTAGAGGATTTGTCACCCACCCCAACCGATTTAACGTTCACCTTTCCACTCGGTAATTCCTAAGCTGACATGATTCGAACTCACGTTCTCACGAACACGAACCCAACGTCCTACCAACCAGATTATCCCGTAATGGACGTTAGATGAGGGTCTCAAATAAATATTTCAATGCGAAAGGAACAGCCATGCTAAAACTCGTTCGATTGTCGGAGGAAACGCAAGACAATTAAAAAAAAAAACACTTATAAGAAATCATAAGTTTCAACAGGCAATGTTACATTGCTCGATATTTCTACAGTATGATTTGTCAGATTATTGAAAGTGTTTTTGTGTTTTCCCGCTTGAATATTAATTTGCTGGCCCTTCATATGCAAAGTTTTTATTTAATTTTTGACAGGAATTTAAAGAATATCCATTAAGTGTCGCTTTTTAAGCAATACCTTGTACACAAAGCAAAAATATAAATTTTAAAATATAGATTACTTCTCAGCGTCGATCAAAGATCTCAACCTTAAAAAGAAATTTTGATTAATCTGCAGTCTACCATCTCAATTCTGTTTTAGATTTAAAAACATTGCATGAAAAATCGCCTATTTTTCCTGTGGATTACTTTTATGCCTTTAAAACAATCAATTATATTGTTACATTATGAAAATAATTAATCTGAAAATGGGCTTTGATATCAGAATTTATAAATATTATTCCTCTTGTCAATACCAATAAGTACCTAGGAAGTGTCTCAAGTCAAATCCCCTAGTTAATATCAATATAAAAAGCATGGTTAAAGAATTTTTTTTTTTATCTAAATTATTATTATTATCTTTTTGAGTTTGTATAAAAATAAGGTATGCTTGTGCAGTTTTGAAACAATGATGATCATTCTTACAAAACAATCCAGTTTTTATTCAACTCCACAAGCAAAAAAATTTTTAAAAAAATTATAATTATCCGCCTGCATACAGATTACGAAAATAGAGTTCTTGCTTTTATTTTACGAAAAATGAGAATAAAAAAATTTCTAGACACGTGTGTTTATATTTAAAAAAGGAAAAATAAATGATCCATCTTCTTCTACCTGAAGCCAGTTTGAAATCAAATTGTTTCGGTGAAAAATTTACTTTTAGCGTGCTTAAAAATTTTTAGATTTAGATGTACAAGTATATAAATATTTTCTAGAAATACCAAACTTTTTTCTTAACGGAAGTTTCAAATAAATCCACATAACAAAAAATGTAGATAATTTCAAAGATCAGTTAAATACCAATAAAAAAAAACTCTTTAAGAAAAGCAATTTTTTAGAATAAATCTATTTTTTCTTTTTTTTTCTTGACAAAATGAAACATACGTGAAAATTTATAGAAAATTTAAGGATTATTTTTTAAAAATAAGTTCAGTTTTGAATCGGTAACACGTTACAAAATAAATGAATAAATGATAAATACATAAAAATATAAGAGCTAAATAAACTGTTTAAATTTCCGCTAAATACAGTAAAAAGTGCTGAAACCCTGAGTACAGCATTCGCAAAATTGATTATATCTGTAAAATTGTATACCGTAATTTTTACGCTAATATTTATTGATCTACAATGATTCAGTGAATTTATTGTAAATATTAGTGTAAAAATTACGCTAATATTTATTGATCTGCAGAAATTCAGTAAATTTATTGTAAATATTAGTGTAAAAATTACGCTAATATTTATTGATCTACAGAGATTCAGTAAATTTATTGTAAATATTAGTGTAAAAATTACGCTAATATTTATTGAATTACAGAGATTCAGTGATTTTATTGTAAATATTTGTGTAAAAATTACGTTATGTCAGTTTTTTTTATTCTATAAAATTTCACAGTAAAAATGAAGTTCACTGTAAAAATTACAGGCACCCAAAGTATTAATACCTTTTCAATAATTTGATCAAAAACTTATTATAGAGTAAATATTTGACAAATGTTCAATACTTGTGAGTAAAATTTAGAAAACTATAACAGCCATTCTATTTTATGAAATAAGCTTTTATTTTTAATTATTCCCTCTTAAAAAATTGTGAAATATCATTAAGTTTTCGTATATTAGCAGCATTATAACGCTATATAAAAGCTTTTTTTTCTTTAATTAAATTAAGATTTTTTCGCACATTTTGAATAAAAATTTCGGGACAAATATATCTCCTAAGCAATCCTATGTAATTAAAGTATTGATGGTCACATTTGTTAACAAATAAGTGCGCCAATTTTTACAAAGAATAATTGCTATAAATCAAGATCTTTAATAGTGCCATTAGTATTGGCTAGAATACATTTCAATATTTTCTTTCCTTTTCATTCTTTTATCCTCTTTTTCGCTGGGGGGGGGGGGACTTATTTGAAACTGGATTCCTATGAAGGAACGAGCGGCATATTTTCCAAGAATACTCACGTGTGTTTAGAAATGTTAATAAAATTTTTTTAAAGAAAAAGTATTCTCTTTAAAATTAGTAAATGCTGCTGGATGCATAATAATTACATTAAGGAGGAAGTTTTTTTAAAATGAATCTTGGATATTTTCACGTCCCTGATTACAAATCTGCAATCGGTTACACTCTCCAAATTACAATTTTTTAAATGACATTTTTAGTCTATGTTTTGTCAAACTGTACACAACGGTTATGTGTATTAAGGGATCCTAAATGTTACGACAAGCCTCTTGGGGCTTGAGCGCGCATCATCAGGATTAAAATTGCATAGGAAACCTCATCTGAGCCTGTCGTCATATGCCGCTAGGGATACTTTTCGATTCTTAACTGTGTTTTTTTCATGTGCTTCTGAGCAGGTCATAATAAGGAAGCATTCCTAGCTGCGTACGACAACATTTTAGAGCATGGGTGCATAATGCAATTTTAATCTTGATGATATGCCCTAACTTCCTAGAAGTTTGTCACAATATTATAGTTTTAGAAAATATGACCCCTTTTGTATGGTACCCGTTTAAAATTGATCCGCCATTGCAGAAAAAGTACACTCTTAAAATGAAAGAGTGATTTCCCCTACTCAAAAAAGAGTTAAATTTTTTTAACTTGAGTGAAATACACTCTTATTTGAGCGAAATTTTTGCTTTGCGTTTACTCAAACTTGAGTGCTATTTATTTAAGCAATATTTGAGTGCTTTTAGCTCAAACTTGAGTGATTTATTATTTGTGCGAGCTATAAGCAGGAATTTCTATCGTTTTATTTTAAAAAGCAAACGATAATAAATCTAAATGAAATTGTTATGTTCTGTGATCTAAATAGATTATGTCTTCGCTTTTATTTTACGTTTGTGGCATAACTACCACTACGAAAAATAAACATCAATTCATATAAATATATATATATATTCATATGGTATATACGACATGCACTGCAATTTATGTAAATATCTCTACTCAAGTTGTATTTTCTAATCATGACTATTTTTTGTTGTAAAGCTACCACAACGACTGCTTAAATTCAAAATGTTTAACTCATTGTTGTATATTTTTCATGATGAATGGGATAGGGGCCGCTGCGCGGCCCAGGTGCCCAGCTTTTGCAAATAAACTAAACTTAACTATATACGACATGCTAACTTGATTCAATCATGAGGTACCTTTTGATAGATGAAGATTGGCATTGTCCAGAGATGCCAACTTGCTCCGGGCAGCAATTATATATTTTAAAGTGGTAGTTTATCAGTTTTGATTCTTGGTTTAATAAATTCAATTTAGTAGATATTTGTCCACCACTATTTCTAAATAATTCAAAGGCTTATATAATTCACCACTTTTTAGTACTTATGTCATGCTATACCTTTTAAAAAGCAAGCAAAAATAGTCAAATATTTGCAAAATTTATTTTGTAATTATTTACCGTTTTTTAATTATTTTGGCGTGTCCGGAGCAGTTGGCATCTCTGATTGTCGATAACTCCTCCCCCAACATTGGTGACCCCCGGATGTGATTTGAACACGCAGTAACGCCCACTTCGATCTGGTAACGCCTACTTCGATGGATAGTCCACATTGAACAGTATAATTAAAATATATTCACTTAAATGATGCTAATTATGAATAAAAAATGATTGAAATTCACACAAATTCAAGTTAAAAGGACTCTATAAAGTAATAATATAATCACTCAAACTCGAGTGAAAACGATCCACTTAAGTAATACTAAAATTCACTCAAACACGATTTAATATCACTCAAGTTTCAGTGAAAACGATTCACTCAAGTAATACTGCAAAATAACTCAAACACGAGTGAAAATGACTCAAGCTTGAGTAAATTTTTTTTTCACTCAAACTTGAGCTATTTCCATATAACTCTTTCACTTGTGTGATTTTAACTCAAGAAGAGAAGGCAGCTTTTTTCTAGATGAAAGAGTTAAATAGCACTCAAATTGAGTTATTTTCACTCGTTCATTTTAAGTGTGTATGTAGTTAAATAAATAATGAAATAATTAGTTAATTAAATAAATAAAATAAAATGCCCAACGGTCAACACAAACATAACAAACGCTATTAAAATGCTAGTTTAGAACTAATTTTTAATTATTAACTAAATTTAATTTTATTGTTTTTACAAATACTTTTAGACACATAAGAAAATTTTCAACAAAAAAATATTGAGCTCACTTTTATAAGTAAAACTATTGTTGTTTCCGTTTAATCATTTTCATTAAAAAATTATAAATTAAAAAATTCACACGGAAAAATAACTATTTAAATGAATATTGAATGTTAACCAAAACCATAAGTTGGGGAAAAAAAAGTAGGGAAAAAAGCACACTAAAACGTGGATTTTTAACATTATTGTTACAAAAAAAAAAAAAAAAAATTATCATTTTTTTTAATAGTAATGTTTACCTGAATTTTGTATCTTAACATAAAAAGGAAAAAAAAGATTTCTAAAATTGTTTAGCTGTTTAACAAAATTATTCTTAAAAATTATTCAAATAATCTTATATCTTATTCTTTCAAATTCTTATTCAAAATTATTCTTATAATCTTAAAAATTTTAACAACAAACTATATTATAAACACTTCGACGTGTATGTAGATTAATTTAAATTTCAAAACAGAAATATAATTAATGTTTGCATAAAGAAAACAAATTTCCTTAAGATTTTATAAAATAATTTTCTAATAGTCTCTTTCATGTAAAAATTCTTCTTTCTTATATATGACATAAATTTATTTCTTATAGAAACTATGTATACTTAAAGGTTTTAATACTTTAGTTTATTAGAATGTAATGAGATTGAAATGACAATTACTTGAGACAATTTCATATTAATTACTTAATCCCATCAAAATAAATGAGAATTAATCTACTGCTGTTTTATAAGATTAATTAATCTTCTGAAGACATTAAAAAAACTACATGCTAAAATACATGTTGACGATTTTTATTAAAAAAAAAAAAAAAAACTCATCGGCTTGTTTGAAAAAATATTTATTTGACATATTAATTAAATATTTTGACGCTGTTTTAATTAAAGCTAACGCTATTTGATAGAAAATTATAACTAAAAATGCACCTTAAGTAGAAACAAGACGATACTCATTATTTTTAACTTATCACGTCATATAAAAATGCAATGGTTGAGCAAATTCGGGAAGTTTTTGTTTTTAGTTTAATTATTCTAATTTAAAGTCAATCACTTTAATTAATTTCTTCAGCATTAATTTTTGATAGCTGTCTATTGTACATGTCAAATACAATTTCATCGATAAAATTCATATTTTTCGTCCATAATAATAAATATTGGGACATTCGTTTGGAAAACTTTTAACTTTTGTCTTAAATGGAAAATTATCAATGTTGTCAAATAGGTTTTTAATTGGTTGATTCAACACTTAATTGGAGATACGAATGATGGTAGAGTATTTTATTTGTGCGGCCAATTTCTACGTTCGAAGTGAGAAAAAAAAAGGATATATCACTTTCAATAACCTCTTTTCTAATGATCCGATTTTCTAGATCTAAAATGCTGATTTTAATAACTTAAACGGGGTGCTACAAATATGCTTATTAATACACACTAACTATTCATTTACAGAAAGGCAAGAAAAAGTAATTTTTTTAAATTAACACCTTTTTGACTAATTTGGCTTTTTGATTATCAATGTATGGGGGTAAACACGGCAATCTGAAAAATATGACAATGGTTAAAAGTTTGAAACCTTTTTATCTCCCGTTTTTAAAATTTTGCCTCCTCACAGTTTTTTGAACTGATTAAATTACAAGTTTTTTTTTTTTTTTTTTTTTTTTTTTTAAACTCAAAACTTCTACCTTCATTTCTGATAGCTGTACTATTGTACACATATGCATATCATAAAAATTTGCATGGATAAAATTCTGAAATTTATCTAGGTAGGTACTTTATTTACGTCACACTAGAGCTGCTGAATGGGCTATTGACGACGGTCAGAGAAAACATGCCTGAGGATAATCCGAAGACATGCCATCGCAATTTTGATCCTCTGCAAAGGGGATGACTCCCCTTCTTTGGTAGCCTGACGACTTGCAGGCGAAGTCGAGCACTTTACGGTAGAACAGTTTAACGAGGACCGATACCGTGCAACCTCGGTCCCTACGCAGACTGATCAAACTGGTCACCCACCCGCAACCAGTGATGCGTAACTCAGGTGTTCTACTGGGAACCGTGACTTTACGATCAGTCCACTGCGGGACTCAGAAATTCAGACTTTTTATCAAAAATAATATCTATATGTATTGGGAAATCCGTTTGGAAACTAACTACTACTTTTACTTTTATCTTAAATGTAAAATTATTCATGTTTCCAAGATTTTTAAACTGGTTTTCAACATTAACTGGAGATACGAATGATGTTAGAATAGTTTATCCATGCAAATGATTTCCTCGTACTTGATTGTAAAGTGATCAAAATAATATATATATATATATATATATATATATATATATATATATATATATATATATATATATATATATCACACTAGATAACTTTTGTTCTAATGGTCAGATTTTCTTTAGTTAAGTGCCGATTTCTATGATTTAAAAGGGTGATTTCAAATATGCTTATTGGTTATAGTGTAGGCTATTGAATTATTTACAGAAACAGAGAATAAAACGTATTTTCTCTGAATAAGCAAAACTATTTTTGACGGATTTGGATTTTTGCTTATCAACATATATGGGGGTAGCCTCAATCTGTAAAACATAAGAGCGGTCAAAAGTTAGACAAAAGCGGGAAAAGTTTTGGAACTTAGCCCCATTACAGTCTTTCTAAAGGATTGATTACATGTTTTTTTCTCAAATACTCCATCGCTTTATTTAATTTCTTCAAAGTTCATTTTTTAAAGCTGTCTATTGTACATGTCATAAATATTTAATTCGATAAAATTCAGACGTTTTGCCAATAATAACAATATATATTTTGAAGTACTAACTACAACTTTGACTGATCTAAATATCAAAACTACTCATGTTGCCAAATAGTTGGTAAATACAACACTTAACTAGAGAAACGAATGATAAAAGAATATGTTATTCAGTGTAAAGTGATCAAAATATAAATGTTTATCACTAAAGTTTGAATCCTGACATATTTTTTTTTTTTTTTTTTGAAATTTTGCAGTACCGCATTTTTGTTTTGTTTTTGTTTTGTTTTTTTGTTTTTTGAAGAGGTTGATTACAAGTTTATTTACAGTTTTTATGATTGTTTTTGTCTCAGATATTGATTGAACGGAAAATTCAAGTCATTAGACGGATTTTTATTCAAGTATAGACGGTCATTAGACGGATATTTTATTCAAGTCAGTAGACGGATTGAAAGGGAAATTCTTTTTTATTTAAGTTTGTTGAATAAGATATTTATTCATTTGCTGCAAAAAAAATTTTGCCTTGCACTATTCTAGATTGCTTTTAGATTTTGTCCTCCTACAGAATTTTGCTATTTTTGGTTTCCACATAATTTAAGAATATTATGGCCAAACTTGATTTTATAACGATCGTTGAACAGCCGACACAATTTTCGGTTTTAACACTGATAATGTTCGACTCCGTAACCTTGTAATATTGAACCCAATCCAGAAGACAAGGGAACTCCTAGATCAAGTATTGGGAGAAATTTGCTTTTATGGAGGACTTTTAGACGGAACTAACCCACATTTTTGTTACATGGTGAGAAAGACCACGAAAACCTCCCACGGTTAGCTTGACGGCAAGGTGACTCTAACCCATGATACGTCTACCACTAAGGATATTTCACGTCAGCACTGAATTCGGTGTAAGGTGAATGCGGAATTCTTATCGACCAGAAATCGCTGGGATTCGAACCCGGTTTATGCGGGAAACCTTATCAGAAGATATATACCCTACTGATTAATGGGAAAGGGTTAAAATTGTACGAAAAATTTTGTATTTTGGTTTGAAACTCGAAAAACAATTTTCTGAACTTCAATATATGATCCGTCTTCCTCTATTTCCAATAAATTCTATAAAAATTAGTTTTAATGCAGTATGCATTCAATTAGAATATTATTTAGGAATAATATTCAAACGAGTATCTGAAAAAATAGTTTTATTCACAGTCTTGAGTCAGTCACAAATAATATATAGATAAATAAGGAAAACTCGATCAAGTAGTAGAACCTTTACTTCTTACCCGCAGTCTGCTATTGCGTAAGGCAGGTGCAAATGTGAATAAAGAAACATGATTCGAATTGCTTTGTTGTTTATATAATGAAACGATTGCACAACTAGCATGGCTCGGTGGTCTAGGGGTATGATTCTCGCTTTGGGTGCGAGAGGTCCCGGGTTCAAATCCCGGCCGGGCCCAGCAAATCTTTTTTTAATGAAAATTAAATTTTTTTTTAAGTGAAATCAAACTGCAATTTTTTAATTAATATTTTTCTTTATAGCAATAGGCAAAATTACAATCTACAATGCTCTCGTGCTTTGAGATAATATTGACATGTTGATGGTCATTTCTTTTTCCGTCTGGGCATAGCAAAAAGTAGGTGTTAAAAAAATAAAGATGAACCTAGCGCGAGAAAAAAATATGTAATCCAAAATATTAGTTTAAGAAAATGGACATAGCTTGATATTAGAATTTAAAAAGTGAACATGACCCAAAAAGTGTTTTGAAGAAAATAAAAAGACATTATAAAATGCTTGTCGGAAATCAAAATTCCAGTTGAGAAAACTCAAAAGTCAAAATTCTCGCTGAGAAAAATTTAGCATTTTATTCCATTTTTTAAACTACTATTGCGTCTATTGTGCCTTAAAAAATAGTTAGGAAATAATGATAATTAGTAGTGTTTACAAATTTCAATAAAATTTAGCAGGCAAATTTTTCAAAAGTAACGTGACTGATAAAAAAAATTTGTTCATTGTTTAATTAAAATGTAAATTTTGTGTCATGTTCATTTTTCTTTGTTCAAATTTTGTGTCATGTTCATACGCATTTTTGACTCAGTCAATTTTTTAACAAACACAATTTTATGACCGTCGTTGAACAGCAGACCTATCATTTCGGGTTTACGACTACGCAACTCGACTCCGTAGACTTGTAATTTTTAACCCAATCTAGAAGACACGGGAACTCTTGGGTCAAGCATTGAATGGAATTTGCCTTCGTGGTGAACTTTTCGATTAAACTAACCCACATTTGCGTTACATGGAGAAGAAAAGCATAAAAAATTCCCACTGTTAGCCTAACGGCAAGGGGACTCTATCCCATGATCCGTCCACCACTGAGGAAATTTTACGTCACCACTGTGGTTCATGCGAGCCGGAAGCGGAATTCGAATCATCCAGTTACCGCTAGGATCTGAACCTGGGTTGCCTCATTGGAATGCGGACGCTTTTTTCGCGGAGCCACCGTAACTCTTTACCGAAGATAGAAACTTTTATTTTTATTGGACGCTCAAAAAGTATATTTTCTTTATAAAATAATTTGATTTATATTTACTTTTTCGAACGCGCATTTCAAGCCAAATCCAGTTTCTTAAATGCGCATTTTGAGCTATCGCAAATATTGAAAAGTTCACCAATATAAACTGTTGTTCGCATTTTTGTTGAGATTTCAATAAGTTTTACTACCAATTTATTAATAAAACATTTTGATTAATATTCACTTTATCATTTCAAGCATTTCCTAAACACGTATTTTAAGCAATGTCAAAGATTGAAAAGGTTACTAACGATATAAACTACTTCTTTACATTATTATTGGGCTCATAAAAAGTTTTACTACCACTTTATTATTAAGTCATATTGATTTATATTTACTTTTTCAAACGCATATTTCTAGCCTTTCTTTAACGCACATTATGAGCTATGTCAAGTATTGCAAATTTCCCTGATGACATAAACTATTCTTTACATTATTATTGGGCTCACAAACAATATTACTACCATTTCATTAATAATTCATTTTGATTTATATTTACTTTTTCGAACGCGGATTTCAAGCCAAGTACATTTTCTTAAACGCGCATTTTGAGCTATGTCAAATATTGAAAAGTTCAACGAGGATAAGAAATATGCTGCCTACTTTTATTGCGTTCTAAATAAGTTATACAACAATATTGAAAATAATTTATCATTTTTAATTATTCTAACTAACATTTACCTCAAAATATTTTTTTCATAAAGGAATAAAAGAGCTATTAAAGAGAAACAGCCCATGCAAATACAAGGTGTCAATATATATATATATATATATATATATATATATAGTATTATATATATATATATATATAAAATAATGGACAGTATTTAACAACCAACAAATATTTATTCAACAATAGTAAATTTAGTTATGCATCAATTTCCAATTGAGAGTGCCCATATCAATTACACAATTCAATTACAATTCTCTACAATTCAATTTAATAAAAAAAAGAAGTCATTGTGGCTTACTTAGCCTAAACAAGAACAAGAATGCGAATGAGCAATTTAAAGGGCCACACCAACAGGAAGGATGGCTGGCGCCAAACAATCCCGCCAAGCGGCAATTCCACACCAAACATAACCGCCGGGGTTGAAATATTAATTTCAATAAATAATAATCAAATAGAAACAAATAAAATTACATGTAATGTTAATACAATTTAAATTAATACAATGCACAAATAGTTATAAAAATACACCAAATAAACTAAGTTTCAGTTTTCTAAATACTAATTATACAAAATTAATTTTCAATAGGTAAGACAGCAATTTTTGAAATTGCTCTTTTATAAACACCACTTTTTGTTTTTACTGAAACCACTCTTACACGGTTATCTTTTCCACAAAATATATCAGTAATTCTACCTAATAGCCATTTACATGTAGGAAGGTTTTCTTCCTTGAGTAATACCATGTCTCCTATGTTAACATTTTGTTTTATAAACATCCATTTGTTTCTCTGTATCAATGTGCTCAGATAATTATTAGTCCAATTTTTCCATATATTTTGAACCATTTGAGTAGTTTTTTGCCATAAATTAAGTCTATTATTATCTATTTCTAATAAGTTAGGTTCAATAATTGCATTTATTGGTCGACCTATAAGAAGATGACCAGGGGTTAACACATTTAAGTCATCAATGTTAGAAGTTAATGGTGTTAGGGGGCGAGAATTTAAAATTCCCTCAACCTGAGTAATAATGGTTAAAAATTCTTCGTAAGTTAATGTTGCATTTCCAATTGTTCGCTTTAAATGAAATTTTAAGGATTTTACTCCTGCTTCCGATAGACCATTAAAATTTGGTGCTCTAGGTGGAATAAATTTCCATTGTACATTTTCTTCTGTTAGAAAATTCTCTAAAATGTTGTTATGTTTAATAAAAATATTCTTCAATTGTTTAATTTCGGAATTTGCACTTACGAAATTTTTAGCGTTATCACAAAATATTTTTTGTGGTTTGCCTCGTCGGGCAAAAAACCTCTTTACGCAAGCAATACATGCTTCTGCGGTTAAATCATTAACTATCTCCAGATGGATTGCTTTTGTTACTGTACAAATAAAAATACAAACGTATATTTTGTGATAGTTACCTTTACGTTGGCCTTTGTATCTAATCAAAAATGGGCCACAATAATCAATAGAACAACAATTAAATGTAAAATTAACATTTATTCTTTCACTAGGTAATTCACCCATTATTTGTTGAGAAATTACCGGATTTGCTTTAAAACAAGTAATGCATTGATGAACAATTTTTCTTGCGATATTTCTGCCATTAAGTGGCCAATAAAGTTGCCTAACAGCATTTAGCAACGCTTGAGGAACCATTATGAAAGTTCTTAATATGATAATAATTAAAAATAAGTTCAGTTATCTTATTCTTAGCTGGCAAAATAATAGGATGTTTTTGATTAAAACTTAAGTTTGAGTTTGTTATTCTACCGCCAACTCTAATTAAACCTTTTTCATCTAAAAATGGATCGAAATATTTTAACTTACTTTTTGGAGACAGTGGCAAACCCTTTTTCAACATACAAATTTCCTCTGAAAAATACCTACTTTGTATAAGTTTCAGAAGATGATTTCTAGCGTTTTCCATTTTATCTATGGTTATAGTACCTGTTTCCTTATTAAGCGAATTCCTACAATTGTAAGAGAACCTAAAGAGTAAACTAAAAATTCTTATCAGTTTTAGAAAATTATTTGTAACACTTAGGCATTTATCAATAAATGAGTCATTTTTTATAGTAATTAATGAAGTCGCTATTGGTTTCAGCTCGGTAGAAAAGAGTTCATTACTGAAGTGAGTTTCAACTTGAAAATTTTCCTTATTGAGGAAATCGGGACCAGTCCACCACAGTTTATTGGATCCAAGGGTTGTAGTGTCTGAGCCTCTGGAAATGATATCTGCAGGGTTCATTTCAGATGATACGTGTCCCCACTTACAATTAGACGTAAGTTGTTGAATTTGTGAGACTCTATTACTCACAAAGGTTTTTAAAAGGTGAGGCGAAGTATTAATCCACGCTAACGCAATAGTTGAATCTGACCCGAGTTTGATATGATCAAATTTAAGCTTCATAGCTTCTAAAATCTTTTTCACAAGTTTAGAAAGGAGTAGACATGCAGACAGTTCCAATCTGGGAATAGTCATGGTCTTGATTGGTGCTACACGTGACTTGCTGCAAAGAAGCTGGCTGCAAGATTCATCAGGATCTGCAACTGTTTGTAAGTAAATTACAGCTCCAAATGCCTTTTCTGAGGCATCTGCAAAACCATGCAGGATAAGTCCGGAAAATGTCTCCTTCAAAACGCAACGAGGTACTTGAATAGTTTCTATACTATGAAGTGCTTTAATGAACAAAGTCCATTCTTGGGCAATAGGGGGTGGTAACTTTTCATTCCAGTCTCGCTTGTGCAACCAAAGCCGTTGCATAAAAATATTCGCTTTGCTGATGACTGGCCCAAGTAGACCAAGAGGATCATACAAGCGAGCAATTTGAGATAAAACATCTCTCTTAGTAACATCTGATTTTTCCGTAACTGCAACTTTGTAGAGAAATGTATCCCTTTTGTTATTCCATAGCATCCCTAAGGTCTTCACTGTTTTACTACTGTTACGATCAAACGAAAAGTCTCCCAATTCTGTGTCTTGTGAATCAAAGTTAGTACACCATTTGTGTAAATTCATTCCTCCTCTTTTAAGTAGTTTTTTTAAATCTTGCTGAAGCTTAATACATTCATTTAAATTAGAAGTACTGGTAAGGCAATCGTCCATATAGAAATCTTCTAGAACCACTTTCGATGCCAAAAGAAAATCCTTCTCTTCATCTTTTGCTAATTGTTGAAGAGTCTTCTGTGCCAGGTAAGGAGCACATGCTGTGCCATATGTTACGATTTTAAGTCTGTAAGATTCAGTAGGTTTACTTTCGTGATTTTTCCAGAGTATTTTTAGAAATTTGGTTTGTGAAGGCAGTATTTCAATTTGTCTAAACATTTTCTCAATATCTGCGGTGAAGGCATAGATATGTTTTCTAAATCGAAGCATAATAGAGAACAGTTCATCTTGTATCACTCCTGCCTTGCATAAAAAAATCATTCAAGGAACATCCATTTGTAGTTTTGGCGCTTGCATCAAACACCACTCTAAGTTTAGTAGTTTTGCTGTCTGGTTTTAAGACACCATGATGAGGAAGGAAATATCCATAACTGTCATCAAATTCAGAATTGTCTTCTATCCTTTCCATATGGTTCAAAAGTTCATATTCCTTTAAAAACGAAACATACAATTCTTTCATTGAAGGATTTCTTGATAAACGTTTCCATAATTGATTAAGTCGTTTTTCAGCAATTTGTTTTGAATCTCCCAACGGTATGTCTTCATTAATATCCTTCTTAAATGGCATCTTAACTACATATTTCCCATTAGTCTTTCGATAAAACGAATTTTCAAAAAGTTCGTAGCAATAATTTAATTCTGAACTGACGGGAGTTTTTGCTTCATTTACATCTTCAACTTCCCAAAAAGAATTCAATATTTTGTTTAACGAATTAACCTCCGTTGACAAAAAACAACGATTAAAATCTTTATCTTCATTACTTGAAATTCTAATGCTTCCTGAAATTAAATATCCGAAACAACTATTTTGAAGCAATAATTCATTATCTTCTAAACGTATTTTATCACTCTTCAAAAAATCAAAAAACAATTCCGCACCCAGTAACAAATCCACTTTTTTCGCTATATAAAATTCATCATCAGCTAACTTGATCCCTTTAGGAATATTCAAAGTCGAAATATTAATTGACTTGGGGGGCATCATGTTCGTTATTTTGGGAACAACAAGTAACTCAATTTCCCATTCCGAATCATTTTCTAAATTCGACAATCGAGTTTTGATTTGCGATTTTACATTCAAAGAAACATCACCGATTCCACTAATTGGAACAAAAACCTTTTCTTTTTTTAATCCTAATACATTCATGACTTCAGAACTGCAAAAGTTGCAAGATGAAGCAGAGTCCAAAATCGCGCGAATGGGTTTCAAATTACTACAAGCATCGAGAAGATAAACAACTGCAGTATTTATGAATACTAATTTATTATTCTTTCCTGACGCCATCAAAGTTGTGCGAGGGGGAGCAGGGGATTGTTCGAATTCGTTGGACGAAGAATTATTCAAGGCTACTTCTCTTTCTTTCAAATAAGTTTCACTTTCGTTTTTAAGCAATAGTGAATGGTGAGAATCTTTTTTACAGACAAAACAAACTAATCTGTTATATTGATTGAGTATTTTGATTTTTAACGAGGAATTGTAGACTAATTTTATTACTATATAAATGAAAATGCAAGTGAACATCAGAAAAAATAAAATTCGTCTTAAAAAGAAACATAAATGTTTATTAAAAAGAAGAGGAAAGATTATTTTTTTCATTTTAAATATGATTAAAAATTTTATGATATATCTTTCACAGCTCGTTTTACCGGCGAATAAATGTTTGTTTTACGAAAGTGACTCCCAATTTATTTAATTAACTACTAAAAATAGATTATTGCTTACCATCAATCATTTTTAAAAGAATAAAAAGAAATTTAAACAAATAAGAAAACTTCGTTTTTTTTTTATTTACTAATGTTCATTGCATGAAACTATTTATCGAAATATATAAAATACCAAGTTCCGAAAGAAATTTCTTATTAAAAAAGAATTGAAACATTGAAAAAATTGACATTTTTGAGATATCATAAAACGATGTTTAGCATTTTTAATTAAAAATAAATCAAGCACTATTTTTTTCCAGTTTTTAATATAGTTTCGATCTCCTTTATTCCCCATCAAAAATAATGGAAAGAAAATTGCGAAACAATTAATGAAAGAAAACACTTTTATGTATTGATTTTATGAGGAAAAATTCTTTTTTTCTTATACATTGTATTCAACGATTTAGGGGATAAAAATTATTTAAAAAAAAAGTTTTTTGAAGGAATGAAACAAATTGCAGTGTTTTTTTAAATCGAAAACATTGTTTATTGGTACCAGTAAAGCATCACGTTTTACATAAGTTAAATAATTATATTCATTGTATTGTTTACATGTGTTCAATTTCATTGTTTAATGTTTGTTCAATTTCATTGTTTAATGTTGCATTGTTTAATGTTTAGTAATTTCATTGCCAGTTCTAGAGAACTGGCAATGAAATTACTAAAATTTTTAATTGCTTAGAAAGTAACAAAGAACAAGGTATTGAGACAAAATTATAAACAAAAATTTTTTAACATTTCTGTGAATAATGTTCTTAATGTGTGAGAACAATAACGATAATAGCAGCTAATTTAGAATTTGATTGATATCACATTGATGTTATATGCACTAAATATTCACTATTTATACAATTTACGTTTTTATGTTAAAGGAAATTGTCATTAAATTGACCTTTTACATTAAAATTTAGGACATCAGGCTATCTTTAAGCAATCAATTTCTGTCAGCAAAACGTACGTTACATAATATGGGCAAATCTATATTTCTCGTGTTATGAAATATCATTTTGTTGCAAATATATTTCATAAAACATCAAAAAATACTTAAATACTTGAAATACACGGTGAGCCAGTCAAGCCTGAATTTTTGAAATGACTGTAAAAAAATAATCGGATGGATATTTCAAAATTTTATTGTTATTATCTTAATCTAAATTAAAAAGCATTTAAGAAACAACATTCATTGTTTAAAAATAACGCCAGTAAGATGGTGTCCTTCCCGATCGAGACGTTCTTATACTTTTTCTTCTCCCGCCCCTTTCAAAAATGCAGGTTTGACTGGCTCACCCTGTATGATTGTAATATTGGATAAATAAGTTTTAGTTACCT
Source organism: Parasteatoda lunata (assembly GCA_949128135.1). Taxonomy (NCBI): domain Eukaryota; kingdom Metazoa; phylum Arthropoda; class Arachnida; order Araneae; family Theridiidae; genus Parasteatoda; species Parasteatoda lunata. The sequence continues at coordinate 81,517,050 of OX421977.1, forward strand.
GCTTTAATCTGTTTTTCATTAAGACAATTGAGCAGTTTCGTATTTTAGTTTTTGGACTTACTTTAAACAACAAATTCCTCTTATAAAAAAATCTTTCACATAATAATATATAACTTATTACATAGACTCGACTTTTATTACAAATTAGTATCAAAAGTATGTAAAGGCAACATTTTTCTTTAGCTTTGTGCATCATTTATTGTAATCTGCTCAATATCGATGAAGACATAAATATTTAAAATCGTATATTTCCTTGGTGCTATAACTATATAATTGGTTAAAAACACTAATAATAGAATACTGTAAATTATGGTCATTGTAATTTTTATTCAGTTAGTTTTTAATTGATTACCCTTTAACTAACTTCATTTTTTGTGTTTTCCTTCAATTTCGAACGACAACAATCATGAACCGATTCAAGTATTTGTTGACTTCAGCAACTAATACTTGACAAAGGAAGTAAACGAAGATGAATCTACTCTTTATTAACATAGAAATTGCTTCGTTTATTTTTCTACGACTGTTCTTTTATCTGAATCTAAGAAACGAATCAGTATTATGTATCCGATTCAATAGACAAGTTCTTGACCTCAGACATCTTCTACTTGCCTATTCCTTTTGCTGATTAAGAGTGCTCTGGTATGTAACATCAGTTTTCGTGACACTCAATGATAGATAAAATTCTATTTAGAATAATTGGTATTACATAGGTATTACATACATTATTTTTAGTTCTTTATTTTTTATAGGAATTCAAAAATAATTAGAATATTTTTTATTTTAGTAGAATTGATTAAATTGTTTTTGAGAAACTTAAATTTATATTCGACTACTTTTTTTGAGTGATTATTATTTAGAAATTTTTCAACCGAATCTAAAGAATTGTGTATTTTGTCATTAAAAATAACATAGTGTAGAAACCATTAAAAAAAATTTAAATCATCGTAATTCTATCAATAAAATTTTTAATCTAGTCTTTAATTGACTATCTTTTAACCAATTATGCTTTTCTTACGTTTCCTTTTTGTTCCGAAAAAAAACAATCAAGTGCTTATTCAAGTGTTTGCTGAATTAAGTCACTAATATTTGTCACTATACAACAAAAAGTAGTAAATAAAGATAAATCTACTCTTTAAAACATAAAAATAGATGCTTTTATTGTTCAAAGTCTATATATTTTTCTAAATCTATGACACGAATTAGTATTATATATCCGATTCAATAGTTTCTTAGACAAGTCTTTCTTTTTTATTTATTTTGCAGTTTAAGTGTGCTTTCGTTCCATGACAATCAAAAACAGGTAAAATTCTAGTTAGAATATTTGGTATTGCATAGAATGGACATTTCCATAATTTGTCACTTTTACAAACATTCAGAAACAATAAGAATCTTTATATTTCAGAAGAATTGATCAATCTGTGCTTAAAAACCTATCGATTTATTTTTTTAAGTTTTATTGTTTAGAAACTATTAGACCGATTCAGAACAAAATTTCTATTTTGTTATTAATAATATCGTAGTCGTAAAAGTTTCAGGAAATCGTAAAAAAAATTTCAATCTTGCAATTTTATCTAGATATTTTTTTTTTAATGGCTTATCCTTTCACTAACTACTCTTTTCTTATGTTTTTTTTTCCAATTAGAACAACAACAATCAAGACCCTTTTCAAATGTTTGTTGATTTTAGAAACTAATATTTGACATTAAACAACAAATGAAGTAAGCTAAGATGAATCTACTATTTATTAACTCAGAAATTACTTCTTTTACAGTTTGACGACTGATTCCAAGAAGCGAGTCAGTATTATGTATCCAATTCAATCGACAAATTCTTGACCTTAGACATTCCCCGGTTTCTGTCCTAGATATAGCGTGCTCTGATGGGTAACTTCCGTTTCCATGACAATTAATATCAGATAAAATTCTAATTAGAATAATTGACATTGCATTGAGTAGACAATAATTTTTTTTTCGTCCAATACATTTATAAGCATCAGAAATACTCAGAATACTTATTATTTTAATCAAATTATTTTTATCTCGATAAACGAAAATTTTAAAACACGAATGGTTTGAAGTTTTATTGTTTATAAACGATTTAACCAATTCTGAACAATTTAAAGTTTTTATCCATGAAAATTATGTAGCTTTATAAAGCGTAAACTTGTATCATTTTTCATGGCCTGCAATATTACTTTCATTTTAATTGGTCTCGATAATGATCCTTCAGAGTATAAGGTATTTTTTCAAGTAGGAAGTATTTTATCGCGTTCAAATATTCATCTCTAATTCCAGGTGAACTTCGTATGTGCATTTTTATTTAATTTTAACAATGATCTAAAAAAATAATAATAATCAAGGCATCTACTTTTTTTCTACCATTGGGCTAGCTCATAATCAAGGCAATGACTTTTTTTCTACCATTGGGCTAGCTCATATATCTACAAACTGATAAAATAGATATACATCGTTATGATTTGTATGATAAGGCTCAGCTCAAAGTGTTTTTTCTTCGTAACTCAGATTATAATTATAAGCAGATTATTTCGTTAATATTTGTTGTTGCTGTTACTAATTCCCATCTGGTCTGACTCCGTCAGACCAGATCAATAAATCGTTGACTTTTAGGAAGTCCGAAACTAAAAGGGGAGAGGAATGAATGTCGTTCCAGTCCAGCCCTAAACAGATCAAGATATGCTCAGGAGATGCCTGGTTTTGTTGGCATTTAGGGCAAAGAGGAAAGATCTTTTGATTGGCAGAGAATGTGAGACTTATCAGGTGTCCACTGGCCAGTCGGTATAAGCAAGTGTTGGTCTGCCTGTCACCAGGAAGAGGTAGAGAGAGTCCTGGTCTTTTTGCTTTATACCAGTGGTGAATATTAAATATTTAAATTAATATTAAATTATATTAATTTAAATTTCTATAATATTTAAATTAATATTAAATTATATTAATTTAAATTTCTATAATATTTAAATTAATATTATATTAATTCGTTAATATTTAAATTTCATAAGTTAAAAGATCCCCAAATTTCCGATTGTATTAACACAAATTTGATCTCCTGTTTTAGTTTCTGAATTTGCTGGGATAAAAGTTGAATTTAGTAATTTTGTTTTCTAACCATTGGCAAAGTTATCTATAAAACACTTAAAGTTACGATTGCTCTAAGAAGCATTCTCGTTTGTGTGAGCTATTTCGTTTACATGAACTTTTTATTCAAATTCATCAGGATAAACTTTTATAAAACTTGTTACATATTTTTTGCTTAAAATTTTATTCAGAAAAAAATCGAAGAGTTAATTCTTAATCCTAATATTCCTTTAAGATCAAACGACTATTTAATATTTTCTATTTTAATTTCATAATTAGATGATTGAACACAATTTAGAAAACAGTTTATTATAAAACTAAAAGCGTCTTATCAAAAAGTGTCTTAAAATTTCAAATAATAAGGCGTTATCATGTATCACTTTATAATCTATTAGAGGGATGACAGTTTCAATATTCTGTTTTCTTTAATAATATTGATAATGAATTTTCTTTAATAGTATTAAGAACGCAATAATACCAGAGAAAACAATGATAGAGAACAACACTAAAGACACATGATAATTAGATATTACTACTGTTAAAAATTCATTAAATAAGAGATAAGAAAATATTTTACTTGTCACAACATTTATTACTTTAAGCAATTTTTTATTACCGATGAAGAATACACGAATGACGAGTTATGCGAGTTTTATAATGTTTCAAAATGTGTATGTAGAAAGGTACTGACTCCCTTTCTCCTGATTCCCTTTGCACTCCCTTTCGTCTAACTTACTCCTTCTTTCCTCCAAACTGCGCAAGCGTAAAATAATTAGTGGCTTGTTGGAGATTGCGCAGTTAGTTTCTTTCTGAAGAAACGGAATAGTTAATCTGGCGGAGAGGGGTGCAAAATCTCTCTAAATCAACTGAACATCACCAGAATAATTCCAGAATTGAGAAAAGGGGGAAATAAATAAATTTCATTTTCAGCTTGTTTTCGAATTACATTTCCGTGTCTATCAGAACTGATCAATCGATATAAAATGTATACAAGACGGTTTCTAAACTAGAGATATATTTTATTTTTTAAAACATGGAATTATTAACTAAAACTTATAACTGTTTTTTTCTTCTGTTCTTGGAATGGCTCTTACATTATCTGTCTTTAGACTCTAGGTGGCAGCAAAATAGATAGCCTAGCTATTTTGTATACGTTAATGCAAAAGAGTGTGACAAGTTATTCTGTTAATTAACTAGGGTGATCTGTTCAAATGCCAGTTTTTTTTCCCATTTTACAAATTACCTAGGCAGACTGTGATCTACCTAGATAATCTACGCATTATATTTGGCACTTGTTAAAGTAAAAACAAGATCTTTGCTGGAACAACTGCTACGTTCTGTGCTCTTGATGATGTTATTGATTTATTTTTTGCTTTTTGAAAAATCAAGTTCCAGCAATCACACATTCGTTGCTAGAATCAATCATTAATCACTTTAAAAATCAAACATCTACCAATATCAAACAATTAAGTTCTTAATATAATGGAAATTATTTGTTTTTTGGTTTTTGAAGAATTAAATCAAAACCCAAAAACAATAATAAAATTAGTTGATAAAATGAAAAAACGAAACTTATGAATTTTCCCGATACGGAAACTGCTGATGCGAATATTACTTAGGTAAAGTGTGGAAAAATCTTGATTCCGTACTTTAACGAATTACCGTAATCTGCAAATAAGCTAGGTAATTAGCATATTAAAGGCTTTCGCGCTTTGGTGATTAGATGTATAGGTATGATTTGATTTAACTACTAATTAAATATTTTATTTTATTTTATAATTTTATAACAATTGTTAAAACAGTCGACCCAATTTGGAGTTTACGTTCAACTATGTAGCCTTCTAATTTTGAGCCAAATACAGAAGACGAGAGAACTCATGGATAAAGTATTGGTAGAAAGTTGCCTTCGTGAATTTTTTTTAATAGAATTAACCTGCAATTGCATTACATGGAGTGGAAAACCATGAAAACCTCTTACAGTTCACCCGACGTAAACCCATATACTGTGATTATACGTCATATATTATACGTCAGTATTATACTGATATTATACGTCAGTATTATACTGATATTATACGTCAGTACTGTGGTCGTTACGAGTTGAGCGCGAAATTCGTATCGACCTACCATCGCTGGAATTCGAACCCAGGTCGCCTATCCCTTGAACCACCACGGTTCCAGTATTTGTAAAAAGACTTTTTTAACAATTTTAACATTAAAAAGTATTAAAAGAATGTATAAAAATAAAGAATTATAATTATTTTAGCAAAAGAGAATGTGATAATATTTTATACATTAAGCGAAACAAATATTCCAAAAATTTACGAGTCCGAATTGCCCACTTTGTAGGAAATTCGAAGTAATGGATAGGAAGCACTTGATGGGATGTTCGGCTGTACACGGAGACTCCGAAGTGAACAGATATAGGAGTGATAGGCATCTGCTCATTGAGTCATTGACTTTTTTCTCTTATCTATGTTTATTCTTCTTGTTAAGCGCGTCAAATTCTGCCATTGGAAAATAAATATTCCAAAAATAAAAAAAATGCCATTGAAAATTATCGAAAGAAATTAATAAATGAATCATAGATATATGACTAATAAACATTCGTGCTTTAAAATTTAATCTTCAAAATTGCATTAATTCTTTCAAAACAACTGTTATTTCGCGTCTGATTAATCTTTGTTTGCGTAATGATTTGCTTACAAGAAAATGCAAAAAAATACAAACAGCATTAATTTTTGAGCTTTCTCATCAAATCAACCCGTCATCTATATAAACAATTTTAGTTAATTTGAGGGAATGAAATATTAAAGCCGTTTATAATAAATTTCGAAACACTGTGGTAAGGTGTTTAGAAGAGATAAAACTGCCTCTTAAATTTTAAAACAGTTTGATAAATTTATACCAGGCATGTTGAAATAAAATACTCATTTATAATAGTTATAAAATTTACTTTTCCTTTGGATCTTTGATGATTTCCATAGGGAACTCATTAATGATGACGAATAATTGTTTAATGGAATTCTTTAAGATGAAAAGCTTACGAAGACATAATCCATTTTACATGATTGCATGGCAATTTTAAATAGTTAAAGATTGGCTGAAATGATAATAGATGAGGTCCTTGTTTTCTTAAAATGATTCTGAATAGATAGTTACCAAAACTTTTTAAGGACACTGTAGAAAAAAAAGGAATACTTAAATACTACGAAACTTTCTTTGTTTTTGACGAAACCGTTTTCTGGTATATACTCCGAGTAAACATTTCGTCAAAGTGATGAAATTACTATCGTCACTTCTTCAACGAAACGAATTTTGTCAAAATTAAAGAACATTCTAATTTTTACGAAAACATCCTAGTGCCTAATGTACCTAACTATAACTTTATCGTGGGCACCGTATAGTGCATCAAAGTCACCCTAATAACAAGGACAGATAAAACAGAGATATAAATTAACCCCATATCCGAAGAGGTATTTGAATCCGGGATCATCCTGGTACAATGTCAACTCATTGACCATCATACATACCGGTCAGGTAATTTTGTTGCTTTATTTTTGATCGTCTAGTTTTCATCTTAGTGTCATCATTCTGATAAACAATCTTCCACAATTCACAAGAAGCCAGGAATACAAACCCATACTTCTCTGCTATATTTACAACTAGAATGGTTTCAAAACCTTAAAACTGAAATTTAACTAGACATTAAAGTTAGGTTTATCGTTAGGTAATGGACATCTGAGTTTGGTTGTGGTTGGATTGTGCTTTGTCAAAAGAACCATGAAAGAGGGCTTAATTAGTTTAGTTAATTAATGAGCACCAATCTCAGATTCTTGTAGTTCTTCTTTTATTATTGCTAGCACGCTATCTTGTGCTTCGGTAGTTGCTTAGTTTTACGCAATACTGTGACGAGGATATGGATTGATTTATGCATACATAGAATAACCATGTGTATAAATCGCTTTCATATAACAGGACAAGAATATCTGGATTAACAAAAACTTGTTATCCAAAGTAAAAAAAATCTTGTTTTCCAAATCCAAATGAAAGGTATCTTGTATAAATAAAAGTAAAGGTACTTGTTATCCAAGTAAAAGGTATAAAAAGTTGTTGGGATCAATGCTATAAAGTTACGTATTATTTAATAATGAAAAAAAATCTTTGATTTATCTTATTATTGTTTATATTCTTACCAGTTAAATCAATATTAATGAAAATAATAAAAATTTATGGAAATCCATTTATACATGTATAAATTAGCCGTATGGATAAACGGCTTTTATATACAGGACGAAAACACCTAGATTAACAAGAAAATTGCAATCTAAAAACGTTGGGATCAATTCAATAGAGTGTTATTTAATAGTAACAAAAATCTTTTATTTTTTTATTGTTTCTATTTCTGTCAAATTAATCAAGATAAAAGATAATAACTATTGATATGGATTGATTTATGCATACATAAAATAACCATAGCTTTCATATAACATAACAAGAATATCTGGGTTAACAAAAATTTCTTATCCCAAATCTTTGGAATCAATACAATAAAGTAAAGAATTATTTAATATTAACCACAATCCTTAATTTTTCTTTTTATTGTTTATATTCTTGCCAAATAAATCAAGATAAATAAAGATAATTACTATTGATATGAGTCGATTTATACATACATAAAACAGCCATATGGATAAATGGCTTCCATAAAGCAGAGCAAAAATTCTTAGGATAACAAAAACTTATTATCTAAAGAAGCTGGGATCTTCTCAATAAAATAAATTATTATTTTCCTTAGCAGTGGCAAATATACAGTAAGAAATGTCCTATCTTCAAGTTACAAAGATATCTTCTAAGCCTTCTAAAAAAAAAAGTTGCCGCAGTTTTTATTTGTCTTTGCGCATTAACAAAGGTAGAGAAAACACCTTTCATTTCTCGTAACTTCTATGCTTTCTTTCTTCCTTTATATCTTCCAAAGAAAAGTTTATATCATCATTTGCTACTGGAATTCTTTTAGAAGACATCTTTATAGTTTGGGAGTTGGAATTAATTGAGATATGATATCAATATGATAAGCGCAAAAGAAAGAGACTGGTAAATATTATCTATGTCACATTAAATAGCGCAAAATCTCTGTCAAATAATAAATATGGTGTAGGTAATAAATGATAAAAATCATATTTTTATTCTGAAATGCGAAATAGAACCGACATTACCTCCAGTAATTTTAAATGCATGTTTAGGTTATTTTTCTCTGAAATAAAATAGAATTTTTTTTTTTTCTTGATGTAAAAACTTTTTTTCGTTTCAAGTTCGTTTAATATTGCATAGTTTATTTCTACTTAGAATTCTTTTTGTGCATTTTTTACTGTACTTAAAGTAGATGTAATGATATTTTTTTCGCAAAAATTTATTTCAAATAAATTTCATTTCAAATTTTCAAAATATTAGTTTTTAATTCCGAAAAATATTTGTTTCAGTTTCAAAAACAATTTTTAAATATGTTTTGTTTAATTTTCAAAAAAAAGTATATATATATATATAACTTTTTTTATAGTCAATTTTAATCCAAGAAAAAATATTTTTTATTTTCAAAAATAACATTTTAATTATTTGTTAACCTAATATTTCTACGCTAAATAATCTATTTTCAAATAATAAAAGTATAAATACTATTAATAGAAAATAGTTAAACTATTAATTATGTTATGAAACATCAATTACTCATGTAGAACTAAAATTAGTTCAAACTACTTGAAGAAAAACGTTTTAAAATGATTTTCTGAAGCACATTTCCTTCCAAGAAATTTTTAATCGAATTTTTTTTTTCCAATTGAATACCTACAGTCGACATTTTGGTGGGTAAAACGTGTTATTCGCTTATGCTGCTATCCCGAAGCAAGGTGTCCTTTACGTGTATCCAATTAAATCTGCTCCGAAAATTAATTCAGTGTGATATAAAACCAAGCATTTTTTCTGTAAAGTAAACCGGCCGAGCACAACCACGTGATTTTTCCAAAATTGTGATTTAAATCACACGGTTAAACCTAATCACGTATTTTTTTTTATTTGAGTTGCAATGACCAAATTAACTTTTTAATATTTTATTAAATTAATTTCTCTAAGATAAATGTTCCATTGTTAAGCATAAGTATTCCATAATTGCTAATCTTTTATCATAAAATGAAGAGTTTGTCTGTACAAATTAAGAGTTTGCGCATGTTTGTGTTCGTCTGTGGGTATCTATTATAAATTCAAAACTGTTTGTGCTAGTGTGCCGAAATTTGTGCAAGGGGGGAAAGGGGCAAATCACTCAAAAATTTCAATTAGATTGTTCGAGAGTGACGTATAAGCTCCAAGTTAACAACTGTTTGAAATTAAACAATAGATTATTGAGTTTTATCAAATATTTTGAAGAGAACTTCGATTATGTTTTCTAGCGCATAGCTCTTCTTAATCAAAAAAGGAATTTATTGCAGGCCCTTTTTTAATAATAATTCTTTATTTGTTATATTAGATGAACTCAATGATGAACATGATCGTGGTAGCACATGCGAACTACACCACCAAATTAGTATTTTAGTTATCTGAAACCACATGCTTATTTTGTGTCCATAAAACCAAATATTTTAAAATCAACAGTAATTGAAATAATATAAAAAAGCTATACACTGTTAGAATTTTCATTATAAAATTATGGTAAAATGACCGGCAGCAGTCTGTCAAGCCGATTAACCGTAAATATTTCGATAACGCATATTGTCTTCCATTACGGTTATGAAACCATTTACAACTAGTATGTTTATAAAACCATGAATACAAAACTATACGATTTTTAACCATTTACAGCTACAGAGGTTTCAAAACCGTACAAAAAGAAATTTAACTGGGCCTAGGAGCTAGACTTATCGTTAGGTAATAGACATTAGAGAATGCAGGACACAAATTGGAGAAGGCAGGACACTGGAAACTCCTTATGTGTTACAGGGAATGGAGGTATGAACGCTGGCACTCGAACCCATGTTCAGTCAGTCATGAGATTTTCAGATTGGCCCTCTCGGCTATAGCGTGTACACAGTTGCAAAGCACTAAATTACTTCATTAGGTGTGCTTAGTTGATGCAATAAAATTCTGCTTATTTAACCATTTTAGGTAAAAAGTAGTTTATAAGCGATTTTACTTACTGTGTTAATAGTTTTATTAACATCTTATTTATGGTTATTCAACTGTTTTGTTTAAATACGGTAGATTGTTATTTAACCATTTTTTCCTAGAAATTTTTAACAGTGTATATTGAAAAGCAAAATTAAAAAAGTAATAATTCTATTTCGTTGGGGTGAAACATGAAAATTCACCATATACTCAATAACACTAATGATGGTTGAATAATTTTGGTGATTTTAATAATTTTGGTGAACTTAAATAATTTTGGTACATTAAATTAAAAAGTTTAAGGCAAAATTAAGGCAGACATGGTTCTAAATCGATTAGGAGGGGGGGAAACAAGAGGCCATATTATTATTTGCATGTTTGATTAACTTTGATGATAGGTTTTGATGAAATTCGAATAAAAAAATTAAGTAATGAACGAAAAAGCAATATTAATGGAGAAATGGAACTAATTTGTTTTAGAGAAACATAAAAATTGCTATAATATTGATACTTATGATATTAAAATGATTTTTCCAGTAGCTACTAATTAAAATAAGAAAAAGCTGTGTACTCGAAGGAAATTGATGGAGAAATAATACTAGTTCGTTCAAGAGAAGCGTACAATATCGTTTTATTATTATTGACTCCAATGAGGCTTGATGATTAAGCCAATGATTTTGCTAAACAGGTACTAATTGAAAGTTATGTACTGCATTGTTACTTTAAAACAAAACTTTACATGTTACTTTAAAACAAAATTAAAAGAGTTATGGTACTACTAGCTCGTTTAAATTTAGCTTAAAAAATCGTCATTCCATTTTGATGATTTTTAATTAGTTTTTGGTAATAAGCACTAATAATATTTATTACTGGTATTTTATTTTTTCAATCAGTAATTTAAATATCAAGCTAATTTTTCTACAATGAATGGTTCGTAACAAAATCTATGCATCTTTAATTACTATCAATAAAATTTAATTTCCCCCAATCATCATGTTGAGAAGCAATACATTAAGCCTCTTTTTAATTCAAGAAAAAAATTTAATTAATTTAATGTGTTTAAATATTTTCAGAAAATTAGTTTAGTATTTTTTTCAAGTGGAATTATAAAATGTTCAATTAATTTTTCTCTCCGCAATTAAATATCGAATAATTATCAGAAAAAAACATTTCTAAAACTAATTAAAACTAATCATATCTCACATGTAATAATACTTGAATTAAAGTTAATTGGGTATTTAATGCTCTCTCCAAAACATTATTTTTATATACATCAAAAGTATCTTTTATAATTAATTTAGAAAATAATAAGAAATAAGTGAAAACTCAGTTTTATGAAAGTAAAGTATAAAATAACAGACTGTAATTAAAGAAATAGATTAAAAATAATTAAATGCGCATTACTTAGAAAGATTTTAATGAAAATTAAGATATGAAAAATTTCTTAGACTGTATTTTAAACTAAGTAATGCTAGAACTTTGAAAGTTTATAACATTTTATTGTTATTTAAATTGTTACATTAATAGTTAAATGAGATCAAATTAAAAAGAATTGTGGTGGTTAAAGCTCGCATTTTTAAATAAATGTTTAAAAATAAGCATTCTAAATTACCTTCAAATAATGCGTGCGGCCAAAAAATGTTTTATCTTAGTTTTAAAGTAAATAAAATTAAAAAATGAAAAAAATATGTTTCCTTATTTTAACTTTTTCTTCAATTTATGAATGGCAATTACTTATAGTTGTATTTTAAAAACTATAAATAAAAAAGCTCACATTTTTTTGAAACTTATTTGTCAGTAAAATTTTAGTCCTTAAACTTTTTTGTCAGTAAATTTAGTAAATTAGTTCTCGCACACTATAAATGATATCACCAAGGTTTAGTGACGTTTTTCTCTGTTTTCAACGAGTAAGAACGTTTCTTACTACCTCTAATTGCAACTAAGCTCTTATATTCACTTATCAAGTGACAATTTGAATCTTGTAAACAGATTGCGCTCCTAGCTAATCAAAATTGTGAAAAAAAAAAATTTTCTTTCATGAGTGGTGCGACTACTCAGACAGAAAAATTTTGAAGTTTCAAATGAAGATTGATATACTCTTTTTTTTTTGCATATGACTAAAGCTAAACAACTTGATTAATTATATATATATATATATATATATATATATATATATATATATACCCAAATACAATCCAAAAACAAAATTATAATACTTGAGGTATAAAAAACTAAACAATTATTAATCCAATTCAAACTGGTACAGCGCACAATGCAGCTAAAAACCAAATTTGTATTTTAAAACTAAAAACAATGAAAAATAACATATTAAAATTTTAAAGTTTTAAAAATAATTAAAAATCTAAAAATAAAATGTAAATTGTAATTGTGTGTCTACAGAACAGCACTTCATCAGGGGACACACTGTCTGCAAACACTTAGGAGCCTTTCTGTTGTTAGTGGCTGAAGCCAAAACTAACAGTGCCCCGAGGCCCCTAATGATAAAACAAGCAAAATTAAGAATAAAAATAATTACCATATTAAAAATCACATTTGCAAGAGAATCACATTTTAAATTTACAAAAATAGAAATACATAACTATGAAACGCCCCCCGTAGCACCCTATAAATAATCAACGTAATAGTAAACAGTTACAGTTATTAAAATGAAAAACCCTTAAATATTCCACATCAGAATCTAAAGAAAAAAGTGCTGACACTTAGATGTAAATAAACACACTAAATAGCAATAGCATCCAAGTGCTGCCGTCTATAAAAATTTTTTCAAAAATTTTGAAAAAGAAATCCAGATTGTTCACCGCCTAGGCCTGCTTAGGCGGGCTTCAATATCGGCCAATTAATAACATTTGTTTAGAATATCTTGAATCAGAACATAAAAATTATTGAAATTGAAAGGAAATTTATTTTTCTCCAAACTTTTTTTCTCAAATCCTCAATAGCTGTTAAAAAATCTGAACGGTTGTTGCAAATGAATTTAAATCTTAAAATTTGACCAAAAACAATATTTTTGAAAATGTTATAATAAAGGTTGGAATAAAAATGAGTAAGGCTAATAACATTAAAATTAAAATCTTTCCTTTTATCATAAACCCCTATGAAAATATTATTATTAGAAATTCTTAAATAGAGATCCAAAAAATAAGCACGAGAGTCAGTGAGTTGGTTTTTATTAAATTCAATTTTATATTGATTTCTATTGAGGATTTGAAAAAAAGTTTGGAGAAAAATAAATTTCCTTTCAATTTCAATAATTTTTATGTTCTGATTCAAGATATTCTAAACAAATGTTATTAATTGGCCGATATTGAAGCCCGCCTAAGCAGGCCTAGGCGGTGAACAATCTGGATTTCTTTTTCAAAATTTTTGAAAAAATTTTTATAGACGGCAGCACTTGGATGCTATTGCTATTTAGTGTGTTTATTTACATCTAAGTGTCAGCACTTTTTTCTTTAGATTCTGATGTGGAATATTTAAGGGTTTTTCATTTTAATAACTGTAACTGTTTACTATTACGTTGATTATTTATAGGGTGCTACGGGGGGCGTTTCATAGTTATGTATTTCTATTTTTGTAAATTTAAAATGTGATTCTCTTGCAAATGTGATTTTTAATATGGTAATTATTTTTATTCTTAATTTTGCTTGTTTTATCATTAGGGGCCTCGGGGCACTGTTAGTTTTGGCTTCAGCCACTAACAACAGAAAGGCTCCTGTGTGTTTGCAGACAGTGTGTCCCCTGATGAAGTGCTGTTCTGTAGACACACAATTACAATTTACATTTTATTTTTAGATTTTTAATTATTTTTAAGACTTTAAAATTTTAATATGTTATTTTACATTGTTTTTAGTATATATATATATATATATATATATATATATATATATATATATATATATATATATATATATATATATATATATATATATATATATATATGTGTGTGTGTGTGTGTGTGCGTGTGTGTGTGTGTGTGTGTGTAACATAAAAAGCTTTAATTAATCTTTTTATGTTATCCTAATTAATTCTAATCGAAATACTTTCTCACACTTTAAAAAGTCACATCCTGTTATTAAATCTATTTTTGGCTCAGGCATGCATTTGATTAAAAACAGGACATTTTTCCCTTTTACTCTCCGTGGGAATCGCGAGACCTATTGGATAAACCAATAGTGATTTCTAAGGTTTCCCTCTTTCCCTAAATTGAAACATTTTACGGATTTTACTTTGCAAGATTTTCCCTAACATATAACCGAGGAGCGCAACTTTTCGTGCACACTTTCGTACTCACTCTCATGACTGCTCTGACTAATAAATAATTAATAAATTCTGTACCCTCCTTCCCTGCCTATGACTTGTTGTAATCCTTCCACTCGGCAAAGACGTTATATATATATATATATATATATATATATATATATATATATATATATATATATATATATATATATATATATATATATATATATATATATATATATATATATATATATATATATATATATATATTGTAATAAAAGGGCTACAATCCCTGTTATCAGTGTTATAGTTAGCTTAAATAATGCAGTCGTAAGCCATCATACGTTTTACAATGGTTTATTAACGGTAGGTTGGTATTGATAACAGTTCACATCCGCTCTCCACAAGGGAAGGTGTGGACAAGACTTCTGACAATTCTGGAACAACTTATCAGGATCACAACATGATGAAAAGGACACGCGAAAACTATTGCTCCCACGTTTTATACAAACACATTTTGGAGTAAAAAGGCACAGTCTCTGAAATACTTGTATCCTTACGCATTAAGGAAAATCATTTAATGCTTCCTAATATGGAAGTGAAATAGGGAAATATTCTAAAAATAACTCTTCCTTTGAAATATAAATCTAATTATATTTCAATGGTGTTTTCAGCCTTGAATTCCCAAAATAGAATTTCTCTACGCTTCTTTTTAACAAAGACATTTTATGAAATCGAAAGAGATTTAATTCTTTTATTAATACAAAAGTATTTATAATTTTTGTATTACATATATATATATATATATATATATATATATATATATTGTATTATATTACTCACATTAGTCACGTTAATTTAAATTTATAATTGCAATAAAATAGGCGTAGTTTCGTTTCTATAAACACGAAACTTTCTCAGTGTCGAGACCAGGACCAGCTCGAAGGTTAGGCGACCGACACAGTTGTGTTAGACCAAAAGCTTCGAAAGTCCCTTGCGTGTGTTAGAACATTGGAGCTTTTCTCAATAATGTTTCTCTAGTTGTTTTGTATTATTTTAGAAAATCACTTTTTATGATTTTTTTACGGCTTAAATATAATTACAATAATTTATGAGTAAATTATGCCTGCTAAGTTTCCTGTCCTCACACTACTACTAATCCCGTTCTTCAATCATGTTTTTTAGAAAGATTTAATGAAAAATATAAAAAAAAATGAGTAAATAAGCAATATTAATTTTAGGCCATATAATTTAAGGATTCAAAAGTGAAAACAGTAACTTCTTATGTAATCTCTTTCATTCATTTGGACAATTGTTACATATTGCTGCATATAAAAGCATATGAAGATGAGGAGTCTTACAATATACAATTTAAAGAGATCTCAGAAGAAAACTTAGAGCTGTAATATATTGATTAAATATATCTGGCAATGATATATATTGATTAAATGATAAGTATGTATATTGATTAAATGATAAGTATCTACTCACCAAATTTCACTGTTCTGTAAATTAGACTGTTCTGTTAAATCATTATCAAAAAGATTTAAGAGACGGTTGAAAAGGACATTTTCTCGTTGGCTTAGATTTCACCATTATTATAAATTAAACTTCATATTATTTTATTTTGTTTTTCCAAATATTTTAAACATAATATCAGTGACGTTTTAGCTTCTAGATCTAATTGATAAGAAAGAGTTTCATTGACTATAACGTAAACGTGATGACATAAGTGGAATACGTCACCAAGTTAATATTCCTCAAAGTAAATGAAATCACGCGTTTTCCGTTTTTTTTTTCTAGTTTTGCTTTAGATAGGTGACTATATAAAACAAAATAATTTAAACTGAACGGTTTTCTAAAGAAAATTGAATAAGTTATTCCCTGAAAAACAAAATTAATGGTTAAATAGTGCTAATTCCCTTAAGCTTAAAATATTGTCATACTATTATTGACACAAATTGTTGTTAATTAGTTTTAAAATTAAATTTACTGAGGTATTTTTTGAAGCACATCGTTAAGGCAATTGACCTAATTTTACTATGTATTGCATACACAAGTATTTTTAAAAATATGGCGCCCATTTCTTTTTGAAATGCTATTTTTAAATAAATTCTGTGGTGAAAGAGATTATAAAAATATTTACAAATTATCTGTCATATTATATCAAATAATCAGCCTTTTTAATTTATTACATTTATTTGTAAAATAAATTTCTGTATCTGAACACCAAAAATGGTGAAACTAGTTTACACCAAATTAGTGTTTCATTAAGTGTTCCGTTTAAAACATGCCCTTGCATCATTTCACATAAAAAATAGCTTCTAGCTTTTTTTAATTAGATAACATTAAAAGAAAATATTTGTCTTTATGTAACTAAATAGAAAGAAAATACTATTTACATACCATTTCTTTAACATCTTTGTATAACATCTTTTGTTTTGACTATGACTTCAAAAAATTTTGAACTCTTGTAAGAGCTTCCAGAACTAAATAACATTTTTTTCCTGTAATAATATTCAGATATTCAAAATTGTATATAAAATTGAATTAATACATCCTCATTGATTTAAATCATAAGCAGTTATTGAATTAATAAACCCTTTGTATATTTATATCATAAATAATATAAATAGAACATTTACATAAAAATAAATTTATACAAATAATTTCTTATTATATTTGGGTAATAAGAAATATGAATTATTATTTAATTTTATAAAAAAGAAAGGCGAAAATTCTTGCACAATAAGAATAATGTTAATCGAAAATGAACTATCACTCAATTACACTCAATTTTACAGAATAAGGATTAATACTCAAATTTATCGATCCACTGAAATATCGATATTACATCGATACACTCAAATATTGATATTACATCGATACACTCAATTTTACAGAATAAGTATCAAACGAGAGAGTTCCTTTCTCATGCATTTTCTAAACATGACAAATATTCACCTTTCGTCTTTTGACCAATTTCTATCCGACTAATAACTATCATAATAAGAATGACTATGATACATATGGGCATTAATAGATAAGAGGAGATATAGGAAAGAGATCTATGTGATATCAAGAACTTAGATAGAAAACTCCCATTCCCCAGGAGATCAAACGCAGATAGTGTGAGGATTCCATCTTCAGAATAAGAATGAATATCTTCTTGGGATTTGCTTTATGATTATAACAGCTGAACATCCTTTTTCAATGGGGGAAAAAACATAAAATAAAAGCAATCGAATCGATATTAATTATCTCTCTAATAAGTCTGAACAAAATTAATGAACTACAATTGACACATTTAAAAAAATGTTTTTTTTTTATTGTTGTCATATATTAAATTCCAGAAGAAAGGCTTTTTAATATATCGACTTCTAAAAACTTGCTGACCGACCTGTGTAGGGGTCAGGGAACTGGCCTTGCATCAGAAAGATTCGGGGTTCGAATCCCGAGCAAGGCATGGATATGGGAGCAACGTTGACCCACCTAATATGGTGCTCCTGAAAGATTTTCTAACAAATCTGCCCTTCAGAGGCCTGTATGACGAAAGGTCATTCTCCAGGTGGGCATTGGAGAAAAAAAACTTCTTCAAAAACAAAGATGTTACGATCTCTTGGAAAAAAATCTTACATGATCTAGATAAATAATTGTTAAAGAGCATGTACTAAACTTCCAGTAAAGCTAATGCTTGGTTCAGCAGAGCTTGAACTAGCAAACATCACTGAAATTGTAATTTAAATAATTGTAATTAAAGACATCTGCAGTTTACCTTATTATAATGCTTAACGCAAATCTTAAAAAGAAAATATTTTTTTCATGTCTTTTCCGTACAAATGAATTATAGTGTTAACCTCCTAGATTAAATTGTCCTTTGTTTCGAATTGATTTCTGCTTTGTAGCAAAGACAATTTCAAAGTTGCAAGTGCAGTGTAAAATATTTTAGCCTAATTTATATATATTTTTTTTCTAAAATTCATGATAAATTTACCAAATTTTATCACATAAACCTTATTTTATTTTATATACCATATATTATTTTTTTAAAAATCATTACTAAAGCACTTCTGTTAAATTACCGAATTTTTTGGTGTTCCTATAGAGCCAGAAACACGGTACATTTTACTATATTCCTGTAGCTTTGACCATACTTCTTTTTCTCATCGTCGAATTTTCTGACATTCACAAATATAAATTTCAGTGTTGAATGACGCAACAATATTAAACCCATTATTCCTACTTTATCTTGAAAAATGTGTAAAAATTAAAGAAAAAGATAAGAAAACGGAAAGAAAAAAAGTTTAATAACGAAATAGAGAAAAAATTCTTTATCTCAGAGTTTAAAAATTAATTGAGTTAAATTATCGAGCAGCATATTTCTAGTTGATAAAACATTTGTGTGGAATCCTCACCTCTTCATCTCGTTAATTATTAAACATCATCAAAATTAGGATTTATCTCTAAAGCATTTCCAGCGTAAATAATATAAGCATGATTAAAGTGAAAATAGAGTACAGTTATTTCATTTACATGAACTGTTCACTTTTAATCATGTCTATTCAACTTATATCGATCAATTCATTTCAGCATTTTGTTGCCAACGTGAGAAAAGAAATTTTATCTGTTTTGTGTCAATATATGGACCAGAGTGTTTAATATATGTAACATACATAGATTTAAATATGACATCAATTGGTTTTTTATACATCTGACATTTAAAAAAAACTTCCTCAACTTTGAAAAAATAGAAAAATATGAAGAAAGAAATAACACGTCAGGAAACAAATGAAAAGCAATTCATATAACTCAAAAACCATCGTAGCTTTTTGTTTGAAATTTTTCGGTACGTCTTTTTCCCCATTTGTTATATTTTCCTTTTCACCGAAAGCTATTTCTGACAACAGGAAATGAATTTTCATAGAATTTATAAAATTTTTGTAGTTTCCAAAAAATCTCTTTAAAAGTACTTTAAATATTATTTTTTTTATTTTTCTATAGTGTATTCAGATGTTCTGTTTTAGTTGTGATGTATCCATAACGTTTTGCAAAATGGCTACTTGAATATACACGCTCAAATTTCTTAAGAAATGTTCTATTTTAGTTGTGATGTATCCAATATGTTTTTCAAAAGGGCAACTTGAATGGTAGACGGAAAAAAAGGTCCTGGAAAAAAAGGTACGGAAAAAAAGGTCCCTGGAAAAAAAGGTACCTGGAAAAAAAGGTACGGAAAAAAGGGTCCCTGGAAAAAAGGTCCCGGTAAAAAAAGTACCTCCATAGGGAAAATCTGTAGAGATATTTACCCTCTCGCTTTCTGGGCAGCATGAATGCTTCTCGCTGTTTCAATGAATATTCTTTTTATCTGTAATAATTCAGATTAGATCACTAAGGTAAGGAGAAGGGTAAGGGGGGGGGGGCTTATGGGCTGGTTGTATTACGCTTTTTTTTAAAAAATTTTTTTCGTTTATTTATTCTTCTTTGATTATTTTTTAAAGCGGAAGATACTATTTAAATTTTTCAATAATGTTTCACTTTTTTTTTTTTAAGTGAAAAATGTGTTATTTTCTATTTTAAATTATATTTTGTGAAGAAGTTGCTAATGTGAGGCTTAAAGTAGCCAATCGGGGAAGTTGGGAGGATTTATGTGTTGGATGTTTATTCGTGATTAGAGTTGAAAGTATTGGTCCTTTTTAATTAGAGTCGCGGTATTTTTTTTCTTATGAGCTGGGTGTATTTAATTTCTTTATTGCTTTTATTTTCTGAGGGGAAAATTTAATATAAAATATGCTATCTTTTATTTTAAATGTCATCTTTTACTTGTAATCTTTTATTTTTTTTTTATTCAATCTTTTATTTTATTTTATTTTTTCAATCTAATCTTCTCATTTCAAATATTTTCCCCTACAGAATTTTCCCTACACAGGTACCTTTTTTTCCGGGGACCTTTTTTTCCGTGCCTTTTTTCCGGGACCTTTTTTTCCAGGTACCTTTTTTTCCGGGACCTTTTTTTTCGTACCTTTTTTTCCGGTACCTTTTTTTCCTAGAATCACTTGAATATACACACTCAAATTTCTTGAGGAATGTTCTATTTTAGATGCGATGTATCCAATACGTTTTGCAAAATGGCTACTTATACAAACTCTCAAATTGCTTATTGTTCTGTTTGTAACATTATGAGGCAACTTATGTTCCTTTCATAATTTCCAATAGTATGGTTGTACTAAACGTCTTCAGCCTTCATTGCAACCAATTTTTCTTCATTTTCTTATGCAGTAATAATTAAAAAACTCATTAAGCGCCAAGTCTTCCCTTTTGGGAATCTATGTTTAAGAATGTTTTTCTCGCTGAGCTATTCACATGAATATTTTTTATATTTTTTTTATCGACTGTTGGAAGCTTTTAGTTTTATTTGAAATTTTCATTGAATGTTTGAAATGTAAATTGTACGTTTAGAAATTACCTAAATTTAATCAAAATCGCATTTTTTTTACTTCAAATGAAAATAATTTCAGTAAAAAGTAATTTTTCAAGTCGAGAAATTAAAAAATATTGAATATACAAAACAATTGTTCTGCCTTCATATAGTCACAAACAAAATTTTAAAAAATTGATTTAGAACGATTTTACAGTTGTTTACTTAAAGAGGTCCCAACTTGGCATCTTCTGACTAACCCCACAGTCAACACATTTACAAAAAGGCAAATATTCATGGATTCTTCTTTGTCATACTTAGTACCCTCTCCTTTGTTGTTGAAGGTCAAATCTTATCAGTGCAGGTGTTAAATTGTTCATTATGACCCCTCCCATTTCCATTCTGTTTCAAAATGTAAAATATTTTCAAATTCATTCATTTTCAAAATGTAAAATTAAAAAAAAATATTTTCTCGGCATTTTGATCTGATCGTTCGGTGAGTGTGGTTCTTTTTCTCTAAGGAACTTTTTAAAAATGACTCGTACGTTTTTAACTGTACAGCAGGCATTGGATTATATGGAAACATTAGATTCTGATGAATTCTCAGGTGATGAATGTAGTATTACGTGCTTACCACCTGATCCAAGTAAGGTAACTGACGAAGAAGATTTTCAAGAAAATGATTTAGATGACGTTATGTCAGTAGACGTCTGCGGAGAAGTAGAGCTGAATGTAAAACGTAATGAAACACAGAATATTTCAGAGAATAAAACATCTTTGAAAAAGAAGAAGCGGTCTCTCCCTGAAAAGTATTCTTCGAGTGATGAAGATGATTTGCCTACAATTAAAAAAAAGCAAGTAAAACCTAAGAAAAATCGCAAAAATGATGAAATCAGTCTCAATTATAACAAACGGCACTGGAACGCAAAAACAAAAGAAATCTAAAAGAAAATTCTATTGGACAAAGCTGATAAATTGAATTCTATTCAATCAGAAAAAAAACCCCACTATTAGAAGAAATTAACTCTGAATTAGCAGACAAAACTCCGAATTGTTTAAAATGTATTTTGATTATGATATTTTACGCTTTTTTTATGATATCATACGTTTGTTTTTTCTTGATATCATACTTTTGATGGAGTTAATCACTTCATTACACAGGCTGGTAAGCAGTCTAAATGTAAGTTGTGCGAAAAGAACACTCGTTTGTGTTGTGAAAAATATAAAGTAATGCTTCACAAAAATTGAACAATTTTGTTTCATACAAAAATGTAAAACAGGCAAATTTAAAGAAGAAGAATAAAGCAGGGGAAAATATTTATCAACTATTTTGCTTCTTCGTTCAAGCATGTTTATTTCATATTTAACTTTATTGATCCCATTAAAACATATTTAGCGAATTTTATCAAAATATATACAACTAATGAAACCAAACATTCAACTTGTTGCGTAGTGTGTAAGTGAGCTATGTTAGTCCCATTAAACTCCTAGTCTCCCGTTTTTGGACCCCATAATATCTTTTAACCAAATGAAGTTTTTTTTAAATTTTAAAGCTCATATGGTTAGAAATGTTTATTACACCCTAAAAAAAAAAGAAAATTCCAATTTTTTCTCAACGTTTTATATAGCGGCGTTTAATGGGTTAATTCTCTTCAGCTCTCTACCTAAAGTGCCAGCAGAGGTCGAGGATGATTGCAATAATCCTAAGCAAATTTAGGCTGACTGAGAAAATCTTCGTCCACTTATGGATTGATTGCAACAAGCCTAAAATATTTCAGGAGGAAAAAATATTTTCAATTAGCCTGATGGATTCAAAATGGCAGTGACATTTACAAAAAGTCGTATTTTCTTTTTCTAATTTGCCTACGAAAATGCCTAAAGCCCAGTTATGATACAGTCAATATAAATTGAACAATATTACATACACGGGCATTTATTGCTTAATGAGAATAATCAATACATTTAAAACATTATATTAAAGGAAATATCAAGCTGTTCTATTTAAATAAAACAAAGTTCTGTAAAACATTTTTATAAATACTCATTTGTATGCAAAAATAAGTACATATTTTTTGATACAATCCTCTTCAATTCTAATCCTAAAGAAACCCATGTTCATGATAGCTTTTAACTTTTACCGAGTTTCATGGAGAAACGCTATAATTTTGCATTAAGAGGGAACCCATTTCTTTTTCATGACAGTTTTTACCTTTAATTCAATTTCATAGAAAAACGCTGTAATTTTCGCATTAAAAGAAAACTCATTTTCATACCTTTGATTTCATAATAACAGCATCCGTTTTTTATATTGTTCAGGTTAAAGTAATAAAGAATGGACTTTTCATTACATACTTCTGAAGCATTCTGATCTAACATATCACTGAAATTCATTTATTGCAGTACTTTTACTTTCGTTACTTGTACCGCCGGTACAAGTAAAATGTACGTACTTTTACTTGTACTTCGTTACTTTTTAAATTTAGTACTTTTACTTGTACTTTCGTTACTTTTTTGGGGAAAAAGTACAAGTATTTGTAACGGAAATGTCGAATGAAATCGTTACTTTTTTCTAAAACTCGGTAAGCTTTCTAAAAAAAAAAAAAAAAAAAAAAAGAATAATCTTCAATAGTACCGTTAAGTTTTAGGGGGTTGGAATGAGCAAATGCTCATATGAATACTGTTATCACCGCATGGGATGTAATTTTTTTTCCTTCTTTTTTGAAGGGACATGCTTTTTTTCCTCTTAGAAAATAGTTTTGTTTAAATAACAAATGAACTGTATCTTTGATGTCTTGTTGACAGAAAGATACTTTGATTTATTTTGGTTTTTGCTACTCCTCCAAAAGGAAGAGTTTCATAGTAACATTATTAAAACAAAAGTTTGTAAACCTTTAAACAAAGCTCTTTTAGATGTCGTGCGCGAAAGGTTTCGCGATGTCAAATCGCAGGACGATTTATTGTTTGCTGCAGGTCTGGTACCTTTCATAAAATTTAATTGGTTGGAAGAAAAAGCTAGGGAGGAGACTACAAAAAAATTGAAAAGAATTGTCCAAGCTGAACACCTTGCTATAACTAATAACGTAACAGAAAAAAAAACCAGGGATTTTAAATTTTCTAAAGCTGAAAACATCATGCCAAACACCAGCGACAGAAGAGATTATGGCATACATGAGCTCAAATGTCGAAACGCAAAGCATATCAATTTTGAATCGATATCCAATCGTAAAAAAAATTATATGTGAAATATAATACTGCAGTACCTTCTAGTGCTCCCGTGGAGCGCTTATTCAGCGTGGCTAAGCACGCTCTGAGAAATTCTCGCAGCAGACTCAGTGACACCACTTTCGAAATGCAGTTATTTTGCAAATGAATAAAAATATTAATTAGCAAGTTATTTTCATTCATTTTCGAGTTTTATGCATTTATTTAATACATTTTAAATAAAAAATGTTGGATTTTGTTATTACGTTTTTCAATTTTCTTTTTGAACTCACTAATAAATAATACATTTTTGTCTTAATACATTTTTTACTAAATACATTTTTACCTAGTACATTTTTTACTAAAATTATGTTTATGCCCGGCCCGACCTTGTCAAACAACGCCCAGTCAAATCTCTAAGAACTGCAGAACTGTTTGTGCTATTGAAAACTATTATAATTACAATTTTAACTCTTGAAAAGTCGAGGGTATTAATTTAGCCGCTGATACTAAAATTCGATTACAAATTTTAATTATTCCGTTAGGCAGAAATGTTCGGAAAATGATTTTCTCGCATGACTTCAGCATTAGCCATTGTTACAAATAAAACTGTAGACAGTTCTGTTTCAACTTATACTGCACATTCAATTATTTTTTACTAGCTCAAACCGTGTTTATGTTTGCGCTTTTAAAACGCGTTTCTATAGAGTAAAACAATTTTAAATCAATGGTAATTTAAATAAATAAAAATAATAAAATTAAAATTAAAATCAATGCATAAAAATTTTTTTTTCGTGCAAATTCATAAAAAGTTTGATATTAAAATTATATTTGATTTTAAAATTATATTATGCGATTATATTATAAAATTATATTATAATATTCTTCCGAATATAAAAATAAATTAATGTCCATAACTTTCAAAATTAAAAATAATTAAATAAATAACAAAAATTTTGCAAAAACATTAAGGAACATAAGAATATTATTCACTAAAATTGTAGGTTACTTTGAATTTTCGATTTCCTAGAAATGTACTTTTAAAGCGTTACTTTTTTTGTTTAGTACTTGTACTTTTACTTGTACTTTTTACTCGTTACTTTTTTTGTTTAGTACTTGTACTTTTACTTGTACTTTTTACTCGTTACTTTTTAAAATAAGAACTTTTTACTTTTTACTCGTTAATTGTTTTGAAAATACTTGTACTTTTACTCGTTACTTTTTAAAAGTAACGTTGCCATATATGCTGAAATTTAAATGATATCGTCAGATCAGCTAATTATTCTTCATCTGCTAAAAACTTAATTATGATTTGACAATAAGTACATGAATTACCATTGCTTAGTTGTATTCATAAAGTTTTAAATAAATTTAAAATCTAAGTAAAATCATTTTATTTTAGTAAAACCAATTTGTATTCAAACTTTTGATAAGTATTCATTTATATATAATGAAATACATATTTTGTTACGTACCAAATTCTACTACTAAAAACTCTGTGTTTGTAAGATTGATTTTTCTTAGAATTTAGCTACTCTAAAAATCTATTTTATTCAAATTTTTTATAAATATAGATTTATACACAACAAAATATATATTTTGATGAGTACCTAGTTCCAAAACTGAGCAAATCCTTGTTTTATATGATAGTTTTTACCTTAAATAGTTTTAAAATAATAACTTTTAAAACAAATTTTTTTTTTCCAAACATTTGATGCTCGAAGAAAAAAGTATGGTCGGAAATACCAGAATATGCTAAACTTTACCATGTATTTTGTTCTATGGAAACACCAAATTGTTTAATAATTTTTTTTCTGCAAAGCTTTGGTAGTGATGTTGATTAAATTAACAATGAAATATGATTTAATAATGTGTAAGAAACTTTGGTAAATGTGGTAAATTTGCATAATTTTATCAACATACATTACAGCAAAACCATTTTATCGGTTAAATGTGGAATAATAAAATCTATAATTTTAAAACCTTAACTCCTAATAAACCATTACCATATGAATCGTTACAGTAAAAAAATTTACCAAATGTATATTTAAAATACCACATGCTTAAGTTTTTTTTTCACCAAAATTATGGGTGTTCTTAATAGAAATGTTATTATTATACAGTACGGTAATTTTATTAGAATTTTTTCTCCGTGTAAATATGCATTTAAATATAATTCCAATACTAATTAAATCCTTATTCTATATAACTTTTATCTCAAATTAAACTACAATTTAAAATTTTTTTATCCATAATCCATACCTTTGTCAGATATTCATTTATTTGTAACAAAATATAAATTTTGATGCATACCCAATGTAAGTAATATGATAGCTTTAACCTTAAATTCAATTACTTTTTAAAACCAATTTTTATTCAAACTTTTGATAAACATGCATTTATGTATAAAAAAATAGTTTTTTTTAGCAACACAATGCCAATACTAAAAATTTTCAAGTTATATGCAATAGCTTTTACTTTGAATTCAATTACACAAAAAATACAATAATGTATTAAAAAAACATTATTCCATAACAGTATAATCAGTTTTCTTTCTATTGATCTTGTCAAAGAATAAAAGAAGAAAATTTTTTTCGATGTAGAACATGTTCTTTAATAATGTAATGCAATATTTACATTTTTCTACACATTTTAGATACAAGAAGTTTTCAGTTTAGCTGTGTAAATTTGAAACGGAAAGAATCCTATTAAATAAGTAGATGGTATGAATAGGGAGAGATGTAAAAAGATTTCTAAAATTTTTTTAACTTCAACTCAATAAGTTTGCACTCGCATGATTACAAAGATATTTCTCTGCAATTCTTTCATAAAACCTCAAATAAGAGATTTCAATTGAAAAAAGAGAATACGAATGTATTGTTATTATCTCGCGAACTTTAAAAGAATAATATTTTTATTTTTATAATATTTAGGAACCAAATACTTCAAATAGCTTTGAATAGTAAAAGAAATTTCAAATGTATATGAAATCCTTGTTTTTATATGTGGACTTTTTTTTTAAAGAAAGATTGACTGATGCTGAATTACGTGATTACTGTTTTGCGATTAATTAGTGCAAAGCGTATTACTGATAACTTTTCATATTGCTGATAATGTTAATACTGCCATTGCGGAACTATAAGTATCACTCGAATTCTCTGCAATGTTAAAATGGTATTAAATTCAAAGATATTATATTGCAAATTTTTACCTTAATTACTCTAAACTACCGTTACAATTTACTTCTTATTAAGCTAATTACAACAATTTTACTCGGTTTTATGGTTTAAGTACCAATAATATGAATCTTAGTACCTGTATTTTGTTTTACGATAGCAATAATGCGAATCAAATTACTACAATTAGGGTTAACAGTTCCAATAATATTATTTGAAATAGCAGTATTATGGTTCACAGTACCAATTATATGGTTCAAAGTATCGGTATTTAGGTTTACAGTTCCAATAATATAATTCAAAAAACCGGTATTATGGTTCAATTTTGAACTGATTTTATGATGTTTCAAAGTACCAGTATTATAGTTCAAAGTTAAACTGATTATGATGTTTCAAAGTACCAGTATTATAGTTCAAAGTTAAACTGATTATGATGGTTCAAAGTACCAGTATTATAGTTCAAAGTTAAACTGATTATTATGATTCAAGGTACCAGTATTATAGTTCAAAGTTAAACTGATTATGATGACTAAAGTACCAGTATTATAGTTCAAAGTTAAACTGATTATAATGTTTCAAAGTAACAGTATTATAGTTCAAAGTTAAACTGATTATGATGTTTCAAAGTACCAGTATTATAGTTCAAAGTTAAACTGATTATGATGGTTCAAGGTACCAGTATTATAGTTCAAAGTTAAACTGATTATGATGACTAAAGTACCAGTATTATAGTTCAAAGTTAAACTGATTATGATGTTTCAAAGTAACAGTATTATAGTTCAAAGTTAAAGTGATTATGATGTTTCAAAGTACCAGTATTATAGTTCAAAGTTAAACTGATTATGATGGTTCAAGGTACCAGTATTATAGTTCAAAGTTAAACTGATTTTGATGGTTCAAAGTACCAGTATTATTGTTCAAAGTTAAACTGATTATGATGACTAAAGTACCAGTATTATAGTTCAAAGTTAAACTGATTATGATGTTTTAAAGTACCAGTATTATGGTTCAAAGTTAAACTGATTATGATATTTCAAAGTACCAGTATTATAGTTCAAAGTTAAACTGATTATGATGTTTCAAAGTACCAGTATTATAGTTCAAAGTTAAACTGATTATGATGTTTCAAAGTACCAGTATTATAGTTCAAAGTTAAACTGATTATGATGTTTCAAAGTACCAGTATTATAGTTCAAAGTTAAACTGATTATGATGGTTCAAAGTGCCGGTGTTCAACGTTCAAACAATTTTTAAGTCATTGTAATCTGCCGAACAGCGGTAAAAAAAGGACAACAATATCCGAAGCTGTACAAATGTTTTACCGGCCCTGGGAAAAAATTTATGGCACAAATATTATTTGCATATTTTAAAGAATTTATGGCACAAATATTATTTGCATATTCTATAGAATTTATGGCACACATATTATTAGCATATTCTATAGAATTTATGGCACAAATATTATTTGCATATTCTATAGAATTTATGGCATTCTATAGAATTTATTTTATAGAATTTTTTAAGACTCTTATACAAAATCATGGTTCTTTATATAGATACAACGAAATTCACTGCAATTTTCTTTAATAAAGACTAATTAATACGAACAATATTTCTTGTGATTAATTTTGGTTGAGCCCAAGTCTCGAGCCCCAGGACAATTCTCTCGCTCTCTCTCTCCTATTTAAGTACAGTCTTGACTACATCACATGTAAATTAAATGGATAATTCTTTTTTTAAATTGTCATAAATAGAATTGTCTTCTACTTTTTCACAGAAATTTCGGTATTTCTAAATTTCCCGTAGAGTCAACATGAGTACACAGTTTTATCCCTCTAGCGAGTTTAGATCGGGTGATTTGAATTTTTCTAAAAATCATTTACAAAAAAAAGTAAACTATCTATGACTTTTCCTTAATGGTGTATAAACAACTAAATGAATATCTATCTGATAGATTCTGGGCCGTACAGTTTAGCTTCAACGGGTCTTCGAATCTTAACTACGTGGTCTACTACCCCACTTTCCTATATATTTTTCTGTCTTGAACCAACAAATTTGTCTTTACGTTACCAGTTCAACTACGAATAAGTGTGGATAATCAGTACGTAAAATTCTGTTTACTATTATAATATAAAGTAATCCAAATTACATT
Organism: Parasteatoda lunata; assembly: GCA_949128135.1. NCBI lineage: Eukaryota > Metazoa > Arthropoda > Arachnida > Araneae > Theridiidae > Parasteatoda > Parasteatoda lunata. The sequence continues at coordinate 81,546,492 of OX421977.1, forward strand.
AATAGGAAATATAATGTAGTAGTTTATAATATGCTCTTGTATCTCGAAGATGATATATTTTAAATGATGATAAGAATTATAAAACTATTTCTTTTAATTATCGAACCCTTTCAATGCGTCTGAGTAACAGGAAATTGTTGTTTTAATTTTTTATAAATTAATTTTATTTTATTTGCACATGGTTAGCCACTTTTCAGGATAATATAACTTTCACGACAACGACAAATTTAAATATATTCCGTTTCCGACATGGAGTAATTTTCAAAATTACTTACTACATCTTTAACTGAATAAAACTCTAACTTTTTTTTTAATAATTTAAATTTCTTTGTTGTTCTGATTGACTCAATGTTTAATAATATTTCTATTTTTTCTTCCTCCCAGCATTATTGCCGAATTAGAAAATAAAATAACTTTATCAACTTTAAAATTTTGAAAACAAAGTTCAAAATAATCCGCAATAAAAAACTTAATGTCGAACGAATACTTATCAATAATGAGTAAAAAAATATTGTACATAATGGGCTGCAAAAAGACATTAGATGGAGTAAAAAACAAAAACTCTTTCGAAATCTAATAAAACACATGAAGAGAAAAGGATATGAAAACATCGATATCTCTCCCATTACCAGAGGAAATGATCATTACTAATAAATCTAAGTCTTATCACGCAATAAAACTGTTCTTTTTTCATCTCTCTTTCTTCACTAATGATTGGATAGACATTGATGGTGCTTTATTTTAACTGGCTTAAATATTTAATGCATTTCCTAAGTGCAAACTAAAAAATGTAAAATATCTAAAAATATGTATTAATAACGGGTGTTACGGAACACCCTGTCAACAAACAGTGGTAAGCACAGAAAAACCTTTAAACTCGTGGAGATGATTTTAAGTTTTAAAAATATTTTTTTCTTTTGTTTCAGATATAAATAAGCAAATTCTTAATTTATTTCTAAATTTAAAATAAACCATAATCCTAATCAAGGCGAATTCTAACCTTAGAAAGGTTTTGAAAAATGAAAACAAAGAAACAAAAGATTTTCAAAGTAACCTAAAATAAGAATAGCTCTCAAGTAGAAAAATTCATCTAACTACGACAGTATATAAACTGATTTTTTTTTAATTTTATGTTTTTATATTTTAAAATGAAACAAAAAAGAAATTTTTTCTACCGTTGAGAAAAATGCTCATTTAGGATTAAATAATTCTAAATAAAGAAAGTTATGAATAATTCTAAATAAAAATAATTTCTTAAATCTTAAAATGACACAAGAAAGATGTGAGAATAGGCTTAATAAAATAAGAATAGTTTTTAAATATACCTAATTTTGATAAAACCTAAATTTTAATAGTCTTTAAATCTAAACACTGTACAAAAAACAAAATATTTCCAAGTAAACTAAACCGAGAAAACCTCTCAAGTCAAACTTATCATGGCAAATCCCATGATAAATCCCATGGCAAATCCATGGCAAATCCCATCTTGTATTTTAATCATGGCAAATCCCATGATTAAAATAAAAGTTGTATAGCTTAAAAGCAATAGAAAACATACGTTTTCATAAGCTACAGAAGAAAGAGAAACTCTCGAAATCGTTCGATGCAAGCCAAAGAAGAATAAAAGAATTCTGGAATATTTATCTTCAGGCTTTCCCTGGGTAACCTATTATCAAAGCGTAGTTACAGCTATTTCGTATTTGATTGATAATATCTTCTTTTTTCTTTCTTATTCTTCATGTGAATAGTTGGTAAAGCCATTCTATGGATGAATAGCGTATACCTAGTAACAGTTAGGAATGTTATATTTAAGTATTATTTTATATGAGAATCTATTGCTATAAAGAATATTTTTAATTAATTTAAAACTATGGTTCTGATCAAATTATCCTAATAAAAGGATTTCTTTCTGTTTTTTCAACAAAAGAAGACAAAAAAATATATATTTTAGCCAAATAGATTTGAACTACAATTCTAACCAAATTATTTAATGATTTGATTATTATCTATAATTTATCAATAGAAGAATAATATGTAATTTAAAGCTTGAAATCGATCTTGTTCATGTAAAAAGTTTGTAAAACCCTTCTATTGATGAATAGCGTATACGCAGTTGCAGTTAGAAATGTTATTTTTAAGTATTATTTCATAAGAAAATCTATTGTCGTAAAGAACATTTTTAATAAGCTAAAAAAATATAGTTCTGATTTTTTTATGTTTTTTAACAAAATAAGACACAAAAAAATATTTTACCATATAAATTTGAACTACAATTCTAATTAAATTGTTCAAATGATTTGATTTTTATAAACATTTTTACAATAGATGAAAGAAAAATTTTTTTTTTTTAAAAGATCGAGAAGACTACAATTCTGACCAAAACAATTTTTTTTAAGTATTTTTATGATGGAATATAAAAGTAATACAATTACGACAGAGATAAAAAAAAAACGACAGTTTTGACCGATGATTCTAAGAATTAAGTTTTTGTCAATATTTAAACAATGGAAATAAAAACTACAGAACTGTTTTAATGATTTGGTTTATTTCAATATTTTACGGTAGGTCGGCCAGATGGCCGAGTGGTTAGCGTGTCTGACTGCGAAGCCAATGACCACGGGTTCGAATCCCACTCTGGGCATGGATGTTTCTCTCGCTGTGTTGTTTTCTGATGAGTGAATGTGGCCCGCCCTATGAATGGGTTTGTGGCAGTGTGGCGTGGGTAACGTTGCTCGCCGCCGTTACTTTAGTTCACGGGTGCCCACTGGGTAACGATAAATGAGCAACACTTCCGGCATCTTCTATGGCGAAGAACGAAAGTTCAGTGCCTGCCGTTATTTAAAAAATATATATATATTTTACGGTAGAATACAAAAATAATATTTTAACGATAAGAAGATTCTGATGAAATCTAAAATACGGATCAAATAGTTACAATTATTTAATAGAGTACTGACCAATTTATTACAATAATTTGATTTTTATAATTATTTTAACAATTGAAACAATAGAAAATGAAAACAATATCTTAACGATAAGAATAAAAACTACAGTTCTAGCCAAATAATTATTTTTTAACTTAATTTTTGTTAATCTTTTAAAGGAAGAAGACACAGACAAAAATTTATAATGTGTTTAACAAGTTTTATTTGCGTTTAACAGAGCACCTTATTTCCTGAATTCGACTTGCCAATGGTTTAATATATTTCAATTATGTAATCCCTACTTCATATTTGCACAGAAAACTAGTGAGGGGAAATATTCTCTTTCGTTATTTACTATCATTAATATCTTTATTATCATTATTATCACTTACTATCATTATTTACTTTCTTTTATATTAGAATTATGCTTTATAAAACTTATTCATTACTTTTTTAAAAATATAATTTCTGATCAATTATTGTAAACTTGAGATTAAGTAAAGAATCAAATAAAAATTAATCTGGCCTGAAAGGAATATGAATAAAAAACGATCTTTTGTATTTTTTTTATGGGGGGGAGGCATGCTACTATTACTTTTCAATCGTAACAATTCGCTCAACTTTGTTTCAGAACTTTTAGGTGAAAATGTTATAAACGTTTTGCTCAATTTTTTTATACACTTAAAGTTTTAATAGATGTAAAAAACTTTTTAAAAAAAATTTAAAAATACACGATAAGTTTTTATAAAAATTTAAAACACTATTTAAAATTGAAAACTTGTTAAAAGTTTACAAACTTTTGAAAAGAATTCAATTATAATTTTAATGAAAAATATGAATATTAAATTTTGAAAAATAACACAAGTGAAAATTATATAAAAACACATACTTTTTTCAGTTGATATACTTTACATACCGTCTTTTAATGGTTAAATAAATTTGTATGAAATATGTGTTTAAAAACTGGTGGAACTTAGTGCACATTATGAGTAAAAATAAATCTTACGGCATGCGGTTTAGAAAAATCTTTGAGGTATGACATTAAAAATAAATAAACTAATGCATAATATATGATGGCAAGAGGTTTAAAAAATCTTTTAGGCATTAAATTGAAAAATAATAAAATAGTGCGTACTATATGATTTGACGAGGTTTAGAAAAATCTGTGAGGTATGACATTAAAAATAAATAAACTAATGCATAATATATGATGGCAAGAGGTTTAAAAAATCTTTTACGTATTAAATTAAAAATTAATAAAATAATGCGTAATATATGATTTGTCGAGGTTTAGAAAAATCGTTGAGGTATGACATTAAAAATAAATAAACTAATGCATAATATATGATGGCAAGAGGTTTAAAAAATCTTTTACGTATTAAATTAAAAATTAATAAAATAATGCGTAATATATGATTTGTCGAGGTTTAGAAAAATCGTTGAGGTATGACATTAAAAATAAATAAACTAATGCATAATATATGATGGCAAGAGGTTTAAAAAATCTTTTACGTATTAAATTAAAAATTAATAAAATAATGCGTAATATATGATTTGTCGAGGTTTAGAAAAATCGTTGAGGTATGAAATTAAAAATTTATACTAAACAGCTTGATAGTTTTTATCGAAGTACTTTAGTAACGATTTGGTGAAGTCAACAATAAATTGTGTTTTTATAATATAAGATAAAATTTAGTAATTTTTTATCATTACCCCTTAGAGAATGTCATAATTCGGTTAAATTTAACGTTTTAGACTGTTATTTTTTACTAAATGTTTAATTACTATATATTTTATTTTTATTACCAGAATAATGTTTTTTTTAAACCAGAAATACCTCTACCATGCAGTACGGTAATTTTGCCAGAATATTTGCTTTTACTTAGTGCATCTTCTACATAAGCTTTTACTGGATTTGAACTGTTACATCTTAAATAAGTCCAAGCCGTCTGATATGAAATGAGTATAACCAATTCAAAATTTCATAAATGCACATTTTTAAAAGAAAATCTTTAGGTTACTAAGAGTTCTCGATTTGAAATAAAAATACTTAAGTTAGTAGTACAAAATACTTCCTCACTCTGCTTACAACAAGTTTAAAATAAACTGATAGAAACTCTATTCGTTACATTTTCTTTCAAAATAAACGCGAAATATATCCAGACTATCCATCATATAACTTTTACTTCTTCCGAAAACCTTTGCCATAAATACACTTTTGTCTGGGGATATAAAGTTTTTATCTAACAAAAACATGATTCTTTATTGTCAACTAAACTCCATTTTGAATCCCTGCGTGCAACGTATTTCAAAATTTCATACCTCGAAGATTTTTCTAAACCTCTTCCCATCATGCATTATGCATGTAATGGATTATTAAAGTAGTCTGCTAGTTTCTCTTTTCATACCTGGGTTATTTTTCCCCTTATTTTTTACCCTAGAGCATTCTGAATCATTTACTGAAATCGATGTTATGTGATTAAATGCTCTTTAATGCCTCCTAACGCAGAAAAAGAAATTGCGTTTCATATGTTGCTCAAAAAAAGAACGCTGCTTTAGTAGGTGTTTTGTGATCTGAAAAAAGATTTATTTTTATTCATAATGTTCTTAAATAGTTCCATAAGTTTTTAAACACACATTTCATACAAATTTATTTAATCATTAAAAGACTGTATGTAAAGTATATCAACTCAAAAAAGTATGTATTTTTTATATAATTTTTAATTTTATACCTTAAAGATTTTTTCTAAACCTCATCCTATCATGTACGAAACACGGTAAATTTTACCATACTTTGGTAGTTTTGTCCATACTTTTTTCTCTCCTTGTACCAGGTAAAGAGAAAGACATCGTAGTAGAATAATTGACTTCATAGGGGTAGATCTCAAGGCTTAGAAAAATCAATCTTTTGGAAACCATTGTGTTTACTTCGATCTACTGAAATTCGTGAATTATTCGAAATATTATTCGTCTTGAAGCAGACTTGGCCTGCAAAAGGCTTTAGTGCAACTAAAGACTAAGAAGATATGGCACAGTTCTTCATAGACCTACGTATCTGGCAGGAGTCCACGTCATTGTTTAGTATGAATTAAGACATGAAGAATCATAGGATAATTCTTTTTTCATTCTTTTGGGCAATTACAAAGCATGACAAGAGTTTTCCACAATTCGTGCAATTATATGTCTTTGCCAATCTCCTTCAAATACCTTATCTTCTTTCTTCATTCCCCTTTCTCTGTCTAATTTTGTTTTCACTTTTCAACGTTTAAGAAATATATTGAGTATGTCTTCTAGGCTATAATATATACCCAGTTTCAAGGATTTAAGTGGATTCAACTGGTGGGCTTAGTTGGGATCGATAAAATTCTGGTTGTTTAACCGTATTAGGATTAAATCAGTCAATAGTTTCTCCTAATTAACAGTTTTAATATCACATTTTTTATAGTTATTTAGCCATTTTGGTTGAACGCGTGGAATTAAAGAGAAATAAATTGTTGTTTAATAATTTTTCCGAGAAGTTTATAGCAGGATAACCTTTCTTGTATCAGCTATCAAGGTAATTAGCGGCAATACGATTTAGAAGAGTAATTAATTGTGAAAAAGTACAATAATATTTTCGAGTGGAAAAATTTGAAATTCCTCTCCAAACAGCTCAATAAATTAACGATATTTCAGAAACGGTTTAAATGTTAAATTACGTCAAACTTTTAACCTCATAAATTGAAAATATGAAATTTCTCTCCAAACAGCTCAATAAATGAACGATATTTCAGAAACGGTTTAAATGTTAAATTACGTCAAACTTTTAACCTCATAAATTGAAAATATGAAATTTCTCACCAAACAGCTCAATAAACTAACGATATTTCAGAAACGGCTTAAATGTTAAATTACGTCAAACTTTTAACCTCATAAATTGAAAATATGAAATTTCTCACCAAACAGCTCAATAATTAACGATATTTCAGAAACGGTTTAGATGTTAAATTACGTCAAACTTTTAACCTCGTAAATTAAAAATATATGGAGCAACTTGATGAGATTAAAATGCACAGAAAAGAATTCTTGTTTCGAAAAATTTAATTAGCTTAATTAACATCATCTATTTTTCTAAAAAAAATAATAGTGTGAAAATGGTTATTAATCTCATAGATTAAACTAAATCCAGTAAGACTTAGTGAAGCAAAATCTCTTCCTTCACTAAGTCCCAAAGGCCAAGACCCAGCCAGTAAATTAAAAGGACAATGTTAATTTTCAATGCGGTAATGCAGTCTTTATTATCGTTATGTATTATTTCTAATGCGGTCTTAAATAGCCAAAATAAGTATTCAAACTCTAGATTTAATTATTGTTAAGCATTAGTTAATTATGAATCATTATTACTTAAATTATGTTCACTTAAATTGAAATAAAGCAACTACCATTTTGCCATTATTCATTACAATGCATTCAGTATAATACATTCATTATAATACATTCATTATTATACAATAATACATTCATTATAATAACAATAACCATAAATGGTAGTCTAAATGATTAACTATTATATCTCTAACATACTCTCCAAAAAGAAGTTATAATTAAAATTGATTTGAAAATTTCCTCGAATGTGGAAAAGTTAGACATAAAACGAAATAGTGAACGTCTGAATTATAGTTTCAAATTTTACCGCAGAAGCCATATATTTATGCGAAATATGATTCATCTATTTCCATTTACTATTCAAAACTCACTCCCCTCAGCAATTGACTGCATAGAAAGTGATGATGTTTTCAATTTAAATGAACCTCAGAGGAATTGAAGATCTCTTTTCGCAATCGAAAAGTAATATCGACTTCGTATTATGCATATCGAAAGCTCCCATAACGGCAACCAAATAAATTGAGAATTGAAGTGAAATATATAAATATTTAATGTTATTCAAAAGTGAAGAAGGATATATTTCTCGATTTGCCCCATGTATGACAACATTTTTTAATATTTTATTGATATAAATATTAAAATTTGCCTAGAAACATGAAGTAGGTATGGAAATTATATAAAAGTGATGATGTTTACATTTGAAATAAAAAAAGAAATGCCTTACGATGAAATATTATAAGCGGTTTTTTTCTTTCTTTAGTTATTTGTGATATGAATAAGATATACATTATGTTTTCAATAATAAATGGTTCGACTTAGACTGAAATATTGTTTTAGAAAATGGAAGGTATTAAGTAGTTTCATAAGAATTTGAACTTCAATTTTATTTAAAACGAGTGTTCTAGTGACTCAATCGGATGGAGTTTCACAAGAATTTGGGACCTTGAATTTGATTATGGCAGACGAATATAAGCAATTTGCATGTGAATGGAGACAGAGCAATATGCACAATCAATTCATGATGAACAGCGGTGGCTCAGAGAATAGATGTTCGCCTCCCGATAAGGTGACCATGGTTCGATGGGTCTTCAATACGAATTCCGCACCCAACTCGCATCGACCACAGTGCTGGCGTAAAATATCCTCAGTGGTAGACAGATCATGGGTTAAAGTCTCTGCAATCAGGCTAACCGTGGGACCCAATCAAAAGGACCTCCAAGAAAGCAATTTTCTCCTATTACTTGATCCTGGAGTTCCATCCTGTCTTCTGAATTAGGTTCAAAATTACTAGGATAACGAGTTGATTATTGTTCGTTGTAAACTTAAAATTGGGTCTGCTGTTCAACGATGGTTTTAAAACAAACAATAAAATTCCATCTATTGGGATACGTGGTGGCTTAGGAGATAAAGCATTTGCCTCCCAATGAGGTGACCCAGGTTCGAAACCCAATATTATCTGGTTGATACGAATTCTGCTCCTAACTCGCACCGACCGCACACATTATGAGAACATGGTAGACTTTGTGATCCGACAAATTTAACGTGCACCAGTCACCATTTACTACACATATTCTTCGGCCGACTGGGATGAAACTCACAACCTCTTAAACATGGGCCCAACGCCTTACCACCCAGGCTATCCCGGCCCATTGAGTTTTGTTATTAAAGAGATGTCATTGAAAGTCAGAAAGATACCAGGTTCGAATCTCGGCTAAGCCATGGCTGGTCTTTCCTTTTCTACTCTGTGGTTAATTGTTCTTAGTACTGTAGGGGCAACGTGGATCACCCTAATATGGTTAACAAATTTGCCTTTTGAATGAAGGAAATCAATATCCGGGGGTGCATCGGGAAAAAAATGATATTTCATTGATGAGTAAATATTTTACTCAGATCTAAATAACTGCAAACAAGTGTAAATTTGAAAATTTATTGTTTGGAAGGGAGCTGTATTTCATTAACATAAATTATTAAAATGCTAAATTTAATATTTTCACTTATTTTGACGTAATTTATACAAAATGGTAAAAAATAAAAAAAATATGTTTAATAAAATTTCTGAATCAAGGGGACAAATATATAGCGATTAATAAAATAATCTTTCACGCAAATTTATTTTCTAAAAAAATATATGCTAAAATTTCTTTTTTTTTTAATTTTAATACTATTTATTCACTCTTCGGATTAGTTGCTCTCAGTCTGTAAATAATTTATATGACTTTTAATCATGAAAAGTGAGGAAATTCAATCATGAAATTAAAGTAAAAAATGTATAATTAAATCTATAGCATATTTTGATAATAGTTAACGAAATTGCTACGCGAACTAGTTTAAAAGCGAATTAAAGGAAACTTGATATTTGTTTAAGTGAAAAAAACTTATTCTTTAAGGAAAACTAGAATAGAAACCATGGAGAGAAAAGTAGATGGGAGAAACGGTAAAAAGAAAAAAAAAAGTGTTCTCCCCTTACTATAAGTTTTGCTCAATCATTTAACCAAACTACCAATTCTGAAAAGAATTTTTTTTTTTCTATTTCAATTCTTTTTTTCACTCAATCAGAAAACAAAATGGACGACCAGTGAAAAAAAGAAGAAAGAAAACGGAAACTGAAGGAACGGAAAAGACTGCAAATGACGAAGAAATTTAGAAGTGCGGAGATTTGAGTATTCGAATTTTTCTTCTGACAAAGAAAATTGAACTTTCCTTTTTATTTTTTTTAAAAAAAACATTCCTAAAAATTTTTGTTTTAAGGAACGTTTTCACGCCATTCTCTAAACTATCTTTTCCTTTCAATAAAATGTTAGCAATTTTATTTTATTGGGAATTTTATGCTGAAAAAACATTTTTTTACTGGTAATATCTTACCATTATTTGTTTTTTCCGCAAGATTCTGACTTTTATAGGAGTTTCCTAAAATGTGTAGCATAAAGAAGGCATTTTGAAGTGAGTGATTTTATTATTTTGAATTTTACATTTCTAACCAGTATTTTTTGTTGATAATTCTTGGTAGCAAATTGTTTGTTACATTTATACAAATATTTGATCTTACCAAACTCGAGTATGAGGATTTCAAATCTGAGATCAGTTTCGTTCCTAAAGCTACAGATGACATTTTTTGTCTATTTTTCGTCAAAATGTACAAATTTAAAAACGTTATATGTAACAGGGGGTAGCATAAATGTTGCGACAAACTTCTACGGAAATTATGGCGCGGAATCAGGATTAAAACCAAATGGTTTTACCTGCAACGGTTTTAACTTTAGTTATTTTATCACTCTTCTTGCACTTTTAGTGTGTTTGTCTCTTTTTAGCTTTTAACTTTTCAATCTTCTGCATTTAAAATATTTATATTTTTTTTATTTTTCATTTAACCTTAATTTATTCGTTCTATTACTTTTACTGTTTCGTTCTGGGTTTTTTTTCGACACCAATTTCATATTTTAACGACACCAATTTCATAATGAACGATTTCGAGGTTCTACTTTTGCTATCCGGCTTTTGCATTATCTTATTTTTTTAGTGATTTTTATTTTAACTTTTAATCTTGCCGCTGGGTTTTATTTCTGTTTTACATTCTACACTTGGTATTTTGTGTGGTATACTTATATACTTGGTATACTTATATTGTTACATTGTTTGGCCTTTTGCCCATTTTTTATGTAATTGTATTCAATTGCTTTATTGTATAACTTATTGTTCCTGTGTTAATTTGGCAAACTTTAGGGTGGACTGGGATATTGTGAAACTGCGTGTAGATATTCTTATTGATCACACAGTATGTATATTATACACATATTTTGTAGAATAATATTTGACCGGCTCACTATAAGGGAGGACCCATCAGCAAACGCACTATAAAGTGGGCTTCCTGGAGCAAATTGTTTTACTTTAATTTCTTACCTTATTCCTCAGTTGCCATCAATTGTAAAATGTGATTTTTGTATGTTTTTAATAAATGCCACGTGTGTGGCGTGCTGGCGTGCTGATCCCTGTACTCTCGGGAGAGCTGCTACATCTTCGGATCATCTTTCCGCACGCCCAAATCAGAGTAGGGCGGTATGTATTTACTTAATTTACTAACTAATCTAATTGAGGAAGAAAAATGAATATGTATTCTGAAATTCTAGAAATAACTAATCACATATTCCTTTGGAAAATTCTGTTTATTTATTACATTAAATTATCTAAAATATTATTCACAAATGTTAATTCATTCTAGTTTATTAACATAATACTTCTTCGTATAATATTTCTTTGTATAATAATAATGTAATATTTAATATTTATTCAGAAATACCTATTGATTTTTTGTTTTTCTTATTTTTTCGACAGAATCAAGTGAAAACAATCCCTGACTCATAATAAAATATCAAAAAGAATATCTGATTCGTCTTATAAACACTTGCAACTTTGAATTTCATATTATTTGTGCACAATTTTAACACGCCCCAGCGAATTAATTTAAATTTATTACACAGCTCATAAAATTAGTGCAAGCGAGTGCTCGCTGGTAGAAAGTAAATACATTGATTAAAGCAATATCTAATGGAAGGCCGGGATAGCCTGGTCGGTAGGGCGCTGGGCCCATGTCCAAGAGGTCGTGGGTTCGATCCTCGCCGGCCGAAGACTCCCCGTGTAGTAAATGGTGACTGATGCACGTTAAATCTGTAGAGTCTCAAAGTCCTCCATGTTCCCATAACAAATCAATACCTCTGGGGGTACTGATCTAGGAGTTTCCTTGTCTTCTGGATTGGTTCAAAATTACAAGGCTACGGAGCTGAACATTAGTAGTCGTAAACCCATGAATTTGGGTCGGCTGTTCAACGACGGTTATAAAATAAAATATCTAATGGAATTTCAAAAATAACTATTGAACTATTATTATTACCAAAATAAACTACTACAAAAAGAAAATTTATTTTGCGGGATAAAATGAAAAGCAATTTCTCACTTGTAATAAATTATCTAAAAGAAATTAAATTTTAATACGCTACAGCGAAATAATTATAATTTATTGCATGAGTCATAAAACTAGAACAAGCAATTATATGGTGGTCATTGGTAGAAAGTAAATACATTGATTAAAGCAATATCAAATGGAATTTCAAAACGAACTATCATTATTACCAAAATAGACTATTATAAAAAGAAAACTTATTTTACGGGATCAAATGAAAAGCAATTTCTCACTTGTAATAAATTATCTAAAAAAAATTACATTTTAACAAGCTACAGCGAAATAATTATAATTTATTGCATGAGTCATAAAACTAGAACAAGCAATTATATGGTGGTCATTGGTAGAAAGTAAATACATTGATTAAAGCAATATCTAATGGAATTTCAAAACGAACTATTGAACTATTATTATTACCAAAATAAACTATTATAAAAAGAAAACTTATTTTACGGGATCAAATGAAAAGCAATTTCTCACTTGTAATAAATTATCTAAAAAAAATTACATTTTAACAAGCTACAGCGAAATAATTATAATTTATTGCATGAGTCATAAAACTAGAACAAGCAATTATATGGTGGTCATTGGTAGAAAGTAAATACATTGATTAAAGCAATATCTAATGGAATTTCAAAACGAACTATAGAACTATTATTATTACCAAAATAGACTATTATAAAAAGAAAACTTATTTTACGGGATCAAATGAAAAGCAATTTCTCACTTGTAATAAATTATCTAAAAAAAATTGAATTTTAACATGCTACAGCGAAATAATTATAATTTATTGCATGAGTCATAAAACTGGAACAAGCAATTATATGGTGGTCATTGGTAGAAAGTAAATACATTGATTAAAGCAATATCTAATGGAATTTCAAAACGAACTATTGAACTATTATTATTACCAAAATAAACTATTATAAAAAGAAAACTTATTTTACGGGATCAAATGAAAAGCAATTTCTCACTTGTAATAAATTATCTAAAAAAAATTTCATTTTAACACGCTACATCCAAATAATTATAATTTATTACATGAGTCATAAAACTAGTACAAGCAATTATATGGTGCTCGCTGGTAGAAAGTAAACATACTGATTAGGATTAGTTGCGCGACGACTGTAATTTCAAATCGTATTATTGAACTATTATTACTATCAAAATAAACTACTATAATAAGGAAATTTATTTTACAGCATGAAATGAAAAGAAATACCTAATTTGTAATAAAATATCTAAAAAAGAAAATTAAATTTTAGCACGACACAACGAAATAATTATAATTTATTACACGAGTCATAAAATTGGTTAAAGCAATTATGGTGCTGCCTGGTAGAAAGTAAATACACTGATTAACACAATATCAAAGATTAGTCGCACGAAGACTGGAATTTCAAAGTGAACTATTCATCCATAAATATTCATTTCTGCCTATAGGTAGGTCTGTTCTTAATTATTCGCTTCTATTGCCTAGAACAGAAAGATTTACAATCCCCTTTGATGAGGGTCGACTAATCTCTCTTTCATTCCTAAACTCAATCTCTTCTATGATTTGTTACAAGGTAGTGTGATTTTAATTAGATATTCTTGGTCTACAATACCAGGATTTATTTCTACTATTCTGCTGACTTGTTAATTAATGAAATGTATAAAAGGGAATTTTTAAGAGTTTGACATTTAAATGAAGTTTGTCAAACCGAGTTTAAGACTTTATGTGTAGCAAAATTCAAAATTTTCTGCTATATAGAATATAAAATTATGAGGTTCTTGTTAACACAATACATTTTTTTTTTAACGGCAGGCACTGAACTTCTCGTTCTTCGCCATACTATGCCGGAATTGTTGCTCATTTCGCGTTACCCAGTGGGCACCTGTGAACCAAAGTCACGGAGGCGAGCAACATTGCCCACGCCACACTGCCATAAACCCGTTTATAGGGTGGGCCACATTCACACATCATACACACACACAACAGAGGAAAGCAGAAAGAGAGAGAGAAACAGATAACGGGACTCGAACCCGCAGCCTATGGGTCCGCAATCAGGCACGTTAACCGCTCGGCCACCTGGCCGGCGTTAACACAATACATTGGAAATGAAACAGATAAACAAAAAACGTTGATACTTCAAGGCAAATAATTTAAAATTTCAAATATTGTACAAATAAAAACTTTTTATGGAAAAAGCATCTTCAAGCTTAGCAAATTGCTCTTATTTTAAAATTTTAAGTAGAAGTATTAAGTGAATAATTCTAAGAAACTGAAGTGGTAAGATATTACACGATTAAAAACTCATATCCCTTCAAAAATATGCAAATCGGAAATAGAAAGTCGACATGCGATTACTTTCAAGACTTGCAAGATGTGAACAAAAGAAGCAAAAGTGAATGAAAATAATGTCAAACGAAAAATTCCAATGAAACACTAGGAAAAAATTGTGAAAAAGCTAAAAACGTTCTCATTAGCTAACAGACAACGAAAAAGAAAAAAAAGAAACCACAATGAAGAACAAAAGAACCACAATGGCCGAGAGGAGCAAATCAAAAAAAAAAAGCGATAGAGAAAGGTGGCGAGAAACTAATATCGTTAACAAAGAAATCGGCATGCATATGAATAAAACAAGATTCCAGGACATAAAGATGAATTTTACTTTCTATTTTACGAATGTCGTTGAATTGCAGACCCCAATTTTAAGTTTACTGCTTACAATGTTCAACTCCGTAGCCTTTTAATTTCGAATGCAATCCAGAAGACAAGGGAACTCCTCACAATACGTAATGCAAGCAAGGAAACTCCTGGATAAAGTATTAAAAGAAATTTGCCTTCGTGAAAGACTTTTTGATTGAACTAAACGGTATTTGCGTTACACCGAGAGTAAAATCATGAAAACTTTCCGAGGTTAGCCTGACGGCTAGGGGACTCTGATTCATGATTCATCTACAACTGGGGATCCCGCTCCTGTAGTCGAGCCGACTGCAAGGAAATAATTTTGTCCAAGTCTTGAAAATAGGTGTCTCTTTTTGAGCGCTTGAAAATTACTGTCATTTAGAATTTGTATATTTCTGAAGCGAATGAAATTTTTAATCAAGTAATATAGCAGAAGTACTTATTTTGAAAAAGAAAATACTTCCATGTTCCATTTTTTTTTTCGATTTTAATAAAATATGTATATTAAATTTAGATTTCATTAAACTTTTATTTTATTCGCAATGTTTACACACAGCTGAAAATATCAGTGACATTTAGAAGTATATTTTTTAGTCATAACATCAACAGATTCAAACTATTTATTGATAACTGGTGAAAAATGTTTTCACTTCCGATGCTTTATAAGGAAAAAGGAACACTTCATATGAGAAGCAATCAATTTCATTCCAACTTCTTTCAAAATTGTTTCCTCCCATATATGTCTACTATTTTAGATATCTTTTCGTTTCGAGTCAAAAGGAAATGAAAATTCTTCTAATAACAAATAGAAAAACAAAAATATGTTCAATATGTTATCGTTGAAAAATACAAACGTGACGAAAATATTTATTTTATCGGAAAAAAGTATCTTTAATAGAAGAAACATCAGAAATCTCTTTTTTTTTCTTAGAAATATTTAATTTTTAAAAAAAATGAAGAAATTTTTTAATGTAATAAAGCAATCACAAAAATTTCAGTGTAATAATGATTTTTTTTTAGTTATATGAAATAAATTTTAGAAATTTTTGCAACCATATATAAACAAAATTATACTAAAAAAAATTAGAAATATATTTTTCGATTGAAATAATAACAAGTTGAAACAATTTTTGTTAGAAATTTTTTTCCCCTCTCTGAAAAAAGCAACACTGTACGCAAAAAACAGTCAATTTCATTCTAACTTTTTTCAAATTTGTTTCCTCTTATCTATGTCGACTATTTTAAATATATCTTAGACATTAAGAAATTAAAATTTTACTAGTAAAAATTAAATTTAAAAAAATATCTTTATTCCGCTCTCGTTGAAATTACAAATATGACCAAAAATGATTACTTTGTGGAAAAAAGTGTATGTATTATAAACGTATATAAAGTGTAAAAAAGTGAAAACTATGGTAAACTATGGTACTATGTGCAAACTATGGAACACTGTAACTATTGTACACTAAAGAGAAAACTATAGTACACTGTAAAAACTATAGTGCAATTGATATGTACAAATTTGGTGTTAAAAAACACAAAATATTGTGCAAATGATACCAAATTAATACCAAATCGAGAGTTCTTACACGCTTCAGAGCGTGTGGTTAAATTTTAAACATAATAACTGATAAAGCTTATACTTATTTGAAGCTCGTTGTTAAGGAAAATAGTGTTTTTCGGAACACCGTAAGTTTGGCGAATAATTCGTGTATATTTAAAATATTTGACTAAATTATTGCGTAAAATGATGGATGGACAAATTTTAAACGAATTTCAAATGCTTTTGGACAATTATTAGAAATAAAAATGGATTGTAACTTCGTAATTTTAATATACTGTCAAGATGTGGCCAAGATGGTGGTTTGTTGTATACTTGTGGTTTGTTGTACATGAAGTATATTGGTTGCATTTGAGTGCTTCTTGACGGATTTAACTGATAAACCGATCATAGCTAATTAAATATCAATCCTCGTTAATTACTGATAAAAAATATTGATTAAGTTCGATTATTTGCCAATTAATTCCAATCTTTTTGTCGAAATGATTACAGAAACTACTCATATATAAACTGTTATAAAATGCATGTATGTTTTTATTTGTATAATAAAGATATTAATGATCTCATGTGATGTAAATTAATACTTCAATTTTCTGCTCATAAAATAATTTTATAATATATACCTTCTATTCACTTCTGATTTGTTATAATTCATATTAATATTTTGTCTGTGTTGTGTATATATTTGATTAACAAACTACATTTATTTAAAAAAAAATATTGCATGCAGCCAACATTTATGATTCTTGCTCTAAAATGCATCACAAAAGTAGTTTCCCTGACTCTTATGTGCTTCATATCTTACTGTTATAATAAATTGTAGTGTTACTGAATAAGAAAAATGGTGGCAGCTACTTTTTACTAAGCAGTGTAAAAGGACATTCTTTGTGTTTTACATAACCAAGCACTAACCTCAGTTCTTGATGTAATAAAACCCCAGTAACCTTCAGTTTTCTTTGTTTTTTATTAAACCGATTAAGGGTAAATAGTTGCCCCCCTTTTTTGGTGCTGAGACGCACAAAAATATTCTACAGTGTAAAAGAAACGTGAGGACTTTTTTTTCGTTTATATTCACCCTTTTGTGCCACAAACGCTAGACTACAAACAGCCGCCAAAGTAATAAAATAATTTCTGTGTGAATTTGAATGGGAAGTCCTTAGCCACCCTCCGTACTGTTCAGATCTCTCCTCATGTCACTTTCACATCTTCAAATATCACAAAACTGTACAAAGATGACATAGATTTTAAACAGATGACTGAGAAGCAGAAATGACTTACAGATGACTTACACAACTAGCCCAACCAAAATCCAAATATTTTTTTACAAACAGGCCATTGTTTGACTTGGACGGATTGTAACAATAAATCGTAGAAAATAACTTTGAGTTTTCTTTGATAAATTCTCTGAAGTTGGCTCTTACTCATTATTTATTGGACGCATTTAATACGATAGAAATTGCTCGAATAAATATTTAATATTCTATTCATCAAACATTGACGCTGATTATTCGAATAAAATGTATACAGAAAAAGCAGTCACGTAAATTCAATTCCTAAGTACGCAATATATTTGAAAAGCACTGTTAATATTTCGGCAAAAATGATTGCGACTTCAAGGTTATATTTGAATTTCATTCAAATTTAAATGCGTGCTATATCTTTTGCTAAATGGGATATTTCTCTATGTCTATATTATTTGTTTATAGAGGATACATTTGGGTGGCAAATGTATTTAAAATGGTATTCTTCTTCAGTATTTTCTCATAAATATATTTCGTACAATTTAATAGGATTACAAATTTCGTAAATCCATAGTAGAGTTTTGCGAACGGAGGGTAAGATAAAAAACAAAAAATATTATTAAATGGAAGTATTTATTGAAAATATATGATGTGAATGAAACCATGTAATTTTAAAAAGCTTCATCAATAAGCATATATTTAAAGAATAATAAAAATTTTCTTGAAAATGAATTCTCAATGTTTAAATTTTAGCATTCGAAATCTTTGGTTAAAAGTTCCCTTGTTTCTGAGCTCGGTATATTTATTAAATAGTAAACATAAAATATTTTTAAAAGTAGCTAAATCCTATAAATATATTTGAAATTCTATTAAACATATCTATGTTTAAAGTATAGTTTTTTATTATTGATATATAGTAGGCCAAATGAATTGTTGAACATTCATAAATGATTATAAGCAATTGAAACATATTCAATTTTTAAAACTTGTAAAAATGACCTGAATTTTAAGAAAATGCTTAAAAGTAAGGCTAAAATTAACAACTATTTTATGTTATATTTTTCGAAAAATTCTAGTAAAAAATAAATCATAATAGTGGCTGGAATTGCCTGATTGGTAGGGTATTGGGTCCATGTTAAAAGGTCGTGAGCTCGATTGCTACAGGCCGAAGACTTCTCGTGCACAAAATGGTAAATTGGTCAGGTCACAGAGTCCTCCATGTTCCCATAACAAATACATACTTCTGGAGGCATTGGATTTGGAGATTGCTCGTGCTCTGGTTCAGGTCAAAATTAAGATCTGAGGATGGATGACGTGGGAATGTGTCCTCTCTGTAAAATCGACTGTGGTGTATGTGTGTGGCATAAGTCGAATTCTTGGCCACAGATGGCGCCACTGGAAAGAAAGAATAGGCACATGCCATTGCCCTAAAGGCATACGACGACAACAATCAGTAGCACGACAGGTGACAAGGGTTTGTTATAGAGAGAATCCTAAGCAGTTTTCTGGGAGGGAATGATCCCCCATCCAGTTTTTAACTTTTAAGCACTGGAGGATCGTTGCCAGTTTTCAAACTAATTGTTCCAAAATTCCTCCCAACTGCATTCGTCCATTGCTGTGTATACCAAGCTCTTCTTTCTTTGTACCTATTGCTTATAGATGGCTGTAAAACATGGACATTGGCAAGATTAGACTAGTCCTGTTTATGTACATTTGAACGAAAAATTTTGAGAACTATTCCAGGAAGTACGCATGAAAATTATTGTTCTAAAAGACGATACAATGAAGAACTTTACAGTGCGTATCAAAATTATAAGACCACTGCGGTTTTTGGGACTTTTACTATAATATAAGTTTTCCAAAATTTATGAAAATGATAAAAAATTAAAATACATGAATATAATTTTTAAGAGATATATTTAAATACGAATATATTGTCAACAATTTCAAAATTTCCCCCCTGAAATATCTGTTACAAAATTATAAGGCCAACAGTTAAAATTGACTTTTTTTTACAAAACTGAAAGGGTGTTGATCCACCATTTTTCTGGATAATTTCAAAGACTCGATTTTTCTTCGACTCAATCATGTTTTTGAGCTAATTTTAGGAATTCTGTGCCATTCATCCATGATAAATTCTTCCAGGTAGTATACAGTATCATATTAGCGGTTATTTGCATGCACTTGTCTAGTCATGTAGTCCCACAAGTTTTCTATAGGATTAAGATCATTGGCCAGCTTAGGACCTCTATCTTTTCTTTTTGAAACCAATTTTTAGTTAATTGGGCTCTATGGCACGGCGCATTGCCTTTCAGAAATTTACAGTCTGACCGACCTTACTAGAAAGTAAGATGTGGACCAAAAGATATAAGGTGTTGATAAAGTAGTTGTTGATAACAATTTGAGTCCGTTTTTTTTAGATATTCACAGCAGGTTTCAGTTTGTCGTATGCAAAAGCTCCCCAGACCATACACCGAATCACCACCCATCTTCCTGTCGAAGAAATCACGAGGTTTTGCTCTCAAATCATGTCAGTAGTAATTATTATAATCCGTGCCATGCAAATTGATTTTCCCTTCATCGAAAAAGTATCATTTTTCTACATAGGTCCACACTTCAATCTCTCTTCCTTATTATGTTTTAATCGTCGCTGGTCTTTCTTTTTAATTTTCGGAGAATAACATTCGAATTTGACGCCTCTAAATGTGCGAAATTGTGTTATGGGAGATCGTTCCATATTTTTTATTTATTTATTTATTTGATTTTTTATTTATTTTTATTTTTTATTTTTTTTTTTTTTTTTTGCAAATCGACAAGTTTTGTTTCTTTGCAAGTTTGAAAACGTATCTATTTTCCCAAGCAGACAATTTATGCTTCGTGCGAGATCTTTTATATTTTTCATAGGAACCTCTTTCGGTTTAAACATCATGAGCAGCAATTTTAGAAGGTTTAATTAACTTACGTATTTACGTTTCGACTTTCCAGAGCCTTCGAAAAGCCAACTTTCTCCAACTTCGTGCGTATTGAAAAATAAGCTATGATTAAACAAAGTTTTGTTCCTTTTTCTATAGGTGATTGTATATCATATATGGTTCCCCAAAACTGAACTATAATTTCTTATTATCAATTGAAATAAGCTACAGGTGGCGTAGAGCAAAACTCTCTACCTATGACAACACTTCACATGCTTTCTAAATAAGCGTGTGGAGAGACATAGGAGAAGCAAGTACGGTAGCTTCTGTCTTGATTTTCAAATAGATTAAAAACTTTGAAGGTAGAAAATTATATGAAACAGAGAACTACATTGAACGTAGTTCTAAAAGAAAGAGGTGTGGAAATTTAAAAAAAATATTTTTGACAATTAAATGCGGGAATTATTAAGAAAAAGGAAAATATCGTAGTACATTCCTATACTACTCAGAAGAGGAGGAGAGGGAAAGGTGTGAAGGTCAAAACATGAAACTGGTCTTCTCCCCAGGTGGCGTATTCGAGCGTCAATAACAGATTTTTTTTCCTCGTACTTATATACCTACGAATATCATACGATTACGTTTCTGAGACATCTAATTGCCAGGACAAGCTCTACATATATCTCAAAAAACTGACTTTAATCATACACTATTTGTATTTAAAAAAAAACTATGTTTATATTTTTTTGAACTTAAAATTTTATTCCATTAGCTTTTAAATTTTAATTTTAATGTTAAAAAATATAGATGTCTTTTCAAAAAGGCTTTTTATGACACTTCTAAAATAAATAATCAAAAAGTCAATATTCCCTACTTAAATTTATCAAACATTTCTTTAATATGTAATTAGATCTCAGAAAAAACTTAAGATTAGTTTTACTCCCAGTCCATCTTCATTTCATGTACTTTGAAATTATAATTTGCATTTCATAGCTTATTACAACATAAATATTTGTAAAAAACATATTAAATAAAAGTGTATTAAATCTCATATTTATATATGTGAAGAAAACTTTAGATTTCCGTTATTATGAGAAATTTGACAGTCAAAAAAACATTATTAGTTTCTTTGAAAATATGTATTCGTTTTTTTTAAGAATTTTTTTAAATATTTTTTTTAGATTCTGAACATTTGCAATGTATTTGAACAAAATCTTTTACAAACCCCAGACTGTTTTTTACAAACTTTTAGCTAATAAATTCTCCTGTCTAGTTCTGTGAAAAAATAGATCTTATCAAAGAAAAATCTAAAAATGTCGAAATGAATAAACATTTTGTGACGTTAATAGATGAAAAACAACGTTAAAATTCACTAATCAATATATTTTAGAAGTAAAAATTACATGAAAGTTTTGATGGTGCATTTGAATAATTTTAGTGCAAAAAAAATAAATAAATAAATAAGTGAAAATGAAATAAAACAGAAATTAAAAATAAAAAACGTTGCAAATGAGCAGTGTAAATTCAGCATTTTTTGCTCTTCTTTCACTGTAGAAAATTCTGGATCAAATTACGGTAAAAAGTACTGTCAGCCTAAGTGCATCATCCATAAAATCCCTTTTACGGTAAAAAATAATTTTACCGCAAAATTATATACAGTCATTTTTTTAGTAATATTTATTTTATTACAATAGTTCAGTGGTTTTACAGTAACTATTACTATAAAAATAATTGTAAATCACATTTTTTGTTTCGTAGAATTTCGGTTAGAAATGGATTTTATGATAAAAAGTACTCACATCTTAAATGCCGGTACTTTTTACTACAGTTTGATCCGGCATTGTTTCAAAGGCAATTTGAAAATGAACTAATAGAAGGAATATAACATCTGGTTTACATGTTGTTAATGATCGTTTGGTGCTTTTAAATAAGACTTTGCGACCGAACCAGATTCGATCATAACGGTGAAGCGATTTAAAAATATGACACAAAATCAGTCATTAAAAAAAACGAAATGCAATTTTTTACGATTAAAAAAATTATCTAAACCTCATGATTGATCACTTTACTTTTACTCTTCTTAAAAGTAGTAAAATAATTTCCTTATGAGTTGTTCTACATTAAGTATTAAAATATGAAAAAAAAAACTATGGAATTTTTTTTAAATTGTTATTTTAGAAAATACAAAAATTTATTTTTCTTATTAAATGTTTCGAATTTCTATCGTTTGTTTTTAAAATATAAGGTAAATTATAATAATGTAGATTACGTTTTTTTTTGTTATGGTTTACTTCATTTTGATTTTATTTAATTTCGAGTTTATAACAGCAGCTTCTATTGTAAATTACTGGAAATATTTTGTAAAACATCTTTGAAATTTAACAAAACTTTTATTGAAAATTTTAAAATTATTTCTTTAAATTTAACACTATATTCTAACGCCAAATCCTTACATTTTCTTCAGAAAAGATCTTAAAAAAATCTTACTGATATCAACTAACAAAGGATTTATTTACGTCGAATTTAGCAATTCCTTACGAATTTTCAAAAGTCAAATATATATATAATAATTCGTGAACTATTTCAAAGAAAATGAAGAATTGCTTAGGAATTGTAAAAGAAAAACTAATAAAATTTTGAAATTCTTCTTATTTACGAATATGTTAAGTCAATATTACTCATTAAAAATATTAGAAAAAGAGAGATTTTAATCATTAAATTTTTGTTTTAATTCAATTTGACGACAATTTCTGTTGTTTAGTTTTATGGTATTTTTCTGAGCAAAATTTAACAGCTTAAGTTTTAAATTTTTCTAAAATGAAATATAAATTTAAATTTCTTTAAATGTCCTTTTTTTTAAATATTTTGCTTTGAACTATAAATATTTAACTGCAAATGTTATTTATAACGTGCTTTATTGCCTTAATAATATGTACCCATATGTTTAAGAGCAGGAGAATTTGTTATTTGAATATGTTGTTATTAAAAAGTTTGAATTAAATATTTTCATACATCTCCCTTACAGCCTATTTAATGAGTTCAGAAAACTTAAAAAGTGACTATTACGAAGCTTAACATTTCAAGTCTACTGATCTTACATCTCGGAAAAAATTTCCTCAATTAACTTAATTTAAATTATATTTTTCAAAATTACCTTTCTCACAAAATTATTTCGGACTTTTTCATTCGTTTGCATTAATATCTTTATCATGAACAATTTCGGGTTGATTTCATTTGAGATTTTTTTTTTGTTTCAGAAAAGGGCACAACATTCTTCTCACAACCGGTACATTAATGCAATCCGACGATTCAAATATATAAACCCTGATTCACATCATCCTTAATTCAGGTTCCTAAATTCTCCTACATCTGAATCCTAATTTCTGATTAATAATCTCCCTTAGTGCTGATAAATCTTAATTCTATTCCCTACATCCTCGTGATTCTGATATTCCAAAATCCTGATTCTTATATTCTCCTAATTCTGATAACAAATCTAATTCCCACATTTCCCTAACTCTGATAATCCTAAATTCTGTGATTCCTAAATTCTCCAATTCTAATAACTCTGAATTATAATTCCTATATTCTCCTAGCTCAGGGAATCCTAAGTTTTGATACCTAAAATCTGAATTCAAACTTCTGATTAAAAATCTCTCTCAGTGCTGATAACTCTAAATTATAATTCCTATATTCTCCCAACTCTAAATTCTGATTCCTAAATTCTGATTACTTTAAATTATAATTCCTATATTCGTTTAACTCTGATAATTCCAAATTCTGATTCATAGATTCACCTAATTCTGATAATCGTAATTACTAAGGCCCGGATTTTGATGACATTTGCATTTTTTTGCATTTTTTGCATTTTTGGACATTTTTTTGTCCTTTAGAGCATTTTTTTAGATTTATAGGGCATTTTTCTTTAAATTTTGGGGCATATTTTGCATTTTAAAGCATTTTTTTAAATTTTTTGTTAATTTTTTCCAATTTTTATTATTTTTTATCATTTTTCATTATTACACTGGCTTCCAAACAATGAAGAAAATCTCTAGGATATTAACAGGTGAAGCAACATTTTTTCAAATTGAAGAAGAATTGTCAGTAAGTGAGACCGTCTTTTTCAAGTACGCACCAATAACATCAGTAGACGTTGAAAGAAGCTTCTTCAGGTATAAAAATTAACTTTCAGACAAGAAACGCTCGTTTACATTTCAAAATATTAAAAAAAAAATTAATAATCCAATGTAATTCTGATATTTAGTAATATTATGAGATGGAATTTGTTATATTCATTAAAGTTTATATACAAAATGAAAATGTTTTGGAGTCAATATATTTTACTTTTTTTTTTGTTATTTTAGGATATAAAACATATTTTTCAAACTTTAATGAACGTAGAACAAGTATGGCATTGCTTTATATTTTTTTAAATGACTCATAATAATTTTAAAGAGTAAAAAATTGTTTTAGTTCAATATTTTTACTTTATTTAAGTCATGTCATAAGGCGTTTTTAGCGCAATTTTTGCATTTTAAGGGCATTTTTTGCATTTTTTAAGGGCATTTTTTGCACTTTTAAAGGGCTTTTTTTGCACTTTTTAAGGGCATTAATTGAGATTTTTTAGGTCATCAAAATCCGGGGCTCTAGTAATTACTGATTTGCATGTATAATAGAAATGGATTTTTTTTTGATCCTATCTTCAAATGCTCGGCCAGCTTATCACACTTGAAAAAGAAAGACTTCATAAAAGAAAAGTTTAGTCGCCTTTTTCTATATCACTTTTGAAAAAAAATTTTTATTACAATTTACAAGTTATATAGTTATTGTTTTCTTCGGAATTTTGATTTATTATATTTTGTAACAAGAAAAAAATTTCCAAAAAAAGTACTTATTTTTCCAACATTAGAGCAGTTTTACATCTCACATAATATTAAATAATTTTCTCCATGAATAAGTACAGATAAAGGAAAATTTACTCAACTTAATGACATTTACCAAATAAATTATCATAAAATCAAAAATAGACTTACAAAAACTAGTTACTGAATTTTCGTGTCTGTCACAAACAATTTATTGAAATTTAAGAATTTCGTGTACAATTTCATGTACAGAACACGTACTACAATTACAAAACAAGTAGAAATTATTTACTGTACTTCAAGAATTTCATGTACAAAACAATTACGCGTGGGCGGAACTCTGAATAAATTAAAATTGTGGATATAAAATAAATAAATACACAAAAGAGAAAGAAATTTTTACCAATTAAAATTTTTAGATGGAGATTTTAATCAAGATTTTGTCCACACAATAATTTATCTCTTAAGAATTTGAATAAGAATCGAATTTATCTTAAAAGGAATAGAAAGAAACATAAAGAAAGGAAATATATTTACAAATGAAGATTAATAGTCTCAATTTGCGTAATATTAACTAAAAAATCACTGTAGAATCAAAAGTAGACCTTTTCATACTATTTATTGGAATTCAGAAATTTCGTGTACATGACAGTTAACAAAAACGTGTTGATGGAATTCTGAGTACACCAAAAGGTTTGAAAACAAAATAACTGAGTACACAAGATAGAAAGAAATTTTGATCAGTTGAATTTTTCAAACCAAGGTTTAGTCTGCACAATATTTAATCTTTAAGAAATTGGCGTAAGAAAAAAAAAGCAAGCAGATAGCAAGTAAAGATGAAAGAAAATTGCTTCAATTGATGACATTTAATCAGGAGTAACATTTTAGCAACATTGATCAAATAAATCACTAAATTCTGAAAAATCTAAAGAGGCAATATTAACATTAAAATTAAACTTATGAATGTCTTTTTAAATAAATATTAAACATACATTCACAGTTATTTATTGTAATTCAGGTTTTTCATGCGTATGATAGTTAACCGAAACAATTACCTGTGGTCAGAATTCTGAGTAGACTAAAAATTGTATATACAAAAT
Source organism: Parasteatoda lunata (assembly GCA_949128135.1). Classification (NCBI taxonomy): domain Eukaryota; kingdom Metazoa; phylum Arthropoda; class Arachnida; order Araneae; family Theridiidae; genus Parasteatoda; species Parasteatoda lunata. The sequence goes on from OX421977.1 coordinate 81,573,079, forward strand.
AAATGGATACTCAAGAAACAAAGAAACTTTCACCAATTTAATTTTTTGAACCAAGATTTAATCTGCACAATATTTAATCTTTGACGAATTTGTGTAAGAGAAAATAACATAAAGAAACAAAACAGCGTGTACAAATGAAAATCAATTGTCTCAACTTGAGTGGCATTAAACAAATAAATCACCCTACCATCTGAAGATGAGTTTTACAAATTATTTACTGTAATTCAGGAATTTCATACATATGAGAGTTAACCGAAACTATTACGTGTGGTCAGAATTCTAAGGAGACAGAAAATTGTAAATACAAAATAATTGAATTCTCAAGAAACAAAGAAACTTGGAGCAATTGAATTTTTCGAACCAAGATTTAATCTGCACAATATTTAATCTTTGAAGAATTTGTGTAAGAGAAAAAATAACATAAAGAAACCAAACAGCGCGAACAGATGAAAGCAAATTGTCTCAACTTGAGTGACATTAACCAAATAAATCACCCTACAATCTGAAGATGACTTTTACAAATTATTTACTGTAATTCAGGAATTTCATTCATAAGAGAGTTAACCTAAACAATTACGTGTGGTCAGAATTCTAAGGAGACTGAAAATTATAAATACAAAATAATTGAATTCTCAAGAAACAAAGAAACTTGGAGCAATTGAATTTTTCGAACCAAGATTTAATCTGCACAATATTTAATCTTTGAAGAATTTGTGTAAGAGAAAAAATAACATAAAGAAACCAAACAGCGCGAACAGATGAAAGCAAATTGTCTCAACTTGAGTGACATTAACCAAATAAATCACCCTACAATCTGAAGATGACTTTTACAAATTATTTACTGTAATTCAGGAATTTCATTCATATGAGAGTTAACCTAAACAATTACGTGTGGTCAGAATTCTAAGGAGACTGAAAATTGTAAATACAAAATAATTGAATTCTCAAGAAACAAAGAAACTTGGAGCAATTGAATTTTTCGAACCAAGATTTAATCTGCACAATATTTAATCTTTGAAGAATTTGTGTAAGAGAAAAAATAACATAAAGAAACCAAACAGCGCGAACAGATGAAAGCAAATTGTCTCAACTTGAGTGACATTAACCAAATAAATCACCCTACAATCTGAAGATGACTTTTACAAATTATTTACTGTAATTCAGGAATTTCATTCATAAGAGAGTTAACCTAAACAATTACGTGTGGTCAGAATTCTAAGGAGACTGAAAATTATAAATACAAAATAATTGAATTCTCAAGAAACAAAGAAACTTGGAGCAATTGAATTTTTCGAACCAAGATTTAATCTGCACAATATTTAATCTTTGAAGAATTTGTGTAAGAGAAAAAATAACATAAAGAAACCAAACAGCGCGAACAGATGAAAGCAAATTGTCTCAACTTGAGTGACATTAACCAAATAAATCACCCTACAATCTGAAGATGACTTTTACAAATTATTTACTGTAATTCAGGAATTTCATTCATAAGAGAGTTAACCTAAACAATTACGTGTGGTCAGAATTCTAAGGAGACTGAAAATTATAAATACAAAATAATTGAATTCTCAAGAAACAAAGAAACTTGGAGCAATTGAATTTTTCGAACCAAGATTTAATCTGCACAATATTTCATCTTTGAAGAATTTGTGTAAGAGAAAAAATAACATAAAGAAACCAAACAGCGCGAACAGATGAAAGCAAATTGTCTCAACTTGAGTGACATTAACCAAATAAATCACCCTACAATCTAAAGTGGACTCTCACAAACTATTTATTGGAATTTAGGAATTTCAGGGAGACAGAGAAAGGAATAACAGAAAGTAGTTATTCCGAATGAAAGAGGCTAAAATCCATTTCAGTTTCTGGACAGCATTTCCTGATATTTTGTCAAAGACGAATTACTGACGATAAGATGAATGCCGCGAAAAATCAATCTTTCACTATTCTTGTTTTTTTTTTTTTTTTTTTTTATTCAGTGTTGCATTTGATTTATTTCTGCTCTTGAGGGAGGGAGAGAGGAATCAATTATTCGTGAAAAGTGAAGTTTTTAACATTGTTTATTATTGCTAATGTATTATTCACCATTTGATTTTAATGTTGTAACTGTTGAGTGAGCAATTGATTTATGTAACAATAAATTTTTATTGCAGTTCATGCATCACCATAACTCATAAAGAATCAGTTACAGACGAATATTTTTATAAAACTTTTTTTTTAAAAAAAATTAATTTTTTTCCCACGAAACAGTATTTGATTTTTCTTTTATAAATTTTGCTAGCGTATGAAAAAAAACAGAAACGGATATTTATGAACAACATATCGTTATTCTGAAATCATAACAGTCTAATTGCACAGTGCGCAAAATAAAGAAAGAAACGGATCACCTTGAATTACTTTTTGATCTAATGATCGTATCTTCACGTTATTGAACTCAATCAAAATTACTTGAGGGCGTGACCTCTAGCATGCTAATTTATCAATGCAGACGATATTTCAGATAGACAATGCAGACGATAAGTTACGAAATCAAACACAAAAACGTCCGTTCTCTGAATAAACATACATTTTCTTCGATGAATTCAGATTTTTGACAAGCAAAATATAAGGGGTAGCCGCAATCTGGGAAATATGGTCCCCATAATTTGGTCAGGAGAGCTCTCCAAATTTCGGACCCTTTAATACTAATTTTACTTTTTGCATATTTCGCTATATCTCGAGATTTTTTTAAGGTAATTGAAAAATTTTAGCACACAGTTAAAAAATTTGCTTATCCAAAGAAAATTCTATGCACAAATTATATTTTAGTAATTTATTTTACTTAACATTAGTCGAAAAATGTTTGAATTGTAAGGTGTAAAATTTTTTTACATCGCATTTTAAAGGAAGTATTTTCACATGACAAAATACAAAATGTGAGCAAAATTGGTAAAATAGTTCCTGAGAAATCTAATTTTAAACATACCATTTATCTGAAACTCCACTTCTTAAGAACTATTCAACCAATTTCATTCAAAATTTTTATTTTACCATGTAAAGTTATGTACCTTAAATTGATGTAAAAAATTGTATATCATGCAATTGAAAGTTTTTTCGACAATTATTAAATAAAATAATAAAAAATAATTAATATTAGATACAATTTATTTTTTGCAAGGAATTATTTTCGTATTAACGAATTTTATAATTGTGAACAAAAATTGTTCAAATCATTCAAAAAGTTCCCCAGATCTGGTGAAATACACATAAGGTTAAATTAAAAAGTTCACATTTAAGGACCAATCTCCCGTCCAAACTACGGACACCATATTTCACAGATTACAGTTATTCCTTATATTTTTCGGACATAAGTCAGAATCCATTGAAAAAAAGATATGTTTATTCAGAGAAAGTACGTTTTTGTGTCTGATTTCATAACTTTAAGCATCGTCGGCACTAATTAATTAGCATATTTGAGGTCAACCCCTCAAACAATTCCGAACCTCGATCCAGTCCTAGTACGTGAAGATCCAATCATTAGATTAAAAGTTATGTAAGGTGGTCCGTTTTTTATTTTGCGCACTCTACCTTAATATAAACAATTATTTAAAGTTCACAAAAAATGTTATTAAATAGATATAAAATTAAATCCTAGAAAGGCATGCCGAAGGTACGCATGCGTGGATTAAGCATGTTCTTGACTTTATTATTTTCAAGTATTAAAAAAAATATTAATTAAAAAACTTGATATAGATCACAGAATTACAAAGCCGGAAAAAGATTCTTTTCAGAATAATTAATTATATAATATTTAAAATTATTTACTTATTGAGCCTGCGGATTCAGCGTTATTTTTCGAAAATCACATCTGTTTGTCTGGAATTTTACCCTACTTACTTACATGTTCTATTAGAATCCCCTTATAATCATATATATATATATATATATATATATATATATATATATATATATATATATATATATATATATATATATATATATATATATACACTCATGTCCATAAATTAAGGATAATGAAGTTCAGGCACAGAAAGAGACAGAAGCCAAACAAATTTAACTTATTTGTGAAGTCTATGTATTAAACAAAAGGTAAAGAGCAAAAAAGATGCTATATGTTTGACATAATTAATAAAAATTTCGATTTTTACTCCCTGGAGCAAATTTCAAAAAAGAACCTATTTACAAAAAAAGGTATAACATGGTTAGTATGATGGTTAATACGGAGTATGTCTCCCGGACGATGCAATACACGCCGTACGACGCCTAGGCATGCTGAGTATCAAATTATCAATCTGATCTTGGGGAATATTACACCACTCATCAAGCAATGCCCTCCGAAAGTCCGGTAGACAGGTGGGAGGGGGTTGACGGGCTGCAATTCGTCGGCCAAGCATATCCCACACATGCTCTATTGGATTCAAGTCCGGTGAGTATGCTGGCCAATCCATACGGTTGATATCCTCCGATTGAAGACATTCGTCTACAATGTTTGCACGGTAAGGAAGGGCGTTGTCGTCCATAAACAGAAATTCAGCACCCATGGCGCTCCGAAACAAACGTACATGTTGTTCCAGAATGACATCCCTATAGATGTGGCCTGTCATCGTTACACTCTGAACATGCAGGTCAGTTCTAGAACGAAGAAAGCAGGATGGCTCCCCAAACGAGCCATCCTGCACCACCGTAACGGTGTCGTTCAATGATGTTGTCTTGGTGGTAACGGGTACCTGGCGCTCTCCATATGAAAGTCCGGCGAGAATCAGACTGCAAACTAAACCTGGACTCGTCGGAAAACAACACACAAGACCACTGCTGCGGTGTCCACAATGCATGCTCTCTACTCCAGGCTAATCGCAGGTGACAGTGAGTTGCGGTAAGTGGTACACATCTGAGAGGCCTACGAGCATATAGACCAATGTGCCCTAAGCGTCTGTACACGGTCTGCCTTGAAACTGTCGTACCGGTAGCTGAAGAGAGCTGACGAGACAGGTCTGATGCTGTGCTCCGTCTGTTTCTTTTGGCAGTAACTGCCAAATACCGGTCTTCATTCGGCGTTGTAACTCGGGGGCGACCTGTGCTGTAGCGTCTATTCACATTACCATTATCTTGGAATCGTTGCCAAAGCCTGGAGATGACACTGTGGGCGATTCCAAGTTCCTCGGATACTTCCAGCTGGGTACGACCACATTCCAATCGTCCGATGATTCTGCCACGTAAAAAATCATACAAATGCTTCCTTTGTGCCATAACTATGCGGTTATTGCACTGAAAGGCTTTTAAAACGCTTGTGAACAATTTTACTTCTTTGCCACCATTCCTTATATACCCCTCTCTTACACTCTCGTCATTGTGACGTAGTATCAGCGTCATCTAGTGGTTTCCTGTAAGTTGCATATTCTTCTTCAGGATGTGTGGGATAATTCTACAGGTGAAATTTTAATTTTAGAGTTTGATTTCCGTGTGATTCTGAATTATCCTTAATTTATGGATATGAGTGTATATATAATATATATATATATATATATATATATATATATATATCAATAGCTTCAATAATTTCATTTAATTGCAAAGGAAGTGATACTTGACTTCCATGGTTGTTTACATTTACATTTGAATATGGTGTTTCTCTGGAAAGCATATCTGCTTCTATATTTATACTACCTTTTGTATATTTTCCAACGTAATAATACATACTAAGGTGTAAAGACCAGCGAAATAATCGACCTTTAAGATTTTTAACATTTTTAAGCCAAAGGAGGGCTGCATGGTCCGTATGCATAGTAAATTTTTTTCCAGAAAGTTAATGATGAAATTTATTTAATGTGTACACAATATCAAGACATTCCAGCTCAGTGATAAAATAGTTCTTTTCATAAATCTTTATTGAGTGGGGGTGGAACGCTACGGGATACAGAACACCAGATTCAACACATTGTTTAAGTACAGCTTCAATACCATTTGTACTGGCATCAACAAAAATATGACAATCTTGAGAAGGATTAAATATTTTTAATATTGGTTTACTAGTTAAAGCTGATTTAAGAGATTCAAAAGATATTTGACATTCAGCTGTCCATATCCATTTAGTATCCTTTTTTAACAAATTATTTAGTGGAGCTCAAATAGCTGCATATTTATCTATAAATTTGTTATAAACATTAACGGATCCGAGAAATCTTTGCAATGATTTTACATTTGTAAGAGGTTTTAATTTTTTAATGGCTTCAATATTACTATTATTTGGTGTAACAGTGCCGTTTGTTATCTTATACCCCAAAAAGTCAATTTTTTGTTGCAAAAAGGAACATTTAGAAAATTTTAATTTAATATTTTCTTGTCTACAAATATCAAAAATTTGTTTAATATGATCTAAATGTTCAGAATAGCTGTTTGAAAAAATAATTATATCATCAAAATAATTTGCAGCGAAGTTAATTTTATGTTTAGTAAGGATTCTACGAATAGTTCTTTGAAAAATGCTTGGGGCATTTTTCCAACCAAAAGGTAAACGTAACCATTCGTACAAGCCATTGTGTGTTGCAGATGCTAATTTTTCTGTGTCTTCTTGGTGAATTTGTAACTTCCAATAACCTGAATCTAGGTCAATAGAAGAAAAATAAGAACTTTGAGCTAATTTATCCATTAAAGATTCCATAAAAGGTAACGGTTCAGCATCCGACTTCGTCATCTGATTTAATTTTCTAAAATCTACACATAAACTCGTTTTTTTTAATTTTCCTCCTTTTTAAATACTAGTAAGAAGATCCTTGCAACCACTCCCCTTCAGGACCTCACTTTAAAAGCTCGAGACCGCCAAAAATGCGTGTCTTTTCCATATTTTTCATGGCTAGATAAACCTGGGCCAAATCCAAACATCCCAGCAATGGGTAAACCATTATTGTACATCGTCAACGAACACTGTTTTCAATACTTCATATAACGTAATAAAATGCCTTTTTTCTGAATAAGACGAAGTCTCTTCAATTATCTAGCCTTTAAAGGCATAACATTACATATATATATATATATATATATATATATATATATATATATATATATATATATATATATATATATATTATCCTCAAACAAGAGAAAATAGCAAATTCTTCAGTTTGATGCAATGTTCTCTCTCTTCCAGATACAGTTTTGTCAAAAAAGAAAATTATTCATTTATTTTTAGTATCTTTTTTTACAAATGTATTAAAATATATAAATTTTATGTTTTGATCATACATTCTTCTTACTCATATCTCTACTCAAATACATGCAGTTTCTTTCTCTCTTTCAGCGAAAATATCAAATGAAACAATATAAAGACATAATAAGAAAAATTAAAATTCATTCAAAAGAATGTTCAAAATATATGCGTATGTCCTTTTTAAATATTAGAATGGGTGAATAAAACGAAGTAACGTTGTATTTTAAGTAAATCTTATGAGAATTTAAATATTTTCTTTAGAAACTGAAAAAAATCTAAATTTAAGCATTTAAGATATTCCCAAAACTTTTTAAAAAAAATCTTTTAAGCTTATTTATTTAAAATACGCTCTGGAGATTTCGAAAATTAAACAACTTTACCTTATCTTTTAAATCTTTATTGTATTATGTGTGCTTGTCACCAAATACATTTTCAATTGACGATAAAAAATAAAATGAAATTCAATATAAGATAACTATTTCAATTCATTTAAAATTTCAGCATTCTGATTTAATATAATAAGAATCGTTTTATTGGTTCTTTTAAAAAGCTCGTGGGAATTTGATGCTGACTTTACGAAAAGAGAAAAATAAGTGGAAAGAATTCTATTCTTTTTTCGTTTTAATTTAAAAATAATATTTGCAGTGAATATATTTTTTTTATTCTGAGAAATATTATAGTTCGTTAAAAACTATCATCAATGTAGGAACTTGATTTGGATTAAAGCATTTTTTGGCTACTAATTTTAAAACAGATGTTTACATATTTAAAAAAAACATTTTCAGAACTTTTCAATTTTGTAAACAAAGATTCAGTCAAAATGTAAAGACTGATTTAATTCCAAATTATTAGATATTAGATTTTTTGATTTCTGTTTTCAATTTTTTTTTTTAAATTTTGGATTTATTATCGTAATAATCCCGATGCAAAATAATTAAGTTTCATTAAAAACTTTTTTTTTGTTTCCTTATTTTCTCTTATTTAAATTTTTTTAAACAACTTTTTAGTAACAATGTTGAAATAGATTTTGCCTGTAATACGTAGATTTTGTTTGTATTTTTCATTAGAAAAATTTCTTTTTAAATGGGCTCTCTTCAAGAAATATGTTTTGTCAAAGTCTCTCACATAAATAAAATAGAAAGAATATACCATATTTGTGTTTAAATTGACTTTTTATACCTCCAAAATTTTACAAAATACAGAGGGTCAACTTATTTACCGGTAATAAAGACGGATCCCTTTGTCAGTTTAGCTTTGTAAATTATTGCTTTTAAAAGCGATTTTTACTATATTAAATGCAATTGATTTTGAAATTTCTCTCGTGTTTTCTTTACACACAAAAGTTTTTTTTTTTCTGAAACAATACTTTAAACCACGTTTAGAAAATTAAAATAAGAAAAAGGAAAATTACAAAAAAATTTTCAAGAGTATTTTTAAAAAATATTAGAATATTATATTAGAAAAATAAGAATATTGAAATACAGCATGAAGCTACAATTTTAAATGTTCCGTAACATCATCTATGTCGGATTTATTAACGTTAGCAGTATTACCACACGGAACTCATTTTACAATGGATTCTACTTCATCCTCTTCTTCTGAGTCTCACAAAAATTGATCTGTACCCCCATAAAAAAATTAAAAAAAAAACATTTTTTAAAAATATTTTGTGATAACATTTGCTGTAGTCTAGGACCACTTGTCAACAATAACAAGCCCCTTCAAGATAGAGGGAGTGCGCCTCTTCTTGTTTTCCATTGGCGCCCTCTATGGACGAGAATTATACTTCCGCCCGACGCATGCGTAACAGGCAGTTTTACAGGGAGGACACATTCACACACTATAAATTATAATCGTAATATTGGCCTGAACCATAGCACGATCAATCTCCGACCCAGCACCCCCACACTTATTGATTTGGAATCAGAATTTGTAGAACTTTGTGACCCCGGCAGATTGAGCGTGCGTCAGTCAAAATTTTGAACACGGAGTACTTCAGCTAACTCACGACCTCTTGGACATAGGCCCAACGCCATAGCAACCTGGGTATCCTGGCCCACAATGATATATATATATATATCCTCATTTTGCAATACGTTAAGTATCCTTTGACATGTGACGTCTATAGAAACAATAATCGACTCACCGACAGTAATCAATATACTAGAAATATTCGATACTAGAAATTTCCGACAAACTAGAAATTTTCAATCCCGTAATCAAAAATAAGGGATCGATTTATACATATTGTCGACTTATACTCTGGGATACACGGTACGTAATCAGAGGTCGCAAATTAATTGTTAATCAACGATAAATACTTATCAAAATATGAAGAATCATCATCGAGGAAGGCAGCAATAAAAAGAACAAAGACTGTTTACTTGCTGTAATAAACTTTGAGGTGCTTCCCGTTGTCTATATGTTTAATTCGCATCATTTTCCCCAGGCACGCAATCAGGTTCCGAAATTTCTAATCCCACCTTCCCCATTAGTGATTCGTACTATTTTGATCAGCTTTGTTTTTTCTTTCCCCCCCCCCTTTTTTAAATACTTATGTGTAAACTTTAGCACTGTAAATAAATCCGGATCAAATGACGATATAAAATATCAGCACTTTGGGGATATCATCCGTAAAATACATTTTATCGCAAAATCCATTTTTAGCATAAACTATTTTTCCATAATGTTTAAAGTAATAATTTTTAATTAAAGTGATTCAGTGATGTCTCAATAATAATTGCTGTAAAAATTACGGTATATCCGATTTTTTTAGTTCCGTCACATGTCCCGGCATAAATTGATTTTGATAGGATAATTTTTACCGTAATTTGATCTGGGACGTTTTGCAGGTCATTTAACTTTTTTCCTGACAACATTCTTAAACACGTACTTAGGGAGGATAATACAGATCCCTTTTATTTTTACGTATATTTTACGTATATTTTTACCTCAACATTTATTATCATCTAGAGTTTTCTAAATTTATTTACCTTTACTACTCACTGCTTCTTTTATTTGTATTGTATTTTGTAAATTATTTGGAACTTTTTTTTTTTCATTATGCTGAAAAACTTTATTCTAAAGATCAAGTGAGACCAATGCTCAATCATTAAAAAAATTGATTATTGAAATAGTTTATTGGTTCAACAACTTTAAAAGTTTTGAAAAAATATCCAGTAAAGTTAGGTGAATAATAAATTACCCCTAAATTAAAATTTTTCTTCAGTGTCAGAAACTTTTACTCATTAAACTATTTTTTTATGGAAATGAGAGCAGTTATGGAATATTTTATTACATTCGTTATTTATAGCTGAATATATTAACAATCTTAGACCATTTCATGCCGGTTGCAGGAGTTTTTGAAGGAGAAAATATTTAGATTAAGTTTAGGATGAACTAAATTAGATATTTTTAGTTACTATACGAGGCGGGAAATCATTATTCGTAAAATAAATTTTTAAATACCATGGAGTATGAAAGAAACTTGATATTAAACAATATTTTTGATTAATATATACTCGTAGCAAAGCTTAACTTTTAGCAGATGCTAAAGACAGCTGGTTAACATCATTTTCTAATAGTTTACCAGATTGCGCTTTTTATCGCTATATTTGAGACTTTTTAAAATTAAAATATTTCTTGTCGGATATAATTAATTAGAATAGATATACCTTTTACAAAATAAGCGCCACCCTAAATCCCTATTTACTGAACTTATCGGTTATATAGCTGTCAACAACTACTGATTGCCCATAGTATTTCATTCTTGTCATTTGTCATGTCATTTTTCATTTTGGGAAGTCTAGTTATAACTAACAAAGAGGAGTAACGCCAGATTCTGATTTACAGAGGCCTCTGGCTACCGTTTATGCACATATTAGTTGTATCGAATATGACAATATCGAGGTCCTGAACGATAAAAATACACTTCGAAAAAGATAATATAGTGATCATGAACGAGAGCATACCATATAAAAAAATAATACCATCGTGAGTATTGATAAATTACGTTTTAGGGAATGAAATTATTGACCATTATAAAAATAATTTAAATTAGTTCAATTTAAAAAGTACAAGGATATATTTGCTGTACTTATCGGCTACAGAAGCACGGAACAGAATTCACCAACTCGTTGGGAAAATGCAGCTTCTTTTTTACCTAGGCAACACCTCGTAGAAGAGAGAAGGCCTCAGCACAGATTCATTTAGTAATCTTAAGAAACGAGCATAAACTGCGCAATGGAGGCGGAATAAGAAAGATTTCACTTCGTTTGGACTATTAAGCTGCGCAGTGGAGGGAAATACGAAAAATGTCAAGTGGACAACTTACAAAGGGGTGAATAAATTGTTTAATATTTGATAATTAATAAAAATTTAAACTGGTTGACCAACGTAAGGAGGTGGTCAACTTAAAAGAATTCACTGCTCATTTTTTTAATGATTTGCTGATTTTTTAACGATTATTGGAGATAATATATTAACGCAGAGAAACTTTTAAGTTGGCCTCGTGTGAGGTACCAATTTGAATGTCCAATTATATAAGTGGAAAACTTACAAATGGGTAAATTAATTGTTGTTGCCAGTTTAATATTTGATAACACAGGCCTGCGATGAAAAAAATACAAGGGGTCTGATAGCTGAACGTAATGCATTTTTTGGTGCTGAAATGGAAAATAATAATTAAAAATTTCTATCACATCACGTTTTTTTGAAAAATTTAATTTTACTGGAATTTTTATGAACATTTACCATAAAAAAAATTTTCTTTTTTGAATTTCTTGCCTGACTAGCATTCTACTCTGGTTAAATCTACAAAAATACACCTCTATGACATCTTACGATCACCGTCCCTCTCTCTGTCTCAATCTCTCTCTACCAATAGCTTCGCGAGAATTTTTATCAAGGTTCGCTGACCTCTCAGGAACATTAGCAAATGTAATAGGGAGTTCGAGTTCGAGACATTGCGAAAATTTCCTCGATCACTGTTGTTATATATGCGGCGAATAAAGTGTTGTTAAAAATCGCATGAGGAACATTACAAACTATGTTAGAGAACTTTATCTTGCATATTTTGGCATGAAACTCAAAGACCAGGACAAATCATGGGCTCCTCATAAAGTTTGTGTGCAGAATCTCAATGATCTACGCTTATGGCATCAAGGAAAGAAGACTGCTTTACGATTTGGAATTCCTATGACGTGGAGGGAACCCAAGAACCACTTTGATGATTGTTATTTTTGTTCCTACCATGTTCATGGGTATAACCGAAGCAAATCAAAGGCTAATATCTTATCCTGATAGCATTCCTTCGGTCATACGCCCCGTTCCTCATAGACCTGATGTGCCTGTGCCTTTGCCTCCAACAGAATTGCCAATCATCTCTTCAGAGTGTTCATACTCGGAACATCCAGAAGTTCAAGGCTCCGATATCGAATATAAGCCATCTGAAGCCGGTTTACCTCAGCCCTTCTCTCAGGTTGAACTTCATGATCTGACTAGAGATCTTGGCCTTTCGAAAGAGGCAGCTAAATTGTTAGGCTCCAGACTGAAAGAAAAAAATTTATTGGCGAAAGGAACATCTTTTTATTGGTACAGAAACCGTGAAAAGGAATTTATTAAGTACTTTGACGAAGAGGAGAACTTGATCTATTGTTCTGATGTTCCTGGATTGATGAGCAAATTTAATGTCATCAACGAAAAAGATGAGTGGAGGCTGTTTATAGATTCATCTAAAAGAAGTTTCAAAACTGTTCTTGTTCACCATGGGAACCAGTATGCATCGGTACCAGTTGGACACTTAGTATATTTAAAAGAATGCTATGAAAACCTGACTCTCATCCTGGACAAAATAAAATATATCGACCATAGTTGTACCATTTGCGGTGATTTGAAAGTTATCTCCATGCTTCTTGGTAAACAAGGTGGATTTACAAAGAAAGTTTCTTTGTTTCATCTGTGAGTGGGACAGCCGTGACAAGACTCAAATTGGGTCAAAAAAGAATGGCCGAAAACACAAAATCTTGACCCAGGCACCGAAAACGTTATTCGAAACCTTATTAGAATCAGCTTAGTTGATCCGAAAAAGTATTGTTACTTTCGCTATATATAAAATTAGGTGTAATGAAGCAGTTTGTCAAGACTGTTCCAAAAGGTGTCGATTGTTTCAAATACCTGTGCAAAAAGTTTCCAAGTTTATCCCAAGCCAAGTTTAGTTGAAAAAAGGAATCTTTGTTGGTCCAGTTATCCGCAAATTCATGAAGGATAAAGATTTTGAGACGAACCTGACAGCAACGGAAAAAGAAGCTTGGGTTGCTTTCAAACATGTCGTCAGTTAATTTGTGGGTAATTGCAAGGATCCTGTTTCTAAGAAAATTGAAATGAAAATGCTGGACAAATTTAAAACTTTGGTTTTCTTTATGAGTGTAAAAATGCATTTTCTTCTCTCACATGTAAACTTTTCCCCCGAAAGTTTAGGAGCAGCCAACGAAGAACGTTAGGGTAGGTTCCATCAAGATATCAGAGATATGGAGCACAAATATCAAGGAAGATGGAACAAGAACATGCTCGCCGACTACTGTTGGATAATAACTCAGGATAGACCTGAGACTAAGCATAAAAGATCTTCAAAAATAAGTTTCAGAAGTATTTAAATAGAAACTTTTCTCATTTGTGTTTTGCTTTAAACTTTCATGTAAACATACACAATATTTGGTATTCTAGGTCAATCATTAATTTTTCGTAGGTTATCTTAATAAACAAAATTAAAATGGTGTGTTGGTGATTTTCTTCTAGAAACTGATGTAAAAAGTTTGAACACAAAGAACTTATTGTTTTTCTCTCGACCAGAGGTGACTTGTGCGGTCTGGTAACAGTATCTTTTATTCATTTTAACCTATAAAAAATTAGCTGATAGCTCAAAAATCAATTTTCTTCCACAGGATTAAATTTTATATAGATCAAAATGAATGAAGAGAACAGTTACCGGACAGTGCATGCAAAATTGTTTGAGAGAATTCCTTTCCAAATATGATTTTAGTAAAAACATTAATGTCGATTTTACAAAAAATCCTGATGTGATTGGGAAAAATGAAGGTCATTTTCGAAATCAGCATGTCAAATAACATATAAATCAACAATAACTTATCTTGTATTTTTCAAAAACTTTAATTTCGCAGGCTTGTGTAATTAACAATAATTAAAACTGCTTGATCAACATATAGAGGTGGTCAACTTAGCAAGTTTAATGCATATTTTCTTAATATTTATTTTAAAAAATTTACTGAGAATACGATTCTGACAAATTTTTACATGTTTTTAAAATATGTAACACCAGAAAAAAATTATACTTCATTGTTTCTAGCAGTTTAGTAAATTATAATTAAGTTCAATTTAGACAGTTGATCAACATTCAGAGGTGGTCAACTTAACAATAACTGTAGCTTTTTAATTGCGTGTAATTAAAAGGTCTCTTTAATGCAAATTTTTTAAACTTATTTCTGTTCTTAGAAATTTTGCGATAAATAAATATAATTAAGGTCAACTTATGCAGCTGATCAACATTCAGATGTGATCAATTTAACAGGTTTCACTGCAACTTTTTAATTCCATGTAAGTAAAAAAGGCTATTTTAATAAAAAAATTTTAAACAATTTCAGTTCTGAAAAAATTTATCATGTATACGATTTAAAAAAAAAACTGCCAAAAGAAATTATTATAAAAATATCCAATACTGATAAAATAATGCTGGTTACAAAAAAAAATTAAAGGTAAACTTTCTTGGTTATAAGACTGAAATTTTTTTATATTTTAAAACAGTAATACAATTATAATACAAAACCGTTTAATAAATGAAATAATTTTTAAACTTCTACGCATAGCACAAATTCAACTGAACAAAATATGCGATATTTTATTAGATAAGTAAACTATCCAAAGAAAGAAAATACTAATAGTGAAAATAAATTAGTGAAATAAAATAAAATGGCTAAAAATGGATTTTGAAAACTAATAGTGAAATAAAATAAAATGGCCATCATTTTATTTTGAAAGAAGAAAGATGATTCTTTTGAGAAACTACAACGCTTTTTTTTTAAAATATACATATATGATAACATAAAAATGGCGTACACATATTTTAGAGACAAAAAACCTTCATTGTTTCGATCTAAAGCATTTTTGCCACAATCCGTTATTCTTTTAACAGTACTTAATTCATTTTTCAATTTTTGCATCGCTTTTTTCTCTCAACTTATATTTAGTTTTTTAGTTTTATCTTCTAATTTTTTTCCGAAATTTCTCAAAATGGAGAAACTTTTCCTGAAAACTTTCACACAGATAATATTTGTAAATAACACTTGCTCAGTGAAAGAATTCAGTAAATTTATATTTATATTTACAATTTATTCTTTTAACGAATTTTTTTCCCGTTTTTGTAACAATCCATTTACGCTTTATTGTTTTCGACGATATGGCACGATGTTATTTTTTTCTTCTAAAGGAGTTTTGTTCCACATTCCTTTATGGAAATTGAGTAAATTGTTTTATCGCTAACAAGTTCTATCAATAAAACTTAGTTTTTCTAAAGTGATAAAAATAAATATAAGAAAAACTTTTTGTCCGCGGCGACGCAATTTGATTAAAGAGTATTGAAATGATAAATTGTTATAATTATAAACATTGTTTTCTTACTTTGCATTCAAAAATAAAAAATAAAAAAATATTTCTTTTTGTATAAGTATTTGTTTTTAGACGTATACTTAAATTCTTTAAAAAATATTTTGAATAAAGACCTTGCGTTTTTTATTGTAAAAGATACAAAAATATAAATAACAAAAAACGAATGTCAAAACATTATAGAATACCTTGAAATTTTTCATAGTAAAACTGTTCTGTGTTTGAAAATAAAGCATTTTCTGCTTAATTGTTTTAACTGTTCGCGGTTGCTTTATTTATTCATTTTCTAGTTTTCGATTTTCTGAAGCTAGTGTATAAAAAAGTATTTTTTTAAAAATATATAAAGTAAAAAACTATTCTAACAACATGTACTTAATTTTAAAAATGAAAATCAAAATAATAAGCAAAGATTTTAAATAAACTTTTGACAACAATTAAATAATTTTTTCAACAATCTCCTTATATAAAATACGTAAGGGCCAACACTATGCCGACGTAACCACCGCCAGTGTGGGCAGCGGTAGCCTGGGTGGTAGGCCGTTGGGCTCATGTTCATGAGAATGGGAGTTCGAATCACGCTGGCCAAAGAATACCCGTGTATTGAATGGTGACTGAATCACGTTAATACGTTTAAGGGACCCATGGTGACTCAGGGGCTAGAGTGGTCACCTCTCAATGAGGTGAACCGGGTTCGAACCCCGACAATTGCTGATTGATTCGAATTCTCCTTGCCGTCAGGTTAACCGTGGGAGATTTCTGTGGTTTTCCTCTCTATATCACGCCAACGCGGAGTAATTTCGTCAAAAAGTCCTCCAAGAAGACAAATTTTTCCCAATCCTTTATCCTTGAGTTCCCTTGTCTTCTTGATTGTGTACAAAATTACAAGGAAATGGAGTTGAACATTAGTAGTCGAAAACTGAAAATTCGGTTGACTGTTCAACAATGGTTATAAAATAAAATAAAATATCTCTGGGAGTACTGAGTTCGTGATTGATAGTTCTCTGGTTCTGGTCAAAATTACGATGTGTGGATTTAGCATGATTGAGTCCTCCCTATAAAACAGGCGGTGATGTATGTGGCTGAAGTCTTATCCTTGGCCATAGATAGCGCCATTGAAAAGATAAGAAATGCATTCTCTGCTTTAAAAATTCGCTTGATTTCAAGCGGCCTTTCAGGTAATTGAAACTGGCATAAATAACAACAACAATAACAACCACCATCACTGTTTTGTGTGTACAACTTAAGGTTTCAATTTATTTTACTGCGCAAAAACTATAAGACTTAACGGATATGAAAGATAAAAGATTTGAAATAACGAAGAATTGTTGAAATGTGTACATGAAATGAACATGGTGAAATAAAACAGATAATATTCGATAGTTAATTTTAGAATTATTAACTAATAAACTTAACGTAAAGAAATACTATACAGATCACTCTTCAGACTACAGGAATGCAACTGTATAGTTAAAATTTGACGAGATGAAAGGCCAGTTTAGTTTATGTATTTAACGCAAACTATTTTTCGAACATTGAATTTGTTCTAAAGTTACTGCAACTTTTAGCACTCTTTTCTTGATTTTTTTCTTCTTTACAATAATTTTTTTTTCTTCAGTAAAAACTGTCAAATTTAAAAATTAATAATTACTATGTTCTGTTAAAAAATACAAATTACGATGAGGAAAAATGTGCAGGTAGTACTACGGAAGAAAAACATTTACATTCGAAAATTATTAACTATTGAACTTGTGGGGGGAAAATACCACGTTTGATTGATCCTCTCCCTGAATGCAATAAAGGAATTAAAATTTGACGTGCTGAAAAGAGGCATTTTTTATTGGAGATTAACTTTATTGAGATTAACTTTACGCTTAATCTGTTTCGTAATTCCAACCAATCGAAAGTTATCCCAAATTTACATTTTTTTTTTATTATTATTTTCAGTTATGCATTAAATATTGTTTATTTATCCATTTTCGTAGATTTTTTCCACTTGGGAGATCTTTATTTTTAAATGTTGCTTGTTCGCGCTATGGTAGAGGTCCATCAAAAATATGAAAAATAAAAAATAATAATAAATAAAAATAAGAGAGGTTATATGCTGATAAATGTAAGTCATGATATATATGTTTTATCCCAATGCCCGCCTGGAGAATGACCTTTCGTTATATCGGCTTCTGAAGGGCAAATTTGTTAGCCACTTTTTCAGGTTTCAGGGGCACTATATTAGGTAGAGTGTGGCTGGGTGGCGCAGTTGGTTTGTCGTCGGCCTTCTGAGCGGGATGCAGAAAATCCTCAGCGGCCAAGCCGTGTGATTATGCGGCATGTAAAAGATCCCTGGAGTGCCTTATTGGCTCTTGGCATTTCCGCCAAAATTAAATTCCTAGTGCACTTTAGCATCCAAATAGAGTCTCGGTGCTGCCATCTAGTGTGGCAGAAACTAGACGTCCAAATTAACATGGCCAACGGTATCTCACCCATTGTGGTGGTCCTGAAAGAGTGGATACCACTTCTGGAGAACGTACTAGGTCTGCTCATGGGGAAGACTGATTGTGCAGCTCATAGGGAATAAAAAAATATATTAGGTAGAGTTTGCCTCCACAGTAAGGGCAGATAGTACAGAGAATGAAGGAACATGCATGCTTTGCCCGGGATTCGAATCCAGAATCCTGCTGCAGGGCCCTGACCCTTACTCAGGCCGGTTGGCATAAATCTCAATATTCACATTGAAGTTTTCAGAAATAGAAACTTTATAATGAATGATGAAAACCGTTTCTAATTCGAATAATTTATTCTCATTACTATTATATCAATTTAATTCTCATTTAATTTTTCTCGTTGCTTCACAATTCGTATTCAAGCTAATTTTTGTTCCTGTTCAAATAAATATTTTTCCAATCCAGGTAAGAGCTCATTACGTTGCGATTAGCATATTAGCAAATTATTCTTACATATAACCATAATGATTGTGTATTTTAAAAACAAAGTACACTGTTGCTTTTGCGTAAATTATTGACGATTCAGAAAGAAAAAAAACAATGATAAAGGAAAATGAATAGTGGGTCTGATGAGCGGAGTAAGAAGGGGCGATAGAAATTTACACAAACTTTCATGTCCGGTTCATTGGGTCGTAAATAAAAGCCATCTTTAAAGAATAGTATCGTGCAAATCTAGTATTACTTGGTGGTTAATCCACTTTTTTGCAGTAAATATATTGTTAGGGGGACCGGAAAGTAATGTCCTTTCGGCCCATTAAATATTCGTTAGTCTTAAAAATCAATTTTTTTTTTTTCCGATACATTTCGATTTATTTTTGATCCGGCATTGAAAGGATGTTGCTAACAAGAGTGAATACATCATTGATTAAAAGTAAAGTCCTGATAACAATTATCAGATGCACCGAAACGACATTACTTTCCGGTTTCCTTAATATTTTTACAAAAATAGACAAATAAATAAAAACTCTTAATTAAACCATAGATGAGAATAAATTTTTTATTTTTACTGCAATGGGATTAAAATTTACATATATCAATTCATTACGTGATTAAATACCAGCATGTTTTTTTTCGAAACAGGTTCGTTGGTTAATTACATATATTTATTTATATATATATATAAATTCATGGTTCATATATAGAGGCCATTAGTTTATTGCCATTAATTTACTGCGCTCTAGTGAGTAGTTTTGTAACTTAAAAGTCTTTCTCAATAGTAAAATTATTGTTCTGTTTTGGTAATATAATCATGTCAATCAAGGCTATGATATATATATATAGACATCCAAAAGAAAGTAAACGCTCTTTAATTTTATTTGTTTGCCCTTACATCAGAAATAAATGAAATTCAATAAAACAACAATAAAATAAGAACTCTTAAAGGAAATTGGATTTTCCCCAATACCCAATAAAAAGGCCATGTTCTCGAGAACTAGTTTATCGAAATCTTTTTGGTGGAGACATCAACCCCCTTGTCATCTGGTCATTCTGAGAGAGGTCGATGAGATTTTGTTCTTTCCCTCCCACACCACAACGATGGTAAATGACCCCTGCCTTCCCCCATGATCAAATACAAAGAACGATGAAAAATCGATGCAATTTAATAAGCAATTACGGTACAAGAGTGTATGTCTGTCTTTTGTTATCGAAAATTGTTTTCTAGTCTTATGAGATTGAGTTTAGGTCTATAATAGTGATGACAAAGATCTCTTTATTTTATTGTTGACAGTCAATCTGGGTAAATTATTATTATTTAATATCATATAACACACTAGAATTTATTTATTTAATGACAATATATAAAAATATATAAATATCTATTATATATATATATAAATATATATATATATATATATATATATATATATATATATATATATATATATATATATATATATATATATATATATATATATATATATATATATATATATATATATATATATATTTCAGTGTAGAAAAATTCAGTTCTCTTTCAAAGTGGGTCAAGACACTACTCAGGAAGGTGGATGTACAAAGCACCAAAACCTACTTGATTGCCAGAAGACACTTAGAGGAGTTGAAAAGCGATTATTAGTAGCATTGACTAGTTTCATCCAGCAATCAAAGATGCTTTTATGTCTTTTGTAATTTCGATAGCGAGTGATTTTAAAAATTTCGTTAACACTTTAGTTTTTCCTCCCCTAAATATGTTGACTTAATGTTCACGATTTCATTATTTCCTTTATTTAAGTGACTCTTAAAATATACTTTAAGGGTGGTGGTTATAGAATACCCATCTATAGTTTTGAAACTAAAGCTTGATTTTATCTAATTCAGATGGTATCATTATATCTTTAGAATTGATATTTGTACGGCTAAGATCATTAAAAAAAAAATAGAGAGATCATTCATAGATTGGGTGAGTCAGGTCTGAATCCTGATCTTAGTTGCAATTAATTTGGATTATGGAACCGTATAATATCTTTAATTTTCATTTAAGTAGTGAGTGGGGCTAATCTTTCTCAAGGATGAAAGCAATCATTTTAGACTTACATTTCAGACTTAATGTTTGAATCCTGATCAAAGGTTGCAACTACCCTGGATTTTGGACCCGGATGATGTCATTAGGTTTGATATAAGTACTGTATGAGGCTAAGATTGCTCAAGAAAGAAAACAAGGATTTTAGACTTGAATGAGTTAGGTTCTAATCACATGTTACAATTAACTTGAATTTTGGACTCGGATGATGTCATTAGGTTTGATATAAGTACTGTATGAGGCTAAGATTGCTCAAGAAAGAAAACAAGGATTTTAGACTTGAATGAGTCAGGTTCGAATCATAATCACATATTACAATTAACTTGAATTTTGCACTCGGATGATGTCATTAGCTTTGATATAAGTACTGTATGAGGCTAAGATTGCTCAAGAAAGGAAACAAGGATTTTAGACTTGAATGAGTCAGGTTCGAATTATAATCACATATTACAATTAACTTGAATTTTTGACTCGGATGATGTCATTAGCTTTGATATAAATACTGTATGAGTCTAAGATTGCTCAAGAAAGAAAACAAGGATTTTAGACTTGAATGAGTCAGGTTCGAATCATAATCACATATTACAATTAACTTGAATTTTGGACTCGGATAATGTCATTAGCTTTGATATAAGTACTGTATGAGGCTAAGATTGCTCAAGAAAGGGAACAAGGATTTTAGACTTGAATGAGTCAGGTTCGAATCATAATCACATATTACAATTAACTTGAATTTTGCACTCGGATGATGTCATTAGCTTTGATATAAGTACTGTATGAGGCTAAGATTGCTCAAGAAAGGGAACAAGGATTTTAGACTTGAATGAGTCAGGTTCGAATCATAATCACATATTACAATTAACTTGAATTTTGCACTCGGATGATGTCATTAGCTTTGATATAAGTACTGTATGAGGCTAAGACTGCTCAAGAAAGAAAACAAGGATTTTAGACTTGAATGAGTCAGGTTCAAATCATAATCACTAACTAATTAGCAAATTTGAAGCCTCCCTTTCAAACCATTAAGTTCTAGAAAGTGAAGATCCAATCATTAGATCAAAAGTTATTCTGAGTGGTCCATTTTTTTCCTTGGTGCAATCTACATAAAATATAATGGATGGTAACGAGACACTTTGTATAACTTTATTACCTACAGAATCTGCTTTAGTTATTTGAATTATAACCACTACAATATTTCAAATTTTTAATTTTATTTTAAAAGTTTTATTTTCAAATTTTAACTACTTTTATTTTTCAATTTCATTCAGAAAAAAAAAATTATTTTGCATTCAAATTAAGTCAATTTAATACTTGGTTTAAAAAAATTTAACTAAGTCTGTTGCACACTTTTTTTTAAATATAAAATCAATATCAAGCCAGAACTTGGAAGATGGAAAGAAATTTTATTTCGGAAGAGACAATATTCAATTTTATACTTCCTAATAGCCCCGGAAAATAAAACACAAGTCTGCCACATTACTACTTGAATTTTAGACTCTTGTTTTTATTTTTATTTTCTTTCAAATTTTATTTATTTTTTCTTCTTCTCTATCAGCATTTATCTGCCTTCACTTTTTTTACTTTTCAGTTTTATTTAACTTTTTTTTTACTCCATTGAGGATTTAAACCATATTGTTCATTTTTTAAGGCTATATATTTAATGCAACATACTTTATTGATTTAAAACTTTTGGGAGTTTATATTTTCCACTGTTTTTTTTTTATATTTAATTTTCTTGTTTTTATCCTCTTCTTAAAATCATATAATTCTTTTTTAATTTAATAGTTTTTATTCTCTCTTTTGTGTATACTAAAAATAATCGCTTCTAAAAAAACTCGATTCATTTTCAAATATATTAAATCATAGTAGTAAAAAATTAAACATCTGTTATACAGTTATTTAAATTTGAAGAGTAAATCTTTTTTTTAAAAAATATTTTTTGAAGGAATCAAAGTTAATAATTTTTTAAAGATATTTTTCATTTTTTAGAATTTTTTTCAGTTTTTTATTTAATTATTTTTGTATTTTGATACGAAACAAATGGTTCTCATTAACTTAAACAAAAAATTAATATTATATAATAAAAATTCTTTTTCTTTTTCAAATGTGGTTATACTTCATGGTATCCATTAATTTTTGTCTCCATTTTTTCTTTTAAATTTATTTAACTTTTTAATATTTTTTGAATGAATTGAAATCAATAATTGTTCTTTTTCTCAATTAACAACCTGATCTAACGTCATCAATCACTTGCTTTTAAGAACAAGTAACGTGTTTGAGCACTTCAAATATTTTTTCCTAATCTACAGCGAAAGAACCATCTATTGACAAAATGCTGAGAGTTGAAGTAAACAAACAATGATTATAATATAATTAGATAAATTTTTTTTTAACAGAACTGTTTACACTTTTTACTGTATCAATATTTTCTTACTTTACGAAGATAAGAGAAAGGACAAAGAAATTCTTTCCTACATAAAATATATTTTTACAAAAATCAAAGAAATTTTGTTAATAGTTTTCTTATACTATACCTAGCCTATTTTATTATCTATGTTTTTAATAGTTAAATAGTTAACGTTTTTATCTGTACGTGTAAAATAAAGCGCAAATCGCATGGAAACTTGAATAATGCAAGTGAGTGTAATAGCTAAAACAATTTTAACAATCCATGCGTAAAGTAAATTGATTTAGGCTTATAGATAATGTTTTAAAAAATTCTAATTATTATTATCGAAGAGAAATATACATGCATAATATTGCATAGAAAAAAAAATCCGCATTATTTTAAAATTCCATTCTGCTTGAATTAAAAGTAATTATTATTATTATAGAATGATATCGGAAAATAAATCAAACAATCGTTGTGCAGTTGAATATATTCTATATATATATATATATATATATATATATATATATATATATATATATATATATATATATATATAAGGGGATTCTAATAGAACATGTAAGTAATTAGGGTAAAATTCCACACAAACAGATGTGATTTTCGAAAAATAACGCTGAATCAGCAGGCTCAATAAGTAAATAATTTTAAATATTATATAATTAATTATTCTGAATAGAATTATATATATATATATATATATATATATATAAATTTGATAAATACTGTATTTTTATCACGATAGCTTAGAGCACGGCATAAAAACCATTTATTAGATTTTATTTATTTTCAGTTTTTTTATTTTTTGGTAAATGTCTGATAATAAAAACTATTTTGAAAACCAGAATTTCCGATAAACCGTTACCATATGAGCAGCAAAATAACCAAGTGAATATTTTATATACCGTATATTTATGACCGTGTATTAGTTTATATACCGTATATTTTGATTTTACTATCCAGAATTATGATTCTTTTTAGCAGAAATGTTATTACCATACAGAGTAATTTTATTAAAATTTTTTCACCTCATATATAGTTAAAATTGTATATTTTCTTTACTTATATATGCTTAAAAACACGTTTACAAATAGATTTAAGTCTTGAATGTTTAGATTAATAATGAAAGATAAATGATTAGATATCTAAATATTATAGTCAATGCGTTTGTAGAATAGTATTTACTATTACAGGAATTGGATTTCTATCTATAGAGCATTCCCATAGATGGAAGGCAATTCTACTGGTAATGATCGACTAGTTACGTCAGGGACAATCATGGATTCATTGGAAATTCCTAAATTAGGAATGTGCAAAACAGGTTTAACTAAAAAGCTTTATTCTGGCTTGCAAAGCCTATTATATGCCTGCACACATTACATGCTTTTTGGTTTTGTGTATTTAAGTTAAAATATAAACATACATACATGCTATGCATGAGTAGATGATTTCTCTTTAAACTCTCATACAGTGGGAAAGGCATTTTTTTTTTTTAAATTAAATGTTTTAAGTAAGTTTAATAATTAAAGGCCTTTTATAATAATTAAACAGATGAATAGATAAATTATTGTTATATTTTACTTAAATTTTGCAGCATTCCTTATCAGTGCGATTTTGGTTACATCGGACAAATTGGACGCGCTTAAACATTTTGACTTTAAAGATATGATTGAAACGTCAGTTAAAAAGAATTCGAACTCAAAAAATCAGCAACAGCAGAATATTGTTAGAATCTTGGGCATAAATTCAATTTCAACAATATCAGAATTATTTAAACCCCAGTCACATCAGCTCATTTTGATACCCTGGAATCTCGTTTTATACCTATGAATGATGATTCCCTTGTTGACGACATTAGTACTTTACTCACTCTCCATAGCGCTTGAAAAATGCATTCATGCTATTGAAATGATTAGCCCCTCTCGACCAATATCAATCGTCTGACGGATACCGAATGAGAAAAATATTTACGAAAAAAATTCGTGAATCAATCGTTTGACGGATACCGAATGACAAAAATATTAGTGAAAAAAATTCACGAATCAATCGTCTGACGAATACCGAATGACAAAAATAGTGGTGAAAATAATTGGTGACTCAATCGTCTGACGGATGCCGAATGACTAAAATATTGATGAACAAAAGTTGTGAATCAATCGTCTGATGGATGCCGAATTACAAATGTATTGGTGGAAATAATTCGTGAATCAGTCGTCTGACGGATACCGAATGACAAAAGTATTGGTGGAAATAATTCGTGAATCAGTCGTCTGACGAATACCGAATGAAAAAAGTATTGGTGGAAATAATTCGTGAATCCGTCGTCTGACGAATACCGAATGACAAAAATATTGCTGAAAATAATTCGTGAATGGAATAAAACCATCTGATTTGGTGAAAGCTTTCTAATTTACTGAAGTTTAGATAAAGCTCTCTTTTGACGCAGATGGGACACCAATGTCTTTTTTATATATTTTTTTCTGTCACCTTACATAGAAGTAAAAATATATTTTGGTATTTTTTAATTATAAAAACACAGTCTAATAGTTATTAATCTGTTAGAATATCAAAATTATATTTGTATTAAAATATAAGTTCTAAAAGAGTCATTGGCATTTTTTTTCTTTTATATTCAAAAATTTATTAATAATTGATTTTGTAAATTAAAAATAAATAAATTGTAAATACGAGCATATTTGAAAAATTATTGCTTGGAAGTAAGCCGTGTGTGCAAGATTTTACCTTCATCTCAGAAAAAGACGCTCTTGTCTCATTCTGTATTTCATAACTATTAATCATTGAAATACTAAATATAAGATTTTTTACTTTATTTGACCAAAATTAATATAAAACAAGTAATATAAAAGATATTAAAGTCAATTCCTACATAGGTCAACAAAGAAAAATGTTTCATTTTAGTTATTTTTTATTAAATAATTAAAAAAATTTCTCCCATATAAAACTATAAAATTAATTAATTTAATTTATATATATATATATATATATATATATATATATATATATATATATATATATATATATATATATATATATATAGCACAAAAAAATAAAGAGAAAAAGAAAAACGAAGAAAATTAATAAGTTATATTAACTGCGCATAAGCTGCAAGTATATAGAACTCATAAAATATTCTAAAAATTTGAGAAAAAAATGGAGAAAAAAAATATTAAAAATCTGGAAAACAAAATAAAGAAAGGATATAATCTCTTCATCAGCTATTGATACAATATTAGAAAGCACTCCTTTTTGCGGATATAATCGTGTGAACTGATGAAGAGATTATAACCTTTCTTTATTTTGCTTTCCGGATATTTAATTTATTTCCCTCCATTTTTCCTCAATTTTTAAGAATATATATATATATATATATATATATATATATATATATGTAGGAGAGTGTGAACTCATAGTAAGAATCGAAAAAAAGGCGCGCGTGCTATCAGATAATTATAAAAGTATAAATTTGGGGACGTGGTCCACACCTGCTACCACGTAATGTTCTTTATTGAATTTATCTGACACAGCAAAAGTTAAATAATTAAATATATAAATGTGCGCAATATTCTATTTTTTTTTTTGTTCAAATAGAGCTATAAGTTAGAAATTATCACTGCTGATATTCTCTTAAAATATGTGGAAAACTGAAATGCTTATAGTAAAATTAAAACAATAGCAAACGTTTAACCAATCAGAAAATTCCATTTCGTTTTTCGATCATCCCTATTTAATTAATGATTAATTCATTTGAAAATAAACCTGTATTAACATCAAGTGTCATCCACTACTAGTTCAAAAAATGTTTTTGAACTTGAGTGGATGAATAAAAAGTATTTTATGAACGATTGAAAATTTGAACAAGATATAGGGAGAGCGTGAACTAAAGAAAGAATTGAATAATGAAAAAAAGTATGAAAAATATATTTAATAACAATTTTGCCATTAAAGGGCTAACAACCAATTCAGATAACTATCATATCAAAAATCTTACAGAACCCAGTTCTGAAATATATAAATATATGATATAAAACTGTACCACCTAAAAGTATACCTTTGACAGCGTTTGATAATTTTCTCGAGAAAGATTTCTTTTGATAAAGTACTTAATAAAGTACTTACATAGATTTATTTTCTTTGTCACATTAATTAGTTATTAGCACGACTGAAATTTAAAAACTTCTTGATACATATTAGCTGCCTCTATTGGGAAATCAATTTTGAACAGAGCCTAATAAGCGAGAGGGTATTTTTCAAATCAATTTTTCCACTCAAATGCTAAAGATTAATGAGTTTTAATAGCGACATTAACATCGCAGAAATTTAATTTAATGGATAACAAAAAAGAACTTTGAAACTTTTCCACAGGTTTTAATGAGAGGAAATGTAATAAATGGGAGTATTATAAGATAAAAACTTTCCATTTAGTCAAAATATAAAGTAAAAAAAATAATAATAATTACGTCGGTTATTTTGGTTGTGAAATATGGCTCAGTTTATCAATTTGTTTCACTTATTTTTATTTTCCTATTTTTTAAGAGAATGTAAGATACATATTTAATAAAAATATAATGCTACCCATAATAAATTTTTTCTACTTATTGTTTGATACTGAAAAAACTTTTTTTTTACTTTTTAAATTAAACTTTTAAAAAATAGATGCTGCATTTACTTACAACATTTATTTGTAAACCTATGATGCACAAAATAAGAAATTGGCATACCTTAATACCTTTTTTATAGTTGAATTAATTACCTGTACGCCAGGTTGCGCACGAGACCACAAGATCCCCGCCGGTCAAGAGCTACTTTTCTTGCACTCTCCTAACTTGGTCATCCCAGGTCGTTTCGTTCCTTTATTATCATTTGTATTTAGGTTAGCTTCAGCTGTCCTCTTTTCCGTTTTCCATCGGGGGCCCGCATGTGCCCTTTCCAATGATTATACAATGGTTAAATCCAATGA
This sequence comes from Parasteatoda lunata, assembly GCA_949128135.1. Classification (NCBI taxonomy): domain Eukaryota; kingdom Metazoa; phylum Arthropoda; class Arachnida; order Araneae; family Theridiidae; genus Parasteatoda; species Parasteatoda lunata. The sequence goes on from OX421977.1 coordinate 81,601,363, forward strand.
TTAGGCCACGGTGGCTAAAAGGATAGAGAGTTCGCCTCCCAACAAGATGACCCAGATAAGAATCCTAGCGATGCCGGATAATACGGAATCTGCTCCCGGCTCGCACCGATGGCAGTGCTGACGCAAAATATCCTCAGGGATAGACTGATCATGGGTTGGAATCCTCTTACATTCGAACTAACCATGAGAGGTTTTCGAGGTTTTCCTCACCACGAAACGCTAATTCGGGTTAGTTCCATCAAAGTGTCTTCCACAAATGCTAATTTCTCTGAACGCTTCCAGGAGTTTCCTGGCCTTCTAGTTTGGGTTTAAAATAAAATAGCTACGGAGTTGAATATTAATAATTGTTAACTCAGAATTGAGTCATCTGTCCAATGTTGGTTGTGAAAAAAAACAATTATATATTGATTAGATTTTAAAAAACTGGATTGCAAATGAATGTGATTTTTAGATTCTAAAAGAACTTATTTAAAGCTGAAGAATAAAAAATCATTCCTTTGGAATTCTTGATCTTCGAAATGAAGGAGCCGGGGATAGCAAGTATCTAGAAAATCCAGTTAAGTCTGAAAAGATGTTGAAAGTTATGTTTCCATTGATGCTAAATTTAATTCTTGCTTATTTCGCCGAATTTCCGTATCTGTTAAAGTGAATAAAAAAAAATGTTGCTCACAATTCTTTCAACGAACAATTTCTTCAATTTTTTTTTTAAACTATTCTATTATTTATTCTATTTTTTCAACTAACTATTTCTCTTTTTTAAACTAACAATTCTACGAAAAATGATTAAAAAGAATTTAAAAAAATATTTAATATAATAGAGATTTAATTATTTATGAATTGTAAATCGCACAGATTTTTTTTACTACTTTTTTACCTACTAGGCACAAAAACTCCCTCCATGGGAACAACTGCTCTTTATTTTTTTCAGCTTCCTCTTCATCAACTAATTTAAATTTTACAATTTCATCACTAAGTATCAACTTTGATTATCTTATATTTACTTTTATAAGAAGGAAAAATCTTTATTAAGATTTAAAATTTTATAGTGGAGATATGCATAATGAGAAAAAATTTCTATTCCTTTTCTGAACAAAATCCTTAAAAATTATTTTTTAAGGATTTTGTAATTATAATTGCGAAAGTCTTTAAAAGTTAGTCATCTTAAATACCAGTTCAAAACTGGTATTTAAGATTATTACAAAAAGTTGATAAGAACCTTCCTGTTGGTCTATCATAATATTGCGCTTTGGGAGGATGTATGAATTAAAAACTAAGCTAATTAATTATTTTGTGCAAATTCTTTTATTATTTTGCTTTACAGGTACAGTGCGTAAAGTAAAAAACGGACCACCGTATATAACTTTTGATATAATGAGCAGATCTTCACTTTCTAGGACTCACTCTTAATAACCAGAGGGGAAGACTTCAAATATGCTAAATAATAAATGCAGATGATATTTTAAGTTACGAAATAAAACATAAAAACGTACTTTTTCTGAATAAACATACCTTTTTTTATGGATTCGAATTTCTGACCCCCAAAATGTATCGATTAGCCACTATCTGGGAAATAAGGTCTCAATAATTTTATCAGGAGAGTGCTCCAAAGTTTGGACCTCTTAATGTTAATATAACTTTTTGCGTATTTCGCTATCGCTCGAAAACTTTTTTAGCGAATTTAAAAATTTTTGCACAGAATTATACATAAAATTCATTTATTCGCAGATAATTTCCTGCAAAAAATAACTTTTAGTGAATATTTATTATTTTTTATTATTGTATTCAAAAAGGGTCGACAAAATTGTAAATTGTAAGGTGCGCAATTTTTTAAGTCATTTTAAAGATTATAATATAAAATGTCAAAATATATATTTGGTACAAAAATTGAATTAATGTCGAAATCCATAATACAAAATTTGTCGAATAGTTCCTAAGAAATTTAATTTCAAAAAAGTCAGATGTCATTAAGATTAAGACACATAACCTCGAATCATTATGATTGAGACGCAGAACGTGAAGATGCGATCGTTAGCTCAAAAGTTATTCGGGGTGGTCCGTTTTTTATTTTGCACACTGCACATTGTTAAACGCAATAATTTTAAAAACAAAAACAAAAAATACATATATTGTCATATGATAAAGTGACACCGAATGGGTTAAACTAGGTAATTTTAAACGCTAAAAATCTGAAATTTTAACAAAATGGTCGAAACTGTTTTTCAATCTTTTAGCCCAAATCCAATAAACGCATTATAAAAGCTTTTATCTTCGAAAATGGATCAACTTAATTCATTGTTTCGGCAAATAATGAACATTAGTAGATACCCATTCATCGAATTCTCAAAAACCATCCGTGTAAATACCCAATACAAGTATTAAATAATAATCACTAAGAAAAATATATGGTTATTACTCATATAAGTAAAAGTATTTTGTAACTCAGACAGGAAGGTAATTCGGCATTCAGTTGAAACAAATGGTCCTAGACGATTATTTTTGACAAGCTCGTAAATTTGCTTGTCGCATAGCAATTCAATCAAGCACATGCCCACCTAAAAATATATATCTTATCTACCTTATTGCAATTTATAGCTGTCATAAGCACAGAGTCATCGAGAAGAGAAAAAAATTGCTCTTTTCTGATTCAAACTGAGATTGTCATATTAAAGAAAAATGTCACTGTAAAGCAGTCAAAGAATCGATTTCTAATTTTTATCAAGTTCAAAGATCAAGCATTCCGAATTATTTTTATTTATTTATATATATATATATATATATTTTTTTTTTTTTTGTTAAGGGATGTCTAAATTTTATTTTCTCCAAACGGTATTATTCTGATAAAAAAAGAAGAAGAATGAGATAGAAATGTATGGTTTACAGTGCTCAGCACAGGAAATTAGTTTATTCTGTTCAGGAGCCACCCTGCCTTAGTTGTCTCGCCGTTCCTCTAAACATCTTGTCGCGTTTTCGAATTATACTGTAACCTGAAATGAATCAATGTGATGCTCTTTTTTTAATGTGTGCTATATGATATTTGACTTGATTCGGGCTTATAAGCTACCTTTGTAATGAACACACAGAGACAGCATATGTGTAACAAAGCAATAAAAACTAAGTATACTATCACTACATTTCAAAATTAGTTACAAAATTAGTTTACAGACATTCCGTTAAAATACATACTAGTTAAGAAGAATTCAAGAAAATGTACATTTCTACCACCTCCTTATATTTATTATTGTTATTAATTGAAATAACAAAACTCCTTTGGTGATCGAAAATTACCTGCAATTGTACATACATAAAAATACATACTAGTTAAGAAGAATTCAAGAAAGTGTACATTTCTACCACCTCCTTATATTTATTATTGTTATTAATTGAAATAACAAAACTCCTTTGGCGATCGAAAATTACCTGAAATTGTACATATTAGTACATTCATAAAAATACATACTAGTTAAGAAGAATTCAAGAAAATGTACATTCCTACCGTCTCCATATATTTATTATTGTTATTAATTGAATTAACAAAACTCCTTTGGCGATCGAAAATTACCTGCAATTGTACATACTAGTACATGCATAAAAATACATACTAGTTAAAAAGAATTCAAGAAAATGTACATTTCTACCACCTCCTTATATTTATTATTGTTATTAATTGAAATAACAAAACTCCCTTGGCGATCGAAAATTACCTGAAATTGTACATACTAGTACATACATAAAAATACATACTAGTTAAGAAGAATTCAAGAAAATGTACATTCCTACCGTCTCCATATATTTATTATTGTTATTAATTGAATTAACAAAACTCTTTTGGCGATCGAAAATTACCTGCAATTGTACATACTAGTACATTCGTAAAAATACATACTAGTATACCTTTGGATTGTTATACCTTTGGAGGTCCCATGGTCAAAGGCCCAGATCGCATAATCTTAAAAGTTGGAAACTTGAGTGGCAGGGCTCCAAGAAAGACATACAAACCTATAGTTGCTTTAAAGATCCCTCTATTAAAAGACTGCAGGCCGTAAAGACTTACAGGTCGTATTTGAACCAATTACTCACAGGACGCGGAGTGTTTGGGGAATACACTGTTTAATAAAAATCTTAATTGCAACTATTGTGGTGACACTCAAACTATATAACACTTGATTCAACACTGTCCACACTTCCAGACAGTCCGTGGAAAATAACTTTCAGAACAAGATATGCATCAATTCTTTGCAAAGTTGGCCTGTAGGAATATTGTTAAAAACATTATTAAAATTACTTTGGAAGATATTCTGACCGACTTCTGATTCTCGGAGCCTGAAGATACTGCTGTAGTGATGTTTTTAACTACACTGGCTTTAAACAATTTTTACTTTTGATTTTAGATTGCCCTTCATTTTAATTGATCTGTGTGTTTTATGGATTTTAATTGCTACAAGCTTCTTATAGTGTTTTAGTGTGATTTCATTGATTTTATTTAGACTTCTACAATTGTATTTTACTACTATTGTCTTTTACCAATTCTATTACTTATTTTATTGATGTTTATTGCCACGGTTTTAACTTTTTTCCCTTTTTAGCTTTTTAAATTCATCATTTTAATACGGCCTGTTGACTTTTGGTATTGCCGAATGCTTTTGTAGGATCTAACTCTTCCTATGGGATTGATCCTGACTCCTTTCGGATATTTTACAAATTTTACTTTTCTAGTTTTTCTGGCCTTGTTGCCGATTCTTTATTTTTTTTAAAATCATTTTTACCTATTTACTCCTGGGACGCACTTTATGCCCTGTAATTCACACTTCGTAATTCACTATATAGGTCTGTTGGCCTGTTTACTATTTGATAAATTAAACTTATTTTAAAAATGATTTCACCTAATTATTAAATTGCACTAAATCTAAAATCTGGATTGTGTATTTTGTACTCACATGTAAATTTAATATTGCTAGCTATAAGCACAACTACTGTAGCTCACGTATACTTGTGATGTTTTAACAAAATTTTTTTGTTATACCCTCATACCCAGTTTGTCTCAGACTGTTGCCTGCTTTATATCTGTATTTTTAGAGCCTTTTAATAAATGCCACCATGGGGCTTGCCAGGCCCCCAGTCGGCACAGCCGGTGAGAGCTTGTGTCCCCTCGTCTGGGTGGGTCTGCCGCGGCGACGGGTCAGATTAAATTTTCGTATGCCTTTAATAGGCCAGGGCGATGATTTTACACCCTTATTATTCTTATTATTAAATCAATCTTTCGAACGTCTTTATTTATGGAACTACTCGAATAAACTAAAAAGAATCCAATTTTAAAAAGCCTTTATTTTTAATTTTTCAAGAATAGTGCAACAGATATCCCTTAAAGTTTGTATTCTGTTTTCTAAAAATTTCTTACTTTAGGACGATAAAAAAAGATGTGTGTGCTTTACAATTCAAAACTTTTCGACAACTGCTGAATAAAATAATCATAAGTATTAATTAATTGTTAAAAAATAAGTTTGTACTTTGAATTTACTTAAAATGAAAGATTTTTATAGCGTACAAAATATTTTGATCCCCTTTAAAAAGAAATCTCGTGATTTAGAGAAATACACAAAAAGTGAAATTAACATGAATGGGTCCATATTTTCGATATCCCTCCTGACCAAAACATCGAGCAATTTCCCCTTAGATAAATGTTATCGAAAGCAATTTATTGGACGATATTTCGCATAAAACATTCTTCACCTTACGTAGATAAGATATGAAAGAAAGTTTCAAAAAAAAGTATCTTTAAGAACAAAAAGCTAAGAAACGAGTAATGAAGGATGAAATGGTGTTTTCTTTCGTTAATCAGGTCCAGTCCTAAAACACGGTTGAATGATATCCTCAGGCCGTAAAGAAAAGGACAGGTTTCTGTTTGTTTTGACACATTACCGCCAGAGAGAAATCCTTTTTCATTCTCATCAGTCAGTGTTTTTGTTTCTTAGTTTATTCCCCCCTAATGGGGAAACTCTATATCTTTATTTAGTTTGTGACGTCCTCTTTATGGTGGAGGTGTTGATTTCTCCAAGGGACTTCTGTTATTCTAAGAAAGAACACTTTTTTTGTTCCCTGTTAGAAGGGACATAGAGTTACTTTCTGTTAGTTAATTGTGTTATTTTTCAAGAGTTTCTTAATCAGTTTGGTTGTAATTAAATTTTAAATACGGAGCTTGAATGTGTTTCAAGCAAGGATTTTGTTACAATAAATTCTGATGACAGTTACTGAGTAACAAAGCTAAAATCAGTACAGAAGTCCTTTAAAAAAAAATGGAACGATTTATGTTACAGAAATATGCTCGTTTTGTAGAATAACTGTGGCTTCTAATCACCGATATTTGTAGAAGGGATAGCCTAGTTGATAGAACGTTGGGTTCGTGAATCTGTGAGTTCGAATCCCGGGGACCTAAGGATACCCATGTTTTAAATGGGGACTGGTTCACTTTCAATATGTTGAGGTCAAAAAGTTCTCTAAGTTCCCGTTACAAATCAAATCAATACCTCTGGGGGTACTGAATTGGAGATTGATCATCCTCTGGTTCAGGTCAAAAATTGCGATATGTGGATAAATGGAGTATGAATGGTCCACTCTGTAAAACTGGTTGTGGCGTATGTGTGCCTTAAAGTCTCATTCTTGGTCAAAGACTGTCACCCCTCTTCCTTAAGTTCGCTTAGTTTCCCATAGCAGGCTTGCTGTTATTGACAAGATGGGTTAAAAACAACAGCAACCAATGTCTATATCTTATCCTGAGATAGAAGCAGAATATGTAGTAGGAGTATAGGAGCATACAGTATGTATAGGAGTATGTAGTAGAAGTATAGGAGTATGTAGTAGGAGTATAGGAGCATATAGTATGTATAGGAGTATGTAGTAGAAGTATAGGAGTATGTAGTAGGAGTATAGGAGCATATAGTATGTATAGGAGTATGTAGTAGAAGTATAGGAGTATGTAGTAGGAGTATAGGAGCATATAGTATGTATAGGAGTATGTAGTAGAAGTATAGGAGTATGTAGTAGGAGTATAGGAACATATAGTATGTATAGGAGTATGTAGTAGAAGTATAGGAGTATGTAGTAGGAGTATAGGAGCATATAGTATGTATAGGAGTCATATAGTTGAATGGACATGCAAAAGGGGATTATTATTTCTTATAATTCGGTCACAAATACGTCGAGGGATTTCTCTGGTTGATTAAGGGCAAAACTCGAGATTGCAAGCTCAGTATTTTTCCATCTAAAATTAGAACTAAAATGCTAAATGTTAACTACCAATTGTTAGAACGTGTACAAGTAATCTATCTAATAGTTTCCTAAATAGCTTCAAGTTAAAAATCTATTTAGTTAAAATTATAAAGCATTTTGCTTGTAGGATAAACATTGTAATCTATTAGATAAGCATGCATTCATTAAGATTGTCAATGTATTTTTTAAACTACAAAAACGAACAATTAGTCAAATATGCATTATAATTTATAAACAACAAGAGTTCATAATTTTCCTTTACTATTCAAATATCCTAAGAATCTGTAGTAAAATATTCTATTCCCTCACATTTCTCTTTAAGCTCCGTCTAAGCGTTTAACTAGAAAAGGAAACTACAAAAGAAAATTTTACATCTGATCCCTTGAAGCTGCTGCATATAGTATTCAGCCTTACCATCCCAAGGAGTACTACTCTAAACTTGTAGAGTTTACTAAATTTGTGCGTCAACTCACGTATAACCTCTAGATGCCTGCCTCGGGTCGGCCAGCCCTTCATTACCATAGAAATTGCTTCGCAGTTTGCCCTATCCCCCCATTTTCTATTGACCATCTCTCAGATACAGAAGAGGGTATGAGTTCACAAGAGATCCTAGACATCACTAGTTGAATGGGAAACACCTAGATTCCATTGCTGGCTTCCGTAGGCTCGTGAAGAAAACAGAGAGAATATTGATCATGTTAATGACTGGAATAAAGATACTAAAATACTATTCATTGTTAGGAAGTTTGCATTACGAAACATTTATAATAGACCGCGAATTTCAATGTGTTATTGAGTAAATGACCGGAATAAAAAAATACTGAAATAATGTTTAATGTATTTAGTTTATATAAGAAAAGGTTACATATTGAAACACTATTATTTATTATTATGTTATTAAGGTAAATTACAGGGAAAAATCGAAATAATTCTCATTTTATTTAGGGTATATTAGAAAACAAAGAGAAAATTAATGGCTGTTAGAAAAATACTAAATTATTATTTATTTTTAAAAAGTTTGCACTTGGAAACATTTATAATAGACCACGAATTTCAATGTGTTACTGAGTAAATGACAGGAATAAAGATACTGAAATAATGTTTAATGTATAATGTATTTAGATTATATTAGAGAATGACACAAATAGAGATAGTAAAATTTTGTTGTTAAGGTTACATTTTGAAACACTTTTATTTATTATTATGTTATTAAGGTAAATTACGGGGAAAAATCGGAATAATTCTCATTTTATTTAGGGTATATTAGAAAACAAAGAGAAAATTAATGGCTGTTAGAAAAATACTAAATTATTATTTATTTTTAAAAAGTTTGCACTAGGAAACATTTATAATAGACCACGAATTTCAATGTGTTACTGAGTAAATGAAAGGAATAAAGATACTGAAATAATGTTTAATGTATTTAGATTATATTAGAGAATGACACGAATAGAGATAGTAAAATTTTGTTGTTAAGGTTACATTTTGAAACACTTTTATTTATTATTATGTTATTAAGGTAAATTACGGGGAAAAATCGGAATAATTCTCATTTTATTTAGGGTATATTAGAAAACAAAGAGAAAATTAATGGCTGTTAGAAAAATACTAAATTATTATTTATTTTTAAAAAGTTTGCACTAGGAAACATTTATAATAGACCACGAATTTCAATGTGTTACTGAGTAAATGACAGGAATAAAGATACTGAAATAATGTTTAATGTATTTAGATTATATTAGAGAATGACACGAATAGAGATAGTAAAATTTTGTTGTTAAGGTTACATTTTGAAACACTTTTATTTATTATTATGTTATTAAGGTAAATTACGGGGAAAAATCGGAATAATGCTCATTTTATTTAGGGTATATAAGAAAACAAAGAGAAAATTAATGGCTGTTATTAATTAAAGAGAGACAATGGCTGTTATAAAAATACTAAATTATTATTTATTTCATAAAGTTTGCATTATGAAACAATTATAATAGACCACAAATATCAATCTGTTATTGAGTAAATAACCGGAATAACGATACTGGTTTAAAGTATTTATATCAGAAAGTAAATATGGTAAAATGTTGTTATAAAGGTTACATTTTGAAACATTTATTATTATTTTATTAACGTAAATTATCGGGAAAAACCGGAATAATGGTCGAATTATTTAGGCTATATTGAGAATTAAAAAGAAAATTTAATGGCTGTTGGAAAAATACTAAATTATTATTCACTTTTATAAAGTTTACATTATGAAAAATTTTTAATAGACTGCGAATTTACATTCAATGTGTTATTAAGTAAATAATCGGAGTAAAGATACTTTGCTGTTTAACGTATTTAAATTATATTTGAAAAAAATAATAAAAAAGATAATTATACATTGTTATAAAGGTTACATTTTGAAACGTTATTATTTACTATTAAATATTATGTTATTGAAGTAATTCCGGAAAAAACTGAAACAATATTTTCAGGTTATATTAAAAAATACTAAAACCTTAATAGTTGTATGAAATATATAAAAGAATATTATTTATTTTCGTAAAGTTTAGATTATGAAACATTTATAAGAGGCCGTGAATTTATATTCAATGTGTTATTGAGTAAATGACCGGAATAAAGATACTTCATTGTCTACTGTATTTAGATAATATTAGAAAATAACAAAAATAGAGACGGTAAAATTTTGTTATGAAGGTTGCATTTTGAAACACAATATTTATTATTATGTTATGAAAATAAATTACCGCAATAATGCTCAATATATTAAGTTTATATTTGAAAACGTTAAACCAATTAAGAAAGATTCTAGAATATTATTTATTTTTATAAAGTATATTATGAAACATTTATAATATGACGAAAATTAAGATTCAATTTGTAATTAAGTAAATGATGAGAATAAAGTTGCTAAACTATTGTTTAATATATTTAGATTATGTAAGACAGTAACATGAATAGACATTGTAAGAATTTGGTATAAAAGTTACATTTTGAAACACTAAATGTATTATTATGTTAATGTAGTAAATTACCGGAAAAATACTTAATATATTTAGGTGATATTAGAAAACACTAAAACACTTAATAGCTGAAAGAAATATACAAGAATATTGTTTATTTTTATAAACTTTCATTATCAAACCTTTATAAGGATGCCGTAAGTTTTCATTCAATGTGTTAAATGTCTAGAATAAAGACAATCAAATAATGCCTATTATAACATTTATGCTTTCTGTCATTGACAATCTAAACATACTATACGGCGTATGTTATATTTAGATTATATTTTAAGTTGCCTTATACGATTATATAATGATACTAAATTGATACCCAATTATGGTTCCATTCTTTGTCATTATTTTGCCGTTTTGCCTTTCACAGTGAATTTAAAGATACCAGATCCATTTTTTTTATTATTATTATTGTGTGTTGCCTTTTACGGTGGCTTTAAAGTTATTGGATTTGGATAAACAAGTTTCCAAAAATTCATTTCATTAATTAAATATTAACTATTAACTTAATTTATTAAATATTAACTTAAACTCAGTACCATCCTCATGAAATAAAACAATAAAATATTATTCAAGTACTTTTTCATAATATCATCTTTGATTAAACTAATTTCATAAATGTGTGTAAAAATAATTCAATTCGCTTTCTGAGTTCCCGAGATATAGTGAAATATGCAAAATGTAAAATTGTTATTATGGGAACCAAACTTTCGACTACCCTCTGACTACATTTTAATAGACTATCCAAGTTCTTGGACGAAGACTGATTGATATTGATGGAAACTTGTTTTGCTTTGAGCTTGGATTGTGTAAACGATCATCCAAGTACTTGGTCCAAGTTCTTGGACGATAGTAGAGCATTTTTTACTTTCCATCCAAGTTTTTTCTCCCTTAACCAATCAGCGTCTTAGATTGTGTGACGTCAACAAGCTAGATTACGTCATTTTGTTGCTGTTTTCATATATTTTAGTCCAAATAAATTGATCTGATATGGTTTATTTGTGTTATTATGATTTTATTTGAATTTATTTAGTAATTTTAAACTTATGTAAGAATTTTTTTATAATGTTGAATATTAACAATGCGCATGCGCAAGTTTTTCTTTAGACCAATCAGTGATATTCAAGAACTTGGACAGTGTCGACGAATCATCCAATTTCTTGGACAGAGAATATCACTCAAACTTCTCGGATTCAAGAACTTGAAGCGTGTAAGCTGGCCTTAAGTTTGTCAAAGAAAAGTATGTTAATTCAGAGAAGTTATAAGTAGCACTAATAACAAATCCCTTATAGTATATAAAATCGACACCTAGTAAGAGAAAATCCCATCATTAGAGCTACAGTTATTTAAGGTTATATTTTATTTTTGCCAATTTTTGATTGAAAAAAAAATAATATTAAATTTTTTCTATTTTTAAAAATCTTTATCGGACTCAGTATAACTCCGCTATTATGAAAAAAATGGGATAGAAAATTACATGCTCATAAATAAATTCTATGCTACGTGGATTTAATTCGCTATCACGTCAAAATTTACCAATGCTACACTTTTATAAGTCAATTATTCATAAAATTAGGTCAATACTCTATCATAAGTCTAAATAATAATTAAACTGAAACAAATAAATAGAAAAACATCTTGAATATTTCAACATCGAAATCTCGAACACAAACGATTGTCGATACGATTATCGATTATTCTTTTAATAAGTCTTCCTGATGCATATAGTGATAAAGCAATCACCTATGCAACTTCTTTCTAAGAAAAGACTAGAAATAATCCTTTTTCAAAATTGAAAAAGGATTGGGATTCAGAAATCAATACGCAAAATGATACATTTTAGTCAAGGGCTGACAATGCAAAGAAGAAAGGATTTTAATATTATTTAGTACCTCAAAGACAACCAAAGTAGATCAATTTTAATAAGAAATGTCGTCTGTAAAAAGTATCAAAAGTAGTTTTTGACTGTTGCCACTTTTCAAGTTAAAAAGATAAATATTTTTATCATTATAGAGAGTGGATATGGCTTTCTGAATGTAATGTTTTGAGTACGATCATCTTTAAAGTGGAACTTTTAATATGTGTTCGAATTTAAATAATGGAATTACTGTACAATAAGCCAACAATCTTAGAAATTAATTCAAAATGATGTTATAATAAGTCTACATGGAATTCTAACTGACATAAAATAAACTTCAAGAATATCTCAGCTTTGAATTTAATGTAGAGATGGTTTTCGATATGATTATAGATTAATCGATTATTCTTTAAATATGTCTTATTAGACATGGTGATAAAGCAAGTAGACAACTTCCATCCAGACAGAGACCAGAAGTAGATGCATCAATCATTTATGAAGGAAAAAAAAAAGGATTAGGATTCAGAAATCGATTTATAAAACTATGCATTATCGCCCGAGGCTGACAAAATGCAAAGAAAAAAGGATTTCAGCATTATTTAGTGCAAAGACAACCAATGTAGATCAATTAAATTAAGAAAAGTCGTCATCAAAAAGAGTAAAGACCAGCTTTTGACTGTTGCCATATTTTAAGTAAAAAATTATTTTATCGTTACGGAATGGATATGACTTGCGAATTGTTTGCGTATAATATTCTTCAAAATAAGACTATATTACGGGCCCAAATTTTAAAATTACAGAATTGTTAATTTTAAAAAATGCAAAACATCTCATTTTAATGTAAACATCCGCTGTTATTTTATAACTCTTAATTTGATTATTATTTTAAATTGCCTAAATCCAGTACACATATTTAAGAATGTAAAAAAAAACTACACAAAAACTACAAGCTACATCACAATAATTCAATAATCATTTAAATTAAATCAATATGATGTTATACTAAGTCTACATGAATTTCAAACTGACGCAAAATAAACTTATAGGATATTTCAGTTTTGAATCTCAAATAGAAACGGTTGTCGATATGATTATCGATTATTCTTTTAATAAGTCTTCCTAGACATGGTGATAAAGCAAGTATACAACTTCCTTCCAGACAAAGACTAGAAGCAGATGCATCAATCATTTTTGAAAAAGGATTAAGATTCAGAAATCGATATACAAAACTATACATTATCGCTCGAGGCCGACAATGAAAGAAGGTGAAAGGATGAGAACATTATTTAGTGCCTCAAAGACGACCAGTATAGATTAATTTTGTTGAGAAATGTCGTCGGCAAAAGTGTCAGAAGCAGCTTTTGACTGTTGCCACTTTTTAAATATAAAGATAAATGTTTTATCGTTACGGAAAGTGGATATGGCTTTAATTTTCATTCAGACGGGGAAAAATTTATAATATAAGAACGAGCTTCGTTTTTGTTTAAGTTTAGAAAACTCTGTGATGTTTTCAAGATAGTATTGACAAATTTCCTTAATTTAAAATTGAAGAAAAGTTTTATTTATCTTTCATTTTAGTATGGCAAAAGACAGCTAAAAATAAACAATGCATTAAAATTGTATTGTTATTTTAATAATGCAACGGTACAAGCATATTATATGAAATTTTATTAAATAATTATTCATTTAATTTAATCAAAGATAAAGAACAAAAAGATATTCATTTTTGAAGCATTTAGTAGCTGACAGATTTTACAAAATATACTTTTTTTATATTATTTATAACGTTATAAAATTAACAATAATTTTTAGTTTTTAGTATTAATTTTTTTACTACTAGTAGTGGAAATAAACAGCAAATATGGCCCGTTTGTATTTTTCTTTTAGCATATAAAAATATAACATTTTAATTTTAAATCTAATCCAAATGGCTAGCGAATACAAAGGTTGAATATTGGGCATAGTTTAATATATTATATATTAACATAAGCTCTAGCTTTAAAGTTTACTCTGAAAATTTTTCATAGTTTTTCACAAATACTATAAAATAAGAGTTATAATAAAACAAATATTCATGAAGACATCTCTCATTGTTCTCAAGCTTCTGTCAAGTTCTATTGTCTTCTAGGCTATGTTCAAAAGTATGGAGTTAGAGAGTTATTATATAAGAGCAATACGAATGGCTTTAATGTAAATGCAAAGAAACAGCTCATTCGAATAGAGTAGGGGAGAGTTAGGTCAATTGTAACATTTTTTACTTAACTATTTTTAACTAACAAAAAATCCAATATATTATTAGTATTAATTGACAGACGAGTAAAGTAGACCATCCTCTACTAGAAAAAAAAATACCTTATTTTAAATGTTATTATATTAGTTATTAACAATTTTTGACAGTCGTGCACTTGTTACAGTTGTCCCCACTTACGGGGTCAATTGTAACAGTTCATAAATTCAACTAAAACATAGTTAATTATACATATTATCATAGTTGTGATATATTTTTTTATTGATCAAAATAGTAGTGATATTTTAGGATTAAAAATAATAATGAGCAGAGACCTAAAGGGTTATACTTTTAACCTTAAGGGGTTAAAAATTTTAATTTATGCTGTGAAAGGTGACACATGAAATAATGCACGTGCAACATAATATAAATGATATAGGAAACTATTGGTGGTTCTTAAAGAGTTAAGTAATGGTTTGTAAACATAAGATTATTTGTTTTCAGCTGTTACATTCCTCCCTTTACTTATTGTTACAATCGTCCCCAAGACGCCATTTCTGCTTCATTTGTTAAAAACAATGCTAGTTAATTAACAAAACTAATCTTTTTTTTGAAATGTTAATTAAGGTGTCCACTTACATATTCGATTAATAATTTTTATTTGTTTAAACAAAATTACTTTGTTACAATATAATATTCAAATACCAAAAAAAGTACTTACGTAGCGTGAAAATATCTTTTGTGATGTAACTCTTTCAAAAGTACATAAAAATGGTTGCCAGCAGGGGTATACATGTAGATTTATTAAATACACCTTGTGCGCCACCTAGGAACCAAATCTAGAATCCGACACTCGAAACTTTTGCTCTACCCTGTTACAATCGTACCCTGTTACAATTGACCCCACTCTCCCCTATATTTCGTGAAAATGTTTTATCAAAAAATCTCATTTCTTATTTTTATGAGATTATGTCAGCTAATTACAACTAAAAATTAAAAATCAAATAAAATGTGTAATTGTATTATTTTCAATAATTGTATTATTTTCAATACAATTATTTTCAATATTTTCAATACATTTCAATACGTGGATTCAAGAAAATTGAGTTAAAGCAATGTTATACAAAAATTTGGGTAGTAAAATTTAATTTTACTTAAATTAATTTTAAACTTTAAAAATTAATATTGCATAATATTTGTTTCTTACAAATGAAGCAGCTTGTAGCAATAAAGTGAAAAACCATGTTTTTTTTTTTAAAGGCTAGGATTTTTTTATTCACGCTTCACTTTTTGTAACGCTTACAGATAGATTCACGGAGAAAAAAAAATTCTGGTAAAATTACCGCACTTGTTAATGACATTTTTGTTATATTTTTTTTTTTAAAAATGGTAATAATTCTGGTAATAAAAACCAGTATATATTGTATTTAAACAATTCATTAGGAAATTCTTTTGTTCATAAGGTAATGAATGACCAAAAATTCGGGTTTTTAAAATTATAGTTCTCATTACTATACATTTAGTGAAAAAGGCAATACTGAAAAGTAAATGTTATCGAATAAATAGTTTTTTGACATGCTCTAAGGAGTCATGATAAAATTACCAAATTTTACCACCTTCCTCATATTGCATATTATAAAATCATACTTTACTGTTTATTTTACTAATTTCATTACTAAACTGCTTCGAAAAAAATTACCGAGCCTTCTGATGATCAGCAGATGAAAAGATGACGAGCATTCTCTGACAAAAAGGCGGTAAATTTTAGAATACTCCAGTAGTTTTCAACTTACATTTTTTCTCATTGTTAGTCTTTGTGAACTTGATTTCATGCACAGATCTCTTCAGGCACAAAGCACAGATTTGTAATTATATATATGTTACCGGCAAAGCAAGAAACGCCGGCATTCTATGGAATGCCTAGGTATTGTATATAATGCCGGATGTTTTTAGGCAAGGTATAAAATACGAGAAGTATTGCATATTTTCCCTAAGCATTGTATATAATACCTAGGCATTCTATAGAATGACGAATGCTATTTAGGCAAAGTAAGGAAAAAAAACGTCCTGATGAGGTTATTATGTAAATGATGTGCATTTCTCATAAATAAAAATATCATTTTGAAAAAATAATGAGAGTGCAATTAAAACATTTTTTTTAAAAATTCGTAAAGAAAAATGAAAGTTCTACGAAACATAATTTATGCCTTTCTTATCAAGGGAAAAAATGTTCAAATAAAAAATAAGAAATTAACCTAGTTGTTGCAACATGGCAGGCTTGAAGAACATTTTGACGAATAGGTGGGAGTTATATTTTATACTTTGCCGATTTCTCATTTGGCATTCTATAGAATGCCTTGGAAATCAGTGAAATATAAATCGTTTCATACATTGCCGACTAGTTTTGGGCATTATATACAATAACTAGGCATTCCATAGAATGCCGGATTTATACTTTGCCGGTAACATATACATTATTAGATATCCCAATCCTTTCAAATGTATTGTTGTAAATTCAATTGTTTAAAAACATTCCTTAAAAGTAATTTTATAATCAATAGATTATTGTTGTCCTTAGTGTTTCCATTGTTTAAAATACAACTTAACATACATGTCGAAGCACACAATTACATTTTCAATAAGAGTATGTATCTAACAAAGAAATCTCAAATTTCGAAGACCAGTTATAAACTAAATAAAGAAGTAGCTATTGTAGAAGCACGTGCAAGACGCAAATATTTCAGATATCTTTTTAAATGCATGTAAGCATAGGTTTTTTTCCTTTCTTAATTTAATTAATAATTGGCATTAATTAATTTGAATATTTAAGGTCAATCTTTCGAAACTTACTACTGTAAATTCCTGTCAATCTTACAACTGTAAAATCCGTTCATTTAAATAATAGTTATTCAAGAGATACATTTTAATTAGCTTCATACTCGTGTGCAAAACAAAGCTATAAATCAGTTTTTGACATAAACTACAATCTCCATATTGTCTTAGTTTGCAGTTTACTGAAAATTCCGCATTGTCTCATTCAGCCCATAATACAATATGTTATAAAATATGTTTCAAGTCATATTTTCGTTTTCTAAGCATCACCAAAGAAGAGGAGTAAAAAAAAAAATTCAAAAAATTAGGAATCGTTCGAAAAGACAATACCAAACAGCATGTGATCGTTCAAAAACGGAAATATATCCCAAAATAACGAAAAAAAGATTACAAAGTATTTCAAGAATTCCTATTTTCCTTGAAGTTTTGGAGGAAAGGGAAATTTCGAAAAAATAGGAATCCTCGGCGAAGATAATACACGGTTACATAAGGACGTTAAAGAAGAAGAAAAAAATAGTGCGTGGAGTCCCTCCGCACGGAACAAGTGAAACTTCGTAATGTGGAAATGAAAATAGGAAGGGGTAGAAAGTGATTTTTAGGGAAATCATATTGTTTCTTGAAGACAAACTTTATTAACATTGCTTACAATTCACAATTGATCGCATCTTTTAATTATCATTTCCTACGCGCCTGCGTTCGAGTGCCAGGCATTCACTCTCGCTCTGTCTCTTTCTATTCCCCCTCCCCAGGAGCGTTGAACGTTTAACGCAACAGTGCTTTCATACCCCCTTCATGATAGAGTTAAACGTTTAACGCAACCTTGTTGGAAGTCGCATTAGAAGTTTCACTTATGAAATAATAACCGGCAAAAAGAAAAGAAAAATAAGTATCTAAAGCAGAGTATCTATGTGCATCAAAGTATTTTTTTAATTGTATTTAATAAAAAATATATACTTATTAACTTTTTAAATACAATACTTTGTTTCATTTAAAAAAAATTTCGCTTAGTCAAAAAATATTAATAATAAAATATATTTTTTTTTAAAAATTATAATACGAAATCATCTTATTTCTAAATGTTCTAAATTTCAGTAAGGTATTCTTGGCGAATTAAAAAAAAATATCACTTTATTTTCTTTAATGCCAATATTACCTACTATGTTTTTCATTTACCTCCTGCCCTCAACGAACGTAAAGAGAAATATAGTTTCCATGACAACGGTAGTGTTAAACGTTTAACGCAACCTTGTTGGAAGTCGCATGAGAAGTTTCAGTTCAAAAAGAAAAAGCAATTGGAGAATGATTTGATAAATTTCTATTTTTTGTAATTTATTAAATTTCTATTTTTGTGAAAAACCTTCGAAAAAATAGGAATCTTCATCGAGAGCAACGCAAAACTATACATAAACTTAAAAGAGAAAGATTAAGTTTCGCACAAAAAAGTGAGATTGCAAGAGGTTTTCGAGAATTTCAAATTTTCTTATATTTTTTCGAAGAGCGAAAAACTTATAGAGAATTAGGAACAAGTTTTTAATTTTAAACGAAAGCAATATAAAACTATATATAGACGCCAACGATACAAAAGAGTATTTCACAAAGATAAAAGTGACTTCACAAACTCCTATTTTAATTAAAGTTTTTTTTTTTTTTTTACACTAGAAAACTTCGAAAAAGAAATATGAATCTTTAACAAAGACAATAGAAAACTATATTTGGAAAACTATATTGATTTCTCCGAAGAAATTGCAAGAGGTTTCAAGAATTTCCAGTTCTATTTCAGGTAAGGAAATATTTTTAAGAAAAATGGGAATAAATTTTTAATCTTCGACAAAATTTATATTGACCTACTTATGAACGTCAAATTCGAAAGACAATTCGCGAAAAAAAAATTCACTAAAAATAATGCAACCTATTTAAAAAGAATACGACAAAAGAAACGAAAAAAAGTATAATAAAATAGCATTTATATTCTTTATATTACGGATAAAAAATAATTAATTTGACGAAATTTGCTCAGTGAATATTTATTGTCATTAAATAAATATTTAAAATTTTTTTCACGTTTAATAAATTCTTGAATCAAATCATCCAAAAATAGGGGACTTTGAAAATGATTGTAGACTTTAAAAAATATCTAAATTGTAATTATAATTTATGTAAAAAATAATAATGTAAACTAATTGCATGCTATTAGTAAACAAATAATGTGAAAATGTCAAAAATATTAAATATATTGAAAAATATGCTTGATAAAAATATAAAAAGTATTAAAAATATTTTTGAGAAAAGTTAATCAAACATCTATAAAAAATCTTTATATTTTTATGCATTGAACTTAAGAATCATTTTACATAATATTTTTACTTCAGAATTAAAACATTTTAAATTTAACTGAATAAAAATTTGCTAAATATATTATTTACATTGAGGAAAATATATCTTTAACAAATTTTGAACTGTGAAAATAAATTGAATTGATGCGTCTTGCTCTTTAAATAATTCTTAAATTTATTAAATTAACAATAAAACTGTTATAATAAGAAAATATTTCAAAAAATTTTATTACATTTAAAAAATTAATTTCAATTCGTGTACATTAGAAAATTTAAAGTCGTCAAATTTTTAAGATTAGAAATGGAAGCGATTTTCCAGCTTCGTTTTATCAGTTTTTAAAAGGTCAGTAAATATACCTCTCTTCTTACATTTCGGAATATAAACAAAATATATTAAAAGAAAATGTCATTTTAACTCTAATATTTATATGCATTTTAAGCAGACGAAAATAAAAAGAAATAATTTAAACAATTTTACGAAAGCTTATTATTATTTCATCAAACATTATTTTTAAAGTTATTGCGAAATTTAAATATCCAATTGAAAAATTAAGTAAATCTTGATTAATATGGAATGTTTCTTCTTAAGAATCATACATTAAAAAGTTACAATATTAAGCTTCAAAAATTTATATGAAATACATCGTTTCTAAATAATTACTCTTTAATTAAAAATTTACAGTTCAGAAAATAAATAAAGTATTCCTCTAACTTATTAACATTTCACTATAATTTATTTTTTTATTCTCTTACAGGATTTTTAAAATATCGGTTTATAAATTTGCATCAAACTGTTTACTAAACTGAGCTAAAATGAAATGAAAAAAACTGAATTATCATTTTATGATTAAAATTAATACATTTAAATTCATTTCTAACTCTCATTAAAAATCTTACAAACTGTTGCATTTTTAAAAGCTGTTCCTTATTCCAAACGGTAGAAGGAAAAATTTGTATAATTGGATGTATTTTTTCTTCATTTATGAATGAAGAAAAGTTTTAAAAATCTTCACTAATTCTTCGATAACCAGATGATAAATTGAAAAATCAAATACAGTTTTTGAAAATAAAACAATGGAGAATGAGATGGAATATAAGTTTATGCCTACCAAATCTAAACAGGAAAGCTCTTCATTCCGCATTTAACGGATCATCCTAAATGATATGCAGATAAGCTAGATTACAAGATAGCTATTATGAACTGGACATAACGGCTTCCGGTGTTATGTGGGAACACATTTATTTTGATAAATTAATTTTTTCTAATTTTACTTTTCGATCTATACAGTGGTTATGGGGATAGAGCGTTCGCCTTCCAACGAGGTTTCCCGGGTTCGTATCTCAGCGATGGCTGGTCAATTCTGCATCAGACTCAAACCAACCAAAGTGCTGACGTAAAATATCCTCAGTGGTAGACGGATCATGGATTAGTGTTCCTTTGTCTTCAGGCTAACCATGGGAGGTTTTCCTCTCCGTGTAACGCAAATGCGGGTTAGTTCCATCAAAACGTACTCTACGAAGGCTAGTTTCTCCCAATACTTGATCCAGGAGTATCTGCCCAGGAATCTTGATCTCTGTAGCCTTGCTATTTTGTACCCAATCCAGAAGACAAAGGAACTCTTGAATCAAGTATTAGAAGAAATTTGCCTTCGTTGAGACTTTTTGATGGAACTAGCTCACGTTTTCGTTACTTGGGGAGAAAAACCACAAAACCTCCCACGATAAGCCTGACGGTAGGGACACTTTAACACATAATTCGTCTAGCACTGAGGATATTTTTACGTCAGCACTGTGATTGGTTCAGCCGGGAGCGAATTCACATCGACCAGCCATTGCTGGCATTTGAAACCGGATAATCTCCTTGGGCGGCGAGTGCTCTATACCACGGCTCTTACATTTGAATTCAGGTATGAAATAGTTATTGGAAGTACTCGACGCTTCATCATCCTGATAAGTCAACCTAAACAAAAGAACACATTAAACAAATTTCTGTATGTCAACTATGCGATACGGATAATTTACGATAAAACCCATGGCATCGCAAAAACCACACGTGACTTCAGAAATGAGTCTACGTAATTGTCGCATTTTTGTGGCAATCTGGTAACGGTGATGCTTGGGTGTATTTCAATTTTTAAATCACTGTGAACTAAACTAAGTATTATATTGTATAATTTCTTTTTGTTTCCGTTTTACATTGTTGAAAATTTCTCGGGAAAATGGTTAAGTAAGAATAAATTTAATTGGTATTTTACCATGCTAAAATAAAACAGTCAAATGACCATAAATAAGACCGTATTTAATCTGTTAGCATTAAAGAAAACCGCTTATTTACTGCTTTTGCCTAATACGGTTAAAAAGCTGAAATTTTACCCCATCTAATGAAGCTTCTTATTTGATTGCTGAACCCGATTGGAAGAATCTGTTACCGGAATGACTGAAAAACGGGAGGTTAGAGTCACAACATTGATACCACAATTATTTCCACTTTTCCCTTCAACCCAAGAAGAGTTTTCAATATCCTGCACTCCCTAATTTTTCATCCAGAGTTTTCAGGATACGATACACTCATTCATGCATAGATGGCAGCACCATAAAGCTGCTGAACTAATTCCAGTTAAACTTCTTTTTTTTTTATATAATTTTGGGACAATACTAGTTGTAAATGGATAAAAAACCGAACAGTTTTCTATTCGTGTTTATTTTTTAAACCAACCGTTTTTCTTTGCTCTAAACTTTGCGAATAGTTGGATGAACAGATAGCAGCCTGTTACATAATTTTAGAATGTAAGTTCTAAGAGTGTATTAAGCCTATTTCTAATTTGTCTTTATATATTCTTGGTGCTACACGTAAGTTTTATTTGCAACTTAATTTTATTTCAAGACTTGGTATATATATATATGCATTCTAAATACTAATTCCTACTTTATATTGTATCTTAAAAATAACTTTACTGATTTTTATGTGTATCTTATTAAATGTGAAATTATAAATATTAATGCTATTCATATACACAAAATGGATACTTCATACCAAGTAGTGTAAAAGAAAATTCTTGGTGCAGTCAAACACTTAGTAGTGCACAACGTTGGAGTAAAGTAATGGCTATCATTTTTAGTATTAATATGCAAAACAAATTAGTGTAGGAGACTTGTTTACTTTATAATTGGTAAAATAACATATTTTGTTAGTAAATAAATTTATCTATATATATTTATATATATAAAGAGAGATTTTTCTCTAAAAGTTTAAATTGATTCATTAATAACAAGGAAAAAATTATTAATAGGGGATAATATATTATCCTTGTTAAAATCTTAAATCTTTTTAGTAGGCTTTATTTACAAAAGTATATTTTCTGAATTTAAGACGTTTAAAACTTTTTTTTCCTTAACTGGAAAGAAGTAGTTTTGCTCTGGAAAATGAAATATATAAAAAGCAACAAAATAAAAATAGCACTTCAATTTGAACTTTAAAAAAATGGCAATCAATTTCTTTATAATTCTACAACAGCTGATATATATTTTTTTGATATTTGTAAGCTCTTCAGAACATTCTGATATAAGAGGAAATGAAAATTCCATTAACAGTTCACATTTCATCATTTCAAAAATTGAAAATATAAGGAATTTTTTAAGATTAATGTTTTTCCCCCGTCAGCAAACAAACGTGATAAAAATTCTTTCCAATTTGTAAAAATATTACTGTTTGAATCTTATGAAATTTTATTTATATGAAATTCATTTTAGCAAAGATTGAATTTTTAAATTAAGCAATTCTCAATGCCACTAAAGATATCTTTGTGCATTCGTTGTTGGTAATTAGTTGTCGGCAAGACAGTTGTAGGTGATGGTAATTGTTTAGCCAATTACCAATTATTTTTTATTGTAAAAGCTGTGGTATAATAACTCTTCAAATAGGATATTGGAAAATGTTAATATTGGGCTGATGAATGCTTTATTTCCAGTTTATATATGCTGCAATGATTCTTTAAATTTTTAAGTGTGTATTTAAATCTAAAAACACCAATATCTAAAAATGCTTACAGTTTGTCATCTTCAAAGCAGAAGTTCCCCGTTGCAAAAGGCATGTTTGTTTTTAGTTGTCTCATTAGAAGATTCAAATAAATGATTCAATTATAGTTAATAAATTTGATAATATCTCATTCCCTCTTTTGTTTCAAACCAAATTTGAAATTATTTCACAGTTCTATCTGTATAAATTCACTACAAAATAAAATCGTTTGTATTTCAGAGCATAAGTTCCTGGCACCGCGACTACTAACAGGTTCTGTAAAATTTACTGCAGAGTTGCTTTTCTAATAATACAGCAGACTGCTGAAAATCCTACTACAAAGTTGCTGTTTTGAATATTACACCGAAGTTTTGTAAAATTTATAACAAAGTTGAAACAATATTGAACCTTAAAGCAAACTGATATATATTTAACAAAATTTGTGACTGGTACATAAACTGGTGTTAATGTCACAATACGCTGACAGTGCTGGGAATTTAACAGCACATTTCTGTTAATACACGCGTTGCTGTTTCTACCAATGTTGTGCAATGTCAGTAACAGTAAATTATGGAATTTACATCATACTACTGAAATATTTACAGCTTTGTTAAATTTACACTTGCTACTGGCAGCAGGTTTTGTTGTAAAATACATATGACTTTTTATAGTGCATATAAAACTATATTCTATATTATAGAACTTTTAGGAATTTGTACGGAAAAATAGGTAATCAAAGTAATTGATAAAATTAAAAAATAATGTCAGGTGTATAATTGAGTAAAAAAAGACACACGTATACATAAATGTATTACCAAATATGATATTTACACTCTTTAATAGTACTATAATCTGTAAGTCAAGTAGCATAAAATTGTTTACAATAGATAACTGGGCATATAATTATAAAAATTATAAAAAATTTAACAGCGTATTTTCATTTAAGGTAACTTGAGTTTCATTAATAATAACTCTATAAAATAGCAATTAGAATATCCTTATCATATTATCGATTAAAAAAATGATTATAATTCTATAGGTGATCAAAATGTTCAACTGAATCTCAATTCTGTAAGGGATTTTTTTCCAACTCCATAAACTAATGTAAAACTGATCGTAGGTATTTTCTCAAAGTAATTCATGTTTGAATCACGGAAATGTTCTCTAGCCTCCATTAAAATGTTTTTACAAATCTGTTCAAAAAATTTATAAATTTCACAAATAGTTTTTTTTTTAAAAAAACTACACAGCATATTATATTTTGGAAAGCTGGGACTTTTGCCTATCTTAACCCATTAATTCCTGACTTTTTTATATGCCGTGATACCGAAAAAAGTTATATTAAAAAATAATTATTTGTTTAGAAGTGATTAAATGTTTCAGATACGAAGAAAGTTTCTCGTAGAATTCTCGTAATTCACGTGACGTATATATCACGCTAGGTGAAAATGAATTTATACAGGTTGTTCCAAAATAAACATCCTTGATAAATAATTTTAAAAAACCTGGTCAAAAAGTAATGCACATAAGAGGTACGGAAATAATTCTAAAACCAGAAAGAAACAAACTCTCGCAAATCACTACAGAGCAAAGCGATACTGAAAGCATCAAAACATGTTTGAGTATCGGAGAGAGTAGTTGAAAGGAGATTATAAGGAACATCCACAAGCTTCGTCAAGCAATAAAACTGGAATTTTTTTTTCATCGTACCTTCCTTACTAGTTATTCTACAGATTTTGTTAGCTTTAGTAAATCATATAAGCAAAATACATGGATGTCTATTTAATGCACATAGATTTTTAAAAAAGTAACATTTCAATTTTCTTTAATGTCCTATTGTTTTGCATTTTCAACAATATAATTAAAATTTTCTATAATTCGAACATACGTTATATTCGCAATTCTGGAGCAACAGCAGCAGTAAATTCGGGTTCCCGGTTTGCAATAAAATTTAGTAATACTTCAGCTACTTAGAAGTGATAATGCTAGCTACATTTAAAAAATCTACACAATCTACATAAATTTTAAATAGTTCAACTAACAAAAAATTTGCACAAAAAATAAACTTATATTTTTGAAACAAATTACGATGACAAATATCTTCCATTACCATTGAATATCGACCATTGAATATCGATATACCATTGAACCATTGAATACCATTGAATATCGATATATATCTAATACATAATCTCATAAAATGTGTAATCTCATGAAATACGTAATATCATAAAATACAAACTATAAAGAATAGAGTTTAAGCTCCAAGTCTTACAATCAGAATACAGCAAAACGATAAATAGATGGAAGCTAAGAAGAGTCATTGTAATATAAAAGCAATAAAATAAGTGACGTATATAATATTATAATAAATTACTTTCAAATAATATTAAGCACGCGTACAAATACAGAAATTAACAATACTGTTCGCGTTTTTAATTTAATCGCATTATTTCCTTTCTGCAAAAAAAAAATATATAATTTTAAAAGTTTTAATTAATTTAAAGTAAATATCAGTACCGTGTTCTACACATTTAATATTACAAAATTATAGATAAAAATAAAGACTTACTCGAAAATCTGAGCATTTTTCTTGGACAATTTAAAAATCTATTCTTCTAAGTACGTTCTTCTTTCTGTGATATGAATCTTGATGCACTGTTCAATTAACTAATATTCTTTTTTAAAAATTTTTAACGTTTCAGAAATCAAATTTATGCTTCAAAATTAAGAAATTCTATCAGCTTCAATAAAATTTAATTCATTTTTTTACCCACACCGCTGAATTAATATAAAAGTTAATTAATATTATGTACAAAATAGAAGCTATCCATGTCAAATGCTTTGAAAACAACTAAAAATGGCAGCAAACGATTTCAAGTCAGCAGAAATCGTTTCAATTGGTTATCTGGTGCACGTGACAAAAAACAACCGATTTCACAGCAAAAAAATATTTCATTTATCGTAACACCAGCAGTGCTTTCAAAAAATGCATCAAAAGCTGCGATAAATATTACAGCTATTTTTTACAGTGTGAAAGCAGACAATAAACGATTTTATCTCGCAGTTAATGTTTGGAATACCGTTTATTTCGTAATTGTTCCACTAATATGGCAACGGTTTACATTCTGGTTTTCAAAATTATAGTGCTTATTATCACACATTTAGAACAAAATACAAGAGTTAAAAATAAATTCAACTAAATAAACAATTTTTAATGCAGTTCTCTGAGGCAGTGCTTCCCAAATGGTGTTCCTAATAACATTAGGGTTTTGTGGAAACTTGTTAAACGGGTTCCAAGATGTAGGAATTTTCACATTTTTGAAACCTGCAAATATATTTAGATCTAATCAATAATCCATTATTTTTTTTAATATTTTGATTGCCTTAACAATATTATTTAAAGTAAAATGAAATAGCATAATTTTTTGGAAAAAAAATACATAATTTTATGAAATAGCAATGTATTGAATAAATATGAAACGGACATACATTTCTGAAATACAGCATTTGGTAAAAATTACCAAGCTTTTTAGTGCTCCCATGTAGCCAGAAACACAGTAAATTTTACCATATTCTGTTAGATTTGACCATAGTTTTTTCTCATTGTAATTTTTGATAAGAATAGTATTTTAGTTGATTAGAAGTTGACAGAAATTCGATGAAATTTCCTTTCTGAAAATATGTCCCAACAGCTTAGACAGCCAACAGCTGCCTGCCTAAGCTAAAGGGCTTATGTTATATTTTAAATCTATCACAGACCCTATTGGCGCTACTTAAAATACGAGGTTTTAAAGGTGTGAAAATATATTAAAAAACTAGCGTCTTTAATAACATTAATAATCCCAAGAAACTTATGCGGTGAGATATTGCTTGATTAAAAAATTTCATTGACTTCAAAAATATTTAGAGGGAGTAGCAAAAATATTAAAAGTCGACATGTTTAAAGCTCTCGAAAATAGTCACCCATTCTCAAGACTCATCAGGCGTGAATGAAAAGAATCAAAAGCGATGGCCCGAAACGTAAAGTTGTCAACAAAAAATGGAAAATGAGGGTGAGAAACAAAACTAGGCACGCTATGGGGAAAAATTAATGTCGTTAACATGAGAATCAGCATCAATATGAATGAAACAATATTACAGACTGGGGAATGAATGTTTTTGACCTTGTCAAGATTGAATTTATGCTCAAGATTAAATTATTCTGCAGTAATTGCGGCAGACTGCGTCAATCTCTGGAACTTTTCATCTTTATTTTTTTACACTCTAGTCTAAATCAGTTTTTCTAGTTCTGTTTTCACACCTTTATTTTCCATTTTACGTTACTTTTGCATTTAAAATCACTTTTGTTTCTTCTCATTCGCGTCTGACAAGCCTTGAGAATGGGCTCCTATTTTCGAGCACTTGAAACTTGTCATTTATTTCGATCTCCATATTTTTGAAGTCAATGAAGTTTTTTAATAATGTTATAGTGTTTTTAATGTCTATTTTTTTCCTCCTTAGATCTCATTTATTCTTTATAGATTCGCTAATCGCTGTTTGCGAACTTGACATCAAAAAGAAAATTCAGACTTGGTGAAATTAGACTGTCAGAAAATAAAATAAAATAAAAATAAATAAATAAAAATCTGTCTATTTTTTTTTTTTTTTTTGTTTGAAGTCATTTCCAGTTCTCAAAAATAGCAATCAATTTCAATTTCATGACTGATTTTAAAAATCTCTTATATCTGATAATATTTGCAAATTACGTGATAAAAAGGCCATGCTTAAGACGCATTTTAAAATACTAACGTCACAGTGAATGCACACACTAGTATATTTTAAATAAATTATCTAAAACATCAAATATTTCACTATTGAAATTTTGGACATCAAATATATTCCTTTTAAAATAGTAATTTTTCAAAGAAGTTAAATCGGCAGTTTTTCAAAAGATTATTCCATGTAGGATGACTAAAATCGATAATAATATTTAGAACGATGTTAACAATCTCTAGTTGAAGTTATGGATTAATGGACTCATTAAATACCACGAGAATGTAAATTAGGAAGATATTCTTGTAATATCCTCAAAGGATTATTTTAACATACTTGGCATGGATTAAATTTATGTCGTAGGGTACATTTTACGAACAAATATCACAGTGAAAAGGTATATAAGGAGCTAATTTCTCTACAAAACTTTAAAATATATTTCTTAAATAATTAAACTTACATTCGATATTAGTAAACAAACCTAATCAATAGTATATTAAGAATGTATAAAAATAAATTTATTTTATTTTATATTTTATAACCGGCGTTGAATAACCTACTCAATTCTGGGTATACAACTATCAATGTTCAACTCCGTAGCATTTCAATTTTGTACCCAACCCTGAAGAGAAAGGAACTTGTGAATCAGTCATTGGTACAATAAGCTAACCTTCATGGTGAACTTTTTGATGGAACTAACGCGCATTTGCGTTACATGGAGAGGAAAACCGTGAAACCCTCCCATGGTTAGCCCGATGGCCTGGGGATTCTAACCCAAGACCCAAGGATATTTTATGTTATCAGTGTTATCGAAAGCAAGCCGGGAGCAGTATTCGTATCAAAAAGCTTCTGCTAAGATTCAGACTTGGGTGTTATCGTTTGGAGGTGAACGCTCTATTCTCTGAGCCAGTGCTGCTCTATCTAAAAATAATTAAAAATATTTATGCTATAAAATATTTTTGTATGGGTGATAGTGCATTCTTTATATTCTAGGATATATATTTTCGCAACGGCCCATTTTGGGCCAGGACAGACAAGTAGGTTAAAACCTCATAATGTCGAACCACGGAAGAGTAGAGAAAATTTAGTCCTGGCTGAGCACAAGCTGCCTTTACTTCGCAGACATGCTGCAACCTGTTGATCCAAAGTTGGTTCGGCTTAAAAACTGAAGATCGAAATTCAGTCTTTCTCAATAGCGGATTAGTGCCTTTTAAAGAGTGTCTGAACGATTCCCAAGTAATACGTATTTTCCAAAATGCAAACAAAAAAAAAAAAAAAAAAAAATTGTTTCATTTTTCAATCTGCTATTGAATGTAATTATGTATAAATTTATTGGAATGTATGAAGATTTTAAAGTCTAAAGAGGCTATAAGAAATTAAATACTGACGTTGTTATGTACTCAGTGTAACACATTAAAAACGGTGTTTTAACTGAACATGGAGCAATAATAGCGAGAGGAAACCCACTCCAAATATTGATATTTACAGTTTTTGCAACACACAGCTTTTATTAGGTGATTAAAGTAAATAAATAAAATAAAAAAAAGCACATAGATTTCAACGAAAACGATAAATTTTACGAAGATAATAAAAAAGTAGTTGTTGAACTTTTATCCGCATTTATTCTAACGATTTTCATAACTGAATTACTAAAGAAATGATTAAATTATCACAAAAGTCCCTAATTGACTTTCTTCCACCACTATTTATTGTTGAAATTATGAAATAAGGATCCAAGTTACAGGGGATAAAGTATAATTACATCTATGTTTTTGCGTCAAACTACTGCTCGATTCGACCTAATCAAACAAAATGGAACGATAATGAAATTTATTCTTACACGCACCCAAGCATTGTATAATGAGAAAATCACGCGGCTGAGCAAAAGAACATTTCATCGATTTCCATTTAAACAAATGAGATGTTTGGTATTAAAACGCAGAAGTTAAAGTGCAAAAGGACGAGATATTTCCAATAGGTAGATGAAGATAAACAGCGGATAATAATAAATTCTCAATAAGTTGCCTCGAAGATTTATCTATTTTTTCTCCTCTATTTATTCTACAATTATGCAAAAGGGTTGCTGTTACCCTTGTTCAGTGGCAGAAAAGCAGTTTTAATAGAGCAGCGAATTAAAATGAAGAGGTTGTGTATGTTGAAATCCATAACTGCCTCCCGAGAAATCAATATTGCACTCGGAAATATAAATTACTTATGAAATATCAGGAGACATTAAATGTTCTTTCAAGATTGTTTCTTACTTATATTGTTGTAATGTTCTTATCAAGAAAAGTTTTGGTGCTTGAAGAAAATTTACTTCCGTTGAAGATGTTGATTGTTGAATACCATAAGTTGAATAAGTTAAAGGAATAACCATTAGTTGAAGAGGATGTTGATTGACCTATTTCCAATTGTCCATATACACGGGTGTAAGAAATTAAGAGAATTTTGAGACTTGGTCGAATATCTCTAGAACTAGTCGACCTATTTTAATGAAATTTGATATGTACATACATTGATACAATACAAAACAAATAACCATACAACAATTGTAATACACACTCATGATAGTGCATAACACTCGTTGGAGTTGGAAGGTATAAAACAGTGGTTGCAGAATAAACAAAAAAAAAGGGATCTAAAGGGGTTATGGTCCCGTCTTCCAGATATACAGGCCTTGTAGCGCGATTTCATACTTGACAGAAGGCTGTTTACAATGTCCTGTGGCAATTAGCCTGAATTGTCCAGTGGCAATTCCATACCTTCCGACTCCAACGAGTAATACGGTCGATCATGCTTGCGTATTACAATTATTGAATGGTTATACGTTTTGTATTGTATCAATGTATGTACATATCAAGTATCATTAAAATCGGTCCGCTAGTTTCTAGAGATAATCGACGAAGTCAGCAAATTCTCTTAATTTCGCTCACCACTGTTATATTTCAGTATGATGTAGGCAAGCAATTATTTAAGAAAAACCTTTCCTTAATAAAATATCAAATTATAATAAATAAAAACGCTTTATTTTTGAAATTTAAGTTAAGCTCCAAAGTGAAGATTTATCTTAATTTTTAATAAAAAATATACATTATCAAAATATAAATTTGGAAAATGGCGCGGAGAGTGTGTCTGCAGAGCTAGCTCCACAAGGCACCTCCGTCGACCAGGAAATCAAAAATGCAAGTGTCATGTGTCCGTTAGCTTAGTTTTTGCCAAGGAAAGTTAAGAAATACATGTATTGGCTATTAATTGTTTAAATTTAATGCCACGTATCCTTTTCTTAGCCTTACTTATCCAAATGTTTTGGCGGAAAAAAAAGTGAGAGAAATAATAACGAATTTTTGTGAATTCAAAACATTAGCAACCAACCATATAACGGTTTTAAAATTCTATGCTAATGTGTCAAGCAGATGTAGAGGAAATCTCGAAAAATAGGTTTCATTCTATATTCAATTCAAGGTTGTGGTATATAAAGATTACAGATTATATTAATGATTTTTATTTATTTAAAAAAGTATTAAATAAGATAATAATTTGGTTCTTAAAATGTTAGGAAATATGACATGCATATTTCAGCATGACAGTTCTAATAAAAATATTAAAAAAAATTGTTCATACGATAAGAACACAATAGTTTCCAAAGCAAATATTTTTATTTAACATTTTTAAATTATAGTCAAAAAATGAAATTAACATAATGGAGCCCAGACTTTTGATTATTTTCTAGACAGCGTCTAACCCCTTTTTTAAGAATCAATAACTAAAATCAGTCGAAAAAAGATAAATAATAAGAGAAAATGCGTATTTCTTTTGTATTCCTAACATTAATTATCGTCTGAAGTAAATAATTGGCATTTTTAAGACTAAACTTTGAATTCCTATAAAATTGTGTTTTTGTTGCTAGGACGTGAAAATACGATAATTTTAGAAAAATTTATTGGTGTCTCTTTTCGTGCGCATTATTCATATATTATGGCAAGTACATTATTTGATATCTAAATAAATAAAAGCATTGCTTCCGATGTATTCTTTTACAATCCTGAATCGAAAGAAGCAAAAAACAGATTAATACTATTGATCTGTTGTTGTTTAATATCCTATGTTGTGATAATCCTATTATGTTGTTGTGATAATGTTGTGATAATCCTATTGTTGTTTTAGAAAATGAACCATTTTGTAATTGTACCAATTCACAATTTCAACATTATAATATCGAGGAATTTTCGGAAAAAATTGCACTTATATTTCTATATGGAACTAGAATTGACTAATATCTATCAGAAAAAAATAGAATATTAGATATTTAACTAATCATTGTTATTTACAAATGCATAATAATTTTCCCGCTGTTTAATTCGAAAAAAAATACAGTGCAATTTAATTTAAATAAAGAAGACTTTCTTTAATTTCTTATGTATCTAGAACCAAAGATTGTATGGAACAAAGTATTATTTCCTAACAAAAAGGTTTTTAAATACAAAAAAAAAAAAAATTAATTTTTAAATTTAATTCCAAAAACACTCAGTGGAGAATAAACCAATAAACAGCAGTTACCGTTGCAGTTTATTTTTTATTGTTTAAAAAAAAAATCTATTCTTGGAAGAGACGCGTACAGCAAAAAATAATATTCAACTTTTTTTTTATGTCATTCATTATTTATTTCCTAAAATTCAACATGTTTAATTAAATTAAGTGAGTGAGCCTTGTTTTTTTTTAGTATTAGAGAAAAAATTCCATTTTAATAAAACACTTTGTTGTGATTTTAATTAAGTATAACAGCATAACCAATAAATATTCGAGTGAAATTACAGTCTTTTGTTTTCTTTTCCCTTTCTTTTTTAATTTCCCCCAGATTAATCTTCAATAATGTCCACTTTAAAAAAAAATGTTAAAGTAGAATTTGAAATTAAAAAAAGAGTCTTTTAAATTGTTGCTTGTTGAAACTTTTATTTTACAACGTAAAATGTATCTTTCTTTAAAAGTACTGTTGAATATTTATAAAAGGGTCTAAGTAAAGAATATATATGTCCTACAATGTAAAATATTACGGTAAAAAGTTCTGCCACCTTTCCATCAATTTTACTGTAAAATCCATTTTTGTAAAATCCATTTTCTCCGTGAAATGTTGTGATATAAAATTTAGAGTAATATATATTTAACTTAAGTGATTCAGTGATTTTACAATAAATATTACAGTAAAAATTACGGTGTGTCAGCTATTTCATTCCGTTAATTTTTACAGTGAAAAGTATCGGCATTTAAGCTGCCAGTACTCTTTACCGGAATTGTATCCGGAAAATTTTTACAATGTAGCAGATAGTATAGCCAGTGATAGAAGTGAATACAGTCAGATTTAGTTGAGAATATAGTGGTGAACACAGCGTTTTGATGTTAAAAATAGAGTTTATTAATGAAAAAAAAATCAAACTACTTTTTTGGATTATATAATTTAGTACAAATATAACTCCAATAATCTAACAGATTTTTTTTAAGTAGCTATTAGACTGTTTTTTTTTTTAATTTTTTATAATGATTTTATTATTTTCGAAATATATTTTTGCTTGTAAATTGAAAAAAAATTATATAAGACACCAATGTCCCATCTGCGTCAAATAAGAAACTGGTTTTAGATTTTAAAAAAAATATGGTAGCGCAAAAATAATACCATTTGGATAATACTATTAAATTTAATCCTTTTTTTCAATACAATGAAAAACATAATAAAGATAAGTGTTTCACTAAAAATTTGAAAATGTTTACAAACCGAAAACAATGATTAACAATGATTAGTATTCAGTAAACAATGATTAGTATTCAGTAAGAGTTTTAAAAATTTTTCAACGCAATGCAAATGATAAAATAAATTTAAGTATGAGAATTAAAATGAAAATTTTTATCAGTAGAAGGATATAAAAAAACGATAAGTATTGAACTCAAATTTTTGAAAAACTTAGATATTTTTCCTTGATTACTAGCAAAGAAATAGAAGCATTAGTTCAGATTAATTCCAAACTTGTTCCTTAATACAAGTGTTACCTATAGATTATTGACCGTCTCTAACAGAAATTCAGCCTCATTACCATAGAAATTGTCTTTTCTGTTTGATCTGTTGTTTCTTTATTGACAAAGACTCAACACT
The DNA here is from genome assembly GCA_949128135.1 of Parasteatoda lunata. Taxonomy (NCBI): domain Eukaryota; kingdom Metazoa; phylum Arthropoda; class Arachnida; order Araneae; family Theridiidae; genus Parasteatoda; species Parasteatoda lunata. Next base: position 81,635,805 of record OX421977.1, read on the forward strand.
AGATTAAGCGAACAGGAATTGGATGAATGGCACACACTTGTGCTTCGCTATTGCCTCGGGAACTGCAATTTTATTGAGAATAAAAAAAATTTGTTTGATGTCCTTTTAATTTGTGGCATAGAAATCAATATCAACGGCAACGTATCCAAGCAGGGTTTGGTAAAAGACCTGAAAAATGATTTTAGAAGCTTTAAATTTTATCAATTGTATTAGAATAAATTTTCGCTTTCTAAAGATAAAAAAATAAGTATTAAACTACAGGAATTTAGAGTGAATTTTGTTTGTTTGTTTGAATTTCGAAGCATAATATATATATATATATATATATATATATATATATATATATATATATATATATATATATATATATAAGTCGAACTTTAAAGGAGCAGTATTTTTATTCGAATTGTTATTATAACTATTCGACTGACTTTTTGCAAATTTTGTATTTTGTCGTGTAAAATGACATTATTTAAGATTCCGTAAAAAAATTTATACCTTATAATTTGAAATTTCTTCGTCCAATATTAAATAAAGCGACAAAAAACAATAATAAATATTTAGTGAAAGTTATATTGTGAATAGAATTTTGTTTGGATCAACGAATCTTATATTTGGCTGCAAGAATTTTTCAATTAGCTTAAAAAAGTTTCGAGACATGGCGAAATACACAAAAAATAAAATTATCATTATGGGGTCCAAACTTTAGACAGCTCTCCTGTCCAAACTATGGGTATCATATTTCCCAGATTAAGGCTAACCTCTATATTTAGGGGTCAAAAATTTGAATCCATCAACAAAAAAAAAAAGGTAAGTTTATTCAGAGAAAGTATGTTTCTGTGTCCGATTTTGTAACTTAAAATATAGTCTCCTTTAATTAACTAATATATTTGAGGTAACCCTCTCAAATCTTTAAGATTGAGTTTTAGAACGTTAAAATATGATCATTAGATTAAAATTTATTTAGGGTGGTCCGTTTTTTTATTGTGAGCACTCTAGGATTCTTTATGAATATTTTCATCATAAAACATAATGTTAAATCTAAATTAGTAAATGTATTATTACCACGTTTATATCAACTTGCCTTCGTGTATGTCTGTTCGGGTGGAATTTTGTAATCGATTTTAAACTAACTTCTCCACTAGCTACAGACTTCAAATTTGGCACATAATTTAGAATTGAATGATAATACATGAAAATGAAAAGAAAAAAAGGACATACAAAGTATATTAAAATTAAAGAAAAATTAATATTTTCGCGATTGTCTTTTGTTGTCGATTCGATTATTTCAAATTAGTAACACATGTCAGTTGAAGAGTTTTGCGTACAGGGAGTGAAAAAATTGAGATTTTGGAAGTGAGAACAAAAATTAAATAAATAAAAATAAAAACAACATTTTTTAAAAACCACGTTTTGTAGTGGAGAATAATAATTAAAAAACAAAAATTTGAAAAACGAAAAACGTGGGGCGCATGAAATACATAACAGTACATATACACATATATATACACATTTTCTTACTTATACACATGCACAACCACATACATATCCACATATACATTCACATACACATGCATATACACAAACATATTCCACATCCACATTCAGATACAATAGCAGATATACATACACATATTCTCATGAGCACACATACTGTTACTGTTATGTATTTCATGCGCCCCACGTTTGTCGTTTTTCAAATTTTTGTTTTTTAATTATTATTCTTCACTACAGAAACGTTGTTTTTAAAAATATTATTATTATTATTTTTTTTTTTTGAAATAATAATTTCTGAAGATGTTTTTTAGATTTTTCATAATATTAATGTACTTTTTTTTTAAACAAAAGTTGTTGGTGATTAGTTTAGTCATAAACTGATAAGTTCTATTTAGAATTTATATTTATAAGGTTACATGTTTTTAGTTTAACAAGTTACACAAGGATATAAACATTTAATATGATAAATATACACTGTAAATTCCGGTAATTGAGTCCTTGCTCTTCTGTATATTAGTTTAATTACTGGTTTCTTATCAGTTTAGCAGAAATTGACAAGTAAATCCCCAAAAGTAATTAACCATTTAACTATCGCGCAATAAATTAAGATCATTTTTATGAAATTTTTTTAATTAATATTGTTGTAGTGAGTAAAAAATAACTTTATACTTATTTGCTTTTCATTACAAGATAGACAGTAAAAATATAAAATTTTAATGACAGCAGTGGTCATCTATCACTATTCAATTCACATTTATTGGCATTCCAAAACAAAGTATTGTTTGTATTAAATCAGATCACTTAGTTTATCTCATTATTTGTACGAAAAGTAAGTCTTATTGTTAAATCTACAACTACCCCAATGGTTATCACTGTTTTAAATTCTTTTAACTGACAATTCGAAAGGAAACATTATTTCTATACTCAAAAATCTTTTGTTTCATAATACAGCCGCAAGAAGTCAGTCCCAAATAAATATAGATGGTTCTCTTTATTAGTCTACCAAAAAAATATAAAATTTTGTCAATATACCCTTTTTTTTGCTGCCACTTTAGAAAAGAAGATAATGCATCAATCATTTTTCGAAAAGGATTAAGATTCAGAAATCGATATGCGAAGACAAATGTTATCGTCACTGGCTAAAGAAGAAAAGAACCCCTCCGAATAGAAGAAGATATTATTTAGTGTCTTAAGGACTGCGGGGGTTGGGCATTAATTTTGTTGAGAAATGTCGTCCATGAAAAGATCGTAAGTAAGCTTTCTGACGATTTAGAAGATAGATGGGGAGACCGAATTTGCAACACTACCTTGAGATCAGTCAAAGCTTTTGGGTCTTTTCGAGTCAAATAAATATGATTGAGAAAAAATTGCTTTAGGAAATGGAATTTTTTTAAAATTCATTTTGCATTTTATTTATTTATACTTTCTTTTACTTTTTTTTCGGAAATACATTGAACTAAAAAAAAAAAAAAAAAAAATCTTTTAGGGAAACTGGAAAAGACGAACTATTACCCGAAACTTGAATTAACGAAGTTAAACCAATGCAAACTAAACATAAATGGTTGTTGTCGTTCCTAATGACACTTGAACAATCCAAGCTCACTAGCCATTGGCATTTTGAGGAAGGAAGTCTGTAAGGTGCTCTTTTTGTTTGACAAAAAAACACCACAGGGTAAAAATACGTCTTAATTCAGAACTCCACGGATAGATGGCAGCACCTACACATTCGTGAAACCTTTTTTTCAAATTAGACAAAGATGAGAATGGGAAGGGATTTCTCCAGATCTCTGTACCCAGGATACTGCGTGGCGACCGACCACAGGACATTCTAACCACAAATGTACTCGGTGGGTCTAGACTGAGTCGAGCATCGAACCCCGGATCGTTGTCAGATTGGACTACCACGGCCCCTACACAAATAGTTGTACGTTGAACCATAATATTGGTACTCTAAATCATAATGCGGTGCATATTTACTGACCATTACTATGTTGTTCGGTAAAAATTTCTTTAAAGGTGCCACTTGGAAGAAATTGGCAAATTTTTTGGCGCTTATTATAGTTAAAATTTTAAATAAAACATTGTGGCATTCAATATTAGGAAGAAATAAATTATTTTTATATTAAAAAATCGGATCTATATGGTATTTATAATAATATTATTAAAAAAAAATATATTTATTAAATTTAGATGAATCTATATGAGATTATATTTTAGCTTTTAATTTTACACTAAAAAAATTATAGTTTGCTCTTCAATTATTTGCTCTTGAAGATATTATTTATCCCTTTAAAGCAGATGAGACAAGGGTGCATTTTTAATTAAGACATTGGGCATTTTTTTATAATAAAAACTATTTAATCGTTGCAAAAAGTTTAAAAGATATGTTAGATTACTGGAATTGTATTTGGTCTTAAACATAAAATCCAAAAAAGAGCAGTTGGATAAGAAAAAAAGTTCATTCATATTCAAACATTTATCATTAACTGATTTCTGAAATTAAAGAAATTTGAAGGATAAATAACTATATCTCTTAGATTTAAATAACTGTAAATAAGTGCAAATTTGAAAAATTATTGTTTGGAAGTGAGCCGTATTTAGAATATTTTACCTTCAACGTAAAAAGCAACGCTGGTGTTTCATAAGCATAACTCATTAAAATGCTAAATATAACATTTTTCATTTATTTTACCTAAATTAATACAAAATAATTACAATAGCATGAAAAATATATTTAATCATAATTCTGAGTTAAAGGGTTAAGAAAACTTTTGAATAAAGCTATTTAAAATCCCTTTAATTCAAAAGCTTAGGAAGAAATAATTTATTTATCACAATGATATTCAGTTTTTTGCGGCGTTAGTTACTTCAAACTCATTCACTACTTTAGTTACTACGAAAATCATTAATTTAGAAAAACTTTCAGAATCTAATATATTTTTATCAATCATGCAGTATAAAACTACTGAAATTCAGTCTTAAATTAATCATGTTTAATTATATTGAAAAATATTTAATTTAAAGTAAATAAAAAACATCCAAAGTACTACATAAAGTTAAGAAAAATTATTTATCACGTTGATAATCTGTTCATTACAGCAGTTAATAAAAATAATCTTCCTTAATGGGCAATTAAATAACACATTTGGATAATTTTAATGCTCGACAAAAGGTTCGGGACGGAAGGGAATGATGATTTGAATAATCATTTAATCGTAATCGTAAATTTAATCGTAAATGACTCGGGCGTGGAACTTAATTGAAACGTTACACATTAACATTAAATTACCTTAGAAAATAATGATTTTTCAACAAAAAAAACTTTCACGCAATTATTTCATAATGATAGACAATAATTATAACTTGCTCATGCATTTTCAAAAGTATTCATGAAGTTAGGTTTTAATGGAAGTTTAGATTAAGTTTGAATCAAATTGAAAACTCTTGTTGTTTTTCTTTTACATTTAAATATTAAATCGAAAAAGATACCATAACCTTTTCACCAAGTTTGAAGAATTTTATGACTGTGTATTTAGAAAAGCATGCCAATCATTAGACTTGATTCACCTGAATTAATTGAAAAATAAGATTTATTATAGTTTTTCTTTCACATTTAAAAATTAAATTCAAAAATATTTATGTTGTTCACTAAATTTGAACAGTTTAAAATTATGGATAAGAGGAGAAACAAGTTAATAATTAATCTTGATTAGCTTGAATTATATAAAAAAAACAAGATTTCTTATTGCTTCTGTTTCACATTTAAATATTGAATTGAGAAAAGTACTATAACTTTTTGACTGAGGACTGAGTTTGGACAATTTAATAACTGGGTATATAGGGTAACATGTCAATCTTTAGACCTACTTAACTTAAAATGAATGGAAAACCAGATTTATTATTGTTTTTCTTACAAATTTAAAAATCTAACAGGAAAAAAAAAGTTTTTCGTCAAATTTAAAGAATTTAAAATTACGAGTAAGCAGGGACACAAGTTAATTATTAAGCTTGATTAACTAGAAATATATATAAAGGAACAAATATTTCTTATTGTTCTTCTTTCACATTGAAATATTTAATTGAAAAAAAATATCAAAACTTTTTCACTGAATTTTGACGATTCAATTATGTGGAAAATGGAGTAACAAGCTAGTATTTAATTTTAAAATTGATAAACTTGAATAATATAGAAAAACGGTATTTCTCATTCCCTTTTTTTCACAGTGAAATATTAAATTTATTAAAGATAACTAAAACTTTTCACTAAATTAGGAAGCTTTAATCGTTTAGTAAACTTGGAACAAGTAAATAACTGATTTGAGAAAATTAAGAATAAATAAGTTGCTCATGTGGGGCTGTGCCATAAAATATTAATCATAATCCGAAAATAAACAAGCTGGAAAACTGAATGTTAAAAACAGCGATTACAGATTTCCACTAATAAAATTGGCTAAGTTAAGTCCATTGTTCTTTTTCCCTAGCCACAGTAGCAATGTATAAAATCTGGTTAAACTAGACATTGAATTAAATAATATTGTAAAGTATAAAGATTATATCCCATAATGGTAATTGTAACATAAAAAAAAACATCTATTTATGAATATAAAAAAAATCTGGTAAAATAAACTTATTGTGAGATAATGAAACCTTGGCAGCTAAAGCGAATATCTGACCGCTTTATGAAGAGGAAGTTGTTAAAGCAGAATATTCATATGCCCATATTAATGCCCTGGTGGCTCAGGGGATAGAGGTTTCGCCTTCCAGTGAGTTGAACCGGGTACAAATCCCAGTGATGACTCATCGATTCGAATTCCAAACCCAGCTCGTAGTGACCACGATGCTGGTGTAAAAGTATCCTCAGTGGTAGACTGATCTTGGATTAGACTCCCCTCGCCGTCAGGCTACCCGTGGGAGGTTTTCATGGTTTTCTTCTCCATATAACACAAATGCGGGTTAGTTCCATAAAAAAGTCCTCCGCGAGGGCAAATTCATTTTTTTAGGAGTTCCCTTGTCATCTGGATTAGGTGCAAAATTACGAGGCAACGGAGTTGAACGTTAGTAGTCGCATACCCAAATAATTTGGCCGGCTGTTCAACGAGGGTTATACAATATAAAATAAATTATTTGTCCTTACTAACTGAGTAGTGTGATAATAACTGCGGTATTTAGATGTTTTTATTTATGGTATCGGCTAATTTGTTTTATTTTCTTTATAGCTGACTCTGCCCACCTTTCAAAAATATATTTTAAACTTTAAAGTCAACCGAGTCGATTGCGCGGGAAAAAAAATGTGTTTAAATATTTTAATTCTTCAACTCTTCCTCCAATTTTAACATTTTTATTGGTTTAAAACAAGATATTAAACAATTTTTATCACCATCTAGGTTTTATCTACGGCTTCGTGCGAGCGGAAGTACTTTGATTTTAATTTTAATTATTTTCAAGAGATATTCGTGATCTGAGTTGGGAAATATTGTATTCAATGCGAAAGTTATTTATGCGTTGAATTTTAGTAATAATTTAAAACTTATCTGCAAACTTTTAATTGATATGAATCACCGTAAGTATGAGTTCGAGACATTTCAGCACAGCAGGCAGCAATTGAGTCTTTTATTTTATAGAGAATAGAGTCTTTTATGATATAGTTGAATCACCGTAAGTATGAGATCGAGACATTTCAGCACAGCAGGCAGCAATTGAGTCTTTTATTTTATAGAGAATAGAGTCTTTTATGATATAGTTGAATCACCGTAAGTATGAGATCGAGACATTTCAGCACAGCAGGCAGCAATTGAGTTTTTTATTTTATAGAGAATAGAGTCTTTTATGATATAGTTGAATCACCGTAAGTATGAGATCGAGACATTTCAGCACAGCAGGCAGCAATTGAGTCTTTTATTTTATAGAGAATAGAGTCTTTTATGATATAGTTGAATCACCGTAAGTATGAGATCGAGACATTTCAGCACAGCAGGCAGCAATTGAGTCTTTTATTTTATAGAGAATAGAGTCTTTTATGATATAGTTGAATCACCGTAAGTATGAGATCGAGACATTTCAGCACAGCAGGCAGCAATTGAGTCTTTTATTTTATAGAGAATAGAGTCTTTTATGATATAGTTGAATCACCGTAAGTATGAGATCGAGACATTTCAGCACAGCAGGCAGCAATTGAGTCTTTTATTTTATAGAGAATAGAGTCTTTTATGATATAGTTGAATCACCGTAAGTATGAGATCGAGACATTTCAGCACAGCAGGCAGCAATTGAGTCTTTTATTTTATAGAGAATAGAGTCTTTTATGATATAGTTGAATCACCGTAAGTATGAGATCGAGACATTTCAGCACAGCAGGCAGCAATTGAGTCTTTTATTTTATAGAGAATAGAGTCTTTTATGATATAGTTGAATCACCGTAAGTATGAGTTCGAGACATTTCAGCACAGCAGGCAGCAAATTGAGTCTTTTATTTTATAGAGAATAGAGTCTTTTATAATATAGTTTAATCACCGTAAGTATGAGTTCGAGACATTTCAGCACAGCAGGCAGCAATTGAGTCTTTTATTTTATAGAAAATAGAATCTTTTATGATATAGTTGAATCACCGTAAGTATGAGTTCGAGACATTTCAGCACAGCAGGCAGCAAATTGAGTCTTTTATTTTATAGAGAATAGAGTCCTTTATGATATAGTTGAATCACCCTAAGTATGAGTTCGAGACATTTCAGCACAGCAGGCAAGAAATTGAGTCATTTATTTTATATCCATTGTCGAACAGCCGATCCAGTGTTGGGGTTTACGACTACTAATGTTCAACTGCGTTGCCTTGGAATCCTCTCGGAACAAATCCTTGGAGAGATTTGCCTTCCTGAAAAGCGTTTGCGTTTTGATGGAACTAACCCGCATTTTCGTTCAATGGAGAGGAAAACCAAGAATGCCTCCCATGATGAGCTTGACGGCAAGGGGAACCATGATCCGTCTACTACTGAGGATATTTTATGTTAGTATTATGTTCGGTGCTAGTTGGGTGCAGAATTCGTATCGACAAGCCATGACTGGGATTCGAACCCGGTTAATCTCATTGGAAGGCAAACGCTCTATCTCCTAATCCACCACGACTTGCAGCAAAAGTATTAAAATTATTTCCATCCTTTCTCTTCATATTAGTTGAAACAGAAACTCATTCAAATGCTCCTTTACGTGTTGTATTACTTTCTCCATAGCAAATTTATAACTTTTAATATTTTTTCAACCAGATCATAAATTTCAATATTTCATGGTAGAAAATAAAAATGTCTGCTGCACCTCTAAAATGCAAAGTAAGTACGTCTACCTAAATGGTCGACAAGAAGTAGAAGAAAAGAATGTTTTACCTTTAAAAAAATTTAAACTTTTGAATCAGCAATGTATTTATTCTAAAAGAAAAAAAAAACTGGCAAAACATGTGAAGCTTTAATCCCTGGGCGAAAGAAAAGTTAAGTGAAACTGTAAACTTAAAAACAGAAAAGTAGAGGCGAATAGCGTGCTGGCATGGACAGAACGCTTAAGTAGGGAATAAATAAACGAGAAAGGGAAAAAAAACGGGGAAAAGTATTTGCAACTCAAGAAGTAACATATGAGAGAATTTGTCCCAGTTTTTTTTTCCTTATCAGCGAATGTCAAATTGAAAATCTCCTGAATTACTATTCCTGGAAGATCGATTAAAATTTCCATAGCAAAGTTTTGAATTTGATATTGGTTTTATAAGTAAAATGGAGAGTAACAGATTGCCTGTTTTCGTTATTCTTGTTTAGATATCCCTTGTTGTTTTACTTAGATGTATCAAAACAAAAATGCAAAAATCTTAACAATAAGTTTAACTTTGAAGAAAGACGAAACTTTTTATCTTAGGGAATGAGAGTTCAAATTAAAAAATAAATAATAATAAATGAAAAATAATTTGTACAGTGGAATCAAAAAAGGAAATTCTTTAAAAAAATATTTTCGAAATGAGTTTCGTTGATAATGGTTTTAGTTGGCTGGTAAAGTACGACTCCTTATTTTGCAAATTATCTTAAAAATATTAAACTGAAATATAAAATTTAATATTTTTTAAAATGAAGAGTATTGAAGTAAACCCAATGATTGGATTACTTTTGATAAAGAACTAAGAGATTAATAAAATTAATTTCTGACAGCATTTTCTGTCTATCTATTCTTCTTTTTTTTCCTTCTTTATTTCTTTATTGTTACTTTCGACATCAACTCAAAATTATAATGAAAATAAAAATGAATATTTCTATTATAAGAAAATAAAACAAACAGATTTTCCAACAACAATGGATCAAAATCATTGGTTAAAACCAAAAAAAAGATCAAAAAATTTACAATTGTGGAATTGCAATAACTTTCGAAAAAATTCAAAAAAAAATATTATACTGCTCGCATGACTCGTAAAAACTCGTAATTTTTAAATTTAAATGGTGTTTTTAGCTCGTCAAATTTGAATTCATCTGTTGCATTCCTGCATATCGGCCGATAGGTTATTTAACCGACCGATACGTTATAGGATAGATTAATCGGCCGATAGGTTATAGGATAGGTTATCGGCCGATAGGTAGTTTATAATTTCGGAATTAATTATCGAATGATATTTTTATTTCATCCTACTCAAAGTAAATGTAAGTTCAATGCAAGTTCATAATTTCAAGTTAGTTGGCTTATAGTTTTTGCGAAGCAAAATAAAATGTAACATAGAGGCAAACATTCTAAACAGATGTGGTAATGCTGCTGCTTACAAGTTTTTATTATTATTTTATTATTATTTTTTTAAATAATTGGATCGAAAAATGAATACAAAAAAGCAGAAGCAGCTAAATAGATTACAAACAACAACTAATTGTGAATGCAACATCGGACAATCATATTATACATGCTTTTGGTTAACTATAAAAAAATGGGTTATTATAATGAAGTTAATGAGCTTTACGTTATATTTTTAAAAGATACATATTCTTAAGCAAAAATGGAATAGAAAATGTTATTAAATCAAAATTCTTAACAACAAATCTATTTGTTTATTAAATTCATTTCAATTAGCAATTGGCATTTGCAGTTCTTTTTTCCTAAAAGCCCCATACCGAAAATTCCTAAAACATTGCCAATTATGAAAGAAGAAAAACTTTCAATAAGATGACTTGCAGCTATAGTACTCTACTATTTATTTCGTTTTTTTTCCTCCTAAGCTTGGACATCTAGTCCTAAGAAATTCCTCAATAAAATTGGAAGCCTTTCCTGTATCAAGAAGAAAAAATATGAAGATGGACAACATGATCTCATCGACCTTTGTCAGAATAACTAGATGAGATGAGAAAGGATGTCGTTACCCAAGAATTATCGATAAATCGTTTTTATTTATCGTTTTATTTTAGTTTTTTCTGTTGCGTATTTTACTTACATGTGTATCGTAATGTAAGATTTCTGTGCTTTATTATTCACTGGAAAAAAATAATTGCAAAAACTACAACCGTGTTTCTAGCTCTATGGATGCACTAAAAAGTTCGTTAATTTTAACCAAAGCTCTTTGGCAAATTTTGGTAGATTTTGAAAAAGTTAACAATGAAATATTTTTTTATAATTTATGGTGAAATTTGGTTATTTTTTCATTACTAATTCTTATTAATTATTACATTCGGTTAAATTTACTATTCAGTTATGTATTTGGGCACAGAAATGTTTTTGGCCCTTATAACATGTCATTATGAACTGATTGAAATTCAACAATAACATGTATTAACATGTTATATGAACCTATAACATGACATATGGAATGTTTGAAATTGAACAACAACATGTATTAACATGTTATATGAACATATAACATGTCATATTAGCTGTTTGAAATTGAACAACAATATGTATTAACATGTTATATGAACCTACAACATGTCATTATGAACTGTTTGAAATTGAACGACAACATGTATTAACATGTTATATGATCCTATAACGTGTCATATGAACTGTTTGAAATTGAACAATAACATGTATTAACATGTTATATGAACTTATAACATATCATTCTGTTTGAAATTAAACAGCAAAAAATTCACATACGTAAAATTAATCATTTATACATATAACTTATATGATATATAAACAAATTTGAGATTGTAACCGTTTTCTTTTTGTTGAAGTTTTCTTTTTAGCATTGCTTTAGTGACTTGAACTAACTAAAAGCTTTTTAACATTAATTTGTTCGACAGGAATATTTTTTTAGAAAAGCAATATGTAAACATTTGAAAATGACATATTTATGTTTATTTAAAATAAGGCAGATACACTTTAGCAATTAAACTGAAAAAGAAAAGAAAATGTGTGTGTAAACATTTCACTTTATTAAATATAAATTAAAAGTATTTATATAAATAAAAAAACATATTTATCAAAATATTTTTTTTTTAAAAAAAACCTTTAGGTTTAAACTACATTAGTTTAAATCTGCCAATTTTGAATTAAACTAAATTACTTCAAATCATGAGACATGAAATAATTTTCTTTCGTTTTAATACTTATTTAATATATTGGTACTTCATATATCTAATATATAATAAAAAATGATTACACATTAACTAGAACAGATTTATCCAAACGAATTTATTTCCTTCATTAGATTTGTTAAATAGATTTATTCATAAGATTTATTTTACTTCTTTTAACATTTATAAAGCAAAGCTCTTCTTCTTTCTTTTTTCTTTTTAAAACACTATATTTGAAAGTAAGATTTTGAAGGAACCCCTACGTAATTGAGTGCCCTTAGCATTAGCTGGTTATGCCTATAAGCAAATGTGGTACTGCCCAATCCAGAGGGGAAGGGAACTCCTAAATCAAATCTTGAGAGAAATTTGCAATCGCGTAGGTTTTTTTTGATGGAACTAACCCGCATTTGCATTACATAGATAGGAAAAGGACGAAAAATCTCGCACGCTTTGTCTGACAGTAAAGGGACTCTAACTCATAATCCATCTACCACTGAGGACATTTTTTGTCTGCACTGTGGTCGGTGCAAGCCGGATGTGGAATTCGCATCGACCAGCAATCAATGGGATTCAAACCCCTAACCATTTCATTAGGAGGTGAGCCCTCTATCTCCTGAACCATCACAACTCAGTTGTAGGCTAATTGAAAACACGCAACCTGCTGGTGTAATTTGAAATACGTCCACGATGTTTACTGCAGTAAGCATAACAAATAAATTTTGTTTATAGCATTTATTATTATAATATCATCTGTATTTTTTTACAACCTATAAACAGCGTAAGGAACTACAGTCATAATTCCTTATTTTTAATTATCTCTAAACTTTTTTGTCATAGATTGCTTCACCAACAACAGTAAAAACATTTTCCAACTTACACAAATTGTATCAAATTTGAAAAGATATTAAATAAAATGTGATATATATTTCCTATTTCAAATACAATTCCGATAATACATCCGAAATGTGAAAAAAGCATAAGCACGCCATCCAGATTTTGTCGTCCGTGACAGGTTAAAAGCCACTACGCCTACGCCATTCTGCTTTATACTTTGATTAAAATAGAATCTCCAACTGTCATATTCTCAGATTCCATTTGACGCGATATTGCACTTACCAGATGTTTTTGACTGGTACTTGTAATGGAGGGTCAGAAGAGGTTAGGAGCAATCCCGATCGATAAGACATAAACTTTATCGAATGAAAAAAAAAAAAAAGGAAAGTGACTGTATCGTAAACATAAGGGTTTTAACTGTGTTATTTTGAAAAGTGAGCCAAAGTCTGCTAACCTTTATAGTTTAGTGTAGTTAGCACTTCACCGCACTGCAAAAAAATAGATATTCATGAAATTTTCTTCATTTTTGACGGAACTGTTACCTGGTATAAGCTCCGAGCGTACATTTCGTCTAAGTGACAAAATAACTATTGTCACCTCTTTAAGAAGACGTTCGTCAAACTTAGAAAAAAAAACATTTCGTTGTTTTATACCTCCCCCACCAAAAGAAATCTGATTATTATGGTATTTTTAATGATTATTCTTGTAGATAACAATCATGTCCATTCATGTAACGGTATTCAAATTTTGATAAATAAGTCTAATCGATTGACAGGCACAGTCTGATTTTAACTGACATAAGTCTGATATTGATAGATGGCGAAATGAAATCGAAACAGTCTGAGTAATTTTTGATAAGATCAGATATTCACATAGTGCCTAATGTACCTACCTCTTATGTTAATTTTTTTATGGTGAGCAAGGTGGTACAAATCAACAAGGGCAGATAGAACACAGAGATGAATTACATCAATGCCAGAAGTGAACACCGAATTTTCCTGGTAAAAGGCCAACTCGTTGATTGCCATGCATTCGGTCAGCTTAATTTGTCACTTCCGATTGTTTAGTCTTTATTCTAGTTTCTTACTTCTAAAATCGTCAACAATCTCCTACAATGCACAACGATGAGGTTTCGAATAAGGGCAACATTCTCTTCAGACATTTAAGAGTTAGTGTTTCGTCACAAAGCACAACATTTCAGACGAAATAATATATATATATATATATATATATATATATATATATATATATATATATATATATATATATATATATATATATATATATATATATATATATATATATATATATATATATATATAAGCCTTGTAATTTTGAAATTAATCCAGAAAACAAGGAATTTCCTGAATCAAGTATTGGAGGAAAATTGCCATCGCTGAGGACTTTTGATGGAACCAACCCGCTTTTGCGCTAATGGAGAAGAAAACTATGGAAACCTTCCATGGTTAGCCTGACGGTAAGATGACTCAAACCTATGATCCGTTTACTACTGAGGATGATTTACGTCAGCACTTTGGCCGATGGGAGCATGGTGCTGAAATCGTATCTACCAGCCACCGCTGGGATTTGAACCTCGGGCACATTATTGGGAATCGAGTGTTCTATCCCCTGAGCCACCACGCCTTTGACGAATTTATTCTCTAAGGCAACGAAATACTGCTCAAAGATTGTGATAACAAAAATGAGATTTTAATTTATCAAAGTGCGTAAGTAAATGAATGCTATTTAGCAAATTAAAATTCTAAAAATGTATGATATGAAGCATTTAGACACAATAGTTATCTATAACAGTATTAAGACATTAAGCCTTTACAGTTCTGCGTATACAGACACTAAGACATATTTAAATTAATTTTGTTTAAACCTACCTAAATTATTGTAAAAAGACACTAAAAATGTATAATTTTATATATTTTGAGAATATAGTTAAATGTATTAGGTACTAAGCCTTTATATTTCAATGTATTAAGACACTTTATTGTTTCCTATGCTTATACTCTAAAACTTTTCTAAATTGATAGTGTTCAGGGAATAACATCAGCTATTTTTGCTCTTGGTGTACAGAAGTGGTTGGGTAAAAATTAAATGAATTCCTAAATGAAGTTCTTAGATAGCTTTATTCCTTAGATAAGTTTATTTCTTATTCAAGGAATTCTAACCGTAAGTATATTTCGTGTTTATTAACTTTAAAAATGTATATAAATTTCTTATCTAAGCATCGATTTAATTTCGAAATCAAAGTTAAGATCATTAAGTAGCAATGAGAAACGACTATCACGGTTTTCCAATAGTTAAAACTCAATAATTAAAAGTATCGGATACACACCTAAACTCTCGTGTTAAACATTCTTTAAATTTAGTTGGAGAGTCTCACGATATCAAATAAGTTTTCTACAATTTCCCCCGATTTAATTAGAATGTTTTGTCGATTAAGCTCCTTTCTGAAAACTCTTTACAAGTTGCGACAACTTTAACCTATTTTCTGGATTTGTCTGAATTTTGGAGTTGAAAAGAGGTTACATTTGTTATTGAAAAGGAACCCTTTTTTTTTGTTTTGTTGTCGGCAAGTAGCTACTTCTAAAATAGTTTTGGTGGATTGATTCAATAGGGATGTTGTAATTTGATGTCTAACGTAATCAGCAATGTTATAAAAGTCAGTTGGTGAATTCTTAAATGTCGAAAAAATTTCTTAACAGCATTTTGTAGGTTTTGCCTATATGAAGTGCAAATAGTTTAGGTGCTGGTGTATGCAGTGCTTTTTTAAAGCAGCATTGTTTTCAGAAGGAATATGAAGTAAATTTTCTGCTTTTTCCCAATCATACAATTTCTCTTTTGGCTTCTTTTGCTTGCTTTTAGTCATAGAATCCTTTAATTTGAGCTATTTATTTTTTTGGTTTTTTTAGTCTTGGTCTAAACTTGATTCTTTCTTCCGAATCATGTTCTTCATTAGAAAATAATCTCTTTTAAGAGATGAACATCTTCATTTTTTGCGAAGCAATTTTCTTTCTTGGATAAGTATTCCGCATTGCTAAATTTATCTTTACTTATCGAAGATTCCGCTTCATTTAAATAACTTTCTCGAATACCTTATTCATCAGATATTTTCCCCAGATCAAGAAGAAAATAAGTAATGATGTTGTGACTTGTTGAAAGTTCAACCATATCTGAAATTTCAATATTATGAGCTGATTCATTTATTTAAAGGTAAAAATTGCGCTAGCTACTCAAGAAAACTCTTGAAATACCTGAAGCTTTAAAATAAAGCCTAAAATATTTCTTAGCTTTTTCATTCAAGCTTCATTTATATCAATCTTTTTATTTTCTATCGCCTAAATTTCATGCCTAATAAGGAAACATTTCTTAGAAACTCCCATCAATTGAAATATCAGATCATACGTATATGATTTATAAAAAAAAATAATACAAAAAAGAAACATTAATTTATTTAGAATAGTTGTTATAATATACACATATATCTAAAGAAATATTTAAGAAATATGTGTTTTGAAAAATTTAGCAAAACATATTGAGCTCTGAGCACATATAATAGCTAACATAACATTATGTTGCAATTTTTAACATCGTAATCTATTAATTTGCTGAATCTGTTGTTGTTGCCGTCGTAGGCCATTAAGGCACTGGTGTGATTGCTCTTTTTTTTTCCAGTGAAGCCATCTATGACCAGGAATTCAACTTCTTCCACACCCACCATACCCATCATTCATGCATTCATTCATTCATTCATCCACTGATCGTAATTTTTGACCAGAGCCAGAGAACGATCAGTCACCAATCCAGTACCCCCAGAGCTATAATTTGCTATCGGAACATGGATGACTTTGTGATTCGACATATTGCACATGCGCCAGTCACCATTTACTGCACGTAGATTCTTCGGCCGACAGGATTCGAATAACTCCCTTTTCTCTCGAACGTGAGTTCAGCGCCCTACCAACCAAACCAAACCGCCTTACAACCTTCCAAATGTTTCCAACTAAATTCAATAACCTATTTAATATTTCAATAAAGTTTGTAAAATTGAAAAGTTAATGTACAGTTTTTACAGCAAAATATCAAATTCAAATATAAAAAATAATTTTTATGAGATTTATGCTTCATTTAAATGAAATAAAGTATAATAAAAAATTCTAGAGATTTATTAATTTTATGACTGTGAAAAATTATTTTTTCTCTTTTGTGAGTTATACCATGTAAGCACTAATTCATCATACAATTAATTTCCTCTGAATTGCAATTATTTTTTGAAATGAACAAGAATGTTTTACAAGTATTTATTTTTTTATTTTAATTACTAAAAAGTTTATCTTCTGTTCTTGCATTTTTAATTAAAATTTAGTTTTCTTTAAATTTCTGATTTGCTCTAAATATATTTAAAAGTCGGTATGTTTTTGTCGTTTTACCCAGTATTTTTCAAAACCTGAACTCTTCACTTCATACTCGTTATTATTGCTTGAGCATTTACTCGTTACTTTTGCTTCAAATGCTTGTACTTTTTATCGTTGCTTTTACTTTACGTACTTGTGCACATACTCGTTCATTTTGCTTTACGTACTTGTACTCATACTCGCTACTTTTGCTTTATGTGTTTCTACTGTTACTCGTTTTCATTTGATTAACGTTTTTGTACTTTTACTAGTTACTTTTGCTTCAAGTGCTTGTAAATTTACTCGTTACTTTTGCTTCAAGTGCTTGCACTCTTTAGCGTTGCTTTTATTTTACGTACTTGTAATCATACTCGTTACTTTTGCTTTACGTACTTGTACTCATACTCGTTACTTTTGCTTTATGTGTTTCTATTGTTACTCGTTTTCATTTGATTCACGTTTTTGTACTTTTACTCGTTACTTTTGCTTCAAGTGCTTGTAAATTTACTCGTTACTTTTGCTTCAAGTCCTTGCACTCTTTATCGTTGCTTTTACTTTACATACTTGTGCACATACTCGTTACTTTTACTTTACGTACTTGTACTCATACTCGTTACTTTTGCTTTATGTGTTTCTACTGTTGCTCGTTTTCATTTGATTAACGTTTTTGTACTTATACTCATTACTTTTGCTTCAAGTGCTTGTAAATTTACTCGTTACTTTTGCTTTACATACAAGTACTTTTATTTGTTACATTTTAAAACTGATGATCTCTCAAATGGTTATTACTAAATTGAATTTCTGAACTAAAATTCCTAACATACGTTGCACTAGTTCATATGGATTTAACCTTTAGTTTTTTATTTTTCTTTTTTTGCCCAATCGTGCAACATGTATAAATACGTACGGAAGAAAAAAAAACATTTTTTCGCCTTTTCATTCAAGACATTTATTTATTAGATGAAAAATAAATTCTCAAACTCGAACAGAAAAGTATTTTTCTCGCTTTTCTTCAAATATAAATTTTTGAACTTTTACCTTGTATTGAAGTTGGTACATAAATTTCGTTCATCGCTATCTATTTCCACAAGTACAAGTATTTCGCATATCGTCGAAGTCATAAACTACCATTTTATTACTTCGATACATTTTATCCTTTAGGTAATAAAATTTTCAATTCTTTCCAAACGTTTATTTTATTTCAGTTACCGTTGCAACAATCTCACGGAAGCTGCTATATGTATTCTGAATAAACATTATTCTGAATAAAATTAAAATATTTAATAAAATATGCATTCTTAATTGCATCAGCGAAAAACGAATAAAATATATAGTTTTTATTTTTGAATTCGAAGATTAATTAAGTTTATTCCTTTTACTTAATTTTATTCCTTTGCAAAATGAATAAACTTAATACATTCTTAAGTATATTGTTGCATATTGTAAATAAAGTGCAAATATTGCATATCGAGGGTAGTATATTGTTACACATTGTAAATAAAGTGCAAATATTGCATATCGAGGGTAGTATATTGTTACATATTGCAAATAAAGTGCAAATATTGCATATCGAGGGTAGTATATTGTTACACATTGTAAATAAAGTGCAAATATTGCATATCGAGGGTAGTATATTGTAACATATTGTAAATAAAGTGCAAGTATTGCATATGGAGGGAAGACATTGCATCTCAAACGGAATTGATATTCGTATATTTTCTTTGAATTTACAATGCATGGTTTCAGTAAATTCAATCAATCTCGGCTCTTCGGAACATTGTAATAATAAAAGACGAAACGATGTCTAATTACTTTACAAAAGCCTTCAATTCATTTTTTGAAACAATTATAATAAAATCTCCTGTCATGTTATAAATAACATTTTCATCGGAAAGCTATAAGTTTTATACAAATAATCAAATTGTTTTGAAGATTTGTTTAAGTGTTGCATTATTAACAGTGCAGTATAGTACATACAAGGTGTTTCGTAAACACCGCCTTTAATGTCTATGTTTATAATCAGAAATATAATATATATGCCTTAATCCAAATGTATACACATTAGGAATCACAAATAAATATAGTTAGGTTGCTGTTATTGTTGTGTTATTGCTGTGAAGGCAAAGGAGGTGGAATTGTGCTTGGATTTTAGTCGCGCTATCTATGCATATGAATTTGACTTCTGCCACACCCGTTTATAGGTTGGAACCATTCATACATCCATTAATTCATCCACAGATCGTGATTTTGACCTAAACCAGATAACAATCAATCTCCAATTCAGTACCCCCAGAGGTATTTATTTGTTATGGAAGCATGGAGGACTTTGTGACCCGATAGATTTTAAGTGCATCAGCGACCATTTACTACACGGGAAGTCTTCAGTCGGGGGGATTCGAACTCCCGCTCTCACAAGCGTGAGTCCAGCGCCCTGCAAACCAGGCTATCCCGGCCATATATATTTAGGTCATTATTAAGATGCAAAAGCTACCTATAGATATTTCTAAAATCACAAGTGAGAGAAGCGGGATGAAAATTTTTAAAACAAATTAGATTGTCTGATAAAGTTTTAAGGTGCTTCTAACAATCACCTTTACGCTGTAACATATGTATGCTCAGTATGCTCAGTTTGCTCAGATTCTTGTACCCTTCTTGTTTTTTCTCGTTAAAGCTTTATTTGAGACCCCAAATGTGCGTACTATTTTACTCAATTTTAGATGAGGATTTTTAAAATATAAAAATAAAGGACGTTTGTTGTTGAAAATCATATTTATTGATAAATTCCCTGACTTTAATTTTTTCACAATATATTTCGTAATGAGCTACAAATCTCCAAAATTACATAAATTTTCCTCTCACACACAAAATTCGGATACATGGTAGAAGATATTCTATCTAATGTATTCAAAGTAATCTTACGCTGGACTACAGAAAATCAATCTAGTTAATTTAAATACCCACTCAATTTCCACTCCATTTTCTCTTGAGTTAATTTGAAGTCTTGTACACTGGTCAAAACATAATTTTATACAATTACTTTCTGAACCCAAGCTGAGAAACTGGGATTGACGCCATTTTCCTTAGTTAATTCATTCAACCGAACACGAATTAGGTTCTATGTAAACAGATTCCTCCGACCAAAACTTACTTGTCGACATTTACATGACAAGAGTTAATTGAAGTAGAGTTAATTCTAGAGATGCACTAAATCAGTCAGAAAGCATATTAAAAGACATGCTCAAACTCTTGCAATTTTTATTTACAAAAGATACAGTTATGAAGCTTGCTTTTGTGAGAAAATCATCGATGAAATAAGCTTCGCTGTAGTTTACATAATATTGAATAACATTTGTCTATAAGTTGCTTTTTAGAAAAGTGTGTATGCATGTAGTAATCTAGTATAAATTATAGTGTCTGAATTATATATTTATACACGAAATTAATTTTTATTTAAGCAACGATGATAAATCTTCGTAAGGGAACTTGTTTTTAAGATCTGGATAATTAGAAATGTATGCTTCTATATTGCGATGAAATTTTAAAAATATTTAATCGTGAATTTTTTTGCAATGCCAAATGATAGCTAGGAATATTAACTTTAATTTATTATCTACGAATATTACCTCTATTACTCACTTTGCAAAAACGGGAGTTCAAATCCAGTCGGCCGAAGACTCCCCGTGTAGTAAATGGTGACTTGTGCAATTTAAATATGTTGGGTCACAAAGTCCACCATGTTCCCACATTAAAAAAATACCTCTGGGGGTACTGAATTGGAGATTGATCGTTCTCTGGTCTAGGTCAAAATTATGATTCGTGGATTAATGAATGAATGTATGAATGGGTCCACCCTATACACGGATGGGACGTATGGATGTGGCAGAAGACAAACTTTTAGCCACAGATGGCGCCACTGGAAAAAAAAACAATCGCACTCCTTCTGCCTTAACTGCCGACGATAACAATAACATCACCTCTGTTTTTTAAATAGAGAAACAAATTATGTACTTCTGCAATATTAAAAAATGACAGAAAGAAATTTGTTTCATTCTCTGAATATCAAAAAATACCTTTCTAAATCGCGTTCCAGCTTGGTTTCCGTTCACTTCAAAATTTGGCTAAATGTAATAAAGTCATTTGTCGTTTTAATTTCCTGTCTGTGATTCTGGAGCTGACGTAACTAAAACTTGTATTTTTAAATGTTAGATAAAATTAATATCCAAGAAAAGAAAACTTAAATGACAGCTATTGATAACTAAAACGTTAGGGGAGATTAAAAATTCGTAAATTAGGAAATTTTTTACTTTGTCTTCTTCTTGTTCAAGGTCTAGACAAAGGAAATCACAAAAATTCTAGAAGAATTACAAATAAAGCAAGGAGAACAAGGAAAAAGATAATCATAATAAACACAACAGAAGCCGAAAGAATAGTAAAAGAATACCCAAAAGAATTAAATTAATATTGATAAACCACAAAATGGGGAAGAAACAATAAACACTATGAATATGAATAAATGCATTCTGAAAATTTCAATCATTAGGTAAATTTTGGCCAATTGGGTGAGATACAAAATTGTAATACATCTTCGTAAACTATACGGAGAAAACAAATTCCGGTAAAATTACCATATTGTATGGTAATGACATTAATATTAAGAAACATAATGTTGATGGATAAAACAGGAATAAAAGGTATTTAAACCATTTATTTGGTAGTTTTTCTTTCATAAGGCAACGATTAACCGGAAATTCTGGTTTTCAAAAGTAAAGTTCTTATTACCACACACATAGTAAAATAATGCACGATTGAAAAATAAAACACTATTTTATTGTTAATTTTTCCGAAATCCGTACCAGAGCGCTTTGGTAAAGTTTACCGAGCTCTTTGGTGTTCCGATAGAGTCAGAAACACGGTTAATTTTACCATATTCTGGTTGATTTGACCAAACCTTTTTTTGTTTTCAGTGTTAAACTTTCTTCAATAATTTTTGTAATTATTTTAATGAAATTTCAAATTTATTCAAATCAAATTTTATTATTGATACAAGTGATACACTGATTTAAAAAAATGCTACGTTATTTATCCTATTCAATTTTTCAAGTATTTCTAAGTGACTGCCAAAAAGTGTTACTTTCAAAACGTAACAAAAAAACAAAGAAATTCATAAAGGGACGATACAAGAGATACAAGAATTACAAGTGGAGCAAGGAGAACCAGTTCAATTACAAAATGACAAAGGCATTCACAAAAATATACAAATAAACAAACGCAAACGAGAGATATAACTAATACTATCAGTATTAGTAACCACAAAATAGTGAAAAAATAGGCAATGACGAGTTAATGCATTCTGAAAATTTCTGCCTCTTGGGTGAGATAAAAAAAAAACTATAATAAATCCCGTCTAACTAAAACGTCTTTCAATAAAAAAGACGAAAAAGCTTCAATAACAATTCAAATTTATTCATATCAAATTTTATGATTGAAACAAACTATTCACTCACAAAAAAATATTACATTTTTATCCTATTCAGTTTCACAAAGATTTTTGAGGCAATGGACTGGAAAAAGGGTGACCTCCATAAAAAAATAAGGGATAGATTTTATTGCTTTAGGAATATAGTAGACATAAGCGGAAATAATAAAGCAGTAGTTTATATTCTGAAGATGTGCAAAATACATTTTTGTTCCTTTAAAGAAACTGTTACGAACGATATCAGTAGTCAGCACACTTTATAATTTCCTTTGTTAAGATTTATTGGTAAAACTTTGAATGCTCTTGCCTGTATAAAAACGAATAACGACGAAATATTTTTTCGTTACTTGTAAAAAGGAAAGAATAATAAATAGGCAAGGCAAAAGATATAAAATTAGCAAAGCATCACAAAATCATAAAAATATTTTGTTCTCAAATATTAGGTTTTTCAATTCACCAAAAAAATGGGCACCAATTTAATTAGAACAGATACAATCAGAGAATTTAGTAATTCTATTTATTTATGCAATCGACCAGAACAGTGGTCAGGGAGCTGACCTCACATCATAAAGATCCCAGTTTCGAATCCCGGACAAGGCATGGATGTTCTTTCATTCACTGTCCTAACTGTGGGAGCAACGTTGCCCACCTAATATGGTGCCCCTGAAAGAGTGGTCAATAAATCTGCCCAACTGGTTTTTTCTCCACTGTCCATCCAAATGACGAGAGTCAATCGGGTGGGCACTGGAAAAAAAAAATGTTGGTACAGCATTGAAACACTAAGAAAAAAGTGTGGGTCCAAACTACTAGAATATTGTATAATGATCCGCGCCCTGTGGGAACAGCAAAAAGCTCGGTAATTTTTACCGAAACATTTTGGTAAAATTAACAACAAAATATGGTTTTATAATTTGTCATTAAGTTTAGTTAATGTGGTAAATATTGAATTTTTATTTCTTGTCAATATCTGGCTTGTTTTTTCATGGTCATATGGTACTGTAATTTTACCAAAATTTATTTCTCCGAGTTGCTACTCCGTCCGACTTTGCCTAATTTAAATGGTGTGATATTGTATCAACGTTGGGGGTTTTTATTAGAAACTTGCTGTTGAAGTTCATATTAAACTAATTCCAAGGTTTTTTTCCCATAAATTTTTACAGTAAAGCATTTTACTAAAATTCCAAGCTTGACTGTAAATTAATCTTCAAGTAAAGATTGAGCAAAATTTATAATTTTTCTTTAAGCCAATTTTATAGTTAACATGTTGAACTAAGTTTCAGATTTTATTGTACCAACTTTCAAATTAATGATTGAACCTAAACACATTGGTGAAACGTTAAACTAAGTTCAAAATTGTGGTTTTATTCAGAAACATTATTGTTAAAGTTTATATTGAACTAATTCCAATGTTTTTCTTCACATGAGTTTTACAGTTAGGCATTAAAGTAAAATTCAAAGTTTGACTGTTAATTAAACTTTCTGAAAAACTGAACAAAGTTAATAATTTTTCTTTAGACCAATTTAATGGTAAGATATTGAACTAAGTTTCAGATTTCACTGTACCAATTTTCAAATTGATGATTGACTCTTAACACATGGATGAATAGTTAAACTCAGTTCAACAATTATTCAACTAAGTTCAACTGATTTTATTCAAAAACATTATTGATGAAGTTTATATTGAACTATTTCCAAGGATTTTCATCGGACTAATTTTTACAGTAAAGCATTTAACTAAAATTCCAAATTTGACTGTAAATTAATCTTTAAGTAAGGATTGGACAAAGTTTATAATTTATCTTTAGACCAATTTCATGGTAAGATGTTGAATAAAGTTTCAGATTTTACAGTACAAACTTTTAAACTAATGATTGCACCTAAACACATTGATGAAAAGTTGAACTAAGTTTCATGATTACCAATGTATACCAATTTTAAAGTGAAACACTGATTCCGATTTAAGTTTTTAATTTTATTAACTATAGTAGAAGTATATAGAATTATTAGTGTTAAATTAATAAAATTATTTGTATTCAATTAATAAAATTATTAATTAATTAATTAGTATTAAATTAGTTTTAAATTAGTAAAACTAATTAATTAGTATGAAATGGAAGTATATAGAGTTTTCAATGCCAGACCAGTTAGCAGATCAAAAAGAGGCAGACCGAATTTGAGATGGAAACCTTTTTGAGAAGGCCAAGGCCCACCCTGGACTGTTGAGCCATTGATGATGATGATGATGATGATGAATTATAGATAAAAATACTAAAATAAGTGTAATGGGGAAATTATCACTATGGTTTTTAAGCCAAATATTCAACTATTCTTTTTGCAAAAAATTTAATTTTAAAATGAAAAAAAATAGAATGAAATAAAATAAAAAATAGTTTATTATTCCAAATAAAGTTGCAATTTATAAATTAATTTTGACTTTAGCTAAGTACTCTAATGTGATAGTTAACAAGATATAGTGTCAGACGGAGAAGAACACTTTCGTAATCTACTTCTGGTGTAAACTATCATTTATTTTATCTCTTAACTATTTGCTTTAGCTTTCGAAGAAACTTACAATGGAAAATAGTCTTAAAGAGTATTATACGTTAGATTCTCTCAAGTCTTATATTAAGTGATTCTGACATTAACAAACCGTGTGTTGTCTGCTGTAGTTCAGTTCTCTGGAATTTAATTAATTATTTAATCTCTCAGGAGTACGAGTCTGGATAAGTTAAAATCACTTCCTAGTAGTTTTGAATTTGTAGTTTTTTTTAAATTAGATTATATTGTTGAAAAATATTCTTGAAAGGAATCAAAGTTAGTTTTTATCATAGTTTCAGAAATAAGTTAATTATCGATATCACGATGAAACTTTAGGTATGTAAATGAAAATGTTGGAAAATAAAACGATTGAAATTTTAAAGATTATATTTTGATCTTAAATCATAAATATTTGTGAATAACTTAAAATTAGCTTAAACAACTAAGTTTTCAAATATATTTGGTAATGAAAATTCAAGTAAAATAGGTTTTTTAAAAACTAAATTTCAAATTTTAGAGGAATTTTTAACATTATAACCTTTGGCATATGGATCAGCTGGCAAACATAGATAGAAGTCTCTTTTATATAGCCATTTTAAACACTTACGAGGAATACTCTTCTCAAAATATAGTTAAAACTACCGGAATATATGGTTAAATTTACCGTGTTAAAGGCTCTAAGAAAACACCAGAATGCTTGGTAATTTTTATCGACAACCTTAGCTAATGCTTTTCGTAAAATAAACTATAAATTAACTTATGATACATGACAAAATATGGTAATATTTAGTAGTTTTATTAGGATATCTTAGAACATATTAGAACTTAGAACTTAAAGAAAATTTTTTGTAGGAATGGTTAAAAAACCACATATTATGGTTTTATAAGGTAGATTTATGGTTTTTTTGTTATCTAAAATTCCATGACCATACATGACGGTAATTTTAGCTTAGTCTTTAATTTCCCATCAATGTCTGGGTATCAGAGGTTGATTTTGATTTAAATCTTATTTTTTTCTTACCAATATCTGATAATTTTCCATGACAGCCAATTAACAAAGTTGCATCAGTAGAAATTTATCCGAAACACCACAAAATATTACCTTGTTAGTAATGGGTACATTATTAGAAAACAAAGCCATATTAAATTACGGATAAACTGAGTTACTAGGCCGGGAGAGTCTGGTTGGCTGGTCGCTGAACTCACGTTTTTGAGAACGGGAATTCGAATTGAGACGGCCGATGATTTTCCGTGTAGTGTCTGGTGACTTATGCACGTTTAATATGTCGGGTCACAAAGTCCTCCATGTCCTCAATAATAAAAAAAAAAAAAGCTGACGAGTGTGACGTATGGGTATGGCAGGAGTCAAATTCTTGGCCAAAGATGGCGCCACTGGAAAACAAGAACAATCGCACCCCCTCTGCCTTAATGGCCGACGACAACAACAGCGAATTGGAAGACAAATTAATACTATCATCATTTTAAGTTGTTGTTTTTAATTCATTTTGTTAATTTGTTAAATTGGATCTTTTTCTTAGATCTATCTTTGCTGCAACATTATATCTAACAACAGTGTCTTAAGATAAGATAAAATATTTGATAGATAACATAGGTGCGGATATATAAGTTTACCGTGATCCGCTCACCATCAGATGGCGCTTATACGAATTAAAAAAATTACGGACGTGTTTCTTTTGTGTGGCAAGTACGGAACAAAATAGAAGACAAATTATTACTATCAGCATATTTATCCAGTTTTGTTTTCTTAATTCATTTTGTTAATTCATTCAATTGGATCCTTTTTTTTTTTTTTTTTTTTTTTTTTTGCATACTTTAATGCTACAGCGCCATGTGTAATATCAGCGTCTTAAGATAACAGATGACAATATGATAGATAAGATATGATCGATGATATAGGTGCGGATGTATGATTATAGAGACCTGTTCACACACAGATGGCGCTTGTACTAATTTAAAAAAATTACGTATGTGATTCTTTAGCGTAGCTGGTACGGAACAAAATGGAAGAAAAATTAATACTACCAGCAAACTTATGTGAATTTGTTTTGTTAATTCATTTTGTTAAATTATTAAATTGGTTCTTTAATTTGAATACTTCAACCCTACAACGCCATATGTAATATCAGTGTCTTAAGGTAACAGATAAGATAGATAAGATATGATAGATAACATAGGTGCTGATATATAAGATTACAGAGATATGATTTATAACGCCTGTACAGGTTGGGCTTTAATAATGTCTTATTTAAGTACTACATTTTTATTAAAATATATATTTAATTCATTTATAAAACAATTTCTAGGGCTCTACACTTCAACTGCAACCAATTTTTCTCCTTTCAGTTTTACCTTCACATTCATTTTCATCTAAACTTATTTTAAAATTCAAGTAGTAGCTTCAAAACATACTTTATTCAAATCAAAGTTTATGACTTACTGGCTTAAACTAAAATTTATTCATTTGCTTTTTGTTATGTTTTTTTTTTTTTTTTTTTGTTACAATTTTTTATTTCAAAGGATAAAGTTAAGACTAAATTCACTATGAGCGAGAAAATATTTTATTACTTTACGAGTAAACTATGACCGGAAATAATAAAATCGCTGCTTATTGCCCCCTAGAAATGGAAATGCTTTTTTTTCAGAATATCAAGATAAACAGAATTTATGATCAAACTGAAACGTAAACTTGGATTGAAGTGAATATAATTTACTAGGAAATGTATTGATATTATTTCTAAGAGAAGTAGATAAAAATATTTTCTAATAAAACTTTTTGTAAGAAAATTGTAAATATTACCTCAATAATTTCCTTAATAGTATCCAAATCCAAAAGTCTCCATATTTATCTGCTGTATCGCATTCCTTTATATCGTACGTATGCTTCAATAATTTCCTTAATTGTATCCAAATATAAAAGAAAACTTTACAAAAAAAGAAAACTCTTATGAAAACTGTTTTAGAAAGAAATCTTTTTAAAAGTCTTCATATTTTATCTGCTGTATCACAAAATTATTCCGTTCTATCGCATATATACTTCAATAACTTCCTTAATAATATCCAATAGTATGTATTTCAATAAGAAAACTTTTTAGAACTCTCCATATTTATCTGCTGTATCGCATTCCTTTATATCGTACGTATGCTTCAATAATTTCTTTAATTGTATCAAAATATAAAAGAAAACTTTTATGAAAACTGTTTTAAAAAGAAAACTTTTTAAAAGTCTTCATATTTTATCTGCTGTATCACAAAATTATTCCGTTCTATCACATATATACTTCAATAACTTCCTTAATAATATCCAATAGTATGTATTTCAATAAGAAAACTTTTTAAAAGTCTCCATATTTATCTGCTGTATCGCATTCCTTCCTATCGTACGTATGCTTCAATAATTTCTTTAATTGTATCCAAATATAAAAGAAAACTTTTATGAAAACTGTTTTTAAAAGAAAACTTTTTAAAAGTCTTCATATTTTATCTGCTGTATCACAAAATTATTCCGTTCTATCACATATATACTTCAATAACTTCCTTAATAATATCCAATAGTATGTATTTCAATAAGAAAACTTTTTAAAAGTCTCCATATTTATCTGCTGTATCGCATTCCTTTATATCGTACCTATGCTTCAATAATTTCTTTAATTGTATCCAAATATAAAAGAAAACTTTAATGAAAACTGTTTTAAAAAGAAAACTTTTTAAAAGTCTTCATATTTTATCTGCTGTATCACAAAATTATTCCGTTCTATCACATAAATACTTCAATAACTTCCTTAATAATATCCAATAGTATGTATTTCAATAAGAAAACTTTTTAAAAGTCCTCATATTTATCTGCTGTATCGCATTTCTTTATATCGTACGTATGCTTCAATAATTTCTTTAATTGTATCCAAATATAAAAGAAAACTTTTATGAAAACTGTTTTAAAAAGAAAACTTTTTAAAAGTCTTCATATTTTATCTGCTGTATCACAAAATTATTCCGTTCTATCACATATATACTTCAATAACTTCCTTAATAATATCCAATAGTATGTATTTCAATAAGAAAACTTTTTAAAAGTCTCCATATTTATCTGCTGTATCGCATTCCTTTATATCGTACCTATGCTTCAATAATTTCTTTAATTGTATCCAAATATAAAAGAAAACTTTAATGAAAACTGTTTTAAAAAGAAAACTTTTTAAAAGTCTTCATATTTTATCTGCTGTATCACAAAATTATTCCGTTCTATCACATAAATACTTCAATAACTTCCTTAATAATATCCAATAGTATGTATTTCAATAAGAAAACTTTTTAAAAGTCCCCATATTTATCTGCGGTATCGCATTCCTTTATATCGTACGTATGCTTCAATAATTTCTTTAATTGTATCCAAATATAAAAGAAAACTTTTATGAAAACTGTTTTAAAAAGAAAACTTTTTAAAAGTCTTCATATTTTATCTGCTGTATCAGAAAATTATTCCGTTCTATCACATATATACTTCAATAACTTCCTTAAAATTATCCAATAGTATGTATTTCAATAAGAAAACTTTTTAAAAGTCCCCATATTTATCTGCTGTATCGCATTCCTTTATATCGAACGCATGCTTCAATAATTTCTTTGATTGTATCCAAATATAAAAGAAAACTTTTATGAAAACAGTTTTAAAAAGAAAACTTATTAAAAGTCTTCATATTTTATCTGCTGTATCACAAAATTATTCCGTTCTATCACATATATACTTCAATAACTTCCTTAATAATATCCTATAGTATGTATTTCAATAAGAAAACTTTTTAAAAGTCCCCATATTTATCTGCTGTATCGCATTCCTTTATATCGTACGTATACTTCAATAATTTCTTTAATTGTATCCAAATATAAAAGAAAACTTTTATGAAAACTGTTTTAAAAAGAAAACTTTTTAAAAGTCTTCATATTTTATCTGCTGTATCACAAAATTATTCCGTTCTATCACATATATACTTCAAAACTTCCTTAATAATATCCAATAGTATGTATTTCAATAAGAAAACTTTTTAAAAGTCCCCATATTTATCTGCTGTATCGCATTCCTTTATATCGAACGCATGCTTCAATAATTTCTTTAATTGTATCCAAATATAAAAGAAAACTTTTATGAAAACTGTTTTAAAAAGAAAACTTTTTAAAAGTCTTCATATTTTATCTGCTGTATCACAAAATTATTCCGTTCTATCACATATATACATCAATAACTTCCTTAATAATATCCAATAGTATGTATTTCAATAAGAAAACTTTTTAAAAGTCCCCATATTTATCTGCTGTATCGAATTCCTTTATATCGAACGCATGCTTCAATAATTTCTTTAATTGTATCCAAATATAAAAGAAAACTTTTATGAAAACTGTTTTAAAAAGAAAACTTTTTAAAAGTCTTCATATTTTATCTGCTGTATCACAAAATTATTCCGTTCTATCACATATATACTTCAATAACATCCTTAATATTATCCAATAGTATGTATTTCAATAAGAAAACTTTTTAAAAGTCCCCATATTTATCTGCTGTATCGCATTCCTTTATATCGAACGCATGCTTCAATAATTTCTTTAATTGCATCCAAATATAAAAGAAAACTTTTATGAAAACTGTTTTAAAAAGAAAACTTTTTAAAAGTCTTCATATTTTATCTGCTGTATCACAAAATTATTCCGTTCTATCACATATATACTTCAAAACTTCCTTAATAATATCCAATAGTATGTATTTCAATAAGAAAACTTTTTAAAAGTCCCCATATTTATCTGCTGTATCGCATTCCTTTATATCGAACGCATGCTTCAATAATTTCTTTAATTGTATCCAAATATAAAAGAAAACTTTTATGAAAACTGTTTTAAAAAGAAAACTTTTTAAAAGTCTTCATATTTTATCTGCTGTATCACAAAATTATTCCGTTCTATCACATATATACATCAATAACTTCCTTAATAATATCCAATAGTATGTATTTCAATAAGAAAACTTTTTAAAAGTCCCCATATTTATCTGCTGTATCGCATTCCTTTATATCGAACGCATGCTTCAATAATTTCTTTAATTGTATCCAAATATAAAAGAAAACTATTATGAAAACTGTTTTAAAAAGAAAACTTTTTAAAAGTCTTCATATTTTATCTGCTGTATCACAAAATTATTCCGTTCTATCACATATATACTTCTATAACTTCCTTAATAATATCCAATAGTATGTATTTCAATAAGAAAACTTTTTAAAAGTCCCCATATTTATCTGCTGTATCGAATTCCTTTATATCGAACGCATGCTTCAATAATTTCTTTAATTGTATCCAAATATAAAAGAAAACTTTTATGAAAACTGTTTTAAAAAGAAAACTTTTTAAAAGTCTTCATATTTTATCTGCTGTATCACAAAATTATTCCGTTCTATCACATATATACTTCAATAACATCCTTAATATTATCCAATAGTATGTATTTCAATAAGAAAACTTTTTAAAAGTCCCCATATTTATCTGCTGTATCGCATTCCTTTATATCGAACGCATGCTTCAATAATTTCTTTAATTGCATCCAAATATAAAAGAAAACTTTTATGAAAACTGTTTTAAAAAGAAAACTTTTTAAAAGTCTTCATATTTTATCTGCTGTATCACAAAATTATTCCGTTCTATCACATATATACTTCAAAACTTCCTTAATAATATCCAATAGTATGTATTTCAATAAGAAAACTTTTTAAAAGTCCCCATATTTATCTGCTGTATCGCATTCCTTTATATCGAACGCATGCTTCAATAATTTCTTTAATTGCATCCAAATATAAAAGAAAACTTTTATGAAAACTGATTTAAAAAGAAAACTTTTTAAAAGTCTTCATATTTTATCTGCTGTATCACAAAATTATTCCGTTCTATCACATATATACATCAATAACTTCCTTAATAATATCCAATAGTATGTATTCAATAAGAAAACTTTTTAAAAGTCCCCATATTTATCTGCTGTATCGCATTCCTTTATATCGAACGCATGCTTCAATAATTTCTTTAATTGTATCCAAATATAAAAGAAAACTTTTATGAAAACTGTTTTAAAAAGAAAACTTTTTAAAAGTCTTCATATTTTATCTGCTGTATCACAAAATTATTCCGTTCTATCACATATATACTTCTATAACTTCCTTAACAATATCCAATAGTATGTATTTCAATAAGAAAACTTTTTAAAAGTCCCCATATTTATCTGCTGTATCGAATTCCTTTATATCGAACGCATGCTTCAATAATTTCTTTAATTGTATCCAAATATAAAAGAAAACTTTTATGAAAACTGTTTTAAAAAGAAAACTTTTTAAAAGTCTTCATATTTTATCTGCTGTATCACAAAATTATTCCGTTCTATCACATATATACTTCTATAACTTCCTTAATAATATCCAATAGTATGTATTTCAGTAAGAAAACTTTTTAAAAGTCTCCATATTTATCTGCTGTATCGCATTTCTTTATATCGTACGTATGCTTCAATAATTTCTTTAATTGTATCCAAATATAAAAGAAAACTTTTATGAAAACTGTTTTAGAACGAAAGCTTTTTAAAAGTCTTCATATTTTATCTGCTCTCTCACAAAATTATTCCGTTCTATCGCATATATACTTCAATAACTTCCTTAATAATATCCAATAGTATGTATTTCAATAAGAAAAAACTTTTTAAAAGTCTCCATATTTATCTGCTGCATCGCATTCCTTTATATCGTACGTATGCTTCAATAATTTCTTTAATTGTATCCAAATATAAAAGAAAACTTTTATGAAAACTGTTTTAAAAAGAAAACTTTTTAAAAGTCTTCATATTTTATCTGCTGCATCACAAAATTATTCCGTTCTATCACATATATACTTCAATAACTTCCTTAATAATATCCAATAGTATGTATTTCAATAAGAAAACTTTTTAAAAGTCGCCATATTTATCTGCTGTATCGCATTCCTTCCTATCGTACGTATGCTTCAATAATTTCTTTTATTGTATCCAAATATAAAAGAAATCTTTTATGAAAACTGTTTTAAAAAGAAAACTTTTTAAAAGTCTTCATATTTTATCTGCTGCATCACAAAATTATTCCGTTCTATCACATATATACTTCAATAACTTCCTTAATAATATCCAATAGTATGTATTTCAATAAGAAAAAACTTTTTAAAAGTCTCCATATTTATCTGCTGTATCGCATTCCTTCCTATCGTACGTATGCTTCAATAATTTCTTTAATTGTATCCAAATATAAAAGAATACTTTAATGAAAACTGTTTTAAAAAGAAAACTTTTTAAAAGTCTTCATATTTTATCTGCTGCATCACAAAATTATTCCGTTCTATCACATATATACTTCTATAACTTCCTTAATAATATCCAATAGTATGTATATCAATAAGAAAACTTTTTAAAAGTCGCCATATTTATCTGCTGTATCGCATTCCTTCCTATCGTACGTATGCTTCAATAATTTCTTTAATTGTATCCAAATATAAAAGAAAACTTTAATGAAAACTGTTTTAGAAAGAAAGCTTTTTAAAAGTCTTCATATTTTATCTGCTCTATCACAAAATTATTCCGTTCTATCGCATATATACTTCAATAACTTCCTTAATAATATCCAATAGTATGTATTTCAGTAAGAAAACTTTTTAAAAGTCTCCATATTTTATCTGCTGTATCGCATTTCTTTATATCGTACGTATGCTTCAATAATTTCTTTAATTGTATCCAAATATAAAAGAAAACTTTTATGAAAACTGTTTTAGAAAGAAAGCTTTTTAAAAGTCTTCATATTTTATCTGCTGCATCACAAAATTATTCCGTTCTATCACATATATACTTCTATAACTTCCTTAATAATATTCAATAGTATGTATATCAATAAGAAAACTTTTTAAAAGTCGCCATATTTATCTGCTGTATCGCATTCCTTCCTATCGTACGTATGCTTCAATAATTTCTTTAATTGTATCCAAATATAAAAGAAAACTTTTATGAAAACTGTTTTAAAAAGAAAACTTTTTAAAAGTCTTCATATTTTATCTGCTGTATCACAAAATTATTCCGTTCTATCACATATATACTTCAATAACTTCCTTAATAATATCCAATAGTATGTATTTCAGTAAGAAAACTTTTTAAAAGTCTCCATATTTTATCTGCTGTATCGCATTTCTTTATATCGTACGTATGCTTCAATAATTTCTTTAATTGTATCCAAATATAAAAGAAAACTTTTATGAAAACTGTTTTAGAAAGAAAGCTTTTTAAAAGTCTTCATATTTTATCTGCTGCATCACAAAATTATTCCGTTCTATCACATATATACTTCTATAACTTCCTTAATAATATCCAATAGTATGTATTTCAGTAAGAAAACTTTTTAAAAGTCTCCATATTTATCTGCTGTATCGCATTTCTTTATATCGTACGTATGCTTCAATAATTTCTTTAATTGTATCCAAATATAAAAGAAAACTTTTATGAAAACTGTTTTAAAAAGAAAACTTTTTAAAAGTCTTCATATTTTATCTGCTGCATCACAAAATTATTCCGTTCTATCACATATATACTTCAATAACTTCCTTAATAATATCCAATAGTATGTATTTCAATAAGAAAAAACTTTTTAAAAGTCTCCATATTTATCTGCTGTATCGCATTCCTTCCTATCGTACGTATGCTTCAATAATTTCTTTAATTGTATCCAAATATAAAAGAAAACTTTAATGAAAACTGTTTTAAAAAGAAAACTTTTTAAAAGTCTTCATATTTTATCTGCTGCATCACAAAATTATTCCGTTCTATCACATATATACTTCTATAACTTCCTTAATAATATCCAATAGTATGTATATCAATAAGAAAACTTTTTAAAAGTCGCCATATTTATCTGCTGTATCGCATTCCTTCCTATCGTACGTATGCTTCAATAATTTCTTTAATTGTATCCAAATATAAAAGAAAACTTTTATGAAAACTGTTTTAAAAAGAAAACTTTTTAAAAGTCTTCATATTTTATCTGCTGTATCACAAAATTATTCCGTTCTATCACATATATACTTCAATAACTTCCTTAATAATATCCAATAGTATGTATTTCAGTAAGAAAACTTTTTTAAAAGTCTCCATATTTTATCTGCTGTATCACATTTCTTTATATCGTACGTATGCTTCAATAATTTCTTTAATTGTATCCAAATATAAAAGAAAACTTTTATGAAAACTGTTTTAGAAAGAAAGCTTTTTAAAAGTCTTCATATTTTATCTGCTGCATCACAAAATTATTCCGTTCTATCACATATATACTTCTATAACTTCCTTAATAATATCCAATAGTATGTATATCAATAAGAAAACTTTTTAAAAGTCGCCATATTTATCTGCTGTATCGCATTCCTTCCTATCGTACGTATGCTTCAATAAT
Organism: Parasteatoda lunata; assembly: GCA_949128135.1. NCBI lineage: Eukaryota > Metazoa > Arthropoda > Arachnida > Araneae > Theridiidae > Parasteatoda > Parasteatoda lunata. The sequence goes on from OX421977.1 coordinate 81,671,572, forward strand.
TTCTTTAATTGTATCCAAATATAAAAGAAAACTTTTATGAAAACTGTTTTAAAAAGAAAACTTTTTAAAAGTCTTCATATTTTATCTGCTGTGTCACAAAATTATTCCGTTCTATCACATATATACTTCAATAACTTCCTTAATAATATCCAATAGTATGTATTTCAATAAGAAAACTTTTTAAAAGTCGCCATATTTATCTGCTGTGTCGCATTCCTTCCTATCGTACGTATGCTTCAATAATTTCTTTAATTGTATCCAAATATAAAAGAAAACTTTTATGAAAACTGTTTTAAAAAGAAAACTTTTTAAAAGTCTTCATATTTTATCTGCTGCATCACACAATTATTCCGTTCTATCACATATATACTTCAATAACTTCCTTAATAATATCCAATAGTATGTATTTCAATAAGAAAAAACTTTTTAAAAGTCTCCATATTTATCTGCTGTATCGCATTCCTTCCTATCGTACGTATGCTTCAATAATTTCTTTAATTGTATCAAAATATAAAAGAAAACTTTAATGAAAACTGTTTTAAGAAGAAAACTTTTTAAAAGTCTTCATATTTTATCTGCTGCATCACAAAATTATTCCGTTCTATCACATATATACTTCTATAACTTCCTTAATAATATCCAAAAGTATGTATATCAATAAGAAAACTTTTTAAAAGTCGTTATATTTATCTGCTGTATCGCATTCCTTCCTATCGTACGTATGCTTCAATAATTTCTTTAATTGTATCCAAATATAAAAGAAAACTTTTATGAAAACTGTTTTAAAAAGAAAACTTTTTAAAAGTCTTCATATTTTATCTGCTGTATCACAAAATTATTCCGTTCTATCACATATATACTTCAATAACTTCCTTAATAATATCCAATAGTATGTATTTCAGTAAGAAAACTTTTTAAAAGTCTCCATATTTTATCTGCTGTATCGCATTTCTTTATATCGTACGTATGCTTCAATAATTTCTTTAATTGTATCCAAATATAAAAGAAAACTTTTATGAAAACTGTTTTAGAAAGAAAGCTTTTTAAAAGTCTTCATATTTTATCTGCTGCATCACAAAATTATTCCGTTCTATCACATATATACTTCTATAACTTCCTTAATAATATCCAATAGTATGTATATCAATAAGAAAACTTTTTAAAAGTCGCCATATTTATCTGCTGTATCGCATTCCTTCCTATCGTACGTATGCTTCAATAATTTCTTTAATTGTATCCAAATATAAAAGAAAACTTTTATGAAAACTGTTTTAAAAAGAAAACTTTTTAAAAGTCTTCATATTTTATCTGCTGTATCACAAAATTATTCCGTTCTATCACATATATACTTCAATAACTTCCTTAATAATATCCAATAGTATGTATTTCAGTAAGAAAACTTTTTAAAAGTCTCCATATTTTATCTGCTGTATCGCATTTCTTTATATCGTACGTATGCTTCAATAATTTCTTTAATTGTATCCAAATATAAAAGAAAACTTTTATGAAAACTGTTTTAGAAAGAAAGCTTTTTAAAAGTCTTCATATTTTATCTGCTGCATCACAAAATTATTCCGTTCTATCACATATATACTTCTATAACTTCCTTAATAATATCCAATAGTATGTATTTCAGTAAGAAAACTTTTTAAAAGTCTCCATATTTATCTGCTGTATCGCATTTCTTTATATCGTACGTATGCTTCAATAATTTCTTTAATTGTATCCAAATATAAAAGAAAACTTTTATGAAAACTGTTTTAGAAAGAAAGCTTTTTAAAAGTCTTCATATTTTATCTGCTGCATCACAAAATTATTCCGTTCTATCACATATATACTTCTATAACTTCCTTAATAATATCCAATAGTATGTATATCAATAAGAAAACTTTTTAAAAGTCGCCATATTTATCTGCTGTATCGCATTCCTTCCTATCGTACGTATGCTTCAATAATTTCTTTAATTGTATCCAAATATAAAAGAAAACTTTTATGAAAACTGTTTTAAAAAGAAAACTTTTTAAAAGTCTTCATATTTTATCTGCTGTATCACAAAATTATTCCGTTCTATCACATATATACTTCAATAACTTCCTTAATAATATCCAATAGTATGAATTTCAGTAAGAAAACTTTTTAAAAGTCTCCATATTTTATCTGCTGTATCGCATTTCTTTATATCGTACGTATGCTTCAATAATTTCTTTAATTGTATCCAAATATAAAAGAAAACTTTTATGAAAACTGTTTTAGAAAGAAAGCTTTTTAAAAGTCTTCATATTTTATCTGCTGCATCACAAAATTATTCCGTTCTATCACATATATACTTCTATAACTTCCTTAATAATATCCAATAGTATGTATATCAATAAGAAAACTTTTTAAAAGTCGCCATATTTATCTGCTGTATCGCATTCCTTCCTATCGTACGTATGCTTCAATAATTTCTTTAATTGTATCCAAATATAAAAGAAAACTTTTATGAAAACTGTTTTAAAAAGAAAACTTTTTAAAAGTCTTCATATTTTATCTGCTGCATCACAAAATTATTCCGTTTTATCACATATATACTTCAATAACTTCCTTAATAATATCCAATAGTATGTATTTCAATAAGAAAAAACTTTTTAAAAGTCTCCATATTTATCTGCTGTATCGCATTCCTACCTATCGTACGTATGCTTCAATAATTTCTTTAATTGTATCCAAATATAAAAGAAAACTTTTATGAAAACTGTTTTAAAAAGAAAACTTTTTAAAAGTCTTCATATTTTATCTGCTGCGTCACAAAATTATTCCGTTCTATCACATATATACTTCAATAACTTCCTTAATAATATCCAATAGTATGTATTTCAATAAGAAAAAACTTTTTAAAAGTCTCCATATTTATCTGCTGTATCGCATTCCTTCCTATCGTACGTATGCTTCAATAATTTCTTTAATTGTATCCAAATATAAAAGAAAACTTTAATGAAAACGTTTTTAAAAAGAAAATTTTTTAAAAGTCTTCATATTTTATCTGCTGCATCACAAAATTATTCCGTTCTATCACATATATACTTCTATAACTTCCTTAATAATATCCAATAGTATGTATATCAGTAAGAAAACTTTTTAAAAGTCGCCATATTTATCTGCTGTATCGCATTCCTTCCTATCGTACGTATGCTTCAATAATTTCTTTAATTGTATCCAAATATAAAAGAAAACTTTTATGAAAACTGTTTTAAAAAGAAAACTTTTTAAAAGTCTTCATATTTTATCTGCTGCATCACAAAATTATTCCGTTCTATCACATATATACTTCTTTAACTTCCTTAATAATATCCAATAGTATGTATATCAATAAGAAAACTTTTTAAAAGTCGCCATATTTATCTGCTGTATCGCATTCCTTCCTATCGTACGTATGCTTCAATAATTTCTTTAATTGTATCCAAATATAAAAGAAAACTTTTATGAAAACTGTTTTAAAAAGAAAACTTTTTAAAAGTCTTCATATTTTATCTGCTGTATCACAAAATTATTCCGTTCTATCACATATATACTTCAATTACTTCCTTAATAATATCCAATAGTATGTATTTCAATAAGAAAACTTTTTAAAAGTCGCCATATTTATCTGCTGTATCGCATTCCTTCCTATCGTACGTATGCTTCAATAATTTCTTTAATTGTATCCAAATATAAAAGAAAACTTTTATGAAAACTGTTTTAAAAAGAAAACTTTTTAAAAGTCTTCATATTTTATCTGCTGCATCACAAAATTATTCCGTTCTATCACATATATACTTCTATAACTTCCTTAATAATATCCAATAGTATGTATTTCAATAAGAAAACTTTTTAAAAGTCGCCATATTTATCTGCTGTATCGCATTCCTTCCTATCGTACGTATGCTTCAATAATTTCTTTAATTGTATCCAAATATAAAAGAAAACTTTAATGAAAACTGTTTTAAAAAGAAAACTTCTTAAAAGTCTTCATATTTTATCTGCTGTATCACAAAATTATTCCGTTCTATCACATATATACTTCAATAACTTCCTTAATAATATCCAATAGTATGTATTTCAGTAAGAAAACTTTTTAAAAGTCTCCATATTTTATCTGCTGTATCGCATTTCTTTATATCGTACGTATGCTTCAATAATTTCTTTAATTGTATCCAAATATAAAAGAAAACTTTTATGAAAACTGTTTTAAAAAGAAAACTTTTTAAAAGTCTTCATATTTTATCTGCTGTATCACAAAATTATTCCGTTCTATCGCATATATACTTCAATAACTTCCTTAATAATATCCAATAGTATGTATTTCAATAAGAAAACTTTTTAAAAGTCTCCATATTTTATCTGCTACCTCGCAGAATGGTTCCATTATATCTCACATATAGTTCATTAATATCTTTAATACTATACAAATGTCTGTGTATGGAAACGAAAACTTTTTTAAAGTCTCAATATTTTATATTTTATATCGAAAAATGGTTTCGTTATAACGAACATATACTTCAATAATTTCCTTAATAGTATCCATATATCTGTGTCTAGAAAAGAAATCTTAATAAAACTTTCAATATTTTTTCCACGAAATCATGAAATTGTCTTGAATCGTGTTGCAAATTAATAATTTTTTTCAACTGTATCGCGAATGAAAAAAATATTTTTAAGTGTTTTCAATTAAGTGTCAAAACTATGAAATGTGGAGTTTGTATAATCTTATAAATCACGCTATATTATAATGCATAATTACTTGGTTTTTTATTTAGGAATTCGGGAGATTTTTTATTTTAATTTATTACCATAAAGAGCCAAACTTCATGACGATTTTTGATCTACCCACATTTGACGTATATGTATCAATGGGTATGTTTAATTAAAATGGATATGATTATAGTAATTATCTTTAATTGTTTATGTAAGTTATTACTAGCGCTCTTAACCACAGATTGTAATTGCTCGTAATCATGGCTGCGGTAAGTCACAATTGCAAGTAATTTATTAGACAATTACAGATTTAATAGATTATTGCCAGCGACACATAGCAGTCTTTCATAGTTTATATAGTATAAAGCACCACTATTGCTAATCGACATAGCTGATAATCTAAATATGCATAATGGCTTATATATTCTCATAATATTACCCTATAATTTCGAAACTTGCTCAGATATATTGTAATATCGCATAACTTTAGCGCAACAAACCATAAAATTATATACGTATTAAAGGCGACAGAATAGGGCATAACTGGGTCCCATTGTACATGAAATAGTATGCGTGCCCATGCATTGTAAATGCAATATTGCATAATTGGATTAGAAACTTGAATTCCATCAAACAGGTAGAAGCGCCATCCCAAATCCATGTGTGAAACTGGCATAGCACATGTGATTGACAAAGTTTTCAATAGCTAAATACTTTTTCTTCTTCTTTTTATTATAGATTTATTGTGTTTTAATGAAATATTTTTATTCTTATTTACAGCATAGTAATTTTTAAAAAAAAATTTAATTATCGTTTCATTTCTTATAATAGATCTTTCTTTTTTTATTACAGGATAATTCCATTCTATTAAAAAAAAACATATTTTTTATTTGTTCACTGTATAGACAAAGGGCGAACAAAATAATGGAAACTCTTTTGTACTAAAACATTTTTTTCATACATCTCTAGAAATACTAAGAAAAGCATTTTATAAATGCAATTCATTACAAAATTAAGAAAAGAATAATTTTTTCAAGCGCATGCGCAGTATAAAAAAAACCTACTTTAGTTACTCATATCTTGCTCAGATTTAAGCGCATTTTATTTTCAAATTTCAAGGAAAAAAATCTGTAATTAGTTTTAAATTGCTCAATAAATTTCACTTAATTTTATTGATTTTTTTTAAGTTATAGCAAAAAACGTTTGACAAAAAAAAAATTATAAACATATCCATATCTCCATTAATATTAAAGGTAGACTTACAAAATTGTGTGTAATTATTACATGGCATAACCGAAATAACTGTCACAAGTTACAAATTAATTGTTGCATTTATTTGGCATAGGGTATCAAAAAACATTCTTTTCCGTTTGTAATTTATTGTCGGTCTCTCAAACCACCGAAAGCTTTAAATTTCATTGAAAAGTATAAGAAATCGCATGATCTAAACACTTATAAAGTTATAGAATGATTCGTTGAGTATTTCTGGAGAAAAATGAAAAAAAATGTATTAGAAGTGATTCCATTATTTTGTCCACCCCCATACGTTAATGTCTATTTTTTTTTCTAAATGTGAATCTATAATTTTGAAACTTGACTCCACTTGTTATTACAATATAACTATGAAGGCAAGCTTAATAGAGTGTAGTCAAAACAATTAGAGCACAAACGGGTCTAATTGTGATGCCAATCTTTTTTTCAGGGTGGGGGGTATGCTCTCTGCATATAGGCCAGTATTATCTCTATACATTAACCTGTGATTTCCAAATTTGGCCTAATTTATTATTTAAATATTTGGAGCACGAGAGGACCTAATTTTAAAGTCAATAAGTTCATTCTCTAAATATAGAGAACGGCTTATATCTTCTCTTAACATTAGTTTATAATTTAAGATTTTATTTATTTTTTTTTATTTTTTTTATTTTTTTTATAACCGTCGTTTTGGTTTACGACAGCTAATGTTCAATTCCATAGCCTTGCAGTTTTGTACCAATCCAGAAGACAAGGAAATTCCAGGATCAGTAGCCCCAGAGGTATGATTTGTTATGGGAACATGGAGTACTTTGAGACTCAACAGATTTAGCGGGCATCAGTCACCATTTACTAAACGGAAAGTCCTCGGCCAGCTGGGATCTAACCCACGACCTCTTGGTCATGGGCCCAGTGCCCTACCAACCTGGCTGTCCCGGCAGATATATTGCTTAAGCATGCTAAACTACCACACCAAGCCACAAAACTGTTGACGAAGAAGAGGCAGCCCAATGGGACATAAATGGGTCACATTGTGTGCCCTATGCGAATTCGCAGAAATAAATTAGAAGTTTGACTCCCGTAAAACGGGCAGTTGAGCATCGTCCCGTAGTTTGATATGAAGCACAAAATTGCTAATCCCAAGGGCGTGAGTTCGAATCCCAGAACTGTCATAGCATATGTGAATGACTAAGTTTTTTAATTTCTAAATATATATTTTTCTTTTTGTTATAGATTTATGCTAGTCCATTATTCGTAGAATATTCTAGTTAGTTTTCATTTTATAGTATAGTAATTTTTATAAATTATTTTAATTTGGAATTCCGATGTCAATATATTTCCAATGTCAATATAGAGCCGCAATGTCTCAGGGGATAGAGTGTGGGAGGTTCTCGTGGTCTTCCTCTCCATGAAGCGCAAATATGGGTTATTTCCATCAAAAAGTCCTCCAGGGCAAAATTTCTCCCAATACTTGATCCAGAAGGCCGGGATAGCCTGGTCGGTAGGGCGCTGGGCCCATGTACAAGAGGTCGTGGGTTCGATCCTCGCCGGCCGAAGACTCCCCGTGTAGTAAATGGTGACTGATGCACGTTAAATCTGTCGAGTCTCAAAGTCCTCCATGTTCCCATAACAAATCAATACCTCTGGGGGTACTGATCCAGGAGTTTCCTTGTCTTCTGGATTGGTTCAAAATTACAAGGCTACGGAGTTGAACATTAGTAGTCGTAAATCCATGAAATTGGGTCGGCTGTTCAACGACGGTTATAAAATAAAATAAAAATACTTGATCCAGTAGTCCCCTTGTCTTCTGGATTGAGTTCAAAATTACAAGGCTACGGAGTTGAACATTAATAGTCGTAAACCCAAAAGTTGGGTCGACTGTTCAATGACGTTTATAAAAAAAATATGTAATAAAATGTCAATATATAGCTCATGTTTTAAATATATATATAATTGCCTTATATCTTCTCTTAATATACAAACCTTTAATTTTGAAATTTGATAACATATTAGTTATAGTGTATTACACTACCACCCCAAACCACAAAATTATCGACGATTTAGTGGTCGCATAATGGGCCATAACTATCTAATTGTCCACCCTTTGCAAATCTTAAAATTATAAACTTGAATTTTGTCAATCAACAGATAACCACGATCCTGTTGTTTAGTATGAAGCTCCAAGCTTCTGATCTCCAACTCTAACCTCTACCAACATACATATAATTTCTTATATCTATTTCTTTTTAATTATCTGTTACATTCTTGTTTTCCAAAAATACACAGACACATTAACTATCTGTTTCCTAAAAAAACATCTGGAGAAAATGAAGATACAGGGTTCACCTTCAGATAAATACACAAGGAAAGAAAATAGAAGCTGGAAGAAACAAGAGAGATTCTTTTTCTATACGACTAAGTGTTAATTTGTCAAAACAAACAATACCTACGCCATCTATTGTCTGTTAAGTAACCTAAGAAATAGGTATTATTTGAAAGGTTTTTACTGAACTGCAAGTGTTATTTATCCAATTACACACCAATATTATTAATATAATAATGGTATTTTTAATATAGTTCAGCTATTGTAATGATATTAATACAAAAAATAATTATAATAAGAATATTTTATGCAAATAGGTAATCTTAAAAAGCACCATTTTTTCATCTTTCAATTTCAATATCATTATCTTCTTCCGTCTGATAATATAGCTAATTAACGTATGATAAATAAACTGTGCCGTAAATAGTTTAATATAAAAGTGGAATGTTAGGGGAAGTCATACTACAGAACATAGAAAGTTATACATGAGAACGAATGATCAAAATAAATCGTGAGTGTCAGATAATCATAACGCATCAAAACTATTATAGCATCATAACGAATCAGTGCAAACATAATATTGGAAAAATATTGGGCCTACTTGAATATAACTCTTTGTAATATTTATTAGAAAACATAAAGTTAAGATGAGATAAAGAAAATTGATTATTCAAATGCGCACGGACAACAATGTATCAAAGAAGTGCATGATAACATATCCGGTAAACGATAACTATGCAATTTTCATTTCTTATAATCCATCTTAGCCCCCCCCCATTGCAATTGTGGCCATATTTTTAACATATTGAATATTTAAGACGATGATGAGGAAATGTTAATATGAAATTCAACTAATTAATTATCGACATTCCATTTTAATGGTATTAATATTTTGGACTGGCAAATATTACTATAAATAAAATCGAGTGTCAAATTTAATATATAACGTTATTAAATACTTAAATTGCTACATTATTATTCTAATATAATAACATTTTTATAAAATATTGATATAATTGTATTGTACATAAGAGTATGTGTTCTCAATTATAAACAACACTCTTTAAACATAACATAGAAAAAAATCTTTAATCATACAAACTGTCAAAAAATACAAAACGATATCTAATGGTGTTGCCAAAACAAGAGAGATAAAAGAAGTAAACTAAATAAAATAAACATATCAATGCACTGGTGTCGGAACAGTAATGATCGTTATTAATATAATGGAAACAAAATTAAAATGAAATAATATTATGCATAAATATCAATATAAATAGCAACAATATCATAGCACTATAACAATATAATAATGTTTCAAAATACAGCTAGCGTACAAAGGGCTATATGAAGAAAAATAAATTAGGTGTCTTAAGCAAGACGACATTTAATTTTCATCTTTTTACTTTTTCGAAGTCATTATCATTCTTCGTCGATTATTCAAATTGATTGGTCTCACTCATAAAGCGTCACACTACGCCGAAGAAGAGATAAAAAAAAAAAAAAAGAATCATTTTTTTTTTCCTTTTGAGGAAGAAGGTTTTTGATCTTTCCAGGCGTTAACGATTTTGAACTGATTCATTCTTTTTTAATTTTTTTCTTCCCGAGAAAATGACGAAAAAATACATATGAAAGGGAATTAAAAGAAATAAAAATAAGAAGTATATCCTTAATTTTTCGTCATAAAAATGTTTAATTTTTTTCGTACTATATATACTTAAAATATCATTGTATCCATTTCCATCTGAGGTATATTTTATTTCTTAGATTTCGTATAAAAAAAAAATTTCGTTTTTCATTACGTTGAATGTGTGAAAGAAAGGCCCCATATATTACAAGTTATTTTAAAATGGGAATGGTATTATTTGAATTAGATATATTTAAATAAAAATAATACAGCTGTGTTTAAGATTTATATCCTGAATTTTTCCTCATAAAAATATTAACTTTTTTCCTACTATAGGTACATTTCTATCTGAGGTATATTTTCCTTCTTGAATTTAGTAAAACATTATTTTCCCCCTTTTTCTTTGCGATGAATGCTTGAATGTCCCACTACATTTAAAAGCTGTTTAATCAATGTATCTTTTTTTTAAAATAAAATATATTAAAATAAAAATAATAAATTTCTGTTTAAGACGTGTATTGTCAGTTTTCTACCAAATACTAGTATACCAAAAAAGAATGGTACTGTTGTTTCATTCCTATTTAAGATATCTTTTTCTTGGATTTTAGTTATTAGTTTTTTTTTTTTTTTTTTTTTTTGCATTTTCAGTCCTTTATTGAATGTTTAAAAGTCAAACTTTATATTTAACAAGTTATCATAACAATGGAATTGTTTTATTTGAATAAGAAATACTAAAATAAAGAAATAAACTTCGAAAAAAGTGAAATTTTATTTCTTATCTTAAAATGTTTAATGTTTTTCCTGCCGAATACTAGTATACCATACGTTTGTGGCATCATTGTTTCCTACTCCTATAACTTAGCAGGATTTGAGTTTACATTTTTTTTTTTTTTTTTTTTTCGTTTTTCATTCTGTTGAATGTTTGAAAGACATGCTTTACTTTTAACAAATTTTAACAATGGAATTGTTTTAATGGTATAAGATATCTTAAAATAAATTTAAAAAAAGGAATTCTGTTATAGAAAAAATGTTTTTATTTCTCGTCAAAAATTAAAACCTACCAAACATTAGTATACTTATATTTTATGAAAAATATTTTTCCTGTTTTTCTCCAGTTTCTTTCTTATTTCTCATTTTTAATTCCGTAAAATATTCGAAATGAAGTCTCCATTTTTAAAAAGGTATTTTAACAATAAATTGTTTTATTTGAATAAGGTATACAAACGAGAGATATAGCTGGAACTTCTTCATTAAGTGAGAGTACTCCTTGATATTTTTTTAGAAAGTAAAATTTTTTTCAGATGAGTGAAAAACAATTACATTTTAACTTTCATATACAATGATTTTTAAAAAAAATTTAAAGTATTTGACATTTATTGAGTAAAAAAATGAAATAAGTTTAAATAAAATATCTCAATTCCATTTAAATCTTAGTACTTTTTATTTTCTTTCGCTTCATAATTTTACAGTATTATCAAATTTTAAATCATACATACTTCTATTTTGTTATTTATATTCAGGTCCTTCCTTTGATATTTTAGTTATTATTTCTAACTGTTTGCCTTAAACCTGAGCTTACAATCAGCATTGTTATTGCTATATCAGAGTTTGGATTTAGTGGTGAACAGAGAAAAAAATTCAAGGCTATTCCGAGATTGCGCCTTGATATTTATTAAAAATTTTTTAAAACATAGAATGTGAGGGAAAAAAATAAAGCGTCTAGTTTTTTAGGAATATTTCCAATTATTAATAAGCGAATAACGCTTGTAGTGGAGCTAAAAATATATCTGTTAATAACTTTTATTTTATGACCTGTCTTGAATAGCCGACCAAATTCTAGATTTACGATTTTCAATGTTCTAGGCTATAGCCTTGTAATTTTTACTCAAGCCAGAAGACCAAGGAACTTCTGAATCGAGCTTCAGGAAAAAATAGCCTTTGGAGGACTTTTTGTTGAGACCTTTGGAGGAACTGGTAGCGTATCTACCACTACAAAATTACAACTACAATTCACTAGTATATAAGACATGTTAACTCGACTCTATGTCGGGGTACCTTTTCGTAGATGACGGTTGATATGGTCTGTAACTACTCACTCCCCACATTGGTGACCTTCGGACGTGATGTGAACATGCCTACCTTTACAGAAACTCCCACTTCGATATGAACACGCCTATCTCGACAGAAACGCCCACTTCGATCTGAACACGCCTGCTTCGATGGATAGTCTACATGGAACAGTTTACTTGCTACTTGTGACTGCGACATTATCCACCTCCTCGCACTGTTGCTACTCAGTCTCGCCTCGATCACACACAACGTCAAACTGCAAAGGCAGCAAAGGAGCGACTACGACCATGATCTTAATACAGCTCTCATGACTAATGTTCAAAACCCGGTGACCTTAATCCAGCTCTCCCGGTCTGTCACAAATTCAGCAACTAGTGGTATCCATGTATCGAATTCTATCACAGCTATAATTCTGGCGGGGGAGTACTGTAGCGTATCTACAACTACAAAATTACAACTACAATTCACAAGTATATAAGACATGTTTACTCGACTCTATGCCGGGGTACCTTTTCATAGATGACGGTTGACATTGTCGATAACAGCATTCCCCACAAACTAATCCGAATTGGACATGTAATGGAAAACTACTAAAGCCATCCAGGGTTAGCCCGACGTCCTTGAAATTGTAAATCATGATCCATTTACTACTGAGGATATTTTACATCAGCACTGCGGTTGGTGCAAACTGCGAATAGAAAGTCTATCAACCAGCCACTGCTCAGATTCGAACCTGGCTCACTTCATTGGGAAACAAACGCTCTATTCCTTATCCACCGCAGCTCTCTGATAATAACTTCTGAAAACTAATTATAAACCTCGTTGGACAGCCGACCCAATTTAGAGTTTACGATAATCAAAGTTCAACCCCGAAGCCTTCTTATTTTAAACTCGAAACAAACCTTAGTTTTTAGCAATAAACAGCATTTTCGCTATTGCAATTGTATCTATGACTTCCGCTTGTTTACAAAATTAAATATGATATACTGAGTAAGGAAACGGATGAGAGCAAAAATTAATAAATGGATGAGTGGTTAAATTATTGGTTAGGATTGTAAAAAGGAAGATAATCAATGAAACAGAAATCAGGGGAATCAGTGAATCTATGAATCAGTAAATTGGTGAATTTAGGAATATGCTAAATAGTTAAATAGAATATTTGTTCATTAATAAATAAAATAATTTTAAACTTCGTGGTAAGACAAAAGACAATTTTCAAACATTTTAAATAAAAACATATAATTGTATTTTAAATTCTTATTAGAAGTAAATTATCTTAAATTATTGATTTTTTTTAAAATTTCTTTCTAAGAAAATGTACCAAAAAGTTTTATTTTTCAAATACCAGAAATGTAAAAAGAGTAAACGGGCTCGGCCGGGATTTGAACCCGGGACCTCTCGCACCCAAAGCGAGAATCATACCCCTAGACCACCGAGCCACACAATATCATAATAAATGTTTATTAAGTAAATAAAAATCTGTAGAAATATATATTTCACTGAGAACACCTGCAAGCAAAACACCTGCTCTACGTAATTCACTTGCAGAGGCATGTATCTATGGCAAATCTCGCACCCTTCCTAAAATATTTATAATCTCTTTTTTCTTATGCGATACGAAATAAAAGTACTTTTTGAAGTATTTAGGCCTTTTGGAAATCAATGCGAAAAGAGCCGAGGTGGCTCAGGGAATAGAGCATTCGCCTTCCAACGAGGTGACTCGGGTTCGATTCCCAGCGATGACTGCTAGACACGATTTCCGTATCCGACTTGCACCTACCACGGTGTTAGCGTAAAATATCCTCTTTGACGGATCATTGGTTACCTTTACCGTCAGACTAACCGCGGGAGGCTTTCGTGATCCTCCTCTCCATGTAACGCAAATACGGATGAGTTCAATCAAAAAACTCCTCAGCGAAGGCAAATTTCTACAAAATGCTCGATACAGGAGTTCCCTTGTTCTTCTGAATCGGGTTCAAAATTACAAGGGTACGAAGTTGAACATTAGCAGTCGCAAACTCAAACAATTGGATCGGCTGCTCAACAGCGGTTATAAAATTTTTCAAAAATATTAAATTGCAATTTTTTTTTAAATAGATTAGTAAGTAAATAAAAATTAACTATAACAATAAAATTATCTCTTTTTAATTGTAATGCATTCACGTGTGTTCGAAATCAGCATTAGTTAGAAATGAAAAAAGTCTGCTTTATCATATTTAAAGAAGATTCTCTTGCGTTTCTTCAACTGCCAATAAAAATCCTAACAATTTTTTTAATTAAGCAACAAATATAATTAGGAAACAAAAATACGCACACGCAACAAATGTCTCTGGGTTAAAGAAGAACTATAACATAATCGGATGATTACCCATTATTTTCAAACTTTAAACTGAATAAAATTGATTGTTTTTAAAAATAATCCTTTGCTAATACCAAAACAATAAAATCATTGCGATATAATAAATTCATTAAAGATCACAGTGTAAATAATTACGATTTTTTATAATTACAAATAAAATAACGACAATCAAAAGCTATATTTTGGTTAGTTTTTTATTTACAAAAAACCGATGCTCTTAATATAATTAAGTTTTACAAACATTATATAATAACCGATAATAAGAAAAAATATACAAATAATTAAATACAGAACTCTAGACAAAATAGCGACAATAGTACATTCTTTAATGAGAAATAAGTCTTAGTTTAAGAATATCTAGAAATAATTGATTTTTTAACAGTGAAAAATAAAAAAAGGGAAAAAGGTTAAGAAATAGACCAACAACAACAAAACAAAAAAAAAACAAAAAATAATCAAATTATGAAAAATTCTCTTCGCATCAGAATGGAACAAATTAGAGAAAAGGCAGAAAAAAATTAAACAGATTTGTATTATAAGTCTTTAGACGTTCAGTGCGCAAAAATAAATAAACGGACTGCCCTGATAACTTACGATATAATAATCAGATCTTCACGTTCTTCTCATGTTCAGTGGTTCAAGGAGGTGACTTAAAATATGCTAATTAATAAGTGCAGGGACACTATTTCAAGTTACGAAATCAGACACTAAAACTTACTTTCTCTGAATAAACATGCCATTTTTTCGGCTGATTTGGATTTCTGTACCCCTAAGTATTGGGGGTAGCTGCAATATGAGAAGTAACACCAGAGCTTTTCAATCGAATTTTAAAAAAAGTATCCCTGAATTATAATGGCCATTTGTTAAAAAATAACTTTTCGTAAATATTTATTATTTTATTTATAATAGTCGTAAAAAAACTCAATTGTAAGTCATAAATTTTTTACATCGTTTTAAAAGAAGGTAATTTAAGAAGGAAAAATACTATATTTTAGCGAAATTGATCAAATAGTAATCCTTCAATTGATCAAATAGTAATGGCAAATAGTAAATGCCATGATGAGAAGAAATTAAATTTTAAATATCCGTCTTTTTTGAAATTCTATTTCTCAGGAATCCTAACTCCATATTCGAACTACATGAATTTAGACCAACGTGTATAAATTCATGTAGTTCGGATATTTAATTAGTTTTTTTTTAAAAAAAACTTTTTGTTTTTTATTTTTATTATTATATTTTATAATAAGAAATCCCTCCCTCTTTCTCTCTCTCTCTCTCAACAATGAAAATAATAGTTTTGTTGCACATTGTTAAAAAAAAAATCACAAAACACAACTATTCTAAATGCAACAATGTGTCAGTAGTCAGTATTGTTTAAAGAGATACTTTAAATTAATGATTATTGTCATTCCAAACTTTGTATTTGGGGCGCTATCTTGAATTTTTTTCCAAGGCGATTTGAAAATTGATTATTTTTAAGTCATGAAGTGGCTTAAGAGATTGAGGCGATATTTCGCCAATTTGAGCTCTTGCTTTGGATGCAAGAGTGATCATGCTGGGGATTTGGATGAGAGGAAAATTGCCAAATTTTATCAGAAGCTTGCCAAGTATTATCGGAAGCGTGCTGTTATTCTGGACACAGTTCATCCATGGGTTTTCCCATTTGTGTCCGTTCAGACGCAGACTGATGATATTTATTGGGCAAACCTCTCAGTAAATGTTCAGACGCAGACTGGTGATATAGAGTAGACAAACCTCTCAGAAACTGTTTAGGATTATGGATTTTATATTATGGATTACTGATAAAGGATTATGGTTTAAGGATTACGGATTAAGGATTATGGATTAAGGGTTAATGTTAAAGGTTCAAAGATAAGGAACTAATGATAAAGAACTAAAAATAAAAGATTAAGAGCTGATATGAAGGATTACGAATCAAAGAAGGTACGTAATAAATTACAAGATCAAAAATTTTCAAATATAAGCACTAGTGAATTTATTTTAATTTTTATTAGTTTGCATTTTTTTTTTTTTCTTTTGCAGCGTTTCAGAATTTTTTGCGAAAAAAAAAAAAATAATAATAATAATTCATTAAAAACCTTTTAGTCCAATATAGTGATAACTTACAGTGAAATCTATATATGCCCATATTCCAACCTGAGGTAGTTTTTGATTTAAAAAAATATCTTATGTGACATACAATTAAATTAAAACAATTTCATTTAAATATAAACAGAGAATTTGAAAATGCCGAGCTCTGAAGAAAACTCACTGTTAATGTATATATGAAAAATTCATTAAATGAGTGACAGTTACACAAATAGCATACATCAGAAACAAAAATGCACATGTTATAAAGCTTTTTTTTTTATCAAAATTTAATTTTAGATCTTAATTTTTAAATTAAAAATCTTCCTACCGTTGTCTTAATTTGCAATCAACTGATATTTTTAACCGAGGAAATATAAGAATGAAGTATAATATAGTTTCATTTTATTTTTTTGCTTATTATGTTACAAAACACATATGTTAAAACTCTTCAACTCAATACTGTACTGCATTTCAAACCTAGTACCCCCTGAAGTATTTATTTTCCCCATCAATTTATCTTTCACACAAATTCTGATGATCATTCATTTATATTTAAGTTTGTAGTTGGACCACTGTTTCCATACCTACGACGTCACATTGATGTAATTTGGTCTAGAATAAAGAAGCCAAAAGAGCAGAATATGTAAAAAGCTTTTTTTCCTCGACTCTTGGACTTTTTTCTAACAAAAGTAACTTGGACACTTTAACTTCTGTTAAGAAAGACAAATAGATCAGTATGACTTTATATCTAACTGACAAAGCAGGGAAGCATGTAAAAAGTGCCTGGAGCTTTAGGTTACACTAAATTGCAAGAGCACAACAACTATTCCTCATTGCAGGAGAGAAAATGCACCAAACTGATGATGCAAAAAATGGAAAGTCTGATGGCTGTTCTTAAGACCCGTGTAAGGAAAGTTCTTAATTAGTTGAAGATTTCGTGTACAAAAATAGGTCATGAAGAATGGAGTATAAGCTTTGAATTTAAGGAACAACGATACAATAAAGAAAATTCATCACAAAACTGTGTGGCTTGGATCAATTGGATGCATCACACTGAAAATTGCAGAATCTATAAAGAACACGCACGTTCAAAGGCGTTGAACTTCTTGCAAGCTAAATGCCTCAAGATCTTGCCAATGACTGAAGAAAATGGACTAAGTACAAGTATTCAGTAAACGAAAGAAATTTAAAAGTGTTATCTAACTTATGTTATCTAACAACCGTGAATTTAAGTAGAGCTTCTAATAATTTGAAGAACTGATACATATTTAAATCCAGACAAATGAGAAAAAATTTTAAGATGCTTGTTCTCTCTATGTAAACTAGTTTTACGTTAATAAAAACTTAAGATTACTGAATGCTTCCTTCTTATTTTCTGATATCACACAGTTTTTAAAAGTTGTTTCATTCAAAGCTATATTTTAAGATGTATAAAATGATAATTATATTCGCAAGAACCCTAACAGGGAATTAGGACTTGAGACTGTGCATTACAGCAGCAAAATTTAAATAAAACAATTTAAATCCATTTTTGAAAAAAATATGCCTAAAAATCAATTTTTTTTTTACATTAATAAAGAACAAGGGTACGAAATTGAACATTAGCAGTCGCAAACAAAAACAATTGGATCGGCTGCTCAACAACGGTTATAAAATTTTCCAAAAATATTGCATTGCAATTTTTTTTAAATAGATCAGTAAATAAATAAAAATTAACTATAACAATAAAATTATCTCTTTTTATTTGTAATGCATTCACGTGTGTTCGAAATCAGCATTAGTTAGAAATGAAAAAAGTCTGCTTTATCATATTTAAAGAAGATTCTCTTGCGTTCCTAACAATAACATAATCGGATGATTACCCATTATTTTCAAACTTTAAACTGAATAAAATTGATTGTTTTTAAAAATAATCCTTTGCTAATACCAAAACAATAAAATCATTGCGATGTAATAGATTCATTAAAGATCACAGTGTAAATAATTACGATTTTTTATAATTACAAATAAAATAAAGACAATCAAAAGCTATATTTCGGTTAGTTTTTTATTTACAAAAAACCGATGCTCTTAATATAATTAAGTTTTACAAACATTATATAATAACCGATAATAAGATAAAATATACATATAATTAAATACAGAACTCTAGACAAAATAGCGAGAAAAGTACATTCTTTAATGAGAAATAAATTAAAGGAAGTTGAAGTCTTAGTTTAAGAATATCTAGAAATAATTGATTTTTTAACAGTAAAAAAAAAGGCAAAAAGTTGAGAAATAGACCAATAAAAAAAAATTAAAAAAAAAAAATCTAATTATGAAAAATACTTTTTGCATCAGAATGGAACAATAGCCATTTTTTAGGCTGATTTGGATTTCTGTACCCCTAAGTATTGGGGGTAGCTGCAATATGAGAAGTAACACCAGAGCTTTTCAATCGAATTTTAAAAAAAGTATCCCTGAATTATAATTGCCATTTGTTAAAAAATAACTTTTCGTAAATATTTATTATTTTATTTATAATAGTCGTAAAAAACTCAATTGTAAGTCATAAATTTTTTACATCGTTTTAAAAGAAGGTAATTTAAGAAGGAAAAATACTATATTTTAGCGAAATTGATCAAATAGTTCCTAAGAAATTAAATTTTAAATATCCGACTTTTTTGAAATTCTATTTCTCAGGAATCCTAACTCCATATTCGAACTACATGAATTTAGACCAACGTGTATAAATTCATGTAGTTCGGATATTTAATTAATTTTTTTAAATAAAACTTTTTATTTTTATTATTATATTTTATATTATTTTTTTAAAAAAAACTTTTTTAAAAAAAATAATCAAAATTAATTAGTTTTAAAAGTTGCTTTATAGGAAGAAGAGAAATATGAATGATTGGAATATTTGAGGAAAAGAGGATTTTTTTTGTATCTTTATGAAAATACATTATAAGAATGCGTATACTTCATAATTAAACAAGATCTAATTTTTCAATACATAAAATGCTTATTATTTTTTTTATATTATTAAAAAAAAGGTAATTATTTAATGAAAAATAATTAACGTAATTGTTACTTTATTGATTATTTTTTTTCAAGTTACTAGTGGTTGGCTTTAAACAACATATCATAGCCTTAATATTATTTTGTTACTATTTGACTTTGATTATAAGAAATAAATATATAAAGGGCACTTTATGAACCCTTTTAAAAACAGTATAACAATTTTTTTTAAGTAATATAATATGTAGTGATATAAATATAATGTAAGTGATATGTATTGTAAAAGACTTATCAAATTTTTAAAAAAAAAAGTAATTATTTAATCTAATTGTTTTTTTTTTTTTTTTTTTTTTTTGAAAAAAAGGAAGAAAATTGTAATCTGAAATAAAATAAAAGATGTAGGGGAAAGATTACAAAATTTTGTGCCTGAGTTGCTATGGAAGGGTGTTCCATAACTCAAAAAAAGGTTGATAAATATGAAATAAATGTAATTTAAAAGTACAAAACAAACATGTCTTTATAAATTAAAAAAAATCTATTCGTAAGTAAAAGGATTATTGAAACTTACACTTAAAGCATTGTTACTTAATATAACCATTCAAAGGAAAGGGAAAAAAAGGAAAAAAAGAAGAAAAAAAACAAGTGGTTAAACTCAAAATCTATCTATTTATAAATAGAAAGAAAAGCATTTATCGGTTGTTGGAAACTATTTGCTGAACGTAATGAATGTTACGTACTAAACACAAAATTATTTACTTATCGCAATTATTTTTCAGGAAACTTGAAAAATTATGATCCCACTAACATTAGAAATTTCAACATTTCGTTGTTTTTTTTATTACGTATTAATTACAATGCTTTAACGAGTATTTACTTATACAATATATAATTATTAATACAAAAAATCTATGTTCATATTAAATGTATTGTCATAAAACAGTAACAATAAAAACTAAAAATTATTATAAATTCTAATTTATAACATTAAAAGGAGGGAGAACCACTCGATGCTAACTTGCAACTTAATGGGGAACTTTTTTCTAGTGGTAGCAAAATTTATGTTTTGATGTTTTATTCTTGGTTTATGTAAATTTGATTTAAAAATTATATTTTCTGCCACGACTACGTATGTATAATTCGAAATTTTCCATGAAACACAATTCTACTCCAGTTATCTCGTGGTAAGAATTTTAAATTTTACCAAAATTATCTAAAATTTTGCAAGGTTTAGTTTTTAACTCTCTACCACTTAATAAAATATTTCGAAGAAATCTTAGCAATTGACATCATTTCTAGAAAATATAACGAACGCATATAACGCTAACTAATAAATTAAGTATAATGCATTAGTTTAAATATTTAGGAAATGATTACTTACAATCAAAGAAAATCCTTGTATAAAAATATATATGTATATATATACGTTGTTCACTTAAATCTATGAATCAACTATAAAAGCCCAGAAGCTGCATCAAAATATATTATAAAAATCTAAAGACTTTAAATATTTGATTTTCTTGACTTAAATTTTGAAACATTAACTAAAACGAGCAGAATTCTTTGCCTAAACTACTTATAACTACAGCCATTTATTTTTCAAAACAGTGTGTTGTATTCATCATTAAATCGTTTCATTGGTTTAAATTATTTGTTGGGCAAAGCAGAGGAATCTTCTATTTTTATCATTTCACACGTTAGTGGAGGTGATTCCCACCATGGGTTGCAAAAATCTCCCGTTGTGAAAGGATTCACGCTAATTTATAGAAGGGTTCTACTTGAAATCTATTCAGCAGTTGCGGAAAACGTTTTTCAAAGAGATTTTAATCCCTGATAAAATTGGAGATTTACAAGCATTTCACTACAGAATAATTAGTCTAAGCTAGACTGAGACACCCCATGGTTTTCACATCTCTCTGTCCTTTGGTCATCACCCTGACCATCTGGTTTTTCTGCCTGTAGGGGTTCCATTCATTTCATTCCTGGAAAATTGTTCTTTTAACTGGAGGTCTCACTTTCCTTAAGAAAAGGGGAGAAAAATTTCTTTACATTTCTCACCAACTTTTGAACTTCCGAAGTTTCTTTCGTTCGCCTTTCATTTTTTTAGTCTGTTGTTGTTGTACTATTAATTTTTTCATATAGATAAATATTTTAAATTTAAAGATTCAGCTTATATTACTATAATTTAATTTTAACATACAGCATTTTCAATTATACATAAATAATATAAAATAATCAAAGTAGAAAAGCATTTTTTCCAAGTAAATTATTTTAAATTTAAATGAATGTCTAAGTAAACTATTTTAAGTAAACGAAATCAATCAATATTATTTTTAGGATTTGTTTTCTGTTCTTATTATAAAAAAGGACACGATTTCAAATAAATACGTTATGTATTGCCGAGGAAAAAGGCATTGACTTACATATATATATATTTGCTACTCAAGAGCTATAACATCATACATAGTGCTACAATACACATTCAATACAATTCTACAATATACATTCTTAAAGCTAGTACATATTCTATACTTTTGTAATCTAAATTATGTTATTTAGTTAATTATTTTATTTTCATATATAACCATGATTTTTTGTGGCTATTTTAGTGTTTTTTTCCCCTTGTGCAATATTATAGTTTGACTCTGAGTTACAGTTTCAATAAAGTCTTATAAATAATGTTTTGTTTGTTAATAAGATTGGGAACTTTAATATTTATAACTCTTACACGTGAATAACCCTTTTGAATGAACATTATTAAACTATTTATTTTATCATCGTTTATACCTAGAAAAGAGAATTTTTTTTTTTTTTCGTTTTCCTCAAAAAATTTTAAGTTAAGTTTGTGCTTTATTCTTCGTTTTTAGTAGAAAAAATGAAATTCATAATACACTAAAAAAAGAGAGAGAAAAATTAAATTCCCTGTAATTTTCTATAATGAATAATGAGCTTACATTTTGTCTTTTCATTTTATCAGCGATAACTTAAAATCATTCTATTACAGCTTTGACGTATCGTGAAGCTACATTTTAGAAAGAAAAAAAATTAAATTCCTTTTAATTCAAATATGGGAGCCGCGATGGCTCAGGGGATGGAGCGTTCGCCTTCCAATGAGGTGAACCGGGTTCGAATCCCAGTTGATACGAATTCCGCATCCGGCTTGCACCGATCACAGTGCTGACGTGAAATATTCTCAGTTGTAGACGGATCATGAGTTAGAGTCCCCTTGCCGTCAGGCTAACAGTGGAAGGTTCTCGTGGTCTTCCTCTCTCATTAACGCGAATGCGGGTTAGCTCCACCAAAAAGTCCTCCACGAAGGCAAATTTCTCCCATTACTCGATACAAGAGTTCCCTTGTCTTCCGGATTGGGTTCAAAATTACAAGGCTTCGGAATTGGGTAGGCTGTCAACGACGGTTATAAAATTAAATATAGGGTTAAAAGTCTTTTTGTCAAAGGATTTTGATGGACATTAAATGTTAATTGCTTAGGAAATTCTCTGAAATTAAAAATATTATATTGGAATGTATCGAAAAGTTAGTAAAAAGAATGATAATTATAATTATTAAAAACTGTGCATTATTCTTTAAATTACGATATTATAATTAAAATTTGGTTTTTGCCGAAATCGTCGTAAATATAATAGTAGAAAAGAAAAAGCTACTTTTTATTACTGATTTATTTTAGTATTTATCGTGAATGTATTCATGAACATTGAAATTTTTCATTTGTTTCGAATCCTCTGTTGCTTAACCTGAAAGTATAATGAAAGAAAAAGTGTCTCGTGAATGAATGCAGAAACGTGTATGAATTGTTATCACACAGACGTCAAGTCGTTTAAAAAGAGTTGGCATGTGGAATGTTTTTTTTTTTTTCTTACTTCCCCCATTTTTTTTTTAATGTTGAATATAATATAACAACCTAAGGAGATTTCCCGCGATTTTGGAGTTAAGCAAAAGCGCTGGAAACCTTGGCCCTCCTATTATCCCAAACTGAGGTGGTCTATGAGTTTTCAAACGAAGTTATGAAAAAAATGAAAAACAGTGGGAGGTTAAAATTGTTTAACGCTCATTACCTACTTTGTTTTTATTATTAGCGGTTCCTTTTCATACTTCACTCCCCCAGTTACAAAAAAAGTTCCTCAAAAGGCCTCGATGTCTTCTTTTCGAGCCCACGAGGAAAGGTTAAATGTTATGTTTTTTTTTTTTGAAATTTTACCTTAACTAGAAGAAAAACATTTGTGACATTTTTAATTAAAAAAATTATTGTTGTTGTTGATTGATTTTGCGCCTTTTTGAAATAATGCGCCCATGGCATTCACCATACTTGCCATACCCTAGATACGCCACTGATCACATGGATTCCATTTCGTATACCTGTGCCTGTGTGAATAAATAGTGGATTACTAAAGAATCTACTACAGGATTATAAAATTGCTTGTTTAAAAAAAGAAGAAAAAAAAATTTCGAGAAAAAAAATTAAAATTTATTTGTGAAAAAAAAAGCTTTAATCAATAAAATATTTCGAAATATTCGTATCGTATTTGTTAACTTTTGTCTGTTGCATAGAAAATCACTAAGAAAATACAGTTGAAACCAAAATAAAATATTTTAAATAAAAATTTTACCTTTTCCTGAACATGATTAGTATCAGGGCATGAAAATTATTTTGCATAACATGCGAGAGATATGTAAAAATCTAACTTAGGTTTGTATTTTTTTTTCTTCTTTTTAGCACTCAGATACTTAGCCAGTCACGTAAATATCTAAACAACAGGGTTATCGTAAAGTATCGATTTTTAAAATACCTCTCGATTTTTATGAAAATCACAAAGATTGCTGATGGGGCTAATAAACGGTACCGAAAAGAAAGAAAAAAAAATAGTTTATATTTGACCTGTCAATATCATTCAATTTAACTACTTTAATAAGAATTTATTAAGTGAAAATTAACCTTTTAATTCCTTAGGTAAAGCTTATTTATTTTAATTTTTTTTTTTAAATTTGTTAATTTCATTAGAAAACAACAAGTATAAATGATTATAACAACTGTTTTAAATTAACATGTTGATAGGCAATCTTATGCCTATAATACTTCATAGTATTGATAATAGTACTTTATTCCTTATGATAGCACTTTGCATTTATTCTATCAATGCTTATTGGAGCTTAACACTTTTTATTCAGAAATGCGTAATACTTCTGAGCTGTTAGTACTTAGCTGTTAGTACTACTTATAAAAGTGTTAATATACATATATTGTTAAGATAATTTTTGAATTATTATTCATTTTTACATGTATGTATTTTCCTTGATATTCAATCGAAAATATGTCCGGTTATGTAAAGGTTTTCTTCTGGCAAGTATTATTTATATTAACAAGCCCATAAAAGGCAATTCAGTGGTTTTTCGCGCACTGATTTTTAATGATAAACAAAAGTGAAATACTGCGTTGACTCTTTATCATTAACTTTAAAAACAATGTTTCACTGATTTATGCTTATTTAATTATTCGGAAAAAATCATTGCAATTTTAACTCAAATACTCATTACAATTCTAAAGTCCTTTTATCATTTAAAGCCAGGTTAAATTTGATGAAAAAGATTTTAAATTCTTAAGTGAAATCATTCTAAGCCTATCAGAATTAATACAACAAATCTTTTACTTGAAAATCATTAACTTCAAAAGTCTGTTTACCTGTTCGTATTCTCTCTCTCGTTTTGAAATGTTTAATTATCGAAAAGAGAAAAAATTTTTAAAAATTCTTAAGAAAAATAATTTGATATTAATATTAATGACCGCCTAATTTTGGAAGAACAAATAATGAGAGTTGAATAATCTTCTGAGAATTTCAACATTTTCCTTTCAGAATGATTCTTGCATTGTTTGGAAAATGAAAAGTATTTTTAAAGAGCGTAACGAGATGTATTATGGAATATAATTGAATTGTTTAGTATTTCTGTTGGGGGACAATTATATTTTAAAATAAACAAAAATTATTTTCCTAAATGAAACGACAATTAAAAAACAAATGTCATTTAAAAGTCTCATAATTTAAAACTATTATTTGAAACTAAACTTTAAAAAAAATTAAAAGAATAAAAAATATGGTAAATTTCTTGTAGTGTATGATAATGTATTATATCTGATAAAAAAAATCAATACAGGTTAATAAAACCAGAATATATGTTATTTAAACCATTAATTTCATATTTTTTTCATTCCTATGGTAACAGTTTTTAAAAGAGCGTAAAGAGATGCATTACGGAGTATAATTATCTCATAAAAAATTTATTCAGATTAATAAAATAAAAATATATGGTATTTAAACCATTTATTTCACAATTTGTTTCATTCCTATGGTAACGATTTACTGGAAATTCTAGCTTTTAAAATTAGAGTTTTTACTGCCACACAATCGGTAAAAACTACAAAACTGAAAAGAAAATTTAACCGAATAAATAGTTTTAGTGCCTTGATCTTGCATGATAAAATCACGAAAACTTACCACATTTTCTAAACAAATTTTATCACAAATTCTAAAATTATATTTTATACTTATTTTTACCACTTATTTTTACCACTTACATTCATTTCCAACGCGCTTCGGTAAAAATTACAGCTTTTTGATGATCGCTTAGAGTAAGAAACGTGGTAAATTTTACCATATTCTGAGATGTTCGACAATATTTTTTTTTCTGAGGTGAGGATAAAACAATAAAGTTTCTTATAACGTGTCTTTAGAAGCTAAAAAGCGACTGTTCACATATATGTACCGAAGTAATAAAGAGGTAATGATTTCCAAACAGTTATAACGTGAACGTGTTATCTTGTTTATAAATGACCAGCTGAGGTTAAAGGCCTGGTGAATGTGTATCAGCAATCTTCTTCTTCTTGAATTGAGAGTATCCAACTTGGCGTTACTTTTCCACCTTGATGAAAATCATTAGTATTTATGTTTACAGATATTTATAAGCCCAGGCAATGTAGAGTTGGAGAGAGTTAATGTTAATTGTTACAGTATTTTTAAATGTTAAAAAAATAAGAACATAAACACTTTCCATTTTCCTAAAACTCTGACTGTTCCTCACATTGACATTTCGAAACACTTTCATAATTAACATACATAGCTAAACATGTACAACTTTACCTAAAAATTATGGATAATTATTAGAAACTCCCCACATATTTAGTAATAGTTATTTTCCAAAAATAATCATTTCATATTAATTTTGAAGAGCAATATCAATAACGATTTAAAGCATTTGAATTGAGGATTAAAAGAATGAGAGCTAATTTGTAATAAGGTGAATTTGTTAATCAGAGCAATTAATTAAGCCAAAGTAATAGTTAGCACAAAGTATTGATTTAATAAAAACTGAAAGAAATACTCGTCACTAAGAACTTCATTTATTTCATTATTGAAGTGGAGAAAAATCAACATGTTTTTTTTTTCAGTTTAATTAATAAAAAAAAAAAATGATTGTGTTAATTTTTCATGTATGTTTATTCATGATTCATAATTATAAGGCAAACGAAGTTTTAGTTGGCTATATCTTGCCACAACAGTTTCTTGTACATATTTATATATGTACAGTCCCTCGCCAAATTAGTAGACACACTATAAGATTCTAAGTAAAAGTTTAACTATCACGAGATACTATACAGCGTAATCGTTTTTAAGTGATAAAAACCGATTTGCACTTGTTTGCGCTCGTGTATCAATTGGTTGAATTAGACGATATATAATATAAATTTGAAGATTGGATAAATTAGACGATATATTATATAAATATAAAGTATTTATTATATCAGGTATTACATTAATATATTACAATAATTAGGCCAAATAATAAGAGACACTGCAGTTTTTTAATAATTACATGTTTTGCACGAGTTTGTACGCAATACTTTTATACTTAAACATACGTGTAGTGGGTTCTTATTCAAGAGATTTTTTTTACATATTTCCTATTTGTATTTATTTCTAACGTATAACTTTACAATGTTAACCAATTTATACACGAACGTAAACAAATACAAACTAGTTTCAGCCACTTAAAAACAATAAACCTGTATAGTATCATCTGATAATTAAGATTTTACATAGAATCCTATAGAGCGTCTAATAATTTGGCCAAGGACTGTATGTATATATATATATATATATATATATATATATATATATATATATATATATAACGTCGTTACCGAGTGGAAGGATTAAAACAGGTCTTAGGCTGGGAAGGAGGGTACAAAATTTATTTATTATTATTATTAGACAGAGAAGTCATGAAAGTGTGTGCGAAAAGTTGCGCTCCTCGGTTATATGTTACGGAAAATCTTGCAAAATAAATCCGTAAAGTGTTTCAATTTAGGGAAAGAGGGAAAACCTAGTAATAGTAATTGGTTTATCGAATAGGTCGAGCGATTCCTACGGAGAGCAAAAGGAAAAATATCTTGCTTTTAATTAATACATAGTTGAGCCAAAAATAGATTTAAGGAGAGGATGCGAATTTAAAAGTGTGAGAAAGCATTTCGATTAGAATAATAAAATAAATGAAAAAGATTTACAAAAAAGAACTAACATAAAAAGATTAAGTGAAGCTTTTTATGCCGCTTAAAAACAATAAAACTGTATAGTATCATCTGATAATTAAGATACAATAATTTATACAATTTTACATAGAATCCTAGAGAGCAGTTATATATATATATATATATATATATATATATATATATATATATATATATATATATATTCTTCATTAAAATACATCTAGTTGCATATTTTTTAAGGAAAAGTAAATATATAAATCCGCATTCTATGATTCTCACTATTGTGATTTTTCACAAATGGGTGCGTGAAGTTATTACTTGCATCTAAAAATTTCCGAAATAAAAAACAAAGATAAATGTCAAATCGTATGATGGATGATGTTTTCAAAAACTAAAAATTTTGCTGCTGTTTGAAAACTTATTTTGGGGAAAGGTAAATTATAATGCCCTTTTATTCCGAGAAACTTCCTTATTCTGAAATAAAATACTAAAATATATATTAGAATGAGGGTATAAGCATCTTTTTTTTGCGAAACTGCGAAGCAGAAATTTAAGCCTTTTACAAGGAGCTTTTATTTTTACAGAATCTTGAGTTGTTTGGAAAAATATGAGCGTTAAAATTTATTTGTTAAAGGGTATAAAAATATGAATTATATTGTTATGTTTTGAAATAAAGTAGCACACTGTACAAAATGTATTCTCAAATATTACAAAACTTTCTTCGTTTTTATGTCAAAATGGTTCCTGTTATTTGCTCCGAGGAAAAAATTTCGTCAAGACGACGACATAAATATCATTATTTTTTAGAGGAAAGGTGATTACGTTTTATTCCTAAAATAAAATGTATATCTAACATTTTTAATTATCACTACATAGTTTACCAATGTCGAACCAACAAGGACAGATAGAATGAAGTCCAAAGTTGGGTTACTATCCGGGTTCTTTCTGGTACAAGGCCAACACTTTGCTTTGACGGAATTCTACCCACAAAAAAAGTAATATACATCATCTTACACAAGAGGTGATGTAAAATAACTAATAGTGGTTTATCATAAGGAAAATAGTTAGCAGTTTAAATCAATATATAAAAGATTTATTTTCAAAAACAACGAGAAAAAATTTCACTTTGGCTGTGAGGTAGAAAGGCATAGATAATCCTAAAAATAAAATAATAACAAAATGAAACAAGAACATGAAGAAATCGAGAAACAATTTGAAAAAAAAGAAAAAGCACAAGTTTTTAGGTTCATCAAAATCGGGTTTTCAGGTTTTGTCTTCCACTTCATTAAACGATCAGAAAAACTTTAAGGTGCCTAATCACTGCAAAGATCAAATTAAGTTTAAAAATTATCAAGCACTGAAAAGGTAGAAAATGTTGTGATCTTTTCGAATTCCTCGATCATGGAGAATATTCCATGATCCATGAATATTCCAGGAAACTGTCCCCCACCCCCCAAACGAAAAGATTCGCTTGAAAATACATCAATGATTTATCAGTTACAGATACAGCAAATGGAAATACGTTTCGTATGGGATAGGAATACGTATCATCCAATATGAATAGTGCAAACGGAATTGTGATTGTGAAATACTGATCTAGTTCAACCTCTGACTTGGACATCGTCATCGTTGAATAATTATTTAAGTACTGAAGTTCCAAGGCTATCAAGAGCACAATATTATAAAAAGTGTCAGCATCATTTCATGTTTATTAATGTCAGTCATTAAAATGGAATTGTTTTGAATGAACTTTGCTGTTTAAACTGAAAAACCAAGAAAGGATAGAAGTAACTCAAATGATCCTCAATAATGGAAATTTGGATTTGAAACCGGAGATGAAGGAAATTAACGAAATTACAAAATTCAAAATACGGAATATTTTTCCAAAATATTAATGAATTATTACCAAGGTTAACAAAAGCACTATGTTATACAAAGTACCAGCAACATTTTACTTTAAACAATTTCAATAAAAAAGGAACCATTTAAACTTAATTGTTTTCAGTTTTGCATGATGAGTAAGAGGTCCCATAAGGAATTGCTTCAAGAAGCCGAGAAACTTGCAGAAGCTGTAGAACATATTTCACTGGGCTCCAGACCTTTCTTTCGTAAACAACTAGAAAAGTACTACACCGCGCCAAATCACTCCAAAGACCAAATTAAATCCAACAAATCAAACATGAAAAAATCTAGAAATGTTAGAAGCAACTTAATTGATCGTTCGACCTCCTCGATAACAGAAATTATTCATAATCAAACTCAAACATTTCACTCTAAACGAAGTCGATCTCTGTCCCCGATTCAAAGAAAAAGAAGACGACGCTAGTTAATTGCCATTCAATATAGAGTCAATCTTCATCTCTCGAATCAAAAGATGAAGGGTACTGGTCTTTCGCAAAAATTTCAAAATACTTAAGACTTTGCATAAACAGAATTATATTAGCACCGCAAATTATGATTTTTATAATAAAAAACTGATATTGCCAAAGTTCAAGAATTTCTATAAATAAAGTGTTCAATTTAAGAAATTAATGTTTTCTCTAATGTATTCTAAGTTTTACCACTTTCAGCCAAGGCGCTTTTAGGTATGTGTGAATTCGGTAAGGAATTACCTCTTTCTGTTTACCAGTCCACCCTTGGCGGTTAAGTAATCCGGTAACTTGCTGCAAACGCTAAAAGCTGTGGTGCAATGTCTCTCCAATTGTAATGTTTAAGAACTCTAACAATTGTGTGGAGGAACACTTTATTCCAGGTTAATACACTGTAAGAATTTTCATTCTAAAATTATCGTAAAATAACCGGCAGCAGTCTGTCCATCCAATTAATCGTAGAGTTTACGGAAAAGAACGTTTTTTATCATTACAGTTTAGAAACCATTTACAACTAGTATGGTTATAAGACCATGAATAAAAAACTATATGGATTTTTAACCTTTTAGACCTTGCATGCTTTCAAAACCGTAAAAAAGAAATTTAACTCGACAAAGGAGCTAGGCTTTTTGTTAGGTAATACGAATTGCAGAACACTGGAATCTCTTCATATGTTGAAGAGAATGGAGAAAATATTGCGGCGTCAACACTTGGATTGGAACCCCCCTTCCTGTTGACCATGACAAAAACAGATTAACCCTCTAGCCCAGTGTTTCTTAAAGTGTGGTACGCGTACCTCCAGGGGTAGGGGAAAAGTTTAGCGGAGGGTGCGCATTCTTATGCGAAATATCCTGTAACAAACGAAAATTTCAAAAAAAAAAATTATTCAAAGCTAGCCATGAAAAGTTACAATTACGTATTTTTCTATTGGCTATTTTTTGCAGAGTTAATTAGTGGTGTCAACAGCCAGTTGTGATTTTTCACTTTTGTGCAATTTTTTAATAGTAAAAAATAGATTCATTTTTTAATTACACAGCGTTACGAAACTCATAGATTCATTTTTTAATTTCACAGCGTTACGAAACTCATAGATTCATTTTTTAATTTCACAGCGTTACGAAACTCATAGATTCATTTTTTAATTTCACAGCGTTACGAAACTCATAGATTCATTTTTTAATTTCACAGCGTTACGAAACTCATAGATTCATTTTTTAATTTCACAGCGTTACGAAACTCATAGATTCATTTTTTAATTTCACAGCGTTACGAAACTCATAGATTCATTTTTTAATTTCACAGCGTTACGAAACTCATAGATTCATTTTTTAATTTCACAGCGTTACGAAACTCATAGATTCATTTTTTAATTTCACAGCGTTACGAAACTCATAGATTCATTTTTTAATTTCACAGCGTTACGAAACTCATAGATTCATTTTTTTAATTTCACAGCGTTACGAAACTCATAGATTCATTTTTCAATTTCACAGCGTTACGAAACTCATAGATTCATTTTTTAATTTCACAGCGTTACGAAACTCATAGATTCATTTTTTAATTTCACAGCGTTACGAAACTCATAGATTCATTTTTTAATTTCACAGCGTTACGAAACTCATAGATTCATTTTTTAATTTCACAGCGTTACGAAACTCATAGATTCATTTTTTAATTTCACAGCGTTACGAAACTCATAGATTCATTTTTTAATTTCACAGCGTTACGAAACTCATAGATTCATTTTTTAATTTCACAGCGTTACGAAACTCATAGATTCATTTTTTAATTTCACAGCGTTACGAAACTCATAGATTCATTTTTTAATTTCACAGCGTTACGAAACTCATAGATTCATTTTTTAATTTCACAGCGTAGCGAAAAATTTAGAAAGGGTACACAAAAGTCATAAGTTTGGGAAATACTGCTTTATCCTATAATAGGTACCCAGTTGCAAGGAACTAAGGGGCTTCATTAGGTGGTCTTAGTTGAAGCGACAAGATTCTGGTTGCTTTATCGTATTTGGTGAAAACAGTCAATAGACGTTTTTTTTCACAGTTAACAGTTTGATTACCATTTTATTTATGGTTATTTGACTGTTTTGTTTGAATATGGTAAAATATCAATTAAATAAATTGTTATGTAATCATTTTTCTTAGAAATTTTGAACAGTAAGCGTTTATATACGATTTAAGAAGTGTAGTTTATATCTAAACACCTAAAATTTAATAATCTTACACTAAACTCTCCCGTTTTCACACCATACGAGAATTATTTTTTATTCCATAAACACCAAAGTTGGCGTGCTTTGAATTTTTTCTGTTTACTTACATCCCTTTTTCCAGTAAGTTTTGGATGTTCCTGTTCTAAAAAAAAAAGAGATTAAATTTTGTTTTCGCTTGCATAAGAAAGAATATGAAACATTTTTCTTCTTTGAATTTAATAAGACACAATAAACAAGGAACGTTACAATGCAATACTGATGACATCTCCCGTCCAACTGATGATCCTGTTTTCTGCCAGAAGTCATTCGTTTCAAATAACAACGCCCCCTACAGGTTGCTGCGTTAGCGAATTTTCTTTTTATTAGTGAGATTTGATGAAATATTATCGTCTGCTTTATTTCATAAAAAGTTTTGTTACAAATTAAAACGAAACCTCAAACGATATTTCTTGCTACCTCAGTTTTTAAAAGAAATATTTAATTATTTTAAAAAACAATTTTGAAATCAATTGAAAACAATTTTTCTTAAAAAGTTTTCTTACATTTTAAATTAAAATTTTTTCTTCTAAAACTTAGAAAATAACATTAGTAAAAGTTTTTAACTGCAATAAATAATTTTTAAGTAGAATTAAAAAGTTTTCTACACATTATTTTGAATCGTTTCCCATAAATCAGGGATTCTCAACCTGTGGGGCGGGGGGGGGGGGCGAGAATATCCAAGAAAAAGTATTATTTAAAAAAATTGATTAACTGACTGAAAGGAAAGCACTTATACACATAGAAAACAATTTTTTTTTTTTTTACATATTTTATAACTTTTTAAAGTAAAACAACTTACTAAATCAAAACTAAAATAGGTGAGCCAAAGGAAGCCATAGCTAAGTTTTGAGGATTTTTCTTAATTTTCTGTTTGAGTCTGTGCGGCAGAATTTTTTTTTTTTTTTTTGTAAAATCTTATACCTATCTCTAATACATATCACTTATACTTTTAATTGTAAAATAAAATTTCCTTTAATTTATAGTATAATTTCAAAATTGTAGCTTTTGTTCCTAAGGTTGCCCACAGGTTCCAAAGGTGGCCCATATATTGATATCACTTTTTGACTTACTCAAATCATGTTTAAAAAAGACACTTGAACTGAAAAACGGCTTTTAAAAAGGCACTTTAAGTGTCTTGCTGGTGGGGACAAGTTTTCTGACTTTAAAAAAAGATATTTGTTTTTAGATAGTATAGTTTTTTTTATGCATCATTGATAGCATTGATAGTTCTTGTGTGACGTCACTAGCGATTCTTTTGAGTTAACTCATTAGAAAAAATCGAGAAGTACTGAGCTAATTCTTTCAGAAAAGTAAAACCATAACTAATAAGTAAGAGTAAACTAACCTGACCCTTAACTACTATTTAAAAAAAAACAAATTTACAAGAAAATGCCTGAATCTAACACCCATAACTACCACAAAAATACCAAAAAAACATTAAAAAATCTATTAAAGTGCAGAGAACGTGAAAATATTATAAAAATTAAAAAAATACCAAAGTTCCGCATTTGCTTAAAATGAAATAAATCAATTGGTATTAAATTAAATAATTCCTTTTTGAGAAATATATACTACGTACAGATTTATAATGAACTCTTTTATAGCTTTCACGTTTCTTTCAGACGGTGGTCCACGTGTCCCTAAGGTGGCACCGGTGTCGGGCCACGTGATGGTTCCTACGTGATAAACATCTTGCCTCGCAATAAAATAATAACGCTGAATGCACTGAACCCATGTCTTTACAAAGTACGGAAAAGATTCTCGATTTCAGGGGTCTCATTTTTATATAATTTACTACGGTTACAACCGTAGTTAACAGAATATTCAGACCAGGACTCATTTCTGTTGTTTTTAAACCAGGACTGTTGTTTTTGAGTTCTATTGGCTTGCAGAAAAGTAGTTCTTCTGCTACTGAAATATTATCACAAAATCGAACATAGGCAATTAAATGAGCATCTTTATTACTATCTGCTGCTTCATCAAGCTGTATTGAAAACAATTTGTCAAGCAACTTCGAGAAAAGCTGTACATCTTCAGCTATATCACCGATTCGACGAGCAACAGAATCATTTGAGAGAGGTATGGACTGCAATTGTTTTGAAAAATTATCTACAAACATAGTTTCTACAATCTCAATTGCTGCTGGCAAAATAAGCTCTTCACCAATGGTGTGAGATTTCTTACATCTGCCTATTTTATATAAAACTTTGGAAGATGCAAGTAAAGATTTTTTATTCACAAAGTTTCTTTAAAAAAATGATTTTTGCTTTTTATATGATTTGAATTTAAATTCGAAGAATTCTCTGGGTTTGTTGTCGTACCAGGGCCGGATTAAGCGCACGCGGGGCCCTAGGCCATTCAAATTTTTGGGGCCCTTAGATTTAATTTTTTTTCTCGTATATTTTTTATTTATTCAAATATAAAAGTATTTATATATCTTTTCATTTAGGAAAGCATATTTAAAATAAAAATAAATAATAATAAATTAAATTTTACTTTATTTTGAAAAATTAGAACTAAAAAAAATATCGTATTTTATTAATATACATTTGATATTGATTTTTTTAAAATCATTGTATTTCTTAATTTTTTAAAATTTATTTTCAAAAAAGAAAAAAATTAAGAGGGCCCTTAATTATTGGGTGCCCCAGGCCTAGTCTGGCCTAATGGGTAATCCAGCCCTGTTGCTTACTATGAAGCGTTTCCATATGTCGTATGCTGTCTGCGGCCAACATTTTTGAGGGAATAATACACAGGGGCCTTTCTTCTTTATTTACTTCAATACTGGTAAATCCAAAATTTAAGTATTCTTGAGAATATTTTCTTGATTTTATTTTCGGAACCACGCTCGACTGTGTACTTGTTGATGCTTGACTATCGTCTAATAGTCGCTTACTTCCGCTTAAAAATTTATCCAAGAGTCGTCATAAATAAGCTGCCGTGAATATTTAATTAGGTGAATTGCAATTAACACGAAAACATATATAACATACACATTCACAACAGATTCGATAGCGATAGAAAGATCGACTTGAATAAGACTAGCTATAATTGAAACTTTCGTTATTCGAACAATTTCCTTCTTCAACATTTGCTCTGCGCATGCTCGGGACTGCATCGGTTAGGTCCCTTCCACAAACATTACTTATTTTTACTTTTTAAAATTTAACAAACATTACTTTAATTTTACTGTTTTATTTCTTCCATTATTCGAAAAAATGTATTCACAGTTTTTAAATTTAGCACACCCCGTCTAGGTTAACTTTCATTAACGAATTTTTCTATTTTCATATTCTTTTAACTTTATCTCTCTGTTTGGCTTTCATTTCAAATATAATATTTTAATTTTATTCGCTTCTTCCGTTCACAGCCCGCTTGGCAAAATGCCAGATGTGATTTCTCGCCAACGTTGGCTCTTTACTTTTGTTTTGGCAGTTGGTTAAAATTAGTTTAAAAACAGAATCGAAAATACTCAATATACATTATTGTTGTATACATTTAATTGTAAGCGGAGGACTCTATTAAAATTTATGATTGAAAACTGGACCGCGGATACTAAAAGGTTGAGAAACGCTGCTATAAATAAATTAATCTCTACTGAAAGCAAGCGAATGCTTCTAACTGCTATAAAATTGTTCTAAATTTCGATAGTAGGTTTATTGAATTCTTAAGAACAATGAATGAAGGTATGTTATAATTCTTTGAGAATTCTTATCGTTTTTAATTAGATATATATTTTCCATAAAAATATTGTTGTGCGCTTAACTTTCTCTTAGATTTAATTAATTGATAATTAAATAAAATGATAATTTAAGTAATGAGAACAATTTTCTTCCTCATTAGTTAAAATAAAAGGATTTCAAGAAGTCAGCAACATAGTAAGATGCTGATCTAAATGTCACTAAGCAATAACTATGAATTTTTAATTCTTCGGGTGCTCTTAAATTTTGAAATATGTTTAATGTTTAGAGAAAAAAAAAATAAGCGTGCATAGGGAAAAAACAGAAACAGTTAAATTAGATCTAATATTTTCCTCAAATAGTATATTTTTTTTAAAAAAATCAAATCCAGAATTTATAAATAGTTATAATTATAAATAATTCTTAGAAGTCACGTTACTTCCATGATTAAAATATGAAGGCCAAAAGAATAACGATGAATTTAAAAATGTTTTTAGGAAGTATCTTTCAAAAAAAGAAATTTTTACCAAACGCAAATAATTATTATGCAAATTATTATAATTAATTATTATTTACTGTATTTAAAGCTTACCGCTTTAAAATACATGGTCATAATTATCCATTTCTTTTATCAGAGTGGAATATTTTTAACCATTACATTACGTTGGCTCAAAATTAATTGTATAAAATGCTTCGAACACAACACCAAAAAGAAATCTTAATTCTTTAAGAACTTGCAGGAAGCCATTGCGATGAAAAAAGAGAAGAAAATATGTCATACCCAATTAAAATTCTAGATGCAAGTTAGTGGAAAAGAATTAAGGAACTTCCCGTCCATCAACTTCGACACTTAATAAAAATCAAGAACTAGTAGAATGCTTATTTTGGCAAGACCCAGGTTTGGCCATCGTTGAGATATACAAGTACTTTGACATCTTATTGAACCTTATGTGAAAGAAAAAAAAAATCTTTTTTTAATTATTTTTTCATGCATGGCCTCGGTTGGATGATGATGTTTTCTCAACGTTATTCCGAAAAACAGAGTCCTTTGAAATTATTTTAATTACTACATTATCTATGGTAACAAAATTTCCAAATACTCTCTGGATTTTTTTTAAAGAATATAAATTCTAGAAATTATCTGGAATGTGGATTAGGTCGTACCCTATAATTCTAGATAAATGTCTCCAAGTTAATGAATTCAAAAATAAGGTTGGATTTTTTTTTCAAGTTAACAATAAATTAACTGTCCATTTACACTTTGAGTTATTTTTCTAGAAAAAAAAATTAAACATTAATAATGAAAAATTCTTTTATATAAAGCTCACTTAATCACTCCATACATGCGTCTAAAAAATACCAATTTCAGAATGCATTAGGATATCGTCAGGTAGCAGCAACAGTCAATTATTTACAATTGAGCACGAGAAAGAGTGAGTTTTTTGTTGTCTTGTACTCCTTTAAAAACTCCTTGAAAAAGTTTTTTTGGAATAACGGACCCTATTTGCACAAATTTACAAAAGCGGATCCTGGTTGAAAGAATGTAACTTAACGTTTATTTTATATTCACAAATTACGAGTAATTTTTTCACCATTTTATAAAAACAGACCTTTTACAAAATGCCTGGATAGACCCCTGAAGAGCAGAAAAATGAGAAAAAAAAACTTTTACATATATTACCAATGATAATGTAATTTAGTTTCAATTATTTTCATGTTTTTTATATTATACCTCAGTAGCTAGCAATCTAAGAGAAGTTATTTTTACCACAGAGCAATAGCATATGTTGCTTATAGAGAGGAATGACTTACCCATCTATCTTTGAAATTGTTAAAAATATACTATTCCATTATCCATCACAAAATCTGTGTTTCAAATACCTTATAGATGTTTTTACCTATACGAGCTATATTTTCGTCAATTTTTCATAAAACATATGGGACTCAAGTGAAAATTCATATCTTATAACAAATGTAAAATAATGTCAAGCCTTATTTTGTAATTTGAATTAATAGGGTTGTTAAACTTCATTTTATAGCTTCGACAATTTTGATTTTTTTTAACGGGAACAGGGGAAAAATTTTAATTTTATTTTCTATTGCATTACATTTTTTTTAGATTTTAAATTCTTTGTATCGCTGATCGTAGGTTTGAATTAATAAGATTCTTTAAATTAAAAGAAAAACTTAAAAAATTTTTTTTAATGGAGAACATTTTTTTTTGTTGTGTATATTATGAGATTTTTTATAGATCCTAAGATCTATATACTTTCATATCGCTGATTTCTAGTTTAAATTCTACAATCGACTTCTTTCTCCAAGCCATATATTTTTTTTCTTTCTAAACGACATTTTTAGCCTATTTTTCTAAAATAGACTTTAAAAAAACTGGTTTAAAAAGTACAACTTTGAAAATTTTTTTATATAACAGTGGATCTCATAAATCTTGCTACAAACTTCTAAAAGAGTTTTAAAAAAAAACATAATCGAGATTGCATAAGAATCCGTGCCGTCATACGCCTCTAGAGATGTTTTCCTATTATGAAATGTTTCTTCATGTACTTCTGAACAGGTCAGAATAGGGAAGCGTTTTTGCACAGTACGGTGACAGTTTCGGGCATAGGGCAAAATTCCACTCCTAATCATGTGCTCGAACTAGAAGTGTGTCATAACATTTACGGGGCCTCCTGTTATGTGCAGTCTCTGGCCAAATTATTTGACGCATTATAAGATTCTAGGTCTAGATCTTAAATATCAGGTGATACTATACTGCTTTATTGTTTACACGCGACTTAAACCGGTTTGCACTTGCTTACGCTCGTGTATAAATTGGTTAAATTAGACGATATATAAAATTAATTCGACGATTGGATAAATTCGACGATATATTATATAAATGTATAATAATTATTATATAAATATATAATAATTATTATTTCAGGTATTATATTACTATATTATAATAATTAGACCAAATTATAAAACGCACTATAGTTTTTTTTAATAATTACATGTTTTGCACGAGTTTATATGCAACACTTTTATAATTAGACTTACATGTAATGGGTTTTTATTGAGGAGATTTTTATATACTTCGTATTTGTATTTATTTTTAACGTATTGCATTAAAATGTTAACTCATTGATACACGAACGCAAACGAGTGTATACCGGTTTCAGCTGCGTGAAAAGAATAAAGCCGTAAGTACCTGATAATTAAGATTCTATATAGAATCTTATAGTGCGTCGAATAATTTGATCTGGGACTATATATCATTTTTAAACTTATACATTTTTACCAAAAATAGATTGAACATGTTATTAAAAACTGTAGCTTTAGAAGCGAAACTAATCCCCACACCCAAGTTGAACAAGATCAATTATTTATATAAATGAAAAAAAAAAAATTTCTCCAGTGTTATGTTATCTTCTATTCTTTTGACAGTCAAGGACTTCGAGAAAACGAATTTCAAGTTATTTGCTGTATCTGAATCACAAAAGAGAAAAGAAAAGCGTTGTCAGAAAAGTAAGAATTATAATTGTTTCAATATATTTTTTTTTTCTATAAAACAACTTAATAAAGATTTAATAAAATTATTTAGCAAGATTTTTTTTTAAAAATGTGTTTTTTCTTCCAGAGACTAAGCAGAATAGTGGGAAAAAGCTAAGATTGAAAGAAAATGTAAATTTTGAAAATCAATTGTTGAAAAAAATATTTGTTACAAAGGGAATAAAATTAGTATGTTTGCAATATTTCTTTTAATAATATTTTTGACTCATGTGAAATAATTTTTAGTTATTTCTTTTATTTAGAAGTATTATTTTGCAGATGTAAATGCAAATATCGCTTAAAGTAAATGCTATTATAGGTAGCAACTTGAAAGAAATATTCCTAAATTATAACAAATTTAATTATTAAAGTAATAATTAAAAAAAATTAAAGCGTTGCGCAATGAAGATTAATATTCTGCGAATTTAATAATAATTTATTTATGATCTCCAGTTGGACTTCAGTGCTTTTACTGGTTTTATGAAAAATAGTGTCTTATGATCAATAAGCTTACATAAAAAGGTTAAGTCAAATTCATAGTTAAAAATATTTTATTTGTGTAATGCATGGAGAAAAAAATTTCTGATAAAAGTACCGTAGTTGTATGATAGTGATATTTCTGATTAAAAAAATTCTAGTTCTGATAAAAAAACAGATAAATATACGGTATTTAAACTATTTATTTGGTAATTCTTCCTTTCTCAGAGAATTTATTAATTTACTTTAAATTCTGATGGTTTTTAAAATTTACCGAATAAATGGTTTTGGTTTCATGCT
Source organism: Parasteatoda lunata (assembly GCA_949128135.1). NCBI lineage: Eukaryota > Metazoa > Arthropoda > Arachnida > Araneae > Theridiidae > Parasteatoda > Parasteatoda lunata. The sequence continues at coordinate 81,712,198 of OX421977.1, forward strand.
CTAAAGTGTCATGATAAAATTTTCACATTTACTCCCAAACAGTATAGTAATAAAACGATATTTTATTGTTAGTTTTACCAAAAAAATTTTTTTAAAGCTCTTCTATAAAAATTACCGTAGTTTCTATAGTTTACATAGGCCAGAAACACAGTGAATTGTACTATTTTTGATAGTTTTGATCATACTTTTTTTCTCTGAGTATAAATTACCGAGATACCGATGTAATCAAACGTTGATGATGAATTAGTAATTCGAGAAATATTAATTATCGACTGAGAAGAATTTTAGTTAAATATATTTTTTCTCCAAGTGAAAAGGCGTACATTGTTACTTCATCACCTGCATACATGTAATACATTACAAGGGTCTGTTTAGAAGAAATTTGGGTCCGTTAACGGACCCTTCACAAAATAACTTTTCATGAAAACGGACCCTTAACAAAATATTTTAACTTAAAAACGGACCCTTCACAAAATAATTCATCTTTTAATCGGACCCTTCACAAATTTGTTTATCTTCATTATTGTTTTGTTAATCGAATAAACCCTTCCCAGAAAAGGGGGGTGAAAGAAAGACAAATGTAAACGAACTAAATTTTGTCTTCAGCAGACGCTTCTTCCTTTATTCGTCCGAAATGAACATTCTGCGTTCAGCAATATAAGCTAAATACCAAATATCTGTATGTTACATCGCTAATTTAGTAGCTGCAATTGCTTTTAATTTTTTTGATTATAATTTCACAGTGTTGAGCATAATCTTGTATGTCTTAACAATTTAAAAACTCCTTGAAAAAGTTTTTTGCAATAACGGACCCTATTTGCACAAATTCACAAAAGCGGATTCTGGTTGAAAGAATGTGACTTAACGTTTATTTTATATTCACAAATTACGAGTAATTTTTTCACAATTTTATAAAAACGGACCTTTCACAAAATGTCTGGACAGACCCCTGCATTAGTACTACATGCATAGCTATATATTCAAACAAATGTCATCATCGACTAATCACATTTTGTCAATTAAATGCACTAGGATGAAATATTTTTGACAGATTCTAAAATATAATTTCTTTATTATTCTGTTAAAATTTTCCAATATTAAATAAGGCAATTCCTTTTGACCTGGATTAGAACGGGGGAAAAAAATCATCTGAACATTGATAACGTTTAAGTATTTCCTCTATATATAGATAAATCATCAAGGAAAAAACTACAGATATTCTAATATTTTTTTTAAATCTTATTTTTATGTTTTATAAAATAACAATTTATTGTTTTGGTGATTTAACTATTGCTTCTCGAAAGGTTTAAATCGTTTTATACATTGCAGAATAATGATCTTGAACTTTAGCTTATTAAATGTCATCGAATGGTAGTTTTTTCCGATACATGCATATCAACAGAATTTAATCCTCAAAATTCTAAAAGTGAAGTCCTGTCCTAGAAAATTATATCTCCTTTGGGGATTTTCTTAGTTTCAAGTAAGAATTATGTCGGTTTGATTATGTTTGCTTCTTGCTGCAGATCTCGCCTTATAAAATATATGTAGGGGATGGTTTCTTCTCTTATGAAGTATTAGATTTACTATAATATTTTTGTAAGTTAAAAAATTTTTTGTTGCTTATCAAGATTAGTTTCTTAAAACTGAAAATGTATACTCATTTTTATTATATATTTGAAGAGAAATCAGAGGCACAAGATTTTGGTTTTAAATGTAAGGAATTTATTCAAAAATGAAAAAAAGTGTATCTGGGTGACGTTTTCATTTGCCATTGATTTCAAGTTGTTTTGTCATTCAGGTTTTTTCTCTCAAAACAAAAACTATTTCAAAGAATTGTTAAGATGTTGAAAGTTATATTTACGTTAGAGCGTTCTACGACTACTGCGTGCATCGAAGAATTAGTTAAGAGGAAAGAATCACAAATATTTTATTGAGCAAAAGAGTGATCAATATATTGATTAGTTTTCAAATTATGAAATTTTTCATTGAAGTATTTTTAATTTATTTTGCTTAAATAATTCATTATGAGCATAAATGAAGAGTTTTTTTTAACGCATCGGCATGCTTTTATTGTTTACCTTACAAAACATACTAATAAGTTATCTAATATATATAGCTTATGATCTGTTTTGAATTTTGGAAAGGAGAAGATTTAAGTGCCCATCAAGGTTTAAGGAGAATATTTAAGTACCAATGGGTTAAAAATTGTTTAGGAACCCCTGCCATGTCCATTAATCAAAAAAAAATATATTTTTTAAAAAATCGTATTCTTGTATTTTCCACGAGAGAAACTTAGTAATTTTTAATTATTTTGTTGAATTTATTTATTTGGAAATTGCAAATCTTTTCAAGGATAATTTTATTTTGAGATATTAATTAGTTATCAATAAATTCATTGCATTTCAGACGGAAAAAGAGGTAAAAATTCATCCAAGAAAAATGGGTGTAAAGAAATTTGCTAAGATTTTATTGGAGAGAGCTCAGCGCCATTTTAAAGCTTAGGAGCCATTGTCACCTGAAGATGATTTTGCCTTTGAAAACGAAATAGATAAAGGTAAAAAGATGCATTTAATTTTAAAATGTATATTTATACTTTTCATAGATAATGCAATCGTCTATAGAATAAATAGACCTATAATAATAATGATTCATTACTTTTGCTTCAAATACTTACGTTATTAAGAACGGTATCGTTAAATCGGACATTATCTTTATTTATCTTTTTTCGAAATTTTCTCAAAATTTCATTACGTATATGACTGTAAACTAATGAAATAAAAGTTACACTAGTATATGTAATAGTAATAACAGTGTAAACTACAGATTGAAAAAATCTTCTCAAATTTTATTCCACTCTAATGAAAAACTTTTAATTAGATCATTCGGGAGAGAGTTTGAAAAATGGAATTATTTTTATTGGCTTAGAACTAACCACTATTTTGAAAATGACGTCAATGCTGTTTTTAGCCTATCTCATTAAAAGAGAAAATTACCGTACGTTAATTAATAATTAATTATTTCTGTTCGTTATGTCAAATTAATTAAGTGATCAACGTGAACGCTTATACGTGGTAGCATGTGTATCGTAATAATAACGTATTGAAGATATTGAGATTTTCAAAAGTATGGCGTAAATCCGTAGCGTTAATCATTGAAAAATAGAGATCGGAAAACTGCATTAATTAAGATTGGGTGCGTCAAAAACTTATGAGTAAATTTCAAATTTCCGATTTTTTTTTTCAAAATAAAATTGAATTATTTTTAAAAAATTTTTTTTGTTCTGATTGCGTCCGCAGACCGTAAGCTGTACATCCCTACGCTGTACATACAGATATACAAACATACACACATATATATATATATGGATACATGTTTTCCATTTTATTTCATTGTTTGTGTAACAGGGTGCGTAGCGGTGCTTATTTTCGTTTTTTAAAAGCCCTTAAAGGTACTTTTTTCATGAGGTGATTTTAAAAAGTGCATAATTTTCCCTTTTTCTAAATGGGATTTTTCCTTTACTATGCCGATTTTCACTTCGAATTATGCAAAACGACACAGTTCACATTGTTCTATTCAACGTTTTCACAATTAACTCAACCTCAATTTATTTCGGCGTATTGTCAGTCCGTAGCGTATGAAAACGACATTCGTTTTACCCAATTCAAAATTTCATGATTTTTGACAATTGTCAAAAACAATGCCAAAAGATTTTTTTTTTTTTTGATATGACGGTTAAAATAAAATAAAAACATCAATTGTCAAAAACTTTCCAACCCTGCCTAATTAATGATATTTTTTAAAGTGCTTAAAAATATTTTTTGAGTGGATGAAAAGTGCTTATTTTTTGTTGAATAATTTGGCTACGCACCCTGGTGTAACACTTTACTCATGAAAAAATAACGAATTACAAAGTTCTAATAAATAAATAAACAAATCAGTAATAAATACCAATCAACTTTATTCTTACCTAGAGATCGAAATTCCCAGTCGGTATCCTAAAAGGAATAAGAAAAAAAAATCTTACAAAGAAGAGGATGTCTCCAGTAATGACGAGTTCTTGTGTAAGTATGAAACTTATTTATGAAATAAATATTAAATTATCACATAATACAGATACACGTTATTCAGAGTGTTTTATTTGTTTAAATAATTTTTGAATTGCTAGGTCACTTTAAAGTACACAAAAGCAGAAAAAAAAAATTTTTTTGTTGAGATTTTAAAAGTTGATTTATTTAACTATTTTTTATCCTCAAAAAATTAAGCAATCAATTCCAAACTGAAAATAAGAAATCTGTGTATTGAAAGACAGTTAAAAGCTATTTTATTCTGCGGTTAGCTGACATTTTTTGAAAGATTATTCCTAATAAGACATTGTAGAATAAAAATATTACAGTTTTAAAAAGATCATTCAACGTTTCTTATTTTAATTTTTTTCCAAATTAAATTTATTCTAAAATTAAATTTATTCCATTGAAAAATTTAATTTTGTTTCAAAACGCTATTAGTTAACCATAACCCACCGTCGCATTTAACTAAATATGCTTTCGTTTCAATATTTTGGAAAATATTGTTAAAGGAATAATATACTTAAACTGGAATTTTAGAATGATGTCAGTTTTTCCATATTCCAACAAGCAAATTGTTAAAAAAAAATGCGAATTATACGAATTATTGTTATTATTAAAATACGAATTATTGTAATATTATAATTTACCTTTTATAGTTATCCTAGAGTAATTATGTTTATTTTTCTAATAACATTCTAGATAAATTTGGAATTTAAAAAATAATAATGATAATTTTCTTTCAATTTAATGTACCGCAAAAATAATAGCCTAAATTGTTTTAGCAGTTTATTTACATTTAGGAAATTAAACTCCTAAAAATAGATTAAATATATTTGAAAAACATATTTTTAATATACATCATTTATCTAAGAAACATATTGGATACGTAGCTTATATTTTCCTTTTCTTTTAGAAAATTCGAGTGCACCACTTGCTGTTACCAACAAAAAATAAGTTAAAATATTTTACATGAAAATTATTCGTTTGAGTTTTAATTAATTTTTTTAAAAAATTTTATACTTTGGACTTATTAATTTTCAAACTATGAGAGTCTATTTAAATTACTAACTATGTATAATTGAGGGAAAATTTCTCTATATAATCATCGTAAATATAAGCATTTTGCGTAAACACAAAATTAGTGATTTGCTTCTTTTGTGTACAGAGTGTGACTTTTGTAACTGTGACTATAAAGGCGCTTGTCCAAAACACCCTATGCTTTGGGTATGTGATAGAAGAGTAAGTATTAAATGGTTAAATAAGAATTTGTATGCATAGATTTGTGTTGATATAATAATTGGCAATAGAAAACAGTAGTTGAATACGCGCACTGTGTGGGTTGAGCTGTACATTCACTGTATTCTGTAACATAGTTTATGCATTATTTTAACCCGATACACGAAATTGACATCGGATGAAAATGATGTCAGTTATGTTTTCCACATGGTAAAAAATCACTCCAGTATGGTTATTGTTAAATGAACACATTTTTATAGTATCTTTGTCGAGTTTAAAATCGTTAACACATTGTAGCATCAAATTATAGTTTAATTCTGTGAAAATACGATTAGGGAATGGAGAATGTTTAAAATTCAAATGCTTAAATTTTATCAAAGGCATATACCTTTCTTACTAAGTAAAAATATATCGTTAGAAGCACTTTTATTCAGTGAAAATATTATTTTCTGGTTTTGCACATTGTTATAGAACACAATTTTCCTGATAATAATTGCATATTAAAATACATTTACTGGCAATATAGGTTCCCAAAAATACGCCAGATAGAGCAGTGCTGACAATTCCAAGCTTCCTCTCCATTGGAATATCGAGCATTCCCAAAGCGGGATTTGGAATATGGACTGAAATACCATTGCCAATTGGCGCAGTTTTTGGACCTTACAAAGGAAAAATTATAAAAACACGGAAAGACGCTGAAAAATCTGATTATGCTTGGATGGTATAACCAGTTACTTTTAGAAATTTTATTCCTTTCTTCATTTTATATATTTCATTACTTTCTTAAAGAAAAAATGCTATAATTTAGAATATAGTTCTTTAGGAGAATATTTGTTTTAATTAGATTAAAATTTATTAATTTCATTCAAAACTAAGTATATAAGTTAGAATAACCACTAAATTTAATAGGTAGAGTAAATTTATTATTATACTTAGCACTTAGTTTAGAACGTGAGATTAAAAAAAAGTAATATATACTTGTGCACAGATAAAATTATTTTAAAGCATCATTTTTTTATAAAATTGAAAGATTCTTTAAAACAGAAAAAAAAAATTCTTTAACTAACTCTAACAATGATATTGTTTGAATGGACAAAAATATTAATAATTCTCATAATATTTTATACATTTCTATCACAGTTTACCTTTCAATTTCTATGAACGTTTTTACCATTTTTTTAAAGCCTGTTAGTTGTAAAAAATACTTCATTTAAAACTCTTTAAATTTAAAAACCGTTTCCTTTCCACTGTTTTATTATATTTCCATTGTTATATTTTTTAACGCATTTTTTAAAGTATTTTTAGTTGATATGTACATAAATAAAGTTTTGTTTCCCTGTTAAACTATGGTTACTCCTTTTATAGATATGGAAGGGAGGAAAAGTGGATCGTTTTATTGAGGGATTCAAAAAGGATATTTCCAATTGGATGAGATTCGTGAATTGTGCAGATAAAGAAGAGAAACAGAATTTAGTGGCAATCCAGTACAAGAAGCAAATCTATTACAAGACATACATAAATGTGTTACCATTTCAAGAACTTCTGGTGTGGTATGGAGGAAAATATGCTTCCGATTTTCAAATAAACTTGAAAAGGGAGACAGAAACCAACCAACCAAGTATAAATAATCAAATCTATGTCTCAGTAGCCGGTGACGGCGTCGGTTATAATGTTTTTTTTTAATATTTTTAAGTCTAAGCATTTTAGTTTAAAACTATAACATGCTTATATATTTAGAGTTTTAGACTATATGAGTAATATATATGAGTTTTAATCAAAACCTTAAGTTTAGAAAGAAAAAAAATGCTGTCAATATTGATAAACAAACTGCTCTTTTTTACCCTGCAACATATCCTTAAAATGTTTCCCAGTGAAATGCACGCTAAACATGATTATTCTACTTTTGTTTTCTTCTTGAACAAAAACGTTTTTCTTTCTTTTTTTCTTTAAACTTTTTTACAAAAAATTTAAAACACATCTGCTTAACTGCAACAACAGTTTAAAAATTAAAAAAAGAATAATCTAAAAAATGTATGAATTTTCCCAAATTAAAAAAGCATAACTTTAAAACCAATGGTGTAAAGAATCGGAAACTTGACATTTTCTTTTCCATTCAGATAGTTTTACCTTTATGTGAAAATTTAGCCGAAATCGGGCGAATAGTTCCTGAAAAATCGAATTTGTAAAAAGTCAGGTATAAAAATTTTATTTCTCAGGAACTAATCAACCGATTTCATTCGAACTTTATATTTTGCTATAAAAAATTTCATACATTAAAATCTTTGTAAAAATTTGTACACTTTACAATTCAAAATTTTTCCGATTATTATTAAATAAAATTTTAAAAAATACTAAATTTTTAAAAAAAAGCAAAAATTGTGTGAAACTATACTTGGAAAATCAACTTTCATAATCGCATGGAAAGAATTCTTGACTTGCATAAAAAAAATCTCGAGATATTGCGAAATATGCAAAAAAGTAAAAATAATATTGAGGGATCCGAAAATTAAATCGCTCTCCTGAAAAAACTGTTAAGAACCTATTTACAAAATTGTGACTACGCTCTATACTTTGGAAATCAGAACTTGTAATCTATCGAAAAAAAAAAAGGTACATTTATACAGAAAATGTAAAGCTGTCTGATTTCACGTTTTAAAATGTCGTCTGCGCTAACTTATAAGCATATTTGAGGTCGCATTTTCCAATCATTACGTTTGAGTCCTACTAGGTGAAAATCCGATCATTAGATCAAAAGTTATTCCTAATAGTTCGGTTTTTTTTGTTGCGCACCGAACCTTTAATTTTGTTACTGTAAGCTAAATCAAAAACTTTGGTAAATCTTCTCATTATTTACGCTGCCTTTGTTTCTATATTGATAATATTTTACTGAATCGGTAGATTTGGCTTTAGGTAAATCTCAGGTGGCATTCTTAAAGCAAATGAACGAGTTTTGAGATAAGGGCGTGGTACTTGTTCTGGGAGAAAATACTTATAAATAAATATTTTATAAAATAATGACCACTTATGAAATTCAACGCCCATTTATATGTAAATTTATGTCTCTTGAAACTTGCGTATTGACCTCTTAATGATCGTTTTAGCCTATTTATCCCTAAATCATAATATCTGTAACCTGTTAGGTTTCTACACCTGTGCATCTGCATTTTGAATCTTTTCTATTCTCTCAGATGTTCCTTTCGAGTCGGGGGGCTTCATAAGAATTCGCGATAGTTCGGAAGTTTCTATAGAACTGTTTTTATGTTCGCAGAGGTCTGTCCAGACATTTTGTGAAAGGTCCGTTTTTGCAAAATTGTGAAAAAATTACCGTTAATTTCTGAATATAAAATAAACGGTAAGTCACATTCTTTCCACCAGGGTCCGCTTTTGTGAATTTGAGCAAGTAGGTTCCGTTATTGTAAAAATACTTTTTCAAGGAGTTTTTAAATTGTAAAGACATACAAGATTATGCTCAACACTGTAAAATTATAATTAAAAAAAATAAACAGCAATTGCAGCTAATAACTTAGCGATTCAACATACAAATATTTGGTACTTAGCCTATACTGCTGAACGGAGAATATTCATTTCGGACGAATAATGGAAAAAGAGTCTGCCGAAGACAAAATTTAATTCGTTTACATCTGTCTTTCTCCCCCCCCCCCTTTTCCTGGGAAGGGTTTATTCGGTTAACAAAGCAGTAATGAAAATAAACAAATTTGTGAAGGGTCCGTTTTTATGAAAATATATTTTGTGAAAGTTCCGTTAACGGACCCAAATTTCTACTAAACAGACCCCTGGTTCGTATGTTATCTTCTTGTAATATTGTTTTTTTCGCTTTAACAGGAGAATTAAGAGTTACTTTAAGAACAATGTTTCATTCAGTTTAATATTTTTTCCCATAATCTTATTTTGTGGTTTTCAGCTTTTATTTTAATTCTTAGTGTAGGTCTTTTATACCAGCAGTTGTAGCTGCTTTAATATCCGTGTATATCATCTATACCGTGTATATCATGTATTCCCTTCACTTCGGCAACTGAAAAATGTTTAGAGCAAATACCTTTCATTGTTTACATAAGTTTGTTAAGAATTGTCATCATACTTGACTGGCTATTCTACATTTTTACTTTAAGGCTGTGTTTTTAGACCTGGGATCATGATTCCCGAGGAAAATGAAGACAAATTGGGTAGGAATCGCGAAATTAAATACCAGTATACATTTAAATGAATACCAAAAAAACGCCCATTTCAACAGTCTCCTAGCAACAAAAAAATTTTCAAGGAAATTACAATATAAACTTATTGTTGTATTGCTGATTACATTTTGCCTTTCTCTCCCTTTTATTAATGAGACTGTTGGATTTGTTATATCATTAAATGCTTGTCTTAAATGCTTGTCATTAAATGCTTGTCATTAAATGCGCTCCAAAATAGAAAAATAGTAATTTCTCTTTTCTTAAATATTAAAATTTCGGAGGTCCAAAAAATTAAAAAAAAAAACTGCTTTAAAAGAATAAGAAATTAATAACTCTACACGGAGGAAAAAAATTCTAGTAAAATTAACGTATGGTAATGACATTTCTGATTAAAAAAAATATGTAATTATGGTTAATTAAACCAACACATAAGAATCCTAACACTGCAGAAACCCTACAAGTGATCCACCTGCCAATCTTAATAAACACTTTATTATGAAACACGCAAAACAGTTCCCCTATAAGTGTCATCTCAAACGACACATAGATCGCATACATCCTCAATACAAGTAATTCAATGAAGAACTGCACATAATATCAATTTACTGTCAGAAATAATGAGAGATAGAGAATTTAAATTATCTTCGCTTACATTTTGAATAAAAAATCGTAATAAACATAGCGTAAACAATAAAATATGAAGTTTGTTTTTATTAAAATGAACTCATATTTTCCTTTTATACGTCTTCAAAGCTTAAGGTTTCTGGTTTAGGTTTTTTAAAACATCAGTTGGAACATGTATAGCTGATTTAATATCCGTATATATATATATATCCATATATATAATGATATAATATCATGTATTTTCTTTAATTCTGCATAAAACTGAAATATTGTTTAGAGCAAATACCTTTCATTTTTACATAAGTTTGTTAAGGATATTTCATATCATCATACTTGACTGACTATTCTGCAGTTTTACTTTAAGGATGTGTTTCTAGAGGAGGGTACATGACCCGCACGAAAAATGAACACAAATCGGGTAGGGATCGCGAAATTTAATACCAGTATACATATACAGTCCCTGGTCAATTTATTAGACGCACTATGAGATCCTATGAAAAATCTTAATTACCAGGTGATACTATACAGCTTTGTTGCTGCTATTTGACTGAAACCGGTTTGCACTTTTTAACGTCAGTGTATCAATTGGTTCAATTAGACGATATATAATATAAATTTGACGATAGGATAAATTATACGATATATTATATAAATATAGAATATTTATTATATCAAGCATTATATTAATGTATAATAATTAGATCAAATTATTGGACGCACTGTAGTTTTTTAATAATTACATGATTTGCATGAGTTTATATGCGATAATTTTATATTTAAACATACATATTCAGGAGATTTTTTATATACTTCATATATGTAATTACTTTCAACGTATTGCATTAGAATGTTAACCAATTGGTACAGGAGCGTAAACAAATGCAAACCTGTTTCATCCGAGTAAAAACAACAAAGCTGTCATTTAATTTTAATTATCACCTGATAATTAAAATTTTTAAAAGAATGTTATAGTGTGTCTAATAATATGGCCAGGGACAGTAAATGAATAAAAAACACATTTGAACAGACTCTTGACAAAAAAAATTTTTTTTAAAGAAATTACAATAAAATTACATGTTGTATCGCTGATTACATTTTGCCTTTCTATCTATATTATTATTCAGACTGTTGGATTTATTTTCGTATTAAATGCTTGTCTTTAATAGGCTCCAAGTTAGAAAAAGAGTGAAAAATTTCTCGTAAAGTAGTCATTTCCCTTTTTCTAAATATTAAAATTTCGGAGGTCCTTAAAATTAAATAAAACTGCTTTAAAGGAATAAGAAATTAATAACTCTACACGGAAGAAAAAATTGTAGTAAAATTAACGTTCTGTATGATAATGATTTTTATGATAAAAAAATATAATTCTTGTTTATAAAACCAACATAGCAGTATTTAAACCATCCATTTGGTAATTTTCCCGTTTATACGGTAATAGTTTACCTAAAATTCTGATTTTCAAAATTATAGTTCTTATTACCACGCATTTAGTAAGAAATAATTTAGTAGTGTTGCTCACCTCCGTGACCTAGGTTCACAAGTGCCCATTAACGGAGTAATGCTTCCGGCATCTTCCTAGGCGAGGAACGTAAAAGTTCAGTGCTTTAGAAAAAAAAAAAAATTCTTAATGATTGGGTCAAAAGCTTGTCACTCTCAACTTAGCTTTGGCCATAATAATTTTAGTCATTTTTTTCCGAAAGTGACTAAAAGTTTCTTATTTCACACCGAAATAGCATAAAATGCAAAGCACAAAATTCTGCATCAATTGAGTACTAAAAAGAAGGTTATTGTTTGAAAAAGATTTATGTAAGTTAAGTAATTGATAAATAAATTAAATTAAAACAATTAAAAATAAAATAATTTTTTTTTTTAAAACTACACTCTATCCCCTGAGCTATTTTTTTCTAAAACTAAGCAAAATTATTTTTTTATTCCAAGAAAGCAGTTTGTGTCATTTTTTAAAAAAAAAAACGGGTTGAACAATTACTTCATTTGTTAATTCAGTCATATTGGATCGTCCACTTTGGAAAACATAGTAATATAAAGTTTATCCCTAGTGTATACCATAACTGTGGTTATTATGTACTTCAAATTATTATTATGGTATAGTAATAATGTAATATAAAGTGCAGTTTTGATAGATAATTATAAAATTATGATTATCTCGTAAACTAAATTGGTAGCTAACATAAACAAATATTATTGAACTAAAAATAGTTTATTAAAACATTATTGAACAATTCTATAGCTCTTATGACTTTTGAATTATTTATTTTATGGACCTGATTTAAGTATCTCTCATAAAACTGCAATTTCATAGATAACAACGTTAATCCCTTAACGATCGGTTAATTACCAAGAAAACAGTCATAAAAGTGTCTATTTTTTAAACCTGTATCCCTGATTAGTGCTGACATCTAGTTTAAAACAAGCTAACTATCTGCAATTACCTTAAAAATATCTTGGTACTCCCATCTGGTACGTAAAATGTTTTCCGGGCAAAAGAAATTAATTAATTTTATTCTTATTGGCGCGTTACTACTGAACACTCCAGCTTGGAAATATCACGGGAGCGAGAAATAGAGGGAGAAACACCACCCCGTCATTTTCACGGGACTTAGAAGGAAGGGGTTAATAACGATGGAACAATTATTTCTGGCAACTTCGTATGAGTCTTATTCGATTTATCGTAAAAAAATGCACAGGAAATAAATCTTTGGTTATCTAAATTGAATGTTCAGATAGGTATAATCAAATATTAGAATTTCTTTCAAAGCTCACCAAATTTCTATAACTTTTGAAGTATTAGCCTTATCGATTTGGTTTTAATGTCATTCAACTCAACTAAAAAATGTACAAAAAGAAGCAATTTCTCACTCGTCTGGACGGTAACAGTTAGGTTTATCCTCATTTTAACATTTTCTCTACTCCTACAGAAGATTTTAGTAAGAAAACTCACTTAATGAGAAAGATAAAATATAGGTTTCTATATTGGGCCAAAATCAAAACTTTTAAAAACAAATCCTATAATTTTCCCTATTGTTTCAGTTTTGAGACTTTTTTCACACACGAGAACTGGTCTAAGACTATTGCACAATAATTTAAGCATCCATGGCGTCAATCTTAAAATTAAAATAGCAGTTGTTTTCGACTCCATGAAACAGAAAAGTACCCAATAATCATAACAGAAGATTGAATGCTTTATTTTGTTTGCTTAAAGGTTTATATATAAAAAAAGATAATATTAGTAGTACAGAATAATTTGCGGCATACAGTAAAAATGATGTAATTGCTTACGATTACTTATAGGCATTTGGAAGGGAAAATTTGTGCAAAAAAAATAAGCATAATTAAAGTTGATCGGTTACGGTTGTGATCGTTATGAGATATTATTTTTGTAATTCGAGGCAAAATTTCGTTTATAAAATTTTATTACCGATTACCATAAATCTTACCATTCACAACGTAATTATGTTACCGATAACCATAAATCTTGAAAACTTCAGGGGTAAAAAATTATAATTTTTTTTTTATTTTATTTCTTTCTCTCTTTTTTTTTCTAGTATAGAGATAAATAGATATTCTTTTTTCAGGTACCGAAAAAAAATCTGTGGCATCTTATCTGAGAGAGCCAGTATTGTGGAGCCATCTATAAATACAGACTCTTACTATTTTAGCAAAAAGAAAGGTTTGCACAATATTGATGTTTACGAAAGGGAAATAAGATGTAATAATCACTTTTTTCCTTTAAGTTCTTTATTAAGTTAATTATAAGTAAATGTATTTCACATTCAGAAATTAAGACTTTAAACCTTCTGCTTACGGATGATACAATAAGTGGACCAGAACTGCTTCACTGTGCTAAGCGCCGTAAGCTAAAGGTCAAATGATGAGGGCAGACCCCGATGGTTCCAGTTTATATAAAGTAATTGGATAACCAATAGGAGAGATTGTTTTTAAAATCGCTCTCCTGTTGTTGCTTTTGAAGCTTCTCTTGCTGTTGTTGCAGGGGAGATAAGAAAGTCGTTATTGTTAATACCACAAGCACGTTGCAGATTCCAATAATGAATCTCTCTCTGGAATTCACCACTTGGTGTTCAACATGCTAAGTGCTCCCCTTTTGCAACGTGAAAAACCACCAGCTTGTGATGAATCTCATGAAAATTTTGACGACATTTGTATCACAGACATCCAAATTGTGTCGTAATCATTTTAATTGCACCGTAAAGTTTATACTTACATTACAATACATCTGTATCCGTCTTTAAAAAAACGAAATAATTACAGTGTATAACATCGTAAATGCTTCAGTATTGCAGCACCAATTTCTGATGAGACGCCAAGACAATTGCATCACAAATAGGATGATCGCAATACAAATTTTGGAAATCACAAATATTCTTATTGTTCGCTCTGCGCTCTCAGTATTATTGACGCACAAATTAGGGTAATCAGCTTAAGTTAGTGAGCTGACGAATCGGTAAATCTATGCATTTAAAAATTGAATTTTTATCGAATAAGAATGCTAATTTATAAACAAGATAAATAGTTTTTTTAGCCTATAATTTGTGGTACGTCAGTAGGCGACCAAAGTATTTAGATTTTTTTTTTTTAAACGCAAAACCGCGAAAGAGGGTTTTGGACGAAAAGTTATATAAAGTCACATTTTTTATTAACAGTTGATTTTTTTAAAACAGTTGCACTTTTTTATTTCTCATTTCTAAATAATAACAAAAAAATTACATTTTTAATAAAATTAAAATATAAAAAGATTACTTGGGCCCGGCCGGGATTTGAACCCGGGACCTCTCGCACCCAAAGCGAGAATCATACCCCTAGACCACCGAGCCACACAAGCTCACAATTAAATAACAATCAATATAAATATTTATTTTTCTGAAAGCAAAACACCTGCTCCACATGATCACGTGAATTCCGTTTCACCTACCAGTAGGAATAAATATTTTATTCAGTTAAATCTAGCATCAAAAGTTGTTTTCATAAAAGAAGATTTTCAAACTTAACAGATAAAAAGAATCTTTCACGAGTAATACATTTATTTCTAGACAGGAATATTTTACATTTTAATAATTTTGTTAGGCAAAGCATAAATATAAATTACTACCTGAACACATATTCCTCTTACCGAAGAGTAGGTGTTCAGGTAGTAATTATTATTAACAATTGAAGTTCAATTGTTAATCAGAAAGAAGCTACGTGACATATATGCTTCTAGACAGCATTTTTTTCACATTTTGATAACTCTTTGTAGGATAAATAAGCATAAATATAAATTACTACCTGAACACATATTCCTCTTACCGAAGAGTAAGGGTAGGTAATTATTATTAACAATTGAAGTTCAATTGTTAATCAGAAAGAAGCTACCGTGACATATATGCTTCTAGACAGCATTTTTTCACATTTTGATAACTCTTTGTAGGATAAATAAGCATAAATATAAATTACTACCTGAACACATATTCCTCTTACCGAAGAGTAGGTGTTCAGGTAGTAATTATTATTAACAATTGAAGTTCAATTGTTAATCAGAAAGAAGCTACGTGACAATATATGCTTCTAGGACAGCATTTTTTTCACATTTTGATAACTCTTTGTAGGATACAATAAGGCATAAATATAAATTACTACCTGAACACATATTCCTCTTTACCGAAGAGTAGGTGTTCAGGTAGTAATTATTATTAACAATTGAAGTTCAATTGTTAATCAGAAAGAAGCTACGTGACATATATGCTTCTAGACAGCATTTTTTTCACATTTTGATAACTCTTTGTAGGATAAATAAGCATAAATATAAATTACTACCTGAACACATATTCCTCTTACCGAAGAGTAGGTGTTCAGGTAGTAATTATTATTAACAATTGAAGTTCAATTGTTAATCAGAAAGAAGCTACGTGACATATATGCTTCTAGACAGCATTTTTTTCACATTTTGATAACTCTTTGTAGGATAAATAAGCATAAATATAAATTACTACCTGAACACATATTCCTCTTACCGAAGAGTAGGTGTTCAGGTAGTAATTATTATTAACAATTGAAGTTCAATTGTTAATCAGAAAGAAGCTACGTGACATATATGCTTCTAGACAGCATTTTTTTCACATTTTGATAACTCTTTGTAGGATAAATAAGCATAAATATAAATTACTACCTGAACACATATTCCTCTTACCGAAGAGTAGGTGTTCAGGTAGTAATTATTATTAACAATTGAAGTTCAATTGTTAATCAGAAAGAAGCTACGTGACATATATGCTTCTAGACAGCATTTTTTTCACATTTTGATAACTCTTTGTAGGATAAATAAGCATAAATATAAATTACTACCTGAACACATATTCCTCTTACCGAAGAGTAGGTGTTCAGGTAGTAATTATTATTAACAATTGAAGTTCAATTGTTAATCAGAAAGAAGCTACGTGACATATATGCTTCTAGACAGCATTTTTTTCACATTTTGATAACTCTTTGTAGGATAAATAAGCATAAATATAAATTACTACCTGAACACATATTCCTCTTACCGAAGAGTAGGTGTTCAGGTAGTAATTATTATTAACAATTGAAGTTCAATTGTTAATCAGAAAGAAGCTACGTGACATATATGCTTCTAGACAGCATTTTTTTCACATTTTGATAACTCTTTGTAGGATAAATAAGCATAAATATAAATTACTACCTGAACACATATTCCTCTTACCGAAGAGTAGGTGTTCAGGTAGTAATTATTATTAACAATTGAAGTTCAATTGTTAATCAGAAAGAAGCTACGTGACATATATGCTTCTAGACAGCATTTTTTTCACATTTTGATAACTCTTTGTAGGATAAATAAGCATAAATATAAATTACTACCTGAACACATATTCCTCTTACCGAAGAGTAGGTGTTCAGGTAGTAATTATTATTAACAATTGAAGTTCAATTGTTAATCAGAAAGAAGCTACGTGACATATATGCTTCTAGACAGCATTTTTTTCACATTTTGATAACTCTTTGTAGGATAAATAAGCATAAATATAAATTACTACCTGAACACATATTCCTCTTACCGAAGAGTAGGTGTTCAGGTAGTAATTATTATTAACAATTGAAGTTCAATTGTTAATCAGAAAGAAGCTACGTGACATATATGCTTCTAGACAGCATTTTTTTCACATTTTGATAACTCTTTGTAGGATAAATAAGCATAAATATAAATTACTACCTGAACACATATTCCTCTTACCGAAGAGTAGGTGTTCAGGTAGTAATTATTATTAACAATTGAAGTTCAATTGTTAATCAGAAAGAAGCTACGTGACATATATGCTTCTAGACAGCATTTTTTTCACATTTTGATAACTCTTTGTAGGATAAATAAGCATAAATATAAATTACTACCTGAACACATATTCCTCTTACCGAAGAGTAGGTGTTCAGGTAGTAATTATTATTAACAATTGAAGTTCAATTGTTAATCAGAAAGAAGCTACGTGACATATATGCTTCTAGACAGCATTTTTTTCACATTTTGATAACTCTTTGTAGGATAAATAAGCATAAATATAAATTACTACCTGAACACATATTCCTCTTACCGAAGAGTAGGTGTTCAGGTAGTAATTATTATTAACAATTGAAGTTCAATTGTTAATCAGAAAGAAGCTACGTGACATATATGCTTCTAGACAGCATTTTTTTCACATTTTGATAACTCTTTGTAGGATAAATAAGCATAAATATAAATTACTACCTGAACACATATTCCTCTTACCGAAGAGTAGGTGTTCAGGTAGTAATTATTATTAACAATTGAAGTTCAATTGTTAATCAGAAAGAAGCTACGTGACATATATGCTTCTAGACAGCATTTTTTTCACATTTTGATAACTCTTTGTAGGATAAATAAGCATAAATATAAATTACTACCTGAACACATATTCCTCTTACCGAAGAGTAGGTGTTCAGGTAGTAATTATTATTAACAATTGAAGTTCAATTGTTAATCAGAAAGAAGCTACGTGACATATATGCTTCTAGACAGCATTTTTTTCACATTTTGATAACTCTTTGTAGGATAAATAAGCATAAATATAAATTACTACCTGAACACATATTCCTCTTACCGAAGAGTAGGTGTTCAGGTAGTAATTATTATTAACAATTGAAGTTCAATTGTTAATCAGAAAGAAGCTACGTGACATATATGCTTCTAGACAGCATTTTTTTCACATTTTGATAACTCTTTGTAGGATAAATAAGCATAAATATAAATTACTACCTGAACACATATTCCTCTTACCGAAGAGTAGGTGTTCAGGTAGTAATTATTATTAACAATTGAAGTTCAATTGTTAATCAGAAAGAAGCTACGTGACATATATGCTTCTAGACAGCATTTTTTTCACATTTTGATAACTCTTTGTAGGATAAATAAGCATAAATATAAATTACTACCTGAACACATATTCCTCTTACCGAAGAGTAGGTGTTCAGGTAGTAATTATTATTAACAATTGAAGTTCAATTGTTAATCAGAAAGAAGCTACGTGACATATATGCTTCTAGACAGCATTTTTTTCACATTTTGATAACTCTTTGTAGGATAAATAAGCATAAATATAAATTACTACCTGAACACATATTCCTCTTACCGAAGAGTAGGTGTTCAGGTAGTAATTATTATTAACAATTGAAGTTCAATTGTTAATCAGAAAGAAGCTACGTGACATATATGCTTCTAGACAGCATTTTTTTCACATTTTGATAACTCTTTGTAGGATAAATAAGCATAAATATAAATTACTACCTGAACACATATTCCTCTTACCGAAGAGTAGGTGTTCAGGTAGTAATTATTATTAACAATTGAAGTTCAATTGTTAATCAGAAAGAAGCTACGTGACATATATGCTTCTAGACAGCATTTTTTTCACATTTTGATAACTCTTTGTAGGATAAATAAGCATAAATATAAATTACTACCTGAACACATATTCCTCTTACCGAAGAGTAGGTGTTCAGGTAGTAATTATTATTAACAATTGAAGTTCAATTGTTAATCAGAAAGAAGCTACGTGACATATATGCTTCTAGACAGCATTTTTTTCACATTTTGATAACTCTTTGTAGGATAAATAAGCATAAATATAAATTACTACCTGAACACATATTCCTCTTACCGAAGAGTAGGTGTTCAGGTAGTAATTATTATTAACAATTGAAGTTCAATTGTTAATCAGAAAGAAGCTACGTGACATATATGCTTCTAGACAGCATTTTTTTCACATTTTGATAACTCTTTGTAGGATAAATAAGCATAAATATAAATTACTACCTGAACACATATTCCTCTTACCGAAGAGTAGGTGTTCAGGTAGTAATTATTATTAACAATTGAAGTTCAATTGTTAATCAGAAAGAAGCTACGTGACATATATGCTTCTAGACAGCATTTTTTTCACATTTTGATAACTCTTTGTAGGATAAATAAGCATAAATATAAATTACTACCTGAACACATATTCCTCTTACCGAAGAGTAGGTGTTCAGGTAGTAATTATTATTAACAATTGAAGTTCAATTGTTAATCAGAAAGAAGCTACGTGACATATATGCTTCTAGACAGCATTTTTTTCACATTTTGATAACTCTTTGTAGGATAAATAAGCATAAATATAAATTACTACCTGAACACATATTCCTCTTACCGAAGAGTAGGTGTTCAGGTAGTAATTATTATTAACAATTGAAGTTCAATTGTTAATCAGAAAGAAGCTACGTGACATATATGCTTCTAGACAGCATTTTTTTCACATTTTGATAACTCTTTGTAGGATAAATAAGCATAAATATAAATTACTACCTGAACACATATTCCTCTTACCGAAGAGTAGGTGTTCAGGTAGTAATTATTATTAACAATTGAAGTTCAATTGTTAATCAGAAAGAAGCTACGTGACATATATGCTTCTAGACAGCATTTTTTTCACATTTTGATAACTCTTTGTAGGATAAATAAGCATAAATATAAATTACTACCTGAACACATATTCCTCTTACCGAAGAGTAGGTGTTCAGGTAGTAATTATTATTAACAATTGAAGTTCAATTGTTAATCAGAAAGAAGCTACGTGACATATATGCTTCTAGACAGCATTTTTTTCACATTTTGATAACTCTTTGTAGGATAAATAAGCATAAATATAAATTACTACCTGAACACATATTCCTCTTACCGAAGAGTAGGTGTTCAGGTAGTAATTATTATTAACAATTGAAGTTCAATTGTTAATCAGAAAGAAGCTACGTGACATATATGCTTCTAGACAGCATTTTTTTCACATTTTGATAACTCTTTGTAGGATAAATAAGCATAAATATAAATTACTACCTGAACACATATTCCTCTTACCGAAGAGTAGGTGTTCAGGTAGTAATTATTATTAACAATTGAAGTTCAATTGTTAATCAGAAAGAAGCTACGTGACATATATGCTTCTAGACAGCATTTTTTTCACATTTTGATAACTCTTTGTAGGATAAATAAGCATAAATATAAATTACTACCTGAACACATATTCCTCTTACCGAAGAGTAGGTGTTCAGGTAGTAATTATTATTAACAATTGAAGTTCAATTGTTAATCAGAAAGAAGCTACGTGACATATATGCTTCTAGACAGCATTTTTTTCACATTTTGATAACTCTTTGTAGGATAAATAAGCATAAATATAAATTACTACCTGAACACATATTCCTCTTACCGAAGAGTAGGTGTTCAGGTAGTAATTATTATTAACAATTGAAGTTCAATTGTTAATCAGAAAGAAGCTACGTGACATATATGCTTCTAGACAGCATTTTTTTCACATTTTGATAACTCTTTGTAGGATAAATAAGCATAAATATAAATTACTACCTGAACACATATTCCTCTTACCGAAGAGTAGGTGTTCAGGTAGTAATTATTATTAACAATTGAAGTTCAATTGTTAATCAGAAAGAAGCTACGTGACATATATGCTTCTAGACAGCATTTTTTTCACATTTTGATAACTCTTTGTAGGATAAATAAGCATAAATATAAATTACTACCTGAACACATATTCCTCTTACCGAAGAGTAGGTGTTCAGGTAGTAATTATTATTAACAATTGAAGTTCAATTGTTAATCAGAAAGAAGCTACGTGACATATATGCTTCTAGACAGCATTTTTTTCACATTTTGATAACTCTTTGTAGGATAAATAAGCATAAATATAAATTACTACCTGAACACATATTCCTCTTACCGAAGAGTAGGTGTTCAGGTAGTAATTATTATTAACAATTGAAGTTCAATTGTTAATCAGAAAGAAGCTACGTGACATATATGCTTCTAGACAGCATTTTTTTCACATTTTGATAACTCTTTGTAGGATAAATAAGCATAAATATAAATTACTACCTGAACACATATTCCTCTTACCGAAGAGTAGGTGTTCAGGTAGTAATTATTATTAACAATTGAAGTTCAATTGTTAATCAGAAAGAAGCTACGTGACATATATGCTTCTAGACAGCATTTTTTTCACATTTTGATAACTCTTTGTAGGATAAATAAGCATAAATATAAATTACTACCTGAACACATATTCCTCTTACCGAAGAGTAGGTGTTCAGGTAGTAATTATTATTAACAATTGAAGTTCAATTGTTAATCAGAAAGAAGCTACGTGACATATATGCTTCTAGACAGCATTTTTTTCACATTTTGATAACTCTTTGTAGGATAAATAAGCATAAATATAAATTACTACCTGAACACATATTCCTCTTACCGAAGAGTAGGTGTTCAGGTAGTAATTATTATTAACAATTGAAGTTCAATTGTTAATCAGAAAGAAGCTACGTGACATATATGCTTCTAGACAGCATTTTTTTCACATTTTGATAACTCTTTGTAGGATAAATAAGCATAAATATAAATTACTACCTGAACACATATTCCTCTTACCGAAGAGTAGGTGTTCAGGTAGTAATTATTATTAACAATTGAAGTTCAATTGTTAATCAGAAAGAAGCTACGTGACATATATGCTTCTAGACAGCATTTTTTTCACATTTTGATAACTCTTTGTAGGATAAATAAGCATAAATATAAATTACTACCTGAACACATATTCCTCTTACCGAAGAGTAGGTGTTCAGGTAGTAATTATTATTAACAATTGAAGTTCAATTGTTAATCAGAAAGAAGCTACGTGACATATATGCTTCTAGACAGCATTTTTTTCACATTTTGATAACTCTTTGTAGGATAAATAAGCATAAATATAAATTACTACCTGAACACATATTCCTCTTACCGAAGAGTAGGTGTTCAGGTAGTAATTATTATTAACAATTGAAGTTCAATTGTTAATCAGAAAGAAGCTACGTGACATATATGCTTCTAGACAGCATTTTTTTCACATTTTGATAACTCTTTGTAGGATAAATAAGCATAAATATAAATTACTACCTGAACACATATTCCTCTTACCGAAGAGTAGGTGTTCAGGTAGTAATTATTATTAACAATTGAAGTTCAATTGTTAATCAGAAAGAAGCTACGTGACATATATGCTTCTAGACAGCATTTTTTTCACATTTTGATAACTCTTTGTAGGATAAATAAGCATAAATATAAATTACTACCTGAACACATATTCCTCTTACCGAAGAGTAGGTGTTCAGGTAGTAATTATTATTAACAATTGAAGTTCAATTGTTAATCAGAAAGAAGCTACGTGACATATATGCTTCTAGACAGCATTTTTTTCACATTTTGATAACTCTTTGTAGGATAAATAAGCATAAATATAAATTACTACCTGAACACATATTCCTCTTACCGAAGAGTAGGTGTTCAGGTAGTAATTATTATTAACAATTGAAGTTCAATTGTTAATCAGAAAGAAGCTACGTGACATATATGCTTCTAGACAGCATTTTTTTCACATTTTGATAACTCTTTGTAGGATAAATAAGCATAAATATAAATTACTACCTGAACACATATTCCTCTTACCGAAGAGTAGGTGTTCAGGTAGTAATTATTATTAACAATTGAAGTTCAATTGTTAATCAGAAAGAAGCTACGTGACATATATGCTTCTAGACAGCATTTTTTTCACATTTTGATAACTCTTTGTAGGATAAATAAGCATAAATATAAATTACTACCTGAACACATATTCCTCTTACCGAAGAGTAGGTGTTCAGGTAGTAATTATTATTAACAATTGAAGTTCAATTGTTAATCAGAAAGAAGCTACGTGACATATATGCTTCTAGACAGCATTTTTTTCACATTTTGATAACTCTTTGTAGGATAAATAAGCATAAATATAAATTACTACCTGAACACATATTCCTCTTACCGAAGAGTAGGTGTTCAGGTAGTAATTATTATTAACAATTGAAGTTCAATTGTTAATCAGAAAGAAGCTACGTGACATATATGCTTCTAGACAGCATTTTTTTCACATTTTGATAACTCTTTGTAGGATAAATAAGCATAAATATAAATTACTACCTGAACACATATTCCTCTTACCGAAGAGTAGGTGTTCAGGTAGTAATTATTATTAACAATTGAAGTTCAATTGTTAATCAGAAAGAAGCTACGTGACATATATGCTTCTAGACAGCATTTTTTTCACATTTTGATAACTCTTTGTAGGATAAATAAGCATAAATATAAATTACTACCTGAACACATATTCCTCTTACCGAAGAGTAGGTGTTCAGGTAGTAATTATTATTAACAATTGAAGTTCAATTGTTAATCAGAAAGAAGCTACGTGACATATATGCTTCTAGACAGCATTTTTTTCACATTTTGATAACTCTTTGTAGGATAAATAAGCATAAATATAAATTACTACCTGAACACATATTCCTCTTACCGAAGAGTAGGTGTTCAGGTAGTAATTATTATTAACAATTGAAGTTCAATTGTTAATCAGAAAGAAGCTACGTGACATATATGCTTCTAGACAGCATTTTTTTCACATTTTGATAACTCTTTGTAGGATAAATAAGCATAAATATAAATTACTACCTGAACACATATTCCTCTTACCGAAGAGTAGGTGTTCAGGTAGTAATTATTATTAACAATTGAAGTTCAATTGTTAATCAGAAAGAAGCTACGTGACATATATGCTTCTAGACAGCATTTTTTTCACATTTTGATAACTCTTTGTAGGATAAATAAGCATAAATATAAATTACTACCTGAACACATATTCCTCTTACCGAAGAGTAGGTGTTCAGGTAGTAATTATTATTAACAATTGAAGTTCAATTGTTAATCAGAAAGAAGCTACGTGACATATATGCTTCTAGACAGCATTTTTTTCACATTTTGATAACTCTTTGTAGGATAAATAAGCATAAATATAAATTACTACCTGAACACATATTCCTCTTACCGAAGAGTAGGTGTTCAGGTAGTAATTATTATTAACAATTGAAGTTCAATTGTTAATCAGAAAGAAGCTACGTGACATATATGCTTCTAGACAGCATTTTTTTCACATTTTGATAACTCTTTGTAGGATAAATAAGCATAAATATAAATTACTACCTGAACACATATTCCTCTTACCGAAGAGTAGGTGTTCAGGTAGTAATTATTATTAACAATTGAAGTTCAATTGTTAATCAGAAAGAAGCTACGTGACATATATGCTTCTAGACAGCATTTTTTTCACATTTTGATAACTCTTTGTAGGATAAATAAGCATAAATATAAATTACTACCTGAACACATATTCCTCTTACCGAAGAGTAGGTGTTCAGGTAGTAATTATTATTAACAATTGAAGTTCAATTGTTAATCAGAAAGAAGCTACGTGACATATATGCTTCTAGACAGCATTTTTTTCACATTTTGATAACTCTTTGTAGGATAAATAAGCATAAATATAAATTACTACCTGAACACATATTCCTCTTACCGAAGAGTAGGTGTTCAGGTAGTAATTATTATTAACAATTGAAGTTCAATTGTTAATCAGAAAGAAGCTACGTGACATATATGCTTCTAGACAGCATTTTTTTCACATTTTGATAACTCTTTGTAGGATAAATAAGCATAAATATAAATTACTACCTGAACACATATTCCTCTTACCGAAGAGTAGGTGTTCAGGTAGTAATTATTATTAACAATTGAAGTTCAATTGTTAATCAGAAAGAAGCTACGTGACATATATGCTTCTAGACAGCATTTTTTTCACATTTTGATAACTCTTTGTAGGATAAATAAGCATAAATATAAATTACTACCTGAACACATATTCCTCTTACCGAAGAGTAGGTGTTCAGGTAGTAATTATTATTAACAATTGAAGTTCAATTGTTAATCAGAAAGAAGCTACGTGACATATATGCTTCTAGACAGCATTTTTTTCACATTTTGATAACTCTTTGTAGGATAAATATAAATAACTACCTGAATACCTCTCCTTTATACTGAGTATAAAAAAGTAAATATACAAAAAATCGGTATTTTTCAATACTACGAAATCAAGCAAAAAACTTCAAGCCATATACTGTCAAAATGCATCCTCCTATGTGGTGCATTTATGTTATTAGATGAAACAAAAGACGTTTTTTGAGGTTTTACGCACTAGAATAAAGATTAACTACACAGAGTATCATTTCTACACTAAAAATTCAAGCTAATTCTAGATTGTTAACACTTACCATAATAAAGCAGTTTTCTCCAGAATTTTTGCACTTGAGAACATAATATAGTTTTTTCTTTTTTTATTATATTGGATTCTACATTGTTTGTGTGAAAGTAAAGACACTACTTTCAAAAATATAACACACAATACAATAAACAAGTGATTTCTGATAAATTTTAACTTTCTCATTTTGTAACTCTCCCCCCCCCCTCAATGTATATTACTTTTGCGTACCTGATATAAACATACAATATAAATAATTATTAAAGAACGAACAATAACTGTTACGTATGCTCTGATGTGATAGAACTAAGCTGTAAGCTAGCCATAAACCTTTAATGTTTTTAATTGTTGTTAAATGTGTTTAAATGTTAAATGTGTTTAATTGTGTTTAAATGTTGACGTTATGTTTTGAATGTTTGAAAAAAAAATATAGAACAACCTAAAATATAATTTATAACAATGTCTAATAAATGGAGCTTAATAACATATGAAAAGAAATCATTTTTCAAAAGTTACACTCGAACGAACTGATTGAAATTTTGGAATAATTTTTTGGTTGAGATCTAAATTACCCATTGTTGTTTGAATTTCAAGACTATAGCACTTATGGTTAAATAAAATCGTTAATACTCTTGCAGTGATAGTCATTCAATTACCCTTAACCGAATTAACTCAGAGACGACTTTGAAAGTCATTTTAAAAACGCGGATAACATAAAAACATTTTTTTTGCAATTTTCATTAATTATTCTTACTATTCTTTACTATTATTAACTAAATATACTTTCTAAATTATTCTTTATAAAATAGTGACCATTTGGCTAATTTTAAGTACTTTTTGTTTTTCTTTTGGCTGAATAGTTAATTTTTCCGTGCATTTCTGAATAAAATTACATAAGATTTTGTTTCACTTCCAAATTTTTACAAACCAACATCTTCACATTAGTAAAATATTTTTAAAATTTATGAAGGTAAAAAAAAACAGACTGCTGTAGCGTCATTCAATAAGCTTCAAATGGTTAAATAGATCAAGACAGACGATTTTCTAAACAAATGCGGAACAAATGTAAAATTATGTAACTATTTATTCATAGAAAACGATTTTATAAATTTGTGTTTCAACCAATGGCAATATTAAAATATCAAGGTATTTTCTAAAATGCATTCAACTTAAATTTCATAGAAAAATTGACTTTGTTTCATACTTTTGATTAAAAGTATGTTTCTATGATATGGACATAATCCGAATGTCGAAACGGGTTTTGAGAAATTATTCGAAATACTGAGAAATTGTTGAGATTTAAAAATATTGATATATTTATAAAAAAATTTTAATAATTAAATAGTTAAATTCAAATAATAATTAAGTTTAAATTTATTAATATTTTTTTTTAAAAAAATAGTAGAAAATTTCATAAGAATTTTTCTCGGTATTATCAGACATAATGCTTAACATGTTTATCAGGGCAATCGTGATTATGTAGTGTTATGTATTATGTGATTTCAAAAACACATTAATTCCGAGAAAAAAAAAACATTATTCCTGCATAAGAAAAACAAATTTACTTTTTTATATTCTTTTTTTTTTTTTTTTTTTTTTTTTTTTTTAGATCGTTAAAATATCTTTTAGTTTTCTAATAATCTGATTCCGGAAAGACAAAATGATCTAAGAAACTAACAAATGACAATATCTGGGGTTGAAATAATTCGAAACTGCTTTGGAAGTTTAAAAAAAATCCCGTTTGGAGGAGTTGTAGCTAGAGTTTGAATATTTAACGCATGTTTCTAGCACATCAAGTTTTCTCTTCGGTAGTTTATACATTACACAGTTGTGTTCTTAGGATTCGTTATTCATGACATCATGTATATTTGCAACGACTTATGAATGGGATATGATACTGTCTTTATTTTTCTGGAACATGTATAAAAGATATTTTATACAATGAATTTTGTTTTTTCTAGAAAATAACGGTGTACTTTTCTTATTTGCTTCATTAGGTTTGAAAAGTAATTCACAAACAACCATTTGATTTTTATAATGACATGAAAGCGGTTTCTTTTACTTTTAGATAATACTTAAAAGAATTAGCGGTGGAATATATTATTTAACATCTTCGTGTAGTTTGGTGAAATTGGCTTTTAAATTGTATAGAAACACCAAGAAGTTGTTTTTCAAAACGTGTAACTAAAGCAAAAGAATGTGAATAAATTTTTGTGCTTTATTCTACTATACCTTTATCGTTATTTCATTCCACTGAGAATTTTGTACTTTAAACTTTGTGCTAAGTATGAGTAAAGCAAATCAACGTGAGTAGCTTTGTTGTGCTTCATTCAATTGTGCTTTTATGTGTAAGTTATGCTATACGTGAGTAAAGCAAAACAACGTGAATGACTTTTTGTTCTTTATTCTACTGTACCTTTATTTGTGCGTTATTCTAATGAACTTTTATTTGTGCTTTATACTCTTTGCTGCGTATGAATAAAGTTTAATAACGTAAAAAATTTTTGTGCTTTATTCTACTGTATATGTGCTTTATTGTACTGTAACTTCATTTGTGATTTATTTCAATGTATCTTTTATTTGTGCTTTATATTTTGCGCTATGGATGAATAAAGCAAAACAATGTGAATAATATTTTTAAGCTTTTTTCTACCTCCCCTCTATTTGTAGATTATTTTATTGTACATCTATTTGTCCTCTATACTTAGTGATACGTTATTTAAAGTGTTACTTTATTTGTGCTTTAAGCTACTGTGCCTTTATTTGTGCTTTATATTTTGTGCTATGTATGAATAAAGCAAAACAGCGAGATTAAATTACGCTTGAATGTACAGAAATGGTTCCAGTTCAATTTACAAGAACCAACCTCAGACTCTAAACACAAGCTGGCAGTAGAAAAAAGTAACGAGAAAAACACATGATATCGGGTGTCACCAGTAAGGGAAGAGGAACAAACATGAACAGGAATAATAAAGAAAAGATAAAAAACAGGTTGTGAGAGTTTGGATGGGAACCCTAGGGTGGTGCAAGACATAGGAAAATACAACAACCAAAGATTAGAAAAATAGGATTGCCAAACATTAGATCAAATAGGATATAGAAAGATCATTAACTATATTATTACAATTACAATTCACATGCTATCGGGTGTCATCAGTAAGGGAAGAGGAACAAACATGAACAGGAATAATAAAGAAAAGATTAAAAAAACAGGTTGTGAGAGTTTGGATGGGAACCCTAGGGTGGTGCAAGACATAGGAAAATACAACAACCAAAGATTAGAAAAATAGGATTGCCAAACATTAGATCAAATAGGATATAGATAGATCATTAACTATATTATTAGAATTTTTCTGAGTGTGAAAGGATTCCAAGAAATCAAGGTCGGTAGATAAATAACAGTGTTAAATGATTTCTACAGAAGGAAACTCAACACTATTGTCAGAATTCCAACTATGTAGGGCAATGGATGAACATTTAATATCCCGATTTCGGACATATCTTTTATTCTGCATGTGTCTATCACATTACGTTTTCGACTTTAAATTTCAATTTATACACTGAGGAAGGTTCTTTTTGGATACAATATAACCATTTAAATACTTATTTCGGGTTTTTTCCCACTTTTTTGTGGTTTATTCGCAGAGAGTTAGCCTTTTTTAATGCATTATTTAAGACCAAATAGTGTTCTGTACCTCCTTTTATAACACTTTTCAAGCGTTATAAATTAAAACACTTTTTAACATTGTACGTATTATTTAATGTTTAAATCAGTAGTTCTATTTTTTTTTTTTTTTTTTTTTGCCAATCAATGAGACATTCCATCCATATTCATCCAAGATTTGTTAAACTATTCTTTAAAAAAAAAAGTGATCTCCATGCCAAATTTTGTATTTGAATCATTAATTTCTATCCATCCAGTTCATGTAACTCCCACAAGCGAAGAACCATCATAAATCTTATTGTCGTCCGAAACGACAAGAAAAACTTAATCTACGTCCCTAAATGATGTATTATTCCTATGAGGGAAAGAAGCGCTGATATATTTAGAAAGAATTATGCCATTACTGGTAAATCCATTATTTACAATGTTAACTACTTTTTTTAAAAAATTTTCCTTGTATGATGTATTTTTTTTGTTAATAAAGAATTTTCTATCATTACTAATATGGAGAGGAAAATTACAAAGTTTTCTTAAAATATCTATAAGCTTGTATTATCCTTAAGCAATTAGACTTAGATTTTAAGAAATCTTAATAAATAAAAAAAAATTACTCCGTAATACGTTATTATCTATAATTACAATACTTGCATATCATATTAATTATACAATTCCAACAACAATTGATGCGTCATCCACACTTTTGAAAAATATTTTGCACTTTTTCAAATTTCTCAAAAGTAGTGAAATTTTATTTTGTCCTAAGTAAGTATAATGAAATTTTATTTTGTCCTAAGTTAGTATAGTGAAATTTTATTTTGTCCTAAGTTAGTATCGTGAAATTTTATTTTGTCCTAAGTTAGTATAGTGAAATTTTATTTTGTCCTAAGTTAGTATAGTGAAATTTTATTTTGATCCAAGTTAGTATAGTGAAATTTAATTTTGTCCTAAGTTAGTATAGTGAAATTTTTATTTTGTTTTAAGTTAGTATAATGAAATGTTTAAATGAATCTGATTAATTTTTAATCAAATTATTGGTTTTATTTCAACTAAAATGGAATTTGAAATTGATATTGCAACTTAAAATTTATAGTCAAAA
Source organism: Parasteatoda lunata (assembly GCA_949128135.1). Taxonomy (NCBI): domain Eukaryota; kingdom Metazoa; phylum Arthropoda; class Arachnida; order Araneae; family Theridiidae; genus Parasteatoda; species Parasteatoda lunata. Next base: position 81,742,818 of record OX421977.1, read on the forward strand.
TTTAAATGCTAAATAATTAGTTTTATTATATTTATTACACTATAAATAAAAAACGTACCCAAAATACCACCCCTTAATGCACTAAGCCTGGTTGGTAGAGCGTTGGTCCCTTGTCCAAGAGGTGATGAGCTTGATCACCATCGCTTGAACTCCCGTGAACAAAATGGTAAATCTTTCGGGGTCACATTTTTCTCCAAATTCTACTAAAAAATCAATACCTCTGGGGGTACTGGATCAGATATTGATCACAGTTTGGTTCAATTCAATCTGTGGATGGATGGATGTGACCTCTCTTTAAAATGGGCTGTGGCATATGCATGGGGCATAGTATAATTCTTGGCCATAGCTGACATCACTGGATAACAAGCAACCCTTAAAAATAGGCTTGTCAGTATTTACAAATGGTATAAAACAAAGGAAGTTAGAAGCACCAACTTCGTCTTTTGTGTTTACATAGTATTTTTCTCTATCCTTGCAGCATAACCAAATTTCGAATCTCTTATAACAACAGAATCGTTGAATCTAGGATTCTGAAATTTGGACATCTAACACGAGGAGCAATTTTAGCCCTCGATGCTAAATATTGTTTAAAACTCCAAATCAGTCTATTCGGGAGAGCTGTTTGATAAATGATTTTTTTCGCAACAGTTTGACATTAAACATTGTTATTAATAAAACTGTAAACTATTATGTTGAACCCTTTAATAGCACGTTTTCTTACCAATTATTTTTTATTAGCCCAGTCATAACATCAATGGTATGTGAATAGGTGCTACGTCACTGAATTATCATTCCTAAAGTTATCTGAAACCCCAAGTCTTTATTTTTTATTGTTGTGTTATTAAAACGTTTCTCTATAGAGCGTTTATAACGTTTCTCGATAGAGCGTTCTCTATCTCTATCGCTAAAAATTTTAAAATCAACGTTAATTGAAATAAAATAAAAAATAGGTTAAGTACTAAAAAGCTAAAATCAAAAATTGAAAAAAAGCACTCATTCATAACTGAGAACCATTATCAAGTTGCCATATATTGTTCAGGCCAAAGATTATGCAAAAATGTGTAGCTTAGTCTAATAATGTAACACTATTGGCAAGGGCGATAAATAAAATATCGAAAAAAATTATCTTCATTCATTGTGTTGATATATGTGTATGATTTCATTGTCTTGATTAAAACTGTGGAGTCAATTGTTAAAATATTCGAATAAAAATTCGTCTTTCGACGTTCCCGGGAGCTGGACTCAGATTCCGATCTATATTCAATTGAAATTTCCAGCAAAATTCAGGAAAGTATTTGTTGTTATGATATCATATTTTTTTATAATGTAAGTTAGTACCATTAATTTAACTGACAAATTGACTGCTATCGACTATATCTGACTCTATCTATCTACTCGTTAATAGTAGAGTAGATAAGCATATTTATCAAAATTTTTCTCACAAGTCATATGCAATACAAATACGTATAACCTGAGATTGAGCCGGTCAGGTGATCAAGTGGTTCTTCGCATTTAGCTCGCCTGGCTGCGAAGCCAATGACTGCGGGATCAAATCCCGATCAGAGCACGAATGTTTCTCTGTGTATTGTCCTCTGTAATCTGTGAATGTGGCCCACCCCTGTGAACGGGTATCTGTGGCGTGTGGCAAGATTCTCAACAGCAACGAAAAATGAAAAAAACTGTACCTTTCATGGTGAAAAACGATAAATTTATTAAACGATAACTGCCATTATATAAAAAAAATTAAAAAAAAAAACGTTAAGTTTAATTGTCGTTACCAAATTTACGAAGATGAGAGAATATTAAAAGGGAAATAAAGAGCATTTTTTAAAAGACTTCCAAAGATAAGACATTATGAAATAAAATAGTTTCAAAACTTTTTTTAAAAAACAGCATCTTTTCTATATGCTTATGCACGAAATTGTAAGAAATAAAATAATTCGAGAATCAATTTTATTTCACTATTGTAGTTAATTTTCAGATATTTTATTCATTTTATATAATTTTTATCTAAAAATGTGTTGTAGGAATTTCTTTTATAATTTTTATAGGAAGCTGATGAGAAGTCGGTGGTTTTCGAACAACAATAATAACATTAAATAAACCACCGACATTTTATCTGAGCAGTCCGTGGTTTTCAAAGAACAATATTAACGTCAACTAAACCATCACCTTTTATCTGAAGATGAGAATTCAGTGGTTTTCGAAGAACAATAATAACATTAAATAAACCACCGACATTTTATCTGAGCAGTCCGTGGTTTTCAAAGAACAATATTAACGTCAACTAAACCATCACATTTTATCTGAAGATGAGAATTCAGTGGTTTTCGAACAACATTAATAACATTAAATAAACCACCGACATTTTATCTGAGCTGTCCGTGGTTTTCGAAGAACAATAATAACATTAAATAAACCACCGACTTTTTATTTGCAGATGAGAAGTCAATGGTCTTTTTTATCTACAGTTGAGAAGTCGGTGGTTTTCGAAGAAGAATAATAACATCAAATAAACCGCTGGCTTTTTATTTGCAGTTGAGAAGTCGGTGGTTTTCTAGAAACAATAATAACATCAAATAAACCGCTGACTTTTTATTTGAAGTTGAGAAGTCGGTGTTTTTTGAAGAACAATAATAACATCAAATAAACCGCAAAATTTTTATTTCCTTTCATTAACTAATGTGTAGGAAATTCTTGAAACATAATTTAAGATCGAAGTTAAATAAAATTTTCAAAACATCTGAAAAATTACCTGTGACTTTATCAAAGAGATTCTTTAAAGTTACATTCATTATTTTATTTCTTATATTTTCATGCAAGTTGTTTTTTTTTTTTTTTTTAAGTTTTTACAACAATTTTATTCCAACAATATTGCTTTCAGTCACTAACATTAATTATTTATGTGTATTAAAGAAATCTAAAATGTCTTTCCATTACGACTTTTTTGTATAATTTGTTCCTGTTCTCTTACTACGTTTTTTCAATTATGAATTTCTTAATAATAAATAAGATTTAAAACAGGTACATAAAACTTAGATTATTTTTTCCTGCATTAATGATGTTCTTTATGAAAAGTTATTAAACGATAAGCAATGATTTGGTAATTTTTACTAAATGATTCATCCATGATAGAGCATCATGATAATTCATCATGATATATATATATATATATATATAAACTTAAAATGAAACTTTGTTACCATAGTGAGTTTTGTGGCATAGTCAGAAGAGCAATTTTTTTCCAAAGGAAACGTTAATCAATTCAGAAAGCCTGGCCCGTCAGTCATGAATTATCTTAAGTGACATACTCTTTTTTTCTTCCACGAAAAAGATTTCGTTTATTTCTTTCTTAAAACAAAAACAGGGACGAAACAATGTAGAACATCAATAAAATAATTGTGCAACAAAGTTGCTATAAGCGCAAAAGAAAAATAATGGTGATTACAATAAAATGCATAAACAAATAATAAATCTAGGTAAAATAAAAGACGTAGACAAGATAGTATTATATCTTAACGCATTCTATATGTGATACAGCGTAATATTTAATTAACTTTACGTTTGGCTATTTTCACGTCATTTTACTTCACATTGATTAACATTCTGACTTACGAAGGGAGGAAACTCAGTTCGACCTTAGTCAACAATATCCAGAATAGTAGTAAACAATATTGTTTATAAGCAAATAGCTGGTGCTGAAGTCATAAGTCAGGTTGTTGTGTTTTAGTAATATTCTTCTCCTCAAGTTGAGGTAGATAGGTTCTTTATTTACGTTGCATTTGAGCTGCACAATGGGATATTGACAACGGTCTTGGAAGCATCCCTGAGGATGATTCGAAGATATGCCATCGCAATTTCGATCCTTTGCAGATAGAATTAATATGATACTGACCGCAGCCATTGATGCTTGATTTCGGTGAAAGCATGTTGACGGACTGACAACCGTCTCTTTACGATGAGTCCACACCGGGACCTTCTCGAGTTGAGAGTATCCCATTTGAAAAACCTTCTTTTAGAGAGACAAATAGGCTTAAACTTTTAAAATGCAATATTAAGAGAACTGGAAAGAGCCTAATCGTACAGATTAAAAACGAAAATTTCACCTTGCCTAAAGCTTAAATTGGATCCATTGATGAATAAATCCACTAATGAATGATTCATTGATGAAGGAATGATTGAAAAATAAAATTATTGTTGTCTAAGAGAAAAAAGGAAAGTCTATTTGTGTATAATTTTTAAGCAATGTTTATTCTTTGCAACTCCTTTGATCGATCTCTATCGTCAACGGTTTGTGGACGGAGTTGGAATATTAGATGCTTTTTTAATCGCTTTTATTTAAGTTTCATTATGCAAGCGACGCAGTGTGGGCATCTCGATCCCGATGGGTTGCTGAAATATGGCATTTGTTTACGTTAGCAACTGTTCTTTTTATTCAATTTCGAGTAAGCCTAACTCGTGAAGTATTAATTCTTTCACAAAGATTCTTTCTCAAAGACTTCAAGTTTTTCACTATATACTTACACAGACACTTAACACAAAGACAAGGCATGAAGCCACGTAGCACATAAACAAACTAATTATACATTGAAATTGTACACAAAACAAAAATATATAACGGCTACAATAAAATACATAAACAAATAATAAATATGAGTTCATTAAAAGAATTAGACGTGAAAGAATTGTATTTCAACTAAATCGATGTGAGATAAGGGTCTGTCTTGAATTAAATTATCATTAATTAATATTCTAACTTATGTAGAGAAACTTAGCTCAACTTTAATACTCCATTTTGCTGATAAAGATTGGCTGTCGCTGACGTCATCGACACATGTGTGGGTTATAGGAGATCTCCTTCGTCTTGAAGTGTAAGTACCCAATTGCCTTTATTTAAGTTTCTTAATTAAGCCGATAATGTATAACTAATTAAGATGTTTTTTTTAACCTTATTCAGCATTCTTCCGTTTTTCTAGACTTTGGTCTTTGAACATTAGTGAAAAGTCACTCTACCAAAAACAAAACTTATATTACGTATATTACTTGCAAACTTATATTATTATGCAATAAGGTTCAGTTGGTTAAATGAAATGTTATAAATTTACCTGGGTTTTTTTTCTTCTATTTTATAAAAATGTCTCTGTTTTTGAATACTGAAAGTTTTTTTTCCTGCATCATCCAGATAATTGTCATCAGATTGCATCTTAATAAAAAATTAAAACTTTTGCTTAAAAATTTAAAATTTCATTAAAAAAATGTGCAATGTTAAGTTTATTATTCAAACTTACTATCCGCATTATTTTGTTCTGATGAATTTATAGGAAAAATACCTAGAAGTTCATAAAAGTTTCAAATGCGTTTTCTACCCATCTAAATTCATCTCCTTTTTTAAAACTACTTCGTTGTGGAGTGATGTTTTTTTTATTAAATGTTTATAATATGTAACAATAAAAAGATAATGCATCGAGAAAATTAAAATTAAAATCTTGGCCTAAAATCTAAAATGGCGAAAAAAGGCAAATAATTCAATATTATAAAGATAAGCTTCACGTTAACGCCTTTATTTACTTTGTTTCAAAAAGCATTAAAACTAAAATCTTAGGCGTAGGTATCAAAAATAATATACCAAAGATATTCGCAACATTAGCAAGCATTTTGATGAAATATAGCGAGGACTGTGAATTTGAAGGTAATCCTCTTAACTTACAATGAGATTTTTAAAATCAGAAGAAAGGGTAAAACACTCCATTTCAGCCCAAATGGGGTTTTTTTTCTTAATATAAATGAAAGCTTTTAGCAATTCCTTTTTTGCTATTCCCGAACGAAGGAAGTGGAATTCAGAATCAACGCTAAGAATACACATACATCTTCTTTTTTTGACAAAAAGACTATTATTCTTCTTTAGACGCTTTGTAACAAATCACTTAAAGTCATCAGCATCACGTGACTTCGGATGTGAAATTGAAAGATAAAATAGAGAGTTAAATGATGGGATTGATTTTCTGTAGCCGAAATAAAAATATTCCACTTATGATTGTTCTAAGAAAATTCTGCAACTTCTAAGAAAATTGACATACCTTGTTACTAAAGAAAGTTCCTGCTTACAGTCGTTTTCATATATACCTATTTCATTCAAGAAAAAATTTAAAAATAATAATTTTAAGCAATATCAAAAATGAGTTATTTTTAGAATCGCTTACTTCTGATGTTTTGCGCTAATGCGTTATTTACCATTTGTTGTAATTAAACATGATTTAGCATTTGACCTAAACATAATAATGTATTAATAGCCTTATTTTAACACAAAAAATGCTTAATATAAAATTATTTAAGATAATTTTAAGCAAATATATACATTTTGCCATTAGACCAGGTATTTCAAGCCCTTATACTACATTGGCCTTTATACTGACTTATTCGTTACAGTTACCAAATTATAGAGAATAAAGAGAGTAATAGAGAAATAAATTAGAGAAATGAATGGAGAATTTGAAAATGTAATTATTTTTGCCACAAACAAATATATTTTTAAAAAAATTATTTCAATTGTTTAATATAATTGAAACGAAACCAAATTTTACCTACACAAAGGTATTCTTTATTTTTTAATTTTCTTTCGATGAAAAATGTATTTTATATGCAGTTGATGTGATATTATTAATAAATATCATATCGTGCCTCAAGACTTTCAAAAGAGTGAGGGAAAATTATTTTTGGAGTGGAAAAGTAGTGCCACCTAGCGCGTAAAATAGAAAGTAAAATTTAGCTTCGTAAAGAAATAATTGTTTGTTATCTTTTCACGAGGTTATGCCTTGTTTTTATGAATTTAGGGATCGTTTTTACAGGTCGTAAAAAGTCGAAATGTTAACAAGCATTCGCAATCTCTCAATTTTACTAATAATTCTACTTTTTTACTACAGATGAGGTTTCGAAATACTAGAATTAAATTTTGTTTTGGTCATATAATGCAACTCTTAGTGAGACCGCACAATCCCTGGTCAAATTATTAGACGCACTATAAGATTCTATGTAAAATCTTAATTATCAGGTGAACAGCTTTATTGTTTTTACGCAACTGAAACCGGTTTGCATTTGTTTACGCTCCTGCATCAGTTGGGTAAATTAGGCGATATATAATATAAATTCGAAGATGGGATAAATTAAATGATATATTATATAAATATAGAATGTTTATTTTATCAGGTTTTCATATTATTATATTTCAGTAATTAGATCAAGTTATTAGACGCAGTGTAGTTTTTTTAATAATTACGTGTTTTGCACTAATTTATATGCAATACTTTTATATTTAAATATACATGTAAAGGGTTTTTATTCAGAAGATTTTTTATATACTTCCTATTGGTATTTATTTTTAACGTATTGCATTACAATGTTTAGCCCAATTGGTACATGAACTGGTTTCAGTCATGTAGAAATAATAAAACTGTATATTATCACCTGATAAATAAGATTTTACATAGAATCTCATAGTGTGACAAATAACTTGGCCAAGTATGGTATACTTTGCAGATATTACCAAATTATGTGTAAATTTATTTCAAGATGTAGAATAAAATTAATTACAAATACGAATTAGCGAATCAATGAATCAACGAGAAATATGAACTAATCGGTGAGTTAAAGAAACAATCAGACAGAGTGGCAACGCATCTATGGGGGAATCAATAGCTGAGCAAATCGAAGAGAATAAGTGAATTAATGAAATAACAAATCAATAAACCGAAGAATTCTTAAATCCTGAAATCATTAAATCAGCAAATAAATGGTTCAATATATTTGAGAGAGAGAGATGAATTATTGTCTTGTTAAATAAAGAAATCAGTGAATAAATGCATTAAAGTATCTTTTAATCAACAAATTAAAACTCATCGAATCACTTTATAAGTGAATAAACAAATTAGCAGATTCACAAATAAATGAAAAATTTAATGCATGAAAAACAGAATTAATGAATCATTGAATTAGCAACATAATGATTCAGAGAAACAATAATTCAAAGAGTCAACGTAGAAATGAATTATTAAGTAATAGAATCGGAAATGAAAAAAACCACTAATTTACTGGTGATTAAAAATCACTAATTCACTGACTCACTCATTTCCAGATTTATTGATTTATTAATTTACTGTTTCACTCAATCGCTGATTTATCCAATTATTGATTTAGTGATTCAGTAAACTATTTTTTGTTCATTTGTTTGCAGATTTTAGAGCCAGCTTATTGATGTATATGTTAATAAGAAAAATGATAGATATTTATATATTTATGTAATCTGGCCACAGATCAGTACTACTACTTCAACTTCTAGATATGAAACCCGTTCTCTTATTATATTTTATATACGATCATCGTTCTATTTTGTTTCTTTTTATACTATACTGAAAAAACAGTTAGTTTAACTTTAAGATGTTAGATTCAGTTAATACTTGTATAACTCAATGATTTCTACACATCTGATTCAATAGATTTATACAAACACTAATGTTTTTATTTATTGATACGCAAGTGTTAAAAATTAAGCAAACCGGCAAAAAATATAAAACTATTGTTTCACATACCTCAAAAAAGAATTTATTATTAATTTTTATGGAATAGATTGAAGTTCACAACAATAAAGTTTTGCATTGTTTAACGTAGTTCTTAGCTTTACAATTTTACAATTAAAAAGATGATTCTGTTTATTTATACTTCAGTTAAATAAGTAATAAATCGACAGTCAGGCAAGCTAACTATTTTTACGTCAGTCAAACTACGTTAGTAACATAGAAAGAAATACCATATCTACCTAGAAATAGATTAACTACCTACAAAAGACAGTGTGTTAAATTACTGCAAATCGTTAAAATAGGTTAGTAAACTATTTTTCACACATTTACAGTAATTTTTACCCATTGGCAAAATGGGTTTTGTTTTGGGTTTGATGGTGTGCGCACCTTATTTGGACGTCATCACACTATTGAACTGTGTTCCAGAGTAATAATAAACAGTGCGCATGTGTCGTCATTGAATGCGTTGCTATAGTGACCGCTTAGTTTGGTAATTTTTTTTTTAAATTCTTTTTTTCACTTTTAATTTTGTTATGCATTAAGTTGGTGAGTTTTTTATGTTTATTTTCACCAGTAGATATTTTTAATCTATTTACAGAATAATAATAATTTAAAGCATTTTTATATTGCTTTATTACTAACTTATAATTACTGTCTTGACGGTGATTTTAATCCAAATATGAATACTGAAAAAGGAAGGTGTCGTCTTAAAACACGGATATAGGCAGGATTTGAGAACCAATCCTTCGACAAACATCAATTGAGACAGTTTTTGCAACTCATGATTTAAAGTGTTGTGGCTTATATCGGAGTCAATCTAGAAAAAAATATCATTTGACAAATGGGTAACCAGGGATCGAAATAAAGCGATCAAAATGTTTTTTTTCTTCTTTTTAACCATTTGACGTAGATTTTTTTTTATGCATTTACTTAAATATTTCCATATCTTCATGTCGTAAACAGAATTTCCTCATGGTGATTTTTAGAGTTCGTTTTAAAGTTTTATTAGAAAAATTAGATACATTAGGCACTACGAGGTTTTGGAATTTTCTTTTCTAGAAAAAAAATACAATGACGAAATATTTCGTGATTGAGACGAAATGTCCGCTAGGAGCATATACAAAAAAACGGATTCGTCAAAATCAAAAAAGTTTCGTGACACTACATTTTTGCAGTGCATGAATATCTTCATGCATAAATAAATTTTAGTAATTATATTTTTTACCAAATTTTATGATTGACAATTATTTGATTTATACAATGTAGTGATTTCCTAAATTAAGCAGAAGGGGCCTTCTAGAAGCCAGCTGAAGGATGCCAGAGGGAAAAATATATTTTACATATTTATTTATTTTCTCTTACTCTATGGTTACAATCAGCATTAACTTATTTGTTTTTATAAATAACTTGAATATATGTTTTTACAGGTTGGTTGTCCAATATGATCCAGTTTATACTTGTACTTATCGTTATTGTTTTGGGAGCTATCATTATTTACTGCACATACAGCTGCAGTTGATCCGAATGGTGATAAATAATTATAAAACTGTAAAATTGTAACTCTTTTCGCAAATAAATAGATATTTGAAACTTATAGTTGAGTTTTAACGTAAAAATTAATTTTTATTTCTGTATATTTATTGCTTTTTATTGCTAGTCACTCAAACCAAAAGTGTGAATTTCAGTAATTTTATAAATAAAAAACATTACTTTTCTTTTATTCTTTCAAAATATATATAAGAGGAAAGTTTTGCCTTCACTGAGAAAAAAAAAGTTTGGAGAAAAACCACCAGAATAGGATAAAATTTACCATTTTCTGGCTCTAAAGCCAGATCACCCAATCACCCAAATCTCAGGATCAAGATCACCTAAATAATTTTAAATTATAAAATTTAAATTAATTCTTTTTAAAAATTTATTCTTTCCAAATATACATAAGGTGAAAGCTTTTCACAAACTGAGAAAATAAAAGTGTGGTCAAAATTGCCAGAATAGGATAAAATTTACCATTCTCTGGCTCTATAAGAACACCCAAAAGCTTAGTAATTTCTATCGAAGAGTTTGGTAATGAATGTGATAAAATTAAGCATAAAATGTTATACTACAATATGTGATAAAATGTGGTAAAACTTGGTCTTATTCTGGTAAAATTTATTCTTTCCAAATATACATAAGGTGAAAGCTTTTCACAAACTGAGAAAATAAAAGTGTGGTCAAAATTGTCAGAATAGGATAAAATTTACCATTCTCTGGCTCTATAAGAACACCCAAAAGCTTAGTAATTTCTATCGAAGAGTTTGGTAATGAATGTGATAAAATTAAGCATAAAATGTTATACTACAATATGTGATAAAATGTGGTAAAACTTGGTCTTATTCTGGTAAAATTTATTCTTTCCAAATATACATAAGGTGAAAGCTTTTCACAAACTGAGAAAATAAAAGTGTGGTCAAAATTGTCAGAATAGGATAAAATTTACCATTCTCTGGCTCTATAAGAACACCCAAAAGCTTAGTAATTTCTATCGAAGAGTTTGGTAATGAATGTGATAAAATTAAGCATAAAATGTTATACTACAATATGTGATAAAATGTGGTAAAACTTGGTCTTATTCTGGTAAAATTTATTCTTTCCAAATATACATAAGGTGAAAGCTTTTCACAAACTGAGAAAATAAAAGTGTGGTCAAAATTGTCAGAATAGGATAAAATTTACCATTCTCTGGCTCTATAAGAACACCCAAAAGCTTAGTAATTTCTATCGAAGAGTTTGGTAATGAATGTGATAAAATTAAGCATAAAATGTTATACTACAATATGTGATAAAATGTGGTAAAACTTGGTCTTATTCTGGTAAAATTTATTCTTTCCAAATATACATAAGGTGAAAGCTTTTCACAAACTGAGAAAATAAAAGTGTGGTCAAAATTGTCAGAATAGGATAAAATTTACCATTCTCTGGCTCTATAAGAACACCCAAAAGCTTAGTAATTTCTATCGAAGAGTTTGGTAATGAATGTGATAAAATTAAGCATAAAATGTTATACTACAATATGTGATAAAATGTGGTAAAACTTGGTCTTATTCTGGTAAAATTTATTCTTTCCAAATATACATAAGGTGAAAGCTTTTCCCAAACTGAGAAAATAAAAGTGTGGTCAAAATTGTCAGAATAGGATAAAATTTACCATTCTCTGGCTCTATAAGAACACCCAAAAGCTTAGTAATTTCTATCGAAGAGTTTGGTAATGAATGTGATAAAATTAAGCATAAAATGTTATACTACAATATGTGATAAAATGTGGTAAAACTTGGTCTTATTCTGGTAAAATTTATTCTTTCCAAATATACATAAGGTGAAAGCTTTTCACAAACTGAGAAAATAAAAGTGTGGTCAAAATTGTCAGAATAGGATAAAATTTACCATTCTCTGGCTCTATAAGAACACCCAAAAGCTTAGTAATTTCTATCGAAGAGTTTGGTAATGAATGTGATAAAATTAAGCATAAAATGTTATACTACAATATGTGATAAAATGTGGTAAAACTTGGTCTTATTCTGGTAAAATTTATTCTTTCCAAATATACATAAGGTGAAAGCTTTTCCCAAACTGAGAAAATAAAAGTGTGGTCAAAATTGTCAGAATAGGATAAAATTTACCATTCTCTGGCTCTATAAGAACACCCAAAAGCTTAGTAATTTCTATCGAAGAGTTTGGTAATGAATGTGATAAAATTAAGCATAAAATGTTATACTACAATATGTGATAAAATGTGGTAAAACTTGGTCTTATTCTGGTAAAATTTATTCTTTCCAAATATACATAAGGTGAAAGCTTTTCACAAACTGAGAAAATAAAAGTGTGGTCAAAATTGTCAGAATAGGATAAAATTTACCATTCTCTGGCTCTATAAGAACACCCAAAAGCTTAGTAATTTCTATCGAAGAGTTTGGTAATGAATGTGATAAAATTAAGCATAAAATGTTATACTACAATATGTGATAAAATGTGGTAAAACTTGGTCTTATTCTGGTAAAATTTATTCTTTCCAAATATACATAAGGTGAAAGCTTTTCACAAACTGAGAAAATAAAAGTGTGGTCAAAATTGTCAGAATAGGATAAAATTTACCATTCTCTGGCTCTATAAGAACACCCAAAAGCTTAGTAATTTCTATCGAAGAGTTTGGTAATGAATGTGATAAAATTAAGCATAAAATGTTATACTACAATATGTGATAAAATGTGGTAAAACTTGGTCTTATTCTGGTAAAATTTATTCTTTCCAAATATACATAAGGTGAAAGCTTTTCACAAACTGAGAAAATAAAAGTGTGGTCAAAATTGTCAGAATAGGATAAAATTTACCATTCTCTGGCTCTATAAGAACACCCAAAAGCTTAGTAATTTCTATCGAAGAGTTTGGTAATGAATGTGATAAAATTAAGCATAAAATGTTATACTACAATATGTGATAAAATGTGGTAAAACTTGGTCTTATTCTGGTAAAATTTATTCTTTCCAAATATACATAAGGTGAAAGCTTTTCACAAACTGAGAAAATAAAAGTGTGGTCAAAATTGTCAGAATAGGATAAAATTTACCATTCTCTGGCTCTATAAGAACACCCAAAAGCTTAGTAATTTCTATCGAAGAGTTTGGTAATGAATGTGATAAAATTAAGCATAAAATGTTATACTACAATATGTGATAAAATGTGGTAAAACTTGGTCTTATTCTGGTAAAATTTATTCTTTCCAAATATACATAAGGTGAAAGCTTTTCACAAACTGAGAAAATAAAAGTGTGGTCAAAATTGTCAGAATAGGATAAAATTTACCATTCTCTGGCTCTATAAGAACACCCAAAAGCTTAGTAATTTCTATCGAAGAGTTTGGTAATGAATGTGATAAAATTAAGCATAAAATGTTATACTACAATATGTGATAAAATGTGGTAAAACTTGGTCTTATTCTGGTAAAATTTATTCTTTCCAAATATACATAAGGTGAAAGCTTTTCACAAACTGAGAAAATAAAAGTGTGGTCAAAATTGTCAGAATAGGATAAAATTTACCATTCTCTGGCTCTATAAGAACACCCAAAAGCTTAGTAATTTCTATCGAAGAGTTTGGTAATGAATGTGATAAAATTAAGCATAAAATGTTATACTACAATATGTGATAAAATGTGGTAAAACTTGGTCTTATTCTGGTAAAATTTATTCTTTCCAAATATACATAAGGTGAAAGCTTTTCACAAACTGAGAAAATAAAAGTGTGGTCAAAATTGTCAGAATAGGATAAAATTTACCATTCTCTGGCTCTATAAGAACACCCAAAAGCTTAGTAATTTCTATCGAAGAGTTTGGTAATGAATGTGATAAAATTAAGCATAAAATGTTATACTACAATATGTGATAAAATGTGGTAAAACTTGGTCTTATTCTGGTAAAATTTATTCTTTCCAAATATACATAAGGTGAAAGCTTTTCACAAACTGAGAAAATAAAAGTGTGGTCAAAATTGTCAGAATAGGATAAAATTTACCATTCTCTGGCTCTATAAGAACACCCAAAAGCTTAGTAATTTCTATCGAAGAGTTTGGTAATGAATGTGATAAAATTAAGCATAAAATGTTATACTACAATATGTGATAAAATGTGGTAAAACTTGGTCTTATTCTGGTAAAATTTATTCTTTCCAAATATACATAAGGTGAAAGCTTTTCACAAACTGAGAAAATAAAAGTGTGGTCAAAATTGTCAGAATAGGATAAAATTTACCATTCTCTGGCTCTATAAGAACACCCAAAAGCTTAGTAATTTCTATCGAAGAGTTTGGTAATGAATGTGATAAAATTAAGCATAAAATGTTATACTACAATATGTGATAAAATGTGGTAAAACTTGGTCTTATTCTGGTAAAATTTATTCTTTCCAAATATACATAAGGTGAAAGCTTTTCACAAACTGAGAAAATAAAAGTGTGGTCAAAATTGTCAGAATAGGATAAAATTTACCATTCTCTGGCTCTATAAGAACACCCAAAAGCTTAGTAATTTCTATCGAAGAGTTTGGTAATGAATGTGATAAAATTAAGCATAAAATGTTATACTACAATATGTGATAAAATGTGGTAAAACTTGGTCTTATTCTGGTAAAATTTATTCTTTCCAAATATACATAAGGTGAAAGCTTTTCACAAACTGAGAAAATAAAAGTGTGGTCAAAATTGTCAGAATAGGATAAAATTTACCATTCTCTGGCTCTATAAGAACACCCAAAAGCTTAGTAATTTCTATCGAAGAGTTTGGTAATGAATGTGATAAAATTAAGCATAAAATGTTATACTACAATATGTGATAAAATGTGGTAAAACTTGGTCTTATTCTGGTAAAATTTATTCTTTCCAAATATACATAAGGTGAAAGCTTTTCACAAACTGAGAAAATAAAAGTGTGGTCAAAATTGTCAGAATAGGATAAAATTTACCATTCTCTGGCTCTATAAGAACACCCAAAAGCTTAGTAATTTCTATCGAAGAGTTTGGTAATGAATGTGATAAAATTAAGCATAAAATGTTATACTACAATATGTGATAAAATGTGGTAAAACTTGGTCTTATTCTGGTAAAATTTATTCTTTCCAAATATACATAAGGTGAAAGCTTTTCACAAACTGAGAAAATAAAAGTGTGGTCAAAATTGTCAGAATAGGATAAAATTTACCATTCTCTGGCTCTATAAGAACACCCAAAAGCTTAGTAATTTCTATCGAAGAGTTTGGTAATGAATGTGATAAAATTAAGCATAAAATGTTATACTACAATATGTGATAAAATGTGGTAAAACTTGGTCTTATTCTGGTAAAATTTATTCTTTCCAAATATACATAAGGTGAAAGCTTTTCACAAACTGAGAAAATAAAAGTGTGGTCAAAATTGTCAGAATAGGATAAAATTTACCATTCTCTGGCTCTATAAGAACACCCAAAAGCTTAGTAATTTCTATCGAAGAGTTTGGTAATGAATGTGATAAAATTAAGCATAAAATGTTATACTACAATATGTGATAAAATGTGGTAAAACTTGGTCTTATTCTGGTAAAATTTATTCTTTCCAAATATACATAAGGTGAAAGCTTTTCACAAACTGAGAAAATAAAAGTGTGGTCAAAATTGTCAGAATAGGATAAAATTTACCATTCTCTGGCTCTATAAGAACACCCAAAAGCTTAGTAATTTCTATCGAAGAGTTTGGTAATGAATGTGATAAAATTAAGCATAAAATGTTATACTACAATATGTGATAAAATGTGGTAAAAACTTGGTCTTATTCTGGTAAAATTTATTCTTTCCAAATATACATAAGGTGAAAGCTTTTCACAAACTGAGAAAATAAAAGTGTGGTCAAAATTGTCAGAATAGGATAAAATTTACCATTCTCTGGCTCTATAAGAACACCCAAAAGCTTAGTAATTTCTATCGAAGAGTTTGGTAATGAATGTGATAAAATTAAGCATAAAATGTTATACTACAATATGTGATAAAATGTGGTAAAACTTGGTCTTATTCTGGTAAAATTTATTCTTTCCAAATATACATAAGGTGAAAGCTTTTCACAAACTGAGAAAATAAAAGTGTGGTCAAAATTGTCAGAATAGGATAAAATTTACCATTCTCTGGCTCTATAAGAACACCCAAAAGCTTAGTAATTTCTATCGAAGAGTTTGGTAATGAATGTGATAAAATTAAGCATAAAATGTTATACTACAATATGTGATAAAATGTGGTAAAACTTGGTCTTATTCTGGTAAAATTTATTCTTTCCAAATATACATAAGGTGAAAGCTTTTCACAAACTGAGAAAATAAAAGTGTGGTCAAAATTGTCAGAATAGGATAAAATTTACCATTCTCTGGCTCTATAAGAACACCCAAAAGCTTAGTAATTTCTATCGAAGAGTTTGGTAATGAATGTGATAAAATTAAGCATAAAATGTTATACTACAATATGTGATAAAATGTGGTAAAACTTGGTCTTATTCTGGTAAAATTTATTCTTTCCAAATATACATAAGGTGAAAGCTTTTCACAAACTGAGAAAATAAAAGTGTGGTCAAAATTGTCAGAATAGGATAAAATTTACCATTCTCTGGCTCTATAAGAACACCCAAAAGCTTAGTAATTTCTATCGAAGAGTTTGGTAATGAATGTGATAAAATTAAGCATAAAATGTTATACTACAATATGTGATAAAATGTGGTAAAACTTGGTCTTATTCTGGTAAAATTTATTCTTTCCAAATATACATAAGGTGAAAGCTTTTCACAAACTGAGAAAATAAAAGTGTGGTCAAAATTGTCAGAATAGGATAAAATTTACCATTCTCTGGCTCTATAAGAACACCCAAAAGCTTAGTAATTTCTATCGAAGAGTTTGGTAATGAATGTGATAAAATTAAGCATAAAATGTTATACTACAATATGTGATAAAATGTGGTAAAACTTGGTCTTATTCTGGTAAAATTTATTCTTTCCAAATATACATAAGGTGAAAGCTTTTCACAAACTGAGAAAATAAAAGTGTGGTCAAAATTGTCAGAATAGGATAAAATTTACCATTCTCTGGCTCTATAAGAACACCCAAAAGCTTAGTAATTTCTATCGAAGAGTTTGGTAATGAATGTGATAAAATTAAGCATAAAATGTTATACTACAATATGTGATAAAATGTGGTAAAACTTGGTCTTATTCTGGTAAAATTTATTCTTTCCAAATATACATAAGGTGAAAGCTTTTCACAAACTGAGAAAATAAAAGTGTGGTCAAAATTGTCAGAATAGGATAAAATTTACCATTCTCTGGCTCTATAAGAACACCCAAAAGCTTAGTAATTTCTATCGAAGAGTTTGGTAATGAATGTGATAAAATTAAGCATAAAATGTTATACTACAATATGTGATAAAATGTGGTAAAACTTGGTCTTATTCTGGTAAAATTTATTCTTTCCAAATATACATAAGGTGAAAGCTTTTCACAAACTGAGAAAATAAAAGTGTGGTCAAAATTGTCAGAATAGGATAAAATTTACCATTCTCTGGCTCTATAAGAACACCCAAAAGCTTAGTAATTTCTATCGAAGAGTTTGGTAATGAATGTGATAAAATTAAGCATAAAATGTTATACTACAATATGTGATAAAATGTGGTAAAACTTGGTCTTATTCTGGTAAAATTTATTCTTTCCAAATATACATAAGGTGAAAGCTTTTCACAAACTGAGAAAATAAAAGTGTGGTCAAAATTGTCAGAATAGGATAAAATTTACCATTCTCTGGCTCTATAAGAACACCCAAAAGCTTAGTAATTTCTATCGAAGAGTTTGGTAATGAATGTGATAAAATTAAGCATAAAATGTTATACTACAATATGTGATAAAATGTGGTAAAACTTGGTCTTATTCTGGTAAAATTTATTCTTTCCAAATATACATAAGGTGAAAGCTTTTCACAAACTGAGAAAATAAAAGTGTGGTCAAAATTGTCAGAATAGGATAAAATTTACCATTCTCTGGCTCTATAAGAACACCCAAAAGCTTAGTAATTTCTATCGAAGAGTTTGGTAATGAATGTGATAAAATTAAGCATAAAATGTTATACTACAATATGTGATAAAATGTGGTAAAACTTGGTCTTATTCTGGTAAAATTTATTCTTTCCAAATATACATAAGGTGAAAGCTTTTCACAAACTGAGAAAATAAAAGTGTGGTCAAAATTGTCAGAATAGGATAAAATTTACCATTCTCTGGCTCTATAAGAACACCCAAAAGCTTAGTAATTTCTATCGAAGAGTTTGGTAATGAATGTGATAAAATTAAGCATAAAATGTTATACTACAATATGTGATAAAATGTGGTAAAACTTGGTCTTATTCTGGTAAAATTTATTCTTTCCAAATATACATAAGGTGAAAGCTTTTCACAAACTGAGAAAATAAAAGTGTGGTCAAAATTGTCAGAATAGGATAAAATTTACCATTCTCTGGCTCTATAAGAACACCCAAAAGCTTAGTAATTTCTATCGAAGAGTTTGGTAATGAATGTGATAAAATTAAGCATAAAATGTTATACTACAATATGTGATAAAATGTGGTAAAACTTGGTCTTATTCTGGTAAAATTTATTCTTTCCAAATATACATAAGGTGAAAGCTTTTCACAAACTGAGAAAATAAAAGTGTGGTCAAAATTGTCAGAATAGGATAAAATTTACCATTCTCTGGCTCTATAAGAACACCCAAAAGCTTAGTAATTTCTATCGAAGAGTTTGGTAATGAATGTGATAAAATTAAGCATAAAATGTTATACTACAATATGTGATAAAATGTGGTAAAACTTGGTCTTATTCTGGTAAAATTTATTCTTTCCAAATATACATAAGGTGAAAGCTTTTCACAAACTGAGAAAATAAAAGTGTGGTCAAAATTGTCAGAATAGGATAAAATTTACCATTCTCTGGCTCTATAAGAACACCCAAAAGCTTAGTAATTTCTATCGAAGAGTTTGGTAATGAATGTGATAAAATTAAGCATAAAATGTTATACTACAATATGTGATAAAATGTGGTAAAACTTGGTCTTATTCTGGTAAAATTTATTCTTTCCAAATATACATAAGGTGAAAGCTTTTCACAAACTGAGAAAATAAAAGTGTGGTCAAAATTGTCAGAATAGGATAAAATTTACCATTCTCTGGCTCTATAAGAACACCCAAAAGCTTAGTAATTTCTATCGAAGAGTTTGGTAATGAATGTGATAAAATTAAGCATAAAATGTTATACTACAATATGTGATAAAATGTGGTAAAACTTGGTCTTATTCTGGTAAAATTTATTCTTTCCAAATATACATAAGGTGAAAGCTTTTCACAAACTGAGAAAATAAAAGTGTGGTCAAAATTGTCAGAATAGGATAAAATTTACCATTCTCTGGCTCTATAAGAACACCCAAAAGCTTAGTAATTTCTATCGAAGAGTTTGGTAATGAATGTGATAAAATTAAGCATAAAATGTTATACTACAATATGTGATAAAATGTGGTAAAACTTGGTCTTATTCTGGTAAAATTTATTCTTTCCAAATATACATAAGGTGAAAGCTTTTCACAAACTGAGAAAATAAAAGTGTGGTCAAAATTGTCAGAATAGGATAAAATTTACCATTCTCTGGCTCTATAAGAACACCCAAAAGCTTAGTAATTTCTATCGAAGAGTTTGGTAATGAATGTGATAAAATTAAGCATAAAATGTTATACTACAATATGTGATAAAATGTGGTAAAACTTGGTCTTATTCTGGTAAAATTTATTCTTTCCAAATATACATAAGGTGAAAGCTTTTCACAAACTGAGAAAATAAAAGTGTGGTCAAAATTGTCAGAATAGGATAAAATTTACCATTCTCTGGCTCTATAAGAACACCCAAAAGCTTAGTAATTTCTATCGAAGAGTTTGGTAATGAATGTGATAAAATTAAGCATAAAATGTTATACTACAATATGTGATAAAATGTGGTAAAACTTGGTCTTATTCTGGTAAAATTTATTCTTTCCAAATATACATAAGGTGAAAGCTTTTCACAAACTGAGAAAATAAAAGTGTGGTCAAAATTGTCAGAATAGGATAAAATTTACCATTCTCTGGCTCTATAAGAACACCCAAAAGCTTAGTAATTTCTATCGAAGAGTTTGGTAATGAATGTGATAAAATTAAGCATAAAATGTTATACTACAATATGTGATAAAATGTGGTAAAACTTGGTCTTATTCTGGTAAAATTTATTCTTTCCAAATATACATAAGGTGAAAGCTTTTCACAAACTGAGAAAATAAAAGTGTGGTCAAAATTGTCAGAATAGGATAAAATTTACCATTCTCTGGCTCTATAAGAACACCCAAAAGCTTAGTAATTTCTATCGAAGAGTTTGGTAATGAATGTGATAAAATTAAGCATAAAATGTTATACTACAATATGTGATAAAATGTGGTAAAACTTGGTCTTATTCTGGTAAAATTTATTCTTTCCAAATATACATAAGGTGAAAGCTTTTCACAAACTGAGAAAATAAAAGTGTGGTCAAAATTGTCAGAATAGGATAAAATTTACCATTCTCTGGCTCTATAAGAACACCCAAAAGCTTAGTAATTTCTATCGAAGAGTTTGGTAATGAATGTGATAAAATTAAGCATAAAATGTTATACTACAATATGTGATAAAATGTGGTAAAACTTGGTCTTATTCTGGTAAAATTTATTCTTTCCAAATATACATAAGGTGAAAGCTTTTCACAAACTGAGAAAATAAAAGTGTGGTCAAAATTGTCAGAATAGGATAAAATTTACCATTCTCTGGCTCTATAAGAACACCCAAAAGCTTAGTAATTTCTATCGAAGAGTTTGGTAATGAATGTGATAAAATTAAGCATAAAATGTTATACTACAATATGTGATAAAATGTGGTAAAACTTGGTCTTATTCTGGTAAAATTTATTCTTTCCAAATATACATAAGGTGAAAGCTTTTCACAAACTGAGAAAATAAAAGTGTGGTCAAAATTGTCAGAATAGGATAAAATTTACCATTCTCTGGCTCTATAAGAACACCCAAAAGCTTAGTAATTTCTATCGAAGAGTTTGGTAATGAATGTGATAAAATTAAGCATAAAATGTTATACTACAATATGTGATAAAATGTGGTAAAACTTGGTCTTATTCTGGTAAAATTTATTCTTTCCAAATATACATAAGGTGAAAGCTTTTCACAAACTGAGAAAATAAAAGTGTGGTCAAAATTGTCAGAATAGGATAAAATTTACCATTCTCTGGCTCTATAAGAACACCCAAAAGCTTAGTAATTTCTATCGAAGAGTTTGGTAATGAATGTGATAAAATTAAGCATAAAATGTTATACTACAATATGTGATAAAATGTGGTAAAACTTGGTCTTATTCTGGTAAAATTTATTCTTTCCAAATATACATAAGGTGAAAGCTTTTCACAAACTGAGAAAATAAAAGTGTGGTCAAAATTGTCAGAATAGGATAAAATTTACCATTCTCTGGCTCTATAAGAACACCCAAAAGCTTAGTAATTTCTATCGAAGAGTTTGGTAATGAATGTGATAAAATTAAGCATAAAATGTTATACTACAATATGTGATAAAATGTGGTAAAACTTGGTCTTATTCTGGTAAAATTTATTCTTTCCAAATATACATAAGGTGAAAGCTTTTCACAAACTGAGAAAATAAAAGTGTGGTCAAAATTGTCAGAATAGGATAAAATTTACCATTCTCTGGCTCTATAAGAACACCCAAAAGCTTAGTAATTTCTATCGAAGAGTTTGGTAATGAATGTGATAAAATTAAGCATAAAATGTTATACTACAATATGTGATAAAATGTGGTAAAACTTGGTCTTATTCTGGTAAAATTTATTCTTTCCAAATATACATAAGGTGAAAGCTTTTCACAAACTGAGAAAATAAAAGTGTGGTCAAAATTGTCAGAATAGGATAAAATTTACCATTCTCTGGCTCTATAAGAACACCCAAAAGCTTAGTAATTTCTATCGAAGAGTTTGGTAATGAATGTGATAAAATTAAGCATAAAATGTTATACTACAATATGTGATAAAATGTGGTAAAACTTGGTCTTATTCTGGTAAAATTTATTCTTTCCAAATATACATAAGGTGAAAGCTTTTCACAAACTGAGAAAATAAAAGTGTGGTCAAAATTGTCAGAATAGGATAAAATTTACCATTCTCTGGCTCTATAAGAACACCCAAAAGCTTAGTAATTTCTATCGAAGAGTTTGGTAATGAATGTGATAAAATTAAGCATAAAATGTTATACTACAATATGTGATAAAATGTGGTAAAACTTGGTCTTATTCTGGTAAAATTTATTCTTTCCAAATATACATAAGGTGAAAGCTTTTCACAAACTGAGAAAATAAAAGTGTGGTCAAAATTGTCAGAATAGGATAAAATTTACCATTCTCTGGCTCTATAAGAACACCCAAAAGCTTAGTAATTTCTATCGAAGAGTTTGGTAATGAATGTGATAAAATTAAGCATAAAATGTTATACTACAATATGTGATAAAATGTGGTAAAACTTGGTCTTATTCTGGTAAAATTTATTCTTTCCAAATATACATAAGGTGAAAGCTTTTCACAAACTGAGAAAATAAAAGTGTGGTCAAAATTGTCAGAATAGGATAAAATTTACCATTCTCTGGCTCTATAAGAACACCCAAAAGCTTAGTAATTTCTATCGAAGAGTTTGGTAATGAATGTGATAAAATTAAGCATAAAATGTTATACTACAATATGTGATAAAATGTGGTAAAACTTGGTCTTATTCTGGTAAAATTTATTCTTTCCAAATATACATAAGGTGAAAGCTTTTCACAAACTGAGAAAATAAAAGTGTGGTCAAAATTGTCAGAATAGGATAAAATTTACCATTCTCTGGCTCTATAAGAACACCCAAAAGCTTAGTAATTTCTATCGAAGAGTTTGGTAATGAATGTGATAAAATTAAGCATAAAATGTTATACTACAATATGTGATAAAATGTGGTAAAACTTGGTCTTATTCTGGTAAAATTTATTCTTTCCAAATATACATAAGGTGAAAGCTTTTCACAAACTGAGAAAATAAAAGTGTGGTCAAAATTGTCAGAATAGGATAAAATTTACCATTCTCTGGCTCTATAAGAACACCCAAAAGCTTAGTAATTTCTATCGAAGAGTTTGGTAATGAATGTGATAAAATTAAGCATAAAATGTTATACTACAATATGTGATAAAATGTGGTAAAACTTGGTCTTATTCTGGTAAAATTTATTCTTTCCAAATATACATAAGGTGAAAGCTTTTCACAAACTGAGAAAATAAAAGTGTGGTCAAAATTGTCAGAATAGGATAAAATTTACCATTCTCTGGCTCTATAAGAACACCCAAAAGCTTAGTAATTTCTATCGAAGAGTTTGGTAATGAATGTGATAAAATTAAGCATAAAATGTTATACTACAATATGTGATAAAATGTGGTAAAACTTGGTCTTATTCTGGTAAAATTTATTCTTTCCAAATATACATAAGGTGAAAGCTTTTCACAAACTGAGAAAATAAAAGTGTGGTCAAAATTGTCAGAATAGGATAAAATTTACCATTCTCTGGCTCTATAAGAACACCCAAAAGCTTAGTAATTTCTATCGAAGAGTTTGGTAATGAATGTGATAAAATTAAGCATAAAATGTTATACTACAATATGTGATAAAATGTGGTAAAACTTGGTCTTATTCTGGTAAAATTTATTCTTTCCAAATATACATAAGGTGAAAGCTTTTCACAAACTGAGAAAATAAAAGTGTGGTCAAAATTGTCAGAATAGGATAAAATTTACCATTCTCTGGCTCTATAAGAACACCCAAAAGCTTAGTAATTTCTATCGAAGAGTTTGGTATTTAATGTGATAAAATTAAGCATAAAATGTTATACTACAATATGTGATAAAATGTGGTAAAACTTGGTCTTATTCTGGTAAAATTTATTCTTTCCAAATATACATAAGGTGAAAGCTTTTCACAAACTGAGAAAATAAAAGTGTGGTCAAAATTGTCAGAATAGGATAAAATTTACCATTCTCTGGCTCTATAAGAACACCCAAAAGCTTAGTAATTTCTATCGAAGAGTTTGGTAATGAATGTGATAAAATTAAGCATAAAATGTTATACTACAATATGTGATAAAATGTGGTAAAACTTGGTCTTATTCTGGTAAAATTTATTCTTTCCAAATATACATAAGGTGAAAGCTTTTCACAAACTGAGAAAATAAAAGTGTGGTCAAAATTGTCAGAATAGGATAAAATTTACCATTCTCTGGCTCTATAAGAACACCCAAAAGCTTAGTAATTTCTACCGAAGAGCTTTGGTAATGAATGTGATAAAATTAAGTACAAAATGTTATACTACAATATGTGATAAAATGTGGTAAAACTTGGTCTTATTCTGGTAAAATTTATTCTTTCCAAATATACATAAGGTGAAAGCTTTTCACAAACTGAGGAAATGAAAGTGTGGTCAAAATTACCAGAATAGGATAAAATTTACCATTTTCTGGCTCTACAAGAACAGCCAAAAGCTTAGTAATTTCTACCGAAGAGCTTTGGTAAGGAATTTGATAAAATTAACCATAAAATGTTGTACTAGAATATGTGATAAAATTTGGTAAATGTGGTAAAATATGGCATTTTCATCATGATTCCTTAGAGCATAGCATAAAGACCATTTATTCTGTTAAATTTATTTTTCAGCTTTGTATTTTTTTTACTAAATGAGGGTAAATAATGATGTTGTATTTCAGGGTTGGGTGTCGAAGAATAAATACTAAAAAAAGAGTTTAATTAAAGACAATTATACTGTTAAAAAAAGAAGGCACATGATGAAAACTTTTGTAGAAGTACATATAGAGGCGTTGAAATAACCCGATAAAAAAAAACTGAATTAATAAATCAAACCTTGGCTTGGATTAGATATCTGTAATAAAAAGACAATCCATAGTCATTGTCCAGAAAGAGTAAAAACACAGTCACCAAACTCACGACATCTTGAGGGGTTCAATGCTTTTATTTGCAGAAAAAAAGAAGATTCAGTATTGTTCACAATTTAACTGGGACGGAGAAGCGGTATACCTTGGCAGGTGGGCAGTCAATAATTTTGAGAAACCAACAAAAACACATGTCCGAAAACATTCTGAAGGATTCCCCTTTTGTTAAGAAGATCCCATGCAACAGGCTACTTTAGTGGAGGAGTAACCATGATTAACTTCACCAATTCCGGAGTAATCCTCACTCAGCGATCATCTATAAAATGGAACCTTAACAACTTCAGAGGAATCATCACTTAGCGATCATCTATTTAATGGAACTTTAACAACTTCAGAGGAATCATCACTTAGCGATCACTTAGCGTAGGTGGTTATTTCTGAAGAAAGATGATGTTTTAAAAAAAAACTTAAATGAATGCCGCGACTACAATCAGCCATGGCGTTGCTGACACCATATTCCGACCTCGGGGGTGAGGAGGGAGTAAAAATGAAATCCCCGTTAAGCGGAGAGACGCGATATTTGAGACGACTCAATCCGAATGCCCCGATCCAAAGAACTGGGCCGCTATTTATATCATTAGCCTAAAACACAGCAAGAATCATGCTTAAGCAGGGACTTGAAGTGAACTAAAAAAAGTTTAAATGAAATTACAATTTTTAACTAACTGCGACCACAACTGCACTGTTTCGCATGTGCAACATCAAAAGCTGCCGAAGGTCAAAGTCGTGAAGGACGAAGGACAGCAAGGCGTCAGAGATGAGGGGTCAGGGGTCGGCTTAATTTTTAAGTCACAATTTTGTACCAAAATCCAAATGAAGTGACACAATGTCACAAATGATAATTTTGTAAATTAAAATTTCCGGTAAACCGTTATTATTTGAACGTAAAAACTATCAAATCAATGGTTTAAATACCGTATATTTTGGTTTTATTTCACGATCAGATATGTTATTACGATATCGTACGGTAATTTTACCGGAAATGTTTACTTCGTGCATAAGTGTCGTTCTTTTGTAGTTTAAAACTATTTTTCCTGAAAATATTAGTAACATCAGTTTAAATTTTTTTTTCAACGTGATTAGTTGAGAATAATTTGAACTGACAATTAACTTGAATATTTGAACTGACAAACATCAAGAAATTAGTCGAACGAGAATTGAAAAAATATTTGTAAAAAACAACAAATCTAATATGGCTTCGTTAGAATTACTTATCAGATACGAAAATTTCTGCCCTGCTATGCTTTAAAAAAACAAAAAGTCAAAAATTGTTTTTTTTACAATTACTTATCAGAAATGAAAAATTCTATCCTGCTATATTTGTAAAAGAGGAAAACTCTGAAATTTTTTTCTAAGAAATTACTTATCAGAAACGAAAAATTCTGCTCTGCTATATTTTAAAAAGCAAAAAATCTAAAATGGTTTCTTAAAAATTACTTTACAGAAACGAAAAATTCTGCTCTGCTATATTTTAAAAAGCAAAAAATCTAAAATGGTTTCTTAAAAATTACTTTACAGAAACGAAAAATTCTGCTCTGCTATATTTTAAAAAGCAAAAAATCTAAAATGGTTTCTTAAAAATTACTTTACAGAAACGAAAAATTCTGCTCTGCTATATTTTAAAAAACAAAAAATCTAAAATGGTTTCTTAAAAATTACTTTACAGAAACGAAAAATTCTGCTCTGCTATATTTTAAAAAGCAAAAAATCTAAAATGGTTTCTTAAAAATTACTTTACAGAAACGAAAAATTCTGCTCTGCTATATTTTAAAAAGCAAAAAATCTAAAATGGTTTCTTAAAAATTACTTTACAGAAACGAAAAATTCTGCTCTGCTATATTTTAAAAAGCAAAAAATCTAAAATGGTTTCTTAAAAATTACTTTACAGAAACGAAAAATTCTGCTCTGCTATATTTTAAAAAGCAAAAAATCTAAAATGGTTTCTTAAAAATTACTTTACAGAAACGAAAAATTCTGCTCTGCTATATTTTAAAAAGCAAAAAATCTAAAATGGTTTCTTAAAAATTACTTTACAGAAACGAAAAATTCTGCTCTGCTATATTTTAAAAAGCAAAAAATCTAAAATGGTTTCTTAAAAATTACTTTACAGAAACGAAAAATTCTGCTCTGCTATATTTTAAAAAACAAAAAATCAAAAATGGTTTCTTAAGAATTACTTATCAGAAACGAAAAATTCTGCTCTGTTATATTTTAAAAAACAAAAAATCTAAAATGGTTTCTTAAAAATTACTTATCAGAAACGAAAAATTCTGCTCTGCTATATTTTAAAAAACAAAAAATCTAAAATGGTTTCTTAAAAATTACTTTACAGAAACGAAAAATTCTGCTCTGCTATATTTTAAAAAGCAAAAAATCTAAAATGGTTTCTTAAAAATTACTTTACAGAAACGAAAAATTCTGCTCTGCTATATTTTAAAAAGCAAAAAATCTAAAATGGTTTCTTAAAAATTACTTTACAGAAACGAAAAATTCTGCTCTGCTATATTTTAAAAAGCAAAAAATCTAAAATGGTTTCTTAAAAATTACTTTACAGAAACGAAAAATTCTGCTCTGCTATATTTTAAAAAGCAAAAAATCTAAAATGGTTTCTTAAAAATTACTTTACAGAAACGAAAAATTCTGCTCTGCTATATTTTAAAAAGCAAAAAATCTAAAATGGTTTCTTAAAAATTACTTTACAGAAACGAAAAATTCTGCTCTGCTATATTTTAAAAAGCAAAAAATCTAAAATGGTTTCTTAAAAATTACTTTACAGAAACGAAAAATTCTGCTCTGCTATATTTTAAAAAGCAAAAAATCTAAAATGGTTTCTTAAAAATTACTTTACAGAAACGAAAAATTCTGCTCTGCTATATTTTAAAAAGCAAAAAATCTAAAATGGTTTCTTAAAAATTACTTTACAGAAACGAAAAATTCTGCTCTGCTATATTTTAAAAAGCAAAAAATCTAAAATGGTTTCTTAAAAATTACTTTACAGAAACGAAAAATTCTGCTCTGCTATATTTTAAAAAGCAAAAAATCTAAAATGGTTTCTTAAAAATTACTTTACAGAAACGAAAAATTCTGCTCTGCTATATTTTAAAAAGCAAAAAATCTAAAATGGTTTCTTAAAAATTACTTTACAGAAACGAAAAATTCTGCTCTGCTATATTTTAAAAAGCAAAAAATCTAAAATGGTTTCTTAAAAATTACTTTACAGAAACGAAAAATTCTGCTCTGCTATATTTTAAAAAGCAAAAAATCTAAAATGGTTTCTTAAAAATTACTTTACAGAAACGAAAAATTCTGCTCTGCTATATTTTAAAAAGCAAAAAATCTAAAATGGTTTCTTAAAAATTACTTTACAGAAACGAAAAATTCTGCTCTGCTATATTTTAAAAAGCAAAAAATCTAAAATGGTTTCTTAAAAATTACTTTACAGAAACGAAAAATTCTGCTCTGCTATATTTTAAAAAGCAAAAAATCTAAAATGGTTTCTTAAAAATTACTTTACAGAAACGAAAAATTCTGCTCTGCTATATTTTAAAAAACAAAAAATCAAAAATGGTTTCTTAAGAATTACTTATCAGAAACGAAAAATTCTGCTCTGTTATATTTTAAAAAACAAAAAATCTAAAATGGTTTCTTAAAAATTACTTATCAGAAACGAAAAATTCTGCTCTGCTATATTTTAAAAAACAAAAAATCTAAAATGGTTTCTTAAAAATTACTTTACAGAAACGAAAAATTCTGCTCTGCTATATTTTAAAAAGCAAAAAATCTAAAATGGTTTCTTAAAAATTACTTTACAGAAACGAAAAATTCTGCTCTGCTATATTTTAAAAAGCAAAAAATCTAAAATGGTTTCTTAAAAATTACTTTACAGAAACGAAAAATTCTGCTCTGCTATATTTTAAAAAGCAAAAAATCTAAAATGGTTTCTTAAAAATTACTTTACAGAAACGAAAAATTCTGCTCTGCTATATTTTAAAAAGCAAAAAATCTAAAATGGTTTCTTAAAAATTACTTTACAGAAACGAAAAATTCTGCTCTGCTATATTTTAAAAAGCAAAAAATCTAAAATGGTTTCTTAAAAATTACTTTACAGAAACGAAAAATTCTGCTCTGCTATATTTTAAAAAGCAAAAAATCTAAAATGGTTTCTTAAAAATTACTTTACAGAAACGAAAAATTCTGCTCTGCTATATTTTAAAAAACAAAAAATCAAAAATGGTTTCTTAAGAATTACTTATCAGAAACGAAAAATTCTGCTCTGTTATATTTTAAAAAACAAAAAATCTAAAATGGTTTCTTAAAAATTACTTATCAGAAACGAAAAATTCTGCTCTGCTATATTTTAAAAAACAAAAAATCTAAAATGGTTCCGTTAGAATTACTTACCAGAAACGAAAAAAATTCTGCCCTGCTGTATTTTACACTTGTATTAAATATATTAAATTACATTCTCAAAAGGTTAAAAAATGCAATTAACAGAGAAATAAATAATTTTTGCGTAATAAAATCTTATCTTATTTAAAAAGGGCAAACATTTTTGGTAAAAATATCAAACTGTATGATAATTACCATTCTGGTAAAAATAAACCATGTCCCTGGTTAATAAAACCAAAATCTATGAGATTTAAACCATTCATTCGATAATTTTTCCGTACATATGTTAAGGTATCCGACTAGTTTCGACTATTTTAAATAGTAATATAAATACTAATTTATTTGTCTTAATATGTTATAAAACTAGCAAAAAATTATTTTGATACTTCTTAAACGGCGATTTTCAGATAATAATAAGGGAATTTTTTCTTATACGCTAATGTAAAACATTTCTATACCCCAAAACAAAAAATCCCTTAACTTTATTAAGAAAGCTGTCAATTTTGATTCAAACTGTTATCTTAAAATTAAGTGCATATACTACTGATTAAGGAATCAAAATGTAATTAAAAAAGCAGATTCTTAAAAATGTCCGCACTCGTAATTGCGAAAACATACATAAAATCAAAAATTGTAGAAAATAATTTTAAAAACAACATAAGATATCATGTTTAAGCTGGGGTAAAATATGAAAATATCTGATTTAGACATAAATGCATTTAAAGACTTAAAATCATTAGTCTACCCAATGTTATCAACTGCTATAGCTTTGTAAAAAAATCTACTAACAAAAGTAAAGTAATTTTAGAAAGCTAAGATTACAGGAACTTTAAATTTGTATTAAGCGCAATTTCGAAAATTTTGTCAAGATCATGTATTTGCACTTAATGTTTTAACGGAAATTATGTTTTTCTAAAATGCAGTGTTTATTACCACTCATTCAGTAAAAATCACAAAACTAAAAAGTAAATTTATCCGAAAATTGGGTTTTATGGCATGCTCTAGAGTATCATGAAAAAAATCACTAAATTTTACCACCTTTATCACTTTTTATCGAGCATTATGAAACAAAATTTTATTGATAATTTTACCAAAAGCATTACCAAAGCACTTCTGTGTAAAATTCTGAGCTTATTGGTGTTCCCATAGAGCTAGACACACGGTGGTAAGTTTGACCATATTCTGGAAGTTTTGACAAGACTTTTTTCTCGGAGTAAAATTTCTAAAATTGCACAATTGGAATATTTAAAGGGCAGCTTTCGTTTACCATTAAAAATATATTTATATATTATTTTAAATAGTTAATATAGCTATAAAAATAGTTACTTGTGTAAATAGTTTATTAATTTAGCTTACTAAATTTATACTCTAAATGAATTTTAATATATTTTTTAGACCTTTCGTTTCATAAATTCTGTCCCTAAAAATATTTCTTATTTCAAAATGTCTACTTCAATTTTAATAATCTAATATATTTATTTAAACATCCGATTATTTAACGACTTTTATTACAAAATACATTCATATTCTACTTGAAATCATTTCTCAGTAAAATCTTAAAAAATATTTCGGTATCTTATTTAAAAATTCATTATTTTAATAAATATATGTTCCTCTTTCAATCGCTTTAATCTACTTTCAAAGCCAAGCGCTAATATATTCTTGCGAAATGTTCTTTATCTCTACTACTTTCTCTGTCTGAATAAAATATTTCAAATACCTTAAAATATAATTATATACACAGTTTGTTGAAATAAAACACTAATTATCCTTCGAAAGAGATAATAAATAACGTATAAAAATATTTTGTAAAGTATTCCCAAATATTCCAATGAAAATTTTCCTCAATATTCAGAAATTTATACATAATATAACATTTCAAAAGTGCTAAACATTTCTTTTTAAAATTCCTTTGTTTATAAACGAAGATTAGTAAAAGGAGAATTCACGGTGTTCTTTTAAAAAATAATATGAATTGAAGCATATTATGAAAGCCTTCATATGCTTGTATCCACGTTGCAGTGAGCAAAAAAATTAATCAGTGAAAATACTAAGAAGGAATTAAGTCAAAGAGAAAATTTGAAATATTACTTTCACTCCATAGTTTGTTGCTAACTACCTCTAGTCATAGCTATTTGAGTTAAATTCATTTTCGTTTAACAACAAAAGAGAAATTATTCTTTCTCGAAACAAAAGCATCAAGGTAATTCTAAACTAAATATTTTATTAAATTTTGATGAATTTTTAATGGTTCTCTTCGCAATCAAATCATTTCTTCCAGTTGCAGCAGATATTGTTAATTTACCTGAAATTTTGAAATTTTTTTATTTTATATTTTACTTTAACTGCTTAAAACAGTGCTTTCAAAATGTTTAAGGTAAGTTGTTTAACAATTGATTTTAATGGAAAAAAGTTATTATATATATATATAATATATATATATATAATATATATATATATATATATATATATATATATATATATATATATATATATATATATATATATATATATATATATATATATATATATATATATATATATATATATATATATATATATATATATATATATATATACAGTGGAACCCGTTTAAAAAGTTTTCCCGTGTAAAAAGTTATTTTTTAAAAAAACCAAATACCATAATGTTAAATTTACCTTTATAAGAAGTTTTTTTCCCGTCTAAGAAGTTTTCACTGGCTTCCAATTTTCACTTTTTTTTTTTTTTTTTACTTCCTGTTTAAAATGTCTTATCTAGTTTATAACTTTCTGTCACAAAACCAGATAAGTGAACTATGCAAAATTAACAAAGATCACTGACCTTCCCCTCTCATCCATTACAAAAAAGAAGGTGATTTACCAGGAACAGGTGTGAGTGAAGGAATTCGAACCCTTAGATGAACAATGAAACTGATAAGAATGTGGGGTTCACCTTAAGTGGAAAGCCTAATGACACTGCTGACCCCACCCATTCAATGACTGACGCGAGAGACACATCGAAACATTTAGCAGCGTTTCATTGAGAATTTTCTTAGTGTGAAGGTTCATTTTGATTTTATCTTAATATATCGTAGAAAAAAATTTAGATTTTTCTTGAAAATGTCCTGTAAAGGCATTAAACGTAAAGCATTATCTATTGAGGATAAAGTAAAAATTTTAAAAGCTGTTGACAGCTGTTCTTACTCTTAACAAGGGTTCAAATAGCGAAAAATTTAAATCTTCCCGTTACTACGTTAAATGGCATTATTGCTAAGAAAGACATCATCTCAAACTCTTCTTGTTCCGGTGCATCCCAGAAAATAAAAAAAAGTGAAAAGAGGAAAATACGAAAATATTGAAGAAAATCTGATGATATGGTGATAACAAGCAAGATCCGCGAACATTCCTGTCAACGGGACTCTTCTTAGAGGAAAAGCATTAGAGATTGCTGAGAAATTAAACGTTGATTTTACGCCTTCCAATGGATGGATTGATCGGATGAAAAAACGAGCTGGATTAGTTTATAAAACAATTAAAGGAGATTATAACAGCGTTGATTCACAAGAAGCTGAAGAATGGAAAGCTAAATTACCTCAACTTAATTCAGGTTATCAACCAAAGGACATTTTCAACATGGATGAATGTAGACTGTTTTTTAATCTTTTACCCGATAAAACTTATGCCTTTAAAGGTGAACGCTGTCATGGAGGAAAAAGCAGTAAAGAACGTTTGACAATTTTACTTGGGGGCCAGTATGAATGGTATAGAAAAATTACCGATTTTAGATATTGGCAAATCGAAAAAACCCCGATGCTTTCAAAATGTTAAGTCTCTGCCTTGTGATTATGACAGTAATCAAAAATCCTGGATGACAGTTGCAATTTTTGAAGCCTATTTGAAAAAGTTAGACAGTAAGATGCGGAGAGAAAAACGAAACATCATAATCTTCGTAGACAACTGTGCTGCTCATTCCAAAGAGAATAAGTACACTAACATCAGGTTGCAGTTTTTACCACCAAACTCTACTTCTGTTCTACAACCGCTGGATCAAGGAGTTAGCAAGGTATTTAAGCAGCATTGTAAAATGCGACTTGTGAAGCGAATGCTGGAAGGACTTGAAAATACAGGAGAGTTAAAAAAAGTCAATGTTTTAGAAGCGATTGAGTTTATTGTATCAGCATGGGAATTAATAACACCATCTGCGATTGCTAATTGCTTTCAAAAGGCTGGATTCTCTGACGGAGATACAACTGAAGAGTATGACTTTGAAGCAGAATATGAAATGTCAGATGAAGAAACAAATGAAAATTTTGATAATGATTGGAAGTCGCTTCAAAATAAGCTTAATTTCACTGCATCGTTTAACGAATATGTATCGGTTGACGACGAAATTTTACCTTGTGATGTGCTTACATTAGAAGATATTTGTGACGTTAAAGATGACACAGAAGAACTGAGCGAAACTGAAGAAGATATTGCTAAACTTCCTAGTTTTTCTTAAGCCAGAAAAGGGTTGGATACTTTTCGAAAATTTATTTACGGTATTGAAAATGTGTCCCCTGAAATGTTCAAATATTTACAGCAGTTGGACAATTTTCACTTAAAGGTCGGTGAGAAAAAAACAGAAACAAACTACTTTACACGATTTTTTCTCTCAAACAACTCGTCAATAATTGTAAAAATGTAAATAACTATGTATAAAATAAAAAATAAGGTAGGTAACTTTGTTTTTATTTATTAGCAGTTATTTTCATAATGAATAGTAAAATTAAATAATTATTCCATATCCTGTAATATAAGTTATACAAGTTTAAAATTTTTTAATTTGTGTGTTCTTAAACTTTACCGTTTAAGAAGTTTTCCCGTTTAATAAGTCATTTCTTTCCACTCCCTTGAAAAACTTCTTAAACGGGCTCCACTGTATATATATATGCATCTGCAAATAAAAAACTTGGAAGACTCAACTTTCTATCCAAGTATTAAAAGAATTCTTCATCCACAAATAATTCGCTGATGTTACGTTAAACTTTAGATTTCAGCATTAAAAAAATTATTGCATTTGCAAATGTTTTAGTGATGAGACTCAACATTATATCCGTTTCTTTAAAAACATTTTTCATTTATCTATGATTTTGTTCGCAAAACTCGACGTAGTATTTAAGTATTTATTATCTTTTATAAGTTAGTTTAGTAATTAAAGACATGTGAATTAAAATCACGTGAGCATATTTAAGTGCAATTATCAACAAACTGGTCACAAATTCAATTTAAAAGAAACATTAGACTAAGACCACCCATGGCTTCAAAAACACCCTGAGCCGAAATTCCAACTTTAATATAATTTCCATTACATGAACTCAAAACACAAGACTGCCGTTCCACTAGTATGCTTATCGACCATCAATGCAATTAAGTTAAAATTGAATAAATCAAACATTGATTTGGTAGTTGTAACTGTAAACATCTTGAAACTACTCTTATAATCAAAATAGGGAGGAATTAATTAAATAAAAGAACATCTTCAATCATTTAATCAAATAATGGGAGTTTTAATTTAAGCGTAATTGATTTGAAGCGAGAAGGGATTTTTAGGTTTCTGATCAAATACAATAATGAAGATAACTTGGTTTACTTTTCATTAACTTCAGTTTTGGAGAGATATTTTCATTTTCAAAATAAAGTATCTTGTTTTGATTAAGTTTATGAGGTTTTAAATTCGTTACTCGTGTAAAATTAGTTTCTGGTTCATTCCTGCGACAGAAGATTTTTAGTTAAATTATTACGAAGAATTAATACTATCGTATCCAGTTACTCAGAGGTATGTTTACCAAAATATATTAATTGTATGTATTGTTAAATTCTGAATTTTAATCAGTTTATACTGGTTTATAATTTATACCGATACATAATTTATTCGTTGTAAACACGTCTGGTATATGCAATAAAGGATATTTTTATGAAGAATCAATTCGATTGAATATATATTTAAAAAGTAAGTTTACCGAGAAATGCTAATAGGAAAGCATATTAGAAGAATATATTAAATATGATACATTTGATATATAATATATTCTTTGCAAATATGTCGGGCATATGCAATAAATGATGTTTTATGGAGAATTATTGGAATCGAATATAGTATCTCAAAAGTAAGTTTATTGAAAAATATTAACAGGAAAACATATTGAGATTTGATATGCAATATTATTGAATATTTTTGTGAAAAATTATTGTGCTTTAATATAGTTTCTCTAAAGTAAGTTTATCAATAGACGGTATGCATAATGGAAGAATATGTTAAAGAATTCGTTTATAAAAAATATAATAAATTTGTTATTTGTAATAGCCATTGGTAGATGTTATTACAAGTATATATTAATATTGAATGAATATGTAAAATATGATACATTCTGTTTGAAATATATTATTTATGAATATCGTATAAAGAATGGTTTCATGAAGAATTAATGCGATCGAATATAATTTCTCAAAAGTAAGTTTATCAAACGACGGCATGCAGAATGGAAGAATATGTTAATGAATTCCTTTATAAAAAAGAGATTAAATTTGTTATTTGTAATATGCAAACTATTATTTGTAAATATATATATGATATTTGCGTTTACAGATTGCAAAGAATTAATACGCACAAATATAGTTTCTGAAGTGCAATCTCTGAAAATATATATAGGAGGAAGACTATAAGTTAAAAGCATTGACAAAGAATGTCACGTGTTTGATTTGCAATAATTCGTTGCAAATAAAATCGATTTATTCTATAAAAGTATATTTACAAAAATGTGTTTGAACGTGTTTGAATCTATAGTTTTTGAATAAAATTTTATTAACCTATTTTAATTGAAGAAGGTAAGGAAAAAATAAAATGCATTCAATACATAATAAAATATTCGAAAATATATCTAATTTTTATATATCTAATTTATAATATATCTAATTTATAGTACAATAGTGGACAAACATAATTTCGAAGATTATATGCTTAAATTAAAGAATCGTTTGAGATGCCTTTATTTGTAGCTGATCTCGAAACCAAGGTTTGGCAACTCGTTTTGATACACATAACCTTTTTCAGATGGAAAAAAAAGGCTTATGAATTTTGAATGCTCAAAGTTGAATTTGTTTATTCAGTTTCAGACAGTTATCCTCAAAAAAAAAAATTCTTCTTACAATTCTTTGCAAATGTCACGTGAAAACGCGAATAAATGCAATAAAGAAAAGAAATAAAATATATCCTAGTAATAGAATGTAATACAGAGTTTTCAATAAAATTAAACGTGTAAATAAAGCTTGTATCGTTGCAAAATTAATCTAGTTTTCTTTATAACTAGCAAAATTATTGGACGAAAATGATTTTTTACGGATACTATTATCAAAAGTCAGACAAAACTTTACCTCAAATCCAAACAAATCACATAAATAAATTTTTTTCAAGAGTTTATTCTCTTAAAAATAACTTACAGAAACAATTGTTCCACTTTAATTGTTGAAAGATAATCAACAATTAATGAAAGATCGGAGAAAAGTCTTAATATGTTTTGGATTAGAATTATAAAAGTTGCGGTCCATTTTAAATGTTTGTGGTTTGTATATAAGATTTGTGTTACCATGATATTAATATTTGTGGTGCTGTTGCAAATATATTTTCTGGCGAACTTTTTATGGATTAGTGGTGCTCTTCAGAGAAAAATGAAGCAGACTTCAAACTTTATACATTAAAAATATTTTTTTATCTAAGGCCAATGTACATTTTTTAATTGCATTTTTAAAATTTGTGGGGCAATAAGAATATTTGTGATATTATTATAAAATTCAAACTGCTTTTATGCATAATATTTGAGATGCAATTTTCTTGGCGTTTAAGCAAGAGTTGATACTGCAATAGCGAAGCACTTCAGATGCTATAAATATTTCATTTTAAGACAGATGCAAATGTATTGTAATGTTATAATTTAATATTGCAATGTATAAAATAAACGGTGCATTTAAATAATTATGAGACAATTTGAATGTCTGTGATAATTTTTCAAAAATGTTCATGAAGCCATCAAAATTTTTCATGAGGTTCATCATAAACTAGTTCATCATAAAATTTCATGTGACAAAAGTTAAGCACTTGGCATGTTGCACACTGTGGTATGAATTCCAGAGGGACATTCATTATTAGAGTCTGCAACATGTTCATTATTAGAGTAATAACAACTTTCTTATCTCCCTTGCAACAGCAAAAAACGTTTCAAAAGCAACAACAGGAGAGAAATTTGAAAAAAAATTTCCTCCTATTGGTAATTTTTACCTTCTAAATGCCTATAAGCAATCGTTAGCAAATAACATCATTTTCACTGTATGCCACAAATTATCATCTTCTGCTAACATTATCCTTTTTTTACATATAAACCTTTTTAGCAAACGAAACTAAGGGAAAAAATATACTTGAGGGCAGTGATGGGCATCATTCAAGAAAATTTTATTCATGACTAAATTTATTCAGAATAAATTTATTCTGAATGATTATTCACATGAAAATTTAGTCATTATTCATCATTCATTATGCAAATGTATAAAAAATTTTGAATAATGATTGATGAATAAATTCATTAGTCATGACTAATTTTTCTGAATAAAATTTTGAATAACCAGCGAAAAATGCAATTCGCGATCGCAACGAACTATAGGGGGCGTTGTTGTATGTGCCGAATCCCTGCGATTTCAATATGAACAATCATTCAGTTACACTGGAGACGTCTTTAATGTAGCATTGTAACGATCCATCTTTATTGTGGCTGATTAAATTTAAAAAAGAAAAATGCTTGTTTTCTTTCTTATGCAAACGAAAACAAAATGGTATCTCCTTTTTTTTTAGAGAAGGAACATCCAGAACACATCGGAAAAATATGTGTAAATAAAGAGAAAAATATAGGTATATTCTTATAAAAGTTCAAACCTAATGCCTGAGAAATAGTTTTACTAAATTTAATGGTATAACATGAAAGGCTCATTTAAATTTTAACGTAAAATAAAGAATGCTTACGAAACAAAAACAAAACAAAAAAAGAACTATTCTTTTTTTGTCGCCATTTTTAGTGTTATGAAAATGCATCTTTGGGACTTGACTAATACTTGTTTTCTTTCTTATGCAAACGAAAACAAAATGGTACCTCCTTTTTTTTTAGAGAAGGAACATCCAGAACACATCGGAAAAATATGTGTAAATAAAGAGAAAAAAATAGGTATATTCTTATAAAAGTTCAAACCTAATGCCTGAGAAATAGCTTTACTAAATTTAATGGTACAACATGAAAGGCTCATTTAAATTTTAACGTGAAATAAAGAATGCTTGCGAAACAAAAACAAAACAAAAAAAGAACTATTCTTTTTTTGTCGCCATTTTTAGTGTTACGAAAATGCATCTTTGGGACTTGCCAAAAACAAAACAAGATGCAATTTTATTTTTTTAAGAGCAAAATATTTTATAGAGTGAAATATAACGAAAATGTACCAATGTCCATAACATGAAACTTTATCTTAGTAAAAGTCCGTTTTGGAAATGTTATTTCATTTTGAATCTTATTTATTAGAGTTCATAATGGCTATAGAATCAGGCGAGAGAAAAGTTTGTTTTGAATCTATGCTAAACTCTATATCGGCCCATTTTCCACCGAAATCCGATTGACTACTTTGATTTTAAACAAAGTGTTTCATTTTAAGATTTTTTCTTTAAAATTTTAAGTGTAGGTTGGCGGCACTTAAAAATCTGCCAAATCTGTAGCTGTGGTTAATACTTAAGTATCGAAATTTTCTTCCATACTTTTCTGAATCATATTACTTCAAATATTAGAATATGCAAGAAGTATACATAAACACATAATTTAATACCATTTAATTTTTAAAAAAAAGTATTTTGACAGCAATTTTATCAAAAAATTATAAACTCAAAAACGTAAAATAAAGAATTCTTAGGATAAAAACGATTTTAAAATTTCCTCATTTTTCAATAAAAACTTTCGTATTGTTTCTTTTTTTTAATTCTTATAGTATTTAATCAGACGTAAAAAAAACATTTTGTAGAGAACGATCATCAAGTAAGAAAAAAAATTATTTACAAGCAAATTTTTTATTATAAAAATCATAACACTTACCTGATTTATAAGTCCGGAGAATTGCAAAATGATATGTTCTTTGTTTGAAAACTTTATTCTCAAATAATATATACATAGTTTATCCCTTCATTACTTTTAGGTAACATACCACACATCAAAATTTTATAATTGTAAGATCTCGATATGAATTTTAATATGTTGCTTAAAAACAGAACAGCTGTAATCTAGTTGAAATTCTTTCAAAACTAAAAAACACTTACCAAGAAAACTATAAAAAATTTATTTATAATCAGCAAAAAATATACTTTTTCAAGTAATTCGGATTATTCTTTATTGTTGTTTTCTGAATTATGAAGATACAGAAATATATACTATTCTATGAAGAAGAAGAATATTCTATAACTATTACAGTTCTGTATGGAATTCATTGAAACACATTTATTCATTGGAATGACGAAAGCAATGTTGATTTCATTTTAACTTGTAATGAATTGAAGACAGAAAAATTATTTTACCACAATACACACATCTGTAACAGCAAGTGATCATGAAATCATGTTATGTTGTTGGTAATAGAAAGGTAAAAAATATTGAGAAGTTGTTCATCAAATGCTTGGCGTGTTCTGCTTCAATGTTTGGCATGTTCTGATTAGTTTTTTCAAGAAGTTTTACCTTTTCTTTAGGGAAATTTTGCTTCTTTTTTGATGCTAAGAAAATGGCGTCCGTCATTGCCAATGGTTATGTGGGAACTAATGTGGGAATATTTACAGTTTCCCGCTAGATGGCGAATCGAGTGTTGCGATCGCGAATCGATATGTCTTTGTCTAAAACGAGATGCAAAACATCGTTTGCTCTTAAACGTTTTATTTTAGGAATTTAACTATAAAACTAAGACAAGTATAAATATTTATTTTTATGTTATTTTAACTTACTCCAGCGTAACATACTTAGTTGTGCTAAAAAGTAAGTTTATAACAGTTAAGTTACTTAAGTTCATTTTAAAATTTTGTTCTAAAATCTATAAAACACAATTTCTTATAGTTTTTGAAAGCAAACGATAATCTTATTTTAAATTTTTAAATAAAATTTTAACTTAAAAAATTAAACACTTTTTTGCCATGTAACCATTTCTCAAAAGTATGCATTATGTTAGACAAAAGTAAATTTCCTCAACTATTATATAAATATACTTGAAAAGGATTAACGTTTTATTTGTAGTTGTCATAATCGTAGTCAGTGTATTCCGTACCCATTTTTGTTGACCAGTGAAGTTATTCAGTTATTCTTGACTAATGAATAAAGGATACGGAATAAAGCATAATGAATGATTTATTCTTTATTCAAAATATTTCTGATTAATGAATAAATCTTTATTCATTATTCAGAGTTTGAATAATTATTCATCATTCTTTATTCATTATTCTGAATGACAAATGCCCATCTCTGCTTGAGGGTGCCCCTTGGCGAAATTGGCGACTTATGTTTGCCGCCATATTTGTTTGCCCGGAACGCCGTGGTAACAAGAATGGCGGCCAAAACATAATGATATTTCAATGAAACAATGGAAAATTTAAACAAAACTTTTTAAAATTGCAGTGAACACAATAGAATCAAAATTAATAAATCCAATAAAATGCATTTTGTATCGAAATAAAAATTAATGGAGTAAGCAGAGAAAGAAAAAGAAAAAAATAACTCACTTCTTCATTAAGCTTGAATATCTTCAGATGTTGGTGCACAGAATTCTCTAATTGCAGTTAAGTACTGTCTAAATTGTTTTAATAATTTCGCTATTAGCTTCATACACCCACATCCAAGTAAAAATTAAAACATCAATCATACTCAAATGACTCTCCTCAAACCTTTCTAATGGATCGTTTTATGTGATGAGCATTTGAACCTTTCACACGACAAACCCCATTCAAAGCCATCTGATCGATCTTTACGTTCAACCAGAGACATATTTTTCCCACAAACAGGACATTTATATCTATTACTAATTAAACCTTCATTCATACACCAGTCAATCACTGCTTTTTTTCCATTGTTATTCAAAGCGTACAGAAACTTAAGATTTATCTTATTTACAGTATTTATTTTTAGTACCAGAAGCAAAAGTAACCTTACCAGCCGGTATCCAAAGTAGAACTAAATCATCTCTGAAATTACATTTGAAAATTCATTTAAAAGCAACGCTAAACTCTAAACCAATCAGTATCATGATTAAAATCTAAACCAATCAGAATCCCGATTGGTTTTCAACATCGCACAGCTTGGCGATCAACCGCGTTCACAACTTGGCGAGAATCAAGGGGCACCCTCAAGTTGTCTACCCCTAAGGTACCAGTGTTATGTCTAGATTTATAAAACGAGAACTGTGACAAAGGAACAAAAAACTGCATTAAAGAGACGATTGCATCGTATTATAGCATTTAATCTTCTGTTACGATTATTGGGTACTTTTCCGTTCCATAGAAAACTGCTATTTTATTATTGACTCCATAATTGTGGAATAGTTCTAGACCAGTTCTCGTGTCTGAAAAAAAAGTTTTAATGCTGGATTAATTGGAGGAATGTAATGGAAGTTGTTTTAAATGTTTTGATTTGGGCCTAATATAGAAACCTGCTATTTCATTCTTCTCATTAGGTGAGCTCTCTTCCTATCTTAAATCTTCTGTAGGGGTAGAGAAAATGTTGAAATGGCGATAAACTTAACTGTTACTATCTAGACAAGGAAGATATTGCTCCTTTTGTATATTTTTGAGTTGAGTTGAACGACATTAAAACCAAATCGATAAGGCTAATACTTCAAAAGTTAGAGAAATTTGCTGAGTATAAAAAAAGTATTTTTGATTATACCTATTTACATATCTAAATTTTCAATCTAGTCAACCGAAGTTTTATTTCCTGTACATTTCTTACGATACATCAAATAGGATTCATACGAATTTGGCCGAACTAATAATTCAATCGTTATTAATGTTGTTATGTATAAAAGTAGAGCTTTTATACTTACACCTACCTACAACCTCTGGTATTTACAGGCAAAGTATCGCATCTTATTTATTATTTTACGATAATTTTATCGTAAAATAATAAATAAGATGCGATACTAAAACGAAAGAGAAAGATATTAAAACAAAATAAATAGTTTAGAAGTCATAAAAGCTGTAAAGTTGTTTACTAATATTTTAATAAATTATGTTTAGTTCACTAATGTTTAATTTTGTTAGCTGCTAGTTTAATTTAAGAGAAAATTCTAATTTATAATTATAGATGACAACTGCATTTCATATTACATTAGTACACCATAAAATAATAACGTAGTAACTACTGCTTTGGTATATTAGTAATAAACTTTATATTATTAGCTTGCCAAAGTGGATGAACATATTTTGTTTTTACAAGATGTAAACTAAGAAATGAAATAATTGTGGTCCTTGATTTTATTTTTTAAAAAAAACTGACTGGCTAAATGGATTAGCTGTTTAGTTAATAATAAGCTAATATATATTTTCTTTTGTTTATGATTGTTTTTCCCACTTGAAAACCTAAGGTATTAATTTTAAATCATTGAAACAAGTCCATTGAAACAATAAAAAAATAATCTTGCTTAGTTTTTGAAAAAAATGGAATTTTTATTTTACTTGCATTTGTTTTTATTTAACTATTTTATCAGTTATTTAACTGACATAAATTTTTCAAAAAAAAGCATTCTTTCTGGTACTCAATTAATGCAAAATCATGTGCTTTACATTTCATGTGAAATAAGAAACTTTCACTTACTTTCGAAAATTAATGACTGAAATTATTAAGGTATTATGGCCAAAGCTAAGTTGAGAAAGACAAACTTTTGATCCAATCATTTAAACTAGAAACAAATAGTTTAAGACGATTCCCAATTTCACACATTTTTTTTCTTCCAACTGTGAACATTTTGACTGCCTATAAGTACTAAATATATTTATCTTGTATTTGTATACTGTGCTGGTTTGATAACCTCAAATAATCCACTAATTGTCAGAAACAATATATAAGCTACTTCGGCTTAAAATAAATGAAATTAATTCCGCTCTATATGATATCTATGTTTTATTCATGAATTCTGGTTTGCATACAACAACGACAAATATAATTAAATTTGTGCTATTTTGTAAGAATTAAAACTTCTATCTAAATATATTAATATATATAACAATTAATTATTCATTAACATAGAAATAAATAATTTCTAGTTAAATATATTCATTTTTGCCCCTTAAACCGTATGAAACAAACAAAAAGTTGCGGCTTTATACACGGAGAAAAAAAGTATGTTAAACTACCGGAATATGGTGGTAAAATTTACCATGCGTCTCGCTCTATGGGAACACCAAAAAACTCGAAAATGTTTGACGAAGTGATAATGATTTCGATTAAATTTCGTGATTCTTAGATATAATAAAAGGTTTATTGGGTTAAATTTAGTTTTTCTTTTTGTATTTCTCACTAAATGCGTGGTAATAAGAAATATAATTTTGAAAATCCGTTAAACCGTTTTTGGTAAACCGTTATAGTATATATGGGAAAATTACCAAATGTTGTCTTCATTAACCAGAGCTATATATATATATATATATTATATATATATATTATATATATATTATATATATATATATTATATATATATATATATATTATATATATATATATTATATATATATTATATATATATATATATATATTTATCAGAATTACTGTACCATTGAGTACGTTAATTTTACTAGAATTCTTTCCTCCAAGTGGAGCTATTAATTTCTTATTCCTTTAAAGCAGCCTTTTATAAACTTTTTTTGAACAAACCAGAATTTTAATATTTAAGAAAAGAGAATGACTACATTACGAGAAATTCCCCCCCCCCCCTTTTTCTAACGAGGAGCCTATCATAGACAAATATTTTATGCGATAAGAAATCCAACAGTCTTATTAATAATATAAATAGAAAGGCAAAATGTAATCAAGAATACAACACAAGTTTATATTGTAAATCTTTTGCTAGGAGTCTGTTGAAATGTATTTATTTCATTTAAATGTATACTGTTTTTTTAATTCGCAATTCCTACCCAATTTTTCTCCATTCATTCCATTGGGTTTCTTTCCACTGTGGA
Source organism: Parasteatoda lunata (assembly GCA_949128135.1). NCBI lineage: Eukaryota > Metazoa > Arthropoda > Arachnida > Araneae > Theridiidae > Parasteatoda > Parasteatoda lunata. The sequence goes on from OX421977.1 coordinate 81,787,686, forward strand.
TCTTCAGGTGATGATCCCAGATCTAGAAACACAGCCTTAAAGTAAAAATGTAGAATAGTCATGAATGGGGATAAGAGATATCCTTCACAAACTTATGTAAACGAAGAATTACAATAAAAGCTGAAACGTTAAGTTTTGAAGAAGTATAAATGGAAAATATGAGATCATGTTAACAAACGAAACTTCATATTTCATTGTTTATGCTACGTTAATTTATATAATTTTTTATTCAGATTGTATGAGAAGATATTTTCTATCTCTCATTCTTTTTAAAGGTAAATTGACATTATGTGCATTTCTTTCTTTATTTACTTGTATTGAGGATGTATGCGATCTATGTGTCGTTTGAGATGACTCGGTTGTACAAAACCTCTTTCACACATGTGACACTTGTGGGGGAACTGTTTAGTGTGTTTCTGAATAACGTGCCTATTAAGATGAGAAGATGTGGTGGCCCTGTATTGACAGGTGGAGCACTTGTAGGGTCTCTGAAGTGTGTGGATTCTTATGTGTTTGTGAAGAGCTGAAGATTGGGTGAAATCTCTTCCGCATGTGGAACATCTGTAAGGTCTGATGCCGCTATGAATTCTTTCGTGACTCTCCAAGTCTCCTTTTCGAGTGAAGTCTCTTCCACACACTCCACAAGAGAAGGGTCTCTCTCCACTGTGGATTCTCAGGTGTGTCTTGAGATGTCCTTCTTGAGTGAATGTCTTGTGGCAGTGGGGACATCCGTGTCTCCTCTCACCCGTGTGAGTAACGAGGTGATTCCGGAGATTAAATGATTTGTTGGTGGAATAGACGCAGTGGGGACATCGGTGTTTTTTATCGTGTCCCTGATGGGGATGATTCCTCCTGTGTCGCTCCATGGCATCCACGGACGTGAAAAATGAACTGCAGATATCGCATGCCACACCTACTACACCTGTAAAACAAACTATTTTTTTAGCGTAAATCAAGATACAAAACATTGCAAAAATAAAAACTATTATATAGTAATTCAAACAGAATAAGTGAATGGTCTTTTGTATCAACAATCACACAATATCACTACTTTTAATTTTAAAATAATCTGGCCACTAAATAAGTTTATGGAAAAATATTTTAAACTGAATGAATGTAACTTTTAGTTCTCTTGTTAAAAAGAATAATACCTTTGTGACATCGAGTCACAAGTCTATTTTAAATTTTTCTTATGATTTTGTTAATTCTAAATACAAATCTTCAAAATTTGTTAATGTTGCTGATTCGATTCCTCTCGCCCCTTAAGGCCTGGATGCTATTAGGACATTTTCCCCCTACATTCCTTTTCCATTCTTTACAACCCCTCCCTTGCTATAATATTCCACCCTTTTTTTTCTTAGAAGGACAGCTGGTTGTCGGCTTCTTTCATGTGCACATGATGTCCACGAAACACTCAAAGTATGCATGATCTTAATTCTTCCCTTTCAATCAGAAAGTGAGAATAGAAAATTTTTATGAAAATAGATTAACTTCTCAACTCGAAAATTTAGGAAATTTAACTTTAAATTACGAACTGAAACCAGTATAAATATCTGAGCGCAGAAAAGCTCGGCAGCATTCGAATCAAGTTGACTACATTATCACGTCACTCCGCTTAACGGAGATTTCAATTTTACTCTCTCCTCACCCCCGAGGTTGGAATATGGTGTCAGCAACGCCATGGCTGATTGTCGTCACGGCCTTCATTTCAGTTTTTCAAAACTTTTGATTCTTTTTCAACAAAACCATCCACCATTTTCAACATTTTTATCTGACTCCCGCCATTATGCCCTGCCAGAATAACTTACTTGCAGCCTCCTTTCAGTGAAAGAAAATTTATGGATTCTCATATTTCTGTTTTGTTGAGACGCTGTGTCCGCCATAGATAGACACGCCTCCAGTGGTTGACGAGTGTTCTGTCATGTACCATGCCTTCCGCTCCAGATGTCCATCGCTTCAAAAGTGTACCAAAATCATAAAATAAGGTATGTGCAAAATTGTGTTCCTAAAATCTACTTCCTCAAGGAAAAGTGTGATGCTGTGCTCTATAAATCCTCAAAAATAAAGAAGTTTGTGGTGAACAACATAATAGTTTTTTTATTTGACTACACCTGAATCTCTACAATTGTGCATCAACGATAATTTTTTAGGTCCACTACAACTTCCTCGTCATGGTTATTTCATATGGGTATGTTTTTTTATTAACTTGGTTACATTATTACTGACCAGTCCTGGACTACCATTATTTTCGTATCATGAGCCCTAATTAATTCCTTTTCATAAAAAAAATTGCAAGTTGTACTCTTTGGTATTTCACTTAAATTAATGTTCATTTTATAAACTCTTTTTAGTATTTTTTCAATACCCAGCAGTTACCGGTACAAGCTTATTACAAGAAGATAAAATACACGCATAAAAAAAAGTTCTATAGAATCTTCCAAATTATTGAAAAAAATTCTTATGAAAACCCGACAAAGAAGGAGCTTTTGAGAGGATAGAAAAGATTCATAGTGCATAGGCACAGATATAGAAACCTTACAGATAATATAATTTAGGGTAAAATAGGGCGAAAACGATCATAAAAAGCTTAAGACGCATATTTCAAGAAACATAAATGGACGTATAAATCGGGCGTTAAGTTTTATAAGTAGTCAGTATTTTATTAATTAGTACTTTTTCACTGACTTTCTACACCCAGATTTCGAAACCCGTCCTTTTGCTTTAAGAATGCCACTAGAGATACACTTAAAAAGAAAATCTACAATTAAGAAATTAATATTATTAGTATAAAACTAAGTCAGCGCAAATAATGAATAGATTTACCGAAGTTTGTGGTTTAGCTTACAGTAACAAAATTAAAAGTAGTGTCAAAAAAAAAAAAAAAAAAAAAAAAAAAAAAAAACGAACTAGTCAGAATAAATTTTTATCTAATGATCGGATTTTCACCTACTAGGACTCACAATCTTAATACTTTGAAAGTGTAATCTCGAATACGCTAATAAGTAAACGCAGACGACATTTTAAAACAAGAAATCAGACATAAAAACGTATTTTCTCTGAATAAACGTACCCTTTTTCGATGAATTATAAGTTCTGATTTCTAAATTATAGAGCTTAGCCGCAATTTGGGAAATAGGATCTCAATGTTCAGGGAGGCAATTTAATGTTCGGACTCCTTAGATATTATTTTTACTTCATGCGTATTTTGCAATATCTCGATACTTCTTTAAGCAAATAAAAAATTCTTGGCATACAATTATGAAATTCAATTTTCCAGAGATAATTCTACATACAAAATGATTTTTAATAGCTATTTTTTTTTTTTAATTTTATTTAAAAATAGTCTGAAAATTTTGAATTATAAAGCATAAATTTTTTTATGTAATTTTAAAATATGTAATTGTATATAACAAAATACAACATTTGAACTAAATCGGTTGAATAGTTCTTGAGAAATCAAATTTTTATATCGGAATTCAATTTTTCAGGAAGAAATTCTTCCGATTTCGGTCAAATTTTGACATAAAGGTCACACTAGCAGTCTGGATAAAAAATATCGAATTTCAAATTTTTAAGTTATGCTTTTTTAATTTGAGAAAATTCATACTTTTTTTAGATTATTTTTTAATACTGTCACATTTACTAGTTTTTTTCAATATTTAGTGAATTCTAACAAAGGTGTGTTTTACACCCCTTAACTTGAGGGATGAAGCACACAATTGCTATTACGAATATCATAAAAAATTTTGTGATATTATAAAAAATAGTTCTTAATATTGAATTGTATAAATAAATCATTGCAGCAGAAATTTTTTGAGTAAAAAAGTAATAATAAAAAAGAGAAAAGAAGTATTTGTTCAAGAAGACAAAAAAAGTAGAATAAATATGTTTAGGATGCATTTCACTCGGTAACATTTTAAGGATATGCTGCAGGGTAAAAAAAAAGAGCATTTAGTTTATCAATAATATTGACAACTATTTTTCTAACTTAAATCTTCTAAAAAAGAAATGCACCACGACTAGATAAGAGTTTTAGACTATAACAGCATGCAATCTAAAACTCTTAATATTTAAGCATTTTATAGTTTTATACTATAAAATGCTTATATTAAGAAAAAATAATAATAATAAAATATTATAAAAAACACTATCACAGACTATTAAGACATAGATTTGATTATTTATACTTGGTTGGTTGGTTTCTGTCTCCCTTTTCAAGTTTATTCCAAGATCGGATGCATATTTTCCTCCATACCACACCAGAAGCTCTTGAAATGGTAACACATTTCTGTATGTCTTGTAATAGATTTGCTTCTTGTACTGGATTGCCACTAAATTTTGTTTCTCTTCCTTGTCAGCACAATTCACGAATCTCAGCCAATTGGAAATATCCTTTTGGAATCCCTCAATAAAATGATCCACTTTTCCTCCCTTCCATATCTAAACAAAGAGAAGTAAACATTGTTTAACAAGGTTACACAATTTAATATATTGAGCGTTACTATGTAAATATCAAATAAAAGTACTTCAGAAAAATACGTTAAAAAATATTACTTTTTAAATATAATTAAACTGTGCAAATCAAACGGTTTTTAAGCTCGAGGAGCTTTAAATAAAATATTTTAACAGCTAACAGACTTTAAAAAAATGGTAAGTACGTTCATAATAATTGAAAGGTATACTCTTATAGAAATATATATAATATTATGAGAATTATTCATATTTTTGCCCATTCGAACAATAACCATGAGTTATTAAAAGAATTGCATTTCTTTTTTAAAAGAAAAATCTTTCAATTTGATAAAAAAATGAGGCTCTAAAGTAAGTTTATCTGTGCACAATTATACATATTTTTTTATTTTAAGTGCTAAACTAAGTGCTAAGTATAAATAATAATAATTTTACTCCATCAATTAAATTTAGTGGCATTTTTTACTTCCATACCTTTAGTTTTGAATGAAATTAATAACTTTATTTAAGTTAAAATAAATATGCTCATAAAAATCTACATTGTGAATTATTGCATTTCTTCTTTAAGATAGAAAAAAAACTATAATTTGAAAAAAAGAATGAAATTTTTAAAAGTAACTAGTTTTACCATCCAAGCATAACCAGATTTTTCAGCCACTTTCTGTGTTTTAATAATTTTTCCTTTGTAAGGTCCAAAAACTGTGCCAATTGGCAATGGTATTTCAGTCCATATTCCAAGTCCTGCTTTGGGAATGCTCGATATTCCAATAGACAGAAAACTTGGAATTGTCAGCACTGCTTTATCTGGTGTATTTTTGGGAACCTATATTGCCAGTAAATGTTCCATTTTAATATGCAATTATTATCAGGAAAATTGTCTTTTATAAGAATGTGACAAACCAAAAAATAATATTTTCACTGAATAAATGTGTTTATAACGATTTATTTTGACATATTTAGAAAGGTATAAGACTTTTGATCAAAATTAAGCTTTTGAATTTTGAACATTCTCCATTCTTTAACCATATCTTCATAGAATCAAACAATAATTTGATGCTACAATGTGTTATTAAGATTTTAAATTCAACAAAGATATTAGAAAAATGTATTCATTTATCAAAACCATGCTGGGGTTATTTTTTACCATAAGAAAAACATAACTGACGCTCATTTTGTCCGACGTCAATTTCATGTGTTTAAGACTATAACTTTTCTATAACAAATATGTAAAAGAACAACCATATAAATTTTATGATCTACTTAAGGAAGCAAAAAATATTTGTTTTTAGATATTTATATTTTGAAATTTAAAATACATATGGCCATGCATTTAGGCTGACAATTATTTCTGCATTATATTTATTTCATTAAAACATACTTGTGATAGTTATATTCTAACGGAGTAACTAAGTAACTGATTTCAATGAAACAGTGAATGCTTTGATAGATTGAAAAATGTATTGTGACTTATAAAAAAATATTTCTCTCAGAACTATTTGAAATCATAAAAAAATATATTCTAACGGAGTAACTAAGTAACTGATTTCAATGAAACAGTGAATGCTTAGATAGATTGAAAAATGTATTGTGACTTATAAAAAAATATTTTTCTCAGAACTATTTAAAATCATAAAAAATATATTCTAACGGAGTAACTAAGAAACTGATTTCAATGAAACAGTGAATGCTTAGATAGATTGAAAAATGTATTGTGCCTTATAAAAAACATATTTCTCTCAGAACTATTTGAAATCATAAAAAATATATTCTAACGGAGTAACTAAGTAACTGATTTCAATGAAACAGTGAATGCTTAGATAGATTGAAAAATGTATTGTGACTTATAAAAAAAAATATTTCTCCCAGAACTATTTGAAATCATAAAAAATATATTCTAACGGAGTAACTAAGTAACTGATTTCAATGAAACAGTGAATGCTTAGATAGATTGAAAAATGTATTGTGCCTTATAAAAAACATATTTCTCTCAGAACTATTTGAAATCATAAAAAATATATTCTAACGGAGTAACTAAGAAACTGATTTCAATGAAACAGTGAATGCTTAGATAGATTGAAAAATGTATTGTGACTTATAAAAAACATATTTCTCTCAGAAATATTTGAAATCATAAAAAAAGTATTTTAAAAAAAATATTCGGCAGAAATGACAAAGTTTTTAATTCCGAAATCTGATGATCTTAGCTTAAACAATGTAAACAAAAAAAGTGTGCTTTGAATTTAATAAAAGCTATTTGAAATACCGCACATAACTTGATGCAGACTAATGACAAAAAGAAATAACGAAATTTATATGAAGTTACCTTCATTAAAATAGTTCTTAATAAATGCAATATTGTTGATAGTCGTTAATGCAAATCGCACTTATTTTTTTGCTTGTCATTAAAAAAAGTATTTGTTGTTTTGTTATAATTTTTAGAATGCATTAATTACCTGAATAAATCTATAAAATATGAGTTTTAAGGGTGTTAATTAATTTAAAGCTTAATACGAAATTTGAAGGAATTCTAGTAAATTTAATTATGGTTTAGTGTAACATTTATTAGTGACACATTAATTCTATTTTCAAATCGTTGATAAATATATATTTCACAGAGTACAGGGAATGTATAGCCTTACCCACACAACGTAGGTGTTAAACTGCTACTTTTTATTACAAATTATCACATCAACAGAAATGCTCCCAATTTCCTATTTAACGAGTTAATACTTACTCTTCTATCACATACCCAAAGCATAGGGCCGTGTTTTGGACAAGCACCTTTATAGTCACAGTCACAAAAGTCACAATCTGTACACAAAAGAAACAAATCATTAATTTTCACAATGCTCATGTATACTATGATGTTATAAATAAATTTCCACTCAGTTGTACATAATAGTAATTTAAATAGAATATAATATTTTGAAAATTAATAGTACCAAAATATAATATTATTTTTCAGGCATTAACTAAAAATCAAACAAATAATTTTTATGAAAAATATTATAACTTATTTCTTTTGTTAGTAACTGCAAGTGATGTGCTTAAGTTTCTAAAAGAAATATATAAATTACGTATCCAATATGCTCCTTAGATAACTAATGAATACAAAAAGTATGTTATTTAAATAGATCGAATATATTTTAAGGAGTTAAGTTCACTGCAGTAAATTAAATTGAATGAAAATTATCATTACTATTTTTTTTTACTTTTAAATTTATCTAGAATGTTATTAGAAAAGTAACATAAATGCTCTAAAATTACAAATAGAAGGTAAATTATAATATAACAAAGAAATAAAAGAAAGCATTTATAATTTTTCAACATTTAGCTTGTTGAAATATGGAAAAAAGGACATCGTTCTAAAATTCCAGTTTAAGTGGATTATTTCTTTAACAATGTTTTCTAAAATATTGAAACGAAAGTATATTTAGGAAAATGCTACGGTGACTTATGGTTAACTAATAACGTTTTGAAAATGCTACGGTGACTTATGGTTAACTAATAACATTTTGAAGCAAACTTAATTTTTTCATCGGAATAAATTTTAATTACCAAGCATGTATTATACGTATAAATCCAATTGTACTCAAGAAACATTGAATGCTCTTTTCAAAATCATTCTACATTTTCTTTAATCATTCTACTTTCGTAGTTTTAATTAACTTTCAAAATTGCCGATTTTTGAGGATAAAAAAGGGTTAAATATATCAATTTTTAAAATCTGATCCTAAAATTATATATTTTTCTGGTTTTATGTACTTTCAATTGAGCCAGCAATTTAAAAATTTCTAAACAAATAAAACACCTATAGAATAATGTGCATTATGTGATAATTTAATATATATTTTGAAAATAAGTTTCATACTTACACAAGAACTCATCATCACTCGAGACATCCTCTTCTTTGTAAGATTTTTTCTTCATATTCCTTTTAGGATACCGACTGGGAATTTCAATCTCTAGGGAAGAATTGAGTTGGTTGGTATTTATTATTGATTTTTTATTAGAACTTTGTAATTCGCTATTTTTTATGAGTAAAGAATTACACAAACAATAAAATCAAATAGGAAATATATATATATCAAACTAGGTAACAAAAACTTAATGATCTGGGCTTATAGGTACCAAAAACTTAATGATTTCAGATATTTTTAAACATATTTCAAACTTATACAAATCCAAAATGCCCTAGATGTGTTTTTTAGAATTAAAATCATTTGTAATGTTATCCGAAAAAGATTATTTCTTTACATGCTTTAAAAGTATTTCTTTAATTTAAAATTTTAAATGCAGCATTCGTTTAAATCATGAAACAGCTCTAGGCGACATTTAAATCGAATTATATAATTTTGTGACAAACTAAGATAATTTAATACTTTTTGCACTCATTTATGAAATACGACTAGTTAAAATAAAAATCGTATAAGATGTCTCATTCCGAAAAAAATATTGAGATCTATCGTCGACAGTGTTTATTTTTTAAATATTACTAAAAGATTATTAATATGCACTACTGAAAATTACTTCAGATAAAGATACGTGTGATGAATCGCCGATGTATCACACTTATCTTGATCAACAACAATCCTAGACTGACTAATTCTGTAAGAAACTGGCTCTTTAAAAATTGAAGACATGCTGTTATAATTGTAGTTTCTTACTGTTTGAGGGATAGATTCCGTAACAATATTTTGCAGTTCCATAAAAAGTAATAAAAAAATGTTTTCTAGTAAATATTATTAAAATTGAAGTGTAATACCTCATTAATTATCATAACTCCATTGTATTAGAGTGGAAGAAACTCTGAGAGAATTTCTTCACCATGTAGTTTACACTGTTATTACTCTTACATATACTAGTGTAAAATTTATTTCATTAGCTTACAGTCATAAACGTAAGGAGTTTTTGAGAGAAAATTATAAATAGATAAATAAAGACAATGTCCGATTTAACAAAACCGTTCTAAACAAAGTAAGTATTTAAAGCAGAAATAATGAAGATTTAATATGATATGTCTATATTTTCTACAGACGATTGCATTATCTATGAAAAGTGTAAATATACATTTTAAAAATAAATGCATATTTTTACCTTTATCTATTTCGTTTTCAAAGGCCAGATCATCTTCAGGTATCAATGGCTCCAAAGCTTTAAAATGGCGCTGAGCTCTCTCTAATAAAATCTTTGCAAATTTCTTTAAACCCATTTTTCTTGGATGGATATTTACCTCTTGCTCCGTCTGAAATGCAATGCATTTAATGATAACTAATTGATATTCTAAAGTAAAATTATATTTAGAAATATTTGCATTTTCCAAATAAATCAATTCAACAAAATAATTAAAAATTACTAAATTTCTCTCTTGGAGAATGCAAGAATACGATTTTTTTTAAAAAAGATTTTTATTTTTCAAAAATAACGGACATGGTAGGGGTTCCTAGACTATTTCAACCCATTGGTACTAAAATCTTCTTCTTTCCAAAACCGAAAACAGATCATAGGCTATATATTAAATAATTTATTAGCATGTTTTGTAGGCTAAACAATATAAAGCATAAATGACAATGTGTTTAAAAAAAACTTTATTTATGCTCACAAATTAATTAATTAAGAAAAATAAATTTAAGAGAAAAAACATAAATCACAAGAGAATTTTATGTAATTGGCAGATGGAAATGTCACTCCGATAGACTTTTTTTTTTTAATAAATACTCCACATTTAAAATCAAAATCTTCTGTCTTTGATTTCTCTTCAAATATGTAATAAGAATGGGTATGCATATTCAGTTTTAACAAATTTATCTTTCAAGGCATCAAAAACATTTTCCACTCTACAAATTAATTTTGAATTTCGTAAATATCTCATAAGAGAATAAACATTCCTCTACATTCATTTTATAAGGCGAGATCTGTAGCAAGAAGCAAACATAATCAAACCGACCTTATTCTTACTTGAAACTAAGAAACTCCCCTAAGAAGGTAATTTTTTAGAAACAGAACTTCACTTATAGAATTTTTAAGATTAATTTCGATTGACATGCATGTGTATGGAAACTCAAAATTGCTTTTATATTTTTTATAATACAATATATGCTTTTTCAGAGAGAGAGAAAAAAAGTATTTATCTATATCTCTTCGCAGTTGATAATTATTTCTATTATTACTAATTTATTATCAAAGCTAAATTACATCGGAACTTCTGTAATTGACACACTGAGAAAAAATATGATCAAAACTACTAAAATATAGTAACATTTACTGTCTTTCTGGCCTACCGGAACAATAAAAAGCACGATAGTTTTCACATAAGCTTTTTAGAAATAATTTTTGACAAAACTAACAACAAAATATGGCTTTATTATCATGCTGTTTAGTAGTAAATAGGGAAATTTTGTCATGACACCTTAGAGCATGGCATAAAAACCATTTATTCGGTTACATTTAGTTTTCAAATTTTAATTGTCACTAAATGGGTGGTAATAAAAACTACAATTTTGAAAGCCAGAACTTCCAGTAAAGTAATACCATACAATCGGATAAATTATCAAATGAATAGTTTTAATATCGTATATTTATTGTTTTTATCTGAACTATAGTTTTTTATCAGAAATTTCATTACCATACTATTATGGTAATTTAATCAGTAATTTTTTTCTCCATGTATAACACAATTTTTGGTAGAATTTTTTCACTATTAATTGAACTTAACTTTTTTACTTTTTCTTGTTGGTTTTTAAGCACTATTTTTCATGAAACCCGTAAAAGTAATTATAAAAAACATTAATATTGACAAATATTTCTTTAATGTTTTTATATTAAACAAAATTAAGTACACACTCCAACAAGAGATCATAAATAAATTAATATATAAAGTCACAGAATATTAAATTTTATTGAGCTACACTCTAATTTTTTTATTTTTTTATTTAAAAATTAAATTTGTTATAATTTAGGACTATTTGTTTCAAGTTGCTAACTATATTAGCATTTATTTCTATCTATATTTGCAGTTACTTCTGTAAAATAATACTTCTTATTAAAAGAAATCGAACTAAAAACTGTCTCACGTACTTCAAAATTTTTTTAAAAGTAAAATAGAACAAACACAGTAATTTTCTCCCCTTTATAGTAGGTATTTTTTTCAACAATTGATTTTCAAAATTTACTACTTACATTTTCTTTCAATCTTAACTTTTTCCCACTATTCTGATTAGTCTCTGAAAGAAAAAAAACACATTTCAAGAAAATCTTGCTAAATAATTTTTTCGATCGTTTAATTAGTTTTTTTTATATAAACAAAAATATATTGAAACAATTATAATTCTTACTTTTTTTATCACGCTTTTCTTTTCTCTTTTGTGATTCAGATACAGCAAAGAACTTGAAATTCGTTTTCTCGAAGCCTTTGACTGTCAAAAGAATGGAAGATAACATAATACTTTTTTTTTTTTTTTTTTTTTTTTTGCATTTATATAAATACTTGATCTTGCTTAATTTGGGTGAAAGAATTTCATTTCGAATCTGAAGTTAATTTTGTTTTGAAAGGTGCAATTTTTTATGATATTTTTAGTCTATTTTTAGTCAAAATGTACTAGTTCAAAAGTACTAAACATAACAGGGAGACACATAAATGTTGTGACACACTTCTAGGGGAGATAGGGCACATCATCATAAGGAATGAAATTCCCTTATAAGTTACACAGGTAACTGTCACCGTACATAGCTAGAAACGTTTCCCTATTCTGACCTATTCAGCAGTACTCGACGAAACATTAAACAATAAGAAACACTTCTGGCGTCATATGATACCATTATGACTTATGCAATTTTAATCCCAACGGTGCCTTTTTGTCCCCTTATGATGTTTCCCTTAGTTTGGAGCAAAATTTATTAATCTTGTATTTCTCCCCTAAAAAATAGGCTAAATATTCCCTTTAGAAGGAAAAAAAAACATAGCTAGGAAAGAGATAATAAGAATGAAAATAATCAAAACTAAATTTAATTATCATTGGTAATAAATGCAAAAGGTTTTTTTCCCCTTTTCCGCTCTTATTATGCAAAACGTAGAATGATAGTTCTAAATCAATAACACGTTCTCAAAAAACAGCGTTTGCTTAGTATTTTAAAATTCTCAGAAGCTTTCAATTTTCTGTCGTATGCTACAGATTTTGATTGTTAATTTTTAATAAGCACCAAATGACGAAATTACATTTGGCAGAATTTAAAGTTTTCCAGTTTACGACAAAAACTGAATTAGGACAATCAAAATTTATAAAATTTGCCGGTACATTATTTAAAATGATAATTAATTACTGTTTTATAAAAATTAAGAACATTTTTTTAAGTTGATAATTTTTAAAGTTTCGAAAAAATCGAACAAGAATTAACAAGAATTTAAGAGTTAACAAGAAAAAAATTTCTTTTCGGTGTTATGGTCTATGCTTCTTGTACAATTAACTTTTATCTAATGTAAAATGTGGTTAAAAATATTCCTTTCTGATAAAAAATAGGTAATTATGATAATGTATTTTAAGGTAATAAGCTTTACATACAGAAAATAATAATTAAAAGTAGAATATAAACATCATAGGTTTTTGTTATGAACAGATTTGCATTTGGCGCAAAAATTTCTTCTTTTAAAAAATACTTCTTTTGTTTTAATAAAAAAAATTAAAACATCCTTATTTGAAATTCAGAGTTATATTTTAAGGCCTTCACGTGTTAATCATGGAAATAACATAACAACTAATAATAATTTATAGCTATATTTAAAGTATAAATTTGATTAGAATTTTCTAATACAATATGTAATTGAAGAAAATTTTAGTTCTAATTTTAATGTTTTTGTTTTTCCTTAGATACGTATACTTTTCTCTCTCCAAAAAATGAAAAAAATTTAAAACTTAAGAGTACCTATTGCAAATAAAAGTAATAGCTATTGCTTAGTGATATTTAGATCAACGTCTTACCATGTTGCTGTCTTCTTGAAATACTTTTGTTGTTTCGCGGAATCTTGTTTGCTTTTAAAGAACTTTCTTTTTCTGGTTCCAGAAATTTAGGAAGTTTCGTAGCAACTCCTAAAATTAAAATTAAATGTATAAAAAGAGAATAACAAAATAGTATTTTTTATTTCATTTAAAATATGTGTATCATAAAAAAATATGTAAAAATTAAATTAGGTTTATCTTTAAAATCTTATGCTTCCATTAAAAAAATGATGATTATTAATTATATGTTAATTAATGTTTAAAAATGTGCATTTTAAGAAATGTTTGAAAAATTATCAATAGAATTGAAATACTAATCATTTTTTTCTGCACGTAGCATTTTTCTGGCAAAGTAGGTAAAGGTTTCGTGCGCGCTGATGGTTGAAGAACTGATGACAGTGAGTTCGATCCTAATGGCCGACTAAACAGTCAGCATTAGGATCGAACTCAAACAGCAAGGTACAGGTTAAATCTGTTTGTGACTATGAGTCCTCTCATCCGTTAGGATGTGAAAATGTAGAAAGAGAGGTACCAGCTCAGGCGTTGACCACGTCAATTGACCGGGATCGAAATGACATGGTTCATTCTTACTACGGCAGGAAAAGATAGACCCCTAAGAATAAGGATTGGTGCGTGACCACGGTTGGCTGATGATGTTTCCTCAACGTTATTCTATAAAAAAGAGTCCTTTAAATTGTTTTATTTCTATATTATCTATTGTAACGAATTTTTCAAATACTCCCTGGAATTGTTCAAAGCAAAATAATTTATAATTGCATTGACTTATTAAATTATTTGTTTATATTTATACTAATATTAAAGATCTTCTAGGAAGTATTTCAAAAAAATTTTAAAAAAATATTACAAAAGGAAACCAAATCGAAGAATTTTAATTTTACATCCTCGAAGACATGTTTTTTAGAAATTCAGCTACATGTTTTTTAGAGAACATTATATAAGCCTTTCGTAAATCCATTTGGTGACTTAGTGACCGTAGTTGGCGTGACAGATCACGATGCGGAAATATTTACATTCTAATCCCAAACATAACAAACGGTTCCCAATTTTTTCTTCACACATAAAATTTAAAAAAAAAGGAATATTTTATTTAATTTAAAATTCGACAACTTTCAGATAGATATTTCACAGTTACAGATAAATATTTGAACAACATAATTTTTTTCCAATTAGATAAAAAGATACAAGAAAATTACAAGTGATCTATTTTAATTAAAAATTAAGAGGATTGCTCTAATTACTTGAATTATTATTTAATTTAACTATAAATCATTTAAATTGATAAGAAAGTTTAACACATTACTATACTTTTATGGAATATCTAATTAAAAAAGATACGAGTTCTCAAAGAAATAAAACATACCTAAAGATTTTAGAACTTCCCAGTTTTTGACTACATTTGAATAGCGCTTTCTTTCGTACTCACTTAGAGATTCCCATTTACTGTTACAAGGGAATTTATTTATTCCACAAGTTTCATTCATTTTTCACGAGAATTCAATAAACCTACTATCGGCATTTAGAACAACGTTATAACAATCAGAATCAGGAACATCGCTTGCTTTCAGTTGAGATTAATTTACTTATAGCAAACGATTAAAAAAATATGCAGAAAACTTTTTTAATTCTACTTCGAAATTATTTATTACAATTAAATATGATAATAATGTTATTTTTGAAATTTTAGAATTTAAAAATAAATTAATTTTTAATTTAAAATTTAAGAAAGCTTTTTTAAAAAAAATATGTGTCAGAAAAAAAATTAACCTATTTTCTTCAAAAACTAAAGTAGCAAAAAATATCGTTTGCGTTTCATTTTCATTTGTGACGTAACTTTTTAGGAAATAATGCAGGCGATAATATTTTATCAAATCTAACTAATAAAAAGAAAATGATGAAGAAAAAGACATTATTAGAATTTTCGTTTGAAGGAAAAATAGTGTGTACGAAATCAATAACAGCAAATAAATTTAGATGGGTTTTTTTTCAATATTTGATTGACATAGTTGGAAAAAAATTCAAAGAAAAAAAATATCAAAAAAGTGATAGATTAAAGCATTTGAATAAATCGAATGATACTGAATTTTATTTGAATTTCCTTTTTTTCCAGATATAATAAGTAGAATTGTTGATAAAATCTAATATTAGTTAATAAATAGCAACGCGTATAGCTAATAAATAGCAACGCATATAGTATACAATTTGTGTTTAGGTATGGTAAATATAATGTATTCAAATCAATAAAATTGTTTAAAAAATTGCATCGTAGTAAAATTATTATTTGAACTCCCCGAATAATTTGATTATAAAGAACATATTTCTGGAAAATGAACTGTAAATTGGCTATATTTAGACTAGAATGCGAATATTACTCCTTTATTGAGGCAATTTCCGTATCGGTACTTGTTCATGCTAACAACAATCGCCAAGATTCCAGAGCAATTTTAAACTTGCAAAAAATTCCCTTCAAGTTAGTTCCCTTCAGTGATTTTATTCCAAACTTGGCGATTATTTTGGTTTAAGGGAGAATAATAAAGTAGAAATCTGTAGGGAGTATGTAGGTAAGGGAGAATGATTTATTACAATAAAGAATGATTTTTTAATGAATTTTGCTACGATTGTGATAAAGTTTATACATTTGTTTTATTTTATTCTTTTATTATTATTGTACACGTTTTAATCTTCATATTTTCATATTACAAATACAGCAGTTTTCAAAAGTTAGCCTTTTTATAATATATTACAACTTATTTTTTAAATTATCTACAACCCAATGTATTCATAAGTTGAAAAAAAAGTATCCGAATTTGATTCCATTTTGATTTATTTTAAACTACATGTATTTAGGTTTCGTAGCGCATAGAATTTCCAAAATAAATTGGAGGAAAAAAATTTTAAAAAATGACATAACGTAAGCTGCATTTTCGTTGAATTATTCAAAATCAGTCAAAGCAATTAAAATATTCCTACTCACAACGGGAATGATATTTATGGTAAACGTTGCGTTGAAATAGGAAGTAAAACGGTTAAAAAATATACTAGAAAGAGATACAGGCAAGTAAGAGAAGCGTAATGTCGAGTAAATTGCTTTTAAAGTTTTGTAATCAAAAATCTATATAAATATGAAATTTTTTTTAAATAACTATAATTCGTCAAAAACTGGTCTGGAAGCTGCTTTTTCTCCATAATTTTCAACATTTTTTAAATGCTAGTCGAGACTTTTTTCTTGTCGATATAGCAGAAATATAGCAGTCGATATAGCAGCGGGTAGAAGCAGAAATTCCAGTCATCTCCCTTCTGAGCATATTCTTTGGCTACAGGAACGATTGTTTCAAAACTATCAATAATCCTATGGAACTTTCATTAAAAACTATTGCAGCTAAATTAATTGCAATTTCAACTATTTTTTTTTTTTTTTTTTTTTTTTTTTTTTTTTTTTTGATCAAAAGAACCATTAACTCTTTATCTTGCATTCCTTGCTGTTTTTAAAATTTGAGAAATATTTTTTTTTCAGGAAAAAGGAAGGATGCATGATTGGAAGAACTATATCCATCATTTTTTCTTAAGAATCGAATATCATAATCTTCAAATCTGTAAGCAACTTCCATTCTACCTACGTAATTAAGGAGCACTGATTATTAAAAAAAAAACTTGATTAGCCTAAAGTCATTAACTCTTTTTGAGTCAGTATTGTCAAGAAGTTTCAATTTAATATCATGCTTTCTGATTTCATGGCGATTTAAAAAATTTTAAAAAATTAAGTTATAAATTAAAAAATGTGCTTAAATCATGACCACATTACCCCACCATCATGTGTCGATACTAACTCCTACGAAGACATATGTTTGCTTATACCTAATGATGATTAAATGAAGCAAAAGAGGATATTAAAATAGATTTAAAAAAAACAATAGCATTTATAACAAATTATCACCTTCAGTTATAATTCAGAAAATGAAAAACGTTAATTAAAGTGTAAATATAAAATAATTTTTAAGTTACTTTTGCAATTTTTTGAAGTATCAATATCATAGTAATTTAATCAATAAATGAAAATAATATTCAGGATGTCAAATTTAGCCCCATATTTACACTAGCCCTCTTCTACCCTATTTTGTTCTTAAATTTTATGATTTCATCTTTCTCCTAGAATATCAGCAATATATTTAATAAATGATATTTTTAATTCTTAATAAATCTTCGTTTTGGAAACTTATAGTTTCGATTCATTGCTCGAATCAAACGAAATTCTTTACTGAATTATTCATGACGAGTTATTCAAAAAGTGTTTTTATTTTCCAAACCTAACTCTTCTAATTTGCCTTATGAGCTTGATTCAATGCCAAAGTTCGGAGCTATAACATTGTATACTTGCTTTGTATGAGCAATAAAATGTATCTAAATAAACAAAGAAAATAAGAACGATAAAATGTATTTAAACAAACAAATAATATACTAGTAATATAATGCATTTAGAATGATTTTTAATATCGCATGATATCGTCACGACGACTATATATGTTAAATACTGGAAAATCTTTATATAGTTAAACATCTTAAACTCACCGGACAAAAATTAGTTACCCTAGTGCGAAAGCACCGATGAATCATTAGTTTTCGTTAGATGTTTCAGTGGTAAAGTGACGGGCTCAACTGCTTGCGCGGTGCCTCATCGTGATCAAAGGCAAGTTAGCCATCAGTGAGATATTTTGGTTTTAAGCGGAAATTGTGTGCAAATATGGGTAAGTGTAAGGATGTGACTGAGTGGCAAAAGGGAACAATTGTGTTAGACCCGTACCCATGGTCATACGGTGAATGAAATTTGCTGGATTTGTTGGTGTTTTGATGCAAACTGTTCAACGCGTCTACAAGCAGTGGTGTAATACACGTGGTCACGAAAGAAGACGTCGAAATTGTGGTTACAAAAAGACTAGTCCATCACGATCGACTAGTCACGACTAGTCAATCGAAATCGATTCCAAACCCGACAAGAATTGCTTTTAATGAATGAAGGTCCATCCCACCCTTTTAGTAAGAGAACATTGCGACGAGAGCTGCATGCAATGAACATTTGATGTCGAACACCTCGTAAGAGGCCATTTCACATAAAGCTTCGCAACTTCAGTTGTTAACTGGAGGAATGTAATATGGTCTGACGAATCACGTTATTGGCTTTATTCAAATGACGCACGGCGTCTAGTGCACCGTAGACCAGATGAAGCCTTTCATCCTGACTGTGTGCAAAGTCAGGTTCAAGCCAGTGGTGGGTCTGTCATGCTTTGTGGGTGTTTTTCTTAGTATGGATTGAGCCCACACATTGAGGTGGCCACTAACATGAACCACCATGTTTATTTGAACATTCTTCGTGATCAAGTGTTGCCTTTCAGCTAACATCTTCATGAAGAGGATGGCGTCGATACCTCTATTTTTCAAGATGACAACAGCAAAGTTTATCGGGCTGGAAAAATATGTGACTAGTTTTATGAACACTCAGACACTCAATCACATCTCGACTAAGCTGCAAAATATCTTGAGTTGAACCCCATTGAAAATTTGAGGGACATGTTGGAATAACGGGTAAAACGTTGAAATCAGCAACCTCGCAATTTGGTGGATTTGCGAGATCAAAAATGCAAAAAGGTTTTACTATTTTAATTATGTTCTCAACTGTAAATTTTTAGGAACTAAAAATGCTCGTAGAAAAAGGTTAGAATTTTTAATACTCGTCTTTATATAATAATAATTTGTCTTCCGAATTTTTAATAATTGCAACATTGGCATTAATTTCATAATACCTAAAATCTCGAAATCTTTTTAAAAGCACAGTAAATATCGTTTCAAAATTTTATAGACTGGTAATACATTAGTAACTGTAACTGTTTAAACAGTGCAACTAAAGTGAAAAAATATAGTTTAGTCCTAAATCGAAAAACAATATGTGATTGCTGAAATTATAAGGAGGTTTAGAAGTTAATAGCTCTACATATCTAGTAAATGGTTATATTTTTAGAAAAATGTATACCAGACAAGATTGTTTCAGAAAGGATTAAATAGAGAAGGAGATAAAGAACTTCAAACTCTCTTTCAATTAAACAGAATTGATATTCAAGAGGAAAGAATGGCAAAACATCGTCGTCATATCCTTATTAAAACATATACGCTATGACCACGGCATTGTAATTGTAAGTAACAAAAAGAAATGAAGATATGGTGTACTCTGTGATATGTATAGTATGTAGCTTGCTATGTGTAAAATTTATTTTTACAGTGCAGAAACATTATTTTACAGTGCACAAGTGTAAATATTATAGAAATTTTACTACTTTATTCGCCGACCGGCCTATGTAGGGGGCAGGGAACTGTCCTTGCATCAGAAAGGTTCTGGGGTCAAATCCTGGGCAAGGCATGGATGTTTCTTTCTCTCTGTGTGTTCTATGTCCTTTCTCCTTTGTGTGTGTGAATGTGACCCGCCCTATAAACGGGTTTGTGATTCAGTCAATGGTGTGGCAGAAGTCGAATTCCCGGCCATAGATGGCGCCACTGAAAAACAGGAACAATCGCACCCCCTCTGCCTAATACGACAAAAAAAAATTCTTTACTTGTTTACTATTTTTTCCAACTGCATAATTTTAGCAACCTGTTGAGCTATTAAATATAAAATTAAAAGTTGTAATTCTCTATCTAATTGTGTATACTCATATTAAATTGACTAGAATTTGGAGATGTATAAATTATTTTATATCCCATAATATCTAAAATGACAGTTGAAGATGCTGGAAGAAGAGCTAAGTTGACGCCATGGTCCATAAAAATAACATATGTCATACACCAAGACAATGACATATGAAATACGAGTAAAATCTTTGTTGTAGTTCCTCATTGGATATCATTTGATTAAAAGTTATTAAAAATTTACCATCTTAATTATGCATTGGTATTCTTAACTGTTCATTTTAAGAGCTAGAATGTTTTTAGAAGTAAGTGCGAGAACCTCAGACTCTTTATTTAATAACGTAACATGGCGCCATTTACAATGATTTGAAGAGAAGATGAAGTACACTTTAAAATATTTCACTTCACTTAATATCTAGACCAAATGCTCAAGATGGAAGGAGAGTTGTTGCCAAGGGTCTATTTAAAACATTCCGTGATGTGAATAATAGCTATGTAAATCAAATCACCTCATCAGAATTTGGAAGTCGGAATCCATTGGAAGATAGGTAGATTGCGGAGGACAGATAGTTCCAACAGCTTCGATTGAAGAATCGCTTTGCTTTTAACTTGAAATCGAATGATAAGTACAACAAACTAAGCTAAAACTTGCCGAGAGTATGTTATTTAAAGCATGTTATTCAAATCAAGTTTTTTTGTTGATTTTTCTTAAAAAAAAAAAAAAAAACAATAATAAGGAACATTCCGGGTCACTTAAAAATATTTCTATTTGGAAACGTTTTATTCTAATTTTCGAAATCAAGCTTAGATATATCTAGTGAAGAAAGCTATACCTTATTGTTCGTTCCTAATTATTCTCTTAAGTTCTTAAGTATTAAAAATATTTTATTTTTCTTATTTTTAAATTTACTCTCTTGTCTTACAAACGTAACTCAAATAAAAGGTTAACGCGTCTAATATGTATGAAAGCCTTTTAATGATAGCAGCAAAATAGTAGGGGAGAGTGGGGTCAATTGTAACATTTTTTACTTAACTATTTTTAACTAACAAAAAATCCAATATAATCCAATATATTATTAGTATTAATTGACAGACGAGTAAAGTAGGCTATCCTCTACTAGAAAAAAAAAAAACTTATTTCAAATGTTATTATATTAGTTATTAACAATTTTTGACAGTCGAGCACTTGCTACAATTGTCCCCACTTACGAGGTCAATTGTAACAGTTCATAAATTCAACTAAAACATAGTTAATTATACATATTGTCATAGCTGTGATATATTTTTTATTGATCAAAATAGTAGTGATATTTGAGGAGTAAAAGTAATAATGAACAGAACCTAAAGGGTTAAACTTTTAACTTTAAGGGATGTAAAATTTTAATTTATGCTGTGAAAGGTGACAAATAAAATAATGCACATGCAACATAATATAAATTATATGGGAAACTATTGGTGGTTCTTAAAGAGTTAAGTAATGGTTTGTAAACATAAGATTATTTATTTTCAGCTGTTACATTCGTCCCTTCACTTGTTGTTACAATCGTCCCCAAGACGGCATTTCAGCTTCATTTGTTAAAAACAGTGCTAGTTTATTAATAAAACTAATCTTTTTTTTGAAATGTTAATTAAGGTGTCCACTTACATATTCGGTTAATAGTTTTAATTTGTTTTAACAAAATTACTTTGTTACAATATTATATTCTAATACCAAAAAAAGTACTTACGTAGCGTGAAAATATGTTTTGTGATGTAACTCTTTCAAAAGTACATAAAAATGGTTGCCAGCAGGGGTGTACATGTAGATTTATTAAATACACCTTGTGCGCCACCTAGGAACCAAATCTTGAACCCGACACTCGAAATTGTTTGCTCTGTTACAATCGTACCCTGTTACAATTGACCCCACTCTCTCCTACAGTACTGCCAGCTAGCAGTACTTCAAAAAGTAAATAATTACGTTAAAAAGAGTGCATCACAAATATGAATGATCCACCAGTTCACGTGTGAGCATTTAAAGTGAATGCAAAAGCGTGCTAAATTGGATGCGTCCAGAGCAGTGTGCACAATTTTAATGGTAAAATAGGGAAGCTTAATGGGATCATTTATCGTAACATGTTTGCTGCTGAATGTCGAACACTGTCAAATACGAACGGCAGTAAACAAATGATGAGAAAATTCAAGTTGGATGCATCAATACCAAATCTAACAAAACCGAGGATAAGCAAACTCCGTGATCTCTGATAATAAAATGGCTAGTAATAGTGGAAGATTTGTGACTTTTGACAACTCTGCAGCAATTAGTGGCACGTGTGAAGAAATTGTGCTATCACTTTTTGCAATTGAAACTCATAACTACTGCAGTTTGATCTGTACTGATTTTTCTTATTTCTACTTTACCTTCTTGTTAAATGCTGCCATGTGATTCTGCTTAACTTTACTTATAACATTGAGTAGAGACATTACGTTGTATTATTGTACTTTTGATGTTATCACATTTGCGGTCCCTATTCATAATATTAAATCAGGAAAAATCAGAGTTGGGTCGACTGTTCAACATTGTTTGTAAAAATAAAACAATAATAATAAAACAATACAAATATATTCAAAGAAGTCACAGTAATAGAGGCGATAGAGCAATCCCCTTTCAATGAGTTGAATCCCAGGGATGGGTGGTGGCTACGAATACGGCTCCCTTCTCACCCCCATAGCATTGCTAAATTAGTGCTTCTTAAATTATCTGAAAAAATGTTTTTATTTTGTGTATAATTATGCGTTAGAATGTATTTTGATAAAACTAAATAATTTAAATTTAATGGCAAACAAAATTTTTAAAAATACGGTACGGGATGAAAAGAAAGATAGATGGATAAATAGCTCTGAAATACGTTTAAGAGAAACGTATAAATCCGCCATACTATCTCTGACGCCAATAATAGTCGACTAATTTTGATAATAAATTTTAATAAAAAGGGTTTCTTCTAACAAGCAAAATAATGGTAAAAATGTACTTATTAGTTTGGGCGAACTGTAAATAATCGTCAAACTTATATTTTATTTTATAACCGGTGCTGAACAGCCTACTCAACTCTGATTTTAGTTTATGACTATCAATATTCAACTTCCCAACGTTGTAATTTTGAAGCCAACCCAGAAGACAAGAGAACTCCTGGGTGAAGCATCAGAATAAACTAGCCTTAAATTCTTCATGAAACTAACCCTCATATGTATTATATGGAGAAATAAACTATGAAAATCTTCTGCGGTTAGTCCGTCAGCTAGAAAATTCTGAACCATGATCCGTCTATTACGTCTGCTAGGCGTAAGCGGAATTCGTATTAGCCACCGCTGGGATTCGAACCTGGGTCGCCTCCTTTGGGAGGCAAAGTCTCTATCTCTTGGCCTACCAAGGATCGTCATACTTTTATTGACGCCAATGATTCTTAATTTATCTTTATAATAGATACTAATTAAAATTAAAAAAAATGATATATGTACTGAAGCGCAAAATTATCTCTGTTTTACTGATTTCAGATTCGGGAGTCATTTTTTATTATTGTTGAGCATTGATTTATTGTTTATTTACTTTTTGTTTCCACCCCGTACAAAGAATGGATATTCAGTTAATTTTAAATAATTTGACTTTTATAACTTTTTTCACAGAATTACTCATGAAAATTTCGAAAGAAAATTCCGCTTTCTGTTCTCAGCAAAATATTTTATTTCGTAGGATTCTTTTTTATTAAAAAATTATACTAATTGTTTTTAAAATTTTAAAAGTTAAGAGAGTTATTAATTACATTTTTTAACTAAACAATACTTATAACTTTTAAAACTTTGTTCAAATTAACTAATTTTCATGAAAATGATTTTTTTTTTCTCCCCTCTCTAAGTACTTTATGAAGATTTAAGTAATGTAGAACATGTCCAAAAATTAGCACATTTTCTGTATATTCTAGGAAAAGATGAGATTTCATCTCCCACTAATGCATGTTAGGATACAGAACATTTAACAGTCTCAGAAATTAATTATGATTCTGCATTTCAGAATCGACAAGATTATCAGTTCTCGGCTTTTGATGGAGTAATAATGCATCCTTGACAATTATCATACCTCTCAAAAAGAAATGCATTTGTGTCACGTAAGTTGTAAGTAAGATAAGAATAATTTGAATGTGATTAAAATTTCCTCTCTATTATGTTAACGCTGGTAAAACAGTTAGAAAGCAGAGTGTTCCTTTAACTATGATCATACATGGAAATACTTTTAGTTTCTCTACAATAGCCGAAAATAAAAGCTCGTGATTTCACTTGTACTTCGTTACTTTTTAAATTTAGTTCTTTCATTTGAAGTTTTGTTACTTTTTTAAGGAAAAAGTAGAAGAATTTGTAACGAAATTTTCATAAAAATCGTCATTTTCGTTCGTTACTAAAATTTTCTAAAAAGAAGATTTTTATTCAGTTTTTTTTTTTTTAAATTAAATATTTTTTGTTTCAAATTTATTAATACAGTGTATAATATAACCTTAACAGCTTTAACAGATAGCTTTTTTTTCTATGAAAATTTTCTTGAGAATCAGATCTTTTGAAGACAAAGTCATTGCATGATGTGTTATTTATGTAGTATATGGAACAATCTTTATCTATTTTGCATATGCATATTATGAATTGATTTTTTAATTATAGATTGATTTTTAACATATAATTGAATTTTTTTAAATGAAATAATATTTTTAAATGGACCTAAAGGAATGCCTACCTTTTCATTTATTGAAATTAAAGCAGAATTTGAATTTTAAAAAAAACAGAGACATCTAAGGATAAGAGCTGGACATTTCTTAATGAAAATACCCAATTAATGCTCCTAATGCCCCTACAAAAGCAGTTGTGGCGGGCTTTAGACTTTTAACTAGACATGACTGTCAGGGGTCTTACCTCTTCTGTATGTTAAATTATTCAAAAATTATTACGAATCACTTGAGACAATGTTGACATCTTAACTTAAAGAAAGTGAATTGATCTTGTCAGGTTTTGAGTCTGGTTTAACATACTTTCAATTCTTCTTGAGTTTATTCATTTTTAATAAAATAATGTTTTTCATGCAAAACATAAAGAAATACCAACCTTTCAATCATTGAGACTTTTGACTAATTGGGCACGCACCAGCATTTAACACCGCGCCTTTGCCCCTAAAGGGGCATTTACCGGTTAATGGTTAAGGTTGGAGGACAAGACAGATATAAAAAAAAGAGGAAAAAATAGCAAATAGAAACAAAAAAGAGAAGAAAATAAAAAGAAATATAAAATTTTAAAAAAATGCAAAAATTGAAAAAAAAAGAAAAAAGAAACGATTTTTCTATTAGTTAGGGCATTTGATTAAAAAGTAACCAGAGCTTAGCAAAGTTTAGTAGTGGTTGGTGCTCAACATTGCATAAAGTTGTCATTTT
Organism: Parasteatoda lunata; assembly: GCA_949128135.1. Lineage (NCBI taxonomy): Eukaryota > Metazoa > Arthropoda > Arachnida > Araneae > Theridiidae > Parasteatoda > Parasteatoda lunata. Next base: position 81,813,286 of record OX421977.1, read on the forward strand.
TTCATGAAAATTATTTCAGGATTTCCTCGTATTCTTTTAGAAAATTAATTAGGTTGGTTGCCTTCTGTTTCAACATTGGATTCTTATAGATAGATCTCTTCCAGGCTATGAGGAGTTTTAGCTTTGGTTGTTTAAAGGGGTAGGATGTGGTAAGCGGACATTCTATCACATAAACCCACACTGTTCCTACTCCTCCACAGGTACATGTGCTGTCAGTAGCCAGGCAGAAGCGTTTTAGATACGCTTTAAAGGTAATTTATAATAGCATATTAAAGTAATTGACACCAAAAATAAATAATTTTAATATGGTTAATAGTTGGTGGTCTAATCCATAGACAATCAATTGGAGGGTTCACACAGGCTCAGCTACCATAGCGGGACAATCACTAATATACATTATTGCAGCCTGGCAATGCTCTGTAAAGAAGAGGATTAGCTGCCTATTACACTCTAGAGGTTTGAATGAGACATCTGGTAAAATTTCTCTGATTAATATTCCTGATTTCGGTTTGTGATGATGCCAGTAGTGGACTAATTTGACATTTAAGCAGAACTTGAAGTTAAGAGCAGAGGCATTTAAGAATAAAAGCTGGTCATTCCTAAATGAAAATCCCAAATATGTTCCTTATGTCTCTAGACAAGCAATTGTGACTGGCTTTAGATATGTAACTGGGCATGACTGTCTGAGGTCTCACCTCTTTCGAATCGGCGTATTCGATTCACCTGACTGTTCCTTTTGTGACTCTGGTCATTTGGGGGTCATCCGGGACTGTTGAACACTCAGACGCGTGCCCTGCACTACTGAAATTTAATTGTATAATTTGGAAAATACTAGAGAGCATGTGCACTAATGGCAGAGGCAGGGGCGCCCATATGTTTGAATTTAGGGGGGGGGGGCTCATGAAAGAAAACGACAAATAGCTTAATGAATTAAAAAAATAATGAAAGGAAATTTTATCTATTTAAATATTTTTAACTTAATTAGCTAAATAACTAATTAATTCATATTAATTTCACTTTTAATTATACATGATTAATCAAATACGCATATGTTTTATTACGCACATATTTTATGGGCGCCCATGGGCAGAGGTGCTATTGTTTATAATAGTGTGTGACGTTTGCAAAATAAATAAATATTTTTCATGCATGAAACTAAACATACTTCAATTAAAGCATACAAATTTAAAGATACTTCAACTTAATTGAACTGTGAGTAAAATAATAATAAAAAATGTCGTAAAATATGTAGGTAAAATAATACTTTTCATCATTATTTTTTTTAGCTTTTGATTTAAAGTTTTTGTTTTTAAAGAAAGTCTATGATATGGATAATATATTAAGATACTGCTGCAACCCGATTCAATAACTTTATCGTAAAATCTAATTAATTTTTTTCCACTCAAAATATTTAACCGATTAAAACAGTTTTTTTTTTCAAATTTATTCATAAAAATCGAACAGAGGTTGTAGAGAAATTTTTCTTCATAAAATAATTGGAGAAATACACTTTTGATTTCATACTTCTATTCCCTCGATGTTTAATCAAAACTTCTTGTACAAAAAAAAACTCTCCTTTTACTAAAAAAAAAAAGTCTCTCCATGAAAATTAATACTTCAGTTTTAATAGAAAAAATTAAAATACTTATGCCTTGTCCTGTTTCATTTATCAAATGTGTATTATTCTTTATAATGAATATATCCTGCATCCGCAGAAGAATAGAACAGTCATTCTGAAATCTTCAGTCTTCAGTTAAAAATCGCAAATTGTTAATTAAAATTTGAAAACTACAACATTCCAGCTCCACAAAAAGCATTAAAAAAAAGACTCTAAATTGATGTTCCCATTAATTTTTTTGTTGAAACATTATAATCACAATCACCTTATTGCAGCAATTCTATCTTCTTTCACTAAAAATAGTTTTTTTCGCGCGCATTACAATTAGCTCTTAAACTTTGCAAAAAGAAAAAAAGCTCAAAAACTAATATTTAGTTTTGAGCAATATTTTATAATTTGGTAACTATTTATAACGATGTATAATAAAGGTTTTGTCATAAATGTTTAAAAAAACATCGATAGATGTTTTGCAAGGAATAATATTATATTTTTCTATGCCTCTTTTGTTGCAAAATTATGATTGAAAAGTGTTATCAGAAAACAGTGTTTTCAATATTAGGTATTCACTACATCTAAATCAGTAACTTTTCGGTAATTTACTCAAATAATGTACTAAACTTTAGTATTAAATGAACTTTGACTTAGTTTGATTTTCTAATATAGAATTCTTTGCAGGATGCAGCTGTTTTAAAAGGTAAAAAAGTCTGTAAAAAACTTTAAAAAAAAAACTTGATTTATGCTTAAGAAAATTGGAACAAGCTATCCTTAAGAGAAATTTTTTTTTTACATAAAAGCTAAGTTCCAGGCAGAAAAACTTCATAAAACATTTATAAAGAGTTTTTTTTTTTTTCATAAAAGATGTAATTTTTATGAAGGTAAATTAACTGCAAGGGATACAGTTGTTTTCTGGTTAAATTTTTTTTTTTTATCAAAGTGGCAGTTTTTTTTAAAGTTATTATCTACTTGAACCAAAGCCACATCAGAAGGATTATTTTTTTCTTCTCAATAATGTACTCTCAATGCCTCTTAAACTTTTGTGAAGGTTTTTCTAAAGCTTTTGTACAGAATCTTTTACTTTGGATATTTTATTACAAAATTATTCTATTCATTTTAAATAGTTTGAAATTTTATTATAAGGAGTAAAAAAAATTTCTATATTTTGGTCATTTTTTGAGTACGGTGACCCCAATGTGAATAGTTTTGAAATTTGAAATGTCAATTCCAAAATTACAGACAGACTAAAAGTTTCACCTAACACTAATATCACGAAACATTTTTTTTAAAACTTTAACAGTTGTTTTATAAAAATATTTTGGAGATCGAAACTACAAAAGAATGTTAAAACTTAAATATTCGATAACATTTCTTACAAAGTAGCAAGACTAATTTAAAAATATGGTTGCTTTATAGTTTCAATTATTCCATCATCTTCCATACATCATTTATAACCGTCGTTGAACAGCAGACCCAATTTTTGGGTTTACGACTACTAATATTCAACTCCGTAGCCTTGAAATTTTGAACCCAGTCCAAAAGACAAGAAAATTTGAACCCAATCGAGTATTCGGAGAAATTTGCCTTCGTGGAGAACTTTTTAATGGAACCAACCCGCATTTGCGCTACATGGAGAGAAAAACCACGAGAACTCTATCCCATGATCCGTCTACCACTGAGGTTATTTTAGGTCAGAATTGTGGTCGGTGCAATATGGATGAGGAATTCGTACCGACCAGCCATCGCTGGGATTCCAACCCGGTTCACCTCATTGCAAGGCGAACCCTCAATCCCTTGATCCATCAAGATGTAGATGTAGTTAATTTACGTCGCACTGGAGCTGCACAATGGGCTATTGGCGACGATCTGGGAAACATCCCTGAGGATGATCCGAAGACATGCCATCACAATTTTGATCCTCTGTAGAGGGGATGGCACCCCTGCTTCGGTAGCCCAACGACCTGCACGCGAAGTCGAGCACTTTACGGTAGAACAGTTTAACGAGGACCAATACCGCACACCCTCGGTCCCTACGCAGACTGATCCAAGTGGTCACCCACACCCTTTTATCTCTCTAAATTTTTACTTTCTAATTAACTTCATCTTAACTTTTATTAATTTTAATTTACATTTTATCTATTGAAATTTTACGACTTGACGAGTGATCCAAATCATTAAAATATAAAATCAAAAAATTAAGTATTACTGTATAACAATAAGACTTATAGATAGCACAATGACGGTGTTTTTCTCATTTTATTGCTCAAAATCAATAAAATTAAAAATAACAAATGCACGGATTATCCTTAAATAAACAAAATACAAAAACACCGTTCAGAAAATGCAGGCTGAAAGTAATCACACCCCTAGTAATTATTTTACTTAGAGTTAAAATAGAAAACTTAAATTATTTACAATAATTTAGGCAGATAACTAACATGCAAGATTCACATTTAAACAACCTGAATAAACATGTATGATTTCACACACACATAAATAAACACTACACGAAATCAAGAATTATCAAGCTTTCTAATTGAACAGTGCAAATTGTTTATAGTGCAAATATGTTTCTGATGCAACTGGAATCAAAACTTTCTTTCAGGCCAATCTAAAGCTGTTGACATTTCTTGTGTCAAAAGTGGTGCAGTTGGTAGGTTGTAAACTGGGTTGTCGAATTCAGTTCTGGGGGGTGGCATGTTGTTTACAATCACAACAGACGGTTTTTCAGGTTGTGATTGAACCATGTTTGTGGTGTTAACGACAATGACTTGTTTATCTCTTCGGCAGCAACAACAGCAGCAACGGTACATGCAATAACATAAGGCAACTAGAACAACAATAGATCCGATTGGCGCTGCAATTATTGCAACCAAATTGGAACTTCCTGGTTCTGTTTCAGATTCCATACTTGGTAGTGTAATTACTTTCTCCTAAAATTAAAAAAAAATTAAGACTTATACGTTTTGTTATTTAGCTTCAGAGAATTTGTTAAAAGTAATTTAGTAAAAGTAATATTTTTGTCATTCTACGAAATTCAGTCTGCAGAAAAAAATTATGTTCGAAGATAAGGTATTAAATTTAATGTACAGAACAAGACTATGTTTATAGATTAAGTTCGGCAATGTTGCGCGTAGCTAAATGTAAAAAGCATACAAAATTTTAAGGTGTTTTTGATTTTTATTTTTGGTTGTTTTGAAGAGCTAAGTCTGATTTGAGGTTGATCTTAAGTTTGACTTCCAAAACAACGGTAAGAGAATCATCCCCCCTAGATTTATAATCAAGGTGTACGAAGGTGTTTCATTCACTCACTTGAAACTTATAGAAATAGAGATGTTTTTAGGTTAGGTTTTGATTGTTTTCTTCTATACTTCAAGAAAATTATACTTTAAGACACTTCTTGTCTAAGACTATTAGAATACGAGGCTTCCATCCCAATACTTACATCCCCACACTTACATCCCCACACTTACATCCCCACACTTACATCCCCACACTTACATCCCCACACTTACATCCCCACACTTACATCCCCACACTTACATCCCCACACTTACATCCCCACACTTACATCCCCACACTTACATCCCCACACTTACATCCCCACACTTACATCCCCACACTTACATCCCCACACTTACATCCCCACACTTACATCCCCACACTTACATCCCCACACTTACATCCCCACACTTACATCCCCACACTTACATCCCCACACTCCACACTTACATCTCCACACTTACATCTCCACACTTACATCTCCACACTTACATCTCCACACTTACATCCCAACACTTACATCCCAACACTTTCTACCTCAGGTGTAATGTTTCACGCCTGTCAACCTTAAAAACACAATTTTTTTTTATCAGGAATAATACTAATCAAAGGCATAAACGAAATAGATTGCAGAATCTAATAGTACGAGAATAACTTCTGAGTTTAAAGACAGTGTTAAGGTTAAATATGAAGCTAATCAGCATAAAGATTTGATTGAATTTGGAGTATATTAGTGCAAGTGCTGAAACCAAGAATTCTGCTACGAGCAAATATTATTACGCGTAACATAATCATAAAATTTTAAATTCATAAACTTAAGCAAGAATAAAAAAGAAACTGTAAAAAGGAAGATCACTGTGGTAGCACAGGATCCCAGAACCTGAATTTAAGGAAGTCAAATCCTTAAGCTGCTTTTGAATACAAAAACAATTTTGGATTGTTAGAGTATAATTAAAATTGTTCTTTTGATATATCCATACAACAGTAAACAGTCTTAGAGAATAAATATTCTTTTATACAGAAAGTATAAATAAATTCAATTTAATCTCAATCATTCATAAAATGGAAAAGCAATGATGATAGTGCATTACAATACTAAGTTAAAGAATATAACTGCATAAAGCACGATAAATGATTTATTACGAACATACTACAATATATAACTACATGCATAAAGAAAAGAACGAAGTATAGTAAACCGAAGTAGCAAACACAAATAATGAAAAAACGAAAGTAGATAAGTAACTTATACCATAAAATTATTCAATGCGATATCGAACATGTAAGTGCAATTTGTTTTGCCAAAAAGGTAACATGTTACGGTCGTTGAACAGCCGACCCAATTTTAAGTTTCCGACTACCAATGTTCAACTCCACAGCATTGTAATTTTGAACCCATTCCAGAAGACAAGGTAACTCCTGGATCAAGTATTGGGAGAAATTTGTCTTCGTGGAGGACTTTTTTGATGGAACTAACCTGCACTTGCGCTTCATGGAAAGACCACGAGAACTTCCCACAGTTAGTTTGAAGGTAAGGGGACTCTAACCCGGGATCCATCTACCACTTAGAGTATTTTGAGTCAGCACTATGGTCTGTGAAAGCCGGATGCGAAATTCGTATCGACTAGCCATCGCTGGGATTCGAACACTGTTCACCTTAATGGAAAGCGAACGCTTTATCCCCTGAGCCATCACTGCTCAAAGGGAAACAGTCGTAAAATCCTTTTAATTTTGTCTTAATTTGGGTCCACGTTTGGGATTCGTTTTACTCGGTTTATTTTACCTCGCCAGTCAAAGATTCTTCAATTTCAACCTACTCGTTCTTTTTCTTCAAATTTCTAATCTTTACTCCAGATTGTTCATTTTAATTATTTTTATACTTTATTTTAAACTTATAAAAGGTACTCAGTATCATGCATACTATTTTTATAGTGCAACCGTTAAGTAGTGTATTTCTTACATTCTCTTAGAGAAGAGTTCTAAAAATATAGATTAAGGGCGGTCATTATAGAAGACCTTTATTAACTCAAACAAATAGGGATTTAAATTACACTTGAAAGATCATGTAGATAAAACTATTAAGTAAAATTGTAATTTTATCCATTTTTTTTGCATTTAAAATCATGCCATAGTAAGAAACAAAAATAGATCATTTTGCCAAACGTTGAAACCTATATTCTTTTAATTTAGTGCCTTATACAGAACCGGTATAAATCAAAAATTATATTTTAAGACATTAGAACCCTCATTTCGACTGTACTTTTTGTTCTATAAATTTTAGTTTGATTTTATAACATTTTGCGTAAAAATTATATAAAACTATACTTCACTAGTACAGATGACATATTGCAAGTATGCAACTCAAAAATTGTACTTTGTACTTGCTAATAACTTCTAAACTATTGATTCTATCGATTTGATACTGAATTCATTTATTTTACCGTGAAGCAATCCGTGAATCATGCACTGCTTATTAATATAGCAGTATTAGATGCATAAATAGGTATAAAAAAAATTGCACGGCTGTACATAAAATCTTTAACATTTGAACATTTACTCATATTCACTTTATTTTGACATTCGATTCAGATTAATAATTACACATGAAACTATGCTTTTGATAGGATAGCAATGACAAACATATGTAAAAAGTGCTTTACAAAATTTGTTTTTGGATAAAACTAGAAGTTTTATTTCGAGGCATTAAAAAATTAAATTTCACTTAACGTATTTGGGTAAAAATTTAATTGAAAAATTAAAATTTGCTCCCAAATAACTTTTTGATTACCAACAATTAAAAGCCATTTACTTTTAGCTATAATTTTGAAACTAATTGTTATTTTCTTCTAAAATTTAGAATGCACACTTCTACTAATAATGCCAGTATTTTATTAAAATTTGAAAAAGATGGAATAAAAATTGCATTTTAATTTTAAACGTCCTGTGCTCCCTGAAATAGTCTTATTTCACCACAATTTTAATTCACTTAACTCTCAATAGTTTCATTATAAGAATTTAAAAGCAAACTACTAAAATCAAGGTTGTAATTAAATTCAAGATGATCTGTAAATTACAGACTTTATAGATTTAGAATAAAGAAATAATGCGGTTGTAAAATTATAAAATAAAAGTCAACACACTATAACTTCAAATAATAAAAAAAGTATTTTAAGTTACTTTTTAAATAACCTTTCAGGCTATTACAATAGAGAAAGAACTTTCTAAAAAATCACCTTTTTTTTTAATGAAACAAAGCTAATATTAAAATTAATCAGTTAAATTAAAAAGAAATGTCAAAACAATATTTTTGTTTTAAATTTGCTTACATATGACAAGGATATTAATTCTTAACTGAAAATGCAATGTACTTACTAATCACTAGATTGCTTTATTAAAAATTCTACTTAGAGGGAATTCTAAAATCAAGATCTATCTACAATATAAAAGTTACGTCGAGTATACATCCCAACAAATTGCTGGTTGCATGCGAAAATGTGGAATGATTGATACGTACCAGTTAAAAAAATAGTTGTTCGTAAAAGGTTGAAAATGTCCATCCTATTACTAAAGAATGATTTAAATGGATTTGTTGAAAACATTTGATGAAGATCGTTCATAGCATTTTTTATTATTTATCCTTTGACATTGTGGGTATTGTCCTTTCGCCAAACGCTCTGTAACGTAGAGATAGCGGGTTTGAATCTCGCCGTTTTGCTAGATATATCATTGATCGATGCACTAATTTTGGATATCTGCTCTTGAAATTGATAATGATTATAAGTTGTTCTTTGATATTGAACACACAAATTTGCTTAAATTAGTTTCTTGTTTCACATACATACGCAGGTTTGTGTGAGCATTATAAGTTGGTAGGTATGAATGTGTTTTATTTACGACGCACTAAAGCTGCATAATGGGCAATCGGTGACGATCTGGAAAACATCCCTGCCGATGATCCGAAGACAGGCCATCGACATTTCGATCCTCTGCTGAATGGATGGCTCCTTTCCTTTGGTAGCACAATGACTTGCGCGCAACGTTAAGCATTTTACTGTAGAACAGTTTAACGACGACCGACACCGTGCACCCTCGGACCCCACATAGGTTGATCGAAGTGGTCACCCACGCTCTTACTGATCGCAGTCAGTGATGCTTGACTTCGGTATTCTACCTGGAACCGTGTCTTTACGATCAGTTCACTGCGAGACTTGAACATAATAAAGAAAGGCTTATAGGTTCTTGTCAAGTTGAAGAACAGACCGCTCAAGAGAGATCCTCACAGAGTTAACGATAAGCGTGCATCCAGAGAAACAGTTAAAGATTCGAACCTGCTACCTCCACGCTACAGAGTATTTGGCGGAGCACTGTGAAACCAAATACCTTGGGAAAATCAAAGGTGTCAATTCCGTTTCTCACGTGATGTTTTTCTTCTTAGGAATTGCGTTCGATTCTCGAAGCACCCCTCGATAAATACTTTGCTTAGCTTTTTTTTTAATTTTTTTTTTTATTTGTTATTTGTCTGACAATCTTTGTTATGTCTATCAGTACGATATGAAATTATACCAATTCTTTGACCAGAGTTGTGTAGTTATGTATGTAATAAAAAAATTCTACCACAGACCTAATTTTTCGGGAGAATGAAGAGTGCAAAATGGCTTAGGTTTAGCCTCAAATCGTTTTGGAAGGCTTTCTGATGTATTAATACGAACCGATATACGATTTAACCACCATAGCGTTATTAATAGAGTAAAGTCATATAATTAGTGTCACGATTCAAGTAATTATATAATAACTTATCAACTATCTGCAATTTGAAACTAAAATTATGTTCTTATCATTTCTGAGGATAGAGCGTTCACCTTCCAACGAGAGGTACAGTGTTCGAATGCCAGCGATGGCTGGTCGATACGAATTCCGCATTCGATTCGCACCGACCACATTGCTGACGTAAAGTTTCATCGGTGGTAAACATGGCATGGGTTAGAGTCCCCTTGCAATCAGGCTAACCGTGTGACTTTTTTTTTGGTTTTCCAATTCATATGTAATGCAAATGTGGGTAAGACCCATCAGAAAGTCCTCCAAGAAGGCAAAGTTCACTCAATACTTGATCCAGAAGTTTCCTTGCGTGGAAAATATTAGGTTCAAAATTACAAGGCTGCGGAGTTGAACATTAGTAGTCGTGAACTGAAACTTGGCTATTAAACGATGGTTATAAAAAAAACGGATCAGTATTTACTCTTGCCAATGCAACTGATATAGGTTTTCACACTAATAACGTTACATTCAGCACAATTCGGCTAATTTACGTATGGACTCTATAATAGCAACGACTTTTTTTTTTTAACATCAGAAATAATCACGGTATCAATAAATTGGACAATTACTTTCGATTGTGTTTTAACATTTTGTATTTTTCTACTTAATTTTAGAAAAAAATGCATATAAACATCAAACAATACTGTAACAACTAACAACTCAAGTTTCAAATCTGTAGTAGAAAATACACAAAAAATTTCCTACACTAATCAATAGTAATAATACTAACAAATTGGTTAATCATTTCTACACAGGTTTTTTAAAGAAAAATCTCGGTTTTCCATTTTAAAAATGTTCACGTTCCAAACTGGCCTCTCAAACTTGTCTTAGTTGCATACGTTTTTAAAAAAGAAAAAAATTGATGAGACATCAGACAATAATCACGGTAGTAATAAATCGGACAATCATTATCATAAAAGTTTAAGCGTGTTTATTTATTTATTTATTTTTTAATTGATTATAAGCGTCAAAGAATGTTATTGTATCAACTGGATATTCAAATTTATGCTAAAAAAGAAACAAAAAATTCCCTACATATGTCGTTATTTAATGCTAATAAATCGGAGAATAATTTTGGCACACGCTCAAAAAATAAGCTTTAAAACTGTTTTTTTTTTTTTCTCCATCGAAACTTTACATCTGTGCTTTAAAGTTAATAATATTGATTAAAATGATCCTACATTAGACAAGTGGTACGGTGCAATTAAATCTTTTTGAATCAAGTTTTTAAAATTCTATCGTTTGGTTAAGCTGTGAGTATAAACTTCACAATAGACTCTTTACGACGATTTTTAAATCTGTGTTTTGAAACAAATAGTAGCGAACAACTACATCCGAAAATAATCAAGGTAATTGTAAAACGAATTATCTTTTTCGTATGGGATTTATTCTGTTCAATCCAAAATGTGTGTATAAACTTCAAAATGTGCTGTTAAATACGAATTATTCGCATTTTTTCTCTAAAACCAATAGCAAATTAGACGTTCTTATGACAATTAGGATGGTACGAATAAATTTGATAATCATCATTTTGGAACAAATTTTAAAAGTTTTGCTTCTTCGATTCAGTCCTAAAACAAGTAAAAGCTTCAAAAAAGTAAACGTTCTTAAAGACTTATATACTGTTTGTCTACGATATGTACTCTGCCAGACATTCGTCTGGAGCTGTGGCGGTGACTGTGGTATAATTATTTCAAGTAGGGATGCGTGGTCCCTCTTTAGGACTGGTTTCGGCGAAAGAAAAGAAGACCTCTTCATCGAAGCCACCCTCCCCAAAATGACCTCTTCTTGTGTCCATAGCACCAGACTGCAGCAGACTTAGTGGCGGTCAGAGTACCTATCTTAGACAAACAGTACATACGCATTTTAAAATAAATAGCAACGAACGCGTATGATAACATCATTATTATCTGGATCAGGACAAATATCACGGTACTAATAAATCAAAAAAAATATTTTTGTATAGTGTAGAGCATTTAATGTTTTTCAGTTCACTCTAAAACATGTGTATAAACTTCAAAAAACTGTTATTAAACTTGATTTATTCCCATCTGTACTTTAAAACCAATAGCAAATAATTAGACTTCTTAAGACGATCGTTATGTTATAAATAAAATTGATAATCATCATTTTGGTACAAAGTTAATAGTTTTATTTTTTCAATTCAGTCCTTAAATGAGTAAAAGCTTAAAAAAAAAAGGCTCTTCAACTCATTTTGTTTACACCCGTAATTTTAACATAAATATTAACGAATAAGTCTGATGGCATCATTATTATCTACATCAGACAATGATCACGGTAATAAATAGTGAAATCATTTTGGAACAGCGTAAAACAATTTTTTTTTTCGGTTCTATCTAAAAATGTGTATAAGCTTCAGAAAATACCGTTCAATTTAACTTATTCAAATCTGTTCCACTTATTACAAGTTTAAAGATTTCATTTCTCTTCAGTTCAATTCTCAACGTGCCTATAAATTTCAAAATTGCCACTCCAACTCGACATAAGTGTTTTAAAATTAAAAAAAATGCAACAAATAAGACTTTTCTACATAAAATACTAAAAAAAAAATAATATTATTTTGAGATTTAAAAATGTTACTTTTTTAGGTTCAATTTAAAAAAAAAGTATCAGATTTAAAGAAGACTGCCATGCAATATTTTGGTATTGCATTTCAATGAAACAAGAGAACGGGAAATAAGCGAACGAAATAGCAGGAACCGATCGAATCTTTTCTCTGTTATCAATCTCCAAGTGAGTAGTACTTCTTCGACATTCTATCAAGAAATGCTGCTTTGAAGAAGAATAGCTTTTTAGCTCTCCAATATCTTTTACGAATTATTGGTTTTCGTGTTTTTTTCTGTCTTATTAAACGTCGAAATTGAAATGGATTGCTTGTAACTGTTTTTTTCCTACTACATTTACCATTCTCCGATTGGTATCCCATAATATGTGGTAAAAGGTTTGGAGTAACAGCCCTGTTAGAATAGATAGTGTGTATTGAGCTCTTTAATTCTTTTTGTGATTCGAGAATTAGTATTTTTAATACTGAACTTAGAATAATAAACTCAGATAATGCTGAACTAAAAATTTTTTTTAGTTTTTTGACAACCTGGTTTTCTATGTAGTTGTAAAGAGCTATGGAAGAGAAAGCCTTAGTTAAAAGCAATTCCGTGACAGAATTCCCGTGAAGAAGTTCCGTGACAGACATCTTCAATATTTATTAATAGAATCCTGATCAAAACTGAAAAGAACAGTTCACACATTTGAGAACAAAAAAATTAATATTTAAGGGATGAAGATTTTATTTTTTCGGTTTAATTCTTAAAACATTTGTAAGTTTAAAAAAAAGAAGAACTTCAACTCCAATTATTTGGGCTTATGGTATAAAATAATTACAAACGAATTAGACTTTTCTACAAGTATTAAAAATTCGAATTTGAATATGTAACTTTTTCAAGTATAATTTTTTAAAAAAAAAATTGGTATCAGATTCGAAGAAGGCTGTCTCGTCGTGCAACATTTTGGTATTTCATTTCAATGAAACAGGAGAACGGGAAATAAGCGAACGAAATTGTAGTAACGGATCGAATCTTTCTCTGTTATCAATCTTGATGTGAGTAGTACGCCTTCGACATTCTATCAAGAAACGCTGCTTTGAAGAAGAATAGCTTTTCATCCCTCCAATATCTTTTACGAATTATTGGTTTTCGTGTTTTTTTTTTTTTTTTTCTGTCTGATTAAACGTTGAAATCGAAATGGATTGCTAGCAACTGCCTTTTCTACTGCGTTCACCATGCTTCGATCGGTTACCTAAAAGCTGTGGTAACAAGTGAATCGGATAAAAATTTTAAACTATTAAAAATTGTATTTATTCGGTTGAATTCTAAAAACGTGCATAACTTCACAGTGGATTCTTTAACTCGAATCATTTACTTCTGTGTTATAAAAGAAAAACAGTAACGATTAAGGCATTTTTACACCAGGAAATAAAATTTGGAACTATTAAAAATATCCTTTCTCCTGTTCAATGTTCGGTGTACTATACAATTTCTGAGGAAATTATAGCGAACTGTTTTAATTAAATACAAAAATAGCTTTGAAACTGGTCACTATAACTGGTCACTATATATTTTATAGTAATAATAAAGCAGTATGATAACGCAAAACATATACATTTGTATAATGTAGTGTTACATACAATTCATGATAAAATTGTAGAGAACTCTTTAAAAGGGCGTATCATTCTTTTCGAAACTGGTCGTTCATATTTCTTATCTATCTCAATCATTATTAATTTATTATTATATTCCAGCAATAAAGCAATATGACAACACCAAATATATATATATATATATATATACTTGTATAATGTAGTCCATGATAAAATCACAGCAAACATTTTATAACTAAAATGGCTTTTTAATCCTTTTGAAACTGGTCACTCATATCTCATATATCTATCCTTATTTTAGTCATTATTTCTACTCCAGTTCAATGATAAAGCTTTGAACAATTTCCAACAATGTTCCCTGACGCAAGCTGAGAAACACAGAGAATTATTAAATATGCCTCCCTTATCTAGAAGTCCGTCATTGTTTGAGACTTCTGGGGGAACAGCGTACTTATCAGCTTTATATAACAATGGTCAGGGTCAGAAACTTAATAGGATCTGGGAAAACGGAATCGGAAACTGGACTTCATTATCTCCAGCTACGGGAAACAGTTTTCCCGAGTTTGGGAGGAAATCTTTTATTTTAATTTGTGGCTCTTTTCCTTTTATCTTTATTGTGAAGCATGGCGTTTTCTGAAGTTTAAATTTCAACTTTTAGAAACGAGAACAGTTTTAATGATGTTACCGAGTTGTTTTGTTTCTTGAGACAATGAAATAAACTTAAAATACAGTTTTGAAATTGTGAACTAAACTGCTGGTTGTTTATATCATGCTTAACTTTAGAAGTATTTTCAGTGGTGTAATCTTTTTTTTTTTTTTTAAAGTTGGATTTTTTTATTTTTTATTTGTCTAAAAATTAAGATATTTACAACAAAAGTAATAACAAAAACGCAGGAAATGAATAAAGATTGAAACATTTGTAATGTACAGTGTACAAAAAGGAAAAAAAAACAGATAATTTCATAACGTTTGGTCTAATGATTGGATTTTCACGTACTACCACTCGATCTTAATATTTTGAGCATATAATTTTAATTAAGCCAATAATTTATTGCAAACGATATTTTAAATACTTAATGGACCAATACTTAAGGAAGGAGAACGGTGGAAAGCATTTTTCCCCTTTAATGCTAATTTCACTTTTTGCTTATTTCAGTAAAAAATCGTATTTTTAAATTTTTAATTTTCAAAAACAAAAAAACATCAAATTTTCATCAATTTTTTTTAATTACTAATACAAGTAATTTAGATTGGTGTTATAATTTGTATACCTTAATGTTCAAACTTATTTTCGAAATTTAGTAAACTATATATTATATTAAATAATTACACATCAAAATTTACCATAGAGTCAATAACACAAATGCGTCGTTATTTTGAAACCGGTTCGTCTTGCAGATGTAACCGGTTTCAAGTGAACACAGCGGAACAATACTTTAAAAAATATTCGCTCATTTTCCGTAAGTTGATCTAAATAATGAGATATCATTTACAAAAAAGTCCGTACATCACCATACGCTGATATAAAATTAAATTGTGTTCAAGTTTGTTAGTGACATTAATGATTATTGAGGAAGATCATTCAAAGTAATTGAATGATTATTGAGAATAATAATTATTAAAGATTTTAATAAGTTTATTGTAATCAAGGGGAAAGCTTTACCTGAATGACGATTTTTCCACGAATTGACACCTCCACGTAGAAGTGAACTCTCTAATCAATCGTCTTCCTTAGATGGATTATTAATACATTCTGAAAACAGATTTAAAAAATGGCGTTATTATAACCATTCATACTTTCGAGCTTACATGTTAAGACAAAATTTAATATTTAAAAAAATTTCTATTATTATTTCGATATATGAGCGTTTTTAGAAAATTTGATGTCTATTATTTTATATTAAACCGATATAAGGTTATTTCTATGGCGCAAGAAAATTATAAATACTTCACAAATCTTCTTCAAGATGTCATAAAATACAAGTACAGAATTAAGTAAGCTAGAGAAGGAAATGCAAAACAACGATTTCGTGACATAAGCTTGGTGAGTCGTGTATTTATTCAGGTTATAGGTAGCAAAATATGTGAAAGCGTATTGAGAAAGAATAAAACTTTCACTTTTGAAGTTTTTATAGCCCTAAAATTGAAAAGCAGATTTCTAGTTTTCTACGCTTCTCATTTTTTGGAAGAACACGTAAGAAAGTTATAATTCTCAGTTACATTTGCAGTTATAATGATTAGAAGATATCAATAATGAGTTTAGATTTTAAACTTTAAATTTATTATGTTTTAAAATTAATGTAATGGCGAAAACAAAAATGACTTCTATTCATATTATAAAATTTAAAAAAAAAAATTATGTCCTTTTTTTGCTAAGCAAAAGTATTATTAAAGTTGTAACTAATACAAAACAAATTAATATTCTATTCTTAGCATAAAATTTAGCTAATTTTGTTTCGCTTTAAAAGGCATAATGTATAATAAATTTAAAGAAAATTAACTTAAAATAATTTTTTTATGTTTTCTTAGCTTTAAAGCGCGTAATATTTAGTGGATTGTAAGAAAATTTGGAAAATTTCCAAGTTGTTGTTTTTTTTTTGCTTCAATAGGCGTTAATGAATAAGGGTTAAAAGAATATTTCAGTAAACTGTGATAATTAGTAAGTTAGCTGTATAGTTTATATGTTGACTCTATAAAATGAAAAATAATTTGCTGAATGTTTTAATCTAATTAATATTTAATGGGTTAAAAGAATTCTCTTATAACCGATACTTTACTGATCATTTAAAGTTTCAACTTTACGTATTAAGAAAGAAGTATGTAAGATCTACAGTTTTGTCTGAAAGGAGAACAAGGGTGAATATTTGAAAATATTCAAACTACGAAGAAAAGTTTACTGTGATATTTCAGAAAACTGTGGTAATTAGTAAGTCAGCTTTATATTTTCTATGTTAACGCTAGGAAATAATAACTATTGGGTTAAATGTTCTAATCTAATCAATATTTATTGGGTTAAAAGAATTCTCTTATAACCGATACTTTACTGATCATTTAAAGTTTCAACTTTACGTATTAAGAAAGAAGTATGTAAGATCTACAGTTTTGTATGAAAGGAGAACAAGGGTGAATATTTGAAAACATTAACATTAACAAACATTAAATACAAACATGAAACTTAAATTTGTCACTTAATTCCTTAATCCAATGAAATCTATGTTAAATAAGCCTCTTCTCCAGGATATCTCAATTTGTGAGAAAATGTGTCTGTTAAAACCTTCATCTACTAAGCTCTTAAATTATCTCACAAAAAATGTTTTTACTAAATAAAAGCCAATTTCCAACTGAGTGAAAATTTTCCAAGCTACATTTTTTATTGCGTAACTTAAATTGTATCTTTAGGTACTTTAAGAAAACTTATAAGTCACTAACTATCATTTTAACTATTCGAGTCTCAGCTTTCACACTTTTGCAATTTAATTTCTTGCCAAAAAAGAGAGTTCCCTAAGGTTGGCTTATTGTTACCAAATGAAATAAGTACCTTGTACTGCTCTGAAGATACTCAAAGATTGTTACTTAGTACCTTCCCCACGAAAATCTCAGAAATTTAAAGATTTGGCAAAACAAATTTAGGTATAGTTAAATAAACTATAAGATATATTTTCGAAAAATCTCAATTTTTTAAATTAGATCTTATGTCCTTCCTCCATTAAGGCTGTTTTTCGAAGACTCCGTCATATTATGAAATGGTGCTTTTTGCGAATAATATGCTCTTTTTATAACTGCTATGAGTTTGCAAAAGTTACTCATGACTGTTAGGTTAAGTTTAGCCCATCTAAAACCAGCGCTGTGTATGCTTAGTTTTAAAATGACGCAATATGAAGAAAATTAAAATGTTGTGAAAATGAAAAGTGTTTGTGGTCTAATTTTTTTAATATTTAAAAACTTACTCCAATGCTGCATTACTCATAAGTATCTGAGCCGTATCTCATATGCTGCAGTATCTCATAGAAATTTTCAAAAACTGAGAATAAGGCAATGATATTGATATTTTTCATTTAGGAGGGAAAATGCCGCAAAATTGGTGATTTTTAAAAAAAGTTTCATATTTTTTAAAATATTTAAGTTATTTGTCTATTCTAAAGCCCAGATAATTCTTCACGGCAAAATTATATGTATGCCTTAAGTGTTAGGCACTTAAACTAAGAGTTTTTTTTTTCCTTGGCGACAGAGCTCCGAAAACCCTCGTTAACTTCCTAAACTATGACATAAAAATATTTTTTAATCAAAACCAATGTTGTGTCAATCTGAGTAAAAATATTAAAAAATATTGTTTTATGTAGTTTAACCTTTTTTCTTGGTTACATTAAGATAACCAATAAATATCCAACATTCATTTAAACTCTTCACGTCTTAAAATTTACACTCTTAGATTTCATAAAGACATGTTCTATAAGTTTCTTTCTCAACTTGCCAAAGGCACTAGAAAGCTTTTTCTCTGAATATACTTAAAGATCGTCACCTAGTACTTGCATTTATTTAAATCTATTTAGATTAGTTTAACCTATTTGGAGTCAGTCGTTATGACAAATGGAAATTTTTAAAACGTTTTTTTTTAGATTTATTGTATTTAATAATGAACATGTAAAGCAATAAAAGATTTTCTACGAAAAAAATTAATTAGAATTTTTTAAATTGTTGTTTCCTATACTTTCCGCCAAAGTTCCCATACAGGGACCGAATGACAGAGATATCGTTACAAACTATTTATAATAAATTTTTTGAATTATTTTTTGACAATTATTGAGATGATTTACTTCTAAAGATTTTTAAATTATAGTGCAAATTATTTTTATAAATTGTGTTCAAAAAAGTTAATGAGTTACAAAGTCACAATTTTTTGATTTTGTCTATTTTTATTTTTCTATTTTTTTTTTTATATTGATTTAATTTGAATACCTCACCCCTTGTCTGTGACGCCCGAACCCAGTTCGGGCAACGAAAAAGCACCAAGTTTGGAATGCCCGACCTGAGTTCGTGCAAAAGAAAAATCGGTGCCTCAACTCCGTGAAGTCTGAACTCAATATGTAAATTACCATTTCTCCAATAGATGGCAGTACTTGTTTCTAAATTTTCAGGCGAAAAGTTTACAGTTTTGCGCCATTTTACGGTTTTTAGTAGTTTTACTGTTCAAAAGAATCTGAGGGACATGGAATTCATGACAGTTAATAGAAATAACAATATATTTTTGTATTAATTTATATTTGTCATGAAAATTATGTCTAATATAAATAAATTATTTGACTTATTTTGCTATAATTTGTGCAAAAATTACTGCAATCCTAATCCTTTAACATTTCCTTGGCATGGGAAAACATAGAATATAGTAGTTATTACGCTTAAAATTTTGTATTTTTAAAAAAATAATCTACTATTATCTAATATTTAGATGATAATAATTAACAAAATTAAAGAGCAAATTTTCTTTTCCCCATTTTTGGCACTTTTTTTTTTTAAATACATTCCACAGACAAGGGATTAATGAATATTTTCCCTCTCACGAAAATTAATATAATTCATATTATTAATATTATATAACAAAAATTTTTATTTTTATTTTGTGATACATTAATAGAATTTAAATTAATCGATAAGGAGAGAGTATGTAAAAACAATGAGTAGTGGTTACGACAGCGGGTATTTCGGCGCATAATGGGTTTTAACAGACATTGCCCAACTTTCTATTTCCCATTCAAAATTTAAATCCATGAAAAAGTAATAAGAAAAATTAATTTGCACTTAATTTTCAAAAAAAAAAAAACAGCATTCTATTGACATTGAATCAGAAGAAATCAATAAATTATATAACACATTTTAGTACCGTAACAGCCTTGCCTAGTATCGAAAAGCGCATGTCAGGATATAGAATGCAAACTAATAAAATGACATAAAAATCTTCGATTTCCGGCATTCCAAGGTTTAGCATAACACACACGTGACGACAGTAAAAAAAAAGAGTTAAAGAAAACGCAACCTTCTCTTAGATATAAAAGAATTATTTAAAGTTCTAAAATGGTACGCATCATGCTATAAAATTACTTTTATTTCTCCGAAAATGCATGTCATTCTCAAGTTTTGATTTCGCAGTTTATGTCTATTCATTCAGAAGCATTCACTGGAAAAAATTTTCACGTGAAATTTTAAAAAATCGCCAAGGTAAGATTATTTTTTTCAAATCTAAACAAGTATTAAATAACTTAAATCCACTTAAAAATAATTATATGACCGATAAATTATAGAAATAAATCAGTTGTTTTGCACATTTTATAGCTAAACTATTACTAGGATGACCCATTAGAGTACCAAAATATTGTTTTATTTTTCAAATTGTCTACGTCAATGATTTCCCAAATGGTGTTCCGCGGAACGCTAGGGTTCCGTGGGAGAATTAAAGGGGTTCTTGAGATTTATTACTTTTTGTAGCCAGTGAGGAATATTCGTGAAAGAAAAATTCGTAGCAAGAGTAGGTATAGGAAAAGGATATTTTTTAATGATCGGTCAAAAAATCTAATTTAAGATTATTAATGATAAAACGTTAAAAAATCTTTGTTTTTCTAATTAAATAATTTAAAAATTATCTTTTATGGGTTATAACCTTCACAATAAACTTCATTTATAAAGTCGGGGTTCCGCCAAAGGAAGATTGGTTATGTTGGTAATTTTTGGTAAGGTAAATTTTGAATTATTAAGATATTCAATTGGGGGAAAAATTCGGGTGGGGGTTTCAAATCTGAATCAAGTTTTTTTTCTTCTTCTTTTTTTCTTTTTTTTTAATAAAGGACATATGAAATGTTCAAGCTTAAAAACACTTTGTTTAACGTGGAGTTAGACCATGTCATCAAGAGATTAAATCTGCATGGGAACGGATGTTCCGATGTCATCGTAAACGACAGGGGGCATAATGACATGTACAGAAGTACACAAGTAAACAGTTCATTATAAGAGAAGTACCCCTAGCGGCGTATGACCGGACATGTGTTCCAATGCAATTTTTCCAATACAATTTAACTAAAAATGTCATTTTAAGTTGCAGTTTGGAGAAAGAAAACTATTTCAAATTTGAAATAAGCGATGCGAAAGTATTGAAAACAGTTAAAAAATATCAGGCAACAGAAAATAAACAAAACAAAAAAACTGTTACCTAATATTATCTAAACATTACCTACTAGGCTGTAATGTGAAAAAATAATTTGCTGGAACAGCAGCAATGTTTCTGTATGCTAAAATTAACAAAAAGTTCTCGATATTTTGCTATCAAAATAATACACTCAGACAATCAACATAATACTTAATAGAATCATCCATCAATCAATTTAAAATTATATAATAAAAAGAATCAAATGGTTTAAAATATTACTTCAATTATGGGCATTAGCGCAATACCATTTATTTATTTTTCCATATCTAAAGAATCAAATCAATAAATGCAACCAATCAATCAACAAATTAGTTGATTGTTTGATTGTGTTGTTTGACTTTTGAATTTAAACGATTCGGAAGCAGTTAATGCACACATTCATCATATCTGGCTAGACAGCCCAGGGTGGGCCAGTGCTTCCTTTGAATTCGAAACCACTTCTCTCTACTTTTGACACTTGTTCGCCAGTTTTTCTCCTTTAGAGTAAGGAAATCAGTCTCAACTAAATCCAGCCATCTCAGTCTGGGTCTACCTCTTTTCCTGTTCGTTAGGGGTTTGTGTAATAGGATTTTCTTTAAATTTCAGTCATCATTCCTTCTGAAAATGTGAGCTGCCCAGTTCATTCGATTTATTTTTATGAATTTCACAATATCTGGCTCTCTGTAGATTTTATACAGTTCAGTGTTATATCGTCTTCTCCAGGAATTTTTTTTTTTTTTATCCCACCAAGGATGGCCCTCAAAACTAATGCAAAACTAAAAAAATTAATGCACACATTATCAATGTAAATTGCATGGAAGCCTTGATTCCACACTTAACGTATTACGCAAGTCAGTCTGCAGAATTATTAGGTAGTGTGCATATTAACAATAAAACTCCAAACTTACCGGTAGTGTACATTTATATCCACTACGTAGTATGTACACCACATTTGGAAGAACTGGAGTTCGAAGCCAGCCAGCTGAAGAGTCCCTGTGTAGTAAATGGTGACCGGTACACATTAAATAAGTTGGGTCACAAAGTCCTCCATGTTCCTATAACGAATTATACCTCTCGGGGTTTGGAATAGGAGATTGATAGTTCTCTCGTACAGGTCAAAATTACGATCTGTGGATGATGGATGGGTTTGTCGAATTCTTGGCCATAGATGACGCCAATGACAGACAAGAACAATCCCACCCTTTGCCTTCCTAACGACAACAACAGCAACTAAAATTAGTTTGATTGCTGAGCCTATTGCCTATTGTGATAGCATTCCTAATAAACTTATTTCAACTTCTCTGTTTCTTCCTGCAATCATACAGATTTTTATGGTTTCAGTCTCTTTGATTCGTTATATTTCGATATAATTTTTCTTTTTTTTTTCCTTGCTTCAATATTAATTTTCTTATTTTTTGTTCATTTTTTTATAACCGTCGTTGAACAGCCGGCCCAATTTTTGGGTTTATGACTACTAATGTTCGAATCTATTACCTTGTAGTTTGAATCCAATCCAGAAGACAAGGGAATTCCTGGATCAAGTATTGCGAGAAACTTGATTTCGTGGAGGCCTTTCTGACGGAGCTAACCCACATTTGTGTTACATTGAGAGGAAGACCACGAGGATCTCTCACGGTTAGCCTGACGGTAAAAGGACTCTAATCCGTCTACCACTGAGGATATTTCACGTCAACACTGTGGTCTGTGCAAGCCAGATGCGGATTCGTATCGACCGGCTATCACCGAGATTCGAACCCGGCTCACCTCATTGGAAAGCGAACGCTCTATCCCCTGAGCCCTGATACTTCATTTCCGAAGTAAAATTCTAAAATACGTAATTAAGGTGGTCGTTAAAAAGCATCCTCAATGTTTCGAAATTCATGGTCGTCACTCAAATTTAAATGTCTTTCTTAATAGGTAAAGTGACATATTAAAAAAAAAAAAAATTTAAATTTTTTTAATCAAAATTATTGTTATTATTATTATTATTTCAACTATTCACTAATTTACTTTTTTTGACAAATGAATAAAAGTAGTATGATATTTGACCTATTTTATTTTTATTTAAAAATTTAAATGCAAATTTCTTTCTCTTTTTCAGATTATGGTATCAAATATTTTATATGCAATCCCACTTTTCCTTGGATTATTATTTGTCTTCATTTTAGGTCTTTGCTCATTCAAGTTAAATGAACAAAATAAACTGAGAAAAATAAAAAGACAGGAACTAAGCTATCGTACTTTCATAAGTACTGAACTTTAAGTAAGAAACTCAACTGTTTATGACATTAATATCATATTTCAACAATGTATTGTGCGATACAATAATTGATTAGACTATTTAAGTTGTTTCTGTTTAGAAAAATCACCGTAACTACGAGTAAAATTTAAGATATCAAGTGTTATTTAAGCTTATACTTTCAAAATATAATTTTCAACTGTTAAAGTATGCTTTCACTATGAATATGAACTGGAAGTGAAAAATCAGTACAGGAAAGAAAATTATTAAAGCAGACTTCTATAATTAACATTTTGAAATAGTAAACAAATGACACCTATAAATTGAACACTCCAAACCACCGTGAATAATCTGCTCAGATCTTCAACGATTTATTTCTTGTGATGGATGAACTCACTCTTGATCTTCATGAAACACACCTTCCTTGATCTATATTTTGTAACGGTATCAGATAGCGCCTGAAGTTTCCTTATTTCCAATCACCATGAATATTGTGGCAGATCTTCAATAATTTTTTTTTTCTAGATGGATGAACTCACTCTTGATCTTTATTAAACAGCCTTCCTTGATCTATATTTTGTAACGGTATCAGATAGCGCCTGAAGTTTCCTTATTTCCAATCACCATGAATATTGTGGCAGATCTTCAATAATTTTTTTTTTCTAGATGGATGAACTCACTCTTGATCTTTATGAAACAGCCTTCCTTGATCTATATTTTGTAACGGTATCAGATAGCGCCTGAAGTTTCCTTATTTCCAATCACCATGAATATTGTGGCAGATCTTCAATAATTTTTTTTTCTAGATGGATGAACTCACTCTTGATCTTTATGAAACAGCCTTCCTTGATCTATATTTTGCAACAATGACAGACAGTGCCTAAAATTTCAATATTTTCAATCACCGTGAATATTGTGCTCAGATCTTCAACGATTTTTTTCTTGTGACGGATGAACTCACTCTTGATCTTCATGAAACACACCTTCCTTGATCTATATTTTGCAACGGTATCAGATAGCGCCTGAAGTTTCCTTATTTCCAATCACCATGAATATTGTGGCAGATCTTCAATATTTTTTTTTTCTAGATGGATGAACTCACTCTTGATCTTTATGAAACAGCCTTCCTTGATCTATATTTTGCAACAATAACAGACAGTGCCTAAAATTTCAATATTTTCAATCACCGTGAATATTGTGCTCAGATCTTCAACGATTTTTTTCTTGTGATGGATGAACTCACTCTTGATCTTTAAGAAACACGCCTTCCTTGATCTATATTTTGCAACAGTAACAAGTAGTGCCTAAAGTTTCAACATTTCCAATAACCGGGAATATCGTGCCCAGATCTTCAACGTATTTTTTCCTTGATAGATGATTTCACTAATGATCTTTATGAAACATAAGCATTAGCTTGAGGTATGTATTTTAAACTTTAATTAAAGTAAATACTAATGTATTTAATACATAATTAAGGAGATTGCAATTAACTATAATTTAGATGCATATAACCAAATAAAGAATTAAGGGGTGGGAATAGTTAAATAAAATTTTAATTCGAAGGGATAATATCAGCTTTAAAGCACTCAAAGCTTAAAACTTACATTTAAAAGCAAATTTCTTTCTTAGTGTTTGAAACACCGAGAAAGAAAGTATGATCAAAACTACCAGGTTATTGTAAAATTTACCGTGTTTCTAGCTCTGTGGGATTACTAAAATTCTCGATAATTTTTACCGGAGGGCATTGATAATAATTTTGAAATAATTAACAATAAAATATGGTTTTATAATAAATAATTAGTTTTGTATTTTTTATTAACTGTGGCTTAATAGAGCAAACTTTTGAATCCCGTATTTGCTGGTAAACCTGCTTTTCATATAAACGGAAAAATGACCGTTTAAATCACGGGATATTTTGGTTTTTATAACCGTGATATTTGTTTTGTTTTTTTACCAATGATTTTATTATCATAGAGAGAGGTAATTTTACTTGAAACCGGTTTATGAAGACAATTTAAAGATATAACTCGAATGAAAATTGGTTTAACGTTGAACAGTAATATCAGTATCTTGAACCACATTATGGTGGAATTTGTTTATAAGGTGTTAGTTAATATGATTTACATTACAGTTAATCATAGTATCTTGTTAATCAAGTTTAATAAAGATGATAATATGTTTCTACTTTTCATCGTATTAAGGTTGCAACAGGCTTTTACTATATAGTGCAATTCGCTCCGAAACTGTATTGCTGGTAGAATCGAATTCTATACATTGGTTTAACGTTTAACCATAACTTCAGTACCTTAAACCATAACACGCTAAAATATATGTTACTAAGGTGTTAATTAATCAGATATACATTGCAATTAAATATAGTATCATATAATCAAGTTCCAGAAATAGGATAATATGTTTCAACTTTTCATCGTATTAAGGTTGCAACAGGCTTTTACTATATAGTGCAATTGGGTATAATATAAAAAAAACACAACTACTTCCACTTCAAAAATTTTAGTAGGAATAACATATACTATCCTGCAATGCTAAATGAATGGAAGATAGTGGTTGTTGTTTAATATTTTACATGCGCTAATTTAATTTGATTTGAAAACATTGATTTTTTTTAAAATATGGATTCTATAGAATGATGTCCGTTAAGTTTAATTGGTTTGATGTCTCTCGTTGTCAGAAGAGAAAAAAAAACTTTTAATTTAATAAATAAACTGAGTTTTAAATATGTTTACTAAAAACATTAAATTACTTAGATGAAACAACAAAATCAATTATTACAAAACGAACTTTTCTTTATAATAACAATATAATCTGGCGAGCAGCTATTTAAAAGATCGAACATTCCGTTTGTTTATTTGCGGCTTGAAGTCAGGCTCGCAGAAAATGCCGTTCACGGGTTAAATTTAGTAGGAATAACACAACCTGTGACGTAGGCGATAGTATACCCAATTCGCTCCGAAGCTGTATTGCTGGTAGAATCGAATTCTATACATTGGTTTAACGTTTAACCATAACTTCAGTACCTTAAACCATAACACGCTAAAATATATGTTACTAAGGTGATAATTAATCAGATATACATTGCAATTAAATATAGTATCATATAATCAAGTTCCAGAAATAGGATAATATGTTTCAACTTTTCATCGTATTAAGGTTGCAACAGGCTTTTACTATATAGTGCAATTCGCTCCGAAACTGTATTGCTGGTAGAATCGAATTCTATACATTGGCTTAACGTTTAACCATAACTTCAGTAGCTTAAACCATAACACGCTAAAATATATGTTATTAAGGTGTTAATTAATCAGATATATATTCCAATTAAATATAGTATCATATAACCAAGTTTCAGAAATAGGATAATATGTTTTAACTTTTCATCTTATTAAGGTTGCAGCAAGCTTTTACGGTATCGTAATGCAATACGCTCCAAAACTTTTAACTCTCTGTTACTGTTTGAATAGAATTCTAAACATAGTTTATGCAATTAAACCCTAATTTTGAGCGTTTTTTTTAGTAAGCGTTTTGATATAGTTTCAGTAGTTTATATTTCAAAATCAAAATCCATCTACACTGTAAAAAAAAGCATCAGGTTTCCGGTACATTATTTTACTGTAAAATCCATCTTTATTATAAAATTTTACGAAGCTCGTTACATTTTAATTACAGAATTATTTGGTGTGAAATCCCTGAATCTCTTAAATTAAAAAAAATATTACTGTAAAAATTATGGTACAATATTTTACAGTAAAAATGTATTTGACAGTTAAATGGTTTTGAAAGTAAAATTAATTTTTCAGATTATGTTCTCGAGGATCCAATAATATTCACCGTTATTTGATCTGGAATTTTTACAGTGTACTTGGAAGTTAAAGAATGCTTTTTGATCACAAAAAAAAAAAATAGATAACATAGAAAAACAAATTAAAAAAAACGAGATTAGCCGTTAGTGTGTTCGATTTCAATAATGACTTATATTTCTCAAATAATCAGCAAGTTAAAATAATATACGTAAATGCACCTTCTTTTGAGTATTTTTTTCTTCATGGAAACATAAATCAAATGACTCTGGCTACCCTTTTCTCCAATCAAATTTATTTTAGTCAGTCAACTATTGCAATTTTGATACATGTTGAGATAGTTATATTACATAAGTTAATTTTAGCGATTTGAATTAATTTCAACTATTTAAATTTATTTCAACTATTTAAATTAGTTTCGACTAATTAAATTTATTTCAACGTTTTAAATTTATTTTATCCATTTAATTTCATTTCAACTATTTAAATAAATTTTAGGTATCTAAATTTATCTCCCCTCTTTAAATTGATTTCGACTATTAAAATTCATTTAACAATTTAAATTCATTTCTTGTATTTAAATTATTTTCAGCAATTAAAATTTATTTCAACTATTTAATTTCATTTCAATTATTTAAATTAATTTCAGCTATTTAAACTCATTGTTGATATCTAAGCTAATTTCAGCTATTTAAATTAATTTCAATTATTTAAAACAATTTCAGCTATTTAAATATAATTTCAATTATTTAAAATAGTTTCAGGCATTTAAATTAATTTCAATTATTTGAAATAATTTCAGCCATTTAAATTAATTTCAATTATTTAAAATAATTTCAGCCATTTAAATTAATTTCAATTATTTAAAATAATTTCAGCCATTTAAATTAATTTCAATTATTTAAAATAATTTCAGCCATTTAAATTAATTTCAATTATTTAAAATAATTTCAGCCATTTAAATTAATTTCAATTATTTAAAATAATTTCAGCCACTTAAATTAATTTCAATTATTTAAAATAATTTCAGCTATTTAAATTCAGTTAAAATATTTAAATTCATTTCAACTATTTAAATTAATTTCAGCTATTAAAATGTATCTCAGCTTTTTTTTAAATTAATTTCAGTTATTTAAATTAATTCCAGTTATTTAAATTTATTTCAATTGTCTAAATTCATTTCAGCTATTTGAATTAATTTCTGCTATTTAAATTCATTTCAACTATTTAAATTCATTTCAGTTGTTTAAATCCTTTTCAGATATTTAAATGCCTTTCAATTATTTAAATTATTTTCAGATAAATTCATTTAGTTTTTTTCAGCGATAAAAAACAAGTAGGTATATATAAAATATTACATTTCCTCAATAAATTAAAAACAATTTATAATTTCCTTTAATGAAACAAATATTCATGTCAACTGAAAAGTTCAATTAAGTAATAAGAGTGCTATGAACATATCATTTTAATATTAAATTGATTTCATCAACGTTATCTTTTGATAAGCTATCTTTCTCTCGTATCTGACTGTTTACAATTTTCGCTTAAAGAACAGTAATAAAATTCACAGCAAAGAATGTTAGAAAAGAAATATTTTGATGTTTTATCATGCTGATTCATTAGTCGTGAGCTTTTGACAAAGTAATTGAAATTTAGAATTGTAAAGTTCAGCTATAATGCAAGGTAAGATTTGTGTATTTACTTATTGCATATTTCAATTGATAAAAAAAGAAGCAAGTATCACTTTCTTTTTTATTATATTTTATAACCGTTGTTGAACAGCCGACTCAATTTTTGGATTTACGACTACTAATGTTCCAACTCCACAGCCTTGTAATTTTGAACCCAATCCAGAAGACAAGGAAACTCCTGGATCAAGTATTACGAGAAATTTGTCTTCGTGGAGAACTTTTTGATGGAACTAACTGGCATTTGTGTTACATGGAGAAGAAAACAACGAGAACCTCCTACGGTTAGCCTAATTGCAAGGAGTCTCTTACCCATTATCCCTCTACCATTGAGGGCATTTGACGTCAGCACTGTGGTCGACGCAAGCCGGATGCGTAATTCGTATTGAACAGCCATCGCCGTGATTCGAACCCAGTTCACCTCTTTCGAAAGCGAACGCTCTATCCCCTGAGCCAACAAGACTCTGATTGTAATAAATATATCATTTTCACTTGTATAATTTAGAACTTTTATCAAACTTTTAAAAATAATTAAAGATTTCGAATAAATTAAAAATAATAAGAAATGAGGTATGTGTGCTACAAAATGCACATTCCTAGATATTAAATGCTTACTTTTGACGATTCAGCTATCCTTAAATTTGTTTTTCATATTTTTTGACTATCTTTTCGTCATGAAGTTACATGATTGATTCAAACCTCGCCGGCCGAAGTCTCCCCGTGCAGTTAAGTGACTGACGCACGTTAAATCTGTCGAGTCGCAAAAGTCCTCCATGTTCCCATAACAAATCAAAACCTCTGGGGGTACTCGATTGGAGATCGATCGTTCTCTGATTCAGGTCAAAAATTACGTTCTGTGGATGAATGAAAGGATGCATGAATGGGTCCGCCCTATAAACGGATGTGACGAATGGTGCGGCAGAAAGTCGAATTCTTGTCCATAGATGGCGCCACTGGAAAACAAGAACAATCGCACCCCCTCTGCCTAAACAGGCATACGTCAACAAACAACAATAAATTGGACATAGTTGGAAGTGCACCATACGGAGAAGAAAATTCTAATAAATACCACCGATCTGTAGGGTTATGACATTTCTAATAAAAAAAATGGTTAATAAAACCCAAATGAACGGTGTATAAACCATTATTTTGGCAATTTTTTCGTTCAAATGGTGATGAGTGTGAAATTCTAATAAAATTACGGTACAGCATGGTAATGACATTCTGGTAAAAATATAAAGCATAATTCTGGGAATAAAAAACAAAATATAAGGTATTTAAATCATTCATTCAGTAATTTTATGAATATAAATATAACTATAATTATAATTTCATTCATTAATTATTCATCATATCTGGCCAGACAGCCCAGGGTGGGCCAGTGCCTTCCTTTGAATTCGAATCCACTTCTCTCTACTTTTGACACTTGTTCGCCAGTTTTTCTCCTTTAGAGTAAGGAAATCAGTCATTAATTATTAATGAATAGAAATATTAATGAATATGAATGGAAAAAAAAATTTGTTCGAACTCCTTTGTTTGGATTTTATATTTTAATACTAATATATTTCCGATAATCTAAAAAAAAACATTTTTTTTAACTATTAGTCTGTTTTTTATCTATAAAAAAATACCAAAAAACATTTTTGCTTATAATTAGAGCGTCAGAAAAAATATATAAAAAAGGCAACGGTGTCCTATCTACGTCCAAGGCCTAAATGTTTTGTTTTAGATTAAAACAAACAACAGATTGGATATTTTTTCCCCAACTGGCCATAAAAACTTGGCCGATCGCTGATTAATTCACGCGTTCAAAACACAAGAAGCATTACAACAGCACACAACAAATGCAACGTGTATTCTATATTTCTTACAATTAAAATCGACATAGATTAACAAAACCTTTAAAAAAAAATTTTTTTATGATGGTGTTCTGTAAACATATTAACAACAACATAACTAATTACACTGTAGGTTTACATTTCTATGTAATATGGAACAACAAACTTTAAATACACAGAGAGACAATATTCTAAATATTTTTAGAATAAGTAAATGACTATTATATTTTTTTTTTGTTTAAATAAAAGTTAATTTATTGCACCAGCGTAATAAAAACTACATAAAACATTTCCTATTATTTTACTGCATTGAAAAGAGAAATTGAAGATTCAACTTTTTTTTTTTCATATTTCGTAACTAAGACATGCAAGCTTCACCTGTTGTTTAAATAAATATTGTAAACCGTACACGTTTTTAGATCATTGGTATAAGGAAAACATTGATAGAATGTTTCTTAATAAAAAGTAAAATAGCGAGTCCATTCTATATTCACCTGTATTATTATGTATAAAGGACTTATACATGTTTTATAAAGAAAACTTGTTTCTACACCCGGCATAGAAAATACAGTAAAACCTTGATTATTCGAAGTAGACACGTATCTATTTCAAACAATCGAAATATTCAAATTATAAATGTAACATAATTTTTAATCTATTTTCACCAGTATGTTTTCGAAATAAAAATTCAATAAGGCGTAGAAAGTTGAAAAATAAAACACTTCAGAGACAATCATTTTCGGTTATTAATGCACGCTCAGAAATAAGACTCTCACTTTTGAAGAGTCAGTCATCCTTGAGCAGTATTTTTTTTTAATTTTGAAAATATCTCGCCACGAATTCTCGTGAATTGTGATAAATCACGATATATATATATATATATATATTTATTTATTTATTTATTTATTTATTTATTTATTTATTTATTTATTTATTTATTTATTTATTTATTTATTTATTTATTGACAAAATTTTTGTTCGGAGCATATTTCAGAAAACGTTTTCGTCAAAACGAAGGTTTTGGGATATTTGATAATCTATTTTTTTACAGAGTGGTGTTCGTATGAAAGATATTCGGATAATCGAGATTTTATTACACATATGATTTTATTTTAAGAAAAAATTTAATTTTATTATTATGATATTCATTTAAAAACTGTTTTAAAGAGCTTTAATTTTATTTACTTTTAAATTTGAACACAAACCTATATGTGTACAGCTTTAAGTGAATTGAAACTTTGATAATCATAAAGTCATACTTGCATTTCATGCATTAATCGTATTTTATTTATTGTAAAATCTTAAACTTATTAACAAACAATATACCTGCAGGCAGGATATATTAACATTATAAACATTACATTTGCATATTTATAGCAGTTAAACTATACTTGATTATTTTTTTAATAAAAAATAGATTTAAGGAAAATCTTTACGGTTGATATCGTATTTATAAGGTCTTCTTACAGAAATCGCATTTATTAATTAAATAAATACACTCAAGAAAACTTGTAACAAAAGGATTTTATTAAACAAAGACTAACAATTTATCGAAGATATTAATTTAGATCTTTTAGAGAACTTCGTGGCGATGCATAAAAAAAGTATTTTTTTTTTTAAGTTGTCATAAAGAAACGTTTGTAATTTTTTTTACAGTTATTGAATTTCATCTACACAGCAAATAGGTACTAAAAGAAAACAAAAAATTTACGAAAATTTCTTTAGTGTTTTAGTTTCTTCATTCTTTTTTTTTATAAATTATTCTTTAAGTTAATTTTTATTTTATTTTTATTATTTTGTTCTTTTTTAATTAAGAATTAATTAAATGCTCCTATTTATTCTTTTAATAACATCAAATTCGTTTATAAAATTATTTCCTTAATACTTAAATCTAGTGGCTAAATAATAGTTTGCCATGTAAAATGAAACAATTTAAACCGATTTCAAAAATGAAAACATTTGAATTAGAAATTCCAATTATTTTGTTATGAATGTACAAATTCAAAAATTAGCCTGAACTGTGATAATTTTTGCTATAATGGATCAGAATTTATATTTGCAAAATTTTGAAGCATTATTTACTGCGTTTATATTTTTTTACTTGTTTTAATTGTTTATTTATGATTTGAATTATTTTCAGATAATTCCTCTGAACCTTTTACAATATTAAATTTGACAAAATTTTCTGCGGATCCTACATTGTTGATGGGCAGTAAGTAAAGTATATTTTATTTTTAAACAGTGATACAAAAGCTATAATTATATCTTGATTTTACTTTGCTAATTCAAAGAATCACGTGCAACCCAGTGATGAAGAAATATATGATTAACATTACGAAAATGAATTTTAAACACAAAATATCAAAATACTATATACATCAACGTCAGTAAATGCTCGCTAACCCCAAACTGCACTTATTCCCCTCGATGCCATGAAGACAGACTGCTAAAACGTGAAATTCGATCATTAAATCGAAAATTATACAAGGTTTTACGGTTTTTTTTTTCATTTTGTGGTTTTTTTAGCACTTTACGTACTATTGAACATACTGAAGAATACAAAAGTAAAGAAGAAGCAAACATTTCGGCTGAGAACTTACAGATGAACTGAAGAACTTTTACACTTTGCAGACAAGAAGAAGACAATTTTATATTATATTCAAACAGATTTAATCTATTACTAAATTGTTCAAAACGTTTCACATAATTGAAGCTTTTAGTTATAAATACTGCTTTTAGTTATACAATTTTCCTTGGTTCTGCACGGTTAAGTTCCAAA
Organism: Parasteatoda lunata; assembly: GCA_949128135.1. NCBI lineage: Eukaryota > Metazoa > Arthropoda > Arachnida > Araneae > Theridiidae > Parasteatoda > Parasteatoda lunata. The sequence goes on from OX421977.1 coordinate 81,846,705, forward strand.
GATAACTAAAAAAATATTTATTTTTGGTTTTTCATGAAATCAAATTGAAGAGTTTATACTGGTTTTAATCCATTCGGCTTTTAAAGAGTCTCTCTGTTATGTCCTGTATCACCTTCCCTCTCGCTCCCATGAAACCGCTCCGGTGATATTTCCGGGCTGGAGTGTTCAGTAGTAACGCGCCATTTAGAATAAAACTAATTCTTTTTTTTTTGCCCAGAAAACATTTTATTTCTCATTTTACACACCGGATGGCAGTATCAGGATATTGTTATGGTAGTTATGGTAGTTGTAGATAGCTAGTCTATTTTAAACTAGATGTCAGCACTAATCAATTACGTGTACTTGTGACAGAAGAAAAAAATAGGCACTTTTATGACCGTTTTGACCGTTAAGGGGGTATATCCTTTGATACTTCTTTCTCGTACCAAAATATTTTTAAGATCGTCTAAACTTAGATTGTATAAATGGTTTTTCCCCCCAGGTGTTACAAGCATTGCATATATTGTTGTACTTGATAGTTGTTCAGTTTGTGGAAGATTTTGTTTTGGTGAGGCGCATGTGAACCATGGTTTGTCAGAAACTGGTTCACATAAAAGTTATGTTGAGTTTTTTTTTAAAGTTTAATCCTTAGTAATAGTTGGTGCATGTAGCGTCCTTTTATTTCAGAGTTGGCCCGACCATTTTACCTCGTGTCCATGGCTAGGTCAAGAAGAATTATTCTTATTGTTTTCTTAGTTAAGAAGTTCGTTGAGATCTATAACTAGTATTTGGCGGGCAAATTTCGCAAGTCTGTCTACCTCCTCACAGCCCCTAACACGAAAATATACTCCAGTTTAAGTTTATGTTTCCTGTGATGTTCTCTTTAATGGATTATAGCAGTAATTTATCATGATTAGTGTTGGAAAGAACTGGGAGTCCGGAAAGTTAATCAGAAAAGATGTTGAATGTTCATTTGATATGTTCATCTTTTATTTACTAGATCGATTGGTGGCTGACCGTGAGTTAAATCTTAAACAACGAGGCATGGAAATTTTAAAATTAAATAAAAATCACCAAATTGAGAATTTATAAAACATTAAAACACCAAATTGATACTAACAACACCAAAAGTTCATTGCAGTTCATTTACGTCGCACCAGAGCTGCACAATGGGCTTTTGGCGACGGTCTGGGAAACATCCCTGAAGATGATCCAAAGACATGCCATCACAATTTTGATCCTCTGCAGAGGGGATGGCACCCCCACTTCGGTAGTCCGACGACCTGCACGCGAAGTCGTGCACTTTACGGTGGAACAGTTTAACGAGGATCAATACCGCACACCCTCAGTCCCTACGCAGACTGATCCAAGTGGTCACCCACCCGCACACTAACTGCAGACAGTGATGCTTGACTTCGGTGATCTGCAGGGAACCGTGTCTTAACGATCAGTCCACTGCGGGACTCAAAATTTTTGAGAGAAGGTAAAAAAAAAAAGGTTTTTTATCATCAGTTATAAAAACACGTGGCAAAAAAAAGTATAATTCTTTTGTAGTTGCGTTATTCCGACATAATGCAATATCGTTTATTGTATCGAATAATCTGAAAAACCGTCAATCTAAACTATGAGGGCCGGGAGATCCCGGTTGGTAAGGCACTCGGCCTATGTCCAAGTGATCGCGGGCTCGATCCTCGCCAGCCGAAAACTCCCCGTGTAGTAAATGATGACTGATGCACGTTAAATCTGTCGAGTCTCAAAGTCCTCCATGTTCCCGTAAGAAATCATACCTCTGAGGGTAATGATCCAGGAGTTTCCTTGTCTGCTGGATTGGTTCAAAATTACAAGGGTACGGAGTTGAACATTAGTAGTCGTAAACCCAAGATTGGGTCGGCTGTTCAACGACGGTTATAAAATAAAATAAAAAAATCTAAACTATGAGCCTCGATGGTTCAGGGGATAGAGCGTTTGCCTTCCGATAAGGTGAATCGGGTTCGAATCCCAGCGATAACTGGTCATTACGAATTCTGCATTCGGCTTGCACCGACCACAGTGCTGACGTGAAATATTCTCAGTGGTAGACGGATCATAGATTAGAGTCCCCTTTTCGTCAGGCTAACCGTAGGAGGTTCTCGTGGTCTTCCTCTCATGCGGGTTAGTTCCATCAAAAAAGTCCACGAAGTCAATACTTGATCCAGGAGTTCCTTTGTCTTCTGTATAGGGTTCAATATTGCAAACCTATGGAATTGAACATTGGTTTGTCTTAAACCAAAAAAATTGGATCGCTGTTGATCGCTGGTTATAAAGTGAAATAAAATTAAAATAAAATCTAAACTATTTATTTCCTCCTAAACACGAATTTAAATAAAAATGAATAAATTTAAACAAAATGAAACGCCTTGATAATTTTCAGGCATAAGGAGTGCGTAATTGCAAGAAAGTGTATTTTAATACAAAGATTTAATAATTCGATTATTTAGAATATTATAATTCTAAATTTTTACTCAATTACTCATTTTTTCTAATCAATTTGTTAAATAAAAAATATGTATAAATGTTTTAATGATTACTTGCAGGTACAGAAGTCACCTCCTCCGTTAATTACACAGTTATTTTTGTTGCTGTTGCTGTTTTTACAATTCTCTATTTGATTCTTTGGTACTATTGCTTAAAGTGTTGCTGCTATTCCATCAGACAGTGCATTGATAATAAAACCTTCACTCGAGGAGACGTTCATGACGCTCCACCGCAGCCATCTAACACATCTGGAATATACATTCAGAATCACCCCGTTACCTCTGATGTATCACCGCTCATAGTGCCACATCATGAAGTTGCACCACACTCTCAACAGCTTCCACCGTATCCACCACGGTACGATCAGATCTTTGTAACATCATACCAGCGTCATTATCAGGAATGGGAATCAGCATATTCTTCCATGAATCAACAGCAGCAAAACTCAGACATTGGTAGGCCTAATGTTTCTGTTTATAATAGAATGTCACCACCACCACCTTATGAAGAATGCTTAAGAACCTAAACATAAATGTCTATGAATGTACATTAAGAACATGTCTGTGCATGTACAGGGTGAGGTAAATGAAAGTGGCCCCGGAGAACAGAACAAAGCAACAAAGACACGCAACAAAGAAAAACAGCAAAGGAAAGTTAATATTTCACTAATATGCTAAACAGCAGATGTTGTAAAAGACCTACATTCATTTCTTGGCATTATTTGGGTTCTGGTCAGCCAGTTGCGGAAGGCATATCGAAGCTTGGCTTCTGGAAAAGCTGCAATCTCGTCAGAAACGTTTTGCTGCCTTACTTGAAGACTAAGAAGGTTGTTGCAATACCTGTTATTTGCAATATTTGAGGTTTTCACACAAAACGAAATTGTACACTGACAGAACAATGCTGTGGTCACCTGCATGTATTCAAGACAAATCGTATTCACTCGTTCGTCCCACTTTTATTTGCCCCATCCTGTATATTCAAACTACGGTACAACATAGAAAATTGTCTAAATGTATTCTTATCTCGATATTTGTATACTGGATTTACAATGACATCACTTCATAGATAATAAAATAAAAAACTTAGATGCACTGTATGCAATTTAACAAAATTTCAATAAAGTGACTTTTGAGATTAATGGTAATATTTTTAAGCATTAAATTTAATAATCCTAAAAGTTAATCTTGTAAGTTAATTAATTTCTGCAGGTACAAAATGTACTGAGAATCAGTCTAATATTTGACGAATAGTTAAATGTTTTTATCTTGTTAACTACAAAACGTACTGATAATCAGTTTAGTACCCGACGATTAGTTAGGTGATCTGTATTTTATCTTATTACCTAAACAGTTGTAAACTGCAGAGGCATGATCACCACTTTAGTCTATTAAATGTAAGCGTATTTCACTTAATATGTCTTTTTTTTATTATTATTTATAAATATTGAACTATATAAGTAAATGTATACTTAAGTCCCACTTAAAAGTCACCGTATAACAGTATATTGATTACGTATTTGTTAGTTTACACAGGAAGAAAATTTGAACACCTATTAAATTCTGCTTTGTAATAAACTATTTTTAAAAGAAAAAAGTAATTTTGTTTGTAATTTTTGCACAACTGAAATCAAATTTCCTCACTTTATAATCACTTAAAAAAGGCTGTTGCGCATAAATTCTCGAATTTCTTTGAGAACATTTCTTTATGAACACTTTTTTATGACTATATACCATACCCTTATGACTGTATATATTTATGACTAAAATGACAATGTACCTTTATGATTATATGAACCAGTCTAGTTTGTTTTATGAGTGTTTACCATGTTTCACGAGACGACATTATTGCCCCATAGTATATTTTTCTTATAATCACATTTGTCAAAAAGTTTATGCTCATACTTTAAAGTGCGAGTTAAATTGTGTGGAAAAACTCGTATGTTTTTTTAAGAGGCGCATTTTGAATTTACGTTTTCTGGAGGAAAAAATTGTACCTAATAAGCTTTTAATGATACAGTGTCATTTGACAGCATTATACCTTTCAAAAAACTTGAAATTATATTAGTTATTAAATAAGGAGTAATAGTACTTATACTTTTATAGTTTCTACGGATTTTTACCAAAAATTGAAAGCAATTTTGGAGGAAATTTGTGGTTTTTACAAATATCAATGATGTGGGTTTTATATAGTATGAAAATATTTATCGAAATTCTAAAACAAGAGAATGCATATCTAATCTATCTTTGCAAAAATGCTGATATCAGAATTGTATTGTTATAATTTTATCAGAGAAAAAAACTAAAAGAAAAAATACTAATAGAGAATCTAAAATATTGCATACCTTATATCAAAAATACGGATTTTTCCCAAAAATTGAAAGCAATTTTGGAGGAAATTTGTGGTTTTTACAAATATCAATGATGTGGTTTTTATATAGTATGAAAATATTTATCGAAATTCTAAAACAAGCGAATGCATATCTAACCTACCTTTGCAAAAATGCTGATATCAGAATTGTATTGTTATAATTTTATCAGAGAAAAAAACTAAAAGAAAAAATACTAATAGAGAATCTAAAATATTGCATACCTTATATCAAAAATTGTGATTGGAAGATAGACTTGTTTTAAAATTTTCGAATGACATTTCCGAATAGAGTGAATATCAACCACCAATTTATTTGAGAAAATTAAATACATGGAGAAATAATCTCTGGAAAAATTGCTGTACTGTATAGCAATTAAACTTTTAGCGAAAAAAAAACATAATTTCTAATAATAAAACTAAAATATATGCTATTGAAACCATTCACTTAGTAATTTTTTCTTCCATATGGTATCGGACTAGTAAGAAATACTGGTTTTTCATGATTATAGTCCTTGTTACTTCACAGTTACTGAAAAATACAACATTGAAAAGTAAACTAAAATAAATAAGTGATTTTTATGCCATGCTCTAAGGCAGTGTTTCCCAAAAGGTGGTAGCGTGCCCCCAGGGGTACGCGTTCTTATGCGAAATACCTTGCAATAAACGAAAATTTCAAAAAATTTTATTTCAAAACAAAGCTAGCCATGAAAATTTATGATTACGAATTTTTCTATTGGCTATTTTTTGCTGATATAACAGTTAATAATTAGTGTTGTCAACAGCCAGTTGTGATTTTTAATTTTTGTGCAATTTTTTATAGTAAAAAATTCATTCACTTTTTTATTAGTGGTACTCAGCGTTACGATAAATTTTGAAAGGGTACACAAAAGTCATAAGTTTGGGAAACACTGCTCTAAGGTATCATTTTAAAAATAAGCCAAATTTTACCACATTCATTGAAGTTTATTTATTACATAATATAAAACTATATTTTATTGTTAATTTTAGCAAATCATAACACAAGTGCTTTTATAGAAGTTACAGACCTTTTTGGTGCTCCAATAAAGCCAGAAACAATATAAATTTCCCCTTATTCTGGTAGATTTAACCATGCTTTAGGAATAAAAATAAATAAAATCCTGTTCAGGATTTTCCTCACCGTCTCTATTCACTTGGTAGATGAATTCGGTTCTGAAGAAAATAGCTTCTTAATTATATATCTTTTACTATATGTATATATGACCCGAAAATGTATGTGCGCAAGTTAATTATATCATACTGTATAATTTAAAGTTTATAATTAATAAGGTTGATATTTAATTAAACAATTTTAATGATTTTAGAAAATTAACATTTATGTGAAACAAAGGAAACATGATTTGCTTGTTTTGCACAGAAATTTAGTCGCGGATTTCCCCAAATTGGATTTGCACACGGTAAAAACATAAATTAACAAAAAAAGTTTTTAGTAAATTTATTAATAATAACATACAATTAAATCAATGATTTTTTAATAAAAACTTAATTACATTAGTATCCATTGTTTGTTTGTTTTTATCAAATTTTAAAAGAGTGTGTCTTTGATTTTTGGATATATAAACATTGCTACATATTCTTCAATTCTAGTCATTTGATTAAAAATAATATTCAAATAAATGTTCTTAGAAACATTAGAATTCCAAGTGATAAGTTTATTTTTATAAAATTAAAATTTATTTTATCGTATAAATCAACAAAGCATATATTTTCTTCATTTTTAATACCCAAATCCAAAGAATTAATATTATTATCATGATTACGAAGCAAGATTAATTCCTCGGGGTGATTTTTTTTCTTCTTTTTTTCATTTATCTATATTATTTTCCATGTTTCCTCCTCTATATTTTTAACTTATTTTATTACTTCTATATACTTGCAGCTTATGCGCAGTAAATAAAACTTACTAGTTTTCTTCGTTTTTCTTTTTCTTCTTTTTATGTCTCTTGTTTTTATTGTGCTATATATATATATATATATATATATATATATATATATATATATATATATATATATATATATATATATATATATATATATATATATATATATATATATATATATATATATATATATATATATATATATATATATATATATATATAATAACAGAGCACTAGGAACCGAATCATTTTCTTTATCAGCTTTAAACGCTAATTTTCCATGGTATTTCTCAGCTCCAGCCTCCATGTAGCAATAAGGTACGGGTATTTTACGAAGGGATGAGGAATCCTTCGGCTTCGGGCTGAGGAAAACCTCGGACGATTCCGCGCTTCCTGCCGTATAAGGCTTAAGATTCAGCTTTATATGGAATGTTTTTTCTGCCAAATGGTTTCCCCGCTGCGAATTTTATTTCCTGCCAGGCTTCTAATAACAGAGCAAAATCCTGTTATTAATATGGGAATAATTAGTCACAATATCAGATGAATAAGGAGTCCAGATTCTGCATAGCGGTTTATTTATTAAAAGATGGTGAAGCAACAGTTTCCTCCCCTCTCCGACTGGAGGGGGAGAAACACTTTTCTCGTCAGATCTGACGGAGTTTAGCTAGCACAAGTAAAACACAAAAAGCCACGCAAAAATCAGCGCTCCTAGATTTTATACATGGGTAAGAAGGCAGTCATATTGCATTCCTTGTATTCCTACGCCTCATCACAAATTATTTAATACTCATCGAGAATCGTTTAATCCTTCCTTATATGGAAGTGAAAGATCTTAAAATAACTCTTCTTTTGAAACATTAATCTAATTATAATTTATTGGCATGTTTACAGCCTTGAATTCTCAAAATAGAATAACTGCACTTTAATTTTTAACTAAGACATTTTATGAAAATGAATAAGTTTCAATGATTTTATTAGTACAAAAATATTTTTATAATTTTTGTATTACATATATATATATATAGATATATATATATATATATATATATATATATATATATACATATATATATATATATATATATATATATATACATATATATATACATATATATATATACATATATATATACATATATATATATACATATATATATATATATATATATATATATATATATATATATATATATATATATATATATATATATATATATATATATATATATATATATATATATATATATATATATATATATATATATATATATATATATATATAAGCCATTCTCCTCAAGTAATAAAAACAAATATTTTTATAGTACATGAAAAAAAAAAACAGTTTTACCTTGCTGTAAGGTGGAACAAAAAGAGATTAAATAGACAGTCTAAGTAGATAAGTGAAAATTATAATATTCTTATCTACAATGTGTTATCTACTATTGCAAGAAGGCATAACACATCTGACTCCGTGTTCGCTTTATGATTATAGAAATCACTCAATTCACTTTGTAATAAATTGACCTGATATTTAAAGTTTTTAAAAATACTGTTTTCCCTATTAATTGTTCTTAAGACAATCGTATTTGTATAATTCGCATTATTCTAGGTTTGGATTTTAAAATACAATTTACTGTTCAAGGTAAGAATTTTAGTATCTAAAAATCATTATCGCAATTCATTTTAAAAAATTCAAAAACAAGTTTTACAAAATCATTCATTTTTACAATTATAATATATTTGAAATAATTTGTTTTTTGACTGTTTTTCCTTTTTTTTTATTCTTCTTTGTCTTTTAAAATATTGTAGAAAATGATCTAATTTGAAATTTTAATTTCGGTGAAATGAATATGAAAAATTATTAAATATTTTCAATTACAAAACAATTATTTATGAAATATACTTAGTTTTAAAACAAAATCATTATACAATTACAAATCGTTAAATCATTTTATACAAACCTTTAACTCGCTAAGTTTTACTCACAACAGAACAACTTTGATGGATTTTTTTTTAACTACCTTTCTGACTTTAAGGGGAAATTCTGCTTCAACTAAATTGTAAACGCTGCATTTCTTTTAACTACCCTTTTGATTGCAGTTTCTGCGCCTTGTTTCTAATAAATAATTTTTTCAAGGATATTGAGAGATTTTTGAAAAAAAAGAGGAATCAGCCTTATAGAAGCATTTAGGTTTTAAAAGGGGAATTAGTCCTATAGAAATATTTAGGATATTATCATAAGAGGAATTAGTCCTAGTATTTAGAATATTGTCCAAAAATAGGAATTAGTTCTATAGAAGCATTTAGGATATTGTACTAATAAGAGGAATTAGTCCTAGTATTTAGGATATTGCCCAAAAAGAGGAATTAGTTCTATAGCAGTATTTAGGATATTGTACTAATAAGAGGAATCAGTCCTAGTATTTGGGATATTGTCCAAAAAGAGGAATTAGTTCTATAGAAGTATTTAGAATATTGTTCTGAAAAGAGAAAATAGCCCTGAAAAAGTATTTAGAATATTGTCTTAAAAAGTGTAATCAGTCCTATGTAGGTTAATATTCCAAAAAAGAGAAATCAGTCCCATGAAAATAATAAGGATATTGTGTTAAAAAAGTGAAATTAGTCATAGAGAAGTATTAAGAATATTAGATTAAGAAAGTGGGATCAGTTCCATAGAAATATTTAGCTTAATGTGCTAAAATAGGGAATCAGTCCCATATTGTTCTGTAAAATTGGAATTAGTCCTATAGAAGTATTTAGGATAATGACCTAAAAAAAGGAATTAATCCTAAAGACTTACTTAGGATATTGTCCTATAGATAAAGTAAGTAGCGTGAGCAGAAGCCTTCATTAATATTATCGTTTTTTTTTTTTTTTTGTTACAGTATATAAATGTTTTAAAAATTATGATATTTTTCAATATATATTAGAATGAAATTTGGGAAGGAAAAAAATTATCACACTTTTCCTATATAAACTAGAAATTATTAACAAAACAATGTCTTTTTCTTCAAAATAATTTGGTCAATAATCTTCAAAAATAATTTAGTTGACAATGGTTTTTACAGCTACACCAGTCATCTTTGGATTTGTAATAAAATCACGAATTATTAAGCAAGGCGAAAATTACTATTAAATTTCTGGTTATTTGCTAATCTAATATTTTAGAAATTTCTTCTATAATATATATATATATATTATAGAAGTATATATATATATATATATATATATATATATATATGGGTGATTCTCACGAAATATGACAATTCGGCTCAAAACATTTCTTCAAATTTAAAGTCGTCAAAATAATCTAAAAAATTTTTTGTATACTTCTTTAGTTACACTTATCTTACAGACAGCAGTGTAGTTTATTGACATTTGCTCGGGAAAAAAAAATAAAATTGAAATTCACCAAATCTTAAGTGCCAGGAAAATGACATATTAGCTGAGAAGTTTAAAAGACGGTCATTTTAAGTTAAAAATAAGCAACTCAACTTAAAACTTTATGTTAGATGGACCATAAATTGCTTAAATGAATTCTTTTTATCTACTGTAGAAGGAATCAAAAAAATTTTTGTTGCTGATATGTACAGAATAAAATTGTGGATAATAATCAATCATTAAATAAATAAATAACTTTGATTACATCCAAGGATATTACAATCATACATAAACTTGGTATTAGGTTAATATTTGCTTTCCTTCCTTACAGTATTAGCAGTTTGGCATTCATAAGCCAGGATAATGACAAATTCGCCATTTTATAGCATATAACTTTACTTTAATGAAATATTTTGGCCTAAAACGTTTATATTCTGTAGAAAACAACAGGATTTCTCAAAATAACTCAGATAAATCTATGTAGTTTATGTTATTAATGGTTTCAAGAAGCCAGGAAAATGACACTACAAAAACCTGCTCACCTTGAAAAGTTTTTTGAAATAGATTTTGAACCAGAAAATTGGTTCTTTATTCATGCAACAAGACATGTTCATATAGGAGGGTATCTAATCAAACTATTAACGTAAGATATTGATTGCTGGCTCTATCTATTTTGGTTATAAACCACTAAATAAAAGTAGCCAGGAAAATGACAGATTTTTTGGGGACAAACAAATTATTGACAGAAACAATTAATTTAAACGAAGTTTTTGTAAATAATACCCTCTGCGTATATTTAGAAATGCTTACACCGGTTGAGATAAAAAAAATAAGATATTGAAAAATTTATAGGAAGTTTTGAAGCTAGTTATTATTGGAAACATTGTATGGGACATGCCAGGAAAATGACATTTTGAAGTTCAAATAAATTTTTTAACTATACAAAACAGTCAATGCTAGTGCAAAGTTATTTTAAAATGCTAAGAGTAATGCTATTTTTTATTTTTTTTTTAAAAAGTTCTTTTAGTATTATAGTATTATATCTTGGAGCAAGGGACAATTGTCATATTTCGTGAGAATCACCTATATATATATATATATATATATATATATATATATATATATATATATATAACGTCGTTGCCGAGTGGAAGGATTAAAACAGGTCTTAGGCCGGGTAGGAGGGTACAAAATTTATTTATTAATTATTAATCAGAGCAGTCATGAGAGTGTGTACGAAAAGTTGCGCTTCTTGGTTATATGTTAGGGAAAATCTTGCAAAGTAAATCCGTAAAATTTTTCAATTTAGGGGAAGAGGGAAATCCTAGAAATTACTATTGGTTAATTAAATAGATCACGCTATTCCCACGAAGCTTAAAGAGAGTATAAAGAGAGAGCCAAAAATAAATTTAGAAACAGGATATGGCTTTTTAAAAGTATGATAAAGTGTTTCGATTTGAAATTAATTAGTAATAAATTAGGAGTTGTTTTATATCGAAGAAACTAACATAAAAAGATTAATAGAAGCTTTTTATGTTACATCCCCCCTCGCCGATAAATTTTTAATTACAATCCAAACAATTTTTTACAAATTATCCTTTTGCAAAATCTTCCCTCTGATAGAAGCACAATTGAAATGAAAATAATCAAATTTGTAATATTAACAAAATATAAATGTTATATGAACTATAAAAAATACACATTTGTAGACACAGTAAAAAAATAACATACACAGTTTGAGGAATAATAAAAAAAAGTTGTAGTAGTGCTACTTGCAAACTTTCTCATTTCTTTTAATTCTCATTTTTTCGTTTTTTTGAACTTCAGTTTTTTCAGTTCACAGTCTTTTGTTTGAAGATCACAACAAAGTTTTTTCACCATAAGAAGTAATCCTCATAATAACACAATTTAAGTTAACTCTTAAATCATGATAAAAAATTATAAACATTTTTAAAAATGTGTAAGTAAGTGTGTAAAACGTAAAATACAAAAACAGTTTTACAGGAAAAATTTCAATCTGATAATTATCTTCAATGATGTTTACCTTGTTTGAAAACAAAATAAAATAAAAATGACACAGTGGTAGTTACTCTGAAGTCCAAGACTTCAATATTGACTTCATTTCACTTTATTTATTATTTACCTTACATATTTGTCACTTTAATAGCAAAATATTTGAAAAATTTTTGCAAAATTTCCTAAAGTTGGGAATTTTTTTTATCATCTTGAATTTGCATAATTCCGTCAACATGATTTTGACAATGTTGTACACCATTATCACTTTTAGTCTCAAGAACATTTGAAAATTCAAGATTATTTTCAGTTTTGCTATTTCAATCAAGTCTTATTTTTGTTTTATTTTTCTTTAAATTCACTTTGTTTACATTCTTGTTAATCTCATTTATTTATTTTATGTCCAAAATTTTTTTTCTCTTCTTCTTTCTCTATATTTATTTATACTTTTTCTTTGTTGGAATTTTTATTGCAATTATTAACCAGGATTTCAGGAAAAATGTGTAAGGACAAATTGCTTTTTTAATCAGAAAAGGTGATCAATCTTCTCAGATTTTCCATTGCAACCCGTTTAACACGATTAATCACTAATTGAAATCCAAAACAAGCTTTCAAATTTAATATGGTATTAAAATAAATCAGTTTTTAAAATTTGACTTAGCTATTTTCCTTATTTGTAATAGGAAATGCAAGTTTGGTTAATTTGCAAATTACCTTTTGTTTGTTTTCATTTATATCTTTCTTTCTTTTTGGACATAATTTTTTTTTTTTTTTAAATTTGTTGGGATAATATTTAAAGTACTATTTGTGTTGACTTTAAATAGATAGATTTATTAGTCACCATCAGGTATTTGTCATGTTTAATGTTTTTATTTCGAAAATATTTTGAGCGTATCCGGATACTATACATTGTAAGTTTATGTTTGGTCACTTTATCTCAATGCTGGAAGCTTTTTATGTTACACATATATATAACATTATATATATATATATATATATATATATATATATATATATATATATATATATCATAATTTTATTTTGATTTCAATTTTGATTTTATAAATGTTAGTCGTCTTTTAAAAAAAAGTATTCTAAATTTACCCAATAAAAGAGCTGCGCAGGCACAAAATTTCAACTGACTTACTTCTTAATATCGATCACTCATAACTTAATTCAAATTATTAGCTGACTATGATTTATTTAATGTAAAGGAGTCTATTTTAAAAATAAAAAAAGTCATATTTTTATTATTATCTAAAATCTGTACTTAATAAATTATTTGTCTAATTTTTCAAATTACACACAAAAATTGGTTTATGCGACAAGTTATACTTATTATTCAACTAGTGACTTATTACTCAAATTTCTTATTAAGTAAATAGTAATATTTTTTTCGTTGCATTTGACGAAAATTTAAGTAATAGTTTTTTTTCTTCCTTTATGTACTATTAAAACAATAACACGAATATATTTAGAGTGTTTACTTTAACACTATAAAATAAATGGTTAATGCTTCTAAATTTTTTACATTTTTTATATTCTATTTATTTAAATATTTGTTTTTAAATAAACTTCTTGAATTTATATTTTTTACAAAAGTATGAACATTAAAAAATATATACACTGTACGTTTATATTGGTGTTATGTTTTGCTATACAATAGTAAACTATTTCAGAAAAAAAATATGCAAGCAAGAAGAATTTTAATTTTAGATTTTTTTTTTTTTTGAAAAATACTTATTTTAAAACACTTTTTTTATAATAACTTAAATCTAGATAAAATACAACAAAAAGTACTTTAAAAAAGATTTCAAAGAAATAAGACCGGATAATTTCGATGAAATGAAATCAAGAAGCTTCAAATAATTATTTATTATAATTAAGCAGTGAGTTGGAGTAAATTAGATGGAAATAAATTACAATTCAAAGCTACAAAATAAAACAAAGTAAAAGGAGTATTTTTTTTCAAAAAATGAAATAGATTTGTAACTTGTAATTGTCCCTAATAATTTGTATTGAATTTGTATTTTTGGTTGATTACTCTTTAAACAATTACTTGAGTGTATTAAATTGTAACTAATAGTTATATTGATTCCTGCACTATGCAATGAGATAAAATTTATCTGAGCAACTTGACGGTAGCTTTCAAAACTAAACGAGTGTTTATGATAAGATGTTTTTTTTTAATCTCTTTTAAATCATTATCAGCTAAAATGTCTTTTTTTCAAGTTATGATTAAGACTTTAACCTAAAGCACAAACATTTCAGATTGTAAATTTATAGCAAATAAAGTTAAAATTTATTCATTTTACACTCATCCACTTAAAGCCAATCGAATGAATTTTCTAAATCGTAACAATAACATTTGAGACTTATAACAATTATAACTAATACTTTCAAAGGAAAATAACGATTTTCTTTGAATACCAGAACATACAAAATGATAATGAATGAAACAAGCACCTCCCAACCAGCGCCAACCAGCTCGCCAAGGTTATCAGGGATCTATCTTATACACGTGAAAATTACGTGGCAGAATTTTTACTCCAGTCAAAAAAGGGGATTGAAGGGGGATCGAACAAACTTTAAATTGTCAGTTTTTTTAGATAAATATATACGCGTTTGGTATCTAATTTAAAATATAATTCAATTCTTTTAATTTTTCACTCATCAAATAAAACATGTCATTTTTTAAATCTATAACATGTTCTTAACTTTTTTTATAAAATTTAATTTAAGATTTAAAAATTTTTTTCTTTCGAAATGAACAAAAATTGTGCGTTTTGCACACGTTATATTTTTTAACTGCATTCATTTGCACCACAAAGTAAAGAATTATGTAAAGAAAAATTAGACTGTTTATTATTTTTCATAATTGCGTTAACAAAACTTGCTGTAAATAAATCTGAAAGATATAAAAATGAAGCATTTAAACCCGTCTTTTCAAATACATTTAATGAGCAATCGTGATTCATACGGTTTTGGAGAACAGAAAATACATTTTAGATTACTCATCTATCAGTCAAATGAGGAAGTATAATATTATAGTTTCACTTTCAGTAAACAAGTAGTTTTCGCTTTCGACTCAAATTGATGAGATTATGAATATTTTTCATCCGTGTATGTTGTTGTTGAAACTGTTGCGCTAGATTTACTGCCTGAATAATCATTCTTTTTCGAGTTCCAATTATGAGGCCTGTTTGGGTAACTTTTATCAGTTATATTTTTAAATCTGTAAAGAATTCCGAATCAAGTTATGGTAATAAGTACTAACTCCCTGAGTGCAGCAGCACTAAATTCATGTAGCCGTGAAATTTTGTAAGATATATCCGATTTTTTGTTCAGTAGCATTTTACTGTAACTCGGTGATATTTCTGTATTGTGATCTGTTACGCCAACTACTTTCGCCAAGGCGCCAAAAAAAAATTTTTTTTTTTAAAAAGAAAAAAACATTGTCGATGTTCGCCCGGGGGTGGCAACGAATTACACCTTTCGAGTTAGTCTCTTTCTGTAATGCTCTTTTTTTTTTTTTTCTTTTTTTTTTTTTTTTTTTGTCACGAGCCACTGCCCGGAAGTTGCCAAGACTTGGTGATTATTCTGACACAGATCAAGATACGGATATCCCCCGCTAATTTCAATATTCTATTTCTGTAATGAACCAAGTAATAAAAAATAATAAACAGACTTATAATTTTTAAGTTTTTAAAAAAAATTTAAATTTTGTTTAAAAAAGTTTTAAACTTATAAAAAATTGACTGGTTATGGAATTATATATAATTTTCTATTAATAATTATTATACAAATTACTATTAATTATTATACATTTATTATATACAAATAATTATTATACAAATTATTATACAAATTAATATACTACTATTATACAAATCTATATCTTTATTTTTGGAACTTAAAACTAATTGATATACATACTTTATCGTTAACATGGTAAATATCTTCTCTTAAATATAACAAGATTTTCTCGTAAATACTTCTTGTCTTTATACTAATACTGGAAGAGTATTTTAAATTATAACATAAGAAATATAAGCAGTTTAAACTTTATACCTAATTGGATTTTTTGTAATTGTAAATTGTTGTTTTATAATATAGTAGTTTATTATTTAATAACATCAGTTTATTTTTTAATACCAAAACTTTAAAAGAGAACATAAAATTATAATCAGTTATTCCTATTTTGATATATTTTTTAAGTACAGAAAATTGCAGATTTTTAATATGGAAGATTAAAATTTATCACCAGAAAAATAGTATAAATGAGGACAAATAATTGAAACTAGTTATTCTTAATATTATTAATTTCTTTGCAACTGAAAATTGCTGTTTTTTAATGTAGAAAATTAAAATTTTTAACCAGAAGAATATTTTAAATGAGGAAATATAATTAAAATCAGTTTTTCTAAATTTAATTGATTTCTTTCGGCAACTGTAAGTTTTTTTTTACAATGTAGGAGTTATAAAATATTATTGTATATAAATATGTAAAGATTAATGAAAAATATTATCCCCCAGCAACGATGAATCAAATATATATGTATCGATAGTCTATTAATGATGCATAATATCTGTGCAAACCTAATTAAAAAAAATTGAAAATTTTGTGAATTAAGATTTATATATTTTTACATAAAAAAAAATCGTATTATTATAAAAAGCATATCTTTTTTAAACATGTAAGTATTTATTACTTGCGGTTATTCTTAAATTAATGACGCAACCAAGTGTTCCAGTTTGGAGTAAAATAAAACTTGGTCCAAACCTTATAACTCCCATTATTTTCTAAATATTCGTACACGGATCTAATTTATTAAACAAAAAGCCTAACTCCAATGTCTAGTTGAATTTCATTTATTACTGTCTTAAAACTATGCTAGTTGTAAATTGTTTTTAAAAAATGCATAGTTTTATGTTCATGGTTATAGTGGCTGGGTGGCGCAGCTGGTTTGTCGTCAGCCTTCTGAGCCCAAGTCTGCGGGTTTTATTCCCGGCCCAGACACCAGATTTTCGGGATGCAGAAAATCCTCAGCGGCCATGTCGTATGATTATGCGGCACGTAAAACATCCCTGGAGTGCCTTATTGGCTCTTGGCATTTCCGGCAAAATTATATTCCTAGTGCACTTTAGCATCCAAATAGAGTCTCGGTGCTGCCATCCAGTGTGGCAGAAACTAGACGTCCAAATTACCATGGCCAACGGTATCTCACCCATTGTGGTGGTCCTGAAAGAGTGGATATCACTTCTGGAGAACGCACTTGGTCTGCTCATCGGGAAGACTGATTGTGCAGCTCATAGGAAATAAAAATGTTCATAGTTTTTAAAACATGCTAATTTTAAACTGATTCAAAGAACCATAAAGCTAAAAAAACCGTAATGAAAATTCTAACGGTGTTTATGAACGGAAGAATTAACGAATGAATGGTTGAAATGCCGTATATTTTGGATTCTGATACCAGCATTATGTTTTTATTTTTACCAGAAATGCCATTACCAATAACTACGGTAATTATACCAGAATTTTTTTATCTGGAAAAAATGGACATTTAAAGGGTTTTTTACGTCCTTTTTATTACGTCTTTTTATTTTTTTCAATCAATCCGGTACAGAATTTCATTTCTAAGGATTTGAATTTATGATCCTCAAAATACAGAGGCAGAGAATACAGCAATTTATACAGCATAGAGGTAGAGCATACAGCAATTTAATGTAAAAGTTCTAAAACATTAATACTTAATACTATATATATAAATAATTTTTAAAAAAAATCAAGATTTGTAAAGCAAATAAATTTCTGTGACGAGGAAAAATTTTTTATTTACATATATTTTGACGTGACTCACATTAGTTCAATTGATGCAGATAATAAAGATTTCAAAACATATATTAATAAAACAAGGCTATTAACTTTAATTGTTCTAAGAATGTTTGCTTTTATCTGTTGATTTTGTTTCGCAAAACATTTTTGTCAAAAAGATATCATTATCTAAAGAATAAGTCAATTACATCCTTATTTTAGATTTAAACGGGTAAGATAAAAGTTAGATTACGTCTTTTTAAACATTACCAGATTTTTTTTTCCTTTTCCACAACATTCATTTTTGTTATTAATTTCACTTATTCTCAAAACACGACTAGAATACTGAAAATACAGCAAGTTTAATCAAATAGAAACGATAAAATATTAAAAATAAAAATATAAATTAGACTTTAAGCTTTTTAAACGCTTCTTTTTAAAGCATGTTTGTTTTGAATATACAGGAATTTTTTTTTTAAAAAAAATAATACTTTTGAAATAAGGACCGCAAGTTATTGTTCTAACATAAAAACAGTTAAATTATATTAAGGCATGTCAAATTCAGCTGGGTCTGGTTCAAACGTACATTATTTAAGAAAAAAAAATCAAGATAATAATTTTCATTAATAAAAGATTACGAACATACCTGTAAATGTTAAAACTTTATTTTGCAAATTAGCTTTTTTAAACAAGTACATTTTTTTACAAATTAATATTATTAAAATTAATAAAATTATTAATATATACATATTGGAATTTATGCCAGTAAATGAAATAATAAAATTATATTTGGATTGTATTGAATTATGCCAGTCATGTGTAGGAGAATATTATTCGAAGCAAATAAGAAAACAAATAAAACTAAGGCCAAAAAATAGAATCTAAAGTAATTATTGATATTAAAGGTTATTGGAAACGTTTAAGAGAAGTCGTAGTACAAAATAAAGTGTAACACGGTAATCCAATAGGTTCAATTCTGAGCTTGATATTGAAAAGATTGGTACCACTAAAATTATGAAAAAGCTGGAACAAAATAATCAAAATTGAATTAAAAATTTGTGATGATAAAATCTGTCATGATAAAATGACTGAACATAATAAAATCAACAAATAACACTCTTAAAAGGAGAGTGAATGATTTATCTAATAACAATATAACGATAGGGAAAAAAAACCTATAAACCTGCCCGTTTTACAGGAAAACTATTTTTCCAGTAAAACGGGCTGTGATGTATGAGTGTTGCAGAAGGCTAATTCTTGGCTATAGATGGCGTTACTGGAAAAGAAGAAGAAGCACACTCCTGTTGCCTCAATGGCATACGACCAGTATCAATGGTATACGACCCATATACAATATAGTGTGTTACAATAGTGAAGTATTTATTATACCGTCAACCATTTTCGCCAACAAGGAGCCAAAATCATTTTTGGTTTTCTCCAAATTCATTTTTACGCAATAATTTTAAATAAATAGACAAAATAGAAACATAAGTTATTGCATACAAAAAATGAGAATATTTAAATTTAAACCACTTCCAAATTGATTTTTAGATTTGGCATAAAAGGTCTATTGGATAATTCCTAAGAGTTCAATACTAACTAAAAGTGAAAGACGAGGAAGAGTCCTCAAAACTTTTACGAATAAGTTCGGTAGGTTCACTAAATAAAGGGTTCCTTAAATCTTCTCCTCTCCTGATTTCATCCAAACTTGCTATTAAATATTATTTGAGGAAAGAAAAGAATGGCAAGAAGCTTAGATATGTAGAAAATAAATTAAAAACTGTAGAGAAAAAAAAAACTGGAAAAATCCATCTATTTTAAGGAGTATTTTTTACAATATAAGGGGAAAATCTTCCCCGAAATTTTATTTCTTGCTACAGCTATTAGTGTATTAAAACTTTTCCTCTTCCTATTCCTTCAGAATAAATTTAAGTGTTTAAAGAATCATTTTTACTCTTAAAGACATAGTGAAGGAGTGACTCGGAAAGTTTGGAAGATTCGCTGCATATTAGTTTCCCGTTCTCCTTACCCTTTTTTACTTTTTATATTCTATATTATAACCGTCGTTGATCAGCCGACCCAATTTTCGGGTTTACGATCACTAATGTTCTACTCCGCTGCCTTGTAATTTTGAACCCAACCCAGAAGGCAAGGTAACTCTTGGATCAAGTAGTAGGAGAAATTTGCCTTCGTTGAGGATTTTTTGATATAACCCACCCGTATTTACTTATATCGTTGCGCGTGAGGAAAACCACGAGAACCTCCTACAGTTAGCCTGACGGCAAGGGGACTCTAACCCATCATCCATCTACCACTGAGAATATTTCACGTCAGAAATGTGGTCGGTGCTAGCTGGATGCGAAATTCGTATCGACTAACCATCGCTGGGATCGAACTCGGTTCATATATTTATATATATATATATATATATATATATATATATATATATATATATATATATATATATATATATATATATATATATATATATATATATATATATATATATATGTATGCATGTATATAACGCTCCTCAATATTTCAGATACGTCCGCGTGCACTGAAGAATATTTCGAAAATTAGTTTTAAAAAAATCTTCATGAAAACGAATAGATACCCCTCCTTGCTAAAAAAATTTCTTCTTAATCCTTACATCTTTTTGCATCTCCTTCCATTTGAGTACTATTTTTTATCTCTCAATAGATGGCGCAGTGTTCGCATATTAGACGGGAGTAAACAGTTTTTAATTTTTCTCTTCAGTGCATTTGTTTGTCGTCGTTCTATTAAGTTAGTAATAAAAAGCTTTAAAAGTAGGCTCGCACTGAATTTATTCAACAGCCCAAGTTATATTTCTGGTCTTCTCTACAGATCTTCATGTTTTAAAAATTTTCTCGTCTTTAGACCATCATAAGACGTGTAATAGTAAAAAAAATCATGATTTTTTTTTTTTAAAACTTTACTATTTAAGTATAAATTCCTCTTCTTCCTCAAAAAAAAAAAATCTCTTTTTAATCCGTATAAAAGATGTTGTCCCTTCTCCTTTCACTAAACTACTAATTTTTATCTCTCAATAGATGGCGCAGTGTGCGCATCTTTGAAGGAAGTACAGAGTTTTTAATTTTTCTCATCAGCGTATTTGTTTGTCGTCGTTCTATTTAGTTAGTAATAAAAAGATTTAAAAATAGGCTCGCGTTGAATTTATTCAAACTAACAGCCTAAGTCATACTTTTCGTCCCTTTACTGATTTTCATGTTTCAGAAATTTTCGCATCTTTAGACCATCATGAGTTTGTTTAATGGTTAAAAAAAAATAATAATCATCATTTTTCTTTTCGTCAAATCAAAATCACGGCTATAAAATTATTCAAAAATGATAGACATAGGAGGGAAAGAACAGTTTTTTTTTTCTTGTAGCTCTGTAATTGTTTATGGCAAAATATATTACGTGAAAAAATTACACACAATATTTTATACAAAGAAGAAATTTTAAAATTTGCTATAATTGGAAAATATTTAAAATGAACAAAGGAAAATACATTAGCAGTGAATATTTTTTTTAAAAAATATGTTGCATTTTGTTTACTTTAAAATCATGTGTTATTTGCGTTACAGCTTTTTTTTTTTTTTTTTTTTGTTGCTTTTTAGATGAACTTAAGCATCTTGTTCACATTTATACTTCTACTACCTGTGATATACTGTAATAAAGATCATCATGAGGATCACGGTAGGTAATACTTCTTATTATTCTGATTATACCCTGATCAATTATACTGAACAGTTTATCTTGATCAGTTAAAAGATTGAGTTTTTTTACATATCACATAGTCAGGTGGGAATAATTTGGTTAAAAGATAATCTTAAAAAAAATAGAAGTATGACATATAACGCTTTGATACATATTAATATGTTTCTTTTTTTAATTTTAATGGATTTTATTTGTTTTTATTTTATAACTGTCATTGAACAGTCGATCTAATGCTTTGGGCTTACGACTATGAATATTTAAGTATGTATCCTTGTAATTTTGAACCCGATCCAGAAGACAAAAGAGCTCATGGATCAAGTATTGTGCAAAATTTGCTTTCGTGGAGGACTTTTTGATGAAACTAACCCGCATTTACGTTACGCGGGGAGGATAACCACGAAACCCTCCCACGGTTAGACTGACGGCAAGGGGACTCTAAACAATGAGGATAGTGTGAGGAAAACCACTGAGGATATATAACGTCAGCACCGTGGTCGTTTTAACCAGCCATCGGTAAACTCGGATCCGAGAATTAAACTCGGATCCGAGCGCTGTAATTACAGAAGATTATTAAAAAAATTAGACACTTTTTGTAGCATTGTTAGATAACAATAACATTAAAAAAAACTCACTTCCTGTTTTCGATGTTTTAAGGCAGTGATTCTCAACCACTGTGCCGCGGCACTTTTGTGTGCCGCCAAATTCTTAAAATGTGCCGCCAAATATTAGTATCGATACAATAAAAATTATAGTGCTTTTTTTTTTGTTACGAGTAAAGTTTAAATTAAAGAAAAGTGTGTGTGTATATAATTTTTATAATTTTTCCACGCATTAACCGCGTGAACATCTTTGTAGGTGATTGTCTTGTATCTGACAATCTTAAAATAAGAAGGAAGTGTTTAAATTGTCTTTGACAATTTTAAAAAATGCTGAAATAAGTAGGAAATTTAATGACGATTAAAATTATTAATTAACAAAAAAAAAGCAAGCTAAATATTAACTTTCAAACGGAAATAAAAGTTAATAATTAAAGTAAACTATGCAATAAATAGTTATAAAAACAAATTAACAAAGGATAACTAGCAAAAACGAGCTAACAAATAATAATTAGCAAAAACACTAGTTAACAAGAAATCACAAAAAAATAAAAATTAATGTAAAAACTAATTTTTTTCATTGTGTGCCGTCAAATTTCGAAATCGTTAAAAGTGTGCCGCCACCAAAAAAGGTTGAGAATCACTGTTTTAAGGTATACCTTAAAATTTTGACTTGTTTAAAATGGGAATGGCATTACATACTATGGGATAAACGTACCATATGATATAAACATGCTATGTCTAATAACGTTTTATGAGATAACATACTGGGGGACAACGTAATATTGGGAAAAAAAACTCCCAAACATTATCACTATTTGTATGAATTTTTATTGGATAGAAGCTTTATAGTGCTGAATTACAAACCATATTTTTAGTTACAAAATCAGAGAAAAAAATACATACTAATTCTGAATAAACACTCATACCCTTTTTTTCAACAGATATTAATTCCTGACCCCTAAAATAAGCGGGGGGGGGGGGTAGTTGCAATTTGAAAAGTGTGGTTCCAGCAGTTTAGTAAGTTTAGACCCATTGATAAGTTAGTTTTACTTTTTGCATATTTTGCCATAGCTCGAAAATATTTCTTTCGAATAAAAAAAAAAATTGTACGCCATTATCTCCTTTATACGAAAAAAAATCCCTTCAAAAAATTTCTCGAATAGTCATTTATTTATTTTTTTAAAAATAGTCGAAAAATTTTTGAATTGTCAGATACACAAATTTAAAATTTTTTTTTTTTAAAAAGTGTAACTTAAAATCGAAAAAAAATAACGAATTTGAGTACAATCAGTTGAATTATTTTTGAATTATAAAATTTGTAAGGATATCGTATGTTTTAAGTTTGACCGATTTCGCCGACCGGACTGTGTATGGGTCAGGGAACTAACCTTGCATCAGAAAGGTTCTGGGTCTGAAACCCGGGCAAGGCATGGATATTCTTTCATTCTTTGTACTATCTGTCCTTACTATGGGAGCAACGTTGGCCTATCTAATAAGGTGTCTCTGAAAGAGTGGCCAAATCTGCCCAAAAGATGCCTGAATTGACGAAACGTCGACAGTGATGGGAATTGAAAATAAAATAAAAATTGACTGAATTCAAACTATCATGAAGTTTGCACTCAAAAATAAAAATTAGAATAACGGGACCAAACGTTGGATCCCTCTTTGTCCAAACTTTGGGACCATATTTCCCAGAATGAACTAACTCCTAATCACTGAGTTAAATTGCCATGTGTAAGGTTAGACTCTTGAACTATTAAAGTTGGTCCTAGTGCATATAAATCCGATCATTAGATCAAAAGTTATTCAAGGTGTTCTCTTTTTTTTTGCGCACTATACAGGTCACTTCATTACCAGTGGCTTAAAAATATAATTACAGAATATTTCTCCAAAAACGAAATACAGAAAGAAAAAAAAAAAAAAAAAAACACACACACACAATCAAAACCTGTATGATTTCAGGAAAGTTTTTACTTAATCAGCTGTACCAAACTTTTCTCTGCAATCAAACTGGTTTTAAAGAGTTCCAACTGGCTCGTGTCAATGATTCAAATTTCGTCAACGCATTTATTATTTTTTCTTCGTGAACGCTAATAAACATTGTACTTCGTCTATCTTTATTTTTGAAAAAGATTTTAAAAGTATATATTTAGGGTGGTGATTACAGAACATGCATGCCTATCCATAAATAAAATGTGATGAGAAGAAATAGATAATTTGGTTCTCTATGAGTACTTAGATATTTCTTTTTAAAATGATGGAAGTTAATGACTGTTTATAATATTTGGTAAGAAATTAATAATTAATTTGATACTTAACTAATAATTAGAATTAATAATTAACTTGAATTTTAATTAATTTGAATAAGTGCTTTGCTTTACTTGTGAGGTGAATCCATAAAATATAAACCATGCAAATTTTTACACATTTAAGATATATTGTCAAAACTGGTTATACGGAAAGCAAAAGGAATTAAAAGAACCGAAATATTCGAGAAAAAAGAAATTGTCAAAGAAAGTTTATAATCGATAGTTTCAAGTTTAAAGCTTTTAAGAAGAATCCACTGTTATAGACTTCGTTTAAAATGGTTGAGCGTTTAAAGCTAAAGTTTAAAAAGTTCTCGCTCGTAAAATTCGTATGAGGCTAATAGGAAAAAAAAATGAAAATTTAAAGCACGAATTTTTAGGACATAAGTAATTTATTTTCGCATTTTAGATCTCTTTTACCTTGTTTGGGCATTTTCTTTTAGATTTTTAGATCTTTTTTGACATTTTGAGAAAATTTTTTTTTTCATTTTCAGGCATTTTTTTTCTTCAGATTTTTGGGTATTTCTTTTTGATTTTAGGACATTTTAATTCATTCTTTCTACTTTTACACATTTTAAGTGATTTATTCAATTTATTTTATCTCAGTTTCCAAAAAATTGGCACAATTTTTGCAATTGAAAGCAGCTTTTAATAAAGACAGAAAACAGAAGTAACTTCTGAAAATATTATGGGGCACAAAGCCCCCGCAGAAATTATATTTTACTTTAATAATGTACTATTGTACGTTTAGTGGGATGTAGATATGAAAAAGTTTTCATTATTCATTTTTTGTAATTTATACGTTACGTTTAGAATATATATATATATATATATATATATATATACCGTGTATTTTTAATAAGTATATTTTCAGAATTTCTAGTTAAATAGATGACTATCTAAATTAATAATATCATTATTCAATTTTAACACTTCGTGTTGTTTCAATACCAATTCTTTTTTTGACATTATAAAATATATAAAAAAAAGTTAGGGTGGCTAATGAAGTTATAAAAACCATTAGATTTATTAATTTTAATCTCACTTACAAATAATATAGTTCCACCAAAACATTTTTTACAAAACATTACATTTTTTAATTACCTTTTTTAAACGAAAACAACTTACAAAAATTTTAAAACATGCCACTGCACTTAATCAATGGTTGGTAAAAAAAAAAAGCTGCAATTTTCCGACATACTTGGGAAGTTTTTCCCTTGGAACATTTTACAGCCCACATTCTTGATAGACAACAGAATTCTAAAAATCGATTTAACTCTTTAGTTTGTATTCACTGGAATACTGATGTAAAGTATTCTGTGTAAAAAAGCATTCACATTTTTACACTCTGTCCACGGGTAGTTTAAACTACTAAACACTTTTTATTAGTAATAATAATTATAAAAATTTACTCTACTCTAGAGTAATAAACATCGAGAAACCTCCATAATTTAATGTTTAAAGAAATTAGTTCACGTAACAATATGTAGATGGCGCTTACATGACGAAAATTAACTTACGATGAACGCAATTTCCTTCTTTATACAGTGACTCTTTAGAATATTATCTGTTTCATGTTATTCTTTGAAATATATATCTCATTGAACTTACGGACCGAATTTTAAACTTAATATTTTCACATTTCCAGTTTTAAAAATACTTTAAAATTTAAAAATTCAGTAACTAAGTCCAGTAGAATATATTTTAAAAAAATCAAATCAAATTATTCAAAAGCATTAACTGGTTACTGATTAAATAAGAAAATTGCGGTTACCATGCATGAAATAAAAATTCCTTTTCTGGTCGAAAAGAACCCTTATACATGAAATTATTTCCCACCACAAAAGGCAAATCGTTCTTAAGAATAAATTTTATTAATTTAACATAAAGCATTTGAACAAAAATGCATATAACATTATGGGGTAATTAATATTTCAGTGCATAAAAAAATGGAACATTTTAAATGACATTTTATTTAATAATCGGGTCACGTACTAGGAATAAATAAACAACCAATTTACATAGCTTTTTTTTCCAATGGATTTATACGATATACCCTCAAAATAATGGGTATACAATACTATAACGGGTAATACAATACTTTTAAGATTTCTAACCATGAAAATAACGGGGATAACCGAAATCTGGGAAATATGGTCCTAATAATAAAAGAATACTCATCCTTTCTTAATGTAAGCCGTTGCCCTCATTGCTTTTTTTTCTTATTTGATTATCACTTAAAGTTTCAGGCTTAAAAGCAAAATTGTTGTTTGTTTATTATTTTATTAAATAATCACAATGTATTATTATATTATGTAACATTTTCTGATGATGTCATTTAATCACCATTCTGTAGCTAAGTAAGGAAAAATGGCAAAAAATATTTAAATATCGTATTCTCTAAAGACTATACTCTTAGGCAAAAAATATTTATTAAATTTCTATAATATTTTTAAGAAACACGAACTAAGATTTAATGATGAAATTCTAGTGGTAACGGAGCAAAATGTTTAGGTTAAAAGTTTATGAAAAACTTAATCTGTTCTTTAAACCAAAACCAAAAAAAAACTGAAATCTTTATTATGACAATAAAGAAATTTTAGATCTTTAAATTAAATAATTTTAAACTTTAAAGAAACTAAAATGATTACGAAGCACTGGTGGGGATTGAAGACCAATAGAGAAGGGAGGGTCCCCAATGAAAGTTTTTTTTTTTTCAGAAAAGGCAAATTTTATTACAAAAATATCCATGTTATAAATGGAACAGGATTAAATTTTTTTTTTTATCTTAAATTAAAACTGAATGCATTTGTATCTAATCCTAAATATAAAAGATTATTTTTATGCAACACAAGGTGCTTAGTGAAATGAATGTGTTTTATTTGATGAATAAAAATTATTAAAAGTATTTTCGTTCACAGATGACAATGACAATACTAAAGATTGGATGCAATTTCTTCCCAGCCACGTGCAACACATTCTGAAATCTAAAACAACAACTACAATTGCGAGTAATGACGAAATATCATCGAATATACAAGGTAGTCTTATGATTTTGTATAGGGTGTTCCGTAAAGGCCACCCTTTATGTGTATTTTTAAAATCATTATTGGGACGAAAAAAAAGTTGAATTCTTTTAGTCATAGATGGCGCCACCGAAAAACAAAATCAAATTGCACCTCATTTGCTTTAATTTCCGACGACAACAACATCAACACTATTAGACGTTTACCTTTAGTTGTTTTTTATATTATTATTTTTCACTTGTTTAGACAATTATAAAAATTTATCCAGGTAAGGAAAATACAAGTTTAAAAGTTTTCATTAAGTGTTTTTTTTTTTTGGTCATTCGAAATTGATATTAGAAAAATAAAGCAGTGATAGTTTGTTTCATACTATAGCTTCTTAAACTGTATTTAAATAACATTATATTTTTTATGCAAAAATAAAAATAATAAAATATATTTTCATATTTTTAGATTCTACTGAGCTACTCCATATAGGAGAAGCACCGAATTCATCGGCTACTCCGGAGATAATGTATGGTAAGAAATAATTCTAATTAAGTGAATAAATGAAACCAAAAAATTGTGGGTATCAAGAATTTTAAATGGGCGACGAAGAAACAGATCACTACTGAAATCTAATTGCAATTAAGGAAAGCGAGACTGAAAGCATAAGAACCAGTTTGTTTGGTTCATGCAACTGTTTCTATTAAGCGGTTTTTAATTCCTCTATGGATTTTTGGAGCTTATTTTTGGCAAGGATTATTAAACAGGATATAAAGAGTTGCAAATACTACTATCCTGCATATTCAAGGTTTTCGCCTTTTTTCAGGTTCTATATATGAATATTCAGCATTTTAATTTATTGTAAACGTCTCCCAGTTTCAAGCCTTTGTTAAATTTGTTACGTGGTTCACCTTCCTACGCTGAGGAAAAAAGTATGGTAAAACTCTCAGTATATGGTAAAATTAATCGTATTTCTAGCTCTATGGGAACATTAAAAAGCTCGGTAGTTTTTACCGGTGTGCTCTAGTAATGACTTAAGGTTAAAACTAGCAAAAAATTATGGTTTTATTACCTTGCTGTTTGGTGGGAATTTGGTAATTTTGTCATGATACCTTAGAGTCTGGCTAAAAAACCACTTATTCGTTTACATTTACTTTTCAGTTTAATATTTTTACTATATGTGACATAATGAGAACCAGAATATTCGGTAAACCTGCAAAAGTACACGAACGGAAAAATCACCAAATGATTGGTTAAATGCTGCATATTTTGGTTATACTAGCATTTTTTTTTTTGTTTTGTTAGAAATGTTATTATTATGCAAGTACGGTAATTTGCACCAGAATTTTTTCTTTTTGTATACTGTAATTTATCACATTTAAATAAAGTTTTTGTGTTTTTCCTCGCTTAAGCATTAATTCGCGTCAATATTCTGTATAAATTTTTGCCTTCGTTTTCGATGAGGATTCTAAAAATACATATTAAGGACAGTCTTTAGGAAACGCCTTGTTTGTACTTTTTGCAATAAAAATATGCATTGTGTTCAGTATGAACCATCCTTGATACATATATTTAAAATCCTTTCAAATTGCATGATAAATATTTTGGCTTTTCAGCTTGTTTATAAGAGTAACCTTCCTCTGTATTTTACAAGTAAATACTTGATTGTTACATCTTTTATGTAAACCATTATAGTTTATTCAAATTTTGAATGATTCCTTAAAATGTTTATTAACTTAAGTTTCTGAAATCCATATATATTTGCTCATTTATTTTATTTTTATAAAACTTATACTAGAGAGAAGAATTATTTTGGTTCTTATGCATTTTATATATTCATGTTAGACTAAAGAACTTAAATCTACTTTTGTCTCCAAACATTGAAATCGATAATATCGAGAAACTATGTAAACTTTTTGTTTCAAATTTAATTTTTACTTAGCATCATAATGAATACAAACCAATTCGTAATTTATATAATTTTGATGGAATGTTTATAAATATAAGGTTCAAGGTTATAATAAACGCATGGCATATCAGAGCTTCGTTTCAAAAATAGTACCCGCTTAAATACTGAGCAATCAATCGAAGAAATCCGAAAGCAGTTCCGAGGCTTACAGCTAACAGTACGAGGAAACCTCAGTAATTGTAATTTTTTATTAAATCTACCGCAAATCCATTGTTTGCGTTAACTTAAATTACATTTCCTGCAATTTTCGTGTTAAAATTTTAATTATATATTTTGCATTCCAGGCAGTAATTCGTCGTCCTCCAACAAATCTGTCCCAATTGGTGTATCAATTGGTGGCATTATATTCTTCTTCCTCATCTGCTACTGCTGTTTCAAGTGCTGTTGCCAAAGTCGTGAAACAATCTCACAAGGTGTAGTTATCACACCAATGCAACCACCGCCGCCACCACCACAAGAGCAACCCAACATCGTTATCCAACATATCCACACTACACCTCATTTGCAACCCGCCCAACCAGGCATGGTACAGCATGTTCATCACACACATGCTCCACCACCAATGGGACAGCCACAGTTTCATCAACCACCCCCATATCCAGCAGGTTATGATAACAGACAAATGATTCAACAGGAATGGAGTCCACATGCACCAATGAATCAGCAACAGTATCCATCACAAGATCCGTATAATCCATCAGCACCGCCACCTTCTTACGGAAAATACTGATCGATATAAATGTGTGTTTAGATATGATTTATTTTAATTGTACGTGTTTCGAGTTTAATATAAAGAATAATTATTTTAATTGATATTGCATATTTTTTTTTAAATTAAATTATTCTTCATAAAAAATTATTTTTGTGATATTGTCAACGTTTTTTTAAAAGTGGATTAAATTTACTCTCATTTAATGAATCATTCATATTTTTATAATCCATCCAGATAAGCATTATAATTCAGATGATATATATATATATATATATATATATATATATATATATAT
The DNA here is from genome assembly GCA_949128135.1 of Parasteatoda lunata. Taxonomy (NCBI): domain Eukaryota; kingdom Metazoa; phylum Arthropoda; class Arachnida; order Araneae; family Theridiidae; genus Parasteatoda; species Parasteatoda lunata. The sequence goes on from OX421977.1 coordinate 81,877,329, forward strand.
ATATATATATATATATATATATATATATATATATATATATATATATATATATATAATATTAGGGTAACAAACCCCGATATTTTGTTATTGTTTTTAATTTACATTTGTAGAAATAATAGGCCGATAGACTTTAACAGGCTTTATTTACTGGAGTATGAGGTAAACAAAAGTCTCACCCACTCTCCAGCCGGAGGGGGAGAGACACAGATTTCCCGTCAAAACTGACGGAGTATATTTAGAAAGTTTAAAACATAAAAAGCCACGCAAAAACCATCGGTCCTACGTTTTATATGATACTTACAATGGGTGAACAGGGCAGTCATATTGCATTCCTTGTATTCCTACGCCTCATCACAAATCATTTAATACTCATAGAAAATGGTTTAATCCTTCCTTATATGGAAGTGAAAGATCTTAAAATAACTTCTCTTTTGAAACATAAATCTAATTATTATTCATTGGTATATTTTTAACCTTGGAGTCCCAAAATAGAATATCTGCATTTTATGAAAATGAAAGAGCTTCAATGCTTTTATTAAAACAAAAATATTTTTATAAATTTTGTATTACTGTAATTAAGATAAAATAATTTTCTTCTTATTTCTCTTCTCAAAAACACTGTACACTGTTAGGATAGTGTTAAGATACAAAAATTTAGATTTTTGATTTCATAAAAAATTACAAAAAAAAAATATTTACAAAAAATTTTATTGTGTCGTGTGCATCTTAAAGTTTTGAAACAATAACGATAATAGCTATAAAATGAGTAAAAGCCATAAAATGTTTTCCTATTAGGAAAGGGTGATAGAAAAAATTTACGTTCGATGCAACAAGTTGAAAATAACTGTCTGGTAATTCAAACTTTCCCTACTATTTCTGAACAAAATTACAACCATTTAAGATTTAAGAGTAATATCAATTGCGTATAAATAAACATGAACTCTGCTGAACACTATGTTATAGCGAAACACAAATAATTCTATTATTTTAATTAAAAAAAAAAAAAAAAAAAAACGAAATATATATGAAATATTGTTTATTGGTATGAAAGATTGTAATGAAATTATTTTAGTGAATTAAACTTCTTTAACGAATATTTTATGTAAACAGTGATTGCGCAACTGTCGACTGATCTGCAGTCCTACAAAAATGTATAAAAAATATCAAAAAAAAAATTTATTAAATATTTAAATATTTATAGATTACTATCTACGTTGTCAACAATTTCTCAACATATTCAAAGATTTTATGATAATTCAAAAGTGAACCACATAAAAATTTGTAAAAGCATACACACGGAGAAAAATGTGATAATAAAATATGATAATTTATAATAATTAATGGTAAAATAAATATAATAATTTATGATAATTCAAAAGTGAACCTCATAAATATTTGTAAAATATTATGTACATACACACTGAGAAAAATGTGATAATAAAATATGATAATTTATAATAATTCATGGTATAATAAATATAATAATTTATGATAATTCAAAAGTGAACCACATAAATATTTGTAAAATATTATGTACATACACACTGATAAAAAATATGATAATTTATAATAATTCATGGTATGATAAATATGATAATTTATAATAATTCATGGTATGATAATTCAAAAATGAGTATTTTTTACATAAAATATATATAAAAGAATATACACTGAAAAAAAAAATTATGAAATCCTCCAGAAAATGTACCATGCTCCTGGCTCTATGAGAACACACAAAATATCGGTAATTTTTACCGAAACGGATTGGTAAACCAGTATAATATTGGTAAAATTAACAAAAAAATAAGGTTTTGTAATGATGTAGTGGATGAAATGTAGTGATTTTCTCATAATACCTTAGAACATCATTTATTCGGTTAAATTTGTTTTTCAGTCATCCGTAAAGAATTGCTGTTTATAACACAGGAGAAAATATTTTCTCCTCTTTCTAAGACATTCCAGAAATAAAGCAAGGTAAAGAATAGCATGTTACAAAAGTGTAAATAAATTTAATTTTTTATGGCTATTAGAATCTATTATCCATTATAGGTATAAAAAAGAAATGGTATTTGAGTTAAAATAAGGTAAAAATACTATACAAAATCTTAATATCACCAGATACCTTACCGTTGGGCGATCCGTGACAATTTTTTAAATTGCAAATATTATTTAATTTTTTTGAATTCATGTATCGTTTAATTAATGTAAATTTTTTACAAACTATATATGAGACATTTTAAAAATAATTTAAATTTAGAAAAAAAGCATCAAAAATAAAGTCTTCAATTTTTGATATTTTTGGAAATATTAAGCTTTAAAATTTTATTTTAAATTTTAATAATTAAATGATTAATTTTTATTAAAAGATTAAATTTCATTAAATGGTCAATTATCATTAAAATAATACAAATTTCACAACAGTTTTTACATTTTTGAAAAAGATGAAAAATTTTCATTTTAAATTTGCTGCATTCGTTATTGTTTAAAAAAAATTCCAAATTATTCTTTTTTTCATTTCCTTAATGCAAATTAAAGTAAAATGTCTAGATTATAATTACCCTTAATTTCATATATATCGCTTAAAATTTGGACAGAAAAAAAGTGAGAAAGAACGTTATTCTGGAAAAACAAAACAAAAATTCAAAGCTTATGCATGCATCTATTAAAGCCTAATGGAACTAAAAAAAATCGTCTTGTTGTAATTTAAATACAAAAATAGTTTCACAAGCTTTTTAAAAAACACACTAATTGCATTTTTTATTTTTAAAAAAAATAACAAAAGAAGCCCTAAATTTTCCAATTGATCGATTGCTATAGAACTCGAAATTATAATTGTAAGTCTGAAACACACAACAAAAAGAATTCATTCATGAAACAGTTACACTTTCACTTTAATCCCCCCCCCCCATTTACGTGCTTTTATCACGTGATGAAAAAATAAAAACAGACGGGAACGTTTTTGTCCGTTTGTCCCCGTGATGCCACTAAATAAAAATAAAAATTGAAGGAAAAAAAATATTCATTCGTAAAAAAAAAAGACCTCTTGCAAGAAGTTTTCTTTTTATTAGTAACGTTGAGACAGTCGCGAAGAAACTATCATCGCACATATTATATTAATTGTCACTTTAAATCTAATTTATGTCGGAAATAAAGTGAGGTAAGAGATTTTGTCAAATATTTATTTTTGGGGAATTTTAAGCATGTTACTAAATTATTTTATGATTTTGAACTTTGACTGTGTGAAAATCATCTTTGTGTAGTAAATATTTTTAATCTTATTAAACGTAATAGAATATATATTTTTATATAGTATAAGTACTTTAATCAACATTGTTAACTTGTTGACAAACATATTTCATAAAAGTAATGTTGTTTTTTTTACAGTTGATGTTACATCGATGTAAATGTCACAGCAAACAATCATAAATTTCAATAAAATTTATTTTCCTATTTTTTTTGCTTAAATTATTTCAATAGTTGGAATAAATAATTATTATTAATAATTAATTATAAACGATATAAAAAAAATTACAAATATAGAAACAACAAATATTGATGTAAAAATTTTTTTTAAATGATAATATGATGTTATAATAAAAACTTGTTTTCATCTTATAGCTAAAGAATTAATAGTAAATAATTCTCAACAAATTAAATACTTATAATGGATAATTAATTATAAACAATATGATAAAGGTTTAATTAAAAAAATTGAAACAACGAAAATTAAGATCAAAAAGAATTTTCAAACGATGCAATAAATACCTCTATTCATCACCTATGCTAAGGAATTAATAACAAATGATTGTTTACAAATTAAATTGTTATAATTATCAATTAATTACAAACAATATGATATAGATTTATAAAATTAAAGATAAGGAAAATTAAAGATAATAAGGATTTATGAAAGGGATTAGGATTTATGAATATAGAAACAATGAGAATTGAGTTAAAAAAATATTCCAAGCGATAATATGATAATAATAAATTCATCCAAATACAATCCAAAAACAAATTCAAAATTATAATACTTGAGGTATGAAAAACACTAAACAATTATTAATCCAATTCAAACTGGTACAGCGCACAATGCAGCTAAAAACCAAATTTGTATTTTAAAACTAATAACAATGTAAAATAACATATTAAAATTTTAAAGTCTTAAAAATAATTAAAAATCTAAAAATAAAAATAAAATGTAAATTTACATTTTATTTTTAGATTTTTAATTATTTTTAAGACTTTAAAATTTTAATATGTTATTTTACATTGTTATTAATAATAAATTCTTGTCACAGCTAAACAAATAATAACAAATAGTTATCTGCAAACTAAGCAATTATAATTAACTATAATTTAAAATCAATAAGAAAATTGTTTAAAAGTGTTTTCTGTAAATCAAAATTACTCCGTCAAAAACCAACAAGTTGAAGACGAAAGAAACTAAAATTAAAGTAAAAAATAAATTTCAAACTTTAATAAGGCGACTCTAAATGCATAATTTCTGTTTAATAACTATTGAATTAAAAATTAATACTAATTTTTCCTCAAAATTATTTAATTAACTTTGCTTTAAAAAAGTTTTAAAAACACATTATTGTCTTAATATATAAAGATAAATTTTCCTATTTTCAATGACAAATTTTCGAAAAGACAATAAACAAATTTTTAAAAAAAAATTATGCTGTACGACAATATGCAATTACAGCAGATGTTAATTTACTCGATCTCGCGGCTTTTGTCCGCAGCGTTTTCATTAACTTATTATTTTTTTATGCACGGCAACTATTTTTATGCAAAGAAAGAAATGCTTCCTTTTTTTTTTAAGTATGTTTGTGTAAGAGAAATGAACATAAAAATTTATCTGCAAAAGAACAAACCTGTAGTTTAAAAGAAAAAAGAGTAAAATTATTTTGCACAGTGAGCAAAAAACGGACTACACTGAATAACTTTTGATCGAATTATAGGATCTAGAATCTTCTAGGATCTAGATTCTAGAATCTTAATGGTTTGAGGAGGTATCTTCAAGTATGCTAATGAATAAGTGCAGACGATATTTTAAGTTACGAAATCAGACACGAAAAGTTTTTTTTTTCTGAATAAAGATACCTTTTATAGACGAATTCGGATTTCTGTTCCACAAAATATAGGTGATAGCCATAAGCTAAAAAATCCAGACCTAATTGTAAGGTCAGGAGAGCGATCCAAAGTTTGGACTTTTAATGTTAATTTTTTTTTCTTTGTGTGAGTGCATTTAGTCATATCTTGGGAAGTGAATCGAGAAATTTTTGCTCACAATTATAAAGTACCCTCAGAGGTAGATGGATGGGTTAGAATTCCCCAGCCATTCTACTAACAGTGAAAGTTTTTTTTTTTTTTTTTTTTTGGTTTTCCGAGTCATGCAAGTAACGCAATTGCAGGTTAGTTCCCTCAAAAAGTCCTCCCCGAAGACCAGTTTGTCTCGACGTTTGATCCGAAAGTTTTCTCGTTTTTTGGGATGGGTTCGAATTTACGAGAATACGGAAGTGATCGTTCGAACCGAAAAATGGATTTAGTTTAAAGTTTTTATTTGAAGTTTGAAGCTATGAAAAGAAAAAAAAAAGATTAAGATGAGAATATGAGTGAAAAAAAAGTTATACAAATTTAATAACGTATCAAACCTAATCATTTAATATTTATTCATATAGCTATTCAATAAAATGCTGTTCATATAATTGTGACAATTAACTAAAATAAAATTTAAAATAACATACTAGCAGCTTACATAATGTAGATCTCAGTTCCGAGCCATAACAATATCTTTATTTCTTCTTTTTTCAATGCAACGAACAAACTATGTAGTTCCTTCATTAAGAATAAAAATAAAGTGAATAACTGCTAAAAAAATATCCAATATTGTTTCAGTTTTATCATTTCAACTGTTACTAACTAACGATGGAAACAAACTCGCTACATTAAAAAAAAAAATAGTTACGTCATGCTATGACCTCATGGAATAGCCCAAGACATCCAGTATGTTTTATTTTTTTGAAAAATAGATAGTGAATAGATCTAATAATTGTTTTATGGATCTTTTTTACTTAATTTTCTTATCAATAAATACATGTTCTTCAATAAGTATTGATAAAAGCATTAATTTCCTTTGTGTATCCAGGAGCAAATTTCTTCTGAAATATTGTTAGTATCATTGATAAATAAACCAAAGTAGGTGAAACTTAACACTCTTTTAAAGTTATTGTTAACTAACGCATTCACTGATGGTGGTGCCATAATTTTTTTTTTTTTTTTGGTTAATTAATAACGAAGCTTGATTCAATTTGCTGCTTTTATAAAATGACTAATAAAGAAAATTTAAGCAGTTCTAACTATATATCTGTTAATATTTAACTCATCAAAAATTTACAAACCTAGAGACTACTATATTAATTATAATAATTATCAATTATAACAATACAATTAGGTGTTATATACTTATTTTAGACTTAAGGAAATTCTTGAGAGATACATCAAGAATTCGAACCCTAGTCACATCAGCTCATCTTCATGCCATGGAATCTTTTTTAATTCATTTCATTGGTTCCTCTCCAATTCTCCATAAAACGTGGAATTGCATTTTACCCTGATTCGCGCCTCTCAACCATTGTGATTTTTCTTGTTCTGTTATTCCTCTTTTTTTCTCTTTTGGCTACTGTGGTTCTTTAATTATGTTTCTTACCTTTCTTTTCCCATTTTCGTTGTTAATTTTAAGTTATTGTTTTTTTTAATTTCAAATCAATTTTGTTTCTTCATCCTACTTTTGAAACGGTTGAAACCTGTAGACTGTTGTTTCCTGTTTGTAGCGAATGAAATTTTCAATCAGTTAATATCTTACCGATTTAGTTCTTGGGATTATTTATCAAATTATTTACCTGTATTTATAGTTGAAAATTTATAAAATGTTAAAAGTTCCGTTCAATTACCTACGAACAAAGCTTTGTCTTCTAATTATAAATTTTTTTTAAAAAAAAATAATATCTATCAACGCTCGACTAATTATTTAGTGACATCGAATCCGGGTTCAACGGCGGTTGAAATCGATTTCGACTTTGCATTTATACAAAAAATACTAAGGTGCTTTTTCCGGTGTTTTTCTTTCGGTTTTTTTTCCCGCCATCACTTGCGTAGACCTCAGCCTTGCTTATTAGATCTATACTCTGTTGCAAGTTAAGAAAAAACCATTATCCCTAAGGAGAGAGCTTTTTTGCATCTAAGTGTAAGCCAAATGGATGCCAAGCTCCCAGCGCTAACGTATATCAACTACGCCAACTCTTGAAACATTGCCTTCTTTTTGTTTTGCTTTCCTTAAATCATGTGAAATGAGGAAAAGAAAACTTATTAAATAATCAATTGACAAGTAATCAGAATTAATAAAAATGATATCTAAAAATCATAAGAGATATACGTCTTTCTATTCGCATTTAAAGAAACTGATGAAAAAATAATACATTTTTTTTCTTGCAGACTATTTTCGTCTACAATGAAGTAAAAGTAAAAAATCCTTATCTCTTTGATTTAATAAAAGCATGTCAACACAAGACGCGCTATTTTTAGTGGTCCAATTAAATCCAGTGCACTTGCAACGTCACATAGTTGTTTCTTTTCAAACGAGTGCTCTCCTTATATATCGAAATATGTCACCAAGTCTTGGATTCAAGTAAGACTACGAAACTATAACTTCTTTTTTTTTGGATAATTCTATGATATATATATAGTAAAAGATAGCTCTAATTTTATTTTTGTCCGACGTGTTTAACTTTTAAAAGCTTTTAAATTGTTTTGAAAGCATATTTGTAGAATTTGATAACGGAACAAAACGGTACTATATGCTTCGGATGATTACTTAAATCCTATGCCTACTTAAATCCTAGGATTACTTGAATCCAATGGCCTTTTCTTAAGTTACATCAGAGTACAGAGCAAAGTTTTCCAATTTTTCATGGCTATGGAAGCCTACTTAATCGAGCTTCTATTGGTGGAAACCCGACACTATATAAAAAAAGTTCATTTGTAGCTTTGAATATATTAACAAATAAGACTGCTATTTTTTGTCGAAATATTGAATTCAAAGAAAAAAATGTTTAATGAATTTGCTCTTGGTGTATTCATGTGCTGAAAATGATTAAACAAATTGAATAATGGCTTTCAAAAAAAAATTTTTTTAAACAATTCTTAATTTTTGAATGTTGCTATTTTAACAGATCTAGAACATCTAATAACTTGTATTAGATGCCATAGAGCTATAACTAGATCTATAACATCTTTAGTTATTTAAGATCTAGAACAGCAATTAAAAAAGACTATAATTATAATAATCATTGTATAAGACTGCCAATAATCATTGTATAGACTGCTAATTTCAAAATATTTAATGCAATTAAAAAATAAAATATTTAATTATTATGAATTTGTTCTTAGTGTCTGCATATGCTGTGAATGACTTAAACAAACTGAATTATGTTTTTTAAAAAAAAATGTTTATCATAGTTATCAGAAACCCAATTCTTTACTTATGAATATTGTTATTTTATTTTGAATTGAGTAACTCGGTGAAAAATATTTACTAAATTCTTATATAAATGTATATACTTTCTATAATTTATTCAATATATTATTATTTAAACAGATTTTTTTTTAAATTGCTTATATCCATTGGAATTTTACATACATAGGTTCATTAAAAAATTCAAAATATGAAATAAGTTATGGATTAAGGGTTGGAAATAAATATAATTATTTCTGGTTTAAAACAAATCGAATCCTTTCAATAAATTCTAGGATTGAGCAAGAGACTTTTTGGGAACAGCTGATATAGAGAATCCTATATTTTGGAGTTTGGGAACTATAATATGGTATTAACGTCTATATTGAGACAAAAATCCTAATATTGTGATTTCGTTACAATATCAAAAATATCATATTAAAAGACATTTGCATATTTCCTCTAACATTTTAGACGCATAGGTTCATTAAAAAAGTTCAAATTGTTAAATAAATTATATACTGGAAATAAATATAATTATTTCAGGTTTAAAAAAATTGAATCCTTTCATGGAACCTTAAAATTCCGCAGGAAACTTCTTGGGAACCGCTGATTAAGAGAGCTCCATATTTTGGCGTTTGGGAGCAGAAATGTGGCATTAACTTCTATGTTGAGACAAAAAATCTCAATATTGTGATTTCGTTACAATATTTTAGTTCTTTTGATTAAAGTATGATTTTCATTCCAGGTCCAAAGAAGGAGAATGATTTGGGAACTTCTTGAAGTTCTTATATGCATCGTAATTGTTGCTGCATTCATCTGGTGCATATGCAGATGCTGTTGTAGGGGCAGTGGAATACGTTGCTGCAAAGATAATCTCGTCGTCATTGTGTAGCAAAGGTGCTACATAAATTCATTCTTTTAAGCTATAATGCTACAGAGGAAAATAATTGCTTCTGTCACCACCAACAATGTATAAGTCTTATAAAGCGCTAATAAAGTATGAATTTTCGGTGTAAGTTAGATGCATTTGGGCTATAGTTAAAACGTTGTATTGGTATCCAGTCTGCGATCAAACCACTAAATTAAAAAAATTAAAATGCATCGAAAAACGGTGTTACGTGAGATGATCTAATTCTGACGGAGCGATTTGTAAATGTACTTTGTTACAACAAATGTTGCAATTAGAATGTTGGACACTTCTGTACTGAATTGGATCTCCTTATTTACTTAATAACTTTGCAACTTTCAAAATTGAGATATTCTGTGAGAACTAAAACAATGTTGCATGGTGTGTAGTCTGAGACAAACCCCTAAAATTTATCAACTTAAAATACAATGGTGTTACGTGAGTTGATGCAATTCTGATGCAGCAATGTGTAAATAACATCAGTGATATCACAAAAAGTGTTACAATTAGTGTGAGAGACTCTTCCGAGATGAATTGAATCTCTTTATTTGCTTAGTAACTTGCACTTTCAGGATTGAGATATTCTTTGGGAACTAAAAACATGTTGAATTAGTATCTTAAATGAAGACAAATCCCAAAAATCGTGAACTTAAAATGCATAAAAAAATGGTGTTAAATGAGTTGAGGCAATTCTGATGCAGCAATGTGTAAATAACATCAGTGATATCACAACAAGTGTTACAATTAGTGTGAGAGACTCTTCCGAAATGAATTGAATCTCTTTATTTGCTTAGTAACTTGCACTTTCAGGATTGAGATATTCTTTGGGAACTAAAAACATGTTGAATTAGTATCTTAAATGAAGACAAATCCCAAAAATCGTGAACTTAAAATGCATAAAAAAATGGTGTTACATGAGTTGAGGCAATTCTGATGCAGCAATGTGTAAATAACATCAGTGATATCACAACAAGTGTTACAATTAGTGTGAGAGACTCTTCCGAAATGAATTGAATCTCTTTATTTGCTTAGTAACTTGCACTTTCAGGATTGAGATATTCTTTGGGAACTAAAAACATGTTGAATTAGTATCTTAAATGAAGACAAATCCCAAAAATCGTGAACTTAAAATGCATAAAAAAATGGTGTTACATGAGTTGAGGCAATTCTGATGCAGCAATGTGTAAATAACATCAGTGATATCACAACAAGTGTAACAATTAGTGTGAGAGACTCTTCCGAAATGAATTGAATCTCTTTATTTGCATAGTAACTTGCACTTTCAGGATTGAGATATTCTTTGGGAACTAAAAACATGTTGAATTAGTATCTTAAATGAAGACAAATCCCAAAAATCGTGAACTTAAAATGCATAAAAAAATGGTGTTACATGAGTTGAGGCAATTCTGATGCAGCAATGTGTAAATAACATCAGTGATATCACAACAAGTGTTACAATTAGTGTGAGAGACTCTTCCGAAATGAATTGAATCTCTTTATTTGCTTAGTAACTTGCACTTTCAGGATTGAGATATTCTTTGGGAACTAAAAACATGTTGAATTAGTATCTTAAATGAAGACAAATCCCAAAAATCGTTAACTTAAAATGCATAAAAAAATGGTGTTACATGAGTTGAGGCAATTCTGATGCAGCAATGTGTAAATAACATCAGTGATATCACAACAAGTGTTACAATTAGTGTGAGAGACTCTTCCGAAATGAATTGAATCTCTTTATTTGCTTAGTAACTTGCACTTTCAGGATTGAGATATTCTTTGGGAACTAAAAACATGTTGCATTAGTATCTTAAATGAAGACAAATCCCAAAAATCCTGAACTTAAAATGCATAAAAAAATGGTGTTACATGAGTTGAGGCAATTCTGATGAAGCAATGTGTTATTGCCCTCAGTGATATTAGAACAAGTGTGGAAATTTTTTGAATGTTATTATTGCATTATTATTTAACACCATTATTGTCAAAGTCTTTTTTTATAGCAAGTATATATACTATATTCGTGGTACTATATTATACTATAATCATGGTCACAGCCCTATAATTATAATTAAAACAACAGCCAATTGATAATGTACAAATAATTTGAATCAATGAAACTTTTCTATTCCATAATTCAGTTTGAGTTTTATTATGGAAAATCTTTTAAACATTTTTGATGAATAAGTGACATTTATTTTGATAAAATTCTAGTGTTTATTAAATGTATTTTATACTTTATCAAATTTGTTTAGTAAATAATGTTATTAGTTGATTGTGGATTACAATAAAAAATACATTTTTTTTTATTTTTTATAATTTCAGTTTCAAAATCAATTCACAATAATTTTATTATGAGTTCTCGAAAACAGTTTAGTTCTTAAAAATAAAAAAGAGTATTGAAATTTAAAAATAATAACTATCAGCATTATATAATATATATAATCACAAAACAAGGTCGATAGCATGAATTGCTGAACAATGAACGAATCAAAATTAGTTCACACAAAAAATATATTTTTGTTAATTTTACATGAAAAGAATTTTTTTTAAAGATCGTTTAAGTTTAAACCATCTATCAAGAATTTCATTGTTTCTCCATTAGCAGCTATTTCAAAGAAACTCATACAATCATGAAGAAAATTCACCTTTAACTTTTATCTGTATTTTAAAGATTTTGTATTTACTTTTTTAAAAAATATAAAGTATAAACTATTTTAATCATGTAAATTATGAGAATTAAAAAAAGAAAATACAAAGCTTTTGGTTGCTCACAAAACGGGGATTTCCCTTCGCTTAACATTAAACAATTAAACTTGGTGTTTACATTTTCTAGATACAGATTATAAAAACATCTGCCAATTATTACACTTTTAAAGATTTGCTTATGTTTGTGATTTAGTCTTAGTTCATATTCCATTCCCAAGATTTTACGCATAAATTAAGCGAAAGAAATGCAACCAAAAAGCCGCAAAAATTAAACACAGGGTTGTTTTATCATAGAAGTATCCCTTCTCATGGCTATTATTCCCAAAATTTTTTCGCCAAAAAATAGCCAATTTAGAACTTTACAATGGAATTAAAATACTTCTGAGCCATTTTCGTAGATAGAGCTTATTTAAAGTGCTGCAGATTTACAGGGACTATTCTGACATTTGCAAGAGTTTTTCAAAGGTATCTGAAGGTAATATACTTTCAAATATTGTACTTAATTAAATATTTATAATAATTACATGTTTATTTTTAATTACATATTTATTTTTAATTACATATTTTTGTTAAATGTTTTATTCCATTCGAATCCAGAAGATCGTTAAAATCTTTTGTCTTTATAATTTAATAAATAGTCTATTTGTTTAGAGTTTAAAATTTTTTTGTTTCAAATACGTGAAATTTGAAATAATTAATAACTTTAATTCTATTTAATATCTTTTTTTACATTCTATTATAATATATATTTTAATCAATGAATCATTGTTATCCAGCGAATTTCTCAAATCTTTATGCCTAATTAATACAGCAAATTTTAAACTGCTTTCATGTAAAGGTAGATAAAATCCATTTTTATATTCTTTGATGGATTGAAGTCTAAAAATATTTTTTTAAATTTTATAACTTATTATATTTTTGCACATATTCAATCCACAAAGAAAAGCTCATCCATTTCTTCTCTTCCGTGTTTAACATAGAATTAAATAGTGCAACTTTATTCTAAGCACATTTATGTAAAAAAAAAATTAAGTTCTGTTCGTGCTATAAAACATTTAAAAAATATTGAGGATTATATTGATTCCATTTGCTTTAATCGTCTAAATATATTTAAAATATTGCTTATAATAACTTATTTTATGTGTTATTTATTTCAAGATGTATGGAAATATAAGGGAAACAAACGATCAAAGTTTGCACAAAAACCTATTTTGCAAAATAAATTGCAAGCTTAAAGTTGTCTTAACAATATTTGTTTACTACTAAAACTTTAAAACAGATTATTGTTAGGTTTTTTTTCATATTTATATTTGTTTTAATAGCCTAAATTTAATTTTTAAAAACGTGCATAAATTAATTTATATATTGTGTGATTTATTGCAAAACGTACGAGAAACATAAGGAAAGCAAACAATTATAAAGCTTATGCGAAATAAATTGCAAGCTTAAAGTTGTCTTAACATTATTTGTTTACAACTAAAACTTTAAACAGATTATTGTTAGATTTTATCATATTTCTATTTGTCTTAATAGCCAAAATTTATTTTTTAAAACACGCATAAAATAATTTATATATTCTGTAATTAATTGCAAGATGTACGAAAAACATAAGGAAAACGAACAATTAGAAAACTATTATACGAAATAAATTGCAAGCTTAAAGTTCTCTTAACATTATTTGTTTGATACAAAAATTATATTTCGTCATATAGTTATGTTGATAGCCTAAAATTATTCCTTTGTTTTAAAAAAAAATATGCAGTTACTTATATATTTATAATAATGTGGTGTATATATAATAATGTGGTGTATTTATAATAATGTGGTGTATATATTTATAATATTTATAATATATTAATAATTATTATGGTGTATTGTCGAAAAAAATTCAAATTAAAAAAAAATATGACTGATCAAATTTTTCACTAAAAAAATCTTTTTATGTAGAAAAATTTTTAACCCTAAAGGAGTCTTGACATTTATTCAGGGTGCGTAGCGTTTTTAAAAAGTGCTTATTTCCGTTTTTTAAAAGCCCCTTAAAGGTGCTTTTTTCATTGGGTGTTTTTAAAAAGTGCTTAATTTTCCCTTTTTCAAAATGAGATTTTTCCAATACCATGTTGATTTTCGCTACGAATTATGCAAAAAGACACAATTCACATTGTTCTATTCAGCATTTTCACAATTAATTCAACTCAAATCTATTTCGGTGTATTGTCAGTCTGTAGCGTATGAAAACGCCATTCGTTTTACATGATTCAAAATTTCATTGTTTTTTACAATTGTCAGAAGCAATGCCAAAAGTTTTTTTTTTTTTTTTTGACATGACGGCTAAAACAAAATGAAACTGTCAATTGTCAAAAACTTTCCAACCCTGCTTAATTGTGATATTTTTTAAAGTGCTTAAAAATATTTTTTGAGTGCTTGAAAAGTGCTTAAAAGGTGCTCATTTTTTGTTGAATAATTTTACTACGCACCCTGTTACTGTCCACAAAAACTGATAAATATATTATTGTAAGCGCTTTTCATTGTTATAATTATTTTAATAACTGGTGCAGCAATTTTTATATCTTCTGTGATTTCTTGTCTAAAAGAATGAGAATTAAAAAAAAAATAAGCAACCAAATTATTCACATGAAACTAATTTGAAACTATAAAGAAGTTTTAACTTTATTTGTTTTCCACAAAAACTAATTAACAAATGATTGTAAGATTTTGACATACCTACAGTTAATTTATTTGTAAGATTTTGACATATCTACAGTTAATTTATTACCTACGAATTATTATTTTTTAAATAAAATAATAATATGCAGTATTTTATATCTTCTTTGTTGCATTGCTGAAAATATGGAAAATATAAAATTGAACAATAATACTTTTCGCAAATAAACTATGCAGAATAATTTGTAACCTTTAAATGAGTGTAGGGGTCATTCCAAGTGAAATCATATAGGACTAAGAATTACATTAATCTTATCAGATTTTGATGAAAATTTGTACACTTATAGAATTTTTGATGAGGATTTCAAAAATATCAGTAATATTAGAATTAGTAAAAAGCTTTATAAGTTATGAGCATTTATATTTTTGCACATGGTTCATTCGCAGGTATTTTTTAGGCTATCTTATATTTGTCCCAGAATAATAATTCTTTCTTTAAGTAACTAGTCATTTAAACATAATTTCATACAAATACGTACCATACTTGTTTAGTAAGTAAGTCGAATTTGCAGTTCTTTTTAACCACGAAGTTGAGTAATTTCAGCTGATTTCGTGTTATTCGCTCAATTCAATTTAAAAAAAAATAAAAAATAGATAGTTGAAAGTGCATAATAAAATCTGATAAAAAAAATTTTTTTTTTGATGGGCGTGGATGATCTTTTGAATAATATTTTTTTATATATATTCCAAAAAATTAAAAATCTTCTAAATTGATCAATTTTATCTATTAATTGTTACTAAAGTAGCGTAAATTTGTAATAATAAAATAAAGCAGTAAATTAGGAAATGAAAGCGGTAAAAAGGGGTGTACATGTATTTTTCAAAAAGAATATTTTTTTCGTGATCTCCTATGCATTATATTAAAAGTACTTGTAGCTGTTACTTCTATCACTTGATTGTTACTTTTCTTAAGCAATATCAAATAATAAATAATGAAGTAAAATCTTTTATCTTTTGAAAGAGGAAGAAATAAACAATTTGAGTTTTATTTATTAATCAATGAGCGATAAAATAGCATTTTTTTCCCCGAAACAGTAGAGAGTAATACCAAATAATTAAAAAGTGTCTATTTAAAAATTTCGATCTATGTCCACTTTGACCTTCACAAAAAGGAGGGGGAAAGAAAGTCAGAATTTAAAACACTGATTAACATCGCTAAAATAGGTCTTTGCCTCCTGAGGTTTCAATTTCAAGCATATTGTTTGGTTCGCTAATAATTGATTCGGTAATTGAAGACTAAATTATGAATATTTATTATTAAATTTATTCTTTTTTCTCCTCAATGATTGTATGGTAATGTGTTTCTCCCAAACATCAATAAGAATTCAATAGAATGTTTTTTTTTTTCCATTTATTTTTATTATATTGAAATGAAAAGATCTTATATCGTCATCTTCTGTCAATAACTTCTTATTTCATTGCATAATCTGCAGACTTTATCCGTTATATTTTTTTTATTATAATTTAATTATTAGCATCCAAGTTTGTTTTTGTTCTGAATTAGAAAAAGAAACGGACACCATTGACTTCGTCCCCACCCCAAACAGGCTAACCAATTGGAATTCCTCACCAAAAGATACTAGACAAAGGTGCGTAGCGTTTTAAAAAAGTGCCTGAAGTTGTTTTTTTTTTTTTTTTTTTTTTTTTTTTTCGAAATGAGACTTTTTCTTAGACTTGTGCACTGTCATCAGAAATTACATAATAAGCATGATTTTCACAATTTTCTGTGCAATATTTTTTCAGAAACTAGTTATTTTGAAATTTATGATAAAATAATTATGATAAAGCATGTCTGAGAAAAATATTTTGTTGATTTTTTTTATAGAAAGAAGAACGTATACGTCTAAACAATAGGCAGAAATATTTTTTTAATATACTGCAGTTATCCTGATTAGGAATTTTTTTTATTATTTAAAAGAGACTGAAATTTTTTTTTGAGTGCTTAAAAGGTGCTTCTTTTCTGTTGAAAAATTTGGCTCTGCATCTTACTAGTGCGTTTAATGAAATTTCTTTCCCTTTTGTTAAACAGAATTTCATTCATTTCCTTCAAACAACAGAATTCAATTGTATCGTTTTCTAAGCATAACAGTTTTAAAAGTATTAATTTGGAGTTTTTATTAATAAAAAAAAAGAGTGAGAGAATTTTTTTTTTATTCTGGAGACCCAAGTACTGTGGAGCTTTTGATTAACTTGGAAGATTTTAAATGCATTTCATACTTTTAAAAGACTTGAAAACATGTTCTAAAAACGTAAAACTTGTTTCAGCAAAAAGCAATTTAGATTATAATTAATATTCAACTGTATGCCTCATATATAAGGAGTATCTCTTACACCAGTATAAAATTTATCAAAATACTGTGAAATATTTATTTTATAATTCAAGAATGAAGCACCGAGTTATCATTGGACTTGTGGTGTTTTTGTAATTGTGTTTTATGTTTTTTGAAATTCTAATTAGTGAATGCTTTAGTTTCCTTTCTGATGATATGGATCACCTTTAGTTTACCAGACACAAAAGTTAATGATATAGTGTGTATAGTGCTTAAAAAAATAAACGGAGTCCGTAATAACTTATGGTCTAATGATCGTTCTAGGTCTCACTTTTAATGAATCAATCTCAATCTTGATTCGCCTATTCGACGGATTTCTCTCAAACTTATTATTTTGTCGCTTAAAATTGCATTTTTTTAATATGATATAAAAATAGTATATCTTAAAGTTGAACATATTTTTCAACTACTATTAAATGAAATTAAATTAAAGAAAATTTCACGCTAAATATAACTTTTAGGAAAAATTCATATTTTGCGTGAAATTTTCTTTGAATAAACGAATTTTATAATTGTATGTAAAATATTTTCAATGCTGAAAAAAGTTCTCGAGGTATGATAAAATGTGCAAAAAGTAAAATTAGCATGAAGGGGTCAGAATTTTGGACCGCTCTCCTGTCCAAACTATAGGGACCCTATCTCCCAGAGTGCGGCTAACCCTTATATTTCGGGGATAAGAAATCAAAATGGGAATTTTTTTAAAAAAAGCATTTTAAAAAGGTATGTTTATCCAGAAAAAATACCTTTTTTGGTCTTATTTCGTAACTTAATAATCAGCTGCACTAACACGTCTTAAATTATCGCCTGCATTAGCATATTCGAGTTCACCCCCGCAAACTTAAGATTGATTCCTAAAACGTGAAGATCCAATCAGTAGATCAAAAGTTATTCAGGGTGTTCAGTTTTTTTTTATTTAGTGCACTGTACATGGAATTTATGTTCATATTACACTTGTTGAACATTTTACTGATAGCTGTACTGGCCAATTGAATAACTTAAAAAAAAAATTTTGTATTATAAATTGTCATCAAAATCTGAGATTATGGGCTTCAAGGATATAAATACTGTATAGCCTCTTGGCATGATTTGTTTTCCACAAAAACTGAAATATAGATAATTGTAAGCCTGTCTTATTTTTAGTTATTTTAATACTGCAAAATATTTACATTTTTTTTTTAATTTAAACTAAAAGTAAAAAAAATAATAATAACTTTTAAGAGAATTGATTTCTTTTCACATTAGTTGATTAACTGATGATTGTAAGATTTTTTAACTTTTATATTAATTATCATACTTTAAAACTTTCATTTAAAAAAATAAAATGAAAGATAAGAAAATTTTTAAGAGCAGTTTTATATTTTTGATTATATGAATTTTGTATTTGTTTGTATGAATATAGAATTTTTCCTATAAAAAAATAAGTAGGGTTCACGTCAATATGTCGACAGTTGTGTCAAATGTTTTGCAAATGTCGCTAAAATTATAAGAGTAGACGAAAAATTTGTCGCCTATAATATGTGAAGAATTAATAAAATAGTAACGAAAAAATGTGTTTCTTTATCGAATTTTATGCAATTAAAAATATTCTTGTAATAATTTTATTTTTCTACGAGTATTATTCAAATTGAATAACTAAACTTTTAAATTTTGAAATTTCAAATTTACATGTTCAGAGCTTCGCATTCATGTACCAAGGAACATTATAATATTCCATCAATAAAATAATAATTTTTTTTGTTGCTTTTTTTTAGAATTCGCTTTTTTTTATAATTTGTATATATATAACTTCATAATATATATACGTATATATATAACGCCAATATAACTTCAAAATTGGATGTGCTACTGATTCGAACTACAAAAAAAATGCCATTTTGTTTTGCTTACCTTGAAAAAGTTCATTTTAATTCGTTATTAATTATATAAAAAGGAGCTTTTTTCAAAACCATTTTTTTCATTTTATGGATTTTTTAACAAAAAAAAAAAAAATTAAATATGCTGATTTTCTTCTCCACTAGATTGAAACCCCTTTAGAGGACAAGTATTTTAAAAATTAAAGTGTAGAAAAAGTGAATTCAGGTTAAGTGTAACCACTAAGTTTCAAAAGCTTAAAAAAACATTTTTAAAATATCAAAATACAGTTAAGTTGTCGAAGAATTACGCAATAGAAAAATAAACCTGCTATAATATGCATAAATTTCGATGTTTTAAAAATAGTTTTTTTCAGAATTTGAAGCATTTGGATTTACTTCAGGTTAATCTGAACTCGCATTGTAATCTAAACACAAAATATTTTTAAAATTTCAAAAGACAACAGGCAGAATAACGCAATAGAAAAATAAACATGAAATAATTTGTCTACATTTTGATGCTTTAAAAATATTTTTTCAAAATTTGAAACATTAAGATTTACTTTGGGTTACTATGAACTCACATTTTAATCAGAACACAAAATATTTTTAAAATATCAAAATAGAACAAATTGAAGGCAGAATTACA
Source organism: Parasteatoda lunata (assembly GCA_949128135.1). Classification (NCBI taxonomy): domain Eukaryota; kingdom Metazoa; phylum Arthropoda; class Arachnida; order Araneae; family Theridiidae; genus Parasteatoda; species Parasteatoda lunata. Next base: position 81,897,013 of record OX421977.1, read on the forward strand.
CAATAGAAAAATAAACCTGCTATAATATGCATACATTTTGATGTTTTAAAAATATTTTTTTCAGAATTTGAAGCATTAGGATTTACTTAAGACTAATCTGAACTCTCTTTTTATAAGCTTTAAATAATTATTTACCAATGGAGTTAAAACAGAATTTGTCAAGGAGACATATATGCTTTTTCCCGTGATATAGCACCCTTTTAAAGAGTTTCTCTAATTTCTCCCGAATTTATACTTAATTTAACACTGAAGATCCATTTAACTATCCGTAAATGTATATTGTTTCATATAAAAAAAATGTATAATACGAAACATTTTGGTGAAGGGGTAAGTAACAAAGAGAAATATATTTTAAAACATTACATATACTAGACAAAGGCAGAGGTTGCTATTTTCTCAAAGAAGTGTATGTGTTTGCTTTTTGCTACAAGCATTTTCGATGACGGTTACAATTACAATTGAATATTAATGAGTTCAAATTGGTGGTTCAGTTAATATAGTTTAATGATGCCCTCTAGTGTGGCTGATTATTTTTTTCCGCAAAGAGTATTCAGCAGTTTTTAAACAATATCCTTGTATTTCGAGCGACAATGTTTAATCTATTTTATTATTTTAGGTTTTATCTGAAAATATGATTGAAATTACTATTCCTATCATTGTTGTCCTGGTGGCTGGAATCCTACTTTATGCTGTTTGTAAGTGTTGTTGTGGCAAAAGATGCTGCCACAAAGAACAGAGACGAGACAACAGTCGTGTCATTGTTATTCCGAATTAGAACGAAATCTTTCAATGATTGTATCACTGAATTCTAACATTTTTGTTTTTATTTTATGTGTCATTTGTGTCTCATTGTTAATAATGCTAAACCATGAATCAGGTTTTTAATTGTATGTAATTTTTTTTAAATTCTGTCCATCTATATGCATACCTCACATTTCTGTTCAAACAATAATGAATATTCAAAGATATTTTCTAATAAAAGATAATATGGAATCTGTTAAATGTGAATAAAAACTTTAAAATCAAAGCTTTCATTTTTTTTCCAGAAGTTTAATTTTAAAATATTTTGTTTTTATATTTTATGCATCAATTTTGCAGATTGTAGCTGGATTTTTCAATTTGAATATTGATTTTTCTACCTGTATCGGTCTTAGTACATTTTTGAAATTTTTGCGCTAACAGTATAAAATTTGTCGTTAGAGAAAAAAAAATTAGTTAAATTTTTATTTAAACGTAAATTAATTTTTATTTAGTTTCCAGTGTTAAAACGACTGTTAAATGTCGTATGTTCTAACTTTCTTTTTACTATTTCACTCAACAATTTCATAGACTATGTTCGAATTTCCTTGTTAATTTTCTTTAATCCATTTATATGCAGATTTATATTTTTTGCACAAAAGAAGAAAAAGAACTCAACCAACTTGTAAGCATAACTATTTATCACTGCTGTATTAAAGAACTTGAACTTTAAAAAAAAAACAGATGTTTGAGCTTGTTAAATTTAATTTAAAGCATCAAAATGAGTAACTGTTGCATTTTATATTTATTTTTCGAAGGTTCTGATAAAATTAAAATTGAGTTGCATAATTGATTTTTCTTTCAGAATATCATCTATTTACGAAATTTTATCTTGAAAACTGTTAAATTAAATTCTGAATTAATTGTTCCGTAATTCTCGAATATTCATAACATTTAATTTTTAAGTTCCATGCTTAAAAGTTTTTTAAGTGATTGAAACTTTCCTGAATATTCCACATGAGGAGTAATTTGTTAAATTTGATTTTCAATTTCAAGTCTAATTTATTACAAAAGTTTTCTGTTGTTGTGAAAATAATTCATAATTTGCATTCTACTCAAAATAATTTAATTAAAAATTGATAAATGTAAAAGCTAAAATGATTTAATGCGATTCCGAAATTTGAATGTAAAGGTAGTATATTTTCATTTTGCATCATGAAAATTATTATAGTGTAAAAATTATTCATATTTTATTATCTATATAACAGAATCAGCATTGTTTATTGTGTTGGATTTAGAAGTAAATAATTGCTCATCATTCTATACATCGAGGGGTAATTTTTTAGTTTTAGCAATGATATTTATTTCTAAATTATCTTGGCAATAGGCTATAACCAAATTGAATTATTAATTTTGTTCCGTCACTTACATGAGTGTAAAATTATTGTTTCTAATTTACCTTATGTAGACCTTATGTGTTAGATTTTATGGAATATCTAACAAAGTGGTGTATCAAATACGATATTGCAACAACAACAAAAATGGTACATTCAGGGTGACCTAAATAATTTTTAATTCGGCTCAAATTATTTTGGTAAATATTTGGCTATGGTAACGAATTTTTATGAGAGGATATCTAATAAAATTTTATTGTTATAAAGCCAACCCTGCTATTCATCCAATGCAATGTTGCAAAAAAGAAAGAAAAAAAAAAGCCAACCACCATTCTTAATAAAAATTTTAAAAAATAGCTTTTCTTCTGGAAAATGAATTCTTTTTTTTTTTATTAAGAAGTTGACAATTATTATTTGACAAGCAGTTACGCTTTTTCTTCTTTACAACATCAAAATCGTTTTGAATCCGTTTTGTTCTTTGTTGGAAAAAATGAGAAAAATCAAAATCCATCGCGTCAATACTGGAATTTATACATTGAGAAGACATAAATGAAATTCTGAAGCGGCATACAGCAAGAATTTTTCCGATTGAAACAAAGTGTTAAAAAAAAAGTAATGCAGAATGCTGTCTTCGCTTTTCTTGATATAAAGTGACAGAGTTAAAGCAGTAGTCAACCACAAATCAAAGCTAAAAATCATTCTTTATCTTTCGAGTTAAGTTATATATATTCTCAGACAAAAATATGAATGTTGTCATTGATTTTCAATCGTAATCTTTCTTTATTTGAGATCCATATTTGATACATGTCATAAAATATTTTTATTGCGGCAAGTTTTCTTGGGAAGTTTTAAATAAATTCCAAAAGATATCTGACTTCCACATGTATGTCGTTTTTATATGTATTTCTCGAATATGTTTAAATTCACAAAAGATGTCTTTAGAACACAAGTTAAAAATCTAGATTTCTAAATTGTAATACAATTAAAAACTTATGAACGACAAATAATTATAGTAGATAAAATTGCTGTTGTTTGACCTTATAAGCAAGTATATAGGTATATAATGCTTAAGCAACAATACCAAAAAAAGTGCTAAAGATAATTTCGGGCTCGTTTCTGACAGTCCGAGCCAAATAAAAGTAGCAGATCGTTGTAATTTCCGAGCTGCGTTGTTTTCTACCTTATTAAGAGCAGAAATTTCAGCGATTAGAATAATTGAAGTCATTCTGATTAAGTGGAGAGGAAATAAAAAAGAAGTTATGTAAATAAATTCTCACCTCTTAAACTCAGGAATGGAAATTTTTTTCTCAAATCCTGGTTCGTAGAAGCTTGAGTATTTCGGCATCATAATATTAGCTTTTACAGTGATTGTATTCTTTTATTTCCACTGACAAAAACAGACGATAAACAAAAAACATTAACAGGAAAAAGTCGTTTGGTTGCCTAGTAACCAGCCAGAATTAGAATATTACAATAACAAGAGTTGCCAGCCGTGTTAAAAGAATTATTTAAACTAACTGTCCATTGATGTCTCAACATAAGAGGTAAAAATTGTATGAAGGAACAATATTCGCTTTTCTGTATTGATTAAAGAAATTAAAATGTATTTCGTTTAAACCTCTACCATATGAAATTGTGAAAAAAATATTTTTCTTAACATTTTTGTCGTGAAAGCGGATAGCTAATGATATATCGTTTTAAACATACAAATTTTGTGTCAATAGGCATTTTCGGTGACTTGGAAATATGTCATAATAGTGGACTCGAGTGGTATGCCGTGCTTCTTATATCGAGTTATTACTGTTTTTTTTTTTTTTTTCAATTGAATATTTAACTAATACGAACTAAAAGCAAATGGCTGCGAGTAGTACAGTATAGCATAAGCAAGAACACCATTGTGAAATTTAAACAAGAAAGAAAATGGAATTTTTCTCTTGCCTGCAGATTTGAGAAAAATTTAAATATAATAAATTTCATAGAGAAGATTAATAACGCATTCGTATTGATGTATATGAGGATGAAATAAAGATTTGCCAACAAACAAAAACGAAACTAATTCATCACTAAAAGATTGGAAATAAAAGCTAAAAATATGCTTGAATTTGTTGCATAAAAAAATATATTATTTACTTCGAATTATTAATATGAAAAAGCTAAGTTAGTGAAAAATATTTAAACTGCAATGTTCTTAGTGATTTAAATATTATTCGACTAAAATTTGCCTGTTTTTTTAACATAACAGTGCCTTTGCAATCAATAGCAATTCGATAAAAAAAATGGAGTTTTATTAATAATTTTATTATTCATCAATCACTTATTAAATCATTTTATTACCATGTTTAGATTAAAAGTTTTTGAATAAAATAATTTTGCAATTAAGCAAAATGTCCGCCATTTTGTACTGCCAGTTAATCTCTGTTTATTGTACGCAACAGTAGATCGCTGATAGAAGCAAATTAAGATAGTAAAATAATAAGCAAAGTTACAATTATCATGTGATATACTTATTCTTCCATTAAAATTTAGCCAAAGAAATATTGGTCAAAATATTTGTATTTTCCTATTTTTTTAAACATCACATTGCCTTTATCAAAAGTAGTAAAATTTTGCCTTCTGTGTTATTCGAACTGAAAACTATTTTTAAAATAAAAACTTTTCTATTACTGTTTTGTTGTTAAGTTCCAGCTCGAAACTCAAGGTAGGAGAATGTAGTAAAATCGACACGTGCTTCATTTATTATTTTAATGAGTGAGCTATTTTAATGAACTGAAATGAAATTTAAATTGATTTCTTACATCTTTGGAACAACGATCGGATGCTTATTATTTTTTCGTTTAATTTTATAAATAGTATTTGTGATCTTCTTACATGAAACCCACGCACAGTTTAAGGTGTTTTTATGTTAAACGCCAAAAAGACGGAATCGTTTAGTATTTAGTTAAACTCGATCCTGGTTTCTTAATGAAAAAAACCGGTATTTTTTAACGATAGTGAAGTTATAAATATTGAAATACTTTATATATTATATGATATATTATAATATGCACAATATTATAATACAAGGAAGTTTAACTGCTTATTTTTAAAAAAAATACATTTAAAACTGTGAAGGTATTCTCTTATAAATCGTTTTCATCCATTTGTTTCCTTCATAGAGTGGAAGAACTATAATTTTCTTAATAAAAATAAAATTCTTTTTAACTTTTATTAAGTGAAAAATATTAATTTTACCCTACCTTAAACATGATATCTCATGCTGTATTTAAAATAATTGTCTACTATTTAATAAGTATTTACACATAATAAACAAATAGACTTGTTTTATCAAAATTTTATATTGATATTTAAATAAAAAAGTTGTCAAATCATGTCGTAACCAACTCTCACTTATTATTTTGCAACCAAAAATGTTCCATATTCTTTATAAAGATGGCGACACTAAAATGCTTAACAATTATTTAGCAGACAACAATATTTGGCTCGATTCAGTGGCGCCATCTAATATGCTGATTTCAATAATATTTAAACTGGATCAAATTTTTCTTTTTAACCTAATGGCAGCTAAAGCATATTTATTTAAAACATTGCACGGGTAATTTTGATTACCTGCGAAATCTACAGTGTTTAAAAAATAAGATATGTGATTCATACGCAAAACAATAAATAATTTTTATTAATAAATTACAGGTTCTTTACTTAATTGTTACTTTTATTCGACAGATTTTTATAAGTCAAGTTCTGCTATTTTGTTTGCAAAAGAATAAAAATTATAAAAAAAAAAAAAAAAAAAAAAACAATATATATCAAGAAAAATTTTTTTATATGAAATATAAATAAATATATTTACATTTTTTTTCGTTAAATGTAACGAAATCAACACTAAAAATCAATGGACTTAGCATACTAAATAAAACCTTCAAAGTAATGAAACACAAATTTTTTTTGTAATTATTACAAGCAAGAATTATAACTTCGATATAAAAAAAAACCGGAAATCATCGATAGTTTTTTTATAGTAGGTTTTTTTATTTTCAAATAACAATAAAAATTATATATCACAAAATTTTTGAGGTTCTTTTCTTTTTAAAACATATCCACAATAAAAGAAAGTAAGTATTACCCTGAATTATTTTATTTATTAAAACACAAATTTAAGTTACAGAATTTTTTTTGTGCATTTCAATTCTCATAATTGCATAATTTTTGCATTTTTAACATTCGCGCTACAAGTTGGTGCCTCAAAAACCGAGAAATATCGAGATTATCTTCACAATTCAAACATTTTTCACCCATCTGTAACTTTTTATTTAAATAAAAAATGAATAAAACAAGTGCTTAAATGGAACGGCTATTTATCCCTTAAAGCTTAGCAAATAAACATGGTTACTATAAAGGAAAAGTTGGTTAATTATAAAAATAAAATAGTCATTTATATCAAACGATATTTTAGAAAAAAACACTGCATAATCATAAAAATTTTAGCCTTTAACGCATTTCATTCAAATCTTAGAAGTTAATACAGCACATCGATCTACTTGAAGGAAAAAAAAACGTAAAATGGAAATTTTTATTCACTTACCCCAATTACTGGAGAGAAAAAATCATTTTACGAAGTAATGATAAGATGTCTTGCAATAAACATTTGTTTTTACTGTTGTATTTTTTATTTATAATTATTGTTAAGAGTGTTAACTCGTTTAATGAATAAAAATTAATTTTTTCTTATTTAAAGAGAACTTTAACCTTTTTTTAACAACTCTCTAGGACATACTGTATATTTTAAAAAAGTTTTCTTTAATCAGAAAGTGCTTAAAAAGTTTTCTTTAATCAGAAAAATTCAAAACATTTAATTTCTAGTTAGCATGTAAATTTTTATATTCGTTTATCAAAAGCGACAAATCATGCTATATAATCATAAGGAATTGATATTTTAGTCGCATAGAGAACTACTATTTTTACATAATTTACAACTTTCATTTAATATAAACTTGTGTTTAGCATAAATTTCAAAAGTACTGTCAATTCTTTTGATTTTCAATAAAACTTAAAATGATTGAGTCATACTATAATTCAAAGTTTCAATATTTTATTTAAGTAAAAATAATCTTAACCAGTAAATGAGGCACAGAAATAAGAATAAAAGACATTTAACTTTTATTATTGTTATTATATATTAATTATTTTTATTTTTAATGCGTAATGTAATCATTTACTGTTCTTTACTTGATAATTAACTGGTAAACATTTAATTAATTAAATAAAATACTTTTTCAGTAATTAATAGATTTTGATTAACACTAAGCTATAATTTATCATGCTTATGAATTTATTATTAGTACTTTAGAATTAAAATGTAGAGTAATTTCAATTACTGTTAGTTTTTCAATGACATTATAATATTTTTTAAATATTGGGGGGGGGGGTAGTATTGTTATTATTCAAATGCTCATACAATTCCTGGGTAACTTCTTTTCCTTCTTTACAATAATGAAACGGAAAATGGTCTTCCGCACTTGGATGCAACTTGAAACAATCAACAAATATATGAAATGGAATGATTTAAAAATATTTCGTAAAACATAAACGGCAAAATCACATCCAAAATCTTATCTATTAATAATAAATGTATTCTTTAACTTTAACACAGTTCTTATCCAAAGTGAATTTATTCAAATATACCGCGAATAAGGCTAAACAATGTAAATGAGTTTGATGTCCAGGCAAGCAAAAAAAAAATGTACAGATAAATTTTGTGTTCTTAACGTGTAAGGCTGTATTTAGAGGTCACAATGTCTTGTATAGATGAGCGACCAAGCCATCTGGCGTAAAAAAAAAAAAAAAAAATTCGTGTTGCCATTGGAAAAAACATGTTTCGCATCACTGCTATATTAAATTATTTAAGAGTAATAATGACCTACACGTCTTTTATACAAATATTCGAAATGGAAAAATTATACAAACAAGGGTTGAGCAGAAGTGTCGAAACTACTTCTTCAAGCATCAGGTGTAAAGAATTGCATTTCTTGCTTCTAAATTTTACTCATAAATAATCCTACACAGCAGTTATATATTATACATATCTTTCTATAGTAGGTTGGGACATGTTCTATAGTTAATTTTAGAGAATCTATCGTATTTCAGGTACATTACGGAATGTATATATTCAGTGAGCAAACAAAACAAAAAAAAAAAACTAAAAATACGCCATTTTCATACTTGTATTTGATTTCTTTCAAATTTCATAGTTTGTCATTTACAAATGCATTTAAAATAATGTCTAAATTTCTATACCTTATTTTTCGCCTATTATTAAATAAAACAAAAAAAAATAATAGTAAATACTTACTAAAAGTTATATTAGTCATGGAATTATCTTTGGATAAACATATTTTATAATTGTGTTTAATTTTTTCTTTTTGTTTTGATTCAATTAAAAAAATAATTTTGTTAAAAGATCCTCCTCGAGGGCAAATTTCTCAAAATACTAGATCCAAGAGTTCTCTTGTTTACTGGAAAAAAATTACAAGGAAAAAAAATTTCAAATCTACAAGGCTATGGAGTTGAACGTAAGTGGTTGTACACTCCAAAAATTGGGTCGGCTGTTCAACGACAGTTATAAAATAAAGAAAAATGGTACAGGAGAGACTAAACAACTAAGTGAAAGAAATTTAAAACATGTCACTCTACGATACGTGATTGCGCCTGATGATCGATAGTTAAACTATATAGTTATTGAATATTCATTCATCAATAGATTTCAACTAATTTTCTTTGATTTACACCTTTTTCTGCCACGCCCTCTGTCGACAGAGCTTTAAACTAAAACTGAAATTTCTGAGATGAAAAATTAGCCTCGACGCATGAGTGAGCTGCAATTTTTTTCCCTCTTATAAAAATTTGGAAAATCATCAGTCTAATTTAGAGTGCCTTTCGTTAATTATTATTACGTTATGAAATATTTTCTTTAAAAGTAACTTCATTTAATAAGTGATCTAAACGAAAAAAAGCATGGCTTGAAAGCTCTAGAGAAAGAACAAAATCTACAGTTCAAAGTATATTCTCTATATACTTGCACTCCCTAGGTCTTTTTTTTCTTTGTTTAAATATGAATTATACTAACACTTTAATTTTATTGCAAAGTATCCATTATACTTTAATTTTTTAAGGTTTAAATTATAAGAGAGATTATTTATGTACATTAGAATAACAATTATTTATATGGTGACGAAGTAGTTGCGAATAAACTCTAGTTGTAATTTTAGACGGAGACGTTACTTAGACGTTTCCTTTGTCAGTAGCGAAATGTTGAACTTCATATGCCGCTATGGGATAAAGTCAATTTTATTTGGTCATTTTAATACATTTCTTGCTTTAGATCTCTAATTTGTAGGTTAAACCAAAACGGTTCTTGTTGGCCTACTGCGGCTTGTCCACAGCGCGTTAGAATATAAGAATAAAGCAGACAAACAGAGACCTAAAGCATGTTTATAATAATTTTTTTTAAAAAATGATTTGGCCTCCTAAAATATTAAGTTACGATTTATGAAAAAAGTCAATTAAATAGTTCTAGAAATTTTATCTGTGAAGCAACATTAAACGAGAGAAAAAAAATCGAGAAGACAAACAAAAAGAAACCAAATATTATAACACGCTTTAATACTTGAATGAGGTTGTGCCGTTAAAATAAAAATTTCGAAACAGAAATTGAAGAAAACAACATTTTTATGACATTTACAAAAGTAATTACATGAACAATTTCACTTATGAAAAATGAAATTTTATAACCTAAATATAAAACAACTAGTAGAAAAGAAAGTAAAATAATTAAAAACGCTGAAATGAGCCTTTGTTCCTCAGTGTTACTTAATTTTTTTAATAAGTTATAATTAATTTGTTTTCATTTCACAAAAAGCACATAAAAAGATTGTAAGGATTAGGGTCTGAACCTACAAAACACAGCGAAAAGTCCTGAAAAGCAGAGATAATTATTTTGCTTTATCGTCATTCAAAATCAGAGAAAAATGGAAATGTCTGACATTTTGATTTTTCTTATGTAGGGATTTAAAGCCTGCTTTCAAGACTGTTTTTTCTCTAGGTTATGGTGTTTCAACCTGTTTCTTTTGAGAATTCCTCGCACGTTGGCCCCAATATTCAAAGATAGATAAATAAATCCAAAAAAATCTTTTTTCTGATTTAAAATTTGTATAAAAAAATATCGATTTAGCAGTAAGAAATTTCAATAATTGTAGAAGACAATAATACACTATGTCTGCTAAAAATTGAAGTTGTTATAATAGTTTAGGATTTGATCCACAATGCAATGCTATCAGACTATTAGCATTTAGTTTTAAAGCACAGGTTATCAAGTTTAAATTCAATAATAATAATACGCTATGTCTGCTAAAAAATCTAGTTACTGCAATAGTTTGGGTTTGATCCACAATGCACCGGGATAAAACTGTTAGCCAATGATTAGTGTATTTTGCTTTAGATTACAGGTTATCAAGTTTAAAAGCTTGTTTACGTGTCCTGACAAGTTGATCACACTTGTAAGTTGACTCCCAATCTGTGATGCCATTATAGGCATTGCATATTTCCTAGCTTTTAAAAATTTCATAATTTAAATTTCTTAACAATTCTTATTCCAATTTTAATTAAATTAAACCAATTATTTCCTTTCCAAAATACTCACTCATTAATTCACTATCACGCCTAAACCAAGCATCGAAATATATTTTTAACTTTTTATTCTTTAAGCTACTTTATTTATCTAACTGCAAAAATTTTTCAGTTACAGGGTTATATTAATTTCTGACGATCATTTTGGTGATTAATCTGCAGCTAAATTATTTAAAATTTAATATTAAATACCCTGGGTTGGCTTTGTTTATAGGTATTTCAGCTTTTGATAAATCGCCAACTATGGATCTCTTTCCGTGCTCCTAAAAGTTCGGTAGAAAAAAAAATTCAGTCACTGCTTAATGAAAATTCTTAGCATTAAGACTGAAAGTTTCACCCCTTAGTCCAACCATTATTAATCTTTACAAAAATTTCATCAGATTTAAAAATCGTCTTTCCCCCTGATGATAGCTATTTTTACTATTATATTACCAATATAGTGGCTGGGTGGCGCAGTTGGCTTGTCGTCGGCCTTCTGAGCCCAAGTCTGCGGGTTCGGTTCCCGGCCCAGACACCGGATTTTCGGGATGCAGAAAATCCTCTGCGGCTATGTCGTGTGATAAGGGGGCATGTAAAAGATCCATGGAGTGCCTTTTTGGCTCTTGGCATTTCCAGCAAAATTAAAATTCCTAGTGCGCTTTAGCATCCAAAATAGAGTCTCGGTGCTGCCATCTAGTGTGGCAGAAACTAGACGTCCAAGTTAACATGGCCAACGGTATCCCACCCATTGTGGTGGTCCTGAAAGAGTGGATACTACTTCTGGAGAACGCACTAGGTCTGCTTATCGGGAAGACTGATTGTGCAGCTTATTGGAAATATAAAAAACATTACCAGTATTCCTTAAATAAAGCAATTGTTGTTTGAAATATCTGTGGACTATAATTTTTCTTCTTGCCTCATATAAGCAGATTAGAACAACTATTTACAAAAATTAAGCCTTTATAAAATATTGGAAATCATACTTTCTCATCACAAAACTGAATTAATGTCTTATCATCTAAATTGACCCCCCCCCCCATTATCGAGAACCGATAGTAAAAGATATCAAAACCTCTGGAAATTGACCCCCCTGTCTATTGTAAATGAAGATCTTGGAAGAAGAAGGGTTTAAGTTTGCTTTTCGCAAAAATTCCAGATTGGATCGCCATCTGTTGGATTTTGAGTATTACTAAGTTTTAACTCATCAACAACGAGAGAAATTGGTTCTCCTTAAGAGTTATTACACAGAAAATGGACCACGCTGGGGATAAACAGTTCCTGTCCGCTCGCTTTTCCACAATGTTCTCAGTTATAGACTGCAACGAGAGGGTTGAATTTTAATTTAAACGGAATATTTATTTGGTTTTTATACCAAAAAATATCATTTTTCAACAAAAAGTTTTTCGAGGGAACGGGCCAAAGCTTGGACTCCTTAATGTTAATTTTATTTTTTTAATTATTTCGCCATAACTCGAGACCTTTTTACGTGAAATTAAAAAAATTTTGTACAAATGAAAAACTTGTTTATCCAAAAATATTTCCATCAAGAAAATCCTTTGGTAAATCGTTATTATTATTTTTTTCGTAACTTAAAATATTGTCTGCACTAATTAATTAGCATATTTGAAGTCATCCTCTCGAACTATTAAGATGAGTTCTACAACGTAAAGATCCGATCATTAGATCAAAAGTTATTCAGGGTGGTCCTTTTTCTTCTTGCTATACCTCCACAAAAGAAAAGACGAGGAGGCGGTGCGAAGAAGAAGACGATGGGAAAATTAAAGTATTCATTGGAGAGATATTCAGAAGGAAAAAAAAACGGTTTTTGTTCAACCCGATATTAAATTTTCTTTTTCAACATCAAAAATTTTGTTTTTAATATTCTGGGTAATGTAAATAACTACTTGGGACATTCGTGTGCATTTTTATTCTGAAGATTTCAATCCTACCCTTGCTCTTAAAAAATTTCTAACGTTAAAATTTTTATTTTTAGAATCAACATTTATATGAATCGTAAACTGTTCTTCTCCCTTGATCTTCATATGTTGATCTCGTACCTTGTATTCTTCTCCCGATCTTCATATGTTGATCTCGTACCTTGTATTCTTCTCCCGATCTTCATATGTTGATCTCGTACCTTGTATTCTTCTCCCGATCTTCATATGTTGATCTCGTACCTTGTATTCTTCTCCCGATCTTCATGTGTTGATCTCATACCTTGTATTCTTCTCCCGATCTTCATATGTTGATCTCGTACCTTGTATTCTTCTCCCGATCTTCATATGTTGATCTCGTACCTTGTATAATATTATTCTTCTCCCTTGATCTTCAGATGTTGATCCCGTAGTATTCCTCTCCCTTGATCTTCATGTGTTGAAGTATGTTAAATTCGTCTAGGAATATGATTGAATGCTATTCTGAGCCCTTTATTAGTTAAGCGAAAAATTATCTAGGAAATTTTATATGTTATTGTGGTATGTATAAAAATATCACTGAATTGGGGAAATAGTATTGAAAGCTAACGTAAAGTTTTAAGAGAGTTGACCATATTGGAGAATTATTAATTGCTTTTGTATTTAATTTATTTTTAAAATCAATTCATGTAAGAAATTGCAATTCATCTTTTAATTGGGAATAGGAAAAGCAGTTAAGTTGACAATACCTGTAAGTTGTCCTTTGTCTAAGTTGAGTTTAATTATCAATTACCAAACTAGCCAAAACAATTGAATTCTACCTTTATAAAATGACCACTTGTCAAAGTTTAACACCAAATTGCTGTTTTTTAAGTGATCAAATTATACAGGCTACAGAGCAAATTTTAAATAAAATTTCAAACTCATGTTCAAAAAATTTAATTAATCTTTAGTTTGATTATTGAAATATTAAAAATAGTTAAGAATCACATAAAGAAATGTAAAAACAAGATACATAATTATATTGTAATACAAGAAATTACATAGAAACTAAAAAAAAACATTGATTAATCTCCTTCTTTAAGTTTACCACTTAACAATAACATAACCAACTATAAAAACAAGATGCATAATAATAAGGTAATATAAGATATTACATATATATATATATATATGAAAAAAAATATATTGATTACTCTAACTCTGTTAATTGAAAACTTATCAATAATGTGAACAGCCAATACATAAAACTGATAAAAGGTACATAAGAATAATGAAATATATAGATTTTATAAGAAAAGAAGAAAAATCATTGATTAACCTCCCTCTATAATTTGACCACTTATCAATTACATCAACTATTAAAGAAATGCATAAGAATTAGGTAATTAAGAAATATTAATAAAAGAAAATAAATATATTAATTAATTTTTAAGTTGACCATTTATTAATAACATAATCAACTATCGAAACAAGGTACATAAGAATAATGTAATATAAAGAATTGTATATAAAAATTGAAAAAAATGAATTATCTCCATCTGTAAGTTGACAACTTATCAATAATAAGATCAATCATAAAACCAAGTAACTTAATGATAATGTAATACACAAGTACAGTACATTAAAACTATGAAAAAACATTGATTAATATCCTCTATAATTTGACCACTTATCAATTACATCAACTATTAAAGAAATGCATAAGAATTATGTAATTAAGAAATATTAATAAAAGAAAATAAATATATTAATTAATTTTTAAGCTGACCATTTATTAATAACATAATCAACTATCGAAACAAGGTACATAAGAATAATGTAATATAAAGAATTGTATATAAAAATTGAAAAAAAATGAATTATCTCCATCTGTAAGTTGACAACTTATCAATAATAAGATCAATCATAAAACCAAGTAACTTAATGATAATGTAATACACAAGTACAGTACATTAAAACTATGAAAAAACATTGATTAATATCCTCTATAATTTGACCACTTATCAATTACATCAACTATTAAAGAAATGCATAAGAATTATGTAATTAAGAAATATTAATAAAAGAAAATAAATATATTAATTAATTTTTAAGTTGACCATTTATTAATAACATAATCAACTATCGAAACAAGGTACATAAGAATAATGTAATATAAAGAATTGTATATAAAAATTGAAAAAAATGAATTATCTTCATCTGTAAGTTGACAACTTATCAATAATAAGATCAATCATAAAACCAAGTAACTTAATGATAATGTAATACACAAGTGCAGTACTTTAAAACTATGAAAAAACATTGATTAATATCCTCTATAATTTGACCAATTAACAATTACATAAACAACTGTATTAAAAAGATGCATATGAATAATGTAACATAAATAATATGAAAAAGAAGAAAAACATTAATTAATTCTTCTCTGTAAGTTGAGAATTTATCAATAATATGATGCAGCTTGAAAACAAGAAAAATAAGAATGATATAATATGGGAAATTATATAAAAAGGAAGAAAATATATTGATCAATCTTCCTTTATTAGTTAGTGACTTATCAATAGCATAAACAGGTATAAAAACAATGAGATATAAGAAATTAGATAAAAAATGAAGCAAAAAAATCATCGATTTATCTTTCCCTATAATTTGACCACTTATCAGGCAATTTTTTTTTTTTCTTTCAAAGTTTGAATTTAACAAATAACTTTTCTTGAATAATAATATTCGTAATCATAAAACATTTATGCTTTTTTCTTTTAAATTTGTAATTTTCTTCAATTTTTATCTCTATTTATAGATGAAGTATAGAATTACGATAGCATGCTTCTTTCTAATGTGCAATCAATTGAAGCTTGTTACAAATTCGAACAGACATGCCATCCTTGTCTTTCCCTAATCTTTATTTAATTCTGGATTAGAAATTCTACAAGAACAAATAAATGGTATTTACTCATGCGGAAATAGAAAGTGAGATAAAGGAAGACACGGAAGATGTTTCACAACCCACAATTTTTGGAACAGATTAAATTACATCAGTTGGCATGATGTAACGGATAGCAGTCGAATTTTGCAACAGTTATTACGTACGCATTTAGTATTGGAATGTAGCTGGAGGATATCACTAATAGATGGCGCTAAGATCGTTTAAGTTTAAAATCATTACCTTTGGGAGCTTTCCACAAGAATGATTGTAAATTTTAATAAGATAAATAAAGGTGAGAGATTAAGTAATTAAACATATGAGAAACGACAATAATTATGTAAGAAAGGAAGAACAATATACCCGGATGATTTCGATCCTTTACGATAAAAATTAATTAGAAAACATAAATAAAATGATGGTAATTGAAAAATAAATTGGAATGGACTTACAGATTTGATGTTTCTCTATTGTTCATTAATGCAAAATTAATCACAACATCAAAGATTCAGCACAATATCGTAGAAGGGCACATAACATTTGATATTAGCAAAATTCACACAACATTGTTGTAGCTGCGAGAGCTTGTTTCTAGATGCTTCTAAAATCATTTCAATCCTAAATCAAGTTGTTTATGAAATATATTAAGTTCAAAAATTAAAATCTGGTCGAAACTAATAGGATACTGATTAATTTCAAGAAGTTTTAAAAACAATTTAGTTGGAAATTCCAGAAAAAAGATTCATACATAACGACAAAATACGAAGGAAAAAAAAATAGTATTCTTGTAATTCTGTAACCCAGCCCAGGAGATAAGGTAACTCCTATATTAAGCATCGGGACAAACTAGCCTTCGTGGAAGAATTTTTGACGGAACTAAACCGCATTTGCGCTACATGAAGTAGAAAACTACGAGAACCCCCCGTGGTCAGCCCGACGGGGAGTAGATTCTAACCCATGATCTGCCTACGACTGAGGATATATTACATCTGCTGTGTGGTCAGTGTGAGCTGGGAGGCAGAACTCGTATCAACCAGACACTGCTGGGATTCGAACTTAGGTCACCTCACTAGGATACGAACACTTTATATTTCCTGAGCCATGACTGTAAATTTTCAAATTGACGGAGTTGTCTTAATCAGGTCGGAGTTTTATCCCATTTAGGAACTTTTTGCGTCAAATTAAACTGCCG
This sequence comes from Parasteatoda lunata, assembly GCA_949128135.1. Lineage (NCBI taxonomy): Eukaryota > Metazoa > Arthropoda > Arachnida > Araneae > Theridiidae > Parasteatoda > Parasteatoda lunata. The sequence goes on from OX421977.1 coordinate 81,913,834, forward strand.
GTATGTCTATAGTGTCTGGTTCTTGTTTTAAAAATATTTTCTTTTAATAATCCTGCGTTTGGCTACTAATTATACATTTCGAGTTCATCCCAATTTTTGACGTTTTCTTTTAGATTCATAGGCATTGTTTGGTTGTCAAAATAACTTTATGACCACTTAAGCGCAGGTAATCTTACAATTTGGATTATTTTAATTTCATTATCAGTGCTTTCGTATTATTACAATAAATAAATAAAAAATAATAATTGATAAAAAAAAAGTACTCTTTTCCATTTTGATTACTTTATTGAATTTTACTATGTATCTTTGTTTTAGTTATACATTTTTTCTTAAAACTTAATTTAGTTAAAAGTTTATAAAATTTTTAAATCTGGTTTTTGGCGAGAATCATTTTAGCAAGTTCATAAAAAATTACTCTTCAAAGACTAACAGTTGGTATAAAATGATGCATAAGTCGTAAGAATAAAAAAAAAAGATCACGCAGCTCTGTTGTAGTTCATAAGATAGCACAAAATACAATAAGATATCAAAGAATTGCACTTCAAACCCTATTTTTTGTTGTTGAACTTGATCATGGATTTGATCAAATCCATTAAATTTGAAAACCTTGTTAAACTTTAATCTTTTTGAACATACACCCCCCTTTGTGTAGCTGAACAACATGAGATTTCCGCGTTTTTTTTTCACCACAGGGGGTATAACTCCTTCAGACCTGACAAGTACTGCAGTTCTTTTCAATCAGAAGAATTTTCTAGGGTGTTTTTATCTTAAAAACGTTCAGTTTGCCTACTTGCTGTCAAGGGTTTACTTTTTTTTTAATTTTGTTTATACAAGTTTTTTTTCTTCCCTTGAACATTATAGAAGATAAATTTTTTTTCTTAATGTTATTATTATTTTTATTTTGCTTTGCTTGTAGTAAACGTCTTCACCTTTACCACAAAACTTTTTTTCTCATTTCTTTTTGCATTTATTTTTATATTTATTTGTTAAACTGATATTTTTATTCAATTCTCTAAGAGCACCGTATATGACATGATTAATTTTCAAGATAAAAAACCAATAAGATTTTTTATGTGTTCGTTTGTTATTTGTTGTTTTCTAAAGTATGTCCTATATACTTCAAAATGTAAGACAGCGTTTCTGACAACCGTAGAAAATTTCTAACTATTTTGTGAGCCTAGCTTTGAAATTACTTTTATACCCCGGGGTAGCTTAAAAGAAAATGCCCTTTGTTTACTCCTGACAAGAAAAATAATGGATAATATTTTGTTTTTTTAAGAAGTAATCAACATAGGGCAAGTCGAGTAAGAATTGTGGGTCAATCAGGTATAATACGCACAAATTTATATCTTCCCTGTAATTTTTAAGTTTCGAACCTGGGTCGAATTAAAAAAAAAACATAAATACTTTCATTTTTTTTAAAAAATACTTTATTTCTATTTATTAACTTCATCTCTTTTTCAAGCAGTATGAAATCGTTTCCTGTTTTCAAATTTTTCACATTTATTCATTGCTCAATCTCTGTCTTTGATTACCTGGCAACACAACCTTTTTATTTGGTCTATATATGAAAAAAAATATGAATGGACAATATTTATAGTTAAAGTAATAGAAAAAAAGATTCCCCTATTGGATTACTATTAAATACATAAATTTTTAAAATAATAAAGTTGTTAAAAGAATATTAATTAAAGCAAATTATGAAGAAAAAAATTATTTCTTATTTTAGACTCTAATACACCATCTTTACTTTTTAATTATAAAAAATAAAACAATTATTAATCGCATGTACAGTTTATAGACAGCTTTGGTTGTTAACCGGCTGTAGTGCCTAAGAAGAAGAAGAAGATATAAGTAGTAAAAAATTTAGACTACTATCATGCAACATTTTTCTTTTTTTTAACCAGTTAAATACCTGTTCCTAGTAAATAAAAAATAGGTAAGAAACAAATCGGTAATACTCCACAATATGCCATGAGGCTCAAAACTGAAAAACACATATGACTGAAATGATTCCGTAACTAGTTATAATAATTCCAATATTTTTTTAATAGTTATTTGTTGCCATTCCCAGAGGCTTTATGTTAGTAGACTAAGCAAGGTTTCCAGAAATTTCAATACATCAAAACACAGATTCTCTGTACCCTGCTCTAGAAATGATACTATTTATCTCAACCAAAATATGATCGGGTTCAAGAGCAGCACGGGCTAGCTCTAATGCAATTTTTCTGGGGCCCTGAACCTGCACTGGGAATTTCTCCCACCTCATTTAGGGCATCCATCTCCAAGCTCTACGGCAAGATTGGCCATGAGCAAATGGCGCGCTGCTGACAGTCAGAGACAAGCTAAGGAGCTGAACCGTGACTGTCCTAGTGTACGTCAAAAGGAGCTTTTAAAGCTTAATAGAAACAGTTTAAGGAAGAGGTCTTCTTACTAGGTCTTACATAGGTCTTCTTACTGGTCTCTGCATCCTCAGGAGACACCTACACATAATTGGAATAGAATCCAATTCTCTTTGTCGGGGTTGTCATCTTGAAGAAGAGACATCACGACACATACTCTGTGATTGTGATGTCTATTCTGCTCAAAGATTTGAGCATTTAGGGCAGCATTGAGTCAATGCCTGGGAACTGCAAGATGTTCCTGTAAAGTGCTTGCTGAATTTTAATTCAGCCATAATCACGCCTTGCTAATCACGATTTAGGGTTTGGGAACAATAGACCTCTGGTCGATGTGCCCTGCTCGTTAGAGCTGCCCAACCTCTAAGTCTAAGATTAAAAACTTTGATCAATTTTCAGGATCGGATTCTTTGGATTGAAGACTGACCTAGCAGTGACTGGTCAGTCACTGCTAGGAGACTGACCTAGCAGTTTCAGATCCGGATCCGAAAAATTGTTCTAATGTCTCCCCGATAGCAAACGCTGTCCAAATTTCAGGGTCAACGTTGCTAAGAGGCTCTGACAAAAATTGCCAAGCAAGAAGAAGAAGAAGAGGCTCTGAAGTTCATAAGAGAGACCCACAGAGAGACTGACACACGCACACAAGCTCTTCATGAATTACATTATCATTACATTTACATTACATTAACGGTACATTTACATTACATTTTATTAGTTACATTATACAAGCTCTTTATTAGGTATTAGTTACATTGCTTATTAGTTACATTACTATATATATTCCGTGTAATGTTTTAGATGATATAAAATTAAAAGAATTAACCTAAATAAAATATTAAATTGTGTATCCTATTAGACAATTATAAAAAACCTTAATTTTCAAATGAGGAAAAACAAAACAACAAAAAAACTAAATTTAAAAAAAAAAAAAAATTATGTAAAAAAACCGTATTTGTGTCTCATATTTAACTTCTATAAAAGAGAAATGTTATAAAAGAGCATTGTTTTGAATCATAAAAAATAATAATAATTAGACTCATTTCAGACTTTCGTGACACTTTTATTTTTAAATGATATAATCATTAAACACTACGTTTATTGTTTTAACAACAACGCTTTAATTCCTATCTTCATTCATTTTTCCCAATTATGAAAATGCCTTATGAGACCTCATTCGGAAAAGGAGATTTCAAATCTGGGTTTCATGCTGAAACCCTGGAAATTCTAACATTTTTCATAATTTCAAATGTTCATTCAAGGTAGCAAAAAAGTTGGCCAAAGCCTTCTGTTTCCAGCCATTATAATTAGCAGTCACACTCTTCCAGTATTTAGTTTTAAGGATTAAACAATTCTGCTCCACTGCGTCTAAGTTTAGGTCTTCTTTGGAAAAGTTTTTTCTCGACAAAATTCTATCGTTCTTATGGATTAATAATTTTAAATTAGCTTCAAGAAAGTTTCTCAACTCTAGAATTAGTTTAATTTGACTGTAAAATTATTTTAAATTTAGTTTCAATGTACTGTAAAACTAAACTGATCAGCGTGCTCAGAAAACTAAAAAAAACTGCTAATAGAATTTCTGAACGGATATTTTGAAACTAATATATATATATATATATATATATATATATATATATATATATATATATATATATATATATATATATATATATATATATATATATATATATATATATATATTACTTCTGTAAAAACGTTTTATTATGAGCGCCAAACATGATATAAAAAGGATTAAATTATTTATCTTTTTAAAATAAATCTGCTTATTATTCCAGATTATTTAATTCGCCGGGTTTTTTTCTTTATCGTTTTTTTAAACAGAAAGAAATCGTTTGCTGTTTTTTTTTTTTTTTTTTCACATTCATTTATTACTCAATTTCTCTCTTTAATCACTTGGCAACGTAACCTCGAGTAACGGTACAAAAGCATCCAATCACAAAGGTCACGTGCTAACGGCATTCTGTTGTCCGTTCTCTCTTCAATTGACTCAAAAGAATTTTTTCGTCTGACCTAAGGTCAGGTTTACCGTCTGCGTTTATCGCTTCAAAGGTATTTGTTTATTAGGATAGCGATTACTGTGGGATTAGGTATTTTCAATAAAAATGCGTTAAAAAATTAGAGGTTTCATAATTTTCATTAAAGAGGAAAAAGAAAATGAGCTGGATTTCGATTTAATTATTATTTATCCTTTTTTATTATCATTTTCTAGCCATTCAATGTATTTATTACGGATTAATACAATCGGTGTTACGCGGAAAAAACTATAATTGCTTTTTTTAAAAAAATAGATGAAATTAAAATATAAAGAAACGATAAAATAATTTTAAAAAAAAACATATACAGCAAACATGCCTAGAACTTGTTTCTAAAATTAAAGTTTTAAAATTTTGAGAAAGAAAAGCAATGTATTGGTTTAAATATTTCTACAAAATTTGACTTGGAAAAATTACGAAGAAAAAAACATTTTTTATTATGCATTTTGGTTTCTAATAGTTCGTAAAACTGTGTTCGAGTATTTCTAAATATAGTAGAAAAAAACATGAACGTCAGAAAATGCAATTTTTACTTAGAAATACCTATCTTCGAAAAAAGTAAACTTATAAATAAAATATAATATTTTAAAAAAATTTAACTAATTAAATTCAATAAAAAAATTTTAAAAAATAATATGTTGCATTCATGAGTTAGCACTTATTAAAATTAAAATTTAATTTTATTAATGTTTCGATTACATAAAAAATCAGTTGATAAACTTTATTTTTTTGCATTTTATGAAAATTGTAAGTTATTTTATTGTGAATTTCTTTACGTCGTTCGAGAAACGGAAAAAACTAGATTGAATAATTAAACTGACTAAAATGTTATTTGAATCGAATTTCTTCCCTTTCTCTGAATTATTTTTATAAGATATAAAAACTCAGATAAATGAGGCAATATAACTAGATTTTTACACTGACAGTAGCCTTGTTAAGCATGTATGTCAATAATATTAAAACTGACATACAAATGTATATTTTTAAAATGAGAACAGAGAGTATGATATAAGGTATGGATTTTAACTTTCGAAACACTACATGCTAAAGCCTGAGTGTAAAGTGAAAGGGCTGATTTATAGGCGCGTTTTGAAAATCTAGGTAGTGAACCTTGGAAGTAAAACGAAATATCTGATTGATAAGTATATAATCTACATGTTAAATATTCGAAAAATATAGGTATATTCAAAAATCTACATGTTAACCCTGCGTGTCCAATGATATTACTGGCATATAGGGTTATGAAAATCTACGTGTAAACAATGAGAGTACTTCGAAAATCGGCATATCAAGCTTCGATGTAAAATGAAAGGCTTGATTGATTGATGTATGTTTTGAAAATCAACATGCTAAATCATCAAGTAACATAGGGGAATAGGATAAGAGACGGATAAAAAACAATGACCCTTTTCCTTTTTTCCCCGTATTTCTTTCATTTTTAATTTTTGTGTCAGACATAGTTTTCGTTACCATCTTATTTTGTTAGTGAAAGTGTGTATTTGCACCGATTTAAATCATGAGTTTAGCGCTGCATAACCACATTTGAATTTTTTCCCTCTTAAATTCGCACTTGTTAGCTATTTTTGGTCGATATCAATGGTTAGAATACCCTTGCCGTCAAGCTAAGACAGGTTTTCGTGGTTTTCCTCACCATGTAACACAAATACACGTTAGTTCTCTTAAAAAGTCCACCACGAGGACTAGTTTGTCCCAGTGCTTGATCCAGAAATTCTCTTGTCTTCTGGGTCGGGTTCAAAATTACAAGGATGGGGAGTTAAACATTGATAGTCGTAAACACATATTTGGGTCAGCTGTTCAACAATGGTTATAAAGTAAAATAAAATATTATTGATAAAATGAAGACACATGATGTGTGTCTTCATCAATAGTTATAATTAGGTTATTGATTATTATTTATTCTTTATAATTAGAAAAGCGTCACAAATTTTATTTTATAATCGTCGTTGAACAGCCGACCCAATTTTGGAATTACGACTACTAATGTTCAACTCCGTAGGATTGCTATTTTGAACAAATCCTGAAGACGAGGAAACTCCTGGATCAGTACCCCCAGAGGTATGATTTGTTACAAGAACATGGAGGACTTTGTGACTCGACAGATTTAACGTGCATCAGTCACCACGAGGAGTCTTTGGGCGGCGGGGCATGGGGCCAGTGCCCTAACTAAGCTATCCTGTCCCTCTGTAAACAATTTGAAAAATACAAATGCTCCAAATTTAAAATAACCCATGTGTAATCCTTCTCTTGTAAAGCAATGAAACATCAGATCCGTTCTCTGCGCATTCGAGACCTAATACATCAGCAAATGACTTTAAAAAATATTGTTGCTGTTATTCGTACGCAGTAATACAATACCCCACACAATATCTGCATTGCATGAAGAGCAGCGCGTTATATAGCTCGAACAAGTTCAGTAACAATGGCAGGCTTTTTTTACTACAGTAAAATTGTTCATAGAAAAACATCGTATAAACTCTTTTAACAACCAAGAAGTATTTTCTTTCCAACAAATTGCAATAGCTTACAGTGCTTAACTCAAAAAACACAAAAGCTTTCTCGGGCGTTGCTCTTTTTTTTCTCCCCCAAAACAAGTTCACTTCGCCAAGGTTTGGCGAGATCCAGACAAGACAGATTCCGAAACTATTTTTCAATGGATGTTCGGTTCTTACTACTCGATTGGTTCGAGTAGAGACAGCTAGTGAATTTCTTAGAAGATATAAAAAGAGAAAATTGTGTTGTTTTTGTGTTTGTTTTTGTATGTGTGTTTACGGAAGGCTGCGTGAGATTCTAAAATAGCGTTGTTTTATATGAATGGGAATATTAGAAAGGATTTTATTTGAATTTACATGAGGTATGTTTGTTTTTTTAATGCGTTAATTTGAATGCAAAAGTGAGAATTTTAATAAACCGAAGATTTAACTAAAAAAAAAATTTTTTTTTTAAAAAGGACGTATTGATTTCTAGCTTAGAAATAAATAGTTTTAATAAGTTTGTATTTAAGTTGATGAGAAAAATAGATGTTCTATTAGCTTGAATTAGTGTAGTTAATTTCTTGGAAGCTATTAAAGGAGAAATTGAGTTGTTTTTGTGTTGTTTTTATTTGTGTGTTTACGGAAGGCAATGTAAGATTCTAAAATAGCGCTGTTTTATATGAATGGGATATTAGTAAGACTTTCATTCGAATTTACATGAGGTATGTTTGCTTTTTTATGCATAAATTTGAATGTAGAACTGAGATTTTTTATAAACAAATGAATTAATTAAGCTTAAAAATAAAATTCTAGCTTAGAAATAAATAATTTTAATAAATTTTGCATTTCAGTTTATGAGAAAAATAGATGTTTTATTGGCTACAAACAATTTTGACCTGACGTTTATTTTTATTTTATTAAAAACTTATTGATTTTTAGCTCGGAAATAAATAATTTTACTAAATTTATATTTCAGTTGATGAGAAAAATGGATGTACTATTGGCTATAAACGATTTTGACACGGCATTGTTTATTTCTTTTATATTAGAATTTTATTTATTTCTGGCATAAAATAAAAAATATCATTGTGATGAATTTTGTATTTAATCAACAACAACGATTTTTGACAAGAAACTTATTTTTAACTTATGTTACTTCTAAAACTTAAGTTTGAACAATTAAACTTATGAACAAATTTGATATTTGATGATGATAATTTGATTGAACAAAATGAATACCATTCTTGTCTGAAAGGTATTTTACATAAACTTATGCTATTTGCAATTTTAAATTTCTACTAACAAAAAAAAAATCAGTAAAAATTCGTCAGTTATTATTATTTTACTATTATTTTTTTAATATTTTATTATTATAATTATTATTTTATTTTATTATTACTATTAATTTATTACTATGTTTATCTCCGCTTCAGTTTTAATCAGTTTTATAGAAATTTCATTACGAAAAGTAAACAAGTTTGAAATAAAATATTTAAATTAAGAAATAAAGGAAAATTACGTTGGTTAAACTTTTTAACGCTAGAAAAAAAATTTCTAAAATTTTAAACATATAAACATGTCTATTAAATTTTTAAAACTTCTATGTCGCCGCAAGTAGGAAAAGTTAGTGAATTTCTAAAAAAACTAATAAATCGAGAAATTGTTTTGTGGTTGCATTCTTTGTTTTATTTGTGATTACTTACGTTAGGGTTTGTTTAAGAAATTACTCAATTATCTTTATATGAACCGGATATTGGAAAAAATTTTATTTGAACTTTCATGAAGTGTGTTTGTTTATTTTTTTATGTTTCAACTATAATTGTAGAAATGGGATTTTCATTTTACTTTACAAACAAATCAATAAAGAAATATAGTGTGTGTTTTTGTTATTAGAGACTTATTGATTTGGTTTAAGTTAGATAATATTGTAGAAATTTGTTTTTGATTGAAAAACAAAACATTTTTAGCATAAACTATCAGCTACATTTAGAGAAATTTTGAGCAGTTGAAATATTTGCAAAAAGTTAGAACACATTTATTTCAATTCAAAGGGAAAATTAAAATTAGTTTAATAGAATTTAATTGATCTGGGATTTTTAATTTCTTATAGTAAGGAAAGGAACCGAATTATCATTATTATTTTTGGTTTGAAATTTATTTTTAATGAATTTAAAAAGATATTCACAACAACGAAAAAATTTTGCTGTAAACATTTTTGCCGGAACGTTTATATTTTTTAATTTCAATAACTTCCTAATACTTGAACTCATTTGTTAAAACCTAAAGCTTTTGAACAGATTTGCAAAAATTAAGAACATTTGAACATATTAATTTATTATTTGAACGTATATATTTAATCTCATTTGACAAAATTATTGAAGCACTAAGATGTTAAAACAACTATATTCTCAAAACAAAAATTTGAAACATGCTTAAATTTAGTGCTTAAATGCTTAAATGTGAATTGCCCTAAAAATAGCCTGAACAACGGAATTAGGATGTTTTATGCTATTCGTCGATTAAATTCACATTTAATCAGCACTGATTAATTTCAATTTTAATTTCTTTTGCTTTCCTTCAGTTTTAATTTCAATTCAATAATTTTAATTTCGTTTCATTCAATTTTAATTTAATTTTAATTTCAATTTTCATTTGAATTTGAATTAAATTTGAATTCTGCTTTAAAACTTATTGCATACATTCGAACATTTTTCGATTTACCAAGCGTTAGTTTATATACAAAAAAACAAATTTTAATTTACCAAAAATAAAATAGCGTCATAAAGTCTTTGAAAACTTTAGTTGAGATTTGAGGTACTTATTATTAAGAACCTTGTGTTGGCGACAGCTTCCTCAAATTGTCGCCAACACGTACATTGGCCTTAGTAAATAAAACGTACCAACTGAAAAAAAAGTACTTCACAAATATAATGCGATTAGCTTAATGTGGTAACGCCAGGTTCGAAATCCAGCGGTAGCTGGTTGATACGAATTCTGTTCCTGTCTCGCACAGACCACAGTGCTGAAGAAACGTTCTTAGAGGTAGACGGATCATGGTTTGGAATTCCTTATCTGTCGGGCTAACCGTAAGAGGTTTTCCTGTCTATGTAACGCAAATGTAGGTTATTTACACCTAAAAGTCCTCCACGGATGCAAGTTTGACCCATGGCTTGATACAGGAGTTCCCTCGTCTTCCGGGATTAGTTCAAAAATGCTAGGCTGCGAAGTTGAACATTACTGATAGTAAACTAAGCATTGGATCGATCGGCTGTTCAACGCCGATCATCACATATATCACAATATTTTTCAAATTTAACTAATTTATATTATATTACATTGTTTAGTATTTTCGTCACATCAACACACATTATATCAACATCTCGTGCTATCAGCATCGTAATCAATAATTTTCTTTATATATATATTATTCTCTGAATTATCTTTTTGATTTATTATTGATATCAATCGCGATATTACCGTGTTCAATTATTATAGTTATCAGTAAAGTTCGCGATATTACAGTATTCGATATGTATTTTTATCGTTTCCAGTATGTAATGAGTTCTGTTTATTCTAATATGAACTCCCACTATTGCATAAGATTCAAAATCATTAGTTACTAAGCTAAACAATGCTTATTTATATTGTATAAAAATCCCCAAGTGCGTAACTAATAGAATAATTACTTATTATTACGACATAACTTTGTTTAATAATAACTTGTTATTATAATATAACTCCTTAATAAAAATAAATAATGTTATGACATAAAAGCTAGGAAACTATTATAACATCCCACTATTAATTTAATAATGGTTTTAAGAAGATAATTCCAGTTAAATCAGTTTCAGTTTTTTTATCGTTATAAAAATATAACAAATATTAAATACAAAAACAAGGAAAAACTGTATGATAATTATATTGAAAACAAAATTTAATGTCTCAATTGATTCAAGAAATGAAATTAAAAATTGAATAAATATCAATCTTATTATATTCATTACATAATTTTTATTACGAAATCTATTTTAAATTTTTCATTCTTGGCAGCATAAAATCAATCATACAATAATTAGATTGTTAAAATAATATAACCTAAAGAGTTTTATAATAATCGTTTTAAAGCGTTTACCATATTTAGTTTATTGCTTTTTTTTTACTTTTCCCTGTAGGGATTATTATCTATTAACCGATTTTATTTTCATTATTGTAATATAAATAAAATGCTACAAAAGCTCACTTTTATTTTCTAGTTCAACTTTGATTAACTCGAATTTTATATTTTACATGTTTTAATATGTAGTTATTGTTTCTTTAATTTTCATGTTTTTTAATTAATAGTAGTTTTTCTTGTAGCTTCTGCTATAAAAGCAACACTGTATTAAGCAATTGCATAAACGGTATAAAATTCCTATAATTAATATTATTAAAAATGCCCATGTGATATTATTAATTTATAATAATTTTTGAGTAAAAACAATACAATATTAGAGATGCCATTTCTTTAGCCATATTTTAAGTTTTCTCCTTTGAATACGAACTTTCTACATAACTTTATTTATTTTACATTAGAAATTCGCGAAAATTTTTATTGTTACAAATATTGAATCCTAAATCCATGAATTGCTAAAAATATTGAATCCTGAATATTGAATCCTAAAAATATTGAAGAATTGTATTCAACGTTGATAATCTTTGAATAAACAAAACTTATTTATAATTTCATCCGAATATTTTCTGATTCGGCTTAAAGCTCATTGATTTAATGTAAAATAAGCAAAAATGAAATCGACATAAGCCATATTTTTTGAGCTACTATTATGTAACACTTTATATTAAACATAATTATTGTAATCCATATATATATATATATATATATATATATATATATATATATATATATATATATATATATATATATATATATATATATATATATATATATATATATATATATATATATATATATTATATGTATTATATCTATATTAATTATATGTATTATTTTCCAGATTGCGATTACTTCCTAGTTTTGTTGAGTCATAAATTAAAATCCAGAAAAATAAAAAAAAGTATATAGATTTAGAGAAGGTACGATTTTGTGTCTAATTTCGTAAATTAAAATATCGTCTTCATTAATTAACTAGCTAAACTTAGGTCCATCTTTAGCACCGTTAAGATTGTCGAACATTTGAGCATAAGTTATTAAAGGTGTACGCTTTTTTTATTTTGTGCTCTGAATATCAATTGTTTGTATTCTGCGGGAATTTTCTTTAAAAAAAATAAAAGCATTTCTTACAAAAAATATTGAATGCCGAATTTTAATTTTTATTTTCTAAATTTCGGTGGCAACAGTTTAAGAGCGAAGTGACAAGAAAAAGTATCTGTTACTTTATGTCATGCCTTTGTTCCATAATTTTGTTTTGATTTGATTACTTGATTTCACCTGTGTGCACAAAGGAAATGAAGTAGTACACTGCATTACTCTTTATTGACAAAGAAGCAAGCAAAAATAACGTTATAGAAAGAAAAAAAAAAGAAAGAAAAAGATCGGGCATTGGATCTTGTCACGCGAGAAACACCTGCTGGAATGAAAAGAACAAAAAACTTGCGAAGAAATTAATGGTTATTGTATAAATACAAATCGTTCGGTGCAGATTTTAATTCTGGAATTCGAATTTTCATTTCTCAATTTTCTTACAATGTTATAACTTCAATCTATATATTTTTTTCATTTATTTATAGTTCTTTTAAAGAATTTTTTTTCCTCTCCTGTGCGTGTTTGGTTCAAATGATGAAGTTTCCGATTTTGTTTTTCTTTTGAAGGTTTAATAGTTCATAAAACGAGGTTTTAGTTCACTTATTGGGGAATTTCAGTTTGAAATTAATGAATGGTATGTGGAATTTAGCTAATATGGTCATTTTTTTTAATACCGTAACAGGATTAAAATGATTTAAAGCTTATTTCTCTTTTACTTTGTTAAAAAGTAAGTATTTCCTACATGAAAATTATTTAATTTTGTTTTATATTTCTTTCTATTTGAGTCCTGCTAACATCCAAAAAATGAAAAGTTTGAAAACCGGATTATTTATTATATTGAATGGACAGTAAGCAGAAGTCATTAGTTGTTCAAATTCATTTTGATAAAAAATTTACTATTTTTTTTTTTTTTCAATTTATCTAAAACAGAATTATCATAGTAGTACTTTAAACAAAATTTAACTTTCGATAAGATTAAGGTTTATACGCTAAATTTAAAATTCAATATCTTTAGGGACTAATTATACTATGAAACTACTTATTTAATCCACACTTTTATGAAATGACTAATCAAGTGGCCTTTTTTTTTAAAATGCCGTTTTATGTTTGACAACAAATATATCAAATGGTCATTTCGTTTTCTTTTTCTTGACTTAAAAAATTTATTTTAAATATTTATTGGCAATAAGATGTTTACGTATTTTGTACTGCTATATTGCGGAAATTCGAAAAGTCTATAACGCGAACAATTTGATACGCGTGTCTTTTTTTTAAAAAAAATGTGGCTTATCATTAGGTTTCTCTTAATTTTTTCATACATAATTGATTCTCGGTGCAACGCTGACTCTGTTTAAAAAAGAATATGACTATCTCTTCTGTTACAACTAAACTCAATCGTCAGAATAGGTGTGACAGAAAAAAAAAGCATCACGATAGCAGTAACTCTCCGGTAGAGTAGCAGGCGTTCTGGATAATTATTGCAATTGCAGACGATTTTTCATCTAAGTTTTCTTTCTATTCTTTAAAAAGCAAATAAAAAAATTGTGCAAATTTGTTAAGACTCATTTTTTAAACATGTCTAAATTAGTTTTAAATAAAAACTGGGTATTCGAAACTCGAGAAGAAGTGAAATGATTATGAGATGACTAACCATGTGATTTAAATCAGATTTAATTGAATACCTGTTAGCGAGGTCACGCGTGTGTGCCGAATCTGGTTGGCTTCTGTATCAGCAAATGCCTGGATTTACCTACGATGACGTCATTTGCAGGTATCCAATTGAGAAAACACAGCAAATGATAAAGATTTTATTTTGATTATTTGATTACAAACTTTTCTGCGCATGGAATTTTTTAATATTTTGTTTTTTAGTATCATTCTATAATATTCAACTTAAAGAGCATAATTTTTTTTTATGTAAAAGGACTTCATATTTGTTAGATGAGGCTGAATTTTGTTCAGTTATGATCTCCGTCTGACTGCCTTTAGGTTGCGGACAAATTTTGATTTTCGAAGTTGGTGCTAGCATTTTTGGTGCCCGACTCAATCCGTAAATTATTTTTACCAGAGAAAGCAGTAATATTAAGAACGTTTTTAATCATTCATTTTATTAAAATTTTGACAAGAAAATTTATGTTTGATATATCGTCGCTTTGAAACTAAACTGTGGTAACTCAAAAAAGCAAGTTTTTCAGGAGAGCGATTTCTAACTTTCCCCACCAATGCAAATCGCGCCAATGCGATAACGATTTATCTGCTCTCTAAATTAATTTAATGGAACTATGAAGATAACACGTTGTTTCTCTAAAAGTTTGATTGTTTTTACACAAAATGACCCAAATATCTCATTTTTCGATTTTTTTTTGAGTTACTACGGTTTAGTTTCAAAGCGACGATATATGATAAATTATTTGGCTATATGATCAGTTGGTTATATGATCAATTTATCAGTGAAAATATCAAACATTCTGTTGTATCGAAAAAATATTGCAAAAAATGTAGTTACGCAAGGAGAATAGGAGCAATTCAGAAAAAGAGATTTGGAGGGAAGATCGGATATATCTTAATGATTGACAATTGCATAGCATTTCTTTTCCAAAAATGTCATTGCTAGCCTGTATGAGAACTTAGTGTATGAGAAAAATTAGATTGCAATGTACTTACTGTATGAGAATAATGGACTTACTGTAAGTGCACATTTGACCTGATACTTTTTACAGAAACAATCTTAATTTTATGCTGATTCTGTGTTTTTTAATGATTATTAACAAAAGGTTGTTTTTCGGAGGCACTGTCCTTACATCAAATAATGTTTTGCAGTGAATAATGAGCTATTTTCATAATTGTGCTGTGAGTTTGCAAAATTTATTCATGACTGTTCTGTTAAATTCAGGGACATTGTGCAAATTCTTAAAATGGCGCAAAACGTCGATACGATAAAAAGCCGCAGTTTCATTAAAATAAAAAAGTTGGCGAACTAATTTTTAATGTCCATAAAGCTACTCTAACGCTGTATCTGGATTTATAAAAATTTCCAAAAATGGGGAATTATTCATTGATTTTAATAGTTTTCACACAGGTGAAGAATCTTGCCCAATTGGCGACTTTTAAAAATGTGTAATAACTTTTTAATAAAAAAAAAGGACAAACTGACCTTCGTGGAGAACTTCTTGATGGAACTAATCGTATTTACGTTACAAAGAGAAAAAAAATCACGGAAACCTCCCACAGTCAACCAGTAAGGGGTTAATTTTTTAAAAAATATCTTGAGGGGCCGTGGTTGAATAGAGGACAGAGCGCTCATCTCCCATTGAGGTGTTCCGTGTTCGAATCCCAGCGATGGCTGGTCGATATGAATTCCACACCCTGCTCGCATTGACCTCAGTGCTGCTGTAAAATATATCCTCAGTGGTAGACGAATCATGGGTTAGAGTAGTCCCCTTGCCATCAGGCTATTCGTGGGAGGTTCTCGTGGTTTTCCTCTCCATGTAACGCAAATACGGGTTAGTTCCATAAAAAAAAGTCCTCCATGACGGCAAATTTCTCCCAATACTTGATCCAGGAGTTCCCTTTTCTTCTGAGTGGGGTTCACAATTACAAGGCTACGGAGTTGAACATTGGATGTCGTAAACCCTAAATTGAGTCGACTGCTTAACGATGGTTATAAAATTAAATATACTCTATCAATCTTGAGCGAACGCACTGGAGTAGAATTCCAAGCTGGCATGAGAATAGGCATCGAATTTTTAAACTGATAAATGCATTTCAGATAATTGAAATCAATGCCTTAACTTCCGGTTTTTGCAAATTATTATCCCAGATAATGTAGATTTGGAATAAATGTTTAAATATTAAAAAATTAAAACCAGAAACTTTTTCCCCGCAAAATTTTGATTTTTCTCCTTATTGAAGTTTTGCGCCATTTTGAGAATTGGTACTGAGTGCGAAGATAAAAGATAGGCGAAACTACACCTAACAGTCATGATTAACTGTTGCAAAACTCCCGTCAGTTACGGAAATAGCGTAATCGCAAAACAGTATCTTTTAATGAGACGATGGAGTCTTCGAAAAACAGTCTTAAATTGGTTAAATACGCCACGCGTATCAATCAACCGTTATTTACAGAAGCAGAATTCTGCAAGATATTATACTTCAAAGTATATATCAAGTTATATACTTTGAAGAACCAAAGCTCAACGTGAAACAATTTTCATAAATTTTATTACAAATTTAGGCTTAGAACTTCCATTGATGAAAAACTTTTTTTTAAAAATTGTTCCATTATTCATTCAAGTGCATAATAATTACGTTCGACATAATAGGAACTTTGAGTAAAAACAGAAAAATAATCCATTACGTTATCTTCTTATATTATAAGTAACACAAGGAGATTTAACACGACATATGGCAAAAAAGTAAAAATGAAAACAAGGCGTACTATCATGTCGCATGAAGGAAGTGCTTCCAAACCCTGAAAACAAACGAAACCTTGAATCTACAATCCTTTCTAACTAATCTACTCGATATGAATTCATACTGATAGTGAATCTGCTCTACTGTTTATTAATTAAAATGTCGTCAAAATCCTTGACAATTGACAGCTTTCTTTACAATGGGCGTTTATCATTACCTTAAATGACAGATTGAGATCGGAAAGTAACGCAAAAAAATCGTGAATTGTTTCTAGAGTCGAAATGAAGCTTGTTGTATTTTGTTTGAAGTTTGTAAATTGTTGACGAACTAAAGGCCAAAGGTCATTTAAAAGTACTTTAGTTAGTAAACTAGGTTAAAGATAAGTAAATACAGGAAGTACAGAGCTCACTCTTATTTTTCATTTTTTTTTAAAGTTTTATTTCCAATGTTTAAAAATATAATTAAAATTAATCAATGTTGATACTTTAAAAATAATTTGCATAATTTAACTTCATTGCATGGCTTTATTTACTCTGATGGCATTGTTTATGCAACATATTTTACTTGTAATATTTATTGAAACTGATTGCATTTAGTCTTAACTTAGTATTATTATTACAATCGTGATCCCCGGCAATCATAATTTACAGTAATCTTTAGTTCATCATCATTTCAAATTTACAATCATTCGTACAATTCAATCAATTGTTCAAATTTATTTACAATCAAAAATTATATACGATGACAATTAAGTGCAATCGTAGGTAATCGTGATTTACAATCAGAGTATTCGTGATTTCAGGTAACCACAATTCTTAATTAACATTTTGATTGTGAATTCAGGTAATCATAATTCTTAATTACCATTTTAATTGTGAATTCAGGTAACCACATTTCTTAATTACCATTTTAATTGTGAATTCAGGTAACCACAATTCTTAATTACCATTTTGATTGTGAATTCAGGTAATCATAATTCTTAATTACCATTTTAATTGTGAATTCAGGTAACCACATTTCTTAATTACCATTTTAATTGTGAATTCAGGTAACCACAATTCTTAATTACCATTTTGATTGAGAATTCAGGTAATCATAATTCTTAATTACCATTTTAATTGTGAATTCAGGTAACCACAATTCTTAATTACCATTTTGATTGTGAATTCAGGTAATCATAATTCTTAATTACCATTTTAATTGTGAATTCAGGTAACCACATTTCTTAATTACCATTTTAATTGTGAATTCAGGTAACCACAATTCTTAATTACCATTTTGATTGTGAATTCAGGTAATCATAATTCTTAATTACCATTTTAATTGTGAATTCAGGTAACCACATTTCTTAATTACCATTTTGATTGTGAATTCAGGTAACCACAATTCTTAATTACCATTTTAATTGTGAATTCAGGTAATCATAATTTTTAATTACCATTTTAATTGTGAATTCAGGTAACCACAATTCTTAATTACCATTTTAATTGTGAATTCAGGTAATCATAATTCTTAATTACCATTTTAATTGTGAATTCAGGTAACCACAATTCTTAATAACCATTTTAATTGTGAATTCTGGTAATCCTAATTCAATATTAACGTGGTTATCTCATATATTGACAATTATAATTTATGATTTTTATTCTAATTTTGATTCTAAATAATCATTATTAAGAATTGCATATTTTAACTCCAACTAAATCATATGGCCTAAATTTTGAAATACATAAGATTGCAAGTAACCGTTAGTTACATTAGCGATTTCATTAACATGTTCGATTACAAATGGCAACAATGGATATGATTTAATTTAAAATAATTGAATTTATCAAGAATTATTTTAAATAATTTTGCAATTTTAATTTTAAACGTTAGACGGTTACACAATAGAAGTGTTTTGGCTTTTTTTTATAATTTCCTGTGTCAACAGTTTTTATTCCTATGCATTTTTTTTTTTTTTTAATATTTCTATTTTGACAGTTTTTTGAAACAATTTTTTTTTAAAAAAAGATTTATATGTCGCCTTTTTCACTATGCGTTTTTTTCTAAAAAACTTCATTTGCCTATTTTTTTTTAATACATTTTTTAAAAAAAAGACCATTTGTCGTCTTTTTTCACTATGTTTTTTTTTTAAACATCACAATGTCGACTTATTTCGACAATCGCAATGGCGATACATTTTTTTAAAAAATATTTCCTATGTAGACTATTTTCATGTGCATTTCCTTTTTAATTTTGTTTGTCTGCTTTTTTTTATGCATTTTTTTTTTTTAATTTACAACGACATTTAATTTTCAAAGTATTTTTTTTTTAAATTTAAACTAAACGACCTGTTACAAATTTCAAAACGTTTGAAATATTTGACCAGTAATCACAAGAAAAAAATTCATTTGAATATAGTATATAAATGTACTTGATGTAGTTGGTGTATATGCAACATGTGGATCTCCGAACTATAATTTGTTATGATTGAACTAATTTTGTGTATGCTTTAATTGCCATGGTATTACTTACCCTTGCGTATTGGAGAATTGTTTTTGCCTATCATAGTAATTAATTGCATATAATGGTTACACATTACTCAGTTACTGTTGTTGTCATCGTCGGCAATTAATGCTAAGGGGGTGAGATTGTTCTTTTTTACCAGTGGTGCCATCTATGGTCAAGAATTCGACTTCTGCGACACCCTTACATTACACCCGTTTATAGGACGGACATATTAATACATCTATTCATTCATCCACAGATCGTAATTTTGATAAGAGCCAGAGAACGATTAATCTTCAATTCAGTATATCCCCCCAGAGGTATTGATTTGTTAGGGGAACGTGGAAGACTCCTTGACCCGACAGATTTAACATGCACTAGCATACATTTACTTCACGGGGAATCTTCGGCCATCTGGATTCGAACTCCAGTTCTCACAAACATGAGTCCAGCGCCTTGCTAATCAGGCTATCCCGGTCTCTGATGGCTAAGGGCTTAGAGCTTTCCCCTTCCAATGAGGTGAACCGGGTTCAAATCCCAGTGATCCCGGCTTGAACCCCCCCCCCACACACACACACAGTACTGACGTAAAATATCCTCGGTGGCTGAGAGATGATAGGTTAGAGTCCTCTTGCCGTCAGGCTAACCGTTGGAGGTTTTCGTGCTTTTCCTCTTCATATAATGCCAATGAGGGTATGAGGGTGAGTTCCTTCAAAAAGTCCTCCGCGAAGGGAAATTTCTCCCAATATTTGATCCAGGAGTTCCCTTGTCTTCTGGATTCGGTTCAAAACTACAAGGCTACGGATTTGAACTTTAGAAGTCGTAAACCCAAAAATTACGCCGGCTGCTCAACGAGAGTTTTAAAATAAAATAAAAACCAGGCTATCCCGGCCCCTACTCAGTTAATCGTGAATACCAGTAATCATAATTTGCTCTTACTATATCGTGATTGCAGATAAATGCTATTGTTACTATGATTACAATTAATATTGACCAATATAAGAAATCGTGATTACAGCCATTTATGCGGTACTTTTTTCTACGAAACGTTTATTTTCCCTAAATATTTTCTAGAATAATGAGCTAAAATATTTATTGATATTATTAATTTTTACCAAAATAATTTCCTTCGTATAGTATTCTTCACCTTTTAACGTGTTTCAACTTGTTTTACTACTATAGTATGTGACTTAAATTTAAAAGACAGTATTTATAAGCGCATTTTAATTTCCAATTTTATATTTGCAATGTTATATATTAAATCTGATCTGATCTGAATACATAATTAATTCGATGAACGTGTTTTAAAGAAAAATTCGTCTACCCGGAAAATCTTTCGTAATAGCACTATTATTGAAAGATGTTTTAAAACAGTTGCACGCATTAAATATCATTAAAAAAATTTTTTTAAAAATCTTCAAATTGGAAAAAGCTTTTAATGATAAATATAGAATATAATACAATAGAATGAAATGTTTTAAGTATAAAATATTTCCTTATATAATAAAATAGCATTACTCTTTTAAATTTCTTTTAAAATATTAATTTTTTTTCTCAAAGATCAATTCTTAGTTATATTGTATGATATGATGAAACCTAGAAGAAGAAATATTCGATTTTTATAAGAATAAAATACATAAAGGAGTTCGACTTTTTTTTTTCAAGAATGAAAATTACATATTCTAAATCAAAGTGTATCAGGATTGTGTTCTAACTTTTTCTACGGAATTTAATTGTTATTAAAATCGTAAAATTATTGAAGTTCTATTTTTAGTAATAAAGGAAGGCTATCTTGTACGCGATAACTCCATTATATGCGGCGCCCAAAGTATTCGAGGAGATGGTGGACTGTTACGATACCTGTAATAGTATCGTAACTGAATTTCTATTCTAATTTAACCTATTAAATTAGATTATTTTAATTCAACTGTTTATTTAATTGCTTTGTTTTAATATTTAAGTTTGAGAGTTAAGATTAAATAGACTTAAGAAACGATAATAACTTCAAATCAGATGGTTTCCTTCATTAATGTTTACATAGTTTTTTTTTGTGAGTATTTTTTGTATCATATGATCTTTAAAATGTATGATACTATCGATGATTTATTTGAAATTAAATTTCTCAATTAAAATAAAATGATTAATACAATTATTTGAAAATCCATTTTTAATTTTTCTTCGACGAGAACCTGGAAAAATTCATCTTACGCCGCTTGGGATTTCTTCTCATTATGAATTGATTGTTTTTCGAACATTTTAAACAGAACTTTTATTTACTTAAAATATATTAATTTTACCTTTATATAATTTCCTAAATATTACTGTCAAAAGTTTCATTTAAATAAGTAAAGATGTTTTTTTATATATTTTTTTTATTTCCTATGAGCTGCACAATCAGTCTTCCCGATGAGCAGACCTAGTGCGTTCCCAAGAAGTGGTATCCACTCTTTCAGGACCCCCACAATGGGTGAGATACCGTTGGCCATGTTATTTTGGACGTCTAGTTTCTGCCACACTAGATGGCAGCACCGAGACTGGGTACAGATGTAACTACTTCATTTTTTTATTACCGTCGTTGAACACCCAATCCAGTTGTTTAGGGTTAACGACTGCTAAAGTTCAACACCTTGGCCTTATAATTTGAATCCAATCCAGAAGACAAGGGAACTCTTGGATCAAGTATTGGGAGAAATTTGCCTTCGTGGAGGACTTTTTGATGGAACTAACCCGCATCTGAGTTACATGGATAGGAAAACCACGAAACCCTCCGACGGTTAGCCTGGCGGCAAGGGACTCTAACGCATGATCTGTCTACCACTCAGGATATTTTACGTCTGTATCAACAAACATCAAATTCAATAAATTGATAGAAATATTCTTACACTTCAGGCTCAAATAATTTTGAAGTAAATATTCTTTAATTTCTTACGTTTCTGAAATTTATAAGTTAAAAAAAGACATCTTCACTATTATTTAAAAATCAGCTATTTTCGTGGTAAAATATCAAAATTCAAATTTTATCCTTTCTTGCGTTTCTGAAATTTATAAATTGAAAAATATTCTTACACTTTATGCTTTTGGATTTGAAATTTTATCCTTTTTTTGCGTTTCACAAATCTATAAATTAAAAAAATATTCTTACACTTTATGCTTTTGGATTTGAAATTTTATCCTTTCTTGCGTTTCAGAAATCTATAAATTAAAAAAATATTCTTACACTTTATGCCTTTGGATTTGAAATTTTATCTTTTCTTGCGTTTCAGAAATCTATAAATTAAAAAATATTCTTACACTTTATGCCTTTGGATTTGAAATTTTATCTTTTCTTGCGTTTCAGAAATCTATAAATTAAAAAATATTCTTACACTTTATGCCTTTGGATTTGAAATTTTATCTTTTCTTGCGTTTCAGAAATCTATAAATTAAAAAATATTCTTACACTTTATGCCTTTGGATTTGAAATTTTATCTTTTCTTGCGTTTCAGAAATCTATAAATTAAAAAATATTCTTACACTTTATGCCTTTGGATTTGAAATTTTATCCTTTCTTGCGTTTCAGAAATCTATAAATTAAAAAATATTCTTACACTTTATGCCTTTGGATTTGAAATTTTATCTTTTCTTGCGTTTCAGAAATCTATAAATTAAAAAATATTCTTACACTTTATGCCTTTGGATTTGAAATTTTATCTTTTCTTGCGTTTCAGAAATCTATAAATTAAAAAATATTCTTACACTTTATGCCTTTGGATTTGAAATTTTATCTTTTCTTGCGTTTCAGAAATCTATAAATTAAAAAATATTCTCACACTTTATGCCTTTGGATTTGAAATTTTATCCTTTCTTGCGTTTCAGAAATGTATAATTAAAAATTATCTATTATTTACCTTTACTTTAAAAAAAAAAAAAAAAAAACACAAGAAAAACAGATATTTTAAGTCTTAAAACAACAGAATTTCTAAACATTGATAGAAATATTCTTGCACTCCATGCCTTCAAAGTTATATTTTTCAAATTTTTTGTTAAGTTTTTTAAATCTTTAAAATGAAAATATCCAGTTTTTACCATAATTTAAAAACCCAATTTTAAGTTGTAAAACATCTTTACATTTCTGTACACTATTCTAGAAGTTCTTTTGTGACTTCACATTTTACCATCTTTGAAATGAAGACAATTAGTGGTCAAAACCCACATAGAAATGTCTTTTTTCGGGTTGACCTTAATTTTTCGTGAAACATAGACGCAAAGAAATAAAGAAATGTCAAACAAGTCAACACCCACCCATATTTCGAAATACGATGTTTGTTGTTTTATTTTATTTACCTCGCTTACACACCTGAGTAAGGGCATCTTATCTACTAAAAATTCTTCTACTATTATTCAATTCTCTTTGGCCATGAATGACTTGTCGCGATTATAAATCTCCCCAGAGGAATTAGTTTTTTTAATCGGATAAAAAAGGCAATTTAAAACGTTTTTACCATATTTACATGTTTTAAGGGTAATGATTGTCTTTAACGTTCTGTATTCTTAAACAAGAACTATTCATTTAGTTCAAAAATCTAATTGTCGAGTTCGCAAAAAAAAAAAAAAAATTACCTTGAATAATGTTTTTTAATGATGGGATGTTTGTGTTGTTAAAATACTTATATATTACAATTCAAAATCTTTCCGACTCTTATTAAATAAAATAATAAAGAGTGATAAAATTTTTAATTTAAATTTTAATTTAATATAAATTTTACAATAGTTCTGCACCTGGTAAAATCAAGGATTTCTTTTCAGGTATTTTGAATATTTGAAGCGTTTACGAGAAATACTTTTACGCATGTCAAATAGTCAAACATAAAATAAAAATTAGGAATAATCAAAACTTGCATCAAATTGAAAAATTAAGAAAAAAAAATTCCACTTAACTCTTTAACTTTTAAGCTGAATATAAATTTGCATTTTTGTATTCATGTTTTATGATCTTATGATGGTTTATGGTCGTTTTATGATGAATGTCATCTTACGAAAGGTAATTTCGTAAGATGTGCGGTTACTAAATATGTACACCAAAACGATAACGGTAATTGCTGTGTCGTAAATTGTATGATTTTAATTTAATTCAGACATTTTTATTTTATTTTTAATACTTAAGAATTGTTATAATGTGAACAATAGAAATAAATTAAAAAAAGAAATTGCTAATGAGATTTTATGTTTCTGAAAAATAAGATTAATTAGTATTTTCTATTAAAGTAAAAATTGAAAAATACGCGTTACCATACGGAAAACTTGGATAATTTAAAACCAATTATAACTTCAAAAAAGTCAAGCAATTAACAGTTCAAAAGGTCCTTTTTAGATAAGTCCTTCAAAGTATTTATTTTCAAATTAATGTTTTTTTCATTTTAATTTCATATCTTTATCGCCTCATCTTATAACTTTAATTTCAGAGAATTTCTAGATTGAAATCACACAGGAATTTTTAAATGATAGTTTTTAATTACTTATAATACGAAAACAATAAGATTAAAGAAAAAAAAAACAATTCTAGCTGAAAATTAATGCTACTGGGCATATACTTCTTATCTTCCAGTTTCCAGTTCTAGTACAATATCTTTTCAACAGATGGCATGGCAAATATTCAACGTGTACATCAGAGAAAAATAAATGAAAACCACAACACAATTTTTAGAAATATTTTACTTAGCAAAATTCGCCTTACAATATTTTCGAAATATTAGCTACACTTACATACATTCACGAAAAAAAAAATTTTTTACGTTGCAGGTAAAGAATGCATAAAAAAATAGATGTTGTAACGATAAAGTTTTTTTCTATTTTTATAAACGCTTGAAAAATATTATTTCTTTACATTGAGAAAAAAAGTATGGTAAAAGCTATCAGAATATGGTAAAATTTACCGTATTTCTAGCTGTAATAGAGCATCAAAAAACCTCAGTAATTTTTACCGAAACACTTTGGTAAAATTAACAGTAAAATATTGTTTTATAATGTATGTTAAAAATTAGTAATTTTATTCTGATACTTCAGAGGAAAGCATAAACACAATTATTTCGCTTAAAATTACTTTTAGTTTTGTATTTTTTGATAAATGTGTGATAATAAGAAATATAACTTTGAAAACCAAAATTTCTAGCAAACCGTTACTATATTAACGGAACAATTACCAAATGAATGGTTTAAATATTGTATATTTTACTTAAGAATTATAATTTTGAAAACCAAAATTTCTAGCAAACCGTTACTATATGAACGGAACAATTACCAAATGAATGGTTTAAATATTGTATATTTTACTAAATGTGTGATAATAAGAACTATAATTTTGAAAACCAAAATTTCCAGCAAAACGTTACTATATGAACGGAACAATTACCAAATGAATGGTTTAAATATTGTATATTTTACTAAATGTGTGATAATAAGAACTATAATTTTGAAAACCAAAATTTCTAGCAAAACGTTACTATATGAACGGAACAATTATCAAATGAATGGTTTAAATATTGTATATTTTACTAAATGTGTGAAAATAAGAAATATAATTTTGAAAACTAAAATTTCCAGCAAAACGTTACTATATGAACGGAACAATTACCAAATGAATGGTTTAAATATTGTATTTTTTGATAAATGTGTGATAATAAGAACTATAATTTTAAAAACCAAAATTTCCAGCAAAACGTTACTATATGAACGGAATAATTACCAAATGAATGGTTTAAATATTGTATATTTTACTAAATGTGTGAAAATAAGAAATATAATTTTGAAAACTAAAATTTCCAGCAAAACGTTACTATATGAACGGAACAATTACCAAATGAATGGTTTAAATATTGTATTTTTTGATAAATGTGTGATAATAAGAACTGTAATTTTGAAAACCAAAATTTCCAGCAAAACGTTACTATATGAACGGAACAATTACCAAATGAATGGTTTAAATATTGTATATTTTACTAAATGTGTGAAAATAAGAAATATAATTTTGAAAACTAAAATTTCCAGCAAAACGTTACTATATGAACGGAAAAATTACCAAATGAATGGTTTAAATATTGTGTGTGATAATAAGAACTATAATTTTGAAAACCAAAATTTCCAGCAAAACGTTACTATATGAACGGAACAATTACCAAATGAATGGTTTAAATATTGTATATTTTACTAAATGTGTGAAAATAAGAAATATAATTTTGAAAACTAAAATTTCCAGCAAAACGTTGATATATGAACGGAACAATTACCAAATGAATGGTTTAAATATTGTATTTTTTGATTAATGTGTGATAATAAGAACTGTAATTTTGAAAACCAAAATTTCCAGCAAAACGTTACTATATGAACGGGACAATTACCAAATGAATGGTTTAAATATTGTATATTTTACTTAATAATTATAATTTTGAAAACCAAAATTTTTATCTAACCGTTACTATATGAAAGGAAAAATAGCCAAATAAATGGTTTAAATACCGTACATTTTGGTTTTTATTAACAGAGCTATGATTTTTTTTTAACCAGAAATGTCATTAGAATACAGTACGGAAATTTTATCAGAATATTTTTCCTCCGTGTACAAGAAAATATATTTCTGTGAACTATTGATCTTTTTGTTATTATCTACAGATTCTTTCCAAAAAAAAGAGCCATTGATTTCCGATTAACTGGTAAAACGTTGCTTAAACGTTATTTTAACCGATAAGTAAGGTAATTATAGTGTGATCCTTCATTCACGATTTCGAAACGTGATCGAAGGATAATGAATTTTAATCTTTCGCAACTGTTTTTGATCAGCTGTTAAAAATTTCATGAAAGCAGTAGCTTCCACTACTTTTACCAAGTGTCGCCAAAAAATAGTGGTTAATCGTTGTGTGCCATTTTGAAAAATGAAATTTTTTTTGTTGATGTAAACGGGGAAGTTTAATTGCGCCATTTTAAAACTCGTGACTTATGAAACTTAGTATGGCAAAGTATATAATTATTTTTGAAATATTTCAGAGTTATTTATTTTGATTAATATAGCATGGAAACTTCGGCAAGATTTTTTTAAAATTATAATCATACGAAATGATTTTTAATAATGCTCAGGTTAAGAATTAGGGTTTCTTAATCAAAAAGATATTAGTTCGGTTTTTTTAAAATTTTTATCTGTAATTGTTAAAATAAAACAAAATATTACACTTTTTTTAAAACTTTTTGAGGGGTTTATGTAACACTGTTTTATTATGCTCTAGATGATAAATTAAAATACGTAATCAGGGACAAAACAAATAATCAGTTTAAGGCGAAACAAAATTTTTAGGCTTAGCTGAGGGTGATATAATGAATTGTGAGATATACAAATTTTAGAGACATGCAATTTTTGATGAAAAATTCCAACTATTGAGCAACATACTTGAATAGTATTTTATTTTTAATACCTTAGAAATTATTTCACCAAATTTCATAACGGCAATCATTTCGGCTTATTATTATCGGCGTTATCGGTTTATTATTAACTTAAATTTACATAATACGACTTATTTATTTTTCGTTAATTTACATAATGCGACTTATTTATTTTTCGTCAATTTGCATAATGCGACTTATTTATTTTTCGTTAATTTACATAATGCGAATTATTTATTTTTCGTTAATGTACATAATGCGACTTATTTATTTTTCGTTAATTTACATAATGCGACTTATTTATTTTTAATTATCTGAAAAATTAAATTACAACCATCGAATTATTGACATATATTAATTGATATAATCAATCATAAATCTCTGTAAAAACTAAACTACAAAGAATCCAACGGTTTAAAACATTATTACATATAAAGAAATTAATATAATGTAATTTCATTTTCATTCAATATCAAGTCAATAAATACAATCAAACTATCAGCCGATTAGTTGATAAAATGAGAAAAACATACTTTTGAACTTTAACCACTTTCATATCGTTTATGTGCACGTTACGTGATTAAGTGGTGGAAAATATTTGATTCTGCACTTAAACAAATTACCTTAGTTAAACTTCAGATTAGTTTGGCTATGCACTTAATTAACGGCCTTCGAACATTAGCGGTAACAGATAAACTAGCTTTGGTATGCTAAACGAGCAATAGCAATTCTTTGTACAAAATTATTCAGATTTTTTTTGCAAGTTATATATACACTAAAAAAGTCCGGATTGAATTACAATAAAAGGTACAGGTACTCAGGTTGCCGATACTTTTTTACCGTGAAATCTCTTTTTTACCGTAAAATTTTACTAAACAAAAAATCTGATAAACCATAACTTTTTATGGAATATTTATTGTAAAATCACTGTAATTAAATAAATATTACTGTGAAAATTTCGTTCTATAATTTTACGTAACATAAAATCTGGTACACCGTAATTTTTAACGTAATATCTATTGTAAAATCACTGAATCACTGTAATTAAGTAAATACTTGTGTAAAAATTAAAGTGCATGATTTTACCGTGAAAATAGATATTACATTAAAATGGATTTTAAGGATGCTGAGCTCAGGGTGACAGTGCTTTTCACCGTAAAATATATTTTTACTTTTAAATTTTACGAAACAAAATTTTTTTTAATATACTGTAATTCTAAAGGTATTATTTACTGTAACTCACTGTACTTAAATAAAAAGAACTGCAAAAATTGCGGTATATAATTTTAAGGTAAAAATAAATATAAAGAAAAATGAATTTTAAGGATGCTGCGCTCAGGGATGCTTTTCATGATAATTTGATCCGGAATTTTTTACAGTGTAGCCTAATAAACCAGAAGCAGTTCTCAAAAGCATCGCTTCTTCGGAAGCAGTCTAGCCCTAGGACTCAAAACACTGTTGACGATTCTAGTATAGATCTCCTAACGGAAGAAATATCAAGAGAATAAATAACATAACATGTTGATTTGTGACTAATTTATCATTGAATCCTTTTGAAAAAAACAAGGTAAAGTTCTATAGCTAACGCATTTTAAACACGTATTTAACAAAAGTTCATAGTGTTTTACCACTCAATTCATTTGTTTTATTTTCGTTTCTGCCATTGTTCCATGATAGCCTTGCCTTTGCTTTATTGTTCGAACAATTTTCTCGCCTAACATATCTCATATGTCTGTGTCGTCAACATATTTTTCCTGTTATGTGACACTAACAAACTTTGGAGGTTCCTTGTCTGGGACCTACGGCACGAAAATATGCAAATTTTCGTGTATTTAACTTCCGAGATTTAACTTATTACTGAGATGGTTATGAAATAAAATTTAAATTACATTTCTCGGAGAAAAACTAGTTTTTTATGATTTATAACGTTGACGTAGAGGAGAGCTTTTACGAAAAGCATTACACAGTAATTTTATCAAGAAATTGTATTCGAAATTTTATTGGTAAAATTAAAATAAAAAGCCTGAAGAAATTTCTTTAAAAAAAATAATAAGTGGACTAAAAAAGACAATCATTTTATTTTTGT
Organism: Parasteatoda lunata; assembly: GCA_949128135.1. NCBI lineage: Eukaryota > Metazoa > Arthropoda > Arachnida > Araneae > Theridiidae > Parasteatoda > Parasteatoda lunata. Next base: position 81,943,431 of record OX421977.1, read on the forward strand.
CAAATCTGAAAATGAACACGTTAGGATATTAGATTTTAAATGATGATAAAAGTTTATTGCAAAAAGTAATGTTCCTTACGTTTTTTGTATTTTTTTTTTATTTTACCTGTGATAAAATTAAAAAATTTTCTTTTCGTCCTTAAAAGTTTTATTAAAAAAAACCTCTTTTTTTTCATTTTATTTTTATCTTCATTTTAACTTCGTGTTTATTGATGTCTAAAAAGTATTGAGATTTTTAGATTGTTTTTTTAAACAGTTTATGCATTGCAAAACTATGAAAATTATTTTTAGCATACAATTTTGTAACTTTTGTAAAATTTTTTAAATTTCTTCTTTACCTTTCAGCACTTCGTGCAAATTAAACAAAAATAACTCCTTAAGAACTAGCTACAACTTCTTTTTGGTAGAACAAAAGTTTGAATTTATTTTTTATATAAACTGATTCACATTTCAAAACGACTTTAGAAAAAAAAAACGCATTTAATGCTTAATTCAGTATTATCGAGCCATTTTGTAAAGTCATCAATGTCATCACATTTTTAGATATTTTTGAAAACTTTTTTAAATTTAATTTTAAATACGTCTCCAACCGTAGTAAATGAAATTGATATTCCCTTTTAATTATTTTTATACTCATATTTTGCTTTAATAAAAATTGCTAATAGAGTTTAATACAAAACTAGTTTATTCCTACTAATACCATTCTAACAGAATTTAAATTTTAAAAACGTGTTTTTAAAAACCTTTGGTACATTATTTTTTGCTACATTACAGTTGTACTCATTAGGTTTATAAATTAGTGTCAGAAATATAAAAACGATGAATAATTATAATTCCGTTTATTGATCAACAGGAAAATAATTAATTGATTTATTACGTTTAATGAAATTGGACCAGTAACTTACTAAGAATGACTGATGATGTGAAGAGATATGCCTTATGATAACAGCTACTATGTAATTAATAATTATTCTAATTCGTGAATCGTGATACTCGTTTAGCTAGGGGAGGAATTGATCAGGGACATACATTTTAAATTCCAGTTAAACTATTTAGTTTTTAAAAACGAGTTTTTTCAGTTCTATATTAATCCAAAATATTTTATGGTCGTTTCGTGCTTTTTTAGTTTAAATCGTTTATAATAAATATGAATAACTTAATCATTTTACGAACGATATTTTTTCATGCATCATTAAAACTTTGTTAAGAAATCCAAAATTTATAGTTTTGCGTACAATCCTTTTTTTTTTTAAATTCTTACATTAATACATAAAATTGAATATGAACTTCATATTTCAGTATTTTTAGAACTTTAATAAATAATGAAATTATTTCTATTCCATTAATATATATATATATATTTTAAATTTAGTCATGTTTTAATGAAATATATATTTATTTCTAAGTAAATTGTAATTTTGCTTCATTGCTAAATATGTTACCTTCTTACATGCTAGAATAAAATTGTTCATATAGTTTGATAGTTTAGTTCAACGCAATATCATTTTCATCATTTTTGTATGGTAGTATGTTTTAATACTTGAATGAGTTATTGTACTGTTGTAATGAATGATGAATACAATCCCGCTCATTTATTTTGAGGAATGCTATTTCCATTTTCTTCCTTTGTTAGAAAAAGCAGATTGGCAAATAAATAAAATAGTTAAAATAAAATAGTTTTATAAAGTAGTTAAAACTTTGAAGCTTATTTTAATTTGTTTGGTTCATAAAAGAATTTCTTTGCATACATTAATGTAGTACATAACATGTATTAGTAGTACGGAATAATTGGTTTTTCATGATATATCGGATAAAACAAAATTCGGTTAACACGAAATAATTGTGATAGTCCATCCAATTTCACGTTAACCTAGTTCAACTGTACTAGTATTTTACTCAGTATTCGGTACTCTGGCAGATTTTCATCATTCCGTTATCTCCCGAACCGGACGGACAAAATTCAGTACCTTAACTTATTAACTTATTTAAAACCTGTTGATGGTGTTTTCTACGCGAGGGAACGCTGCAAGCTCTTTACTGTTTATATTTCCGGGTTACTATATCCAGTGTAATTTGAGACCTTTTGGCCCAAAACCATTGAGGCAATTTTAAGACCATTTTCCCCTGTTCATCCCCATTTGTTCGCTATTCTAAATTATAATTTCCTAAATAAACTTTTATCTAACTAACTATTCTATTCTTAACTATTCTAACTAAATGCTAACACTAACATAAGCACGGTGAACTGCTTGCCACAAGAACAAAGAGTAATAAACTAGTTAAAAGAAGCCAAATTGAGACTGCCAAAAAAGCGAGTTCTTTCTAATTAAAGCAACCATGTCGCCTTTTTTTCAAACAATATACATATAAATAACTAAAACAAATTTTCATTTCAAATTCACTAGAATCACCTAATAACATTCATAAAATGCGACAGATTTAAGCTCGAAAATTGTTTTTTTTTTCTTTTTTTTTCTTGAAAAACAAAATTATATGTTTGAAAATATTGCTTTAGTAAGCAGCTGTAAATTACTAAACCGGAAGTAGTGAAGGTAAAGAGCTCGAGATTTGATTACATTTGTGTTGAAAAAATAATCGATATCTCGTAAACTATTTGTTCAATAGAAAGTTATCATAATTTTATATTGCAATGCATGAAGTTATAATACCTAGCCGGTCAACTAAATTAATCCTTACTCGGTGCTTGAAACAAGCCCAGTGTGAAATAAAATTTTTGACGAACTCCAAAAAATATGTATATATATATATATTTTATAAGTAACGATAACATCCCGATTCAGAAAAAATATATACAGTCGGAGATTTATTTAACGAATTTCCATATTGCGAATTTCTCTATTTTGCGATTTTTTTTTTCGAGGAACCAAGAACATTTTGGCAATTTCTTCGTAAAATAACTTTCAAATCGCGAAGTGAATTTTCTATTTAACGAACTTTCTTTGAGATCTACTTTCCCTACTTCCCAAAATATTTCGGAACAATTCAAACCTTTTAACGCATTTTTTGGGGGAAATGACCTCTAACTGATTTTCGAACTGATTTTGAAATCCCTTTCCCTTTTTGTTTGCATTTCAAACAAAAAAAAACTCAGAAAAAATTAACGGCTTCTATCAGAAACAAATAAACTTAAGAACGCAGGTGGTAATGTATGATTAAAATTACTTTTATAATAAATGCGGCTATAATTTTATCTATAAATTTAGCTTTTTTTAGGTTGAATACATATGTAGCATGATAGTGTAACACTGGATAATGTTTTGCTCTATTCTTGCTTTCCATGCAGATTTCTTTTATGGTTAGAATTTATAAAATAAATAGTAGATACTAATTAACAAGATAAAGGTGTATCAATAGCTATTTTAATTATGGCTAGTGTTCATGAATTTAAAACCTGTTTTGTGTTGTTTAAATATTTCAAAAGAGGATTTTCTATTTAACGAATTTTCCATATAACGAACTTATCGGGATTCAGCGTCTTCGTTAAATAGAGGCCCGACTAGTTTTATTAATAGTGGTGGAATAACGATGCTTCTCGGTGTTAAATTCATGTTGACAAGATCCAAGCACAATTTGTATGCCTCATTTTATGTAACTCAATCACATTTATATGCATATAATTTCACGCTCTATGTTCTCCAATCCATCACTACAGCCTTCGAATGGCAGGGTTTGGCAAACTATTTACTCACGACCTACGGAATCAAGAACTCGAAATGCGGAGAATTAAGTCTTTTCAAGGACGAACGCCCTGTGGTGGACAAAATCCCCTGTACAAGAACTCCTCTCAAGATTTTTGAACCAATGAATTAAATCTTGACCTTGATTGTGAATGATGACTTCTAAGCGGGTTTAAGCTGCCTGGGAATGGATGTTTTTTTTTAAATTGATTAATTGATTGATTCCTATGTAGATTTCCATAGATTGGATCAGATGGTCAATTTGCTGTTGTTGTTAATGATTTATTGACCTTGAAAGGACAAGTAAGTCGGATTGTATTAGCAAAACAATTCATTTTGTTTATTTACATTTATAGGTAAGTTTCCATGCTAATGAATCTGAATTTTTTAATTCATGAATGATATTGCTTAATTATTTTAATTCCAATATAGAATAAAATTCACCTTAAAAATTTTTTTGATATAATTTAATTAAGGAAAGTTTAAATGTAACGAAGACCATGTTCCGCTCTGATATTTAATATTTTAAGCAAATCTAGAATGTAAACTCCACGTTATTTGTCAGAGATAATGAGAAGACATCACTGGCTGCGGTCAGTAAGCGGGTGGGGGACTACTTTAATCAGTCTACGTAGGGACTAAGGGGGCGCGGTATTGGTCCTCGTTAAACTGTTTGACCTTAAAGTGCTCGACTTCACGTGCAGGCTGTCAGGCTGGCATGTCTTCGGATCATCCTCTGGGATTTTTCCCATATCGTTGCCTATATTGTGCAGCTCTAGTGCGACGTAAATAAAATACTTACCTTTAAATTGTAAGTATTTTTCTATAAATTTTATAAATATTATTAACCTGACAAATAAGTTTATCATCTAAATATTAGCTAATGAAATTAGATACTATTTTAATTCAACATCAATGCGCACAACTATTGGAATTATTTCCATCAATTCGTGATAACATTTTTTTTTTTTTTTAATTTTTTTTTTTTTGGAATTAGAGATATAAACATTCTGAATATATATTATGTTATTTAGCATGTTACTATTGAATGCAATTCGATATCAATCCTAATCCAAATGCAATGTACACAATTAATGGAATTATTTTCCATAAATTCTCGATAAAATTTTAGTTGGAATTGGATATAAATGATCTGAATATTTAGCATCTGTTATATTGTAATTATTAAGTTCAAAAGTAAACAATGCATTATGAAGTACATAATGTTTAAAGTTCTTCAAGGATAACTTTGAATTAAATGAAAATATTTAACACTACCGAAATTCTTCGTCCTAGAAGGATTAATTCCAGGTTGACCGGGTCTGTGCTATTGTTTTTTTTTTTTTTTTTTTTTTACCCATTGGCAAAATGGGTGTTGTTTTGGGTTGGATGGCGTGCACGCCTTCTTTGGACATTTTCTCACTTTTTAACTGTGCTCAAGAGTACTAGTAAACAGTGCGCAAGCGTCGTCCTTGCCTAAGTTACTATGGCAACCGCTGCTTGATAATATCTTTAGAATTTTTTTTTACCTTGTTTTGCTGCTTTTTTATTAATGATTATAGTTTATTATTGATAGCCAGGTTGAAAAAAAAGGAAACACGTATCATTTTCCAGACTGTGTGTCTAAACTTTGAACAACATTTTTCTAGCTTGGAAAAACAAAAGGAAGAGAAAACTTAATTGATTTCTATATTACATTTCTTTTAAACTTAACTTTAAAGCTTCCAAAAAATATTTAGATAAAATACAGACACACAGCCGAAGACGGAGGCTAGAATGCTATTAGATATCAATCCTAATCCAAAAGTAATGTGTACAATTATTAAAATAATTTCTATCAGTTCTCGATAACGTTTTAGTTGAAAGTGAATATAAACATTCTGATTATGTTGTGTTATTCTGCATTTTACAATATCAAATGCAATTAGATATCAATACTAATCCAAATCCAATGTACGCACTTAATGGAATCACTTTCCATCAATTCTTGATAACGTTTAGTTTTAGACTAGAAAATAAACATTCTTAGTTTTTTTGTGTGGTTCAGCATCATATTATATCGAGTGTTATTGGTAATATTTTAAATCCAAATTCAATTTTCATAGTTATTTGAATAATTCCCATGAATTCTCGATAACAATCTTGTTAGACTTAGATATAAGCATTCTTAATATTATATTTTGTTGTAGCATAGTGAATTTAAATACCAATCTTAATCCAAATTTATTTTGCGTAACTTTTGGATTAATTTCCACCAGTTCTCGACAACGTTTCAGTTGGAATTGGATATTGACATTCTAAATCCCTCCTAATATACAGTATCAGTATATATCGAATGCAATTCGATATCAAAACTAATCCAAATTCAATGTTCGCAGTTAATGGAATTACTTCCATGTATATAGCGTTTAGTTTTAGAATTCAATATAAACATTCTTAGTATTATATTTAGATCAGAATTATATTATATCGAACCCTAATAGATATTTTAAATTCAATATGCACAATTATTGGAATAACTTCCATGAGTTCTCGGTTATATTTTAGGTAGACATCGGCAGAAGTATTCTTAGTATCACATGCATTTCAGCATAATTCATTTAAATATCAATCTTAATCCAAATTTATTTTGCGTAACTATTGCGTTAATCTCCATCTTTTCACGTGATAACGTTTTTGTAGGAATTGGATATAAACACCCTGTATATATTATGTTATTAAACATCGTGCAATATCGAATGCAATTCAATATTATAACTAATCCAAATTTAATCTGCACGATTGATGGACAAATTTCCACGAATTCTCTATAGCGTTTAGTTTCAGACTTAAATATAAACATTTTTAGCATTATGGTTGGTTCAGAATCATATTATATCAAATGATAATATCATATGCAAATTTAATATGTGTAATTATTGGAATAATTTCCAAGAATTCTTAATAATATTTAAGCTAAACATGGACGAAAGCATTCTTAATATCGCACGTATTTCAGGAAAATTCAATTAAATATCAATTTTTATCCAATTTTATTTTGCGTAATTTTTGAGTTAATCTCCAGTTCTAAATAAGGTTTTAGCTGGAATTGGATATAAACATTCGTAATATATCGTGTTATTAAGAATCGTAACATTTCTAAGCATTTGGATATTAATCTTAATCCAAATTCTATATACACGATTATTGGAATAACTTCCAACAACTCTCGATTATGGTCAGTTGGATTTTTCACGAAATGCAATTATTTCCCACGCTTCACAAACCGCGTAGTTTTTTCAACTTTCAGTAAACAACCTGATGCATAATTTATTTTGACCTCTCCTTTACTCCAGAAGTTTGTTCGAATCTTTAATCTACCGAAACCGCGTCTCCGTTTCCGAGAAGAAAAAAAAACCCAACAAACCTTTGCATTATTATCTTCGGCAAGTCTGTAAAGAATATACTCTTATAAATATATAAACGTTGTCACTGGTAGATAACTGAATTAATTGTGGGGTTATGGGGAATAAAAAAAAATGTAAAATGGTAATCCAATACAGCCTTGGCCTAAAACAATAAGTACACAAAACAATTTTTTTCTTACTTTATTACGGGCGGTTTTGTATTTTACTGCATTGTATGCAAAAATTTGTTCCATGTTGTGCTTTCAAAAAAAACGCTAATTAACTGTTTTGTTTTGCCCACGTTGTTGTAAACTTTCACTTAGTTACAATTCCTTAGTTAGTAAAGTTAATAAATTATTACAATATTTGGATATATTTTATTAGAAAATTCTTGAATATATTTATTACAATATAAACATTTTAACAAATAATACACTGTCAAATGTCTTAAAAACGGAACAAACATACACTGTAAAATATCTGGTATATAATTTCCACTATTTTTCATGTGGAGGTAAACTCAATACATTTATAAGTACAGAATACCGGCAAGAAATTTAAAAAAAAAATCGACAAAATAACAATTGTTTGGAAGAATTAGCGTGAATTTATAACTGCGTTTGTTTAGTAATGTGTTTTTACAAATGTGTTTTTTTTTTAAACGAAATGCTTTTGCAATGAAGGTATTAAGTGATTCTAAGGCGATGATTCTTCTATTTAAATTTGAGGGCATAATACTAGTATTTATATAAATAAAGATAGAGAAATTTCTATTTTCTTCCTTGCATTATTTCTGTTTTTCGATGATTGCAAATTGATTTTCAGTTGTTGATCGTTGGTCAGCGATATCAAGTAAAGGGGCAGTTACCTTTATTGACTTAACATAGGTTCGCAAAAATGATTAAAAGTGTGACGTTTTTTTCAAACTGGGGCGGATTGTGTTTTTTTTTTTTCAATTTGTTATTATCATTATAAAATAAATTTTTCAAAAAATTATTATCTTAAATAAAATTTTCAGTGTAAAAAAATTCAACTTTATTGAAAAATAAATTTTTCATATTTAATTGATATTTATTTAACGCATTTATCTCCAAAATTTTAGTATGTTATTAAACATATTTTAGATCAACTGTAGTTAAAATATATCCATATTACGTAAAAACGCGTTTCAATAATCGTATAAATATGGCGATTTGTATTTCGATGGTAGATATGTTTTTTCCCGCAATTAAAATGATTATATATTAGCCATTTTTAAAAAAAATCATCTTTGCATTATTTTCTTTTTGCAAAGGTAAATAAAAAGTTTCAAACTATTCGTTTTCATAAATTAAAATGGATCGAATTGAGTAATTGTTTTTAAATAGTGATAACAATCTCATAATTGCTGGTGCGTTATTCGAATTCTTAGAATGATTTTAAGTCTATGGCTGAACTTCTAGCTCAAAATTAACAGTTGACATCATTTGATGGCAAAAATGAAACAATAACTTTTCAATAAATGAAATCTATTTTTCCCCAGCTGTTTCTTCATGATTTTTACCTTGTATCGAATTTGGTTATCAAACGATTTTTGGTTATCAGACGATCAGATGATTTTTATAATTTGGTAAGAAAAAGTTCGTAATTGCATTAGAATTGGCAAAAAAGTAAACGTTGGAACATTGATAATTGATTTAACAATTACTCCCGGCTACAGCCCTATAATTTTAAGATCCCAATTCGAGTTAGTTAAAGAAATTATTAAAATTAAATCTTTTGACTAGATCACTCGTTTAATTGATTAGTAAAAAGAAAATTGGCAGTATTTGATTTCTATGTCTTTGTACATAATGAATTTAAGAACTTTGAGATGAATAAAATTAGATTTCGTTCATGTTGTTTTCTTTCCTTTGTATATTATTCATCGAGTTTTCCATAAAAAGATGATTATAATTTTTTTAGAAAATAAAGTTATATAATGATTGCATTTAAGTTTGACGAAAGGAAAGGTTGATTGAAAATATGATAATGGTTCTTAAAGCTCTAAAAAATACTTTTTCACTAAAATAAATATTTTTTCGTGATCAATAGTTTTACAAAATATCTTTATCTGTAGCTTATAATTTAAAACTGCTTTCACAATAAGCACATCAAAAGATTAATGGCAATAATAAAAGATTTAACCCAAAATTTGTAAAGAATAAATATAGTAGCATTTTAAAAGAGAAGTTTTTTTCACTAAGCACAATGATCTTTCAAGTCAAAAGAGATAGCTAGCTTTATTATAGATTTGTTTAAACGAAATTAGAGTTAAACTCGATTGCAAATATTCCTTTTTCATTCATATTTTAAATATAACGATTTACTTTTGATTATATGATATTTAAAATAATTTTATATCAAATAGATAATAATACAGGTTCTGTTATGATTTTTTTAATGCTATATAGGATCAAGTAGAAAAGGAATCTGGTGAAATTACCGTACTGAATGGTTATGACATTTTTAAGTAAAAAAAAGTCATAATTCCGGTTTTAAAGCTTTGGTATTCGTGAAAGAATGGTATTCGTTTGTCTTCGAAAATCTTGTAAAATGAACACGTTTTGATATTCGAGACAGAAGAGAACATTTCGACATAACACTTAAAGTTTTTCTTTCAAAATCAAGTAAATTCCACATGCTTTGTTATTCACATAATACCCAAAGTTTTGTCTTTTAAAATCTGGTAAAGTTTACACCATTTGTCAATCGAGAAAGAGGACGACATTTACTGTAACACCTAAAACTTGTCTGCTTAAAAAACTTCCACATTTCAATTTATCTCTAGACTTTCATTTAAGTTTTTACTTATATTTTTACGGACAGTTATAATAAAGTTTGATGCACGCCGTACAAAATTCGTCTGACATAAGCCGAAAAAAATAATGAAAAAAAAGTCAACTTTGGTCTCAACATGTAAGAATAATTATTTCTTTAAAATAAATTTATGGATTTGACATATTTTAGCATTGATCTGTTACATATCGTGGTGAAAGCAGCATCAATAAAACTGCATACGTTGCTGTTGCGTAGCAGTTGCAGGGATACTAGTGACCGTTTTTGTTCTACAACAGTGAAACTAAAATTTTTGTAAGAGATTTTCACAACGTTGAAATTTGTTTTGCATTGCAAATCTAGTAGAGACTGTTTTATTTATAGCAGTCGATTATTTCCAATGCGAGTTTTTATTTTTGTAAAAGTATAATTTAATCTCAACAGAAAAAAAAAAGAATGCAAAAGAAGCTTTTTAATGAAAAGAACCTATTGATATCGGTCACAGACTATTTTCTTATTTTATTTTATAACCGTCGTTGAACAGCCGACCCAAATTACGGTTTACGACTAGTAATGTCGTAGCCTTGTGATTTTGAACACAATCCATTAGACAAGGGAACTCTTGGATCAATTATTGGGAGAAATTAGATTTCGTGGAGGACTTTCTGGTGGAATTAACCTGCATTTGTGTTGCATGGAAAGGAAAACCACGGAAACCTCCCACAGTTAGACTGACGCAAGGGGACTCTAACCCATGATCCGTCTACCACTGAGAATACGTCAGCATTGTGGTCGGTGCAAGCCGGGTGTGGAATTCATATCGACCAGCTATCTTTGGAGTTCGAACCCGGTTCACCTCATTGGAAGGCCAACGCTCTATCCCCTGAACGAACCCTGCTCGACTATTAGGTTTGAGGAAAAAGAGGCTACTAAGTTATTAGAATCTACCGGCCACTAGGCTACAAACTGGAAACTTTAATTTTCAGATATATTATTCATGCTGTTTAACATTAATTAGTTTTATTATACCTCACTTAAGAAAATATCATCTAAGCAATTTTTGTGTAATGTAATTTTCTAGAAATTTTTTTTCTCAATTTTCTTCAAATTTATGAACTAGCAGTTTCTTCATTAAATAGACATTATGTTATATTTTTGTAGTTGCTTATTTTTCATAAAATGTGAAATATAATCAAATGTGAATATCCTTATAAATATGTTTAAAAAATTTTGTTTTGTTTGACATAATTTCGGAATTAGATTTTTTCTTCTTCCGATAGTGACATACTTCATTGTCATAAAAAATATCCCACACATGCAAAAAGTATTACAGCTCTGAATGTAACTATTGTTTAACTCAAACCTTGATCTGACCTTGAAAAAAAATAATAAACAAACGCTCGTCAAATTCATATAAAATTTATTACAACAAAGCATCTAACTCTAAAATTCATCATTTTTTAGACAGCTTTACAAATCGCTCTTTATGTTCCACTTTTTTTCTGTATTTTCAAGATTCAAAATAAAGAATCTATGCGAAAACAAGAGTGTTCTTGACATAGAAAACTTGACCTGAAAACTTCGAATCTTCTTAAATCTATCGATACATTTTTGATTATGTGTTCTTTTAAATAAATGTTTAATTCAGGAGAGGAGAGAAAAAAAAATTATCTCTTTGTGAACGTTATCACTAATTCACTAAACCCCATTTATTGAAAATCCGTGAATGATGGGCATCTCTTTTGTTTTGACTCACGAGCTCAAATGTTAATTGCTATTGACGAGTTTCTTGCTCATTTTTGAGACAAAGCAAGCGAGCAATAATTGTTGATAATGGCTAAGCAATTAATCGAATAATTCATTGTTTCGCAAAATCAGTGCGGTAGGGCTGACTTATCGATACAGGTTATCGATTGTTATCGATAAATCTGAGATTTGGTTTTGTTATGGAAACTGAAAATTATAGACTTAGGTACCGGATGCGTATGATGTTGATTTGACCAATAGAATGATCTAGTTTGACAGTTCTTAATTTAATGTTTATTTAGGAAAATTTCAGTGCTATATTTATTTCATTTATTTTTTTTCAATGCCATCCGATTGATATTTGTCATTCAGGTATCAGTTGGGCAGATTTGTTGGCATTCCTGCCTTGAACATTCCTGCCTTGTCCGGGACTCGAATCCAGTACCTTTCCAATGTGAGGTCAGCTCCCTGATCACTTCACATACGGTCGGCTATTTATACAAGCTTCTTAATTTAATACAACTATTTGTACAATAAAAGCTCAATATAACAAGTATGATATATTTCGAGAAGTCAGTTATTACGAAGAATTTCCGACTCGACGTCAAGATGCTAATATCAAAGATATTAGCATTTTGTCGGAAGATGCAAAAATAGTATCGACTCGTACAACCGGAAAAATCGAACAGCGAGAAAAAAAAATATTTTTACGAAAATACATTTTTCTGCAGTTTAATTGAGAAGCATTATAGTTAAAATGTTGAAAGGGTTAACAGTTTTATTTACTTTGAAGATGTAAAGTTTGTATGTTAATAACGAGTTAAAAATTACTACATCACGGTAAATAATGTTTTTAGGGAAATACATTTTTCTGCTGTTTAAGTCAGATTATAGGAAAAAGGTTGAAATGTAAGGCATTTTTATTTACTTTTGGTATCAATACAGAAAAGCGAACACTCTTTTTATAATTACAGAACCTGTTTTTCAAAGCAATGTGTGGGTGACCACCGAATAAGTTGTATTGTTCCAAACAAAAACTGTTCAACTATTTTAAGAAACTCAACCCCTCACTTCGAAAGAATACTATTATTGTCTTTATACCTACCATATTAATTTATTGAACTCTTACTACTGAAATCAATATTTTCTATTATGTCAAACGAAATTGAAATTAATCCCTTTTTCTTCTTACAAGAATTTTTTATGATTCGGAAATTTGTTCTAACATACTTATTTAAACAATTTTGTTTTTCATAAAATACAAAGCAACGTCATTTAGTTTACAATCTGTATTCAAAAGCAATCTACACTACTTATATATGAAGTCAAAATAGTTATTTAAAGTAAAAGAAAAATTTAAATAAGTCTTATTTCATTTTCTTAGTCTTCTTTTTATTGCTAATTTAACACGGAATATGCGATTTTTTTTTATAACGAGTTTTTCTTTTTAAATTCAAAGGGTTCAGTTTCATACTAGCTTCGCTCATCAATCCCCATGATTAAAGCAAGAATTTTTACTTTTTTTTAACAATAAACAGACTGTTAATCGAAATCAAGAAATATTAATTTACGATTTTAGAATGGGTTATTCTTTTAAAAAAATTAGGTTCTGATTCTGTAGGGCTAATTTAAACCAGATAGTTTTTGCATGTGTCATAGTAGCTTGCGTGTTTGAGTTCTTAATATAAACTCGCCAATGTTTTTCGTTTTTTGATTTTCTCTATTAGTAGAGAGATAGTTTTTATATATAAATTCTCTAAAGAACTCATTCCCATTCTCGCTTCGCTCATCAACCCTCATGATAGCTACAATATTTTTTTCGCCAGGCTCTTAGTCTCTGAAATTAAGATGTAGTCGATTCAAAGATTACAGAATGTGCTATTCTGTAAGGATAATTTAAAACCGATCGTTATGCACAGTTATCAATGTAGCTTGCGCGTTTGAATTCTCAATATCTTACAATGAAAACTCGCCAAATGTTTTTCGCCAAAGAGATTATTTTTACAATGATGCGAGAATTTACTTTTTAAATAGTGTCTTACAGTTTTGTAGTTATTTTATCAGTATATATTTTCAGATTTGCACAGTCAAACCAAAGCTTGTATATTAAAAATATCTGCATCTTATTTACAGTTAAATAATTAATAAGTCTATATATATTTATCATTAAATTTACGAAATAAGGTGATATAGAATTACTTTATAATGAAGAAACTTCACTCTGATTTTTAAGCTTTTAATTTGGAATAATAATTAAAAGCATTTTTTTTTAAACTGGGCAAATTTAGTATGGTTGGGTGCTTTACATTTATGTGCTGTGAAATTTCTTCCGAAAGTTTTGGGGGCAAAACTGAAAGGTCGCCTGGAATTTTGAGAAAAACAATTTTCACGCGGCAGTATTTTTTGTGAAATGAGTGGACCTTGACATTGATCTTTATATATTCCACTACTTCCACACTAACTACTAGAACATAAATACTTTCGGTGGACCTTTGAAACGAAGGTCAAATGTTATTCAAAAGTCACTTTTGACCGTCAGAAACTTCTTAGACCAATCATGAACCTCCAAGATGTGTATTTCTGAGATGAATAGTACCTAAAAAGTTAACATATGTGATTCGTACATTTAGTGTGACCTTAAAATTGACTTTAAAGTTGCAAGAAACTGGAAGTTAGGGCGACTTCCATTGTCATTTAATGCCTTCGGCAAAACTAGACAAGTTTAAAATTCTCTCGAACGGAAGCCTTAAGTATAGAAAACAAAACGAACTCCCAGTTTCAATGGTTACTGAGTCAATTTTTATGTAATAAGGCTCTAAACTTATAAGACCCCTACCTGAGTAATATGAAACAGTTTTTATTTTTTAATTTTTTATTATCTAATCCAATATGTCCTGGGCTTCCTAAATGGAATCTTCCCTAATGGAACTTTCCCTTCCTTCTTTTGCATGGAATTCAATTTGGACAAATGAATTTTATAGTTGTGTTCAAAAATGTTTCAATTCGCTTAAGAAGTTCTCGAGAAATATGCAAAAAGTAAAATTAATATTAAGGGGTTCAAACTTTGGATCGCTCTTCGGACCAAACTATGGTGACCATATTTCCCAGATTGCTGCTCTCCCTATATTTTGGGGATAAGGAATCCGAATCCACTGGGTAAAAAAGGGTATGTTTATTCAGAGAAAGTACAATTTTGTGTCTGATTTCGTGACTTATAATATCGTCTGCACTGTTAACACATTTGAGGTCACTCTTTCGAAACATTAAGTTTGAGTCTTAAAACGTGAAGATCCGATCATTAGATCAAAAGTTATTCAGGGTGGTCCGTTTTATTCTGTACATACGCACACATACATATTCCTCTTTACTCTGATTTGGAGCACAGGAATCTTATCATAGCTCTCCATCTCGCTCGATTTGTGGCCAGATATTTTGCCTCTCTCCATGTCTTTCCTATTGTTTTAGTTCACTTATAATAGTCCTGCCTCTACTATTTTTTAGGTATCCCTCTTTTTCTATTTCCTTGAGGGTTCCCATCAAAACCTTATATTTCTTTAACCATCTCAGATTTACTTAAAACACTGCCAATTAATTTAGGTTTTTTTGGTTGCCTGTTTAATTGGTTTCGTTACATGTTTTATGGAACCTCTTGTAACATAAGATTCTTCTTAATCTTCTGTTATTAAATATTTTAAATTTTTTAATTTTGATGCATTGTCCCGTCTCAGATCTATAGAATAGGACACATTTAACATTAGTCTTGAAAATTATAGTTTTTGTTGTGATTTCAAAAAAACAAAAATTCAACAAGTCTATGCACGTCATTGGATATTTTAATATGGTACGCCACTGGATATTTTAATTTGCTTTCGATGACTGTTTTTTACAAGAATACTTAGAATCTTTTTCAGCTATGAAAATAACTGAACTAGAAATCAATATAATCTCTTAATACCTTTATGAATTTAATAACCTGGCTAAAACAGTCATTAGTGTACATTTAAATAAGACTAAAATATGATCATTTATGTTGCCAAAATGCTTTTAAAACCTACTGTAGCTAATTTCTTCATGTATCAGTTAATTTTATCTAAAAAAAATAAGAAAACTTCAATTGATCATATTTATATTCAGTATCACAATGAAATCAATCTTGTTCATCCTTAACAAGGTGCATAATCTTTGTTTATCCAAAAGCAATTTCATGATGCATAATGGACGGAAATAATTCCACCTCCGCTTTGTAGAATTTTTAACGCAAACGATTTCTTCCCAGTGATGCAGACGATCCTAAAAATGAAAGATAAAACGATATTTCACTTCTTCTAGTTGATCTACCTTGAAAAAAGAAGTGAAATAAATCAAAACTACCATCGTAATCCATTCACGTAAATAATATTTAACAAACCATGACCGCAACGGAAGGGAATTAGAGTAAAGGACACGATAAAGAATGATAACTAAAAAAATTTTATGAATGTAGGTGCGAGAGTACGTAAGTGTACTTCATTACCTTTGACCTTGAGGTTATTTTTGATAAGCAAGTTCACTTTTTCTAATCCTTTGTAAAGTTTATTATCTTTTCTCCAAGATATTCGCCATTTGTTTTCCTTGTGATTACGTAAAAGAGAAAATCTCTTCTCATGTGCTGGTAACTATTCTGAGAAGAATCTTTCAATACGTAGAGAAACTAAGCGTTTAGTGAATTTGAGAGAATCAGTTTTTCATTGAAAAGAAGCGTTATGAAATTATTTAAGCATCTTTTCTCTATTGAATGCAGATTTAATTGAACATATTTCTTTTCAAATAAATTATTCCATAACCACAATATGTTTTTAAACCCGGAACTTTGAATGTTTTCAGAGTCATTTAGAATGATTTTTTCACTACTTTTACTTCTGTTATGTATGTTCTTCACTAATGTCTTCGTCAAAGAATTCATGACACGCAACATTCACTTGCTTGGGGTCACTTGCTTGGGGGGTAAGATCTTTTTTTTTTCTTTTTTTTTTTTTTTGTTTTTGAAACACAATATGTCTGCCACTAAATCTTAAAATATAAGACCTGGCCAGCAAAGATGTAGCAATTGAATAATGTTCCGACTACTATTAAATAAAAAAATAAAAAAAAATTATTAAAAATTTTTTTCTACATAGAAATGTTTTTCGATCAACGTATTTTATAATTATATGCAATATGTTTTGGTTACTTTTAAATAAATTAACAAAAAGTAATAAATAATTATTGAAAACTATTTTTTTTTTTTTGCATGGAATTATCTTCCGATGAATAAAATTTATATTTGTGTGCTTAAATTTTCGAATTATTTCTGAGTTATAAAATTTTAAGGAAGACGTATATTTCAAAATGTGACCGAATTTTAACTATTCGGGCGATTTGCTTAAATTTTGCATTTTGCCTTATGAAATTAGTTCCTTGAAGATAATTTAAAATTTGTACACTCGACAATTCAAAAATTTTTTCGACTATTATTGAATGATATCATTAAAATCATTTTGAAAAACTATTTTTTGAATGGAATTATCTTTTCGATAAAACGAATTTAATAATAATTATTGTTTTTTGATTCGGATTAATGTTGAGTTTAAAATTTATTTTCAAAAAATCCTTTTTAAGGAGGCCCCTAATCATTGGGGTCCCCAGGCCATGGCCTAGTCTGGCCTAATGGGTAATCCGGCACTGAGTGTTACGCACGATCATGCGTGTGTATTACAATTGTTGTATGGTTATTTGTTTTGTATTGTATCAATGTATGTACTTATCAAATCTCATTAAAATCGATCCTGTCGTTCCAGAGATAATAGAGCAAGTCTGCAAATTCTCTTAATTTCTTACACTAGTGTAATATTGATACATTAATATAACATTGATTTTCATATAAAATCGATCGTAGTTCCAGAGATAATAGGCCAAGTCTTCAAATTCTCTTAATTTCTTACACTAGTGTAATATTGATATAACATTGATTTTCACATAAAAATCAAATTTTTAGCTAAACATTTTGTGTGTATGCTATCCTCCTCACCGTCATGGACTACCAGATCAACAACCTACGCAGTTAAAGGGTGTAACCGTGAAGAAACAAATCTTGTCAAAATCCACCGTGAAGACCTAACTGGGATGGACTAATAACAGATTACAAAAGAAAGCGTTTAACTATCTTTAACGGTTTCTGGTAGCCTCTTCCAAAAAACGACCTGCCCTTAAATGGTTGTAGAAATGTATATTTAGGTTTGGGCGTGGAAGGTGCTCCCAAATAATTTCACTTTCATTAAGCGGTAAGAAAAGTAATACTTTCTCTAGGTAATAATCGACTTAATTAGGTGATTTTAGCGGTAGGTGGATTAAATTTAGAAGCAAAGCGCTGAATTTAGTTTTAATGAAGCTTTGTTTGTGTTATTTTATATATATATATTTACTGTATATAAGGATATAAGGTGCCATGTTGTGTTAGAAGCAGAAATTGCTAAAATTATTTTACCCATGAAGATATTTATTTAGAGGAAGATAGATATATTAGTTCTAAACAGTAAGGTATGGCTAAAAATAAACTGTTTAGCTTTAAAATGAGATTGATTTCGATGCAAACTATTTTATTAAGTGGCGTATGGCATTACTTTAGATCTTATCATTGTTTCCTGCATTGCCATCATTGTTTTGAGAAATTTATACTATATTGCAGAGAGAAATCTTAATCGAAATCTTTCAATTACTCTTCAATTACTCTATTCACATAAATAGGCAAGCAAGAATTTCTTTTTCAACCTTTGATTTTTTAATTGTTTTTTTAATTGCTTGTTTTTTGTTGTTGTTTTTTTTTAATTGAGTCGTGTTGGCTTATTGGATAGAGCGCTCGCCTTCCAATGAGGTGAACCGGGTTCGAATCCTACCGATGGATGGCCGATACGAATTCCGAATCTGGCTTGCACTGACCACTGTGCTGACGTGAAATATCCTCAGTGGTAGACGGATTATGGGTTAGAGTTCCCTTACCGTAGTAGGTTTTCGTGGCTTTCCTCTCCATGTAACTCAAACTCTAATTAATTCTATCAAAAAGTCCTCCAAGAAGGTAAAATGTCTCCTGATACTTGATACAAAAGTTCCCTTGTCTTCTGGATTGGGTTCACAATTACAAGGCTACGGAGTTGAACATAAGTAGCCTTAAACTCGAAAAATTTTATCGGCTGTTTAACGACTTATAAAATATAAATAAAATTAGATGAACAATAATTAGGATTTTACAGCCTATAGATCCAGACGGAAGTTGGAGTTTCAAGAATATAGATCACCAAATTTTCATTAAAAATTAAATGTCATCATTATTAGATGTACATTTTTCGAATTCATCACGTCGTAAAAAAATAAAACACTCATCTTTAGTTTCATGATTGCGTATTTAATTCAATATGAGGAACCATTTCCTGGTGAATGCTCCGAGCAAAAATTTCGTCATATGACGAAATAACTATCATGACTTGTCGTCAAAAACTATCGGGTTAATATTTCCACCTCTCAAAAGCAGGCGTCTAATTTTAAGTAACGTTCACGTCTAATTGTAAGTAACACGTCTTCATAAATTCTTAAAGTTGATGAAGCTTTTCAGGATTGCTTCAGTTTGGGATTATTAATTTATTATATTTTTAATGTTAATTGTAAGTTATTATCATTAATTTTCAGAACCTATTAATAATTATTACTAATTATCCTTTTATTATTCCGACGATGATTATTAATTTTATTATGACCACTTTTTTTGGCAAGTGTAATAAATAATTCACATTAATTTCTTTAATCATCCACTCTTAATAATTATCAATATTGCATAGTCAATATACAGTAAAACCTTTTTTTGTGCGGTGGATAGGGACCACATAAAAGAAATCGCACAAAAAAAAAATTCGAAAATTTTATAAATTCTTACATGTAATAAACGAGTTTGTACGCTAAACTTTTTTTATGCGGTTGATAGGGACCGCATAAAAAAAGGACTTAGAAAATTCATCAATGATTTATGAAATAGATGAGAAAATGCTTTCAATTGAATGAAATAATTAAATTAGACCTAAAGAAATTGTAAAAATATTTAATTCTTCATTGTACATATACCTGGAGAAGTTTTCAAATTATACATTAAATAGTGGAATTGTCTGCCTTTTTACTTTCTTTTGGCTATAATTATTCATTTTAAGGGAGTACTTAAGTCTAAAAATAAAATAAAAATCATAAAAACTACGTATAAATAGAAACAAAAGTAACTAATTTATTTATCTTTAATCTCACTATAAAATGAATCCTTAATCACGTGAATCGTGTATAAAACTCTGAATACGAAGCGTATACTGTTCTCGCGTCGAGCGACAATAAGTACGTAACTGACTCTGCCTTGTCAGGAGATTGTTTAAAATAAATGAACAGAGCATCGCGAAGTCCAGATACATCGTTGTCAAGGAGGCCACGTAATCAGAGTTCGTCCACAACATGTATATGTACATTGATAGTAGACATAAACTGGTGCTAACGCCGCTAAGATTCATATACCGCATAAAAAAAATCGCACAAAAACAAAATCGCATAAAAAATGACCACACAAAAAGAGGTTTTACTGTATATATAATTACCAAACAGCATATGTTATGATAACGACTGGTTTGTTTTAAGTTCAAAAAAATATTAAAATATTTATTCTAATTTGTCTAATTATTTATTACTAATAATCACTAGTTATTCTTAGTGAGCGCCAAATCCTCAAATTAACGAACCTTTCTAATGATCAAGATTATATTTCAGTGTTATAGTGTTTCAGTTTCATAAATAGTATTTAAATTATCAAATTAATACGTGGGTTAAGTTGAATCAAAATATTATGTATTTCGATTTCGACTAGCCAGAAAAAAAAATAATTTTGTTTTATTTTAAAATATTTTTATATTTTCTATATATTAAGTTTCATTTCTTAGACCATGTTCTTTTTAAAACAAATAATAAGAAATTTATTAAGTATAAAACAACCATGGGAGTTGTGTGTAAATAATGTTAATGTAATGGCATGCATCCGTTCATTCATGTCGTACCCGTTCGCAAAATATCAATAAATAAAATACTGTTAACGCCCTAAGTCATCTCATTTATTGACGAGTTTCATTGTGCGCGTGAATGTTCAGTCCTTTCTATATCAATCGATTAGTCATCACCTTTGGGCAATTCTCGATCATTTCCCTCACCTTTTGATAACAGTAATTTAGTTGATGGAAAACAAAATTGCTTTGCTCGAATACATTACCTTAAAAGTTTTTTTTCATCTATACTTATGATAAAAGATTGTATTATAAAAAATGCTGTGTAAAAATAAAAAAAACAATTTTGTTTTCAGTAGAGTTTTTATTCTGTGTGTGAAAATAAATTTTGTGGATGAATTTTGGATGCTTTTGAGAGCAATGGAAATTGCAAAAAGTCTCAATTACGAATTTAGGTGGTCGAGATAGTGCATTTATACAAAAAGAAATTATAAATGAATAAAAAAATGTTTAATAATTCATTATAATTGTATAATGATTATGTGTAAAAGAAATTCGATAATATATTAATTATGTATAAAATTTATTAATCATTAGAATTCATTATTGTTCATGCATTATTATTTTATTATTCATTCATTATTTTATTAAATTATTATTATTGTTTTATTATGATTCATTCATGTATTATTATTTAAAAAAGGAACAATAAAAATAATATTAAAACAATACATTACAAACACAACATACAATAATAGTACAACTAAAGCGTTTGAGGCAACCACATTTATAATTAGCCACATTTTCGAATTATTTCAGGGAGCATTTTTGATTTTAAAAGAAATATTTTGATTTTTATGTTTTTATACCACAATATTGGTTTTTTACCACAATATTGGTAGATTGAACCATTATACGGAACAAAGTGATTGATGAGTTTGAAATTAAAATGGGATTTTGTTTAAGTTGAGCATAGCATCATGTAACTAGGTTTAAGAAGTACAATAATAAGGTACAACTTTTGCATCATATTAATAATACGAAAAAATTAAACAATATGTCATGATTATGATATGATATGATTTTTTTCGACACCTACTCCGCTGCCTTGGATTAAATTTAGGAAACTTGTAAATTAAATAATATTAAGAAACGTATAAATTAAATCATAATTTTCTTTAGTCGCAAAAATGTCCCCTTTATAAAGAGATTGGCTTATCACCATATCGACGTTCGCCATTTAATTATGTTAATTTATTAAAATACATTAAAATAATACATTGATCTTTAAGATGTTTTACTGGCTTGGAAATTAAAAAAAAGAGATTTTTTTTATTGATATTGCGGTATCTTATACAATTGGGTATATGTGGACGACAAGTGTTTTTCCTGGAAATTATTCGATTTACTTGAAAAGAAGTAAACGCCGGACGATCGTTCTGCGTCGTCAAGGGCACACGGAAGGCGTAGGAGGCATTTAGGCCTTCATGCGAAGACCTGTCGAATGACAATTTATTAGAAACATGTGTTGGCGCTAACATTCAAAACAATAACAAATCGCTAAATTCGATTATTTTGACGTTTTTCTCCAAAACACATCTATTACGGTAAAGAATTTGGTTGAAGTTGTTAACTGTTAGGTGCGGCGATCTCTAACGACGGTTTCTTCTAGCGTGATGGATGTCGTTAGTATTCGAATTGGCAACACGACGCTCGAGTCTTGCAAAAGTCGCTTTTGAACACTATGTGCAGCGCGTCTACATCCAGTAAAGAAGCCATATCTGTGGCCCATGAGGAAACAGTGCACGACCCCGTAATGTATGAGTCTGAGGAAGGCATGCAGTATGAACCAGGTATCGCCAATTTATGGCAAGTTCCAAAAAAAAAAAACGAAGACCGAAGAGAAACATTATACTCGGCCCGCATTAAGGATTTCAAATTATTAGCCAGTAAATTAGCCAAATATCAAAATATTAGCAAATTTTCGAAAGTTTTCGCCAAATGCAGATCTTAACAAGATTTTACATCCATTCCTTATCCTAAAAATCATTTCCCATACTTTCGCCAAAACACAATTTTATTCGCCAAATTTACAGTTTTATCGCATTTGGCGAGGTGGCGAATGTTTAGTGCGAGCCCTGGTCATAAAAGCTTTAAACGTAATTTCCCAAAAATCTTGGTTTTTTCCCCCCTGTTTGAATTAGAGAAAAACTACTCAATCGATTTTGATGTCGCTTTGGAAATTTGTTGAGAATTGATGGTTGGAACCTACAAAAATTGATCCTTTTCAAAAATTTAATTTTTTATGTACGTTTCAGGCAAAAAAAAGTTGATTCTTATTTATTTTAACTAAACGCGGTTTTGTAAAAAAAATAGACATTTTTCAGATTTTTTTTTTTTGTTGGTTCTAATCATAGCTACACTCATACATAATCGTTGATATTAGATCGATTATCGTGTAAGATCGATTTCGTGTAAGGTCGATTATCGTGTAAGAGATCGAACTACGCCTGTCCATCGGCCTGAACTACTATTATTTTTATATTTTAATTTATAATTCTTTCAGACTAGAAAAAAATTCAAGATTTTAACTGAAAGGTGAGGAAATAAAACCAAGAAACCATGATATAACTTATCCTTCCATTTTACTAAAAAATAATATTAAAAATCAGACTTAAACCTCTAGATCAGAAAAACCCTTAAACAAAAAACAAACAAAAAAAAAAAAAAAACAATATTAATTAATGAATCATTCTTCAATTTCAATAACAATGCAAATATGAGTATTGCTGCAAATTCCCTGCAAATTCTGCCTTCACAAAACACCAACATCCCTTATCCGTTTTTTTCATCAATCAATTCCTTATCTGTTTTGAAAAAAAAAAAGGAAGTTAATGATTGCTTCGCTTTAAATCTAAACTGAATGAAAGGAAAATTTATATTTAGTCTTTTGATCTAGAGAAGAAAAAAAAGTTTTTTCCCCTCAGAGGAAAACGATCATGAAACTTAATACCTCTATCTCGTGGGCATTCTATGAAAGCTTTTAGAATGAAACTACGAATTACTACCCGGCTTGTCATCAAAGTGAAAGGCTATTCATGTTCGCTGCTATTTTCTATTTTTATTCTATGAATAGAGAATACCTGTTATATCATAATTAGACTCGAGTATTTTTCTCACCATTTTTACTTTCCCTTTTTAAGGCACTCTATGAATTTATGTATCCAAATCATGTTTTTATTTACCAATTTATTCCAAATTTGGCGTAGGTGGTTTTAAGAGCGGTAAAAGGGTACATCACATTTCTCAGAGATATAAAGGGAATCATATATTTTTATTCCAGTTGGTTAACTTCATTGTGAAATACCACTAAATGGATTATTATAAATAAAATGTCTTTTAATATGATTATGCAAAAGTTTTCATATAAATAGAACTTTTTTCGACACTTATTATTATTTTTTAAATATTCAAATGGCATTTTCAGTTTTCAAAAAAAATATTAAAAAAGGCATTGAAATTGGGAGACGGATAAGCATAAAATACAATTGTAATTGTCTCTATAAGTAATTACTACGATCTATAATCGCAAATAGTTATGGTTTAAAGTGTTCAGCCAAAGTAGGCTTAACAAAATAGGCTTAATCATTTGAAAATTAATATCTCATTTAATCTCCTTTTTAATTTAAAAAATGCATTAAATTTTCCACAGTATAAATATATTCTCATGGAAATATTATATTTAGAATTTTAATATTTTGTGATTATATGAAATATAGCATAAAACATCGGTGTCTTTTTTTCCCAGTAAAATAAAATCTTCCAAAAATGGCCAACTTCCAAACAATAATTTATCAAATGTACACTTATTCGAAGTTATTTACATCGTTCAATATAAGATCATAGCCAATTTTTGAACAAGTCTTCAAACTCGAGGAGATGAAAATATTTATGCTCAATTCATTTACGGGAATTTGCATCCTACGGTATTATAGTATCTCTATTTTTTTAAACTAGTAATGCAGAGAATTTCTATAATATTTGGAGTCAACAATATGAAACAAAAAATAAGTCTCACAATAGATAAGATTTTCTCCTTTTTATTTTATACTAGCCACTTAAGGCGGCCAGCTGTCCGCCAGAGTTTTCCTTGTCTTGCCACAAATGCAATCGAGCTTGGGATGTTGAAGCACGATTTTCTTCTAGCCTTCTTCGACGTTCCTGGGATGTTTCTCGGATCCTTGCATTTCTGGTTGAGACACGATTATTTTCTAATCTTCTTCCGCGTTCTTCAGATGTTTCTTGGGCCCTAGCACTGCTAGTAGAGACACGATCCTCTTCCAATCTTCTTTGACGTTTCTCAGGTGTTTCTCGGACCCTAGCACTGCTAGTAGAGACACGATCCTCTTCCAATCTTCTTTGACGTTTCTCAGGTGTTTCTCGGACCCTAGCACTGCTAATTGAGACACGATCCTCTTCTAATCTTCTTTGACGTTTCTCTGATACTTCTTGGGCTCTAGAATTGCTTGTCGAAATTCGGTCTTGTTCCATCCTTCTTTGACGTTCCACAGTCGTTTCTTGGGCCCTTCTTCTTCTTTGAGAATCTCTTAATATCTTTTTCTTTGACAAAATACAAAGTTTTTTGGAGGGCGGTTCTGCCATGTCAGTAATCGGGTTTTTAAGAAGTCAACGAATACTTTAGAACAACAATTACTATGAAAGCAAATCATGAAACTTCAATATTAAAATCTAAGGGCTTACCTGCAAACTGAAACTTTCTGAAAATAACTAATTACATTTAATAAAAACTGTTAAAATAAAGAATAGAAAAACCAAAGAGATCCAAGGTAAGTGTGATCGTTCCTTTAAAAACAATTAAATTCCTATTTTATATATTATATAGCTACAACGCTTAAGAAAAAAAAACTAAAATGCTAAATACATGAAAAGAACACGAAAACGAATTAATTTTTTATGGTATCAATTTCTATTTCTATATCGCTACAAAAATTATCGTCTTCGCTTAAGAAAAAAAAATAGAGCGTGGAAAGAAGAAGAAAAACTTATTATAACAATTAAGAACAGCGACAAATATCTCAAAGCGAAGCGTTCTATTTACGTATCGAATATGTTGCCACATTTTTAATACAAAAGATAAACTTTTCTCCACTTTGATAAATGTAAAGTAATGCGAACCTTACAATTAAATTATTAATTCCTTCGTATATTATTGGTTTAAGTTGTCGAAAATTAATATTTCAATTGTAAGGTTCGTATTAGTTATAAGAGTGGAGAAAAGTATATGCATTTTTTAATAGTTTTTTGAATATGGCTCTTTGAAGACGAAAAAGCGTAGATTTTCTTACAAAATGACTGATAACTAAAAAACTAATCCAAATTTTTGAAAAAGAAAAAAAAAATTCTTCATTATGTCAAAACACAATTATGTGCCGAGTTTCGTGCCTGGGCGAGGCTTCTGGGGCGATATATTGTGATTACAGACAGACACACACACAGCCGCGTTTATTATTAAGTATAGATTACAGTTGCCATCTAGGATATATCAAAGAATGTGAAAAGTATATAATGTTTTGTAAAATGTAATAATAACCTATTTTTTTCTTAATACTCCAGTTGAAAAAAAAACCTCCAGAAACTTACTTTTTTCGATATCGCATTCTGATCAATATGCCTCTAGTTACTCAAAATCCAGAAACTCACTTCCTAGATATTGCAGATAGAATATCACTTCTTGGGTATCATATCATTAGCAATTTTCTACTAGAAACTGAGTATCGACATTTTCACCCAGAAAATCTTTTCTTGGATTCTTTTTCCTTTTTATTCTGATCAATATGCTTCTTGAACCTCATCAGGCAAATTTGCGTTCAAAAAAAAAAACTCACTTCTCAGATATTGCGCATAGAAATTCACTTCTTGGTTATCGCATAATGAGTTGTTTGCTTTTAGAAACACCAGCATCCAAATTTGCATCCAAAAACTCACTTCCTGAAAATCGAACCATAAGTAATTTACTTTTGGAAACTCAGCATCCAAATTTGCACCCAGAAACTCATTTCTCAGATTTTGTAGATAGAATCTCCACCTTGGTTATCGTACCATGAACAATTTAGAACTAGAAACTCTGTAGACCCGAATTTGCATTCTGAAACTACTAGTCAACAAGAGTCTATCGCCTCACTCCTATAATGACCCTCTAATCTAGAAATACAGCAACATACTGCGCTTGGTGGAATTGATGTTTTCTCTGTCTGGGAGTACTGCAGCTGTTGAAAGGAGCTTTTCAGTAATGAACTTACCAAAAAAAAAACACATTACGTACTGGTCTTAACAAGAAGCGTTAAACGCAATTATGAACATTTACCTCAATTGAAAACCCCTTTCAGATTTCTGAGCACAAACCTCTATAAATCATTAGATTGATTGTGGAACTGGCAAACGTCATATTTGATTCATTTAAAAAACGCAGTACCCTCTGATAAATTGACATTCCAAATAACTTGACCTTTGTCATTTAAATTATTTCATATGAGAAATAAATTATTTCATAAAATAAGTACTAGGTTACTATTAGTAACCTAGTATTTCTTATATAACTGTATAATGTTATCCTAGTATTTGTAATCCTAATAACTACTAATTCATTGTGCAATTTAGATGATAAATGTTTGTAATAAATATGAGAAAATTATATTTTTATTTATTTAGAAGTGACGGGTTAGTTTAAAAGGAGGACGGGTACATTGTTGGACAAGCCGTCCTCGGGGACGGTTAAAATTTCCGAGTTTTTTCGAGCCCTGGTATAATATTATTGTATAAAACAATATTGTAGTAATAATATAGTATATATAGCATATATATAGTATATACATAGCATTGTATAAAATAGTATTGTATAAAAAAATTTCAATAAAATAGTACAAGTTTTTTAATTAAAATGTTTACTCTTTTAACATCTATGTGATACATAAAATAAAAATTCCATAGTATCATTTACATTTCTAAATGTATCTATAATCTTAAACAGATATCTCATAAAGCTTAATTATCGTCACTTACCATCAAGCGACGATAACCTACTTCTGCATCTGGCAACAGCTTTCAAACTTCATTTACGACAACTTTTAACTTTCTTTAATTTTTTCTTCATTGTAAGAGTGCGATAAATCGCACCGAGAGTCTAACATTATCAATTTTCACGCAACGCACTTCAAAATAAAAAAAAAGACGCCCATCATTACTTAAACAAATAGAAACTAAACAATAGTATACAATGCATACAGAACAATTTCAAGAGGAAGTATTTAAATAAGCTTGAAGTTAATTGAGAGTAGTCTGCTAATATTAGCTGCACTTGAGTGATTTGTTTTGGAAATAGAATGTATTATTAGTTTTTAATTAAATACCAACAAAAATATTGCAGTTAGAGTTTTAAATTTAACTATTGAAAAGTAACTATTATTTCAAACACTAATTATGAAATTTATTTGCTTATTTTCGTTGTAATTTTCTATGTACTAAATAAATAATAAAGAAACTAAAGCCATGATTTAAGGAAAACGATCAATACATCTGCTATCAAGAATTCGAAAAATCAGCATTTGGTACACGTTGTTTGAATATTGGGCATAAATTAAATTTCGACAATGCCGAAATTATTTCCACCCCAATTGCATCAGCTTATCTTGATACTCTGGAATTTTGTTTTATTTATATGAATGTTGATTCCCTCGTTAACGACTTTTGTTCCTTACAACCTCTCCATAGCGAGTGCAAATGCATTTTACCCTGATTTGCCACTCTGTTTTTTTTTTTTTTTTTTTCTTAATCTTTTTTCTCTTTCGGCTACAGGATTTTTTCTGGTTTTGTTCCTCATCTTTATTTTTTTCCATTTTTCGTTGGCAATATTACGCTTGATATTTTATGTAACTTTTGTTCTTCTCATTCACGTCAGGCAAGTCTGGAAGACGGGCGCCTATTTTTTAGCGTTTGAAACGTGTTACTTTGAATTTGTATATTTCTGAAGCGAATAAAGTTTTAAAGTAATTTGTCATGCAATTCTTAAACGTGCTTTTTCATTGGGGGCTTTTAAAAAGTAAATAATTTTCAAATTTCGAAAATGTCGTTTCGCCACGGATTATGCAACAGAGTGTTTTATACGTTGTTCTATTCAACGTTTTCACAATTCTTTCAGCTACAACTCATTTCGACGTACCGTCGGTCCATAGCGTATGGAAGCGCAAATCATTTAACATGTTTGATGGACATCTACTTAGTTGAGTTCGGTGAGATTATTGTACTCTCAAGTGCAATTCTGCTGCATTTTGCCATATATTCTCAATTCCACCCTCTGATATCGAACCTAAAAACCTCTTGATCTTTTTTATAATGCCTAATATAATCAAGAAAAGAGTTCCTTGTCAGAAATTAGTTGTTTTATCATGCTCATGTAAAGTCTTTGAAAATTATTTTGTATTTTGTTAATGTATATACAGCTTAAAAATCTTTTTGAGTGCTTAAAAAGTACTTAAAGGGTGCTTATTTTTTGTTGAGAGATACGCACACCATGATAATAAAATTTTTAAAATTGCTGTAAAAAAATAGCAAACACTTTTAAATTAAAGAATATATTTACCGCCGTAAAGACGAATAATAAATAACTAGATCAAATATTATATGACCTTAGTAATATTTTTGGAACATTGCCACAGTTATTTTTTCCCAAAATATTTGTTTCGATTATTTATTTGATTGAACTTTTCCCTAAAGACACAGATTATCCGAATGCTTTTACTTAATTAGGGATTTGCAGCGAAACCAATACCATTGTGATTTTCCCTAGGTAGTTATTAACTTTGTCATGTTGGCTATTCGTGTTTTGTCATCAGAATAGGTGTCGCTTGAAGTACTTATTGTCTATTTCTTGCTATTCAAATCGGGAACGGCCTTAGGTTCGATAACCTAATAACAACGTTAGCATTGAAAGGATTTTTATGTTGTTAAAATTTGAATAATCCAATAATAAATTATGAATTTACGTTAATAAAAGTTTTGTTTATAATAAAAAGTTTCGTTTTAATATTATAACGACTTATTAATAATATAAAAAAAATAAAATACAGTTTAAAAGAGGGAAAGTATGCATACCTAATAGTTAAAATTGTTTTATTTTATAATACTTACTATAAGAGTTTGCATAGCTCATGATTCAAAATTATAAGTCAGTATTATAGTTTATTGTATGTTTTTTATTAAATTTACGGAAATCTGTCAATTGTATTAAATAAATTTGTAATATTTTATTGTATTTAACTACCATTCACTTCGGCTTTATTAAACCTCGTTCGAATTTATACTAATATTCTCTCTTTGCGCTGTGTGTATGTTTGATTAACGAACAAATTTTATTTTATGAAATATTAAACAGAGCCCAAAAAAATCACTATGATTTACATATGATATAATTATCAGATTTTCACGTACTAAGATTCAATCTTAATGGATCGTGTGGGGGATTTTAAATGTGCTAATTACTCTGTGTATTTGGTATTTTAAATTGCGAAATCGGGCACAAAAACATACAAAAATAAAGATGTCTTTATTTTCTTTCTTTCTTTTTTTTTTTTTGTTGTTGTTGAAGGATTTGGATTTCTAACCCTCAAAATATAGGGAGTGGACGTGATTCGGGAAATATGGTTTTAATAATTTGGGCAAAGGAACAGTTCAAAGTTTAAATCCCTTAATATTTAATTTATTTTTGCTTATTTCACTATATATTGAGATTTTTTTTAAGCGAATTGAAACATTTTTGCACACAACTATAAAACTTGTTTATCCAAAGGTTATTTCAATTCAAAAAAAATTTTTTAATGAATATTAAGTATTTTTATGAGTTTATTTAATAATGGTCGAAAATTTCCTGACTAGTTTCGTATGCAAATTTTTACATTAATTAAAATGATGTAATTTTATTAGGCAAGATGCGAAATTTGAATGAAATCAATCTGCTAGTTCATTAAAAATTAATTTCAACGAAGTTAAATAGTTTAATTTCTAACTGATTGTAATTTTAAATATCATCTGCACTAATTAGTAAGCATACTTGAGATCATCCCCTTTATTCATTAGTCTGTAAAAATTCGACCATTAAATGAATGTTATTCTAAGTGATTCGTTTTTTTTTCACGCTGTACCTATACATCATAAAGTAATTGATTCTTACTTTATATATTGTATTCTAAAACTAAATTTACTGATTCTAATGCGTATCATTACACCAGAATCTATACATGGTTCTTAATGTAGACCTGAAAAGTTAAATTTTTAGTAAGTAGCCAGTGGCCAGTAGACTCGAACAATTTAGTAGCCTTTTTTTCCTCAAACCTAATAAGTCGGTGACCAATATCGATCATTCCCATTTTTTGCAATTTTTTTATTATTTGGATTAAATTATATTTAAAAAAAAATATATTAGAAATCACAGTTATTAAAAGTTAATTCAACAATAAAAATTATATAAATGTGCGAAAAAAAAATTTTTACTTTAAAATATGCTGACTTTAAAAAACTTAATTTGAAAATGTTTGAAAAGGCGAAATACAATTAATGTATACATTACTGCTTGGAATTAAGCGAATTGTTAAAGAACTTTTTTTTCCACGTGAATCTTTACTTCAGAAATTGCTGGATTCTGAAGGATTGAAATTTTGAATATAGATATTAGACATTTTAGTGAAAATTCTATTTTCTAGAGTCTTTCTGCCTTAATGCACTTTTAATCATTAAAAGATTTTTAAAAAGATGCGAAAAAATACCCTTTTTTTATTTAATTCAAGTCGCCATTTTTTTTTCCTCGTTTACTCGCCTCGTGCGAGTAGCAACTGGTTACTTTTAGGTCTATGAAACAACACTTTGATGTTTAGTTTCCACCATTTTTAGTGTTCAGATGCAAGTTACGAAAAAACCATTATCTTTAAAGAGATAGCTTTTTGCATCTAAGTGCACACTAAATGGAAGTCAAGCGAGCGGATATCAACATCGCCAACTCTTGACACGATATAGAACGGTCTTCTTTTTGCTGATAAAAGATAACCCGAATTAAACTTCTGTCCGACGAATTTAACTTTTAAAAGCTTTTATATTGTTTTGAAAGCATATTTGTATAATTTAATAACAAAATAATACGGAACTATATGTAGTCGCGGATGATTACTTAAATCCTATACTGCAATGATCCTTTCTTAACTTGCAACGGAGTAAAAAAATGTCTTTATTCTGCAGAGAGCAGCGTTTGTGTAGAATATACTATTATAATTCGAAATTTCATACATATTCATTTTTTTAGCTCAGAATTTATATCAGTTTCAACCTTGTTTTTCAGGAAAGAAAAAACAATTTTATAGCTTCCCATCTGAAGAAAACAAGCATTTTTATTTATATATTGGCTAAAATTAACCTTGAGCGATAAGATTTTGTTTTCTGTTTTTTTCTTTTCTCCACAGAAGATTTTTGCATGCTTTCGATTTCTAACAACAAATTCGGGAGAAAAAAAAACCAGTAGCGTTAACCTTGGTTAAATACAATTTATTATCGCCATTAAGTATTAAATGTGTGGGAGTAAAATCATTAAATACAGAGAAGAAAATGCTAATTATTGTAATAATTAAGCTACATGCAGATATTTAAATGCTTGAAACATATATTAAAAACACTTGGAAGATGATCTTGCTTCTTATAACTCCATTCATTAATTTCTTTGCTGGGCCGAAAAATGAAACTATCAAATTTATTATTAGTAATATAAATATCATTTTAAAAGTGAAGTCATTTTGTTTTAAGCGATTCAATTTATTATTAGTAATATAAATATCATTTTAAAAGTCATTTTGTTTTAAGCAGAAAGTTGAGTTTTAACCCTCTGAAAAAGTATATATAAAATATATTTTTCATTATTTTGTATTTACTTAAGTCAAATTAAGAGGAAAATATTATATTTAGTATTTTAATAATTTATGGTTATGAAATACAGCATGAAACACCGGTGTATTTTTCTGCGTTAAATCTTCCAAAAAAATTTTTTTTGAGATTTGCACTTATTTAAATCTAATAGAAACAGTTGTTCATCATTGAAATTTCTTTCATTTTTAAAATCAATTATTGATATGTTTTTGATAATGAACGAAAACTGAAATTTCTCAAACTACTTTTTTTATATAATTTAATACAAATACAATTCCGATAATCTAACAGATTTTTTTAGTAACTATTAGACTGCTTTTTAGAATTAAAAATTTATTTTTTCTAAGATTTATTTTTTCTTGTAATTACAGCTTCAGGAAAAAAAATAATAAAAGGAGCTCCGGTCTCCCAATTGCGTTAGAGAATTAAAAATATTTGAATCTCAGAAAAATTTAAAAATATTTATATAAATTGGAGCTAAAAGGAAACAAAAATTTAAACTTTTTACTTTTAAATTTTTGCAGATGAATCAGAGACAAAATAAAAAATGTTGTTTATTTCACAATATATGCTTTACATATCTGATTTTTGTTTTAATTTTATTTGGTAATTTCTTTTAAAAAATATTTTAAATCGTAATTTTGCCCCTACGATTTTTGCTTGGAAACTTCTACCGAGCTGATAGACGCGCCATTATTTTGAACTTACTGTATAACGACAATTCAGTTGATGGAATATTCGTTATATCGAACTTTTCGTAATAAAAAACTGTTCTTACTTAAGGTTAAAATTGCAACATAAAAAGAACTCTAGTGCAATAGTGTGCTATAGCTCTAAATATCATTGATAACACTGACCGTTGATTTAATTAGAAACGGTCAAGAATTTAAATGGGAGGACTTTGTAAATATAAATGGTCAACAAAAGTCTGTGCAAGAAGTTTGCTGAAAAATGAGGAAGATAAACTTAACTGCTGTTTGTCCATACATTGCTTTAAAACTAATAAGGGTTACACATTGTAAGAAAAAAGAAATGTGATATTATGTTCGCTTTGTTCCTGTTTTGGTAACAGAAATAAATCAAAACGTTCATTTGTCTCTTTTAAATGATATTGTTTTTTTAATGAAAAAAAAAATCCCAATAATGAAATGCTAGCTACCTCGTTTTAAACAAACATTAAATATACCATCTAAATCATTTCTTAAAACAAACTATAAGACATTATTATTTCTTATTATCATTAATTTTTCTATAAAGTAAGTGCATCAACTTAAATAAGCATTTTGTAAAGTATAAAAATAAGACGAAAAAAATGTATATTTCGTTCATACAAACAAATAATAGGTTATTTATGCTTTCTATTATGTATAATAAATACGGATTATTTTTGTGTAAAATGATGAAAAGAGCTTTAAACTATTTGTTTCGTGCAAAAGAAGAAGAATGCAAAATAAATTTATCAAATTATTTTCGTCTTACTACCAATTAAATTTGTTATGAATAAGAAATTTTGTTTTCAAAAATATACGTTTGTTTTCCAACAAAATTCCCTTTATTTAATTCAATAATGTTTATTTTTTATCTTTTTTTTAATTCAAAACAATTAAAAAAAACATATTTATATCTAAAATTCTGAAATCATAACAAATATTATTCAATGAACCATCAGTTGACATTATCAGCTATATTAAAAAAATAATTACAATCCATGCAGATACAAATCAGAACGAAATTAATCACATCCTAATCCTTTGTGTTATTTATTGCATCCTAATTAATTTCTCAAATATTAATTCTAGGATAATTTACTATCAAAATATACAGAAGTTCTGTATTAGTGTCTAAAGCGCTCTATTGACTGTCTTGATCAAAGTTTATTAAGTCCAGGTCTCAACCCAAAACCCAATCTTATCCTAAAACCCTTTTTTAATCCAATATTATCCTTAATATTTTTTTTAAATTCAAAACATTAATAAAAAAACACATGTATATCTAAGATTCTGAAGTCATAACAAATATTATTCAACGAACCATCAGATGACATCATCAGCTATAATAAAAAAAATTATTACAATCCATGCAGATGTAAATCAGCAGGAATTTAATAACACCCAAATCATTTGTGTAATTTTATAATAAATTTCTCAAATATTTATTTTAAGACAATTTACTATCAAAATATACAGAAATTCTGTATTAGTGTTTAAAACGCTATATTGACTGTCTTGATCAAAGTTTATCAAGTCCAGGTCTCAGCCCTAAATCCAATCTTATCCTTAATCCTTTTTTATACAATCTTATCCTTAATATTTTTTTTAATTCAAAACATTAATTAAAAAACATTCATATCAAAAATTCTGAAGCCATAACAAATATTATTCAGCGAACCATCATATTACACCTTCAGCTATTATAAAAAATAATTACAATCCATGCAGATACAAATCAGCACGAATTTAATAGCACCCAAATCCTTTGTGTTACTTATTGCATCCTAATAAATTTCTCAAATATTTATTTTAAGATAATTTACTATCAAAATATACCGAGATTTTGTCTTTAGTGTTTAAAACGCTCTATTGATCGTCTCGATCAAAGTTTATCAAGTTCAGGTCTCCCCTATCTTATCCTAAATCCATAAGCCACCGGTAGATAGATAAACAAGATAACATCCAGTTAAGAAATCGAGGTGGCAAGTATAAATCGAAATATCTTTTATGGGACGTCTCGTGGATATCTCCTAGATGTATTCCCTAGTCATGTCACGTAAATACAGCACGAAATTAGATTCTTATCCTGGATAAAACTCAAATGAAGGATCGGCCGTAGAAACAGGAGTGAACAATAGAACTGAGAATATAATATTGCATTGAATCATTAGATGTGTCTATATTGATGTTATACACGACTATCAAAATCATTTTTAAAAATAAAATAGATATTGGTTATCTACGTCTGAATCCAAGAGACTGTTTTATATTTAAATGTTTATGTGCAAGCATTTGTGCAATAAATATTGATGTACTATTTCGATGTACCCATTGCTACATTTTGAGATCATTGAAACAGTTTGGCAAGGAGCATTGAACATGACTTTCTTTGGATGTTATCAATGTAATTTAATGGGTTTTATTATAAGTGTAGCATTTAATATTGGAAATGATAATCACCAACTATTATGAAAAGAAAGTCATTCGCTTGGGAATTTGTGTTATTGGCAGTCAATGAGCTAAATGCAAAAACTCTCCATCAGATATAAATATTTACATTTAAAAGGTGTTTTATTTTGAGATTTAAGCTTGCTTTAATTCTATGTATTACTATTTAAATGTTCGTTTAAATTTGTTGAGATATCAATAATCCATAAGGTATTGTTAGTTATATTTTAATGTTTATGTGCAAGCATTTGTACAATAAATATTGATGTACTATTTCGATGTACCCATTGCTACATTTTGAGATCATTGAAATAGTTTGTGCAAGGGGCATTTAAATGGCTTTCCTTGAATGGTATCAATACTATTTAATATGCTTTATTGTAAGCATAGCCTATAATAGTGGAAATGATTATTACCAACTATGATGAAAAGGAACTCAAAATAATTCGCATGCAAATTATTTGGGTTTTGCAGTCATGAGCTAAATATAAAAACACTCTATCTGATTTTAACATTAGCATTTATAAATGTTGTTGTTGGATTTGGACTTGTTGTAGATATATTAATTATAAATTAAATGTTCTTTGCTGTTAAATTTTAAGAGATATCAATAATCCATTAGGTACTGTTAGATTTTAATGTTTATGTGCAAGCACTTGTACTATAAATATTGTATAACTTGGCCTTTGATATATTGAGCTAGAATTAAGAGCACACATGTGAAAATAAGAAACTTTAATAGTAAAAATGAACAAATTTGAGATAAGTTTTAAGAATAACTGCTCCATCTGAGCTCTAAAACAGTACTGTGGTTAGAGGTGGTGTCAATGCTGTTGTGCACGGATGTGTATTCCCACAATATTGATGTACTATTTTCACGTTCCGTTGCTAAATTTTGAGTTCATTGAAGCAATTTGCCGAGTGGCATTGAACATGATTATCTTTGTTATCAATATAATTTAATATGTTTTAACATAAGCATAGTATTTAATATTGGTACGAAAGTACAAAATTATAGTATTGATCTCTAACTTCGTACTCATTAGTGCTATATTTTTGGCCTGTATAACAATTTGGATTGAGACTTTCTAAGATAATACCTAGTTTATTGTAATGGGTTTATTTATTACAGTAGAATTTAATACAGCAAATTTTGATTCAACAAAATTGCAAATTAAATTGTTCATAAAAATAAACCATATTCAATTTTAAAGCCGCAAATTTATTAATAAAAATTCTATGTTTTTCAAATCTGATGAATATAAAGTAGATATTCTAGGTTACTTCTGTGGGTAATAACAGCATGTAAAGTTCACTTTTCAGTTAAGGTAAATGTTTTGGGTAAGCATGTTAGGTAAATACTCATGTCTTTTTCACATTGTGATTTTTTCCATATATGACTATAATATTTTCTATAAGCACACACTCATATTTCCATATTTATTTAAGAAATTAACATTAAATTCGAAAGTGATTTCACTTTTTTTTTCACTAACTTTTTTTAAGGTACATTAAAAGAAGTGACTTTTTTAAGGTACATTTATATAAGGTACATTTAAGGTACTTTTTTTTAAGGTACATTTATTTTTAAATACAAAACCTAGTCTTAACCTGTAACCCATCGTAATTTGTTCAGTTTTAACAGTTTCAGTTTTTTTAACAGTTTTTTTCAAGTACAAATGATTACTTTATAAATCCTGGTAATCGTTCAGTTCGTTATTGTCCGCATATGGACAAAATATTCTTACATAAAAATACAATAACTATATCCTGTGAAAAAGCATAGTCAATGCTACCAAAATGTGATAAAATTCAAACTTGTTTCTGGCTCTATAGGATCTTCATAAATTTCAGTAATTTTTACTTTTGATAAGGATTTACTAAAATTAACAATGGAATATAATTTTATAATATGTAATAAAATGTGGTAACATTTGGTAGTTTTATTATGATACCTCAGAGCATAGCATAAAAACCATTTATTCTGCTAAATTTATTACTCAGTTATGTATTTTTTCACTAAATGTATGGAAAATTGGAATGTAATTTTGAAAGCAAGAATTTCCGGTTAATCGTTATCCCATTAATAAAAATAAAAAAATACTAAATGAATGAATATTGTATATTTTGTTTATTATTATATAGTTTATTTTTTACCAGAATCTCATTATCATGCAACGCGGGTAATTTTAAAAAAAAAATTCGGTGTATAATTGTTTAAAAAAATATTGTTTTTTATGGAAAATATGGACTTTTAAGAAAAAACAATAATAAATGAGAAGCCTTTACGGGAATTAGTGAATGGTCCAAAAAAAGAATTTATTGAATTTATTTTTTAAAATGTTTTAACCCCACTATAATTTACCAATATAAAAATGACATTTTCCACTAAAGAACTCGGAAATAACTTATCCTATAACCTCGGAAATGGATTTCTAACCCTCCCTTTATTGCTTTTTATGTCTACCCACAGAATTCAAAACTGCACCTATTGCTATTTCATCGCCCTTTTTACTACAAAGGAAGAAATCACAGTTCATAACCTCTAATGATTTATTTTTTTTCCTTCAACATTTAGAAAGTTCGTCGACGAGTTCAGAAACAATCTCAAAATGATATGCTTTGTGTGCTGCGTCTTTCTATTGAAGTTGAGATTAAAGCGTATGTTTACAGCTGATATCTATCTTGTCTCAAACCCACAATAAGCGTGTAATGGTTTTGTCTCTCCTTAAAATTCATTTTGTCAAGATCTTGTTTATATTAGAGGTTTTTGGCTTTATCATTTTGAGCAGGAAGTTCAATCGTAAAGTACCATTTCCTAGTTGAGGTGGTGCACCGCGATTTGAATGCGTTTTTTTGAGATTGGATGTGACCCACTAGTGATTACGTAATTAGTCATTGCATGATTTACTTGCGCATATTTATCATTAAGTAAATTACCGGTAACATTATTTTGTTTTGGTATTTTAGTTGTAGAATAATGTTATATAAAATCCCGATATTATATACATACATATATATATATATATATATATATATATATATATATATATAGCGTTGAACAGCCAACCCAATTCTGGGTTTACAACTATCAGTATTCAACTCCGCACCCTTGTAATTTTGAACCCAACCAAAATGAACAAATGAAAATTCTTGTATCAAGAAAGGGGACAAACCAGCATCCGTGAGGGACTTTTTGATGAAACTATCCCGTATTTGCATTGTCTGTTTAGAGAGGAAACCCACGAAAACCACCCACTCTTAGGCCGACGGTAAAGATATTCTAACCCATGATCCGTCAACTACTAAGGATATTTTACCGTCAGCATTGTGGTTGGTGCGTGCCGGGTGCCAAATTCGTCTTCACAAGCCGCCGCTGGGTTTCACGATTGCATTTTCAGATGCCATGACACCGTGATTTTTTTAGATGCTGCAATTTTACGACCCTTAATTATTCATACAACTACTCATAGTTTTGGAGTAATACTAGATAAAATTAATTAAATAATTAAATTAATGTTTGAAATAATATCGATAATAATGCTTTATTTTAAAAGGAGTATTCAGATAGTTAAAAATTCAATTAACAATTTGTTAAATGACTTTTGTCCAATTAAAGGATACAATACAATTCAGACCAATGTATACTTGTATCTAAAGGGGGCATAGTATTCATGAAGAATTAAGTAAGAAATATTTGTATCGATTTTTTTTTTTTTTTTACATAATATTTACTTCTGTAATTGTATCAAAAGTGTGCAAGATGTTTATGTAGAATCAAATAAACCACTTTTAACCAATCGTTTTTTTTAATAAATTTACTTCTATAATTGTAAAGTAGGCAAGAATGGAGAATAAAATGAGAATTAATTTATCAATTGGGTTTTTTTTTTAAATAATATTTACATCCATAATTTTACCTACAACTGGCAAAATGTTTATAGAGAATCAAATACGAATTAACCCCTTGACATATCATTTCTCGATTTAGAAATGATCTTCGATTCCACTGTAAACAACAACTCGCAACGGAATGTTGACAGAGATGCCAACTGCTCCAGACATGCCAAAATAATTTAAAAAAAACGGTAAATAACTACAAATTAAATTTTGCAAATTCTTGACTATTTTTGCTTGATTTTTAAAAGGTATAGGTATATGATGACATTACTATAAAGTGGTGAATTATAAAAGCCTACGAATTAATTAGAAATAGTGGTGGATAAAAATCTACTAAATTGAATTTATTAAACCAAGAATCACAATTGATAAACTACCACTTTAAAATATTTATTTGCGGTCCGGAACAAGTTGGCATCTCTGCGTTGAAGACGTCTGAGACCCGTCAATTATTGTTTTGACGTAAGAAACAAATGACGTCTCCCAGACGTCTTCGTAGGTCAAGGGGTTAAGTTTTAATCATTTTTAATTATTTGAATAATTTTAATTACGATTCAAATACGAATTAATAAGAATTATAATCAATTAGAGATTTTTTTAATAATATTTACCTCTATGAATGTACCTAAAATGTGAAAAATGTTTATGAAGAATCAAATAAAAATCAATTTTATCAATTTTTACCTCTATAAATGTACCTAAAATGTGAAAAATGTTATGAAGAAT
Organism: Parasteatoda lunata; assembly: GCA_949128135.1. Classification (NCBI taxonomy): domain Eukaryota; kingdom Metazoa; phylum Arthropoda; class Arachnida; order Araneae; family Theridiidae; genus Parasteatoda; species Parasteatoda lunata. The sequence goes on from OX421977.1 coordinate 81,983,855, forward strand.
CAAATAAAAATCAATTTTATCAATTTTTACCTCTATAAATGTACCTAAAATGTGAAAAATGTTTATGAAGAATCAAATAAAAATCAATTTTATAAATTTTTACCTCTATAAATGTACCTAAAATGTGAAAAATGTTTATGAAGAATCAAATAAAAATCAATTTTATCAATTTTTACCTCTATAAATGTACCTAAAATGTGAAAAATGTTATGAAGAATCAAATAAAAATCAATTTTATCAATTTTTACCTCTATAAATGTACCTAAAATGTGAAAAATGTTTATGAAGAATCAAATAAAAATCAATTTTATAAATTTTTACCTCTATAAATGTACCTAAAACGAGAAAAATGTTTATGAAGAATCAAATAAAAATCAATTTTATCAATTTTTACCTCTATAAATGTACCTAAAATGAGAAAAATGTTTTTGAAGAATCAAATAAAAATCTATTTTATCAATTTTTACCTCTATAAATGTACCTAAAATGAGAAAAATGTTTATGAAGAGTTAAATAAAAATCAATTTTATCAATTTTTACCTCTATAAATGTACATAAAATGAGAAAAATGTTTATGAAGAATCAAATAAAAATCAATTTTATCAATTTTTACCTCTATAAATGTACCTGAAATGAGAAAAATGTTTTTGAAGAATCAAATAAAAATCTATTTTAAAAATTTTTACCTCTATAAATGTACCTAAAATGAGAAAAATGTTTATGAAGAGTTAAATAAAAATCAATTTTATCAATTTTTACCTCTATAAATGTACATAAAATGAGAAAAATGTTTATGAAGAATCAAATAAAAATCAATTTTATCAATTTTTACCTCTATAAATGTACCTAAAATGAGAAAAATGTTTATGAAGAGTTAAATAAAAATCAATTTTATCAATTTTTACCTCTATAAATGTACATAAAATGAGAAAAATGTTTATGAAGAATCAAATAAAAATCAATTTTATCAATTTTTACCTCTATAAATGTACCTAAAATGAGAAAAATGTTTTTGAAGAATCAAATAAAAATCTATTTTATCAATTTTTACCTCTATAAATGTACCTAAAATGAGAAAAATGTTTATGAAGAGTTAAATAAAAATCAATTTTATCAATTTTTACCTCTATAAATGTACATAAAATGAGAAAAATGTTTATGAAGAATCAAATAAAAATCAATTTTATCAATTTTTACCTCTATAAATGTACCTAAAATGAGAAAAATGTTTTTGAAGAATCAAATAAAAATCTATTTTATCAATTTTTACCTCTATAAATGTACCTAAAATGAGAAAAATGTTTATGAAGAGTTAAATAAAAATCAATTTTATCAATTTTTACCTCTATAAATGTACATAAAATGAGAAAAATGTTTATGAAGAATCAAATAAAAATCAATTTTATCAATTTTTACCTCTATAAATGTACCTAAAATGAGAAAAATGTTTTTGAAGAATCAAATAAAAATCTATTTTATCAATTTTTACCTCTATAAATGTACCTAAAATGAGAAAAATGTTTATGAAGAGTTAAATAAAAATCAATTTTATCAATTTTTACCTCTATAAATGTACATAAAATGAGAAAAATGTTTATGAAGAATCAAATAAAAATCAATTTTATCAATTTTTACCTCTATAAATGTACCTAAAATGTGATAAATGTTTATGAAGAATCAAATAAAAATCAATTTAATCAATTGGGGTTTTTGAAGTAATATTTACTTTTATAATTGTACCTGTAGTGGTCTAGATATTTATAGAGAATAAAATAAGAAAAAAAATTATTAATTGTTTTTTTTTAAAACTAATATTTACATCGATAATAGTACATAAAATGGGCAAGATATTGATGAAGATTTTAAAAAAAAGTAATTTATCCATTAGAGTTTGTATAATATTTACTTTAGTAATCAGTTTAATATTAATTCACTTTTTGACGCAGATGAGGACTTTGGTGTCCCATTTATTTATTTTTTCTGCCGTTCTTATGCTCGAAAAATATGCTTTGTTAATTTTTAATTATAAGAAACAGTATAATAGTTGTTAAAAAAATCTATTAGATTATCGAAATTATATTTGTACTATATAAAATCCAAAAAAAAAAAAAAAAAAATTTGTAATTTTTCTTTATATTTATTTTCAAAAATTTATCAGTAATTGATTTTTTAAAACTAAAGAAACTTTAAAGATTTATATTTTGGTAACTTCTCTCAGATCTAAATAACTCCAACTAATTTCCCATTTGAAAAATTGTTTGGAAGAGTGCCGTGTCTGGCAGATTTTACTTTTAACCCAAAAAAATGATGAACTTCATAACCATAAATTATTAAATTGCTAAATATAATAAGTTTGACTTATTTTTATTTAAATTAATACAGAATAATGAAAAAAGTATGAAATATATGTTTTATAAAAATGTTATGCAAAAGGGATAAGACAAATTTTAGAAGATAATGCTATTTATTTGATCACTATAAAACATTGTTCTAATCGGATATGTAATAAGATAATGTTAAAGTATAATTATCCCATATGCTTTGAGAATTTTTTCGAGAATTCAACCGAAGAGAGGCTACATTTTTTCCAAATACGGAATTGCAGATTTTAATTGGAAGTAATATTAAAAATAAAGGCTTAATACATTCTTAATAGGGAATACTATTTATATAAATTATCAATTCTTTATATTTAATATTGATAAAAAAATTTGGGGGTTATATTAAGATATCAAATACAATCGCATTATATTACTTCCGTTATAATATTAAAGATAAAATAATTGATTCTATGAAACTGAAGCAATTCTTGGGATCATTTTGAAACTGGTTGGTTTGAAAAATGTTGGCTCTCCGTTTAATGAGGTTTATAAAGAATAATATGATGCGATATGAACTTAACAAAAATGTACAACTATTCTCGAATTATTATTTTTAATTTTAAAAATGTTTAAATGTACGAAAATTGTTTCCAATGTCACTGCTTGACACGCAAATTTTGTCAAACAGTGATTGACTCATTTAAAAATTGAGATAATGGTAAAGAATGGCCTTTAATATTTAATGATCGTTTCACCCTATTTCAAATGCCAAGATTATTTTTTATATACTTTTTTTTCACGCATATAATTGCTTTAAGAATATGAATTTTTTTTTTATAAATTCATTATCTTTATTGAGAAATACATATAAGTTTGGAAATTCAAATCTAAACATTTTTTAAACTATCAGGTTGAACAATTAGGTAAACTATTAGGTAGGTCCCGGGTGAGTAATTATCAGGTTTGAAGGAAAATAACTATTAAGACCTTAGATTTACAATATGAATTAGCTGAAAATATATCATAGCATTTTTTTGTTATTAAATACAAAATTATAAAAAAATCTTTACATTATTTATTGCCCATTAGCGTCAATACACATTTTTTTTTCCATTTTTTAAAAAAATACACTAGTTACTTATAAAATATTTCAAATTTGATACTTTGTCCTCTCCATGTCCGCAGCAAATCGTGCCATAATTTATTTATAATTTGATATTTTATTCACTTCATAACAGTTGCTAATTTTGCGGTAATTTGTTTGTGATTTTAATATTTTATCCCCTCAGAGTAGCTGCAGAAAATTATACCATGATTTGTTTACAATTTGGTATTTTAATAATTTCTTCTCACCGTAAAAGCAGTTATTCTCGTTATAATTTGCTTGCAATTTGATATTTAGCTAATTTATTCTCACTGCAAGAGCAGCTATTCTGGTCATAATTTGTTTGCAATTTGAAATTGTGATAATTGCTTTTCCTATCTATAACAACATGTAATACCGACATAATTAATTTTTAATTTATTATTGCAACAAAAAAAAAAAAAAAAAAAACGAATTCATTATCTAAAAATTCGTAGTTTAGTCCATTTCTTTTATCTGAACTCTTTTTTTTTAATTCATTAAATTATTAATATACACTGTAAAAAATTCTGGATCAAATGTCGATATAAAGTAAAATATACACTCTATAACAAAAAAATCGACGCACCAAGAAGGAGTTGTCCGATTGAAACGAAAATTGGTGGATAGGAAGACAATGAACAGAATAGTAAATGATTAAAATTTCAGAACAATTGAATAATTTATTACAGAGTTACAGTAACAAGTTCAATAAGGTGTTGACCCGCCTCTAGCCTGGATACAAGCTGTCACACGGCATGGCATAGACCGATAAAGCTCCCGGATGGTCTCTTGCGGTATTTCCTACCAAATTCGATCCAATTGTCGAACGAGGTCATCAACATTCCGTGCCAGATGCAATCGCCTTCCCATCATATCCCAGACATGCTCGATGGAAGAGAGATCTGGTGATCTGGCAGGCCAAGGAAGAGTTTGACAAGCTTTCAGACAGTTCATAGCAACACGTGCCGTATGTGGTCTGGCATTGTCCTGCTGAAAAACCAGCCCAGGGCGCTGCAAAAGGAACGGTAGCAAAACAGGTCTTAGGTTTTTTTGTTATAGAGTGTATTTTACCATAAAATATTATACCTCAGTTTTTACAGTTATGTTTATATAAATAGAGAGATTGACTGATTTTACGGCAATTATTTCTGTAAAAATCACACTATATCAAATATTTTTAGTTCCCCTCCGTGTTCTGGTAAAAATGGATTTAACGGTAAAAAAGTACCGATGCACTGAGTACCGGTAGCTTTTAACCATTACAACAGCATCTTAAATACAAAAATAAATCTCCAGCAAACGAAAATAAAAAGTTAACCTTAAATCCAATATGGCGGAGGGGATAATGTTCCGAAGCACTTTACATTTCTTTATTTTTAAAGCATTTATAATTTTATATTAAAATTTATTATTTTCTGTATAACGAGTTTCCATATCAATATTATTTAAAAAATAAAATAGGCTTAGGTTCTTTAATTGTTCTTGTCCACGTCTGATTGATGTTATGCCGAACAATAAGCTAATTTTTTTTTCCACATATCACGAGTTTCTGCTTTTAACTTTTTTATTTACTTCGGAATAATAGTTGGGAGAGGAAAATATTCAATCTAAGAACCCGGATGCTCCGGAAACGGTATTTTACCCTTTATCCTATATAGTCAACAAACGTTATATTGCTCTTTTTGTACCTTGGAATTACATCTTTTCATGGAGTACGAAATTAATTTCTTACAAATGACAATAAATTAGAACTGTAAAAAAAGAGGAGCTTTTTTTATTTTATGAATTGAACTTGGTGATTTATCATTTTAACAGTTGTTCCGTGGGAATAGTTATAAAAAAAGTACTCCTTCATTAAAGTCTTCCATTCAAATAAATGCTTCCACGAACCGGTTTATGTGAAAACATCAGAGGATGCTGCCACCACTATTTTCTAAAGTAAATTTGGCATTTATTGATATTATTTTTCTATTGTGAAAATCAAAGGTTATTGTTCGATTTCATTTTTCAAAATGCTCTGTTAGGTTAAGGAAATAAAACAGAAAAAAAGTTTTTTTTGCAGCGTTTTATACTTTAATTTTATCTATACATATAATTAAATAAAGAATTTGTTTGTGCCTGCATACCGGACCGCAAGCTCTAAAAATACGACATTCATCATTTAAAGTCAAATGAGTACAATAGTAAAATTACAAAGCAAAGCCCGATTTTGTTTTTTTTTTAGTTATATTTTGAATAAAAAGACATCTAAGAAATGAAATTTTCTCATAAACTTAGTGGAAGTTGTTGCTTTAAAATAAATTATAGACGATTTAGTTTTGTCAAAGATTTTAAAGATAACATCCAAAGATATTTGCTAGCTTAGAAAAATTGGTTATTATAAATAAAAGTTGTTTATTGCGCGTCTGTAATATTTAAGTATCTGTTATTCGTTCAGCCAGGTTTTCTAAATGATCACCGTGATCGTGGTAGCATAAACGGATTACGTCATCAAATTAGTATTAAGGCTATTTGAAACCGCGTGTTTATTTTGTTTATAGGTATGCTTTTAAAGCGGTTACTGTGTAACTAACTAACCTAATATGAGAATGTCATTTTTGAATAAAAATAAAAAACACCAATGTTTTTATTTACGCCAACAATAATTAAATTTGGTAATAATTTCTAATTGAAGTTAAATAATACGCTATTTACTATGAAGCAAAATTAATGGAAAAATGGGGGAGGGGGGTATTTTTGTTCGGAAGTATGTAGTACTGTTTAACACTGATTCATTGATACTTATTTTTAGATCCCGTATAAAGAACGGGTATTAGCTTATACTTATAAAAATATACTTATTTTCTCTGGTTTTTAAGCATTTTTGCTGATGAAAGTTCAATAAAGTTTTAAGTTTCTTACATAATACTATTTAAATATAGAACTGAAATTCAAGAATAGCAATTATTTTTTATAAAACCCTTGGTTTTAATCAAATTCATGCTTTTATCGATAATATACAATTTTTTTTTTTTAATGGCGGGCACTTGTAACTATTGTCCATTGGCCAGAGAAAGTGCCAGAACTGCTAACTCTCTTTTCGTTACCCAGTGGGCACCTGCGGCGAAGCCACGGCGGTGGAACAGCGTCGCCCACGTCACACTACCACAACCCGTTTATAGGGCGGGTCAAATTCACACACAAAGGAGAAAGGACATAGAACACAGATAGAGAGAAGGAAACATCCATGCCTTGTCCAGGATTCGAACCCAGAACCTTTCTGATGCAAGGACAGTTCCCTGCCCCCTACACAGGCCAGTCGGCATAAACAAATGCTCATGTATTTGTTTTAAAACTAGTATCATATATTACCGTTGAAATGTGAAATCCGTTATTTCATAGAATAACTAGGTATTTCATGAAATAACTAGACAACTCACTTAAAGTATATTAAATTATTGAATTCCGCGATTACTTGATCGTTAATGTATGAAATATGGCACTCGAAAGTTCTTTGAAACGGTTCTAGCTGCCAGCTTAGTCAGCTTTGAACCGCTTATAGCTGCTTTGTAATGGGCTTATAGCGATTTCCATATTCGTTTTAAAATTTCTTCTGTGATTCTGATAAAATTTCTTCTGTCTTAACTGATGGGATATTAGCTTTTGTTATAAAGTGTTAATTTGTTATACTATTGGGCCAGAAGATTTTTAGTATTATTTTTTAGCATCTATTTTGAAGAAAAGTTTCAAGTTTTTCTTTTTCTGATTTCTAGGGACTCTAGCATTCGGCACCATACAGAAGAATGGAACGCACGGTAGCCTTATAGACATTTATTTCTGTTTTTAATTTTATCTTTGAGGCCTTGCAAAAATTGTAGAGAACTCAAAAACAGGATCTAGCTTTTCTGATTCTCTGGGAATAGTACCCCGTAATAGTGGTTGTCATGAAAGAAATGAAAACAAAATAGAAGTGACATACATTTTATTTAAATTTTTAAAATATCAATGGAAAAGTGACGATATGAAATAAAATAAATTCTAATATTCGAAAGAAAAAGAAGCGCACATGAAAAACGAATAGAAAGATCGTGAAAAAGTTACCATTTTTTTTAAGATAATATTGCTGAATCTCGTATTTACTTTTTTTTTTTTGTTACGCACCTTCGTGTCTTTTATGCTTTATTTTTTTTATATTACGCTCTGTCGTCTCATGAAATGGTGATTTTTTGCGAAAACTGCTGTAAGTGCTCCTGACTTTTAGATCAAATTTAGACCTTTAGCCAGCGCTCTCTATGTTTACTTTGAAAATAGCGGTGAAAATGAACGGAGAAAAACCGCAATTATGAGAAAATAAAAAGCGTTCGTGGTCTAGATTCTTAATATTTAAAAACTTGCTTCACTGTGTTACTTGGGTTCTTACTGTCTTGTATTTCTTGGGTTCATAAAATGAGAATAAAGCATTGATTTTGATAATTTTCATCTAGGTGGGAAATATGTCTCCAAATTGGCGATTTTTTTAAAAGTTATATATATTTTTAAATAATTAAGTAATTTGTCCGCTTTGGAGCCCAGACAATTCCTCAAGACAAGATGGCTTATACAACTGTTTAAAATTATAGCGTTAGGCACTTAAACTGTGTTTTTTTTTTATATTTCCCTTGGCAAAAAAGCTTCGAAAAACCATATTAACTTGATTTTTCTTCTACCTCTGTTCTCCACTCACATGCTAACATCTTTTGTACAGACTTTCAAAAGCCCACCCCCTTAAAATTTAAAACGCAATTATTTTATGTTAAGAGTTATTAGACCCAATCAAAACTACAATATATTTTTACCAATCTTGAATTATAAAGGGAAGCTCAATGATTCTCCCACGCATTAAACCTAGATGGTTGAAATTATTTGAAACCCCTTAATTGAGATTTTTCCCACACTTGAATAAAATGGATAGAAAACAAAACAAGGGGTTAACAAATTGTTCTCCAAACAAGTGCTTACCGGGTGAGATTTAATCTTAACTCTCTACTTTAAGTATAAGAAATTGCAATTAAATAAATAATTAAATTAAAATAATCATTTAGCTGAATAAGTTGAATTAAAATATAAATTAAGTTACGATACGATTAAAAATATCATAATATATTTCGCAAAAAAAAAAAAAAAAATGCTGTCAAGATTTAGCATTTAATCAAAAACTAAAAACGCTATTAAATGTAAACGTGCTCCGCAAATTACATAGTTGAAAAAACATAAGTACTGCAAAACAAAGAAGGATTGCCCTAAATAGCTTCTGATCTTATGTTCTATATCTTCACATTCTAGGACTCAATTCTTAATGGTTGGGAGGAATAAACTCAAATATGCTAATCAATTAGTGCAGACGATATTTTAAGTTACGAAATCAGACACAAAATCGTATTTTCTCTGAATAAACATACTCTTTTTTTTCTAACGGATTCAGATTTCTGACCCCCCCCCCCCCCCCAAATATAGCAAGTAGCCGCAATCCGGGAAAAATGGTTTGGTTAAGACTGCGCTCATAAGTTGGGACCCCTCCCCCCGTCCTTAATGTTAATTTTACTTCTAGCACTTTACTTTCTTTCTTTTACTCTCTTTTTCTTATTACGTATTTCGCCAGCTCTTGAGAACTTTCAAGCGAATTGAAAGAAATTTACACATAATTATAAATTTTTTTTATCCAAAAATAATTCCTATTATTTTATTTTATAATAGTCAAAAAAGTTTTAAATAGTAAACTTTACACTTTTTTACGCAATTTTAAAGTGTGCGATTTTACATTGAGATTACATGAGAAATTGAAATTTGAATATTCGATTCCATTAAAATTCGATTTCTCAGAAACTATTCGACTGATTTCACTTGGTATTTCGCCTTGTAAATTCCCATACTTTAAGTTGACGTAAAAAAAAAAAAAAAAATGATTACTGCATGTAAATACTATTTCTCCAACGCCATTATCGATTCATGGTCTATGCAAATCGGATATCACGACATTTAAAATTTACTAATTCGAATTTATTTGAAACTTTGAATTATTACATTAATACCAGATGCAATTTTAATAACAAAATATAATAGAGCCAAAATGGCCTCTTAATGAGCTGGTCCGGATTCGAATCCCAGACATAACTTAATGACTGCTTTCAGCTCGCATTGATCACTGTGCTGGCGTAAAATATTCTCGGTGGTGGACGAATCATGGGCGAATCTGCGTGTTAACCGTGGAAGGTTTTCGTGATTTTCCTCTCCATTTGACGCAAAGGTGGGTGATATCATTTTCTTCCATGTAAGTAAGCTTCTCCCAATGCTTGATTCAGACGTTTTTTTGTCTTCCGGAATGAATTCAAAATTACAAGGCTACGGAGTTTAGCATTTATAATATTATAGCACTTTCTTTATTTCTTCTCTAACAAATTAAATTCCAATATGTTTTTTTTAATAAACGTATAGAAAACCAAAATACTAATTATAAAATATTTCTTCGATAAATGGAACAAAATGATATATTGTAGATAGAAGAAAATAAAATGTTTTTTTTATAGAAAAGAATGTAGCGTAGAAAAGAAAAATAATTTACGTCATTTATTTTAACAGCCTCTAAAGTAGAATTCCATAACATAAAGAACATATCTGATACTCCAGAATATTTTCTTAAATGTCATTATCTGTGATTGTGTCAGTAATAAAAACCCAATATACGCATTGATAATATATCATTTTAGATACTCGTAAAAATAAACCAATAAAAACCCTTCTTGGACACTAAAAACACTAATTTGAAATTTAATAAATCTTTCTAAAAGTATAGTTTTACTTTTCCATATTTTAGTTCCGAAAAAAAAAGTAATGTACTTAATTCGTTCTTAAAAGGTCACATTCAGTTTTATCCTGTTCTGAAAATATCGGAAAGGTATTAACGTGTTATTTTTTAACTAAATCTACTTTTTCTGGAACGAACATTATTAATATCTATACAGCTTAATTTATTATTATTTTATAAGATTTATAATTTTATTTTTATTTTGTACTGAATGTAGGGTAAGATTTGATCTTATAGTCAACAGGTATTTAGTAATAAAAAATGATATTAAATAAATGATTTAGAAGCAGCTAAATATAGTTATTTTTTAATAACTTAGTTTTCTGATACTTAGTATATCTTCATTTTATGATTATTAGAAATTACAGAGCTTGCGCGATAAGAGGAAATAAATTTTTATTGGCTAAAAATTGGATCGTTTGTTGCTGAAATAAAAAAAACTGTTTTACTAAATTAGAATTCTCTTTAAAATACGAGACATAAGTGTGAAATGTAAATAAAACAAATAAAAAGATGTGACATACGAGTGTAAAAAATATGAATTAAAAAATGAAATATGGTATACGATTGTAAAATATAAAGAATGTAATGATAGATAAAAGTAAAATGGTTAAAAGGGATGCTATAGATTTATCTCTCGAATAAAAAAATCATATGGACCGCAGCCAATGTTATGTGTCTTAAATTTTATGTTACATTTTATTTTACTACGCTAAACTACAAGGCTTAGAAGCTTAAAATAACAAAAAATTGTTAAATATGAAAGCGGAGTACAATGAAAAAAATTAACTTTCGATAATTAGTTAAAGAATAGTTAACTGTTAAACTAGTAGGAAAAATACTATGCGGCCCGCTCTACAGACTGTGGGAATGGAACTACAGAAATTTAACATGCTGAAAAGGCCCTGCTTGATTATGAAACTTAACTCTATATTTTATTTTGAAAATCCAATTTGTTCGAAAGTTATCGAAATTTTTAATACTTTTCTTTGCTAGTTTTTTTCTCGCTTACTTGCGTTATGTTGCATTTTGTTCGCAAATTTTATGAAATTTAAAAATGTTCAATTAAGAGGATGTCTAAAAAATGCACAAAGAATTCGATCTAATAAAAAATTTAGGATTCAGTTATTTCTTAGAAAATTATCAAATGCTGAACTTGAAGAAAAAAAAAACTATGTTAGCCGATTTACTGCCCGCTGAAATAAAACTAAACAAAACTTCTATTTGTCAAAAAGTTGTTGCAATTTTAAGTGCTCTTTTTTTTTATGAATTTTACACTTTTTTCTTTAAATTATTTAATCATTGTTGTCGAACTAGGATTGTCCATATTTCTCTCTCAAAATCACAATTCCAAAATTTTCCCGCATTTAAATTTGTGTCACATTTTTTGCCGCATTTAAATTTTTTTAGCAACAAAAAAAGGATAAATAAAAGAAAAGGAAGAGATCGGATGTTGTCAGATATGAATCAAAACATTTATAAAAGAATTTTTTAAAAAAAATATTAATGTATTAGTGATAAAATCAGTTATTTAAACCGCTATAAAATATAAGGTTATCGTTATAGATTATTAAAAAGTAAAATTACTTCGCATTAGAATAAAAAAAAAAATTATACCATATTGACTAAGTATTTTTGGCTAAGTTTTGGACCATTCCAAAACTTTCAAATGCCATTTGTAATTGCCGTTAAGAGACGGCAATCGTAATAATACTAAGTGTCAAACTTTTTGACATTTTTCTGATTTTACCTTTACTTTATGATTAGGAGACGATTTGCTAACTTTCTAATATTGTATAGATTTATAATTTCTTCCAGTAATCTTCCTGAACTGCAAAACTTGATGTCTGTTTTTAGATTTATTTTATTTTTTAGAAAGTCTTATTAAGCAATACGATTTGTGAAACTTTGTGATATTTTCATGATGATTATTATTAATCAAATAATCCCTAAAAACTGAAGCGATAAGATATTATTTATTTAAAAAAAAATAATTTTCTTCGCAAGTATTCAAATTGGCAATAACAGTCTATATGTTTCAAGCGCTCAAAAACAGGCGCCTATTTGCCAGACACGAATGAGAAGAAACAAACATTATTTGAAATATACTTTCGTTTCTTCTCATTTACGTCAGACAAGCCTTGAAAGTGGGCAACTGTTTTTGAACGCTTAAAACATGTCGAACTGTTATTTCCAGTTTGTATATTTTTGAAAAAAATGAAGTTTTTTTATCGTTTTATTTTATTGCCATTCGGAAACAAGTCTTAATGAACTATAGAGGGGTAAAACTCGTTGCCACTGTGCATGTTAGTCCAATATTTTTAACTACATGATAAAACAGTCTTAGTTGTTGTTGTAATCAGCCATTAAGGCAGAGGGGATGCACTTTTCAGTGGCACCATCAATAGCCAAGAATTCGACTTCTGTCTCACCCATACGTCACCCCAATTTTATAAGGCGGACCCATTCACACATCTATTCTTTCATCCACAGATAGTAATTTTGACCTGAACCAGAGAACGACCAATCTCCAATTCAGTTCCCTCATAGGCATAATTTGTCATGAGAACATGGAGGAATTTGTGACCCGATAATTTTAGCATGCACCAGTCACTACACGGGGAGTCTTCGGCCGGCTGGATTCGAATTCTCATTCACACGAACGTTAGTCTAGCGCTCTGTCAAGTAGGCTGTCCCGGCCCAACAGTCTTAGTTAATAATACAATTTGTTCAAATTGCTGATATTTCGCAGATTTATCCTTTTTATTTTACCCCATTAGGGAATTACCCCATCATAAATTTCTGCCATTTCGTAGATTATTGCTATACTTAACGATTTTACGACAGCTATCTTATTATATAATTCAAAAACATTAAAACACATTACTTGTCGAATTCTAATTAATGACCGAACATAAAGTTGTTAATTTCGACGCCTTGTAATTATCATTTCGTCACTTCCTGATGTCGGCAGCTTTGTTAACAAAACAATGAAGCTAGAGACTTTACAACCTGTTGAGTCTCCAGTTTCGTCCTATTCACCTGGACGACTTCCAAGCATTGATTTTTTTTTTTCTTCTTCTTCTTTTCTTTTTCTATTTTGCTGTAATCCTTTCGTATCACGGTTCAAAAATTTGCACTTGCTTCTGGTATTAGTTTTTGATGCATAAGCGAAAGCTAATTTCAAGGTTCTTCATCGGAAGTCGTAGATGTACACCATTTTTTTTTTTTTTTTTTTTTCTTTGACCTAGATATTTTAATTAAGCTTGTTTTCTCCCCAGATACTTCAGAGAAACTCTATATTTAACAATTAAAGCAGTTAGCAGGTGACAGTATTAAATAAAATTACAAGGTGCGGCAAAAAATGATAAAGTTATTTCTTTATAGAATAAAAGTTAACGGATTTCTTATAAAATTTGTGTGTTCATTCCTTTTTGTTTGCATTAATTATAAAATATTTTATACTATACTTCTTAAATTACGTGTTGTTGTTTGGCTTCTCTTAGAAGGCCAAGCAAAGGATCTGCTATTTTAGGGTTGTTAGCCGTTTGACGCAGATGGGACACCGATGTCCTTTTCATATATTTTTTTCTGACGCTCTAATTTTACAAGCAAAAAAAAAAAAAAAAAATAATTTTGGTATTTTTTTAATTGTATAAAAACAGTCTTAATAGTTACTAAAAAATCTGTTAGATTATCTGAATTATATTTGTATATTTTATTGTAGATTATCTGAATTATATCTGAATATATATAAATCCAAAAAAAGTAGTTTAAAATTTTTTTTCTCCATTCATATTAAAAAATTGATCAATAATTGATTTTAATCTTTCACTGATTTTAATTGATTAAAAAATCTGTTTGATTATCGGAATTATATTTGTACTAAAATATAAAATCAGTAAGAGTTTGTAAATTAAAGACATTTCAATGGTGAATAACTATTTCTCTTAGATCTAATTCAGTACAAATGAAAGAAAAAACATTGTTTGGAAGAGAGCCGTGTTTGAAAGATTTTAACTTTTAACGTAGAATAAGAAAAGGGTGTTTCATGCTGTATTTCATAACCATAAATTTTTAAAATGCTAAATAGAACGTTTTCTGACCTAAATTAATAAAAATTACTGAAAAAAATTATGATATGTTAAAAAAAAAAAAAAATTATGTTTGATAAAAATTATGAACGGTTGAGCAAGGAAAACGACAATTTGAAATCGTTTTTTTACTCTGTACTCATAAGTCTAAAGCAAACGCTTTGGCGGCACCATTGGGTTTCATAAAATGTAGAAGACTTGCGAAGATTGCTGGATATTTTAATAATCGTTTGCGATTAATCGTTTTATATATTTATTCGTTATTTTATTAATCGTTGCGCAGAAAAAAGTGGCCATTTTGAAACATTTTAAATTTATCTATAATAGAAAAAGTTACCCTTATTATTATTTGTTATTTTTAATATATTTATTATATTAGACCCGCGGTGGTTCAGGGGATAGTTTGCCTCCCGATGAGATGACGCTGGTTCGAATCTAAGGAGTTGCTGATCGATACAATTGCTGCTCCCGGCTCGTACCTACAACTGTGCTGACGTAAAATATCTTCAGAAGTAAACTGATCACGAGCTATTCGTAGGAAATTTTCGTAGTTTCCTCTCCATGTAATGCAAATGTGGATTAGTTCCATCAAAAAGTCCTCGACTAAGGCTTAATGCTTGATCCAGGAGTTCCCTTGTCCTCTGGATTGGGTTCAAAATTATAAAACTACGGAGTTTAACATTGATAGTCGTAAACTCAGAATTGAGTCGGTTATTCAACACCGGTTGTAATATAAAATAAAATAATTTAAAATGAAGTTATACTAAAAAGTATTTACACGTTTTTTTTTTTTTTTTTTTTTTTTTTAGGTCAAACCCTGTAATTAAATAACAAACATTTATTTATTATTACTGATTTTATCCGTGGATTTATTGTTTTAATGCAGACAAATTGCAATAGTAAATAGACCACAAAACGGTTCACAAAATGGTATAAAACGGATTTATTGTAAATGTTTTAATATTTATTATGTTGTTTCCATATAGATACGTTATAATCTTTTTTCAATTAATCTGCTTTTTTTTATAATTCTTCGTGAACTTTTTCGTTCCCAAATAATTCCAAAAAAAAGCAGAATACATTATTAATTAATATATAATAGATCGCTCCTCATGTATGCGTTGTTGTAATTGTGTCAATGTCAATATAGAAGACATGCCATTGTCATAATTGCCAATTACGTCTTCAAACTTGAAAATTTAAAGTGACAGTTTCCCATTACTGTCAATTAAAACTTAGAATGTGGAGTTTAGTATTTATATTTTTTTTTTTTTTTTTACTTAGGAGAAATTCTGTAACACTTCCTAAAATAAATAACATACCTTTTGTAGTCGAAAGAGTTAACAAAGTATACACTTTGCTGGTTCGTTAACTAAATTGAGATCTTCTTCGTTTGAAGGTTAATAGCTGCTGTTTGAGTCTAAATCACTTTACGCGAGTTTTAAAAGTTTTTCACAGTCGTAATGATTTACCTTTGTCTGAGTCCGGAATCAGAGCCTTTTGAAAATAAAATGGATGGGAAAAAACTCAAAAAAGTTGCCCATTAAGCGATGCACTGTCTTATAGGAAATGAACTTCGTTTTTTTCTTTTTCCAATATGGCCTTAAAATGATAATAACTAAAGAAAAATACAATAAGAGAGGCAAGAAAAATAAAATAAAAGAAAAATAAAGAAGAATAGAAGAATAGAGTGAAGAAAGAGAAGATACACATTTGAATTTTTTTATTTTGAGTGAAACTCATATTACATGTTAAAGTAATTGAACGTAGCTTGAATTTAAAAAAGTGGGCATAGCATATGATTCCATTTTTTGGCCTAATTTTAAGACTTTTAAAAGAATAAGTTATGAATAATAATTAATAATAATATTCGAAACATAAAACTTTAGCGAGTTCTCACGTTTATTTACTGACCAGCTTTGTTTCAGTAGCATTTGCAGGTATTAAAAATATGGGTTCATTGTTTTGCGCTAGGCTTAGTTTTATTAACGGCCAGCCAGATGACCGAATAGTCAGGAATCAATAGTCGCGGGTTCGAATCCCTCTGGAAGACTGGCTGTCTCTCTTTCTTTATGTTTGTTCTCTGTTGTGTGTAGGTGGCCCACTCTATGACAATGTTACATGGGTAATGACGCTATGCCAGGTGCATACCAGGTTTTTCAAACGAGCTTTTTAAGCTATCTCTGATTTTTCACACTGCTTTTCAAGCAATGTCCAAATTGATTTCAATCTCTTGCGAGTTTTCCAAAATCAAAATTCATTAAACTCTTGGTAATTTTGCTTTAAAGAATTTCAGTACAGCTGACATAGTTTTATAGATTTCTTTTCAATGCAAAAGGTATATTTTTCTTATTTCAATTTTTGCTATAATTCACAAATTTATTTTTAATTAGCAATTAATCATAAAATGAAAAACTTTCTACTAAAACAGCAAATTCTAAGTTTTTTTTTCTGGTCATTTTAAGCCCATAAATGGTATAATTTCTACTGTGGGGTCTGATTAATGTATATTTTATTGATACATAAAAAGAATACACATCACCTACATTTGTCGAATACTATGTATATTATGAGGGCAATAAGGAACATTGTCTTAAGTGTGTTCGAAATTTAGGTACAGTTAGTTTAATAGTATTTAAAAATTTGAAAATGTAAAAAAAATAAGTAATAAAAATTTTTTCAAAAAATTCAGAACAATATGATATGTCTGTGGCGCTTTTTCACCCATACAATAGTTACAATAAATCTATAAAAAAAGGTTTTACAATTCACGAAAATGTAAAATATTAGTCCAAATTTACAAGAAAATTGTAGACATCTCTGGAATCGGGAGACCAAAATGGCAAAACCTACCGCATTTTGAAGCTGCTTTGGCGGCATTTTTGATTGGCGCAAAACACGCACTTTTGGCAATCACCAAAAAGCGAATGCCCTTGTTTCTATTTTATTTCATTGTTTCCTCCCTTTATCATTCAAAAAGTTTAAAATATATCTTTATGTCCTTGAAAAAAAAAAAATATATATATATAAATAAATACAAAAAATCACGAAAAAAATTAAGAAAAACAATAAGTTTCATTTATTGCGCTTAAGCTGCAAGTAAATAGAACTCATAAGATAAGTTCAAAATGAAGATAAAACAAAGGTAAATTACAGACGAAAGAAAAAAAGGGGAAAAGAAAAATAATAATAATAAAAATAACAAACAACTGCGGAAAGAAAGAGAATTAATTTTAAAAAAAAGGATAAAGTTTTTTTAAAAATCCGGAAAATAAAAGGATACAATCGTGTGGGCTGATGAAAAGATTATATCTTTTATTTTCCGGATTTTTAAAAAAACTTTATCCCTTTTTTTCTTTATATATAAACTTTATCCCTTTTTTTCTTTTATATATATATATATATATATATATATATATATATATATATATATATATATATATATATATATATATATATATATATATATATATATATATAATGTTTATAACTATAATATATGTTGTTATGGTTATACTTATATATATATATATATATATATATATATATATAAGTATGTTTTGGGATTCTATTGCAAATAACAGTCTAATAGGTTCTAAACAATCTGTTACATTATTCGAATTATAAGGGTACTAAAATATAAAATCCCAAAAAATTTGAAAAAAAAAGTCTTCGTATTTAAAAAATTATCACTAATTGATTTTGTAAATTAAAGAAATTTCGATGATAAATAACTGTTACACTTAGATTTAAATAACTGAAAATCTGAAAAATTTTTGCTTGAAGGTGACCCGTGTTTGTATAATTTAACCCTTAACGCAGAAAAAGATACAGATGTTTCATGCTATATTTCAAAACTAATATAATAAATCAAATGTTAAATATAATAAAAACGTTAAATATAATTTATAATCAAATGCCAAATATAATATTTTTCACTAATTTTGAACATATTTATACAAAGTAATGGAAAATGTATGAAAAATATATTTCAAAAATATGTTGTAATATATATGTTTATTGCTTTTTAATTGAAATGCTGATAATAGCTTGAAAAAAAGTAAAACTAATTCATACTTATTCGTTAACAAATATTTTAAAATTTATTAAAATAACGAACCATCATTAAATGATCGGAATTATTTTTTCTTGAAACATCTTGAATATATTTTTAAGATTGTATTTCTTATAGTGGAATAAAAAAAAAAGCTGGTTGATTTGAATAATACATTTTTGTTATTCTATTGAAAATATGAAATAAATTTTTAATCTACTTTAAGGAAAAAATACTCATTCTATTGTAATAACACCCCTTGTGGTTCTAACGAATGATTTAACTGTTTTTTTAAGATTTTGCAGCTGAAATAGCACAAACGCTGCTCATTATTTGGATCTTGATCTAAATTTTCACTCATGTTTTTTTAAAAAAAAAAAAATGAAATTCAGGTAATTGCTAGAAAAAGTAAACGCAAATTGCGAACGCCACACCAATATGCAAATATTTAAGTGTGATAATCGTCGCTTTTGTATGTATGCGTTATGATTCAACGTTAATGATAAAAATAGAAGTCAAAGCTTTTGTATTCCATTTAATAATTCATATTATTACTCTTTTTTTTAATCGCAATCATACGAAATTATGGAATTGCTTGTTGACATCTAGTTATCGTAGATTAAGTTAAACGCAGTTTAAATGTAAACGCCATTGTTCTGCGCGCAATTATTGATATAATAAACGCATTTATCACCGTGCTCGGTAGTTTAAAACAAGTGAACATTTCTTTTTTAAAATCTTAAATATATATCTTTGCATTTTTCTTCTTAATGTAAAAATTAATAAGTTGGCATATTTAAAATGAATGTAATTTATTAAAAAAAAATATAGATGATATCAGTTTCTTAAAAAATGCTCTCGCGTAGAAGAAATATTGACTTATATAATTTTTACTTTCCTCATTCTAAATATTTTGATCTACATTTAAAGTAGTTCAATAAATAGAGAATAAAATTCTTTGATGTTTATGAAGTATTTCTCTGGTCGGTGGGTTGAAAGTAGGTTAAATTGTTACAAGAGCACGAAGCGGCTATACTGCGCGAGTTGGATTTTATGTATATAAGCGCAAGCAAGCGCAGTTATTTCAAGAATGCTTACGAAATGATACGTTACACTAAGAAATCTCCCTATTAACACTGCTATTTTTGCTCATGTAAGTATTACTTTTAGAAACTTAAAAAAAAAAAAAAAATCCGAAAATATCAGTTTTTTCCACTTATTCGTTTTTAATAATTTTGGTTCAAAGAGACTGCAATTTGTGCTGGATGATGATATTCAGTTATTTAATCAGAATAAAATACTGAGAGTTCTAAAATCAGAAAAAAAAAAAGTACTGAGCGAGCTGGAATTTACGCAGTAAAAATGCGAGCATGCGCAGTTGCTTCAAAATTTTGCTACGAAAGCTTACGGGATGATACGTAATGTTGAGAAATCTACCTATTAATACGGTTATTTCTGTTCACGTCGGTAAGCTTATATAAATTATAGAGAAAAAAAATCCAAAATCATATCAAATAAAGTTTTTTTCAACTTTTGTAGTTTTTTACAGATTTGTTCAAAGAGACTGCAATATACTCTGACATTGCTTTTAATCAGGAAAAAAACGATTGCATTAAAAACTTATTATAAAAGTAATTAATTTTTTAAAAAAACATTGCAGTATCATTTAATTTTGTCTAGTCATTATTTTATAATGCATTTCTGTCACTAAAAGAATAGTTGATATATTATAAATAGTTAATAAATTAATACGGTTATATCTGCTTACGTAGGTATTCTTATAGAAATCAAAGAAACAAAAAAAAATTATTTTTCTACTTATTCGTTTTTTACAGCTTTGTGCAAAAAGACTGCAATATACTCTGAATAATGGCATTGTTTTTAATCTGAAAAAAAACTATAAAATTAAAAACATATTATAAAAGTAACTTAATTTTTAAATAAAAAAGCATTGCAGTATAGTTTAATTTTGTCTAGTCACTATTTTATAATGCATTTCCCTCATTATAATAAAATTTATTAATTTTTTTTAATTCTAGAAAAACAAATGTTCATCGTACATTGCAACAAACAGATTGTAATGTATGCTGAATAATAACATTGTTTTTAATAAGAAAACAAAAACTATAACATTAAAAATTTATTATAAACGTAATTTAATTTTAAAAAACACATTGCAGTATTGTTCAATTTTGTCTTGTCATTATTATATAATACATTTCCCTCAATAAAATAAAACTTATTTATTTTTTAATTCTAGAAAGAAAAGTGTGGCAAAAAAAAATAAAAAAATAAACCGTCATCGTCGCATGATATTAACATCCTACCAAAGATATACAAACCAAGATATCGCATTAAGTAAAAAATCCTTATTTACATTTTCTCCTAATGCAGGATACAATATCAAATTGAAGCATAAAAAATCCCTCCAAATCAGTGGAGGTAATGGGCCTCTGAATTGGATACCCCCAGGCGTTCGAAATAGGTGGTAATTTAAGAGGGAAAATGGGGAACAAACCTCAAAATTCTTTCTTTTGTTCACCCCTCTATATTCATAGAATCATTACTAGCTTAATCCGCCTATCATTTGAGAAAATATTCCATGTTCCAAACCGCACTTCAATGGTAAAATTGAGTTAAGAAGAGATTTTTTTTTCTTTTTAAGTGAGAGGGGGGGGGAAAAAAACTAGAACATAACTGATAAAACCGTTAATCCATTAGCAACTTTGTCCTGTGAGAATTTGGATTCAAGAAAATTTTCTGGTTTTTCAATGTTTTTGTTCGTTATATAATATTCTGAAATAAAACAGGATGTTAGATAATAAAGAAGGTTAGATTCCTTATGATATTAAATATTATTATAGCTATACTGAAATATTATTATAGTTAATAAATTAAAATAGATTCATTATAAAAGCTATTAAAAATTTATCAATATTTTCGATATCTTTTACTTCTTAACGAACCAACGCCATCAAATAAGGGCATATCACCTGTTCTTGTAGATTCAATCCCGCGTATATGGCAAATAAAAATTTATTCATTACAATTTTACCGCCATTAATAGTAGTTATTATAAATATGATTAAATATAATTAATTTTAACTATCAATACAATTATATTTATGATAATCATGATTATTATAATTACTACTATACTATAAATGTAATTATAGTAAGTATAATTATGTTTATAATAAGTATAAATATATTTATTTTAATTTTGATTATTGTAAATAAAATAAAGTTATAAGTATAATTCTAATTATTTCTGTCACTCTTATTATTTCCACGTTTAAAATTAATTAAATTATAATTCATTATTTATTCGCAATTAAAATTTTAGTTGACTATTATGTTATTAGTTATTATTATACCTGCAGCTAAGTGAATTTGTAATCGTACTGTTAGTAGTTAAATTATTGCAACTCAAAGAAGATTTGTCTGATTTAAAAATTATTTGTATTCTTTTAGTATCTAATTATTTCTGTCATTCTTATTATTTCCACTTTTAAAATTAATTAAATTATAATTCATTATTTATTCGCAATTAAAATTTTAGTTGACCATTATGTTATTAGTTATTATTATACCTGAAGGGTAAGTGAATTTGTAATAGTACTGTTAGTAGTTAAATTATTGCAACTATTTTGACGTAATGGACTATAATGGAAAATACAATGGACAAGGTGTTAATTATTGTTGTAGATTTTAAATTGGCGTTGTTTCAAGATTCATACTTTTGTTTTTATTTTTAATCTGGTTAGACTAAGTAACCTTACCCAGTTGGAAAAAATCATCGCTTGCTAGTTAATTTGGGGATACGAGTAAATACATAAATCACGATTAGTAAAAGTATATATTCAGCAATTTTCGCAATATAAGGTAATTGTTAATTATTTCTCAAAAATTGACAACGGTTAATTAGGTACTAGGACCATTTGCAATTTATACTAATCATTATTTTTATTCCAATATATTGTTTTTCAAATTTTAGAGAAATCAAAATTTAGTTCGTGTAGCAAATTAGTTTTGTATCTAATTTTTCATCACTGGACGCTAATAAAGATAAATTATCCCATACTACCTCTACTTTTTAAATTCAGATTGTTTTAAAAACAATCACTTCTATATAATAAAAAAAAAGAAGCTCCAAAAAATACCGTCATACGGCTAGCTTCATGGCAAGGGAATTCAAATCCATAATCCGTCTACGACTGAAGATATTTCATATCAGCACTGTGGTCGGTGCAAGCCGGATGCGGAATTCGTAACGACCAACCATTGCTGGGATTCGAACCCTGTTCACCTCGTTGGAAGGCGAACGCTCTATCCCCTGAGCCATCACGACTCGTGGACATCACATGCAATTGTTTACAAATGTTAATGAGTTGACGAGTTTTTCTGATTGTTAATAGTTCTGTTTTTCATCTAGTGAAACTAAACGTTCGGCACATATATGTAAGTTTTTAATTGCGTAATGCGGATATTTATTCTTAACTTAAATTTAATATATAGGAAGTAGTTTGTTTAGATCAAAAATGGATTTTTTTCCCATGCCGCTAAATTATATCTATTGAAGCAAAAATTTGGCGCTAAAATATGTGTGTATGTTTTTAGTTGTGAAATAAGGATAACTAACTATATTTTAATTTTTAGGTATCCGTAAACTGTATTTAATAGTTCTATAATGTATAATTTCTATTCACTTTTGCTCTATTAAGCCAGGTTCGAATTGGTTTTAATATTCTGTCTGTGCTACTCATATATTTGATGTACAAATAAATTTTATTTTAAGAATTAGTATTATATATGCAACCCCTAAATTATTAATTGTTACTTTGTATAGTAACGCAAAAATAATTTTACTGATTCTTATTTTTCTCATATATTACTCTAATGATGAATTTTAATGTTACTGAAAAATAACAAATAAACTTTACGAGAATTCGTTTTAAAGAATATTTTAAGTTCCAATGCACCAGAATCTATTTTTTATTTTGTTGCAAAGAAACATTTAGTGGACACACCATTCTGGTGTATTGAAAGTGCCATCATTTTTGGTTTCTAATAGCTGTTATAGAAACCAAATTTTTTTTTTCAATTTACACATGTTATGCACTGTGTATGTTATGTACAGTGTATATGTTTGAAGAAAAAAATGCTTTTGTGAATTTACCTGCAACGTAAGTAATTATTTAAATTTTAGTCAATAGTTTTAAAAATAATAACATAAGATTACAGGTGTTTAGATTCACGAAATTTCTCTTTCATTGTACATGTATTATGTACAGTGTATATGTATGAAAAATGCTTTTGGGAATTATCTGCAACATAAGTTAGTATTAAGTTTTAGTTAATAGTTTAAAAAAATGCGTACTGTATATATGTTTAAAAAAATACTTTTGTGAATTTATTTGCAGCATAAGTTATTATTTAAGCTTTGTACAAAACTTTAAAAAACAAATACACATGATTACATAGTCAAGTGAACTTGAAATTCAAAAAAATGAAAAAACTTTTATTATAACAAAAATTATTTCATCACTGTAAATGTATGAATTTTAAATGATAAAAATTCATGTCACTAACTCCTCATTGGTCAAGAAAACTTTTAATTGTTGTTTCATATTTCTTGACCACTATTTTTCGTATTTAAGTTATGCTTTGATGAACGTGATGCTATTGTTTATAATGAATAATTGTCAATAGTGTATTGATTTTAATTTTGTTCATTCTAAAGAGAGGTTTGTTTTTTATTCTTCTAAAATTATTATGATTTTTTTTTTTGCAGGTTATATCCGGAACATGCGTGGAATTAAATAAACGATTTGGTTACTATCGTTTGAATCAGTAAGTTTATTTTTAATGTAGGTATTTTTATAAACAGAAAATAAGCTATATCGATCTATATCTGCTTTTAAATTTATTTTTTATCTAGGTTTAGGAATATAATAAAAAAGGCACAATTAAAATTTCTAACAAAGAATATTATACAATTATAAAATTAAAAAAAATAAATTACTTATTTACAATTCGTTATAGGTCAGTGAATTTTAAAAGACTGATGTCTATCCCTTCCAGCTATGTTGTTTGTATTTAGCCCGCTATGTGCCGCTGCATGTGATTACCTGGAAAAAAAGAAAAAATATATATATTTAAACGAAGTAAAATTTCAGCACATTATTATGATATCCAAAATTTCGTGTTGAATAGAAAAATACATTAAATTAAAATGTAGTTTGCCGTTTAAATAATTACCCATTGTTTACTAGCTCAAAAACTTCATTTCCTTGAAAATATACTAACTAGAAATAGCAGTCAACATGTTTCGAGTGCTCAAAAGCAGACGCCCATTTTCAAGACTTGCCATCCAGACATGAATTATCAAAAAAAAAGCGTAATTTGAAATGTAAAAAGTTGGCAACAAAAAATTGAAAAATAAAAGTGAGAAACAAAACTAGAATAACCATAGTAGCCGAGAGGTAAACAACAGAACAAGGAAAACAAAACAATTAAAACCAAACTTGATATCAAGATGCGCTGACCTGACTGGGATAGAAATAATTTTCGTACTGTCGAAATTGGTTTTCTGACCAAGATTCTAACAATGTGCAGCTTATGGTGATTTGATTTTTTTTTTTTTTTTTTTTTTTTGAATTCTTGATAACGGGCATATCTACGATGTTCCTTAAATCTAAATTTTAAAGCACGTCTAGTTTTCCATGTCATAATCTACTAAAGAGTATTTAGATAAAAAAAACCGGTCAAAATTAAAAAAATATTTCAACAGAAGACGCCAAATTTACATTTTTTCTTTAAAATTCTAAATTAACTCCAAAATCTGTCTAGAAGCCACGTGCTTACAGTACAGGTACTCATAATCCATGAAAAAAGCGCAAATCATTGTTTTCGATACGATCTAATTTCAACTCTTCTGCAATTTGGATTTTGAACTTTTTTTTATTGGTATTTGAGACGACTTAGCAATGTTCCGAGATTCTCAGGGTATGTACTTAATTTAATGTCAAAATATATTTGATTTTTTTTTTATAAAATCATTTATAATTATCAGGCATCAATGACTTTACACTAAATATAAATATTTGTTAGGAAATTATTTTGGTTAAAGATATTTTTGTTGTAGTTCTAAGTAAGATGAGATAAATATTATTTTTAAGCTAATTATATGTCTTGATTATACTGTACAAAAAAAAAATAAATAAAATTCCCTCTCTTGCATCCATTTTTTTTAAGTTTGTATTTCGTGATATTTTTCTTTTGTACCCATTAAAATTAGAAATTGTTCGGAAAATGTAATAACTAAAATAATTGAAAATTCTCTAGTAAACTTATTTTTCTCTATGCGCTTTCTTTTTTTTTGTTGAGAAAATTGGGGGGTAATTTTAAGAGGAAAATTTAATTTCTTCTAAACAGGCGAGTGAGTATTTTTTCACACTGAATTAAATTAAATCATTACCGAGAAGATCACACTGTTAGTTTAGAAGTGCTAAGGGTTTTATGTACAAAAATTATAATTTTTTAATTGTACTTATTGAAGCATCTTAGCTATGCAGAATAGTGAAGTATTGTTTCCTATGGATAATTTCCGCTTAATCGAATAAAACCAAACACGGGTTATGGGGCTAATATTTTAAAAGTTTCAATGGTTTTTTTTTTTTAATAAAAAGTACTATTTTTAAATTACTTATTATGAAAACACCCATAACAACTTTAAAACTATTTATGCTATTGGTTCAAATTTTATCTCATTACATTCAGCAATCAAATTTCCTCGAAATGTGCACCCTTTGTATATTTAGACAGCCCCCTATAGAAGATTAAAAAAATGTGTATAGTGAGTAAAAAAAAAAAAATAAAAAAAAAAAAAAAAAACGGGTCACCCTGAATAACTTTTGATCCAATGATCGGATCTTTGTTTTGGGACTCAATCTTATTGGTCCGAGGGGAATACCTGTAACATTCGATCTGGGAAATATGATCCCCAATGTTTGGTTATGTGAGCGATTTAAAGTTTGAGCACTTAATGTTAACTTTACTTTTAGCGTAATACGTCATATCGCGAGAGCTTTTTAAGCGAATTGAAAAATTATTGCACGCAATTGTAAAATTCATTTACACAAAGATGCAAAAAATGCATGCAAAAAAAATAAATGCTAGTAAATATTTATTATTTTATTACATAGTAGTCGAAAAATTTTTTAAATTTAAGGTATACAGTTTTTTGCATCATTTTCAACTATGTAATTTTACATGGCAGAATATAAAATTTGGGCAAAATAGGTTGAACAGTTAATCGAGTTTTAAAAATGTTACAGATTTAAAATTTAATTTTCTCGGGAACTATTCAACCGATTTCGCTAAAATTCTGCATTTTGCCATGTAAAATTACATACTATAAAATGATTTTATACCTTACAATTCAAACATTTTTCGACTATTAAATAAAATAATAATAAATAATAAATATTAACTAAAATATTTTATTTTTTGGAAAAGGAATATCTTTGGATGGGATGGATTTTGAAAATGTCTGAAATTTTTTTTTTATTATTACGCTTAAAAATTTCTCATGAGATAGCGAAATACGCTAAAAGTGATGTAAGCATTATGGTTTCTAAAATTTGAATCGCTCTCCTGACCAAACTATGGGGATTACATTTGCCCAGTGTGCGGGTACCCCTTTTATTTGGGGATCAAACATCTGAACCTGTCAAAAAAAAGGGTTCGTTTATTGAGGAAAAATACGTCTTTGTGTTTGATTTCGTAATTTAAAATATCGTCTGTACTAATTAATAAGCATATGTGAGGTCACTCTCTCGAACTATTAAGATGGGATCCTAGAACGTGCAGATCCGATCAATAGATCAAAAGTTATTCAGGATCTTCTGTTTTTTTACCTACTTTACACTGGAAAAACAGTACTTTTTTTTACATGATAAAGTTATTGTATGAATATGGATGTGTGACAGAATTGTTTTTACTTTCACTTTAATCTTGACATAACTTATCCTCATAAGTTTTTAGAATAATGCATGATTTTTATTTTCAAACTAGGCTGTGGTAAATAAACTCAGACAAAGGATTATCAGTCCCAATTAATCGTAAATAAAAAAAGATCGGAAATCATTCTTTTTTTCTTTTTAACCCGATTATAGCTTCAATGAAAAGGTCTCTTATTTGGTTTTTCCACTAAGCTCTTTAATAAATAAAGCTAAAATAATTTATTACCGATTATCAATTACTGAAAACTAATCTTTTTAATATGAAGTAATTTTAATGAACAGTTTTTATACTTCTTTTTTCAAAGTTTTCATCGAAATTAGTTTACATCTAACCATTCGTTGTTATACTTACAATAGCCATTAAAATGTTTTAAGTCTACAAATGAAATATTTTCTATGACATGCCTTTTGTTTCTTAACTGCTAGCATATGTTTGTGGAATGAAGAGTCGGTACAGCGGGGACATTTTGTGAGAGATGGGAATAGGGGGTTCAAAAATATTGGAGGAAAAAAAAGTGTGACCTTTAGGAACTGCCTCTTTGGAAATTGAAACAAAACATTTGCTCACATAACAAAATGAGGATTTCAATTCCAGATAAAGCAGCGAGATTAAAAAAAAAAAAATCCTTTATTCACTTTGGCTTCTTAAAGGGCTTCTTTGGTGTTATACACAGAAATCGATGTAAAGTTACCTATGTTAAGCTCTTCTGAAAAATAAGTAAAGGCTTTTATTCTCCATTGCAAGTTCAGTAAAGACCATTGTGGTAAAGGATTTAAGTAAGCGTTTCTCAACCTTTCAGTATTCGCGGCCCAGTTTTCAATCATAATTTTCATCACACCCCGGGCGCTTACAATATGTACAACAATAATGTATATTGAGTATTTTGGGTTCTGTTTTTAAATTATTTTTAACTAACTGCCAAAACAAAAAAAAAGCGAGCCAACGTTGGGCAGAAATCACATCTTGCATTTTGCCAAGGGGTCGGTGAACAGTTGAAGCCAATGAAAGCGAGGAAAATTTAAATACTATTATATTTGAAGTGAAAGCCAAACAGGGAGGTAACGTTAAAATAATATGAAAGTAGAAAAATTCGTTAATGAAAGTTAACCTAGACGGGGTGAGCTAAATTTAGAAACAGAGAATACATTTTTTTGAATAATAAAATAAATAAAACCGAAGCGTGACTGAACAATAAAAGAAATTTATGTTTGTGGAAAGAAATCCACACCACTGATGGCGTCTCGAACATACGCAGAGCAAATGTTTTCTCATAGGAAGAAGGAAAATGTTTGATAACGCAAGTTTAAATTCCAGCCAGTCTCATTCGAGTTGATCCTTCTATCGCTATCGAATCTATCGTGAATGTGTATGTTATATATATTTTCTAGTTAATTGCAATTCACCATATTAAATATTCACGACAGCAGATTTATGCAGACTCATGGATAAATTTTTAAGCGGAAGTAAGCGATCATTAGACTATAGTCAAGCATCAACAAGTACACAGACGAGCGTGGTTCTAAAAATAAAATCAAGAAAATATTCTCAAGAATACTTAAATTTTGGGTTTACCCGTACTGAAGTAAATGAAGAAGAAACGCCCCCGTGTATCATTCCCTCAAAAATGTTGGCCGCAGACAGTGTGAAACCTAATAAACTTAAAAGAAATTTGGAAAAGCTTCATAGTGAGTACGTCAACAAACCGAGAGAATTCTTCGAATTAAAATTAATATCATATAAAAAGCTAAAATCATTTTTTTACAGAAACTTTGTCTGCGAATAAAAAAAACTTTAATTGCATCTACAAAGTTTCATATAAAATAGCAAGATGTAAAAAAATAAACCACACTATTGGTGAAGGACTTAATATCATATAAAAAGCTAAAATCATTTTTTACAGAAACTTTGTCTGTGAATTAAAAATTTTTTTAATTGCATCTTACAAATTTTCATATAAAATAGCCAGATGTAAAAAAAACCCACACTATTGGTGAAGAACTTAATATCATATAAAAAGCTAAAATCATTTTTTACAGAAACTTTGTCTGTGAATAAAAAAAAACTTTAATTGCATCTTACAAAGTTTCATATAAAATAGCCAGATGCAAAAAAAAAAAACACACTATTGGTGAAGAACTTAATTTGCCATCAGCAATTGAGATAGTAGAAACTATGTTCGGTGATAATTTTTCAAAACAATTCCAGTCCATACTTCTTTCAAATGATACTATTGCTCGTCGAATTGGTGATGTAGCTGAAGATGTACAGTGTCAGCTCTTCTCTAAGTTGCGTGACAAATTATTTTCAATACAGCTCGATGAAGCAACGGATAGTAATAAAGATGCTCATTTATTTGCCTATGTTCGATTTCGTGATATGTCAGTTTGTAGAATAACTACTATTCTGCAAACCAATAGAACTCAAAACAATAGCACTCGCATTATTTACCATTTTAAATAATTTTATATACGAGGCAAACATAGAATGGAAAAATTGCGTTGGAATATACACCGATGGTGTTCGTTCAATGTCAAGAAGATTCCAAAGTATACAAGCACTTGCAACACAAAAATCGCCTCAGTGCGTCTGGACGCATTGCATGGACCACAGAGAAGCTTTGGCTTCGAAAGAAATGACTCCTGGTCTGAATATTGTGTTAAATTATATAAAAATGAGACCCCTGAAATCTAGAATCTTTTCCGTACTTTGTAAAGACATGGGTTCAGTACATTCAGCGTTACTATTTTATTACGAGGCAAGATGGTTATCACGTGGGAAATTTTTGAAACGCGTTTATGAATTAAGGAAAGAAATCGCCATTTTCCTAGAAGAAGAAAACAAATCGGAAGCCGAGAATTTTCGCGATGATTTATTTGTGATGAAATTAAGCTACTTGGCAGACAATTCAAGAAATTAAATAACTCGAATCTTCTACTCCAATGAGTAAATACACACATGTTGGATACGAGTGATAAAATGAAGGCTTTTTGTAGAAAATTGGAATTGTGAAACAGGAATTTTAAGCAAAAAAGCCTAACAATGTTTGCAAATGTGGATGATTGTACAAAAACTTACAAGACTAAACAAGAACCTCTAAAATTTGTTTTTGTATCCTTTGAAAATCATTTAGCCATGCTGGCAAATAATTAAAAAAAGCATTTTCTTGCTGACGACTAACTGGTAGCAAGTTAAGAGTGGGTTAGGTATCTATTCCGTAAGACTTCCGAAGGACTCAATTGATGAGGAAGAAAAATGCATAGACTTCACGACAAGTGGCGAACCCAAAAGACAATTTGTTTTCGTGATAGATTCTGGTATTTTCTTAAATTGGGTATTTTTATACTAGTTATGGGTTAGTTTAGTTAACTCCAATATGGTTTGTTAACTCTTACTTACTAGTTATGGTTAGTGAACTCTTTTGAAAGAATTAACTCAGTAATTCTTGATTTATTTTAACGATTTAACTCAAAAGAATTGCTTGCGACGTCACCCAAGAACTATCAATGTAAATGATATATATAAAAAATTCTTGCCAGTCCAAGTGTCTTTTCTAAAGATGATGTGAGTAAGTGAAAAAGTGATTTCAGTATATGGGCCACATTATGGGTAAAAGTTACAATTGTGAAATTGTACTATAGAATAAATGAAACTTAATTTTACAATTAAAAGTTTATGGGATATGTATTGGAGATAGGTGTAAGATTTCGCAAAAAAAAAAAAAAAAAAATTCAGCCACACAGACTTAATCAGAAAATGCCATGGCCATTTTTGGCTCACCCACCCTAAGTTTTCATCATAATTTTTTTTTAACTTTAATAAGTTATTAAATAAGTCGAAATTTATTTTGTTTTCTATGCGTACGTGTGCTTTCCTTTCTGTCAGTTAGTTAATTTTTTTAATTAGTATTTTGTATTTTTTTTTTTTTTTGTGTGGATATTTTGTGAATTAATTAATCATTCGCGACTGTATATAGCTCTATTTTATTTAGTTTGCAAATTATACAAATACGCTTTCAAAGCAATAAAAAAATGCATCTTCTGAGGCGAAGTTCCGTGCCAGCCTTTATTATAATAAATAAATAAATAATAAATAATATTAGAACTCAATAAAACCATGAAACCGAGCTGAGTGGCTGTGTTTGTTTACTGATACATCAATGCTGTGCGTTTTCTTTTATTTCTTTTGGGATGGTGTTCAATTTTATGCTAAAATTATTAAATTATATTTTACTTTCATTTTCAGAAATTTTTTTTAGCAAAACCTAACCACGATGCCTGAAATTGTTATTACGCCAGTAACTGGATAGTAACAAGTACGAACATTATTAAAGAATCAAGTCTATAAAAAAATTATTTGCTTTCCATTGATTAAAAAAATTTTCTTTCAAAATAATAAGATTTTTAATATAAATATTTAAACGATCAACATTATTTGAATAATTTAAAAGTTAGAATTTCCTCTTAGATTTTTTTTATACTTTACAGTTGCTATTTTTACCAGATAACCCTCCTTAATATTTTTTTATTACCAGAGGATGACTACGAGTTTGTTTACAATTGCTAATTTTTACCAGTAACCATATTTCTAATTTTCTTAATGTAGATTATTGTAACAGAATACTCTTATTTCTCCATTAATCTCCTTATTTTTTACAGGATATATTCTGATATTTTTTAAGTGCCTAATTTTTACTAGATACCCAACTTCTTTTTTTTTTTTTTTTTACGTAAGTTGAGTTTTTTACTGAAAAACCTCTACGTCCTTTATTTTTCTTTTGAAATTACTTACTTTTACCAGATAACCTCGTTATTTTTTTAAACATTCATCTTTACTATCTTTATCTTTTACATTTGTTAATTCTTCTCGGGTACCTTCTCCAATCTTTTATTATAATTATTATTTTCTTGCAATTTTGCAATTATTTTCTTGCAATTTTTTTTGCAATTATTTTCTTGCAGATGTTTATATTTCGTTTTTCTAGATTTTCTGATTTTTTCCTCACGCCAACTCTGATCAGTAAAAATGTCTTGATTAAAAATAAAAAAAAATTTCGACAAAATTTGTTCAAATAGATCACTAATTACAATCATACGAGGGTTGCTATTTATATTTCTGGCCTAATAATGAAAAAACAAATATGTAGGACCGAAACTGGTTTTATTGTTTTTCAAAATATTCTCCATGATGATCAATACACTTTTGCATGCGTTTGAACCAATTTTAAAAGCACTTTTTCCAGTCCGATTGAGATAACTCCAAAACATGCGTTTTGAATGCATCAACCGCTTCTTCGGGGGTCGAAAATCGTTGTCCACGTAATTTATTTTTGATGGGTGGGAATAAGAAGAAGTCATTGGGGGCCAAATCAGGGCTGTACGGCGGATGACCCATCAGTTCGATCTTTCGCTCCGTCAGAAATGCCTTTGTTTGAGTCGATGTGTGAGAGCTCGCATTGTCATGATGAAGAATGATTCGCCTGTTCTTCTGCTTTTTTCGAATTTCTCCGATGACTTCTGGCAAACAAATGGTTGTGTACCATTCAGAATTGACCATCCGGTGTTGCTCTAACGCCACTGTTGCCACATGACCGTTAATGCCGAAGAAACAGGCAATCATTTGTTTCGATGTGCTTCTTCCTCGAACAACTTTTGTTGGTTTTGCCTCGTCTTGAAAGACCCATACAGTTGATTGCTGTTTTGTTTCCGGCTCATATGCATAGATCCATGATTCGTCACCTGTGTAGATGTTATACACAGCCTTTGATGTACCTTGAACGTATTTTTCCAATATTTCCTTGCACCAATCGACACGAGCCTTTTTTTGAGCGTTTGTCAGATTATGCGGGATCCAACGCGAACAAATATTTTTTACGCTCAAATGTTCATGCAATATTTTATTGATGCTAGTCATACTAATGTCCAAAGACGCCTCTATCCCACGGTATGTCACATGACGATCTTGCTTTATCAGTTCACGCACAGCATCGATCTTTTCTGGCACAACAACGGATTTTGGACGACCTGCACGGGATTCGTCCTGGATCGAACATCGACCACGATTAAATTCGTTATACCAATTTTTTACACTGCTGTAGGGTGGCGCTTTATCGCTGAATAAAGAATTAAGTTCATCGAAGCACTCTTGTCTTGACAATCCACGTCGAAAGTTATGAAAAATAATGGCACGAAAATGTTCACGATTCAATTCCATTTTTTGAAAGAGAAGAACTTTTCAATTTACTGTCTACAACACAAATTAAGCTATAATGGTAAATCGTCTGCTGAATTTATGTTTAAAAATATCAAACTTTCGATTAAAATCGTCTACGGTCGCCTAGCAACACTTACTGTTGCCAAGGCCAGAAATATAAATAGCAACCCTCGTATTCGTAGAAACACTTTTTTTCCACGTGAAAACTATTTCGGGTGAATCGTTCTTGTGAAGTTTTGTCAAACAAAATGCCATAAATTTTTCTCGCGAAAAAGTTAACCAATTTAAACAGCAAATGATATATTGCGTTTGGTAACAATCTGCTTAACAAACAATTTAGTTATAAAAATAACACAAATACTTTTCGTAATCATGAATTGTAATACTAAATATATTTATCTGCAAAAGGTAAAACTGATCAAATTCTACATGTTTAAAGAAATATTTCGTATTTCAAATTATTATTTTGTTGAAAGACGTGGATAACAGTTTAAATTTGCAAAAATCATTTGAAAAAATTTTCTTAAATATTTATATTTCTTATTAACGATTGAATGTTTTTATAAGATACTTAAATCTATAAATAATTTTTGCTTATTATTAAATAAATATACTTTTAAAAATTAGACTTTATTTTATATTAAATTTTTATACATCAATTTTTTAAAAGTATTTAGATTTTATATAATAGTTAATTCAAATGAGTTAGTAATTACTATATGTATACTTAATTTAATATATAATATACAAGATGTGCATATAGAAATGTGTAAATAATTTTTAATTTTCTAACATATTAAGTGTTAGAACAGCTGGAGAAATATAAAAAAAAATTCATTTTTTAAAAGGTTCAAAAAATAATATGTTTAGAGTTGTCTTTATTTATAAAATCAGGGCAGCTTTAAAAGTAGGGCGATAATTTTGAGTTTTATAGAGTCAAAAATGGGAATCGTTAGCATTATGGAAATAAATGATGCCCAAATTAGAGTAAACTATAATTTTTATAAAATATTTTCCCTTTTATAATAAAAATAGAGCACGAGAAAACTCTCATAAAAGATGTATCGACGCAGTTACATATAATCTAAAATAATTTCACCTTTCTCAATTATTTGACTGAACAATCTAATAAATAATACTTTATTATATAGTTTAATATCATGAAAATGGATAGCGCTATAGCTACACCACAGAAACTGTATGATTAAACATTTTTTACACCCATTACTTGCTTTGATTTGTGGATTTACGAACAATGAAATTATGCAATAAATATTTATACGTCTTGAACAAAGCGGGTGGAAATCTATTTTTTGAAACTAGTTGAACTCGTTAATTTTCCAATTTTCTAATAAATGATTGAGACGTGGTTTAAAAATGAGCTTAATGGGATTTGTTTTACTAGGTCAGGTATTTTTTTGAGAAGTTTAATCTTTAGCGATAATTTAGTATTCTTTTTTTTGCACGTTCAGATTTTCATTTTACAACTGTATATCGAAGCAATTTTTTTTTCCATGTTCATTTACCGTTCAAAATAAAATCAGGATGAAATTTTGAGGACAAGAATTTTATATCCTTTATAATTTTATTTTATTTTACAACCAGTATTGAGCACCTGATCTATTTTTTTTATGTTTACAACTATCTATGTTCAACGCAGTAACCTTGTAACTTTGAACCCAATCCAGAAGACGAGGGAAGTCCTGAATAAAGCATTAAGACAAATTAGCCTTCGACGAAAAAAACCCACATTCGCCGTATATGCAGAGGACTAAAACCTACCAATGTTCGTCTTGACGACAAAGGGATTCTAACCCGTGACCGATCTCTCTACCACTAAGTTTATTAAAAGCCATTACCTGGTTAAAAACTTTTTTCGTTTTAAAAAGGAAATAGGAAATAACAGACGGCATGCTTCATGTGCGTAAAAATAAGCGATCATTTTCAAACTGTGGTAAACGTGAATGTGAAGAAATCAAAGTGATATGAAATATAAAACTTAAAGTTATGTAAAAGTGAAAAATAAAGGAAAAATCAAAAATAAAGGTGAGAAAACTAGAAAAACCACACTAGCAGAGAAAGACAAAAAGGTGAAATACAGAACATATTCGAACTTAAGAACATTGAGAGAGGATTTCTGTACACCCTGATTTTCTACAACTCTTCATAATGAATTGAAATAAGCACGAATACAACTAAGGAATTTTCCGTAAAATTCTGAGAGATGTCCATAAATGTTACGGCGTAGCCCTTCTTTGAGGAAAAATCCCAGTGTCAATAATTGTAACGAACATCAGGAAGATTAGTAGTTTAGACGATTATTTCACACAGCCAGTTCCCTTTCTTTGGGGAGGGGGAAAGCTCAACGTCCGTAATTCTAACGGTTGCAAATTTACTGTTAATTTATACAGTCATTAAATAAAGCGTCCTAAATCGATTTTGGTGTGTACACCCTCATCTATGGGGTTACAGTATGAGACTAAGGACATGAAATTTGTGGGTTCGAATCCGATCGAGTCCAAAGAACATTTCCTTCACACCCCTCTACATTGAACACACATCGCTTCACGACAACGATTCAACAAACAAATCGTCTGAGTTTAAAACAATATCTAAGTTCGTGCTGGAGACAACTGCAACTTATGCTCAATGACCATTATCTTGTAGTGCAACTTTTTAAAGAAATAGCCTTTTTAATTTATATTTTATTTTATTTTATAACAGTCGTTGAACAGCCGACCCGATTTTGAGTTCACGACTACTGATGTTCAACTCCGTAGCCTTGTAATTTTAAACCCAATCCAGAAGACAAAGGAGCTCATTTATCAAGCATCGAGAGAAATCTGACTTCAGGGTGGACATTTTGACAGAACTAACCAGCATTTGCGTTACATGGAGAGAAAAACCCCGAAAACCTACACTGTTAGCCTGACGGCAAGGAGGTTCTAGCCCACTTCCGTCTGCCAGTGAGGATATTTTATGTTAGCACTATAGTCGGTGTGAGCCGGGTACGGAATTCGTTTCATCCAGCCATCACTGGGATTCGAACCCAGGTAAACTCATTGAAAAGTAAGCACTCTTTCCCCTCAGCCAACACAACTTATTCAATTCCATTTGATGACTTAAATGTTAGTGTCTAAACCAAGCATTTCACCTTAACAGTTCAACTAATAGAACTGTTGATTTACAGAGCCGTAGTAGCCCAGTGGTTAGAGCATCGGACTTCGGTCCAGAAGGGTTGGGATCACAGCTGCTAAGACCAACCGATTACATGAGATGTACGTGCTCGTAAAATCTGTGGAATAGAAAAACCTTTTGTCGTTTGGTGAGCAGTACTGTGGGTACAGGGATCAGGAGAAAATTTTCTTCCCCTTCTGATCTATGTCTAAATTGTGGATGTGATATCTGTCTGGGTGGCAGTTCTGATCTAAGTCAATTCTTAACCCTAGCAGTGTTGCCCAACGTAAGATGCTCCCTTCTGTTCTGACTTAATTCGCAAGGTCAATGGCTTGTCATATTGTCTTGTCCAAGCGTTGTTAGAAATAGGAGCAACAACAACGGTTGATTTGCAAAATAAAATTCCCACTTACAAGTATATTGCTCAAAGTGACTCTTTTTTATATTCAGTTATCACACAATATCATGTTACACTTTCGACAGACGGGGGGGTGCGATTGTTCTTGTTTTCCAGTGGCGCCATCTAGGGCCAAGAATTCGTATGTTACACTTTTAAAAAGAAAAATCAAATTACCGAATAAGAAGTTTTTAAAATTTAAACATATTATTTATTTTTAATTAGATTCTATTCTTTCATTTTTCGGTTTGTGAATAACGATATTGAATTAAATAAATAAGATTTAGAAAGATTCGAATTCAAATCGGTATTTTTCATGAATAAAGTCTATCATTTCTCTACTGGTAAAAATCAGTGTATATAACAGTTTGTACTTAATAAATAGTACATTCGAATTAAAACAGAAAAATCCGAATTACAACTGATTAATATTTTTAATGAATAAATTTAATTAATTCATTCGAATAATTTCGATCATTCGATTTCGTCATTCAATCATTTCGAATTTCGTCATTCGTTATTACTAATTCGAATAAATAAATCGTTTAATTCTTAAATCGAATTCTTTATTTCGAATGGGAATTTAATCAGAGTTAAAATTGTTTTATTTCTTAGTTTGTAAAAATCTTTTTTAATAACAGATATACTACTAACTAACAGATCTACTACTTAGATAATAACTAACGAATTAGAATTAATATCGATTGAATTTAATTAATTTCGAACTCTCTTCTATCAATTTAAATCAATTTAAATCAATTTTTATTAATTATTCGAATAAAACCATAGTTTAATTATTAAATCGAATTCTTCATTGCGAATTAGTTCAGATAATTTTATTTCTCGATTTGTTTGATAACGGATTGCTCAAACAAATAATAACAATGAATAACAAATGAATAACAAATTAAAATTAATATCAACTGATTTTATTTATTTTGCCATTATAATTTATTACTTCAAATAGACTGTTATAAAGGATTCGAATAAACAAATCGTCAAATTATTAAATCAAATTCTTGATTTTTAAATAATTTTAATTGTTTTATTTTTAATTTAGCAAAACATAACATTTATGGCAGTTTGAGTTTAATTAATGAAACATCTTTTTACATCTAATGGTTCTTCTAATGAAGTTTTTTCTCTTTAAACGGTCATCATTTGTGACGTTGATTGGTTTGATGATTTCATTAGAATCGGTATATTCTTTTGAAAAGAGATTGCTCTTCAAGTTGAAATTTGAAGGACAGTTCTTATTTGGTAAATAATGAAGATGGCTTATTGAATTCCATTTGCTAACCTAAATGTTAGTGTCCAAACCAAACATGTCACCTAAATAATTATTAAACACCAAACTAATAAAACGATCACTTTGTGTAAATGAAATTTCGCACATCAAGATGTACCCCAACGGTTTAAAAAAAAAAAGACATTCCTCTCAAATCAACTCATGTATCGTTCAAGTCTCTGTTCCAAATGGAGACTAAATAAACGATGTTGTGATCAATCAACTTTAAAAACTGGGTCAATAAATATACGTTCGCAAACGCCCCCTACAACATCAAGATTGAATAAAGACTCGCGCTAAACCGCTGTTAATTTGGTTTAACTTTGAATGATCTACGTTCGCAAACAGCTTGTTCTGCTTCAG
Source organism: Parasteatoda lunata (assembly GCA_949128135.1). Lineage (NCBI taxonomy): Eukaryota > Metazoa > Arthropoda > Arachnida > Araneae > Theridiidae > Parasteatoda > Parasteatoda lunata. The sequence goes on from OX421977.1 coordinate 82,022,732, forward strand.
CTAATCTTGTTTTCTAGTTTTCATTCAGCACTTTCTTTTGAGATGCTTCAGAAAAAAAAAAAAAAAAAAACTTTACTTTTGACGTTGCCTAAATAAATTTATATAACGAAGTTAATCAGAATAAATATTAGTTTGGATAAAGTTTCGAATCTCTTTGTTCGTACGTATAATGAACTTGGAATGAAAGTTCTGATTAATGAACAGTTGGATTCGCTGCTTTGATATGGATGATACCCGAAAAGATATTTAAAGGGGTTGTACCCTATTATAATAATCCTTCAAAGTTTTTGGATTGAAATAGATTGTCTGTTGTTTTCTTTTGTTCGTTTTACGGTATCTTTCAAAAAGTGCTACACAAAACGGGTTATTAACGTTAAAAGTTTGTTGCCTCGCCCATGAAATTTATGAAGGGATTATTGTGAATCGATCTAGTTTTCCCAAAGCTGTCTCTATCATATCGCAGGCAGTCCCTTTATTCTGTACATTCATTGGTAATTCGTTTGTGTGAATTTGTATTATCCATTAATATCCTTATAGTAAAAAGCAAGCTCTGTTTTCATTAAAAGAACTATTTACAGGTGTTTTTCGAAGCTGTTCGTTGAAAAAAAAAATAGGCTTAGTGTGACTTAGTGTGGAAATCGACATTGAATCAAATAAATAAGATTTAAAAAGATTCGAATTGGAATCGGTATTTTTAATGAATAAAGTCTATATTTCCATTTAAGTTAAAGTTTATAGCTCTGTTTCCATTAACAGAACTATTTACAGGTGTTTTTTGAAGTTATTCGCTTTTTTAAAAAATAGGCTTAGTGTAAATGCCTTAAACTGAAAGCTTTGATTTTATACTACACTCTCTTGTTAAAAAGAGACGATTAAACCTAAAAGCTAGAAATGAAGCTTTAATTTTATGCTATATTAGTATGAAAAGAATCAAATTAAGTTAAAATTAGAAAGGAAAATTCATTTTTTATACTCTACAATATTGCTGGAAGGAATCGATTAAACTTTAAAGCTAGAAATATAGCTTTAATTTTATACTAAACTATCATATTAAAAATATAATTGACTGACTTTTAAAACTGGAAATATAGCTTTAATTTTAAACTGTAATATCTTACTGAAAATAATCGACTTGGAATAAATTTTGTACCAAGCTGGGTGTATTTCTTATTGAAGTTATTTTCTATATAGTCAATTTATAATTTTATTGAACAGAAGTACTACTAGACGTGGACAAAATGCACGAAATAAAAAGAAATTAACATTTGGTTTCTAACGAAATTAAATATTGTTAATAATTATATTCAAATCGGGCTTTTACCGAAGCAATTTGTTCCGCCATGTTTAATTCCAATCTTTTGGATTCTCCGTCGGTTAGGGAAGACGCATTTTAAATTTCCCTTTTGTAGGGATTAAATCATGTTCGTGAATTGCCATAAGACTGAACTTTAACACGGACAAATATTTTGAAAACTTAAAAATTTATTAAAATTAAAAATTAATGAAACCAAAATAGCAATGGAATAAATTTTCAAATATTAAAAAAAAAAAAAATCTCAAATACTTTTTAAATTTAAAATTTTTTGTTTCTCTTTATGATTATACTTTAGGCCATATTCATAATTAACATAAAGGGCGCTGACAAGAGATTCACCAAACTAAACCTTACAGCCATGAATAACTGTTGTGAACTCTCAACAGTTGCTGGAGAGCCGAGGTGGCTCAGGAGATAGAGCTTTCTATTCCATATGACGTAAACCGAGTTCGAATCCCAGCGATGGCTGGTCGATACGAACTCTAAAACCGGCTCGCACTGGCCTCAGTGCTGACGTAAAGTATCCTCAGTGATTAACAGATCATGCGTTATTAATAACAGTGGTGGTTTTCGTGGTTTTTCCTCTGCATGAAACGCAAATGCGGGCTAGTTCTATCATTAAGTCCTCCATGAAAGCAAATTTCTCTCAATACTTGATCCATGAGTTCCTTGGTCTTTTGAATTGCGTTCAAAATCACAAGGCTACGGATTTGAACATTGGTAGTTAGTTAACTCAAAATTGGATCGGTTACGGTAATAAAATGTAATAGTTGCTGGAGAGCCACTGTGGTTTAGGGAATACAAAGTTCGCTTCCCAATGAGATGACCCAGTTTCAAATATATGTTTGAAATAAGTATATTTGTATGTTTACGTAGTCTCTTAAAGATTTAAATTGCATTTTGCACAAATGTAAACAAAAGATGATTTAATAAAGGTGTTTAAATATTTATAAAGATACTTGTAATTAAACCTAAAAATTTAAAATTTCAATTAGTAGCCGAAGGCCGGTTGATTCTTTAACTTGGTAGCCACTTTTTCTCGAACCTAATGAGTTAATGCCCGAAATTTATAGGTTCTTTTTTTAGGCCACGTTTTCTAACTTTTTTATTGTTTGGATTAAATTATAATTTTAAAAAAAAATCATATTAGAAATAATCTATTTCTATAATGAGTTAAGTTTATTATAAAAATATTATAAATATGTTACAAAATTTAGTTAAATATACTGATTTTAAAGAACTTTATTCAAAAATATTTGGAGGGGCAGAATACATTTATTATATAGATTACAACTATGAAATGTGTGAATTGTTAAAGAAATCTCCTCACAAATTGATGGATTCTGAAAGATCAACATTTTGAATGGAGATATTGGTCATTTTAATGAAAACTCTGCTTCCCTGGGTCTTTTTGCCTAAATGTACTTTTTTCATTAAACGATTTTAAAAAAGAAAAAAAGAACAATTTAAAAAAAGTAAAAAGAACAATTTGAAATAAAAGAGAAAATGAACAAAAAAATTTTCCAAAAAAAAGAACAATGTGAAAAATGATCGTTTGTTTAATTAATCATAGTTGTCATTTTTTTAATTTTTTTATTCACCATTGGACGAATGGTTATTTTCAGGTCTTCTTGAAATAGAATTTTTAATTAAACTGTTAACTGTTAGTATAAATCAATAATTTGCTTTAAGATATTTTTTTAATCTTAACAATTATAAATCCTTGAAAATCTTCAGTCTTAGGACAACTTACACTTTATGTATTCAGTTTAATAAAAAATATTGAAAATTTCTGAAGATGATATTCAACACATTTTTTTTTTTTTTTTAAATTAGTCGTTATTTCATTTTTTAACATTGATTGTGATTACAATTTAGAATAAATGCTTTTAAAAATATTAAAAAAAAACCAAAAAACTATTGACAATTTTCCGGGCAATGTACAGTTCGCAAAATAAAAAACGGATCACATTCCTTAACTTTTGATCTAATTAAAGGCTCATCATATTCTAAGATTCAATCTTAAAGGTTCGAAGGGTTGACTTCAAATATACTAATTATTTAGTGCATACAATATTTTAAGACCCCTAAACATACTTTCTCTGAATAAACATAACTGTTTTTCGACGGATGCGAATTTCTGGCCTCCGAAATATAGGGGGTAGCCACAATCCGAAAAATATGGTCCCAATAGTTTGGTAAGGTGCAAAAGTTGGGCCCCCATAATGTTAATATTATTTTTTCGCCATATCACGAAAACTTATTAAGAGAATTGAAAATCTTTCGCACATATTTATAAAATTTGTTTGTCCTAAATTAATTCCATGCAGAAAATAAGTTTTTGTAAATATTTAGTATATTTTATTATTTTATTTAATGATAATCAAAAAATCTAAAATTGTTAGTTGTAAATTTTTTTAAAATCATTTTAAAGTATGTAATATTACATGGCAAAAAACTAAATTGGAGCGAAATCGGTTGAATATTTCTTGAGAAATCGAATTTTAAATATATGACTTCTTTAAAATTCGATTTCTCAGAAACTATACGCTAAACGTAAAACTAACATTTAGGGGTCCAAACTTTGAATCGTTTTCTTGATCAAACTATGGGGACCATATTTCCCAGATTGCGGCTACCTCCTATGTTTTAGGAGTCAGGAATTCGAATCCATCGAGAAAAAAGTATGTTTATTCAGAGAAGGCACGTTTTTGTGTCTGATTTCGTTACTTAAAATATCGTCTGCGCTAATTAGTTATCGTATTTCAGGTCGCCTCTTCTAACCCTTGAGTCCTAGAACGTGAAGATCGAATGATATTTAGAGTGATTCTTTAATTTTTTGCGCACTGTACACTGTAATTAAGATTCGATTCCATGTTTCTGTACAAATTGAACCGCAGTATCGTATAATCAAGCTTAAGAAATGCATACATCGACTTCAACTCAGTTCTGTATTAACCAGTTGACTCAGAATTTTTATTAAACCTATTTTTAATACTTTTTTTCATTATTTTGTATTAAGTTAGGTCAAAATAAGTGAAAAAATTATATTTAGCATTTCAATAATTTTTGTTCATGAAATAAATCATGAAACACCAGTGTTTATTTCCGGCTTCGAAGATAAAATCTTCCAAACACGGCTCACTTCCAAACAATATTTGCTCTAATTTGTACTTATTTCCAGTTATTTAGATGTAAAAGAAACTTTTATTTATCATTGAAATTTCTTATTTGGATAAGTTACTCAATTATGGATAAGTTTTTGAAAATGAATGAAAAACATTTTCAAAATACTTTTTTTTAGAATTTTAATATTTTAATACAAATATAATTCCGATAATCTAACGAATAATTTAAGTTCCTAAAAGTTACTATATTTTTAAATAACTATTAAACTGTTTTTTATAATTAAGAAATACCAACATAATATTTTTGCTTGTAAATAAGAGCACGTCAGACAAAAATATATATGTAAAGTCACCGATGTCCCATCTCTTTCAAAGTGTTAAAGCTGTAGAAAATTATAACAATATGTGATGCAATGCTTTTCAAAATGTTTTGGTGAGCAGTAACAGAAAAAAAAATTAAATAAAATAAATAAATTTTGAGGAAAATATGAAAAGAAAAGTGATAGATAAGAAACACAATGGAACGGATTAGTGGCAATTATTTTAGGAAACTTGAGAATGCTATCAATTGTGGCCGGTTTAACCATTAATAAAAGATAAACTTTGGCTGATTTTAAACTACAAAGCCTATGCTAATACGTGCTTTAGGACACAAGATTATCATTTCTCTCATGTATGTAGCTTGTAATTTGTCATGTTGACGATTTTAATATATTGATTATTGTTGTCTGTAGTAAAAGTAGTTTGTCAACACGCATCTATTTTAAAATGATAATTATGCTTATCATTCTTCAAAGAATGTTTGAAAAATGGTTGTAAGTTGATAAATAGGTATTGATGATATTTATTGTGTAAGATCTATTGAAAGTTTGAAAGATTAGATTATTATCTGATTTTTTTAACCTGTTCAATTTTTAGAGCAATTTGGTGAAGGAGTTTAAGTTAAAGAATAATTTGGAGCAGTAATTAAGCAATTTTGAAGTAACAGCTTTATAATTAAGACTATTTTGAGCAATATATTTACTTACCTAGATTTGGTGACATCAAATTAATCTGTCTTCTAGCTGCTGTTAGCTGAAATATTGATGTCAGTTCAACTAAATTGCTTATAAGTTACATACTGTGCATTGTTTTACTCATTTACAAAAGCATTATTAACGTTTTACTTATTTTATCGATGTCTTTTTGTTACAGAATCTAACAGTATGAAAACCAGACTGTTTTTTTTTTATGATTGGACGAAAAATAGTTAATAGTTGTTGCCAACTGAAATGTATAAATGCAACTCAATTTGGGTACCACGTAAAAGAAGATTGCATAAAGATTATTCAATATGGCTACAATTTTTATAATTTCTAGCCAAATATTTAAAATTGTTATTTTTAAGAAAAATTAAAACGCTAATGTCATGCCAATGCTAGAATTTTCAATCAAAGAAGTTACAGAACATTGCATTTCAAAATTTTATTTTCAGAAAAGTTATATAGTTGAAGTTATATATTTTAGCTGTGTATTAGAATATCAATATTGAATATTCATTATGATATAGAATTTTCAAATATATATATATATATATATATATATATATACATATATATATATATATATATTCCTTTCTAAATAGAAGTTGGTTAAAAACTAAACTATTATGAATCTATACAGGTGTATGAATCAACAGCTAAACCATAGAGATACAAGTTGGGGGTTGCGCATGAGTTGCATAACTTAAGTTTGATTGCATACTCTTTAGAAGTACTATACGGGTGAGATTGCACTTTACGAAATCATCTACAGTGCTCAAAAAAATAAACGGACCACCCTGAATAACTTCACATTCTAGGACTCAATATTAATTTTGCAAAGATGTGGTGGTAGACTGATCATGGTTCAGAGGGGTAGAGCGTTCGACTCTCCATGAGGTCGACCGGGCTCGTATTCCAACAATTACTGATCGATACGAATTCCGCACCCGAATCTGTGGACCCGGAGTGCTGACATAAAATATTCTCCGTCGTAGACTGATCATGCGTTAGAGTCCCCTTGTCGTAAGGCAAACTATGGGAAGTTTTCGTGGTTTTCCACTCCATGTAACGCAAATGAGGTTAAGTACCATCAAAAAGTCTTCCGTGAAGGCGAATTTCTCCCAATTCTTGATCCAGGAATTTCCTTGTCTTCTGGATAGGGCCCAAAATGACAAGGATACGGAGTTAAACACTAGTAGTCGTAAACCCAAAATTGTGTCGGCTGTTACTTGACGGTTATAAATTTCGGTAGTACAACCAGCCGCAGTGCTGACATAAAACATCCTCAGTGGATCATGGTTTTATGTCCCCTTGCCGTTAGACTAATCTTGGGAGATGTTCATGGTTTCCCTCTCTGTGTTACGCAAATACAGATCAGTTCCATCGAAAATTCCTCCACGAAGGCAAATTTCTCCCAATACTTTATCCAGGAGTTTCCTTGTTTTCTGGATTGGGTTCAAAATTACAAGGCTACGAAGTTGAACATTAATAGTCGTAAACTTAAAATTCGTTCGGCTTCTCAACGATGTTTATAAAATAAAATTAATTAGAGTAGACGATATTTTAACTTACAAAATCAGACACTAAAATGTACTTTCTCTGAATAAACATAATTTTTTTCGATGGATCCGGATTTTTTATCTCCAAAATTTAGGAAGTAGCCGCAATCCGGGAAATATGGTTCACATAGTTTCTTCAGGAGAGCAGTCCAAAGCTTGGAGCTTGGACCTGTTAATATTAATTAGACTTTTTGCGTAAGGCACAATATTTCGAGATTTTTTTTAGCGAACTATAAAAGTTTTGCGCACTATGATAAAATTCGTTTATAAAATAATATTTAAGAGTCGAAAAAATGTTTAATTGTTGGGTGTACAAATTTTTTAATTATTTTAAAAAATGTAATTTTTATAAATCAAAATACAAAATTTGAACGAGATCGAATTAAAAATTCCTGAGAAATCCAACTTTTTAAAAAAGTTATATATCTGAAATTTCATTTCTCATGAACAATTCGAAAGATTAAAAAGCATTAATCTTAAAATTAACAGTAATTATTTAACATCAAAGGGCCCAAACTTTGGCTAGCTTTCCTGACGAAAATATGGTAACCATATTTCCCAACTTGCTGCTGCCCCGTATACTTTGGAGATCAGTAAACCAAATCCGTCAAAAAAAAAAAAAAAAGATGTGTTTATTCTGAGGAAGTACGCTTTTGTGCTTCATTTTGTAACTAAAATAATCGTTTGCACTAATTATTTAGCGTATTTCAAATCGCTCCCTCAAACTATTAAGTTTCGATCATTAAATCAAAAGTTATTAAGAATGGTTCACTTTTTTGCACTTTCTGCAATTATTTTGATAATGCTAAATTAGATAATAATAATATTTAATATAAAATAATAATGTTTAATAACATAAAATAAATAAAATTAATAACATAAAATAATAATATTTAATTTTAAATTTAATGGCGAATGAAAAAAAAAAAGGTTTGTATCTCGAAGATGAAAAAAAAAATTAATTATTTATTGAATATTTATTATTATCTACAACTTTGTCGAAGAATCAGATGACTCATATTTCCCATTGACCTATATATTAAACAATATAAATAATGAAATGTAAATAATAATAAAATGAAATCGTCTGCCTTATCTTATGTCGATTAAAATAGGCCCGAAGCGTCACCTCTAAAACAAAATAGATATGCAATAATAATAGTAAAAATAACGCTCCCACAACTTCATTTTTTTTTCCGGTACACAAATATAAACAAAACACAAAAACAAATAGATTGCCATAAATTGTAACTATGCATTTTATATTTATTGTAATTTATTTGGAAAAATAATTAGGAAAATAAGAAGGAAGTTGGGCTTGCTCGGAACATAAAAACTCGAACACGAATCGAAAAAATTCTTTTCACACCCAAAGGTTGTGATCTTTCCTCCAATGCTTACTCTAAAACGATCGACAAGGGTTCGTAAAGCATGTAAATTTGTGTTTTAGGATCTGAAATAACTGTGGGAAAATAAACTGAGTTTATTTTGTTTAAACTTTGTTGACTTGGTTTTGATTTGATACTGGTTTTGTAATTAAGGAAGGTTTCCTTAATAAAACTAATCGATATATGAGTTTTTATTGAGCGAGATCGAAAACCGTATTGTCTGCGCTTGAATTGAAAATAGCATTAATAACTCTAAATGATTGAAAATGCAATATCAATTCTTTATTTTTGAACTAAATAAAAATATAGAATTTTAGCCTATTTTCCTGATTGAAACGAAAAACTGGCTCAAGTATTTTTGTAACAACATGGCCCTTATAAAGGTATGGAATCTTGCAAAAATACACCAAAACGCCGTCCCCATTAAGATTTTGAGATTTTTGAGAAAGAATGCCATTTAGGTTTAAGAGAGTGCATGTTTCTTGAAATTTAAAAAAAAAAAAAAAAAAAAAAAAAAAAAAAAAAAAAAAAAACGTTTAAATAATTATCGACTTCTACCGTTAATTTTAAATCACATAAACTTAACAATCGCATAACTTAAGTTATCAAATGACTAAAGTAATCGCTTGATTTAAGTTATCAAAAAATAATGAAAAAATTTAAGATGTAGGGGAGAGTCGGGTAGCCCCGCCCACTTAAGGAGTATTGCTTATATTTCTGTATAATATTGAGTAATAATCAATATTTTTGTATGTTTCTATTGTTTTATCATCTGATTAAATAATGCAAAAAGAATAAACCAAAAAAAGAATAGTTTAACTTAAAAAAATAGAAATTTAAAAATTTTTACTACTGTATTCAATATATTTTCAAAACTATTGTTTACCATGTTACCAGCTGCATAAATACTTGTAACTTTGAAAATAACCTTTTTTTAATATAACGATGTCCGATGGCCCATTGACTTGGAAAAAATATTCTATACATATGAAATAGACAGTGGGTGGGGGTACCCGACACTCCCCTACATTTAGAAAAATCTAGGAGAAAATTGTGCTGGATAGATATATGGGATGCAATTATGCTTTAATATTAATACTTATTCTTTAATAATCGAAGTATTTTTTAATTTATTTTACTTAAGTAAGTAAGCATAAAAAATATTAAGGTATTGGTATAGAAAAAATATGCCTAATATGCCATTAATCCTTACACGCAACATCTCTATTTAGTTTTATAACCGCGTTGAACAGCCGACCCTATTTTGTGTTCACGACTATCAATGTTCAACTCCGTAGCCTTGTTAACTTTGAACCTAATCCAGGTGACAAGGAAACTCCTGTTTCAAGTATTGGGAGCAATTTGCTTTCATTGGTGACTCTTTGAAGGAACTTACCCGCATTTGCGTTACATGGAGAGGAAAACTACGAAAATCTTTAGCTTAACGGCACTCTAACCCATGATTCGTCTACTACTAAGGATATTTTATTTAAGCACTGTGATTGGGGCGAGCCGGGTGCGGAACTCGTATTTCTGTGATATTCATCTCTGAGAGGAAGAATATATAGGGAAAGGAATATAGTATCCATAGACGTAATGTAAACCAGTCAGCCAAAGTTTGGCAGTGTATAAAAGTATGGTTTATTTGGGGTCTAATAGAAACTCCCTTATTGGCCTAGTCATAATAAAAACGTCGATAAAATCTAAATTTTTTTTAAAAGAAAAATCTAGATGGAAGCCAAAACAAAAATTGGTCTTAATTTTGAAACAAAAAATTTAAATTCACCTTTTCATACATAGCCGTATTTTTTAGAAGAAAACAAAAATGACGATATAAGAATAACTTTAGTTAGAATGCTCTTTAAAACAAATACTGCGTCATAATAAAAGCGTTGATAAGAAGAATAGTTAATAAAAAATTAAAAGGGAATCAGAAAAAAGTGATTTTTTTAGTTCTTAAAATATAACTTTAACGTTTAAAAACATAGTTTTCAAAGTTACCATAGTTATCTGTCTTACCATAAAAGTGACAATCAAAATCGTACCGTTAAATTTCTCGCTATAATAAATACAAAAAAAACACAGCAAAAACGGAACTAAAAAACGTTCGTAATTAAAGCAAAAAATTTAGAAAAAAAAAAAACAAACAAGGAAATTGAATTGCCTGTATATAATTTTTAAAAAAAATCAACACTACAAAGCTCGGTATAAAGTAATCTAGTTTCAATACTTCAAATTTTGAAGTTCAGAACAAATATTTGCAAGTCGTGCGTAAGGTTTAGAACTATATAAAATATGTATATAACAGTTTTCTAATAATGTATAGAAGAAAAAAATATGATTTTAGATCATTCTTTATTAAATTTATTCAAATCCTCAAAAAAAAGTTTTTTCGAATTTTTTTTTTCCATAAAAATACTTTGCCGAATACTTTGCTGAATATTTCCCAAAACATTCAGCCAACCGAATATTCAGCAGAAGAGCCAAATATTCGTTACATCCCTAGCAGTTGAAAGTTTGGACAACCTAGATTTACTTTTTTGCGTACTTTGCAATACATTAAAACTATCCGAATCGAGACATTTTTACCCTCATCGATAAAATTCGTTTATCCAATTTTAGATTGCAAGATTATTCAAATTTTTACAATTTTCAATAAAATGTCATTTTAAATAAGAAAATACAAAATGTAAACGAAATAGGTCAAACAGTTCAAAATTCAAATATAAAACTTCTTTAAGCTTGATAAATAAGAAAAGTATTCAATCAATTGCGCTGAATCTTCGTATTTTGCTATTTAAAACTAGATTCATTAAAATGCAAAGTGTTGGACACCTTAACAAATTAAAATTTTTGACCATTATAAAAAATCATTTTTTTTTTTGACAAGCAAATGTCTTTTGAAAAATAAATTTTATAATTGTGTGCAAAATATTTTTCCTTCGCTTAAAAGTTCTCAATATATAGTGAAATTCAAAAGTGTAAAATTAATATTTTAGAGTTCAAATTGACGACCACTCTTTTGACTAAACTTTTGGACATTATTTTTAAATAAAATATTTACGCTAACAAATCGAACAAAAATATGTACGTTTCGAGTCTCTAAAAGGAGGAAATGAGCTTTTGGCAATAGTGAAAATTGAAAAAGAAAAAGAAATTAAAAAAGAAATTGCAAAATCGGAAATTGAAAAAAAAAAAAAAAAAAACACTACACTAAACTTAAATTAACTAAAGTGATAGTAACATTAGTTCAGGAAAAATGTATTTGATGGGAACGTTATTACTACAATTATTATTGCTTGATTTTATCTATTTTGTTTTGAAGCTGACGCGTCAGGCATATTTTAATAAGGATAAGGCAGAACATTTGGTTTTATTATTATTTACATTTCATTCTTTTTATTGTTTAATTTAATAGCTTACTGGAAAATATGAGTCATCTGACTCTTCGGCAATTTCATCCATATTAACAAATATTCAATTATTAATTAAATTTTTTTTCATAATTTTTTCAGTAAACCTTTTTTTTTTCATTCGCTATTGAAATTAACTGTTAAAATTACTATTATTATATCCGTTATTTTCTCAAGTCCAATGTTCTAAAATTTCCCCTTCATCGAAATTTCCTTTAATTTCGTTTATAAATTTTTTAAACACATAAATATATCATTTTAAATTGAATTAAAAATGTGTACATTTTGAGATTCTGAAAGTAGGGAATGAGCTTCTAGCAATAGTGAAAAGTATGAATTGAAAAAAATTTTTATGAAGCGCTGCACTAAACTAAGCTTTTTTTTTAAATAAGAAGTCACTGACAAATAGGATACTACCCATTTTATTCTGCAGTTTGAATAAGGGGATATTAAAATTAATCAAAAGAAGAAAAAAAATGTTCAAACAAACTTCAAAAAGTAAATTAATAAATCGTGCTTCATAACAATTGGATAATTTTCGTAGTCCAATAAACTCATTAAGAGTTCAAAGTTGACTTTAGGTTGGAGAGAAGTTTATTAAAGCTTGGTAATATATTCTTCGTCTGCTGAAACAAGTGCGTAAAACCCTGTAAATTGTATTCAAAAAGAATTCAACACAATTGTTTTAAAATTTTTGTAACATTTTCACTTTAATAAAAAAATCTTAAACTTTAAAAAAAAAAAAAAAAAAAAAAAAAAAAAACGTACACAAATGGGTGGACTAATTGTATATTTTAGAAGAATTTTAAAAATATCTATGAAGGGTCAAGTTAAAGAACATATCTATTCAAACTATATTTTTCAATTTACGGTTTCCGATCATATTTCGAAGATGAAGAATCCAAATTGGTCGAAAAAGGTGTATTAAGAGAAAGTACCCTTTTTGTTTCTGATATCATAATTTAAAATATACTCTACACAGCTCTTGAGTTTCTACACAACTGTTTAGTTACACAAATATTGAGTTTCTATACAAATGTCTAGTTACTCAAATATTAGACATCTAAGCAAAGTGTTTAGTTACACAAATATTGATTTTCTAAGCAAAATGTTTAGTTACACAAATATTGAGTTTCTAATCAAAATGTTTAGTTACACAAATATTGAGTTTCTATACAAATGTCTAGTTACACAAGTATTGGACATCTAAGCAAAATGTTTAGTTACACAAATATTGGACATCTAAGCAAACTGTTTAGTTACACAAATATTGACTTTCTACACAAATGTTTAGTTACACAAATATTGAGTTTCTACAGAACTCTCTAGTTACACAAATATTGAGTTTCTAAGCAAAATGTTTAGTTACACAAATATTGAGTTTCTACAGAACTGTCTAGTTACACAAATATTGAGTTTCTACAGAACTGTCTAGTTACACAAATATTGAGTTTCTAAAAACATGTTTAGTTACACAAATATTGAGTTTCTAATCAAAATGTTTAGTTACATAAATATTGAGTTTCTATACAAATGTCTAGTTACACAAGTATCGGACATCTAAGCAAACTGTTTAGTTACACAAACATTGACTTTCTACACAAATGTTTAGTTACACAAATATTGAGTTTCTACAGAACTCTCTAGTTACACAAATATTGAGTTTCTAATCAAAATGTTTAGTTACATAAATATTGAGTTTCTATACAAATTTCTAGTTACACAAGTATCGGACATCTAAGCAAACTGTTTAGTTACACAAACATTGACTTTCTACTCAAATGTTTAGTTACACAAATATTGAGTTTCTACAGAACTCTCTAGTTACACAAATATTGAGTTTCTAATCAAAATGTTTAGTTACATAAATATTGAGTTGCTATACAAATGTCTAGTTACACAAGTATCGGACATCTAAGCAAACTGTTTAGTTACACAAACATTGACTTTCTACACAAATGTTTAGTTACACAAATATTGAGTTTCTACAGAACTCTCTAGTTACACAAATATTGAGTTTCTAATCAAAATGTTTAGTTACATAAATATTGAGTTTCTATACAAATGTCTAGTTACACAAGTATCGGACATCTAAGCAAACTGTTTAGTTACACAAACATTGACTTTCTACACAAATGTTTAGTTACACAAATATTGAGTTTCTACAGAACTCTCTAGTTACACAAATATTGAGTTTCTAATCAAAATGTTTAGTTACATAAATATTGAGTTTCTACAGAACTGTCTAGTTACACAAATATTGAATTTCTACATAAATGTTTAGTTACACAAATATTTAGTTTCTAAACAAACATTGATTTTCCACACAAACATTGATTTTCTACATAAATTTTAGCTACTCAAATATTGAGTTTCTACGCAAACATTGATTTCTACGTAAATTTCAGCTACACAAGTATTGAGTTTCTACAGAAATGTTTAGTTACACAAATATTGCGTTTCTACATAAATGTTTAGTTACTCACTGTACATTAACTATATATTATAATATTAAGTTTCTTTGTACATTAAAAAATCATTAGAGCAATTGCCGTGGCTTTGGGTGTTCAATTTTACACTTTTTTGCTATTAGAAAAAGGTCCAATTAAAAAATTAAAAGGACAAAATAAAATGTTAACGTTCGATAATTAGTTCGAGAATTATTAACTGTTAAACTTGTGGTAAAAAATACCATGCGAGTCTATCTGCAGCCTAATGAAATGCAACTAAAGAACTGAAACTTTACATGCTTAAAGAGTCATTATTAATTTTTGAACTTAATTTTTAAAAATAAAAAGGAGAACTTAATTTTTTACTGATTTGATCTGTTATAGGTCACGTGAACGAATAAAATAATTTTTTATTTATTTCTTTTTATTTAGGTAACCTTCATTCCTTAGGTTATTTTTTTTTCACGTACAGATGATTATTTTTCAATTCCATGCTCTTCTTCATTTCCTTACGATTAGCATATTGACAAAACGTTCTTACATAAAACTGCAATACTTGTGCGTTTTGTAAACAAAGTTTTCTGTTGATTACGTTGTAATTGCAAACGAGAAAAATTTTCAATTTAAATTTTATCCTGATAAATATGGATACAAAATATGGGAAACCAAATTATCGTTAATCAAATAAAACATTTTTAAAACGTTCAATTAAATAGCTTTAAAAATGTTATAACAATCCGTTTATTGTAAGGAAATAGAAAATAAAAGACGATTGCATTGCAATCATGGGGGTTAGTGAGCAAAGCGTTCAGGGAGCAAATCTCCTAAATTATTTTTTGCCCACTCAAAAAACTCCCCTTGTCAGTTGCTTGGACTACAGTCGGGGCTATAGTTTTGTACAGTTTTGTTGTATAGTTAGTAAGTTTATGGGATAATCCTTTAGATCAAGTTTCTACTAGGGACAGTAAGAAAAAAAAATCCCTCTGTTAGAAATGTGCATTTTCTTACAGGGATAGGCAGACAGTTCCAGATTTTATGACAAGAGGACTTCTCTGGTTAGACAGACCGTAAATAAATTAGCTGTCGTAAATATACTAAGATTTTTTTCAAGAAATATAAATTTGTTATAAATGGGTTAATGCCTGAAATCAATCGAGACCGTCCAATGCAGAGCAGAATTATACGTGTTTTTTTTTTTCTTTTATTTCCGAAACATTTACTATATAACAATTGATATACTAATTTATCCGGATAATAAAGTGTCAGATTTAAATTGTTTTCTAACAAAGAGTAATGCATCAGATTTCCTGTTTCTTCCGCGAATTATGATAACATTTAACATAACAATTAAACTGAGATGTTCTTTAGTTTTTTGCAATAAAATTATTTTTTTTTTAAACAAATGCACAGAACTGAGGTTTAATTACCTTACTGATAGAAAAGTGCTAAACTAGAGAATACGATCTTTCCCACATATGAATACAATACCATTTTATGCCCTGTTAAAACATCGAACTAAATCATATTATTGTATTCTATCATCATCGATGATGAGAGAATAGTTGACTTCCGCAATTTACTCATCATTTATTTTTTTTCTAATTTCGAGGATTATTTCTTATAGAGTGGGTTACAACAGCATTTTTAAAGATATATGATTAAAGCAAGTATTAGGGAGGCGAATTTATTTCTAATGGAACAAAAAGAGTTGTTTTATTTCTTATATTTTTCTTGCAGGTCATGTCATTTCTCAATTGAACTCTTCCGCGTTGAATGTTGCCAACACGGTTTGCGAATGTTTTAATTTTTTTAAGTCAAAACAACTCAATGCGAGATATAAAAATTTTGTAATTATTTTCGAACAAGTGGTGGATAATATATCCAACATGCATGTTTAGGATAATATGTTCATTTCATACGTGTCGTTTGTTAAAATTTATTCCAAATTATACTATAATTTTATCGAATTCTTAGAATGTATTTTTAAAATTATATAGAAGTACTATTTTTATTTCAATGGAATTGTTTTGTTGTGTATGACTCCCAATAGTACTTTATTTTTATCGAATTCTTAGGAAGTACTTTTTCAAATAATGTAGTAGTGCTATTTTTATCTCGAAGGAGTAGTTTGTTAAAATTGATAATTCTGACTCCGAGTTTTCTGCTAAATTATTACCGAATTCTTTAAAAGTATTATTTCAAACATTGTAATGTACTATTTTTATTTCAATGGAGTCGCTTGTTAAAATTGATAACTTTGACTTCAACTTGTATTAAATATTTACTGAATTCTAACAAAATACTATTTCAAATAATGTAGTAGTACTTTTTATATCAATGGAGTCGTTTGTTTAAATGGATAACTCTGACTCCGAGTTATACAAAATTTTTACCGAATTCTTAGAAAGCGCTATTTTAAATAATATAGAAGTACTTTTTCTATTTCAATGAAATCGTTTGGTAAAATTGATAACTCGAACTCCTAATTCTTCTAAATTTTTACCGAGTTCTAACAAAATATACTATTTCAAATAATGCAATAGAACTACTTTTATTTTAATGGAGTCGTTTGTTCAGATTGAATCCGAATTCAACTAAATTTTTACCGAATTCATAAAAATTACTATTTCAAACACTGTAGTATTATTTTTATTGCAATGGAATCGCTTGTTGAAATTGATAACTCTGACTCCAATTATACAAAATTTTTACCGAATTCTTAAAAATTACTATTTCAAACACTGTAGTAGTATTATTTTTATTGCAATGGAATCGCTTGTTGAAATTGATAACTATGACTCCAATTATCTTACATTTTTACCGAATTCTTAAAAATTACTATTTCAAACATTGTAGTAGTACTATTTTTATTGCAATGGAATCGCTTGTTGAAATTGATAACTCTGACTCCAATTATTCTAAAGTTTTACCGAATTCTTAAAAATTACTATTTTAAACATTCTAGTACTATTCCGAACTATTATGTTCTTCACCATAGAAATTCCCGGAGTATTGTCATTTAACATTCTACTTTTTTTTAGTACGTTTAGAATTGAAGGTATATTATTTAAAACTACGCTTATTATAACATAACAGTTGATGAAATAAATTTTAAAAAATGCATTTCTCCAAAATGTTGATGTTCTGCAAAACCATTATTTAAAAAAACAAAGAAAAAAAGAGCTAGAAATCAACAGAGCTGTGGAGTCGGAGTTGAAGAAAATTTGGACAAAAGAATTGGAGGCGGAAACTTAGCACGACTTCGACTCCGTTTCATAAAATGCCAGGCCCCATAAAATTTAAAAAAAAAAAAAAGTTTAATACTATAAAAATTATCTAGATCAATATTTATAATTAAGCGAACAAAAATATTAAAGAAAAGAATATTATGATAGTTATTTAAATTATACTATACTTAACTTTATACCCCAAACCTAACTTTTTATATTTGAACGATTTTTGAACTTAAACTGATAAAAAAGAATTTGCTAATTTTAAAACTTTTGATACATAGAATATATAGAGATGTCTAGATGTCTGTACACTCTAGATGTCTGTAGAATTACTTATCTGTACACTTGAAATCGTTCACAATGCGTAAAAAATTTAGTCAAGTTATCACTTAAATGTGACCATCTTCTTAGTACGACTATTCTATGGACTGGTCCAGTGTTTCCCAAACTTTTGACTTTTGTGTACCCTGTCTAGATTTTTCGTAACGCTTTGTACCACTAATAAAAAAAATGAATGAATTTTTAGTATTAAAAATTGCACAAAAGTTAAAAATCACAACTGACAGTTGACACCACTAATTATTAACTGTTAACTCAGCAAAGAATAGTCAATAGAAAAATACGTAATCGTTAATTTTCATGGCTAGCTTTGTTTTTAAATAAAATTTTCGTTTGTTGCAGGATATTTCGCATAAGAATGCGTACCCCAGCTAAACTGTTCCCGTAACCCTGGTGGTACGCGTACCACACTTTGGGAAACATTGCACTAGTCCAATAACATGTAGTAATAGTACTCAATTCACTGGGTAAAAATTAATTGGGAAATTGGTTAAAATTGGGATATTGGTACCCGTACCCCTGGGGGTACGCGTTCACTCAATTACTCAATTCACTGGGTAAAAATTAATATATTTTTTAAAACATTGTTCTGTTTTAATGGAAATAGCGCTTATATATTTGTATACTTATACATTAAAAAATCCATATATTTAACTTCCATTTCGTGATTTTGTAAAACAATCTAATATCAATCGATATTTTCTGTTCAAAAAGTACATTTACGCAAAAATTTTTTAAAAAAAAGTAATGTTTGCTGATAAATCATTTGCTTCATTATAAATGAAAGTTGAAACATGTTGCAACAGCGCAGAAGTTAAAAATCCATGCCGGTTACACAGAAATTAATAAACGTTTAGTTTGAAGATATTTTTCGCTTTGAAATGTGATTTTAACTCAGAAAAAGAAACCCTATAGATGCTATGTGCATTGTTTATACAACACCATTTTTACTGTCATTATTTTATAACTTCCTTAAACTTAATTGGATCATTGTAAAAATTTATTTTATTGCTAATTGGTTGATAGAAACGTTCTAAAAATGACGTTTTGTTGCAAAAATTTACTAAACGAGGTGTACTAAAAAAACAGATCAGTTTTATGATACGAAGAAATAACGTATCGTGAAAAGGCATTAACTGTATATTTACTTTCTAAAAATAAAAGAAACAAATTTAGCGATACTTGTATAGAAATAACATAATTAGTTCCCGAATAATTCTTTCCTTTTTAAAAAATTGCAAGATAACTTTCTAAAAAAGTAATAGTTAAAGTACTTTTTTTGCAACTTCATTGAAGGCGAAACTACTTTTCTTGTTGTATATAAATCTTAAGAATATGCTAATCTATATATTTATTTCTCTTACCTGGCATCAAAAACTTGAGTATATTTCTGGATAGAATGTCAGCACCATAGTCATCTGTAATAATTTATTCTGTTAGGTTGTCTTAATAATAATTCACGTAGTGTGAAATAATTAGCCATGCGTTAAGTATTTGTTAAGATTCATTTTGTCAGGTTATCTTAAATAATAATTTAAGTAGTGTGAAATAATTAGCAATGCGTTAAGTATTTGTTTAGATTCATTTTGTTTGTCTTTAACACTAGATCGCCCAAGGAAGTCATTTTGACTGCTTTTTAATTTCAATTAAAAAAACAATGATGTACATGATGGCACAATTTTGACTTTTAATACAACATATAATTTTTTCATTGTTAATATTTACTAATAACTTATTATATAACTGTAAATAATATAAAAAATATTAAAAATTAATTTTAAACAAATTTCTTTACACATTAGTTATTCTTTCACAATCCAGTCATTTTGACTGGTTTTGGGCAATATAGGTATAGACTAAGTTTCAGTCTTTCTTGTGTTAATAAAATTTTAAGTAGTGTGAAATAATTAGCCATGCGTTAAATATTTTATTAGTTTTATTCTGTTAGGTTGTCTTAAGTAATAATTTAAAGTAATGTGAAATAATTAGCTATGCAATAAGTATTTGGTTAGACTTACTTTGTTCGGTTGTTTTAAACAATAATTTAAGTAATCTATACATATAATAAAAATAAAATAAAGAATTCGTGTGATGTGTGTCTGTACACTGTATTGCGAGTATGCTGCAAGCTCAAAAAATATAACATTCAACATCCAGTTAACTAAGTGAGATTGTAGACAAATTACAAAGCCCAATTTTTTAAAATTATATTTTTAATTCAGAGACATTTGAAAAATCACTGACTTAGCGGAAGCCGTTGTTTCAAAACAAACTATAGACGATTCAGTTTTGTCACATATTTTAAAGATAATATTTTAGACACCAATGATAATTAATTTTGGTAAGTTTTACTAATTAAAGTAAAATAATAAATTATGTATTTTAAGAAACATTCTGGAGAAATGTTACTCATTCGTTTAAAAGAGCGTAAAAAAATCTGTAAACTGTTACTGACGTCAGTGGTGTTTAATTAATTTTGGTAATAGGTACTAATTGAAATACATAAAAAATAAACTATGAATTGAAAAGAAAAATTAATGGAGATAATGTACTTACTTGTTTATGGGAACCGTAAATGATACTTAATTTGGGTAATAGACACTACTGGCATCAAAGTAACTGATGCAGTTTTAATAGGTACCAAATATACTTTAATTTCAAAGTATTTTATTAGCAACTTTGATGCTGATTATAGTAATACCAATGTTGTACATTTTTGTGATAGACTTTTTGGCGGCCCCCTAGCAAATATAAGTACCGGAGAAAATAGCTTGATTGTGGTAAATGTTAAACATCATGAGTTGCCTCGAGCAAGACCATTATGCCAGATGATACTGAATGCCGCTAATCTTTATGATGATGGGATAAAATACTAAATACGTGTTTTGATGTATCTATTAACACAAAGCAAACCGAGAAGTGCAACAAATAGTTATAAGCAAATAAAAAAACATTGGAATTATTTTAGCTTTATTGTTTGCGTTGGTATTTGTTTGAAAATTTTGTGCACGATTTTTTAATGCTTTTCAGTACTGATTAATTTATGCTTACTCTTTCACCTCGTCCGAAGAACTGGTAGTCAGATAGTAACTAATAAACACACGATAATATGCACTCAAAAAATAGCGGGCTGACAAAAATTAGGAAAATTAATACGCCAATGAAAGAGCGATAATGCTTAAATCCTGGATATCTTATGTTTCAAACGCTTCCCAGTTTTTTTCCCAGCGTAAACATCTTTAATTTACAAGCTCAAAGCATTGAATCATCAATTCAATATAGAGATCAAAGGCTGTGCCACACATACATATTAAGTCTATAATTAAAACATACAGACTGTTTAACTTTTATGTGAATTAAATATTGGTTGCTTTACGATACAGCTTATTGCTGTTAAGCATGAGAAATTATTAAATTATGGAGAAATAAAAAGTTCTTTACATCCATCTCCTTTTTAACCAACAATGGTTGGTAGTTAGAAAAATCAGGTTAATATTTATTAATCCCATTCGAAAGAATAGGTAATAAATACAGCACGGGGACTAGTAATTCCCACATTTTAATTTTTTATTGAATAAGTTATCAACTTTCCCATGGTATCTTTATTATGTATCATTATTACTTTAATCACGATTTCTAGCTGAAATTAACCCTTTGTCGCAAAAACAAAATTTCAAAAGATTATATTCAAATCAATGTTCTGTTAGCTTAACCATTTGATGCAGAATTTTTATTAAACATATTTTTCAATATTTTGCGTTAATGCAGGTCAAAATAACGTGAAAATAGTATGGTTATCATTTTTGTAATTCATGGTTATGAAATGCAACATGGAACACCGGTGACTTTTTCTGCATTAAAGGTAAAAAATTTCCAAACATGGCTAGCTTCCAAACAATAATTGTTTTAAATTTGCAGTTATTTAGATCTAAGAGATATTTTCTATTGAAATTTCTTTAATTTACAAAATCAATTTTTGATAAATTTTTGAATATTAATGAAAAAAAAAAATTTCTAACTACTTGTCCTGCAATTTTGACCGTTTTATGCAATTCAAAGTAAACGTATGCTTTTTTAAAATACTTATTAATCTTAGAATCAAAGAATATAGCATTCAGACACTGCTGCTTTTATTTTGCTTAAATAAAAATTGGGACGCAGCATATTGGGATTAGGCGTGAGAAATTATGGTGAAATAAAAAGCGCTTTACGTAAATGTCCTTGGTAACTAACAATGCTTGATAGTTAGAGGAATCAGGTTAATATATATAAACTTCATTCGAAATAATTGATGATAAATTCAGCACTTACACGAAAACTAGTTAATTCCTGTGATTTCATTTTTTATTTAAGAACTTTCCACCGCTTCCCACAGTATCTTTGCTATATCTTCCCATGGCACATATCACGCTTCTTAACCGAACTCAAAAAAAAGATAATTTTGATAAAACTGAATATTCTAGATTGGCAAGAAAATGTCGTAACCTTTTACTATTTGGTGTCAGCTAGCCCCAAATGCGGGCTGCTTGTAGTATAATTTTGACAAATAATTTTCACCCCGCACACAAAAAGTATTAAATCATTTTGTTGCTTTCTGTGATGAAAAAATAAAACAACAACATAAAGCACTCTCACCTTCAAGTTCAGTGGGATTTTAGCACGATTGTGATAATGGTCAAGTTCTTTAAGGGAATAGATATGAATTGCGAATTTCTTTCAAATTGACTTGCTTCATTCTTAACCAATCGGAATAAAACGGAATTAATCTGGAAAGAATGTAAATTGGTAATGAATAATTTAATGACCTGTTTATAAATATGTATTTCTTTCATTTCTTTATTTGTTGATGAATAAATTGGAATCAGAATAAGTTGATCGCAAAACAATATTAATAAGTAACGGAACATTTCCAATGTAAGTCACGTTTGTTTAAAGGAATGTATTATAAGTGCAATTCTTTCGCTTCTTAATTTGACTATAAACGAATTGAAATTAAAATAATTAATCGCGAAGTAATGTTTAACTACTTTCTTATCCTACTTCGTGCCCCTTAGGTAATTTAAGAAACTATTTATAGCAGATGAAAAGTTGATGGTTTTTGAATAACAATAACAAATTCTAATCAACTACGGAACTTTCTTCTTTCTTTAAAATTTTTTATCTTCTTTCTCTAAAATTTTTTATCTTCTTTCTTTAAAAAATTTTATCTTCTTTCTTTAAATTTTTTAACTTCTTTCTTTAAAAATTTTTATCTTCTTTCTTTAAAATTTTTTATCTTCTTTCTTTAAAAATTTTATTAGAAATTCTTGTTACACATTTTAAAATGAATTTTATATAAAATTAAACATAATAATTAGAGCTGTGTCTATATAAACTTGATTTTTATCTAAGTTACACGCAATATTTTACTTACTATTGTTTCGTGCAGATAGTTGAACGTTGTGTTTTTTGAAAATGTAAAATATTGGCAAAAAAAACAACGTTCACCTAATAAAACAACGATATACCAAATAAAATAATAAAAAACAACGATATACGTAATAAAATAATAAAAAAAATCGTTGTTTTCTATTATTTTATTTAAGTATATCGTTGTTTTAAATTTGAAAAATATGATATAATAGTATCATATCTCAGTATCATATTATCATATTTTTCATATACAGTATTATATATAGTATGATATCATATTTTCCATATTATATCATAATATGATGCAATATTGTCATATGTTCATGACGTAAAAAACGCATTATAGCCGAAGTATCAGTAGGAGTTAAAAATGACTATC
Organism: Parasteatoda lunata; assembly: GCA_949128135.1. Taxonomy (NCBI): domain Eukaryota; kingdom Metazoa; phylum Arthropoda; class Arachnida; order Araneae; family Theridiidae; genus Parasteatoda; species Parasteatoda lunata. The sequence continues at coordinate 82,046,370 of OX421977.1, forward strand.
AGATATAAACGTAATTTTTCACTCCAATGAAAAGTAGTATCCATTATTTTAAAAAATAGTAAAACAATTCTCTAAATTTCTAGCATATCTGTAAATCTCAGATTCCTTAGTTCGAACAAAATAATTTTCATTCCTTTTTTTTTCCGCTGGAACTAAATTTAAAATAATATCATATAAATTAAATTTATTTATTAATTTTATGAAAACATTTTTTTTCCAAAACTTTTGAATTTTTGAATCCGAAATAAATTTTTTGAAAACATATCAGTATCGTTTTTGTTAAAAAAAAAAAAAAAACGTTATTTAATCTGTTTGAAATAGCTTAAGTTGGAAAAATTCTACCTACTATATAATCTCTAAGTTATAAAACTATAAAATTTTTAATTTTTATTTACTTTTTTTACCTGTTTTGGTAAAAAGTACGCTTAGTATTTTTCTTTTTTTCAAAAATTACTATTTTTTTTTACCTACTTAGATGTTTATGTCTTCAATACTTCGATGATCAAAATTTATATATTTTTCTTTTCTAAACTTGTTTAATAAAAAGTAACGTTCCTTATTATTTGTTCTCAAAAATTATATATTATTAAAATGGAGCATCTTAGAACAAACTTTTATTCCTACGAACTTAACAAATTTACTATGAAAAGAAAATTATTTTTAAAACAAGCTAGTTTTATAATAATAAAAAATGGACCGTAAAAAAAATGAACGAATTCTTTTTTTTTTTTTACTGTTCACGATCTTTATAATATTCCATAAAGTGCCACAAACACGCATAATAAAAAGCATACAACAAAATAACAGCACGTAGAATTTTATATGCGTTTTATTTACTCTCAATTTCTCATTTAATTTGCTTCAGGTTTAGCCTCTATATTACCGCTGTATCTGAGGTAATATAGCACTTTCCATTTCGTGGCTCTAAACAATACATTCAGTCTATTACTGAATTGAGGGAGCATTGACGAAAAATAAACATTTTGAGTACTACAATTTAGAAATTCTGAATCAAAAAAATATTCAAGAACTACTTTGAGAAAAAAACAATTCACCAGCACCATTATTTTTGTTAAAAGAAACAGGACCATTTTCCTCTAAATCAATAACAAAACAAAATTTCAATCAGATTCATACGGGTTATTAATTATATACCCACGAGTGACGTCATTGGAAGTAAATCGTGTCATCTGTTGATTCGGAAACCTATCAGGAACGACACACGCGCGTGACGTCACTTATGGGTATCCAATTAATTCTGATTTAAATCACGTGGTTAGGCATAATCACTTCCCTTCTTTTCGAGTTGCTAGTATTCAATTGTAAATAACAGTATTAAACTTGAAAAGGTAATAAAATACAATTAAAACTTGTAAATTTTAAAATCTCAATTCCAAAGGGGAGTAAAATGCAAAGTATTAAATTTCAAGTCATAACAAATTATAAATACAAGTATGTATATTTGTACTTGCAGCATTACTGTCTTTAAAAAAAACGCAGACATTAACAGTCAATATTAACTTCAACCGTTACACGTCTGAAAATCTCTTCAGATCGAACTTTTTTCATTAATGCCATATTTTCACATCCCCTAAACCAGTCACTAACATTGCGTTTTAAGGATAAGGTCAAGTTTTTTAAAATTCTTTTTCGTGCCTGTTTATAAAACGAGAAAGAATATGAAAAGGACGGGAGGACGTTCTTCATCTTTAGTTAGGCGACCGGGGTGGTCTAAAATAACTAAACTGGTAGAGAGAGATTATTGGCTTGGGATCTCTCTTGGGTTTCCCTCGGCTTTGTTACCTATCCCGGATTTGAATCATTACTGGTAAAATATATTTTTTATGCGAAAAGTAAGAATTCAATTATTTTCAAATTATTATTTTATTTGCATGAGAAAAATATATGTACGAGGTCTTTATTGCAGTATAGCTGCTTCAGGTCTCGTGTATTCAAGTAAACATATTGATTGGGCTCGATTCAAAACTTCACCTTTTGTGAAAATTTCTTTTGATTCTTATATAGGGTTATTTTAATATTAAAAACATATAATTTTTTTATGATCAAATGCGGCTCACTTTCAATTCAAAATTGGTAAAATTGAAATTAAAGAGCGGAGAAGTTTACAGTTGACTGAATTTGAAAAACGTAAATAAAAATAATAAAATAAACTCACATTCATCAAAATAATAAAATAAACTTACGCATAATATATTTTTCTTTTTAAAAATTCCATAAACTTTATAAAATTTTAATGAATATAGATGATTTACGAAAAATTGTGAAATTTGTACTACAAAAAAAATAAACATAATTTACTTTTGCTTTTATAACCTAATTTACTTTAATTGAATTCATAAATAATTCTTTATGTTTTTATATATTGCTTAAGAATTATTTAAAAAATAAGATCAAACTTATTAATAAACAAAAAAAGTGAAAATTTGAGTGAACAGATCATACTGTCCAGGAGATATATTATATACGAAATAATATATTATGTACGAAATAACATGTGTACGAAATAATTTATTATATGCGAAATAATGTATTATATACGAAATAATGTATTATGTACGAAATAATATATTATGTATGAAATAATATATTATGTATGAAATAACATGTGTACGAAATAATATATTATATACGAAATAATATATTATATACGAAATAATGTATTATATACGAAATAATGTATTATGTACGAAATAATGTATTATGTACAAAATAATATATTATGTATGAAATAATATATTATGTATGAAATAACATGTGTACGAAATAATGTATTATACACGAAATAATGTATTATGTACGAAATAACATGTGTACGAAATAATATATTATATACAAAATAATGTATTATATACGAAATAATGTATTATATACGAAATAATATATTATATGCGAAATAATGTATTATATACGAAATAATGTATTATGTATGAAATAATATATTATGTATGAAATAACATGTGTACGAAATAATATATTATATACGAAATAATGTATTATATACGAAATAATGTATTATGTACGAAATAATGTATTATGTACAAAATAATGTATTATGTACAAAATAATATATTATGTATGAAATAATATATTATGTATGAAATAACATGTGTACGATATGATGTATTATAAACGAAATAATGTATTATGTACGAAATAACATGTGTACGAAATAATGTATTATATACGAAATAATGTATTATGTACGAAATAATATATTATGTACGAAATAACATATTATGTACGAAATAATACATTATGTACGAAATAATACATTATGTATGAAATAATATATTATATACGAATATTTTCATGAAATAAACAGTAAAGAAAGAAAGATATACTTGAGAAAATATATTTATTCATAATTATACTTTAGACAAGATATATATTCATAAATACAATATTAATAAAGATACTTACTCTCTATTAAGAGTAAGAAAAATTACAATTACATTAAAAACACAAGAAATTTCATACTATACAAATTGTCAATTTCAAATTTTCCTGTCGTAGTTTTTGTACTTTTACCTTCCTCATAACATTACATACATAATATTAATATTTCATAACACTAGTTATAAATTGAATCTAAAGAAGCGTTGAAGAGTTTAGAGATGTTTTTAAAGATATAGCACAGAAATACCTGGGAGACTAATCACTCTAAAAGTTATTGAAGAGGGCTCGAATCCCCTTAAGCTATCGGCGCTTCTGTTACACTATTAGAACTTTTAGAGTGCATTAAACCACAATATCATACAAATTGTCTGCAGCCTCATTGCAGTGCTAAGTTGAACTATTTTATCGCACCAATTTACTGTAACCCTGATACGGTGCAAAAGTTGAATCCTTTTTATCTCGCAAACTTACTGCAATCATTAATTTACCGAATTTAGCTGTATTCTATAATATTACAGTGCCATTTTGCACTATTTTATTTCGAAAATGAAACATTTTACTATTGCGCACTACTATAATTTAACTTGAATGAAGGCATGGCTTAATTCAACTCATCCTCAAAGGAACGCTATGCAGAAGAAAAAACCTTTTACAGGCAATTTTGTTTCAAGTTAGTTATTTAAACTTTTAAGTATAGAAGAATGTGAAATCAGATAAACTAAGACTAAACCATTGAGCTTCATATGCTGAAATTTTTCTTACCATAATTTGTTTATAGTTTGAAAAAAAAGACAGTGTTTGAAGCTACATGGTTTACTTTTAGTTTTTATGAATTCTTTTATCGTGTAAGTCAACCTGAAACCTTAAAACGGTGCTAAAATGGTACCATTTTATCGTGCAAATCGAACTGAAACCATAAAACGGTGCTAAGATGGTACCACTTTATCGTGCAAATCGAACTGAAACCATAAAATGGTGCTAAGATGATACCATTTTATCGTGCAAATCGGACTGAAACCATAAAACGGTGCTAAGATGTTACCATTTTATCGTGCAAATCAAACTGAAACCATAAAACGGTGCTAAGATGGTACCACTTTATCGTGCAAATCGAACTGAAACCATAAAACGGTGCTAAGATGGTACTATTTTATTATCGTGCAAATCGTACTGTGATTTTAATACTGTGCTAAGTTGAATCCTTTCATCTTATCTATCCTTAAATTTAAATTTACGAATTGAGTTGAAACAAAATTTGCTAAGGAATATTTTAGTGCAGTATAGCTTCCTCTGAAGGTTGCAGAATTTTTATTTTGTGATATTAATTTTCAAAGTACCGATATTATGATTCAACATGAACTAATTTTTCTGAAAGTGTACATTGTAAAATCCATTCTAATGCAAGAAAAAAGTCTATTTCAAAAAAAATTTATTACAATGTTTTTTATCTTTGAAATAAAATCCGTTCAGAGGTTATTGTACATCTTCAAAAAAAGATTTGCTAGAACTCCGCGATTTAATAACGGGTATTTAATCCCATAAATAGCTCCAAAATTTAGAAATAGCTCCAAACTTCCCCGCTAATCACAAACCATTAAAACAATAAAAGTTACCTATAACTTCTATACAAAACTTCGCGTGCGTTCTTCAGAATGTTTCTTGATTTCAAAACTACAAATTGCATTCACAAAATTATATCTTTTTTTTATTATTTTAATAGATTGTACTAATAAACCCGCACTTTTTCAGGTTATCGTGTCTTAAGTGATTTCCATAGTCCACGACTCCATGTTTCTTATGGCTTCTGCGTACAGGTAATTAAAACACGTTCTTTTAGACCTCTTTTTGATCTTTAACCGTAGGTTGATGTACCCTTTAACCTTTTGTATGTGATGTTGGTTTTCTTAAGTTCAATACACCATTAGATTCACGATTTGTGTAATAAATCCCTTTATTAACCCTTTAATAATCTTCTATTTGGCAAATTGAGGTAACGCGATTAGTAGTTCCTTATTTGTATGATTTTTTATTGCTTTTTTATAGAGAGTGGATTTTTTTATGAATTGGGAAAATAATAAAAAAAAAGCGTGCCCGATTTATAGATTCTAATACGAATTGATCACGTTTGTGCTCTATGAATCTTAGTTTTTTTTTAGAAAAAAGGCGGATATATTAGTGTTAATTAGAATGCTTAAAATTGCTTTTACGAACCAGATATTGTTTTTACGAACGAGAATAAAAAAAAATTTACGAACCAATTTTTTTTAACGATAGCTTTTGTTTTGTGACTTATCAAA